>CM053150.1:51315000-52565000 GCA_028571685.1 Heterohyrax brucei | reverse complement strand
ATGTATCCAAATACCATGGTTCCCAGCCCTTAGCCCAGTAACTCAATTCCTCTTGGCATCTGGGTGTGTCTATGAAGCGTCTGTGACTTTGCCCTTGTGAAATTGTGCTGATTTTCCCAGTAATGTGTACTGTCTTACCTTTCATCAAAGTTACAACTTATCTATTGCCTAGTTAGTGTTTTCCTCCCCATCCCACCCCTTTCTGGCAACCATGTAAGTTTTGTTTTCTTTTTGTGTGTGAACTTTTTCATGAGTTTTTGTAGTAGTGGTCTCATTCATTATTTGTCCTTTTATGACTGACTGGTTTCACTCAGGATAATGCCCTAGATTCATTCGTGCTGTGACATATTTCAGATTTCATCTTTTTTTAAAATCATAGCTTAGTATTCCATTGTGTGTATTTACCGTAGTTTGTTTCTCCATCTGTTGATGAATGCTTAGATTGTTTCCATCTTTTCGTTATTGGGAACACTGCTGCAGTGAACATGGGTGTGCATATCTCTGTTTATATGATGGCTCTTATTTCTCTGGGATATATTTCTAGAAATGGAATTGCTGGATCACATAGTGTATGGAACCAGAACAATAACACCCTATAATGACGTTGGAATGTACGTATCTAAGAAACCTTGAGCACAACCCTTCCTGCTTTCTGGTCAAAGTAGTTAAGAGAAGGGTACTGAAAAAATGAGCTGAAAAACCCCAAGTGGCTTGCGTGCACATTCATTAGGCGTGTCTTCATGCTGACCCTTTGATGTGGAACAGACTACTACAATGCCCACCAGGTGGGCACCCATCTTGCAGTTGCTAATGTCTGTAACAGTGGACCTAAGTGGCAGCATGTTGTCACCATGCCCTCTGGACAATCAACCTAACCCTGATTAATATATGACTCACCCCTCTGAACCAGAGCCAATGTGACCCGGGGTAGGGGGCTTGCATAAAAGACCTAGCTGTTCCTAACAGCGAGCAGCTAACAGCCTGTCCAGCCAGCCACCACTGGGTGCAATACTGCTGTCACATCTGTAAGTTTCCCCTTGATGAATACACTCATGTCTCTTGGAGGGTCTCCTGGTCAGTTTTTCAGTCTCTCGGCAATCACATATTCAGAAACATTCACATTGCTGGGAATAAATCATAATAATCCAAACATATGGCACTTATATCTCGACAGCAGTGGGTATATTATTTTCCAAAATGGTTGGGCTATTTTGCATTCCCATAAGAGTGCCTATCTCAACTGTAAATAACATGTGTGTGTGTGTATGTGTACACTTGTGTGTGTGTACCTGTGATACTGGGGTGAAATGGTATTCATTGTGGTTTTGGATTACATTTCTCTAATGGCCAGTGATTTCAGCATTTCCTCAGTCTGTTAGCTGCCTGAATGTCTTTTTTGGTGGTTTCTGTTCATTTCCTTTGTCCATTTCTTGGATTATTCTCTTTTTGTTGTAGAGATGTTAGATTTTCCTATAGATGTTAGAGATAAGACCTTTGTTGGGCACGTCACAGCCAAGAATTTTTTTTCCCAGTCTGTAGGCTGTCTTTTTACTCTTTTGCTAAAATCTTTTGAGGAAGACCTGATTTACCTAACTTATCTTCTGGTGTTTTTATGTTGTTATTTATGTTTTATACCCCATTTATGCCATGTATTAGGGCCTCTATTGTTTACCTTACTTTTTCTTCTATGATTTTTCTATATTTTGGTTTTATATTTAGGTCTTTAATCCATTTTGAATTAGTTTTTGTGTGTAGTGTGAAATACGGGTCCTGTTTTCTTTTTTATATATATAGCTTTTTTATTTTTTATTAATTACAATAAAAGAATAGAATTTCTAACATCTGTTAGTTATCTCATCTATGATATAGCCTCAGCCCCCACCCACCCATGTAGCCAACACAGTCATTTTCTTCTATGGATAATTCTCTTGTTAAGTCCTTATAACAGGGGTCTCATACAAAATTTGTCCTATTTACAGTGATTGATTTCACTCAGCATGATCTCTTCCAAATGAGACCATGTTATGAGATGTTTTCTAAAATTGTTATTGTTTTTTATTGTAGCGTAGTGTTCCATAGTTTGCTTATCCATTCATCTGTTGGTGGCATCAGGGCTGAGTCCAACTTTTTGCTATTGTGGACTGTGCTGCAACAAAGATTTGTGTATATGTGTCTGTTCCTGTGACAACCTTTGTTTCTGAAGATAAATTCTGAGCAGTGGAATTACAGGATCAAGTGGTATATTTATCTCCAGCTTTTTAAGGAGGTGCCAGACTGTTTTCTAAAGAGGCTGTACCATTTTGCAATCCCACCAGCAGTGTAGGAGACTTTCAGTTTCTCCACAGCCTTTCCAACATTTGTTGTTTTTTGGATCATGGCCAACCTTGTTGGGGTGAGATGAAATCTCATTGTAGTTTTGATATGAATTTCTTTAATAGCTAATGATTGTGAGCAATCCTGCATGTGTCATTCAGCTGCCTAGATATAAAGAGACATATAGACCAATGGGACAGACTAGAGACCTTGCAGACGCCACCATCCTCCTATGAACAGTTGATATTTTACAAAGGCCCCAAGATTTTAAACTGGGGTAAGAATGGTCTCTTCAACAAATGGTGCTGGCAAAATTGGATATCCAACCGCAAGAAATTGAAACAAGACTCATATCTCACACCTTGCACAAAAATCAACTCAAATTGGATAAAAGACCTAAATATAAAATCTAAAACAATAAAGCTCATCCAAGATAAAATAGGATCAACAATGGAAGCTTTAATACACAGTGTAGACAGACTTAAAAATCTGACAGACAAAGCACACTCAACAGAAAATAGATAAACGGGAATTACTAAGAATCAAACGCTTTTGCTCATCTAAAGACTTCATCAAAAGAATTAAAAGACCACCTACAGAATGGTAAAAAATATTTGGCAACTCTATGTCAGACCAACATCTGATCTCCATAATCTATAATGTATTACAAAGTATCAACAAGAAAAGGATAAATAGTCCAATTAAATGATGGGCGAAGGAGATGGACAGACATTTCTCCTGTTTTCTTCTTTTTTTAAAAAAATGGGTGGATATCTAGATTTTCTAGCACCATTTAATAAAAAGCTATCATTTTCGCATTAAATGGACTTTGGGCCTTTGTTGAAGATCAAGGAACTACAGAGGAATGGATTTACATTTGGGTGGTTGATTCTGTTTCCTTGGTCAATGTGTCTGTCCTTGTGCCAGTAGCAAGGTAAAAACTTGGTGGTATAGTGGTTAAGATCTATGGCTGCTAACCAAAATGTTGACAGTTCAAATCCACCAGACATTCCTCGGAAACCATATGAGGTAGTTCTGCTTTGTCCTGTAGGGTCACTATGAGTGGAAATCAGCTTGATGGCAGTAGGTTTGTTTTGGGTTTTTTTTTTTTTTTTTTCCGGTTTTTATCTTGTTGCTGTTCTCAGAGGTAATGCTTTCAGTCTCCATTGAGAATGATGCCAGCTTTTGTGTAGCCAGAAGCCACTGCCATCGAATTGATTGTGATTCATAGTGACCCTCTAGACAGAATAGAACTACCCCATATGGTTTCCAAGGAGTCCTTGGTGGATTGGAACTGCCAACATTCCGATTAGTAGCCATAGTACTTAACTACTATACCACTATGGTTTCTAGCTTTTGTATAGATGTGCTTTATTAAGTAGAGGAAATTCCCTCCTATAAGGTTGCTATGAGTCAGAATTGACTTGATGACAGTGAGTTTGGTTTTTTTGAGTTTATTTCTTTTTTATTTGGGGTTTTTACCAGGAATAAATGTCAGATGTTATTAAATATCTTTTCTATGTCAATTGAGGTGATCATGTGATTCTTTTATTTATATAATGGATTATGTTGATTGATTTTATAGTATCCAGCCATTCTGGCATATATGGTATGAGTCTCACTTGGTCATGGTATATTATCTTTTTTTAAAAAAATGTGATTCTGAATTTTTTTATTGTACTTCAGATGAAGGTTTACAAAACAAACTAGCTTCTTATTAAAAAATTAAGGGGAGGGAGGGAGGGAGAGGGCTGGTTATAGATTAGATAGTTAATAGACATTTGTTTGGGTGAAATCAGTGGCAGCAATTTAACTGGACTTCAACATAAACTGAAAACTCTTCCAGTCTTAACCCAGTATTGCAAGGACAGAGTAGCAGGGGCAGGGGTCCAGGGACCGTGCTCTCAGGGGACATAGAGGCCAGTTGGCATAAATAGCCTATTGCTAAGAGAGTCTTCTCCACCCTATATTGGTGAGTGGCATCTGGGGTCTTAAAAGCTAGCAAGCTGCCATCTGAGGTACACCAAATGGTCCCAAGTCAGCATGAACAGACAATCATGAAGGACAACAATGACATCGGGGAAGAGAACCCAGAAGACAGAAAGACCCATGTGAATGGACGACTACATCAACATGTGACTAGAAGAACCAGATGGTGCCTGGCCATCACCAGTGATAGCTGTGATGGGGCTCACATAGTAGAGTCTCAGTGGCAACATGAGAATAAAAAGGGTGCACCCTGAGAACTCCACTAAGAGACTGCAACTGATGGTCCGAAGGCCTCAGGGCTCCCCTGGGAGTGTGGTTCCTAGACCTGATGCTGTCCCTGTTCATAAATCATTACTGAGGTCAACTCCTCGCACATGAATGGATTGGACTTGGCAACACAGAGTGTCCATATCATGTGTGCACTTTATGATTCTATGCATCTATACTATGTCATCCTACTGGCCTCTTACCAGAGAGGAGTGGAGAGGGTGGGGAGGAGGGAACAGGAGATTGTTAAGAGGATATGACATGTACAGAACAGAAAGGAGGAGTGTGCTGTCACCAGGCAAGGAGAGCAGTAGGCTCTGCACGTAGGTGGGCAGACACATGTAAACTGAATTGTACGCTTTCACTCAATCACAATAAACAAACAAACAAACAAAAGAATAGGAGAGCGCTGGGGTTGCCAACTAACAAGTGTCACCAAACTATCTGTGTATTAACTGTTCAATGAGAAACTAATGAGCTCTGTAAACTTTCACCCAAGCACAATTAAAATAAATAAAAATGATCCAGTAAATGAATAAATAAATAAAATTAGTGCATGTATTGTTTCATGATATTGATTACCAAGCCTACAATGTGTCAAAACTCTCTTTTGGACTAATATTACCCTTGTGTCTTTGGTTTTTTTCATTTTCCCTTGCTCCAGAATGGGGTGATACCAGGGAAGTATCTTAGATAGCTACTAAAGTTTTTAAGACCCCAGATGTTACTCACTAAAATAAGATGTAGAACATTTTTTTTTTTTTTTTAAATAAACTATGTTACACCAGTTGAGCTTTATGTTCCAGGAAACCATGGTTCTTAGCACTTAGCCCAGTAACTCGGTTCCTCAGGGAGTTTGGATGTGTCTATGGAACCTCCGTGACCTGTGTTGAACAAGCTGTGCTGACTTTCCCAGTTTGTGTACTGTCTTACCCTTTACCAGGTTTACCACCTATCTATTATCTATTTAGTATTTTTACATCATTATCCCTCCCCATCCAAATAATGATGAAAGATTGTTTATTTTTTTGTGTAGACCTTTTCATGAGTTTTTATAATAGTAGTCTCATTCAATATTTACTCTTTTGTGATTGATTATTTTACTCAGCAAAATGTCCTCCAGATTCATCCTTGTGGTGAGATGTTTCATATTCATCATTGTTCTTTATTGTTGCTTAGTAGTCCGTAGTGTGTATGTACCAGTTTATTTATTCATTCATCTGTTAGTGGGAATCTAGGCTGTTCCCTTTTTTTGCCATTGTGAATAATGCTGCAGTGAATATGAGTGTGTATGTATCTATTCATATGACAACTCTTATTTTTCTAGGATGTCTTCCTAGGAGTGGGATTATTGGATAATAGAATAGTTCATGTTTATCTTTCTAAGCCAGCCATTATTTTTCTAAAGAAGCACTGTATCCTTTTCCAAGGTGCTCATACCATTTTGCCTTCTGACCAGCAGGGCCTAAGAGTTCTAATCTCACCGCTATATCTCTAATGTTTGTTATTATTATTTTTTTAAAAAAATATTTGTACCATTAGTACTAAGGTGAAATATTGTCTCATTGTGGTTTTGATATGCATTTCTCTAATAGCTACTGATCCTTAGCATTTCCTCATGTGAGTGCTAGCCACCTGATGTTTTGTTTGGTGAAGTATTTATTTGGTAGTCTGTTTTTTAAATTGGATTATTCGTATTTTTGTTGTAGAAGCGTTGGATTTTCTTGTAGATTTTAGGGATCAGAACCTCAGTGGATTTGTCTAGCCAATTTTTTAACTCAGTCATTAGGGGGAAAAAAAAGGCTAGTTCTCTAGCTTACCTTCTTGAGTCTTTGTTGTTAGTTATGGTTTATATTCTGTTAATGCCATGTATTAGGGCCTTTAGCATCAATCTTATTTTTTTTTCTATGATCTTTTTAGTTTCCAGTTTTATAGTTGGGTCTTTGATCTATTTTGTATTAGTTGTTGTATATGGTGTGAAGTCTGGGTCCTGTTTCTTTTTTTATGGATAAACATCCAGTTTTGCCTGCACCATGTGATAAAAATGACTATCTTTTCCCCATTTAATGGACTTTCGGCCCTTGTTAAAGATAAAGTGACTGTAAGTGGATGGATTTACATCTGGATTATCAATTCTGCTCCATTGATTAATGTATCTGTTGTTGTACCAGTACCCAGAAGGCTATTTTGAATAATGTGGCTGTATAGTAGTTTCTCAGATCAGGTAGTATGAATCCTCCTACTTTCTTCTTCTTCAGTAGTGCTTTACCCATCTGAGGCCTCTTCCCTTTCCATATAAAATGATTCATTTTTCCATCTCTTTGAAGAATGTTTTGGTATTTGGATCAGAATTTCATGCTATCTGTCAATTGCTTTGGGTAGAATTGTCATTTTCACAATGTTGAGTGTAAGCATCCATGAGCATGGTATGTTTTTTCATTTATTTGGTTCCTTTGGTGTCTTGCAGAGGTATTTTGTTGTTTTCTTTGAATAGGTCTTGTACATCCCTGATTAGATTTATCCCTAAGTATTATGTTTTTCTAGGTGCTGTTATAAATAGTACTAGTTTCCTTTTCGTTGTTCTCTTTACTGGTATATAGGTATCCAGCTGATATTTGTATGTTTTTTTTTTTTGATATTTGTATGTTTGTCTTATATCCTTGTCATGGGTTGAATTGTGTCCCCCCAAAAATATGTGTAGCTACGAGGCTGGGGTATGATTCCCGGTATCTTGGGACTGTCCTCCATTGTGTGGTTTCACTAAACTGTATGTTAAAGGATTAGGGTGGGGTTGTACATTCCTGCATAGGATTACTTCCTTGCTGTGCTGTAGGGGGAGTTAGCCTGGAGTATGGCTTGCCCCACCCTTAATGCTTTCAGCCTGCAAGGGATAAAAGGAAAGAGAAACAAAGAAGGTCGGGAGCCTCCTTACCATCAAGAGAGCAGCACCGGGAGAAGAGCGCGTCCTTCAGACCTGAGGTTCCTGCGCCAAGATGCTCCCTGGACAAAGACTGATGCAATACAGGACTTTCCTCCAGAGCCGACAAGGGGAAAGCCTTCCCCTGGAACGGTCACTCTGAATATGGACTTGCAACCTACCGGACTGTGTAATTACCCTGAAGATGGACTTGCAACCTACCAGACTGTGTAAGAATAAACTTTCCTTTGTTAAAACCATCCACTCTGTGGTATTTCTGTTAGAGCAGCCCTAGCTGACTAAAACAATCCTGTTAATCTGCTAAATCTTTCTATTAGTTCCAGCAGTTTTCTCATGGAGTCTGTTGGGTTTTTATGTATAGTATCACAGCATCTCCAGATAGGAACAGTTTTACTTCTTCATTACCAATTTAGGTGCCTCTAATTTCTTTTTCTTGCTTTATTACTTTAGGTAGGACTTCTAGTACAGTGTTAAATAGGATTTGTGGTAAAAGGCATCCTTGTCTTGTTTCTGTTCTCAAGAGGAATGTTGCATCCTCTGTCCATTAAGAATGAAGTTGGCTATTGTTTTTGTATAAATATGCTTTATTATGTTGAAGGATTTCTCTTCTATACCTATTTTATTGAAAGTTTTTAAGCAAGAATTAGTGTTGGACTTTGTCAAATTCCTTTTCTGTCTTGACTGAGGTGATCATGTAATTCTTCTACTTCTCTGATGGATTATATGGATTGGGTTTCTAATGTTGTACTATACTTGCATAACTGATATGGATCCCTCCTGGTTGTGGTGTGATGCTGAATTCTATTGACTAGAATTTACTCGAGAAGTTTTGCGTCTGTATTCATAAGCAATATTGGTCTGTAATTTTCTTTTTTGTGATGTCTTTGCCTGGTTTGGGTATCAGTCTTATGTTGGCCTCATAGAATGAATTTGGATGTATCCCTTCCTTTTTTATGTTCCAAAATATTATGAGTAGTACTAGTAAAAGCTCCTCTCTGAATATCTGGTTTAATTATCCAGTGAAGCCACCTGGGCCAGACTTTTTTTATTGGGGGTTTGTTATTATTATTACCTTTTCAATGTCTTTTCTCTTTATAGAGCTGTTGAGATATTTTGTGTTAGTTTGGGTAGATAGCATCTTTCTAGAAATTTGTCTGTTTCCTCTAGGTTTTCAAGTTTTTGGAGTGTAATTTTTCATGATATTCTGTCATGGTCCTTTTCCTATCAGATGCATCTGTTGTAATGTCCCTCATTTCATTTCTTATTTGGGTTATTTATGTCTTCTGTTTTTCTTTTGTCAATTTGGCTAGTAGTTTGTCAATTTTGTTGATCTTTTCAAAGAACCAACTTTTGTGTTTGTTGATTCTATTGTTTCTTTTCTGTTTTCTGTTTCATTTATTTCTGCTGTGATATTTATTATTGCCTTTCTTCTGGTGGCTGTGGGTTTCTATTGCTCTTCTCTTTCTATTTGTTTGAGTTGTGTAGCTAATGTTTTGATTTTTTTTTTCTTTTTGGTTCCAACATTTCACCACATGTATTTCTTGTTACGCAGTCCAAGCTGAGAATGCCATGTAAATGGATCACTGTGAAAGGTAGCAATTTAATTTTTCTCCAGTCAAAATAAGAACCAAACTGGTACAATGTTTCTTCTATTACATCTGAAGGTTCACAGCAGTGAAAGTATTTTTGCTTCTATGTATGAAGGTTAAAAACATCATTTTTTTTCCCATAAAATACAAGAGCAGCCAATTTTCACCATTGAGTAAAAGTAAAAACTGGGATTCTTTAGCCCATAGTGGCATTTAGAAACTTGGTGGTAGGCTGCTACACTGACATCATGACAAACCAAAGTGTGGGGTTGGGTCTGGTTTTGTTTTGGTTTTCTTTTCAATATCCAGTGCTCATGAATTGACTTCTGGAAATGTTTTGGTTGGAAGGCAGGGATCTGTTTGGATTCAACCATGGATACTCTCCTTGGGTTGAATGCTAGAGGGTGAGCTGAACCCATGTCAACTACCTAATAGTCTTCAAGGTCAAAAAATTCACTGTCTCCTCCTTGGTATTCTATTCCCTGGAAATTCACTTGGTACTGCAAGATAACTCCAATTCCACCATATGCTTTCACAGACAGGGATCCTTCTTGTGACTTATCTGTGAGAATTTCCAATGTAGCTCCAAATATTTTGTAGTTATTAGCAAACCATTCCAGCCAGGGCATGCTCTCGATCAGCTCGTTTTCTTGTCCTAGCTCTTTGTCTGTGAAATAAGATTTATCCTTCTGTTTTTCTGGAGTTGGAGAATTTTCTCCTATGCTTTGGCGATGAGGAACTCATCTCATTATATCCAAATAGACTTTTAGAATCTCTACAGCTCCTGTTTCCAAAGCCTTTAGTGTATTTTCAACCCCCAGACAGTACTTGATTATGTCCTTGCTCTTTTCATCAAAGTATTATCCTATTAATTTCTTTGCTTGAATGAACTTTACATTGGAAAAGACTTCAGTAGAGAATGTAATAACTTGGTTGAAGCCATTTTCACCACCATAGGAGATATTGACTAGTTTTAAAACTTTTGACTGCAGCCTCTGATCAAACATACCAGATTGACTTAGTTCAGTCTTCAAAGTCAGCTGAGCCAGCTAAAACAAGACTATCCACATTGACTTTGTCCCTAGAAATAAGCAGCTGCACAGCAATCTCAGCTACTTTCTGAACATAATTGTGTCATTTTTCCGTGCTTAAACGGGCAAAACACAGGGCAGACTGACCTCCTTTACCATGTTTCTTTGGAAGATCCATAGTGAATTTGTGCAGGACTTCTCTTGTGTTTCCTTGGAGGGTGCCAAAAAGTGTACCACTATCATATATTACAATGAAGTCAAACTTGCTGTCATCCGAAAGTAATGCTGTAAGAGCTTTTGTGTGAAATTTGTTGAAAGACTCCCAAGTCAATGTTGATTTTCTTTTCCTTTCCTTCTTCTGTTAGTATTGTTCTACAATGAACAACCAGACCATTAGGAGGTACATTGTTATGAAGTTTGAGTCTTTGTTGTACAGATGTAATGGCTTCCAGGACCGAAAGGTGGTTTACTTGTGACTTAATGCTAAATGCTGTTTCAAACTCATCTGCTAACATTTTTGCCACTCCTGATATCTGGTCTTTGGGAGGAATGATCAAAGATAGCATGCTTGAGCCATTTGCCACCAGCTGCCTCCAAGCTTGTAGATCTCCCAGATCTCCATGTTCCTGTTAGCAGTACGGGGGTCATCTGCCATCTTCTTGCCTTCTCCCTAAGAGCACAATCTTGGGCACCAGTGGCTGCTCCTCCCCAGTGGCAGCAGCTCTGACATGTAACACGAGTTGCCTCTCTCCAGGCAGCCACATTTGCAGCAATCTGCCCATACGGGGCTTGTGACCAATGTTTTAATCTTGTTCCTCTCCCCTCACCCCCCTTTTTTGGTGTGTGCCTCTGTTGGTATAAATTGACCTCTGAGGACTGCCTTTGTTGTGTCCTGAACGTTTTGGTATCATGTGGTTTTATTCTTGAAATTTTTTTATTCCATCGTTGATTCCTTCTCTTACCCAGTGGTTTTTAAGCAGGATGTTATTCAGTTTCCATGTAACTGATATTTTTACTTTGCTCTTCCTGCTCTTAATTTCTTCTTTGATGATGTTGTGAATAGAAAAGACACTTTGTATTATCTCAGAGTTTTGGATTTTGATAAAGGTTGCTTTGTGGCCAAATATGTGTTCTATTCTGGAGAAGGTTCCATACTCATTGAAAAGAATGCCTATTTTGCAGCTGTTTGGTAGAGTGTTCTGTATATGTCTACCAGGTCAAATTGCAGATTGTGGCCTTTAGATCTTCTGTATCTTTGTTGAGGTTCTTTCTAGATGTTCTGTCCCTTACAGACAGCGGTGTGTTGAAGTCTCCTACTATTATTATGGAAGTGTCAGTTTCTGTTTTCAGTGCTGTTAGACTTTGTTGTGTGTATGGAGCTCTATCATCGGGTGTATAGATATTTATTTTGATTATGCCTTCATGATGACATGGCCCTTTAAACATTATGTAACACCGTTCTTTGTCTTTTGTGTTGAATTTTGTTTTAAAGTGTATTTTGTCTCCGATTAGTATTGCACTCTTGCTCTTTTTTGGTACATGTTTGTTTAATTTGATTTTTTAATAAATTTATTTCTTTGTTTCTATGGGTGCTTGTGGCTTATAGAGAGCATACTGATGGATACGTTCTTTTTTTTAAATAAATTCTGTTACTGTCTATCTCTTTAGAGCCACACTTAGGCCATTTACATTCCGTACTTACAAGTGGGTGTGAGTTTCTTGCTGCATTTTGTAGTACTTTATTTTCATGGTACTTGTGTTTTCGTTGGTCCTCTTATTCTCTGTGCTGTGTTCATTTTGCTTGTGGATTTTTTTTCATTCCTTTTGTTTTTTTCTTTACTGGGACTTTATGTTTTTTCTTTTGATAAGTAACTTTGTTAAGTTTTTTTGTGGTTACCTTGCAATTTACCCTTCTCTTTCTAAGTTTGAACCAGGTTTTTTTTTTTTTTTTATTACTTATCTTGGCTTCCTCACCATTTGAAAGTTCTATGCCCACTGTGTTTAGTCCCTGTTTTATTGTTCTGATGATATTGTCATTTACAGATTAGCCTCTCTGGTTCCCTATTGTAAATCTAGTTTTGATTTATTCTTTAGAGTGTTACCTAAGTTGACATCTGGCTAATGTGGTTTTGTGTCCTAGATTCAGGCTATTATCTGATGTTATTTATTCTCTAATCAGAGGAGTGCTTTAATAATTTTTGTAAGTTTGATTTGGTTTTTACCTAGTCCTTTAATTTCTGATTACCTGGAAATGTTCTACTGTCAGTATTGTCTTTGGGTGAGTTTTGCAGGATGTATTATCCTTGTTGGCAGTTTTTTCCTTTCAAGGTTTTATGTCATACCATTTCCTTCTTGCCTGCATGGTTTATACTGAGTAATCAGGTTGTAGTGTTATTGTTTCCCTTCTGTCAGTGACATTTGTTTTTCTTGAGTTGCTTTCAGGATTATTTCTTTATCTTTGATTTTAGCTGATGTGATTATGATATGCCTTGGAAATTTTATTTTGGGAGTCTATCCTGTATGTAATTCCTTGAGCTTCTTGAATGATGAGCTTTTCATCTTTCATGATGTTAGGGAAGCTTTCTATCAGCAGTTCTTCAGTGATCCTCTTTGTGTTTTACATTGTTTTCTCCCTGTTCTGTCACTCACAATTTTTTTTTGCTTATTATGGTGTCCTGCATTGTTTTCAGGGTGTGTTCATTGTGTTCATTTTTCTTTGTTCTTGTCTCTGAGTTTTCCTCAAAGTGACGTTCAAATATTTGTTTTCAGTTTTACTGATCCTGTCTTCCATTGTTTTAAGCTTGCTTCTCAATCCTTGTATGACACTGTCCATTTCTGAAATCTTATTTATCTTTTGATTTCTAATTGCTGTTTTTATATGATTTCTGGTTGTTAATTTATTTTGACATTTTTTCCTTTATTATCTTTCTGAATTCTGCTGTTGTTTTGTTTATCTTTTTCATGATTTTATGTATTTTTTCTTTTTTTGTTTGCTATTTCCTTCAACACTTGGATAGCTCTGAATTGGAGGTTTGAATTCTCTATCAGATATTTCCAGTGCCTGTTATTCTACTGGAAAGTCATCTGGTGGTTTATTTTTGATGCCTACTGGAACCATCCTGTCTTTTTTTTTTCTTTTTTTTTTCCAAATATGGTTTGATATTGTCTACTTTCTTTGGGACATTCAGAATTTTTTTTTTTCATTTATTGATTGTAAATTTGTTTTATTTGTTTCATTTCAAATTTTTGTTTCATTTGATTATGTCTGATCGGGCAGGCTGGGTGTTCTTTGCTGTTTGTTTGTCTGTGGGCTTGTTCCTTCTCACCACCTTGTCCAGTGGGCAGGGCTAGTCAGGTATGGTTCAACAGGGCAGTCCTAGTGTTGGGGAAGGAGTTAGAATAGGTCATTTGTAGCACACATGTTGGTCAAAAGGGTGGAGCTGGGAAGGTCAATACAGGGCAGGTTCTGGTAAACCATGCCTATGCTGCTCAGGGGTACTATGGTCAGTACATGGTGCAGATAGGTTGGAGAGGTGGAGGCAGTGATATATGTGGAGCTGAGTGGGAAAGAAGAGAAATAGAAGAGAGTGACAGCAGCAAGGAAAAAAGGTGCTGAGGGGACCTGCTGTTATAGTGGCATAGACATGGGGAAGCGTTATTCTGGTGGCTCTCTAGCTGGGTAGCAAGGCATGACCCATCAAAAAGTGACAGACATGGCACATGTAGCATGGTAGGTAGGAGAAAAGAAAAGAAGCAAAGGAAAGAAGGACATAAAATTAAAGAGAGAGAGAGAGGCCCACCTGTTCAGGTGATTGGGAGAAAGGAAGGAATGAAGAAAGAGAGAAGAGACTGAGGAAAAAAATAACTAAAAGTTGCCAGGTGGTTAGAAGGAAGGAATGGAAAAAAGGTAGAGGGTAGGGAGGAAAAAAAGAAGAAAGAAAAAGAAAAAATAAGAGCCCACTGGAAGCTGGTCCCCAGCTGTACAGCTCTGCACAGCCCCCTCAAGTAGAAAAGATATGGAAAGTTGGAAGAGAGAGGCAAGAAACTGAGAAAAGAAAAGAAAAAAAGTCCCTAAAACAAACTACTAGCTTGGTCACATCAACTGGGGATGTGGTTGCGAAACAGAGTGGTGTTTCTCAGCTTGTCTATACAGAGCAGAGATGGCACACAACGCCATGTGTTCAGGAAACAGAAAAAAAGGAAGTTAGAGAAAGATGAGACAGCAAGAATTGAAAATAAACAAAAAAGGACAAAAGAAAAAGAGAAAAGAATGTCCTCAGGGAGCCCATCAGCATGGCAGTGCAAACTGAGGAAGTGGTTCCCCTGTGAAGCAACACTTCACAACCTGTCGAGAAGTAGGGGAGATGGCACACAGAATCAGGTGTTCAGGAGAAAGGAAAGGAAGGCAATGAGAGAGATGATGAAAAAAGTAACAACAGCAACAAAAGTGGCACTGAAGATACTGGTTGGTACAGGTGGGGTGAATCCAAGTGGGTGGTAGGGAGCTAGTGTCTTCCTGGCGGAGCAACCAAGACCCATGAGAAAGTGGTAGATTTTGTGCAGAGGAAAGAAGGGTGGGGGTGGGAAAGCATAAACTGCTAGTTACCAAGTACTCTTGTCTTTTTCTGGAAGCTCCCTTCCCCTACTCCCTGTCCGCCGTTCTTGGTGGCTGAGGTGTCTGAGATGGCAAGTCTGTGCTGCATTAGCTGATAAGGGACTTTCACTCTGTATCTCTCCTTGCTTTCTCTTCTGTTGTCATTCCAGTTTCTCATTCCATTTGCTGCTGGTTAAGTTCTTTACCCCTTCTTTTGATGCTTTGGGTTGCAGGACTGACATTTGTCTCCATTTTACTTAGCTTTTTCAAGTCTTTGCTGTGGAGGGACAGTATGATGCTGCTGTCTATAATACCATGTTGGCTCTGCCCTCCTGTGATGCAGAATTCTAATGTCCAGTATTTTGCTGAGAATTTCTGCATGTGTATTCATGAGAGACACTGCTCTATCTATCTATCTGTCCTTCTGTCTATCCATCTGTCAATCCGTTGGTCCATTGGTCCGTCTGTCTGTCCATCCATCCATCCATCCATATTTTAATGTGGCATCTTTGCCTGGTTTGGTATCAAGGTTATGCTGGCTTCACAGAATTAATGATTAAGTATCTCTGCCTTTTTGATGTTCTGAAATACTTTGAGTAGTACTAGCACAAATTCCTTTTCGAATGGTTGGTAGTATTCTCTGGTGAAGTCATCTGAGCCTGGATTTTTATTGTTGTTATTGAGAGTTCTTGTTTTTTTTTTTTACCTCTTCAGTCTCTTCTTGCTATGGGTCTGTTTAGATTTTCTACCTCAGTTTGTGTTTGTTTAGGTAGGTAGTGTTTTTTTAAAAATTTGTACATTTCCTCTAGGCTTTCAATTGTTCAAGTATAGGTTTTCATAGTACTCTGTTGTGTTCTTTTCTATTTTAGTCGGGTCTGTTGCAGTTTCTTCCATTCTTGCCTTACTCAGGTTATTTGTTTCCTATTTTTCTTTTGTCTGTTTGGCCAAAGGTTTACCAATTTTGTTGGTTCTTTCTGATGTGACTGTTTTGGGAACTTCATTTAAGTAGGATTGGATGTAGGGCTTTGTAGGGACATGGAAAGGAAGGAGGGAAGAAATGGACAAAGAGTTCTGTTTTTGGTGAGAAACCTCAGCCGCGTGGTAGCAGACTAGAACCTGAGAAGATAGCCATTGAAAGATTTTGTGCAATCAGTGGTGGTCTATGAACTTCAGAAACAATAGTATTGAGCATCTAGTTTTAAGTTGTTTCTTATTCAGTGCTGTGATTTTATTTCTATTGTCTTTAAACTTTTAAGTAAGTCTATTTCATTTTGGTTAGTTGTTCTGTGATTAATGACTGTGGTTCATGTTTTATTGAAGCCGTTCAAGGAAAGGACAGGACAGCACTGCATGAAGGAATAGTCATAAGGTGGCTAAGGTGTAGAAGGCCTCAGGGGTGGTGATGGTAACAAACGTTAATGAGAAAGCAGGCATTCTGAGTAGACCCAGGACATTCTGCACATATTCATGAGGAGAGTTCGTGTTGTTTTACTTCATCATTCATTGCAATGATGATGCCCACAAGATTGGTAACTTAGACATATTTAGATAATGACAGTTTTTAATACTTCTTAGTATTTTCCTGTATATTATTTATATTTTATTTAAAATTGATGAGTGGGGTGAATAGAAGGGGTTTATTATTCTATTTCTGAATGTATACCTGTATTTATGTCTGTATCTATTTTATTTATAATTTTCTTCTGATAACGGAATTTTATGCCAATTAACAAGTATATATACTTAGGTGAATTCTTTACAAATGCCATGATATGGAGTGGGATAGAATTTCAAATTAGCTTGTAGAATTACATTATAATACATTATAAAATTAAATAACTGTATCTCCTAAGGTTTTTTGGGGGGGCTTGTTTTTATTCGGCAAATATGTATACAATGGGTAATACTGACAGTTGAACAACATGAAAAAGATTATTGAAGTCACTGAATTATATATATAAAGAATGTTGAAATAATGTAGATTTATATCCTATAATTTCAAAATTTCTGAATTTGTTAGGAATTTAAACGTACCACCTAAATTTACATAGGCACGTGTAAATTCCAGGTTTTAGAACCCAACCCAAACCAAAACCAAACTGTCTGCTGCTGAGCTGATTCTGACTCATAATGATGACGCTGTAGGACAGAGCAGAACTACTCCACAGAGTTTCCCAGGAGCTCCTGTTGGAATTGAATTGCCAGTCTTTGGCTTAGCGGACATAGTACTATGCCACCAGTATTTGCTTTAGAACTAAGAGCAGTAGTTTTTAGATTATTTATACAGTAAAATTCTCTCTTTACCAATTTAACAAATATAAATTAAATGACTTACTATGTATAAAATCCTTATAACAGTGCCTGGAACATTGTAAGTTATTGTTTTTATTTCTATTGCTATACAAGATTTAACATAGCCAGATGAGTTCCTAGTAAAACATCACCAATAAGATTCGGTAGAATGTGCAAAACCATTACAATACATTTGGACCAAAGAGTCTAGCCCCTAAGACTCCTTATTGTTTATTTGAAACAGAGTAACGTGTCTAATTAAGTCTTTAGGGCATTATTTTTGAAGTTTCCAAAAGTTTCACAATCTTTCTCTTGAAGCAATTTAAAGTAATAGCTTATAAAACTGCAAAAATCCCTAAGAGCAAGAAATATTTAAATTGCCTGTCTGAATCAGGAGAAGATTCTTCAGAGAATTTCCTGGGCCTTCACAATGGGGCACTGTTTTCTAAGCTTAAAGGGCAATTGAAATCTCACTTAGCTGTCTATTACTCACTCTCTTCTTACTTCTGAATTAGCAGAACCAAAATATACTCTTTAAAAAATCATATTTGGCTATTTTATGGAGAAAATTCGAACACAATTTTGAAATACTATCCTTACCGTCAATAGTAGACAATAATTTTTATAACTTCATGGCTTTCTGTTGGTAACCTTTCTTAAGAAATTTATCAGTCTAGTCAAAAATATTGTAGAAGAAGCTGCAAGCAGAAGATCAAGGAAAAGAAACATCTGCCATGTTGTATCCTAGGAGGCAAAAAAATCTTCCATTTAGAGGTAATTTCTGAAAACATGCTAAGGGGACTTCACTTTTATGAACTCAGTTGAAATAAGCCATTAATTTTAGGGATAGCGTTTTCATACTAGAAACAGTTTATAGGAGATAGAAATTAAGAAACTGAAGAGTAATATAGTGAGAAAATGGAGAAAACAATGTGTTATCAAAAGAGTGGTTTTAAATACAAAGCAATTTGAACATCCGTAAAATAAGGATGTTTATGTCTAGAATTTATTTTACTGAGAATAAGGATGTATTTGATTAGACTAGCCGACTCGACAGCACTTGGCTGACTTGGCTTAATTAGACTATAACTTCCTAGTCCTTGGTACATTAGAAGTGCCTGCATGTTTAAGGGTATCATTTCTCTTGCACCAGTGAGATTCCTGCACAGTAGGCAGCAGAATCTACAGTTCTTATCCAAATTGTAAAGGCAGGCTGTCAGCAAAATTCTGATTCTAAATTTACCTCACAGCACCAATTCAGTTCTGTTTGGTTAAGTTTAGCTAATATTTGTCTGGTATTAATCATGAGCAGATGATTTTCTAGGCAGTGACCCTGTCCTTAAGCCTCTCATTGGAGGTACTATTTGGGAAACTCAAATACATCTTTGGGTTTGTGAAAAAAAAGGAAACAGGAGAAATGAGTCATTAGCTAAAAGGGAAGAATATTGACCCTCATGGTTATGACTGCTTAGGTATTTGGGGGATTGTTTTGAATATACCTCAGATTTTTCTTGTTTGTAATGCATATTGGTAGTGACTTTAGATGTGTTTGTAAACCACACATACATATTTTAAAAACTTTAATGGGCGAAGTGAAATAGCCTTTTAAAAAGTGTCAGCCTGCGAGTTCCTTATTTTAACTATACCGGACCTTTGATACAATGCTATAACACTATTCACAACAAAATGAGTAGAATTTGATGTAGTGTACATTTGTGTCTGTGTCATGTCATAGATGTGATGAAAAATAGTGGGCCTTCCTGGCTAAGGAAAGACCTGATAACTGAGCAGATCTGATAAAGTAACTCAAGAGATATTGTTCTAAGAGAGTGATATTGGGGTCTGAAACATGAAAGAACTTGAGAGAAGAACAAGCTCAGTAAATCAGTTAAGACGAAGGAAACTTATAGTACACTTATGTGCTTTACATAGAGTACCTTATACATACTCCCAAGAACTCCTTGATAAGGATATTAAACTCTCCATGATATAGATGAGGAAATTGAGGCTCAGTGAAGTTAAGTAAATTGCCCAAGGTGACATAGCTAGTGCCTGTAAAAGTTAGAGTTTAAACACATGTTCTTGCCACTGAACCAAGCAAGGTTGATTTAATAGTGAGTTGCATGCTGTCACTAGTTAGCACCATGGGTCTCACGGTGAGAGTCACTAGTATTCACTGTTATCGTTAACTGCATGATTGAGATCTGAGTGTCTTATATTTAGCATTAGGAAAGTGAATCTGGGACTCAGAGCAGATATGTTTTTAGGGTGTAAGAGAACCCCAAATAAAAGTAGAACTAACAGAAATAAAGGCAGGAAGGACAGAAAAAATAGTGCCCTTATAGTAGCAGATCTGAGTGGTTAGGTATTCATTAAAGAAGACCAAAAGATGCAATTTGAACCTTAAACATGTGTCAAGCTCCTAAACTAGAAGAAATGGTTTACATGTCTGTATATTTCCAGAATTTCAGTTCTGTGAATGAACTGGGGCACTTGTAATGGATTCTGGGGGATATTCCCTGTGTTTACAGACCAGCATATTACTAGAAATTGGGAGAGGGAATGTTCCTGAGAGAAAATTAGAAGAAATGGCCTGAGATGTCCAGAGGTGAGGTCTCTAGAGACTAAAATATCATTTCATTTGTGGGTGATAATAGTGAGTATTTCTCTGAGGAAAGAACCAATTGAGAGATACCAGAGAACCGCCCTGTTAGAAAATATCTCTTTGTTCACAAGCTTTCATTTGGGTTCTGATTGAGTTTAGGTAGCAAACACCCAAGTTGGCGTTTAATTGGTATTGACATTAAGCTAAAGAAAAGGTAAATCACAGACTGGGAGAAATGTATGTAGATCACATATCCATCAAACAGTCTGTATCTGGAATGTATAAAGAATGCTCCAAACACAGCAATAAGAAAAACAACACCACTAAAAAGGAGCATAAAACATAAACACTTCACTAAAGAAAAAGATAAGCATGGTGAAAACAAAAAATGCAAAGAAACAACATGTAAATATGTTCAGCATCATTAGTCTTTATAAAAAGATAAATTAAAACTATGATGAACTGTTACCACAAACCTATTAGAATGGGTAAGAGAGAAAAACAAAACCAAAAAACAATTTCTGAGATGGACCCAAAGCAACTGGAATACCCATGCAATGCTGACTGAATTAAAAAAAAAAAAAAAGATCCAGCCACCCTGGAAAACTTGTTTGCAGTTTTCCATAAACTTAAAAATATACTTCTGTGATCCACTGTTCTGCTGCTGGATATTTACAACAGAAAAATGAAAAATCGTGTTCATAGAAAAGCTTGTACAAAAAGGTCTGTAATATCTCAATTCGTAATTGCCCCAAACTGGAAAAAATCCGGATGTTCTTCAACAGTTGAATGGATAAACAGACTGTAGTGCAGCCACGTAATAGAATATTACCCCTCAATAAAAATGGACAAATAATTGATACAAGCAATGCCTTGAGTGAATCTTAAAGGCTTAATGCTAAGTGAAAGAAGCCAGTTTCAAGACTGCATATTATATGGTTCTATTTATAAAACCATGTTGTTAGGCACTGCTGAGTCAGTTCCAAATTATAATGACCCTATAGGACAGAGTAGAATGGCCCATAGGGTTTCCAAGGAGTATCTGGTGATCATTTGCTAGCAGTTGTAGTTACTAACCACTGTACAACCAGGTCTTCATTTGGCATTATAGAAAAAAATAAACTATAAGGAAAGAAAATGTAGCAGTTCCAGGCTAGTAAGTGGATAGAAAGAATGACTAAAATGGAGTAGGATGGGATTAGTTCATAAGATGGAAAAATGTGTATCCTGGTTATGAGGCTGATTACAAATCTAAGCATCTTTAAAATTTTACACTGAATGAGAAAAAAGTGTCAATTTTACCATATAATATTATAGCATACTATAATATAAAATTGTGAACAAAGGTCTCTTCCATTAATAGGTGTTTTTACTATAACAAGAAGATATCAGATTACTGGGTTTTACATGGTTGTGGGGCAATCAGACAGACAATAAATATTTGTGCTTACCCTGCATATAACACACTTCTTGTAGTTTTTGAAAACTCCAAAGATTACTGTTTGGGCTGCCTGATAAAGTAGCCAGGCTGTCTTTTCAAGGTAATGTTACAAGTCTCTAATATAATGTAT
This sequence comes from Heterohyrax brucei, assembly GCA_028571685.1. Classification (NCBI taxonomy): domain Eukaryota; kingdom Metazoa; phylum Chordata; class Mammalia; order Hyracoidea; family Procaviidae; genus Heterohyrax; species Heterohyrax brucei. The sequence goes on along the minus strand of CM053150.1, from coordinate 52,543,811 downwards.
ACTGTATTTCTTTTATAGTATACAGAAAAATTTTGTAAGTATGGATAGGTCTGAAGGCTAAGATTTGCTATATATTATCTAAAAATTGTAGGCTTAAAGTCTGTTAGCTATGTTTCCTTACCTTTAAAATGATAATATTGTTGTGGGTGAGGGGTTAAATGGCATAACAAATGTTGTGTATGTGTGTGGGGGGAGGTGGGGGTGGCTCGCTAATTTCCTGGTCCAGAACAAGTTATCAGCAAAACATCTTTCTCCCATTCCCTCCTTCTCTTCCTGTATTATTTATTTCTTTGCTCCTTTCTCCTTTCTTCATCTGTACATCCTCCTCTTCCCTGTTTTCTCCCTTCCTTAGTCTCATTGGGTTCATGGTAAATTTTTATGTTTGTCAATTGTTGTATGTAGACTTGTTTATATATATTTGATTGATATGTGTATATATGTAATTCATCTGACTTCCTATAGGTGAAAGAGAAACACTAAAATGAAATGGGAAAACCAAACCATTCTAGTGGAATTCTTTCTGAAGGGGCTTTCTGGTTACCCAAGGCTTGAGCTACTCTTTTTTGTTCTGATCTTCATAATGTATGTGTTCATTCTTCTGGGCAATGGCACCCTTATTTTAATCAGCATCTTGGACTCTCACCTTCACACACCCATGTACTTCTTCCTGGGGAATCTCTCCTTCCTGGACATCTGCTGTACCACCACCTCCATTCCCTCCACCCTGGTGAGTTTTCTTTCAGAGAGAAAGACCATTTCCTTCTCTGGCTGTGCAGTGCAGATGTTCCTTGGTTTGGCCATGGGGACGACAGAATGTGTACTCTTGGGCGTGATGGCCTTTGACCGCTATGTGGCCATCTGCAACCCTCTGAGATATCCCATCATTATGAGTAAGACTTGCTACGTGCTCATGTCAACTGGGTCCTGGTTTTCAGGAGTTGTCAATTCTGCAGTACAAACTGTATTTGTGGTACAATTGCCTTTCTGCAGGAATAACATCATCAATCATTTCTCCTGTGAAATTCTGGCTGTCATGAAGTTGGCTTGTGCTGACATTTCAGGCAATGAGTTTATCATGCTGGTGGCCACAACATTGTTCACACTGATGCCACTGCTGTTGATTGTTATCTCCTATTCATTAATCATTTCTAACATTCTGAAGATCCGCTCCTCTGAAGGGAGAAGCAAAGCCTTCTCCACCTGCTCAGCCCACCTGACTGTGGTGATTATATTCTATGGGACTATTCTCTTCATGTACATGAAGCCCAAATCTAAAGAGACACTTAATTCCAATGACTTAGATGCTACAGACAAACTTATATCCATGTTCTATGGGGTGATGACTCCCATGGTGAACCCTCTGATATACAGTCTCAGAAACAAGGATGTGAAGGAGGCGGTAAGGCTTCTGCTAAAGAAAAGGTTCATTAATGAGTAGAACAGTAAATTGTAAACATGGACCTTTTTGAAACTTAAGAATTATGTTATAATTTTTGATTCTTTTGCTTTTTTGCACTGTCACATAGTATATTAAAATTTTTCATAAAGGGATATAGCATTTGAGAAGGATGTGTGTTTATTGTAGAGAATATGCAAGACACAGAGAAGAGAGATGAGGAAGAGGCAGTCATCTATCAGTGCTCCGCTAGGAGGTGGCAAGTTCTAATAACATCTTTCATATTCTGTATTTTTGTCTGTATTGGAGTTAGGAATTATGTGAATTTCTTGTGTTCACTTTTTTACATAGTATTCCCTGGTGGCTTAATGGTTAAGTACTATGACTGCTAACCAAAAGATCAGCAGTTTGAATCCTCCAGGCGCTCTTTGGAAACTCTATAGAGTAGTTCTACTCCGTTCTCTGGTGTCGTCATGAGTCAGGATCAACTTCATGACAATAGATTTTGGTATTATTTTATAGGCAATAGTTCATTCAATGTTTCACATAAATAAAGCCCTTTATTGTAAAAAACCAAAACAGAAAATCTTTAAAATACCACACACATGTTTTCTACTGAAGACTGTCAGTTTCATATTTATCTTCAAAGCTTATTAAGCCATTGAACTCTGTTTTCATGTTCGGTATTTTAAAATTTCTTTCGGTGAAACTTATGGGATGTGTGGAATTTGGGACTGTTGAGGGAACGAGTAAATAGGGTTTAATGCTTGAAGTTTATACAATCAACCATAATATTCCGGCTTTACCTTCTTTGTTTCAGCTTTTACATTAGCTTTAGCATGAAAATAGATCCCAAAATAAAAAATGAGTTTGAAAATCATTTTAAAAGTCCAAATGATAATGTGAGTAAGCATTAGGTTGGACAGAAGGTCTATTCAGTGCCTATTTAGAAGAAACCAATTTCTTGGTGTCCTGAAAGAGCTCCAATACTTTGTCAAGTCTAGGAAGTAGAGTATCTAAGCTCCTGATTTTTAGTAAGAAACCTCTGTACATGTCTTCCCTCTGTCACTGACTAGCTTCGTGACCAAAATACTCTGGGATGACTGACTTGGGTTCCAGTCTTTTATCTGATTTATAAATCTGTGATAGAAAATTAACTTAAATAAGTGGAAATTTTAATGTACACATTTGTTCTCATAGAAGAAGAACAGGAAGATTTGTCACTCACAGTGATGTGGAGTCAAGGTCTGATGAATAGAAAGCTGAGTCTTTAGTTTTAGTATACTCATGCATCCAGCTTTGCTAGACAAATACATTATCACTGTAATATTGATGTATTAGCCCTAGTGGAGCAATGGTTAGCCACTTGGCTGCTAACTCAAAGGGTGATGTTTAAACATGCAGGCTGCTGCTGGAGAAAAGATCTGGCTATCTGTTCCCATAAAGATTTATAGCTTTGGGAACCTTATGCCAAACCTAAACCAAACCTGTCACAGTCAAGTAGGCTACAATCCACAGTGACTCCAGAGGATAGAGTAGGTTTTCCAAGGAGGGGACTGGTGGATTTGAACTGCTGACCTTTTGGTTAGCAATTATGTCTCTTAAACACCTGGAACTCCTCTCTGTCCTCTAGGGTTGCTATGAATTGGAATAGACTCAACAGCATATGACAACACTAATACCAGTAGACCTTATTTAATATTTGGTCCTCTGCATAGTTTTCATTTGAAAAATCACTCCTGAATACATTTTATGGAGATGGTTTCTGTTGTTACCTTTTTTTCCTCTACTAGATAGCAAAATCTCTACTGTCACTGTACTCATTCCAGCATCTAGCACACAGAATGTGATTCAATATACATTTTAAATAAGTGAAGGGGCAACTTTGTGGAAGGAGTGTAACAGGAGGGAAGCATGACAGTTATGCATTGAATTACATGTCCTAAAAAGAACTGTTGAATTCTTAACCCCTGTACCTATGAATGTGATCTTGTTGGGAGATAGATTCTTCCTTTGAGGGTATTATCAATTAAGTTAAAGAGGTCATACTTGAGTAGGAGGGTCCTAATTACACCAGAATTGTATGAAATAAAAGGGAATTACAGACACAAATGGAGTTACACCGTGTAAAGGTACATTTGAAAGCCAAGAAATTCCAAAGTAAGCTGGAAGAAACAAGGAAAGATCTTCTGCTAGAGCTGACATAGAGGGCATAGCTCTGCCTATACCCTGCATTTGGACTCCTAACTTCTAGAATTGAAATAATACATTCTTTTTATTATTATTATGTTTGAGTGAGAATATACAATCCCATATAAATTTGCATACCCATGAAGGAGTGGCTCCCGCTGCTCTCCCTGCCCTGTGACAGTACACTCCTCCTCTCTGTTCTGTACATGTCATATTCTCCTAACAATCTCCTATCCTCTCTTCTCCACCCTCTCCCCCATGTACATTCTTGTTTTTTAAAGCCAATCACTTTGTGGCATTTTGTTGCAGCATCCTTGGGAAACTGGGACAGTACCTCTCTGCTTCATTCACACACCAACAAGGTGAAACTTAGTAACTACAACCAGAGATGCAACGGTAATGCCAAAATTATGATTTTTTTCACCCAGCAAATTATTTCATCTTTTTTTGATACATTCCTATGTTTTTGCACTCAATTTCTAAATATTCTAAACTTGAGATCATGTTAATATTGTGTGGTTCTTGAGAGCTTCTAAAATGGACACTTACAATAAAATGTGCAGATAGCCAGTACATTTATTATCTCACTAAAATCCTGAGATGTGAGTAATAGCTTCATTATCTCGTAACTGAGGCTGCAATGCTTTCGGAAGTCAACAAACTTTCCGTAAATCTCACAGCATGAAGTTGGTAGAGAAGCATGCATACATTGTATGTGTCCCCACTGAGTTGGTTTCTCTGTTTACTGCAGCATGTTACTTCCACAGTTTGGCAGTTATGACTTCTGACTCCACTGCCTGTCAGCAGTGTATCTAAGATGATCAAGGAAATTATTACCTCCCTCTGAACTTTAATCACAAATGTATTAAATTGTTCTGAAAACAACTTTTGAAAGAAAATTCACTTAATTCCTTAGAAAGTAGCCTTGAAATTCACGACATGTTACGTGCTCAAAAGATGCTAGATTACAACTGATAAGGATTAAGCCAAATGAGACTGAGCACGTAAGGTGACTGAGGTGCGAGAAGAGGAGGGCTTTGATATGGCACTGATGTTCTAGCAAAGATTATTTAAGAAACAGATAAAGTAGAGAGACTTTTTGATTATACTAAGACATTCAACCATGTGGTTCATAATAAACTATGGATGACCTTGCAAAGAAAGGGAATTCCAGAATATTTAAGTTGTGTTCATGTGCAACCTATACATAGCCCGAAAAGCAGTTGTTCAGTTATATCCTTTCATTCTACTTATTGAGTCTGTGTATGCTGAGTGGATAATCCAAGAAACTGGAGTATAACAAGGGAAATATGGCATCAGGACTGGATGAAGATTCCTAGTGACAGACTACCAAATGCAGATGATACACCTTTGCTTGCTGAAAGGGAAAAGGACTTGAACTTCTTACTGATAAAGTTCAGAGACCTTAGCCTTTAGTTTGGATTATACTTCAACATTAAGAAAACAAAAATCCTCACAACTGGACCAGTAAACAATACAATGATAAATGGGGAAAAGATCGAAGTTGTAAAGAATTTTATTTTTCTTGGATCCACGATCAATGCCCATGGAAGCAGCAGACTAGAAAGCAAGTGATTGGCTGAATTCGCTCCAAAAGACTACTTTTAATGTTAAAAAGGAAAGAATTTGAGGCCAAAAGTGTGCCTAACCCAAGCTAAGGTGTTTTCGGGTGCTTCATATACATGTGAAAGCTAGGCAATAAATAAGAAAGATCAAAGAAGAATTCATGTCTTTGAATTATGGCATTGGAGAGGAATATTGAACATATCACGGACTGCCCGAGGAACAGACAAATCTGTCTTGGAAAAAGTACAGCCAGAACAGTCCTTAGAAGCAAGGATGGTGAGATTTCCTCTCACATATTTTGGACATGTTATCAGGAGGGACTACTCCCTGGAGAAGGCCATCATGCTTGGTAGAGGGCCAGCAAAAAAGAGGAAGAAACTCGAGAGAGACTGACACAGTAGTTGCTGCACGTGTTCAATGATTCTGAGAATGGCCCAGGACCAGGCTGTATTTTGTTCTGCTGTCATTGTTGTTAGGTGCCATCAAGTTGGTTCTGACTCATAGCAACCTAGGTACCACAGAACTAAGCACTGCCTGGTCCTGTGGTGTGCTCACCATTGTGGCTATGCTGGAGCCCATTGTTGCAGCCACTGTGTCAGTCCTTGTTGAGGGTCCTCTTTTCTGCTGATCCCATACTTTACCAAGCATGATATCCTTCTCCAGTGACTGATCCCTCTTGATGACATGTCCAAAGTATGTAAGACACAGTCTCACCATCCTTGCTTCTGAGGAGCATTCTGATTGTACATTTGTCAAGATTGGTTTGTTTATTCTTTTGTCCATCTCTGGTATGTTCAATATTCTTCACCAATACCACAATTCAGGAGTGTCAGTTATTCCTTAGTTTTCCTTATTCATTATCCAGTTTTTAGATGCATATGATGTATTTGAAGACACCATAGCTTGAGTCAAGTACATCTTAGTCTTCAAAGTAACATCTTTGCCTTTTAGTACTTTTAGGAAGTCTTTTGCAGCAGATTTTCCTAATGTGATGCACTGTCTGATTTCTTGACTGTGGCATCCATGGGTGTTGATTGCGGATCCAAGTAAAATGAAATCCTTCACAAATTCAATCTTTTCTCCATTTACCATCATACTGCTCATTGGTACAGTGAGCTATAATCCATACTGAAAGTTGTAGTCTTTAATTTTTACCGGTAAAAGTTTCATGTCGTCTTCACTTCCTGCAAGCAAGGTTTTATCATCGGCAAAATGCAGGTTGTTGATGAGACTTCTTCCAATCCTGATGCCAAGTTCTTCTTCTTGTAGTACAACTCCTTGTATTGTTTGCTCAGCATGCAGACTGAATAGGTATGATGAAAGGATACCATCCTGACTCACAACTTTTTTTAAACCATATAGTATTACCTTGCTCTGTCCAAACAACTGCCTTTTTGCCTTTTGATCTATGTACAGGTTCTTCATGAGCCAATTCAGCATTCTGGAATAACCATTCTTTGTAGTGTTGTGAATAATTTGTTATGATCTACTAGTTGTATGTCTTTGTATAGTCAATAAAACACCTGTAAATATTCTTCTGACATTCTTTGCTTTCAGCCACAATCCATCTGACATCAGCAGTGATATCCTTGGTCCCACCTCTTTTGTAGGACTGTACAACAAAGGGTTTTTCAGCGACTGATTTCCCAGAAAGAGATCACCATGCCTTTCTTTCAAGGCACTCTTCTGAATCCAGTCTGAATTTCTCATAGTTTTCTATAGATATACTTACTGCTGCAGCTGCTTTTGAATGATCTTCAGCAAAATTTGATTTGTGCATGATATTAATGATATTGTTCCATGATTCCTGAATGGAGAAATTATTGTTCTGCTGTACATAGGATCAGTAGTTTTGGGAATGGGCTCAGCAGCACATAACAACAACATAGTCAAGTTAATCCATACTTTTTACTCTTAATCTTGCTTGATATTTCCATACAGTTTTATACATTTTTGATCATAACTTACTGTAAGTATATGTATGTGTGTTTATTTTTTTTTGTGTGTGTAAATGTACATATATATACACATGTATATACATATAAATTCATACATCCAAAAATAATAGTGCTTATTGTAACACATTCAGGCACTAGAAAATCTACAAAATAAAAATTCGAATGTGAATATAGTCTCATATACATTTATGTATACTTTATGTATACAACTTATATATGACAATATCTGAAGAATACATGTGTTTTCAGAATTTAATACATTCAGGCACTAGAAAATCTGCAAAATAAAAATTCAAATATGATTGTAGTCTCATATACATTTATTTATACTTTATACATACAACTTATATATGACAATATTTGGAGAATACATATGTTTTCAGAGTTTATTCATATATTTAAAATATTCTGAAGTATTGCATAGTCTATATACACTTTTATGCTTTTTTCACTCAAAAATTTTTATTCTCTTTCCAAGATGTGTGTGTAGTATATATATATATGTATGTGTATGTGTGTTTATATGTATATGTATATACCTATATATTTTACTGGTAATATGTATATACAAGTTACCAGTTGCTGTCAAGTGAGTTCCAACTGATAACAATCCCATGTGTGTTAGAGTAGGACTGTGCAACGGAGGGTTTTTCAATGGCTGATTTTCCAGAAAGAGCTCACTATGCCTTTCGTTCAAGGCACTTCTGGGTGGATTCAAATCTCTAACCTTTCTGTTAGCATTGGAGTACATTAATGGAGTAACACTACATTACTATCTGTAGTATTATTAAAGGACGGTACTTCATTATATGGATTTAGTAGTGTTTATATAGCTGACCAACTTAGATGGACATTTGGGGTAGTTTCTGCTTTTTTAATATTACAAACAATGACACTATTATAATTATCAGGCCATTTATTTTTGTACAGTAATTCTGTAATTGGCAATCATTGAATTCTTATTTTTTCTAATGCATTTGTCATAAATTCTCTTACAGAGAGAATGCTATGATCTGAAAATAAGTGTACTATTATGCTTCCTTTCTAATTTTCATACTTTTTTGTCATGTTGCTTTAGCCCGTGGTTTTAGGAAAATGTTAGTAGTAATGGTTATAATAAACACATTTATTGTCTACAGATGTAAAATATTTCTGTTATTTAAAAATAAGGCATAATGATAGCCGTTGGTTTCTATTAAATATACTTTATATAATCTTAATACACTCCTTGTCTGTCAGTTGTAGCCTGTGTTTTGCTGTGAGCCAGGAAGCTGTGCCCCTCATATTTCAGATACTTGCAGGGTCACCCATGATAGGCATGTGTCAGCAGGGCTTCCAGGACTAAGAAAGACTGGGAAGAAGGGCCTGTTGATCTACATCTGAAAGTACTGGCCTGTGAAACTTTATGAATAGCAGCTGAACATTGTCTAACGCAGTGTCCAAAATGAGCCTCTCAGGTTGGAACGCTCTCAGAATATGACTGCGGAAGAACTGAGTTCTCAAAGTGGAGTTGACCTTAATGACATGGATTAAGTAAGGCTTTTGGGACCTACATTTGATACAACATGACTCAACATGAAGAGGAACAGCAGCAAACATTCATTAGTAATTGGAATACAGAATATATGAAGTGTGAATCTAGGGAATGACAAATTGAAAAGGAACAACATCATATTCACTGTCAAAAGAGTATTTCAAGATGTTTTCTGAAGTACAATTCTGTCAGTGATAGGATATTATCAATACACCTACATCATACATACACCATACATCCAAATACCACACACCTATCAAGTGAGTTCCAACTCATAGCAACCCATGTGTGTTAGAGTAGGACTGTGCAATGGAGGGTTTTTCAGTGGCTGATTTTCTGGAAAGAGCTCACCATGCCTTTATTTCACAGCTACAGGGAAGATTAACTAATATGACTATCATTCAAATTTGTGCACTAACTAATAATGCTGAAGATTAAGACATTTAAGAGTTTTTATCAACTTCTACAGTCTGAAATTGAACATGCAATCAAGATGCTTGATAGTTGAGACTGGAATGTTGGAAGCAAAGAAGAAGGATCAGTAGTTGGAAATTATGGCCTTTGAGATAGAACTGATGCTGGAGACAGCATGATAGAATTTTGCAAGGCCAGACACCTATTTATTGCAAATACTGTTCTATGACAGCATAACTGGACTTTGTCAAACAGAATACACATGAATCCAAGAGATAAAACATCTGTGGAAAGACAGTGGAGAAGATCAATGTCACCAATCAGAACCAGACCAGAGACTGTCTATGGAACAGATCTCTAGTTGCCTGTATGTGAGTTCAAGAAAATTAAAACAAGTCTTCAAGAACAGAGATACCACCATGAGTATTTCCTACCTGAATTTAGAGACCACCTCAAGAACAGATTTGATGCAATGAATGCTAGTGACTCTAGAAGAGAAAAGTGTGGGATGCTGTGAAGGACATTACACATGAAGAAAGCAAAAAGTCATTAAAAGACAGAAAAGAAAGAAAAAACTTAAAATGGATACACTGAAACTTGTTCTTGAACGTGGAATAGCTAAAGTGAATGTACAAATGATCAACTAAAACAACTGAAGACAAGATTTCAAAGGACATCTCAAGACAATGATGTAAATTGTTACAATGAAATGTGCAAAGACTTGTAGTTAGAAAATCAAAAAGGAAGAACATGCTTGGCATTTTTCAAGTTGAAAGAACTGAAGAAAAAAATTTAAGCCTCTATTGGGAAAGATTCTCTGGGCAAAATATTGAGTGACTCAGGAACTATCAAAACAAGATCGAAAGTATACCCAGTACTGGCACAACTAGCGTTTTGCTGAGAGTCTTCTGTACCCCACATTGGTGAGTGGTATCTGGGATCTTAAAAGCTGCCAAGCTGCCATCTGAGGTACATCAAATGGTCCCAACTCAGCAGGAATGGGTGATCACCAAGGACCAAAATGACAAGGGGGAAAGAGAACTTAGAAGACAGAGAGATCAACGTGAGTGGGTGACTACATTAACTTGTGACCAGAAGAACTGGATGGTGGCCGGCCACCACCAGAGATAGCCATGACAGGGCTCGCAAAATTGAGTCTCACTGGCAACAGAAGAATGAAAAGGTGTGTACCCTGAGATCTCTGCTAAAAGACTGCAATTGATGGTCCAGGGGTGTCGGGGTTTCCCTGGGAGCATGACCACTGACCCTGAAGCTGTCCCTGTCTATAAATCATAATGGAGGTCAACTCTTTGGACAGGAATGGATTGAACTTGGCGACACAGAGTGACCACACCATGTATGAATTTTATGGTTCTGTGGCACATGGAGCATTCTCTAGGATTTTCCAAATGCTAGGCTACACAACAAGCGTTAATACAATTAAAATGATAGAAATAATAAAGTATGTGTTCTATGTTCAGAATGGAATTAAATTAGAAATCATTAGCAGAAGTAAATTTTCACAACTGCATACAATGTGTCAAAAATAAAATCAAAATGGAACATAAGTTTTAATAAAAGAGAAGCACAGCATGAGATATCTCATGGAATATAATTAAGCAGTTTTTAGAAGGGAATTTGTAAATATCTACATTAAAAAGGGAGACACAAAATCCATTACCTAACCTTCTGCCTTAGGATACTAGAAAAGAAAGAGCAAACTAAACTCATGAATGAAGAAAATAATAAATATTAAAGTGAAAATAAATGAAATAGAAAATATAAAACACTACAGGTCTCTTATGAAAAAGAAAAGATGGACTAATAAAGGAGTATTATGAACACTGGATTTAACCCCCTAACATTTATGTTAGTAGTTGCATGAAAAGTGTTTGCATCACCTGGGGACCTTTGAGAATCTATGGACTATTAAAACTAGTAAATGAATTTTGCAAGGTACCCAGATACACACAGAAAAATCATTACACATCGTTAGCAAATAGAACTTAAAAACAATTTACCATAGCATCTAAAACATAAAAATATACATGAATAAATCTAATAAAATATGTGCAAGACATGTATACAAAAAATAATGAAGCATTGAGAGAAACTAAAAAACCAAAGCCACAGCTATCAAGTTGGGTTAGACTTAGTGACCCTATAGGTCAGAATAGCCCCATAGAATTTCCAAGGAACGCCTGGTGGCTTTGAACTGCTGACCTTTGAGTTAGCAGATGTAGCACTGAATCCACTATGCCACCAGGATTTCTAAGAGAGAAACTAAAGAAGACCTAAATAAGTGGAAGAATGTATCTCATAGACTGGAAAATTCAATATAAAGGTGTCAATTCTTCCCAGATTAACATCTAGGTTCAATGCAATACTTATAAGAATTCCAGCAGGTGTATTGTGAACATAGATAAACAGATTCTAAAATATATGAGTACCAATACTAGTGAAAACATTCATGTACAAAAACTAATTCCAGATGGACTGTATATTTCCATAAGAAGGTAAAAGTTACATCTGCCAGAAAGTGAGATAGAAGACTTGGACTACTCAGAATAATGTATAGATAAAAATGGGACAGATAATGGAACAAAACTGTAATTTCACCAGAAAGGAAAAAGACCCATGTGAACAAATGGTGGGTGAGCAATGCATGTGTCTACTGCTGGATAAGTTTTATGTAACAGCTATAAAAATCTCTGTTCTTGTGGTTGCTGCCTTGTTGTTAGGCACCATCTAGTGAAATCTGACTCCTGGTACCCCATGTCTTAGACAAGAGCCCCTCCATAGAATTTTCTGGGCTGTAATCTTTTTATGATGCTGCTGATGATGATGAAGTTAAAGTATACATTCCAAATCATTCCATGTGCCTGCCTGTCTGCAGCTCCATCTGCTCTCCTCACCCTGTGACAGCACATTCTCCTTTTCACTCAATAGTTCTAGTATCCTCTTAATGAGCACCTGTCCCCACCCAATAGGAAAAGCCAGCCAGCCAGCCAAGTGCCGTCGTGTCGGATCCGACTCATGTAGGATAGTCTCCTATAAATGTATACAACAATAAAGTACACCTACCATATCTCACACTGTGTCCCTCAGTCCAGTCCATTCTTGTCTGAAGAGTTGACCTTAGTACTGGTTTTAGGTCAGGGCCAGCAGCAGGTCTAGGGGCCATGTTCCCAGGGGACCCTCCAGGCTGTTGGGCCTTCAATTCTGGTCCTTTAGAAGAGTTCTTGAACTGCACACCTCTTTTTCTCATGCTTGGCTGCAATCTTAATGGAAGCAGATCACCAGACCTTTTCTTTCAAGGTACTTCTGGATGCAGTCAAGCTCCTAGTCTGTAGCAAACCAAAACCCATTGCTGTCTAGTCAATTTTAACTCATAGAGACAGACCGTATAGGGCACACTTGAAATGTCCCACAGAGTTTCTAAGGAGCAGTTAATGGATTTGCGCTGAGCTCTTAACCTTTGTGCAACACTTAGCAGTAAATTGGAAATCTTTTGCACCATCTAGGGACCTTTCATATGACAATAAAACATTGACAGCCTGTGAGATATAGCTTATTGGGGTGAAGCCAGGTGATATCAACTGTGTTACTTTTGCATCCCAAATCAGCTGTGAGTTGGTTCTGTTGATTGTTTCTGGACCCACCTACTGTTTTTTTTTGAAGACTGACTATCATCTGACCTCAGATAACCTCAGCTGGGGCACCTGGGGCCAATTCAGTTCTGACCAGGTAGCATTCATCCTGTTGGCTAGCCTGTGAATGCTCTCCTGACAATATCAGAGATGCAAGAAAGAGCACACACCCAATTGTGCAAGTGCTTCTCAAGTCCTTTTGAAGGTAATGATTAAGTTTAATATTACATGGTCTTAAAATTACAAACACTGTGCTAGGTACTTAATGTGTTCAGGGGGTATTTGATAGTAATAAAATATTTGAATAATCAGTGCTTGCTCTCTCCATGCTGGAGTCATTTAACAGCTTACTGAGGATATTATATCTTCTATTAGGTCTCTGATACATTTGAGATTTCTGAGGATAGATCACTTTATAAATTCACAGGCCATATTAGGAAGGCATTTCTACAGTTCTTTAATTGCATCATTTGCTGTCTAATCCAAAAGCAGTCTGCAGAAGAACAGGCAAACAGTCTCAAAATCTTCTTCTGTAACTACTGCTCAAGCAGATCTTTTACTAGTCAAAATGACTTGTAACAATTAAAATTTTTTTTTTTTTTAATTTTACTGGTTCCAAGTTCATTAATGGAACTTATAACCATACCCTGAGGAACTGGAAAGTTTCTTCTTTATGTTTCATAATCACAACACCAAATTGTTAAGGGAGTTGAAATGTCCCTAATAGCAACAGAAGTCTTAAATTGTAGTCTTAGTTCCAGCGATAACCCTTTAGAATTTTTTCGGTCATGTCATAGGTGATGATTTTGGTAGAACAGAATCAGGGTGATTTCTCTTCGGAATATGTATATTTAATTTCATTAATAGGAGCTATTTATGTTGAGATCTTGTGAATCTGGTAAGATTTAGGTTGACTGTTTTGCAAACCAAGACCATCCATATTCCTCTCCAGTGCTATCAATGAATAAGTATGCTTCCATGCAAAAGATTTTAGCATAGTTTCTGTAACTTAAAACATCAGGTTCTTTTAATTCCTTGAGCATTGCACAGGACTTACAGGAAAGATCCTGCTACAGATCAACTTTGAATATTAAAGTATAAATTAACCCAAATGGAACATGCTCATCACATGTACTGAGGTAAATGGGAGCAGACACTATCCTTCCCTGCCTGTGTTCTCAGGTCTACTGGATGGATTCATGGGGGTCAGCCTTAGACCAGGAAACCAAAGCAAGTTATTCACTTTTAGAAGAAGTACTAGGTGGTAGAAGAGATATTGAGTTGGAAACAGAAGTACTGAACAGGAGACAGAAGTTTGTTTCCATGTCCTGGTTTTGCTCCTTTACCTCAGGCAAATCATTCAATTCTTCCAAGCATCACTGACATTTAAAATGAGATGGTTGGATCAGAAGTTCTCTTAGTTAATTTTGGCTCTGACATTATTGAAAAGAAAGAGGGGAACATGTTGGAAAACCTCATCTGTCATCAGAAATCACCTTAGAGAAAGGGAAAAGAGATTGGCCGTAAGGATGCAAGGTAAGGAGGAAGGAATGGGTGAAGACTCATCTGCGTAAGAGAAGGAGAAGAGACCAATGCTTTGCTTCCGAAAAAGGGAACAGGAAAGTGGTGAAGAGGAGACAGAGAGAGAATAGTAGCAGAGGAACCAGAACAAGAGCAGATGAACTGGGTGCTGTGTGGGGCAGGGCCAGTAGAGAAGCCCTCATGGACAGTGGAGGTGTGTGCTCGTCAAAATGGACTTTGGGGGCCAGAAATGTCTAACATCCACCTCCCTGGAAATAGTCAGTGACATGTTTCACAGTCACCCATGGTCTGGAAGTTTAAATTTTAGTAAAGATGAAGAGGAATTAGTTTTTGTCTGAGTTAATGTGGTGAATAAGAGAAACTACAATTTAGTAGCTCTTTCAGAGCATAAAGTATGGGTGAAATGGAGAATTGGGAGAAGAGGTTGGATGACTTGGCAACTGAAAACATGAAGCTCATATATGTGATATTTCATCTGAACTGTATCTTGTATGATAGTGAATTTTAGACACATGCCTCCATATGTGGTCAGCTGTGAGGTATGTTAGATGTAATTTCATTTAAATAGTACAATAATCTCAGAAAACAATTTCTTTGCTAAGAAAAGAATGAATTTAAGACTATTTCCCTATGAAAAAATGCTTTCTAGAGGACAGAAATCAGGCCACTGGACAGTGAACTGATTTTCCCTATTGTCCTAGCCTCATCTCCTGAAATTTCATAATGTGCCCCACATCTATCATATTAAAATAGATTTCAGTTTTATGAATTACAAGCAAATCTTCTCTCAGTGTAACTTTCACAAAAATTCCTCCTTGCCCAGCATGTCTGATCCTTATCGTGATCAGGTCCAATGCATCTTTTGACTAACTCTCATAAGCTATCACTGTGCAGCTATCCCCAACACAGGGTCAGGGTACTGATACTTGTTTGCCTAGCACCCTGGGGCACACTTATGTTGTTGTGAGACTGTTGTTTATTTACTTGATTGTGTGTTCTATTGGAAAGTGAGTTGTTCAAGAGTAGACTTAATGTAATAAATATCCTTAGTGCCTTACAATATCTTCAATGAGTGTTGAATGAATGAATAATTATTGTGATGTTGCTAGTAATGTTGGAAGGATCGTGATTCCCTTAAAGTAGTGCTATAAAAATCTCTTTAGAAACTGGTTAAGTTTAAATTATTTAATATACACAGTGCATATTTGTACTTACTACGGATGTGCATGAAAGAATAAAATGGTTGAGACAAACTGTACAATTACTTCCCATTTCATTTTTCTGGGATTTACCCACTACCCCAATGTTGAGATCCTCATGTTTGTGCTGTGCCTGCTGATGTACATGATCTCCTTGCTGGGCAATGTTGTTCTGATCTCCATCAGTATCCTGGATTCCCACTTGCATACCCCCATGTACTTTTTCCTTAGCAACCTCTCCTTTCTGGACATCTGGTACAGCTCTTCTGCTCTCACACCAATGCTGGCAAACTTTGTTTCAAGGGAAAACAGCATCTCCTTCTCAGGATGCGCTGCTCAGATGTATTTCTCTCTTGCCATGGGCTCTACCGAATGTGTGCTCCTGTCCATGATGGCATGTGACCGGTATGTAGCCATCTGCAATCCCCTGAGGTATCCCATCATCATGAACAGGAGAGTCTGTGCACACATTGCAGCTGGCTCTTGGGTGACGGGCTGTCTTACTGCCCTGGTGGAAACGACGTCCGTGCTACAGCTGTCACTCTGTGGTAATAACATCATCAATCATTTTACTTGTGAAATTCTGGCTGTCTTGAAACTGGTTTGTGTGGACAGCTCCATGGCACAGTTAATTCTGCTGGCGGTCAGCATACTTCTCCTTCCCATGCCTATGCTCCTCATTTGTATCTCCTATGCCTTCATCCTCTCCAGCATCCTGAGAATCAGCTCAGTGGATGGACGAAGCAAAGCCTTTTCAACATGTGCAGCCCACCTGACTGTGGTAGTTTTGTTCTATGGGACGGCTCTCTCCATGTACCTGAAGCCCTCATCTGTAGATTCACAGGAAGTGGATAAATTTATGGCTTTGGTGTATGCTGGATTAACCCCCATGTTGAATCCTATTATTTATAGTCTACGGAACAAGGAGGTAAAAATGTCTGTGAAAAGAGTGCTAGCTAGAAAACCTTAGTGTTCTCTTTATTCCCAGTAACAAATAATATTAATTGATATTAATGAAATAATTGTTTAGGTGTCTATTAGTACCAAAACATCAGAGTGGTGGAGGAAGGCATGCATTTTAAATTAGGTATGTTATTTTCTGAAGTCTCTTCTTGACTGACCACTGAAACTCTTAGATAACGTAAAGATATCTTACCTAAATAAGTCCAGCACATATTACTAGCTCTCATGAAAAGGAATTTTATTTGTTGAGGGACATTATAAAGAGTATAAAATCAGCTGTAAAGCTAGTCTATTGTATTGAAAATTTTGTACGTATAATATAGAAATGTGATAATTCGGATAGATTTTTCTGCTAATTTGTGATTAATCTCATTTTTTGGCAGAGCTAAATTTAATGTAAGCAATCACGTATTCTATAAATGTGTGACTGCATTTTATGTGTGTATATTTACACACACAGGCAGATGTGTGTGATGTAAATGTCTATATACAAATGTAAAAGAGCCTCATAAATATAGCCTGAGGGCAAGTGGGATGGAAGAGCGTCACTGAGACAAAAAGAGTCAATATTTAGTAACATATTGTTGATAGAGGGCAGTGGCACTATGTTTTAAATTCAAAGAAGCTACAGGATGTATCCGTGAATCTATCAATACTCTTTCTATTGTAGTTTTCCTGGCTACCTGGTTCTTCACATCTAAGGGTCTAAATAAATCCATTGGCACTTCCAAAAAAGGCATGATTTCTACATTATGGAAGTTACAATACTCAAAACCCACTTAATTGGTATAAAAATGATGAAATTTATGAATATATCTTAATATAAGGAGCTCTGGTGACACAATGCTTAAGAGATTGGCTACTAACAAAACAGTCAGCTGTTCAGAACCACCGGTTGCTCATTAGATACCCTATAGGACAGATCTTCTCTATCCTATAGTGTTACTATGAGTTGGAACCCATGTGACAGTAACAGGTTTTTTATATTAATGTATATAAAACACTACACACATAATTCCAAAATGTACACTTAGAAGTTTCCATGGAATTTGTATATTGTCTTTTTGGAACAGATGACTGAATGTGAGGTCAATGTGCACATTTTATTTGGTTATACATGCCTTACCAGAGTTAATGAAATAGAGTGATTGCTTTGACCGAGGATGAGAAGTTTCCCCTTGGGGAAGAGAAAGACTTTGAACTTGGCTTCATGTTGAGACGTGTGAAAAAATCCTAACAAAGGTGGAATTAGTACTCATCAAGACAGATGGCTAGATTGAAAGCAATGATCTATAGTTACTGGGAGGTTAAAAGAAGGATGAGAGAGTATAGACAACAGGAAAGAGGAATGACCATAATTTTTTGTGCAAGAAGGAAGGGCTGTGTATATGTAAGTAGTAGCTAACACAATAGTTAGGCATCAAACAATTGTTAATTCTACCTAATTGTGCTCACTTGTCCTATCCTCATTCATAGTGCCTGCAAAATGCAAGGTGAAGCTGACCCATGGGTGAGAAAGTAGAGTGTGTTCAAGCCTCACAAGCTTTTATTTCTCTGTGAAGCCTTCCTGAGTTTGTCACGTTTTCTGTTATATGGTCTTCAGCTTACTATTTACAAATGGATACTTTTCTGTAACTGACTTCGTGGAGTATCCATAAACCTATGACAGTACCTCCATTTGGTGATGGCCTCCTAAGGTTTTTCATTAGGATTACAGGCCATTGATAAAGTGGTTTGTTGTATTTGACTTGAGCCAACAGTAGTATCATACACACAGTATGTTCCAGTTTATCTCATTCTTATATTACCTATGACTCAGTCAAGTCAGAGTTGATTTGACAGCAATGGATTTGGTTTGGTATAATCTCTTTTAATATTTTATAGCTGGTTATTTCAATATGTTCAGTAATAGGAAGGGGTTTATAGCTATTATTTTTTAAATAAAATTAGAAAAAACAGATTGGTAGTCAAGGTTAGCAGGGTACTCCATATAAGAAATGATCAGTGCCTTTAAAATTCAGTACATAGAATTCTCTGTACTGAAGAAATGATGAAAAAAGTTTTTCGAAAAATGTGCAGATAAATGTCTCAATAGGAATGGATAGCAATAATAAATGCAGATAGGAATAGGATTTGGGGTTTGATGCTTGCCCTTAAATGGCTTTCGGTCTAGTAAGAATGGTGAGAATGGTGTGAGATATATATGAAAATGTGCAGTTATTTTCATTTGGCATATAGGCATGTGAAAGCTAAACAATGAGTAAGGAAGAATTGATACCTTTGAATTATGGTGTTGATGAAGAATATTGTGTTCGCTGTGGATTGCCAGAGAAACAAACAAGTTTATCTTGGAAGAAGTACAGGCAGAGTACTTCCTAGAAGTATGGATGGCCAGATTTCTTTTATGACTTTTGTGCATGTTATCAGTAGGTACCAGTCCCAGGAGAAGGATGCTAAGCTCAGCAGAGAGTAAATGAAAGAGAGAAAGACTTTCAACACAAGGATTGACACAGTGATAGCAAGAATGAGCTCAAGAATAGTAGCAATTATGAGGCTGGCACAAGACTAGAGAAGTGTATCCTTTTGTTCACAGGGCTGCTATGAGTTGGAACAGACTCCACAGTAGCTAAAATAACAATAGCACAATTATGTTTTTGTATAGGTTTACTTTGTGGAATCTTTGATGAGGCCTTTCATTTCAAATACTTCAGATATAGAAAACATATGTATATCCCCATTGAACCCATGACCATCCATTGCTAACACAGTGACCCTATAGGACAGGGTAGTACTGCCCTATAGGGTTTCAGAGGCACAGCTGGTAGATTCAAACTGCTGACCTTTTGATTAGAAGCAAAGTTGTTAACCACTGTGCCCCTAGGGCTCCCCCACCCCATACGTACATATATATGCATATGTTGTCATTGTTGCTTGGTGCTGTTGAGTGAGATCCGAGTCATCGAGCCCCCATGCAGGACAGAACAAAACACTGCCCAGTCCTGTGACCGACTCACAATAGTTCTTATGCTAAAGCCCATTATTGCAGTTACTGTGTCAATCCATCTTGCTGAGAGTTGTCTTCTTTTTTGGTGACTCTCCACTCTACCAAGCATGACTTCCTTCTCCAGGGATTAATCCCTCCTGACAACATGTTTAGAATATGTAAGATGCAGTCTTATTACTTCTGCTTCCAAGAAGCACTCTGGTTGCTCTTCTTCCTGAACAGGTTCATTCTTTTGGCAGTATATGGTGTGTTTAATGGGCTTCTCCAATACCACAATTCAAAGACATCAACTCTTTCTGTCTTCCTTGTCTTCCAGCTTTCGCATGCATATGATGCAGTTAAAAATACCATGGCTTGAGGCAGGTGCACCTTAGTGTTCAAGGTGATATCTTTCCTTGTCAATACTTTAAAGAGGTCCTTTGCAGCACATTTTCCCAGCGCAATGCATCTTTTAATTTCTTGACTTCTGCTTCCATGGGTGTTGACTGTGGAACCAAGTAAAATGAAATCCTTTAAAACCACAGTCCTTTCTCCACTCATCCTGGTGTTTCTTAATGGTCCAGTTGTGAAGATTTTTGTTTTCTTGATGTTGCCATGCAATCCATACTGAAGACTGTGGTCTTTGAGCTTTGTCCATGTTTCAAATCCTCTTCACTTCCAGCAGTAGAAACCCTGGTGGCATAATGGTTAAGTAATACAGCTGCTAACTAAAGACTGACAGTTCTAATCTACCAGATACTTCTTGGATACTCTATGGGGTGACTACTTTTTCCTGTAGGGTTGCTATGAGTTGGAATCAACACAACTGCATTAGGGTTTTCTTTTGTGGCATGTAAGTGTATGTATACACATACACACACACACATGCACACACACATATGTATGTATGTATGTATGCAGTGTCTGTGAGAATGGTGTATCTGATTCTATGATGATTATGTCTGATTCTACCTGAAGGAACTGTTTTTGCCTGGAATTTGAGGGAATCAGTCGAGTTGTTTATTTTTTCCGTTCCCCCAGGTTTTCCGTTGTTCCCTTTCCAAGTCTAGGCTGAAGGCTCAGAGTCTGCATAAGCATTCCTACTTCTGGCTCAGTTAATGGCATCAGACACCAGAGCCAGTCACAGTGCGGAGAGGGGAAGAGGAAAAGCTGGGAATGGGAGAGAAGTTTATCCTGAAGGAAAGATTTAGGGCTGTGTGTGATAAGTAGAAACTAATCACTTAGCTTTTGACAGTCAAGTGCTGCTTTTCACTGGTTTTGGAGGTTTGTGGGTACTCTCTGCTGCTCTACGCCACTGAGGAGGTTGTCCTCCAAAAGCCACCACTCCGTTCACCATGCTGACTGCAGCCTGTTCCTGGTGGGTCAGGTCTGCCTGGTCCTAGGGACTTCTGGACCTCCTTTCACTTCCTTTTTGCTCAGTCCAATTCCTTAATCTTCCCTTTGATGTTAAGGGCTCCCAGAATGTCATATGTAATCAATTCATTTGTTCCTTTGGGTCTTCGTTGTTGTTAGATCAATCACAGGAAGCATCTGACTCCTCTGCTTTCTTGGCCCCATCTCCTTGCATTTACGCTTAATAGACTATATAATGGATGCTTTTTCTTCAAATTTTTAGGAAATGTTTTTCTATTGGTGATTTTCCTTTTTCTATTAGGTATGTTAGTTATACTTTCACTGAGGTTAGAGTTTTATGTGATCTCTGAACATTTAAATTTTTCTTTTCCTAAAATTTGATTTTGTTTTATTTTGTTTTGGGCTAGCCATCTGATGTCTGTGTTATTTCTTGTCTGAGGCATAGAACAAATTGCTATTTTAAGAATGTTGGCAAAGTTTTCCGAAACAGATTTATTACAATTCCGTCATATTTCCACCCTTACTCATTCATCATGTAATTATTAAGCATCTGTTATACACCAAGCACTGTGGTCATCATGGACACCTTGGTGACATAGTGGGTTAAGTTCTGCATCTGCTAACCACAAGGTCAGCAGTTTGAATCCAGGTACTCTTTGGAAACTCTGTGGAGCAATTCTAGTCTGTACTATAGGGTTGCTGTGAGTCTGAATTGACTCGACGGTAGTAGGTTTTTTTGTTTGTTTGTTTTTGGTAGTCATCATAGAAGATGTTGAGATGAACTTGGATATAGTCATTACCTTTGTGAAACCTATAGTCTTGGGGGTAAAATAGATGTTGAACAAAAAATAATGGTATCATGTGATGTGCCTTGGGGCAAGGATGTTATAGATACCTATTTTAGGGCACTGTGAGAGAAGATAATCTAGCCTCCAGGTTAGGCAAAACCTGGCGGACATCCATAGGCAACCTCATTTTTTGTATCTATGTGGACTGCTTTATAAAATTGTAATTGTGCAATATTTATAATAAATACAGTGTTTCTAAAATCAATCATATTTCTCTAACATTACTGTGCTTTGCAATGGATGTCTAATATTATTTTATTATAATCTATGATTTTATTAAGACTTTGCTAGGTATATTAAGGTTGTCTCTCAATTTTTATATTAAAAATAAAGTGTCATGAACAGTTTAAAATGAAAATTTTATCTTTACTGAATTTTAAAAGTTATTTACATATGAAGTATACAACTTTGAGATGTTGATAATGTCTCTCAGTTTTATTCAAAGCATTTCTACCTATTGTATTGTGCTAATACCCTGTTGCCCTATATCAGAGAAGGGCCAAAGGGAAAGCAAAAACATTTATAAGTATTTCAGATAGATAGAATATTATATAAAGAATTGGTTACACGGGTGAGAGAAGAACTGAGAAATCAAGTGGGACAGTGAGGCAAGAAGGATCAAAGAGAGGTAGAAAATGAAGCTGAGAGGAACAGGCAGATGGCCAGTATCTCTTGGCTTTTTCTACCTGAACCTTGAGTATTACTTTCAAATTCTGCTATTTTATTGTGAAAAACAGCCTTCTGGTGGATTTTCATTTCCCCAGTGCTGTGCTCTTGCATTTAGCTCCTGCCTCCTCTAGGTGAGATAGAACATCTTCCACTTCCTTCCCAAAAGTGACTTCCTGGGATAATGTTATTCCCTGTCTAACTCTATTGCTGTCTTATCACAGTTACTTATAGCTGAGGTTTCTTTCTTTCTTTCTTTTTAAACTGTTTGTGGCATTTAAATAGCCCCTTTCCTTAGGTTAGACACGCTAAAAGGAAAGGTGCAGCTATTAAAACTGTAGTGCTTTTCACATCCTTGATGGTGAGAAAGTGAATAAGTATACGTTTTTGTTGGAGGGTGACACTTTAACAAACCATTTGAGTTTATAAAATTATGACCTGTGTACTGTCTTTAATGAGGTCCACCATTATTGTCGAGTGGGGTCAGTTTAATGAGATAGGATGAGAAAAATATTAACTAAACCGTCTTTGTAAGAAAAAGTAAAAGGAAAATTTTATTAACTTGAAATAGTGTTCTGAAGTGACTGATTTTGGAACTTCATTTAAGTGTGTTGGATATAGGATTTTGACAGGTTCTTGGGACTAGGTGTATATAGAGGAGAAATGGTAGAGTTCTGTTTTTCACAAGAAACATTTTAGCCACATGGAGGCAGTGTAAAACCTGAGAGGATGGCCTCTGACTGTTTTGTATGATCAAGGTTGATCAATGAGCTTCAGAAACAATGATGTTGGATATCTCATATTGTTTACTGGTCAGTGGTGTTATGGTTTTTTCTGCTGTCTTCAAACCTTTAGTCAAATGTTTTTTTGCCATGGTTAGTGGTTCTGTGATTGGTTCATACTTGGTTAAAGCAATTCCAGGAAAGGTGGGCATTGAATATAGAAACAGTGATAAATGGCTAAGGAGTAGAGAGCATCAGGGTTGGTGAAGTAACCAATGGTAACGAGAAGGCAGACATTCTGAGATGACGCGGGACATCCAGCACCTACTCATGAGGCGAGCTTATTTTATTTCAGTATTCAATGTAATAGTGACTCCCATGAGGCTGGAAAAGTTAGACATGTTTAGATTATAGATTATATATATTTATTATAGTTTTTAATACTTTTTTATGTTTTCTCTTAATTCTATACATTCTTATTTGTATCTTATTTCAAAATGATTAATGGAGAGGGATAGATGGAGGGATTTATTATCCTATTCCCCAAAATACACCTGTATCTGTGTCACTATTTATATCTGTATTGTCTATTTATATTTATCATTATTGTCTAATAATATAAATCAGATAAATAGGGATTTTGTGCCAATTAATCTGTATAATAGGTATTTCTGCTTATTTCCATTCTTTAGAAATACTACAATGTGGAGTGGGATGGAGTTACAAATTAGCTGGTAGAATTATACCGGAAAAGTGATAACTTGGTATCTTTTAATGTTTTTTGCTTTGTTTTC
This sequence comes from Heterohyrax brucei, assembly GCA_028571685.1. Classification (NCBI taxonomy): domain Eukaryota; kingdom Metazoa; phylum Chordata; class Mammalia; order Hyracoidea; family Procaviidae; genus Heterohyrax; species Heterohyrax brucei. The sequence continues at coordinate 52,519,991 of CM053150.1, read as the reverse complement.
TACACATATATAAATCATAGCTCCATTATATATATATATATGTGTGTGTGTGTGAAATGGGGTAATGATGGGGGTTAAAAACATGAGAACCCGTTATCACTCTCATGTGAAGAATGTTGAAATATTTCTTAGGTTCCTATTGAGTAATTTCTGGATTTGTTGTAAATTTAAAAATGCTGCTCATCTGTACAGGCACATGTAAATTACAGTTTCAAAGCCAAATGCAATAGCTTTTAGGTTATTTGTACAACAGAACTCACAAATGTAACAAAGATAATTTAAATGACTTAATATATGTTAAATCATTATAATGCCTAGCACACAATAAGCTGTTGTTATTATCCAAGAGTTAAGTATCTAAATGAGTTCATTCTGTAATGTCATCACTAAGATTTGGTAGGATGAATAAAGTTCTGGGCAAAACCATTAGATTACATTTGGACTAATGATTCCAACTTCTATTCTTCTGATTGATTAGTTGAAATACAGCAATGGGTCTAATATAATTAAATCTTTAGGGCATTAGTTTTGGAGTTGCCAAAAGTTTTGCATGTCTTTCCCTTGAAGCAATTTAAAGTTATGGCTTAGAAAATTGCAGAAGTCTCTAGGAACAAGAAACATTTACATTGCCTCCCTGGGCTTCAGAAGATTCTTTAGAGAATCTCCTGGGTCTTCACAGAATTTCCTGGGTCTTCACCTAGGCTTCAAGGACAAATGAAATCTACAACATTCTCAAGCTAAACTTCTCTTCTGAGCTAGCAGAACCAAAATATATTTCCTTTTAAATCATATTTGGCTGTTACATTGAGAAGGTTTAAAACAATTTGGAGTTGTTTCCTTTTCCACAGATGTTATCCAGACAGTAAGTTCTATAACTTTATGGCTCCCTGTTGGTAACCCCTTTTCAGAAATTCATCAGTCTAGTGGAAAATATTGTAGAAGAAGCTGCAGATAGAAGATTAAGCCAAAAAACAAACAAGCAAACAAACAAACAAACAAAAGTCTTCTGTGTTGTAGCCCAGGAGGTAAAGAAACCTTCTATTTTGAGGTAATGCCTGAAAGCATGCTAATGGGGAGTCAGTTTTATGAACTTAGTTGAAATAAGCCATTACTTTTAGAGATGAGATTTGCATATGCAACAGTCTATAGGGAAGAGACATTAAAACAAAGCAAAGCAAACAGAAACCAAAGAGCAATCTCTTAGATATAGTGAGAAAATACCAAAGCAGTAGTTTCAAGTACAAAGCAATTTGAACATCTAGAAAAGATGGTTGTAAGTCTACAGTTTCTTACTGGGAACAAAAATGCATTTCTTAAGAATGTAACTTACTAGTCCTTAGGACAAGTGTCTACATTTGTAGAGGTATCATTTCTCCCTGGTTCAAAGAGATTGCCACATGGTAGACAGTAGAATCTATACATTTGATCCAGATTATGAAAGCAGGCTGGTGTCACCAAAGTGGTGGTTCTAAATTTACCTGACAGCACTAATTCAGTTCTGTTTGGTTAAGTTTAGCCAATGTTTATCTAGAATTAATTATGAATAGGTGATTTTCTTGGTGTAGTGCTTAAGAGCTTGGTTGCTAATCTGTTGGTTAGCATTTTGAATTCACCAGCTGCTCCTTAGAAATCCTTTGGAACAGTTCTACTCCAAACTTCAGAGTTGCTATGGGTTAGAATAGACTCAGTAGCAATGGGTTTGTTTTTTTCTTGTCCTTGAGCCTCTCATAGAAGGCACTATTTGGGAAATTCTATTATTTTTTTTTTAAAAAAATACATCTTTGGGTTCATGAAAAGGAAACAGGAGAAATGAGTCATTAGTTAAAAGGAAAGAACATTGATTCCATAGTATGATTGCATAGGTATTTTGGGGGTTGTCTTGAATATTTTTGAGTTTTTTCTTGTTGGTAATGCGTTTCTATGGTGACTTTAGATATATTTGTACTACACTCACATACACGTATTTTGAAACTTTAAAGGAATGAAATGAAATGCTTTCTTTCGAAATGTCAAACTGAGTTCTTTGTTTTAACTACATTCAGCTTTTGATTCAATGCTGTAACACTATTCACTGACAAATGAATAGAATTTGATATAATGCACGTTTGTGTCATGTCCCAGATGTGATGAAAAATAGTGGGCTTGCCTGAATAAAAAGAGACCTGATAAACCAAGCAGGTCTGATAGATGACATTTGGAAGATGCTTCTGTCAGAGGGGATGTTGTGGTCAGAAACACAGCTTGAGACAAGAACAAGCTCAATAAACTAGTTGAGATGAAGGAAACTAAAATAGTGCTATTGTATGTTATATGCTTTACCTGTACTACCTTATGTATCCTTCTAAGAAATCTGTGATGAGGGTATTACCATCCCCTTGGTATAGATGAGAACACTGAAGCTCAGAGAAGTTAAGTCGATTACCCAAGGTCACACAGCTAGTACTTGGAAGAGTTAGGATGTAAACTCGTGTTCTTTCCCCCAGTTAAAGCAAGCTTTACACAATAGTGAGTTGCACGGTGACAATAATTACAGTGGTTCTCATGGTGAGATGGGCTGGTGTTGCTCGATCATCATTAATCAGCTGATTGGGGTTTGGGTGGCTTTGTTTATCAGTGAGCTTTAAGAAAGTGAGTGCGGGACTCAGAACAAATAAGCTTTTAGGATGTAAGAGAATTCTAAAGTAAAAATGGAAAAAAAGAACAGAAATGGAAGAACTAATGCAAATAAAGTCAAATAATATAGAAAGAAAAGTACCCTTATAAAGGCTCAAAGCAGTTCTGGATGATTTAAAAACAAAACAAAACAAAAACCTCTACCAATGATTTGATTCCAAGTATGACAGAGAAGAACTGCCCCATAGAGTCTCTGAGGAGCACCTGGCAGATTCCCACTGCTGACCTTTTGGTTCTCAGACATATAGCATTTGACTGCTATGCCACCAGGGTTTCTCTGAGTGGTTAGGAGCTGATTAAATGGGGTCCAGAGGGCACAGTTCAGACCTTAAACATATGTTTGGTTTCTTAAACAAGAAAAAATGTTTTACATGTTAAATATTTATTTCCAGAAATTCATGGAATTTATAATGGGGCTCTTAAGGATTTTGTCTGCTGGCAGATGTTCCCTGTCTGAGTAGACAAGAATATTACTGGAAATGCATGTGTGTTATGGGAGGGAATGCTCCTGAGAAAAAAAAGAGATGACTGGAGATTTTCTGAGGTGAGATCTCTGGAGACAACTCTCAGTTCCTGTTTTGTGGGTGATAGTGGTGGATATTTTACTAGGGAATCACTCAAACTGAGAGATACCAGAGAACTGCCCTGTTTGAAACTGTCCCTTTGATCATAGGTTTTCTTCTGGATCCAGTTTAATTGGGGTTGGGTATCAAACAACTAAAATGATAATTAATGGATGTTTGCATTAAAGTAGTGAAAATATAAGCCATCCTGGGAAAAATATATGCAAATCACATGTCCTACAAAGGATTCATACCTAGAATGCATAAATGAATGGCTAAACTCAACAAGAAGACAAACAACACAATTTAAAATGGGCAGAAAGCATGAATATTTAACTGTAGAAAACATTAGAGTGGCACGAAACAAAACAAAACATATAAATATGTTCAACATCATTTGTCTTTATAAAAATACAAATTAAGAGTTTGGTGAACTATTACTACATACCCATTAGGATGGGTTAAAAAAAATAAGACTATCAAGTTCTGTCAAGAATGCAAAGCAAATGGAATTCTCATACATTACTGTTTTTATAGAAAAATGATTCACCTACTCTGTAAAGCTGTTTGACAGTTTCTCACAAATTTAAAAAATGCATTTGTTATGTGACCCACTGCTGTTCTACTGCTGGATATTTACCCTAAAAAAACCTAGGGCCCTAGAGAAGTGAAATACTGTGTTCATGGAAAAATCTGCGCACAGATGTTTAAAGTATCTGAATTCATTATTGCCCCAAACTAGAAACAACCCAACTGTTCTTCAGCAGGGGAATGGATAAACAAACTGTGGTACAGCCACACAATAGAATACTGTCCAGCAATAGAAATAAATGGTAATTGTTACAAGCAATAACGTGGATGAATATCAGAGGCTTAAAGCTAAATGAAAGAAGCCAGATTCCATGGCTGCTATTATGATTCCATATAAATGACATCATAGAAAAAGAAAACTTATCATTAGTGGTTCCTAGGGCCTATGGGTGGCTAGAAGGAATGACTAAAATGTATTAGTACAAAGGAATTTTTGAAGTGATGGAAGAAATATGTATCTTGATTATGATAGTGGTTAAACAAATGTACACATTATATCACATGCAAGTAAAATTTGACTAACGATCATTCAAAAGTGACTGCAGCAAAATATAGACAGGGAACTGCCAGAAATTCTAGCCTGATTCAGAAGTGGACATGGAACCAGGGATGTCATTGCTGATGTCAGATGGACCTTGGCTGAAAACAAAGAATACCGGGAAGATGTTTGCCTGTGTTTCATTGACTATGCAAAGGCATTCAACTATGTGGATCATAACTAATTATAGATAACACTGAGGAGAAGGGAAATTCCAGAACACTGAATTGTGCTCCTCAGAAATCTGTACATAGATCAAGAGGCAGTTGTTCAAACACAAAAAGAGGACAGTGCATGGTTTGCAGACAGAAAGGGTGCACATCAAGATCATATTCTTTCACCATATACTTTCAATCTGTATGCTGAGCAAATAATCTGAGAAGCTGAAAGTTTTGAAGAAGAATGGGGCATCAGTATTGGAGGAAGACTTATTTACAACCTGTGTTACGCAAATGACACAACCTTGCTTGCTGAATTTGAAGAGGATTTGAAACACTTACTGATGAAGATCAAAGACCACAGCTTTCAGTATGGATTGCACCTCAACATCGAGAAAACAAAAATCCACATGGCTGGATCAGAAGCAGCATCATGATAAACATAGTAAAGGATTGAGGTTGTCAAGGATTTCATTTCACTTGGTTCCAGAATCAGCGCCCGTGGAAGCAGCAGTCAAGAATTCAAAAGACATTGCATTGGGAAAATCTACTGAAAAGGACCTCTTTAAGGTATTGAAAAGTACAGATGTCACCTTGAAGACTAAGGTGCACCTGACCCAAGCCATGGTATTTTCAGTTGCATCGTGTGCATGTGAAAGCTGGACAGTGAATAAGAAAGACAGAAGAATCAACACCTTTGAATTATGGTGCTGGAGAAGAATATTGAACACACCATGGACTGCCAGAAGAATGAACAGATCTGTTCCGGAAGAAGTACAACCTGCGTGCTCTTTGGAAGTAAGGATGCTGAAACGGCATCTTACGTAGTTTGGACATGTCATCAGGAAGCATCAGTCCCTGGAGAAGGATATCATGTTTGGTATAGTCAGTGAAAAAGAGGAAGACCCTCAATAAGATGGCCTGACACAGTGACTGCAGTGAAGGGTTCAGGCATGAAAAGGAGTATGGCCACTGTACAGGACCAGTCAGCTTTTTGTTTGTACACAGGTCACTGTGATTCAGCACTGACCCAACGGCACCTAGCAATAACAACATATCTTTCAAAAAACACAATTTTAAACTAAATGAGAAAAATGTCAATATTACTGCATGCTATTTTAGCATATTATAATTTTAAACTGTGAATAATATCTACCCCCCATTACTGGGTATCTGTGTTACAAAAGAAAGATTTCAGATTATTGGGCTTTCCATGGTTGTGCCTGGTTTTGGGAAAATAAGGCATACAGTAAACACTGACTGTGCTCACAATGCTATGACACTTTTAGCTTTTTAAAACCCATAGGATTAGTCTTGAGTCAGCCTGGTACAGGAGCCAGACTTGGGCAATTTTACAAATCTCTGATATAATACATTCTGTATAGCTTTTATAGTGTACACAAAAAGCTCAGATTAAGTATGGGTTATGGGTAGGCAGGCCTAAGTTAAGCCTTGGTTTCCTGTGTATTAGCTAAAATCTTTAAGATTAAACTCTGTTAGCAAACTTTTCTTACCTTTCAAATTATGAAAATATTGTGGGATCAGGGGTTAAATGATATAATGAATGATAAGTGGGTAGGGGAAGCCTCTCAAATTTCCTGACTGAGAACAGGGGATCAGTATGATGTCTTTCTCCTCATTCTGTTCTTCTCTTCCCGCATTGTGTATGTCTTCAGTCTCCTCGCTTTTCCGTGGAAACCCTGGTGGTGTAAGTGGGTTAAGTGCTATGTTTGCTAGCCAAAAGGTCAGCAGTTCAAATCTGCCAGGTGCTCCTTGGAAACTGCAGCAGTTCTGCTCTGACCTCCAGGATCACTGAGAGTTGGACTCGGCTCTACGGCAGTGGGTTTTGGGCTCCCTTTTCTTTGTCTTCTGTATCATCTCCTTTCAAAGTTTCTCTGTTATGGTCTTTGGGCTCATGGTAAATTTTTATATTTGTGAATTGGTTTTTGTGGACTTGTTTTCAATTTTTTAAAAAATTTCTCTTACTTCCTATAGGTGAAAGAGAAACACTAAAATGAAATGGGAGAACCAAACCATTCTAGTGGAATTCTTTCTGAAGGGGCTTTCTGGTTACCCAAGGCTTGAGCTACTCTTTTTTGTTCTGATCTTCATAATGTATGTGTTCATTCTTCTGGGCAATGGCACCCTTATTTTAATCAGCATCTTGGACTCTCACCTTCACACACCCATGTACTTCTTCCTGGGGAATCTCTCCTTCCTGGACATCTGCTATACCACCACCTCCATTCCCTCCACCCTGGTGAGTTTTCTTTCAGAGAGAAAGACCATTTCCTTCTCTGGCTGTGCAGTGCAGATGTTCCTTGGTTTGGCCATGGGGACGACAGAATGTGTACTCTTGGGCGTGATGGCCTTTGACCGCTATGTGGCCATCTGCAACCCTCTGAGATATCCCATCATTATGAGTAAGACTTGCTACGTGCTCATGTCAACTGGGTCCTGGTTTTCAGGAGTTGTCAATTCTGCAGTACAAACTGTATTTGTGGTACAATTGCCTTTCTGCAGGAATAACGTCATCAATCATTTCTCCTGTGAAATTCTGGCTGTCATGAAGTTGGCTTGTGCTGACATTTCAGGCAATGAGTTTATCATGCTGGTGGCCACAACGTTGTTGATACTGATGCCACTGCTCTTGATTGTTATCTCTTATTCATTAATAATTTTCAACATTCTCAAGGTCCGTTCCTCTGAGGGGAGAAGTAAAGCCTTCTCCACCTGTTCAGCCCACCTGACTGTGGTGATTATATTCTATGGGACTATTCTCTTCATGTACATGAAGCCCAAATCTAAAGAGACACTTAATTCCAATGACTTAGATGCTACAGACAAACTTATATCCATGTTCTATGGGGTGATAACTCCCATGATGAATCCTTTGATATACAGTCTCAGAAACAAGGATGTGAAGGAGGCGGTAAAACTTCTACTAAAGAAAACGTTCATTAGTGTGTAGAATATTGAATTGTGAACTCATTGAACATTATTGAAACTTGAGAATTAAGTTAAAACTGAGTACTCTTAATTTTTTTGCACTTTTGTATTTAAAATCTTTCATAACGAGGTATAGCATTTCAAAATAATTCATCTTTATTGTAGAGAATTTACAAGACACAGAGAAAGACGAGGAAAAGGAGATCACCTACCACTCCACCGTTAGAAAGTGGTCACTTTCTAACATTTCTGATAATATCTTTCCTGTTCTATAATTTTGGTAGTCTTAGAATTGGGACTTAATGTGACTTTCTATATGTACTTTTTCACATAATACTATTTAATATGCCGCATTTATTTAAAAAATTTCAAAATAAATAAAACCCTTTACTGGGAAAAAAGCAAAACAGAAAACTCAAAATACCATGCATTTTCCTTTTTTTATTATGATTGAATGAAGTGTACATTCCCATATAAATTCACATGCTCACCTACATGCAGCTCCCAGTGCTCTCCCTGCCCAGTGACAGCACACCCCTCCTGTCTGCTCCGTACATGTCCTATCCTCTAGACAGTCTCCAGCCCCTCTTCTCCACCCACTCCCCTTCCTCCAGCAAGAGGTCAGCAGGATGACATCCTATGCTGTAACTCTGCGTTGCCAAGTCCAATCCATTGCTGTCAGAAAAGTTGACCTGCATTATGGTTTATGGACAGGAGCAGAATCAGGGCCAGTGGCCATGCTCCCAGGGGAACTCCAAAGCCCCTGGACCATCAGTTGTGGTCTTTTAGTGGAGATCTCAGGGTACACCCCCATTTATTCTCTTGTTGCCAGTGAGACTCAACTTTGTAAGCTCTATTGTAGCTATCACTGGTGGTGGCTGGGCACCATCTGGTTCTTCGGGTCATGAGTCAGTGTAGAGACCCACTCACATGGGTCTCTCTTCTGGGTTCTCTTTTCCCCATGTCGTTCTTGTCCTCGGTGATCATCTGTTCCTGTTGAGTTGGAACCATTTGTTGTACCCTCAGATGGCAGCTTGTCAGCTTCTGAGAACCCAGACACCATTCACCTATGAGGGGTGCAGAGAGTCCTCATTAGCAAAATGCTAGCAGTGCCAACTGGCCTCGATTTTGCCTGAGATCATGGTTATCGGCCCCCTGCCTCAGCTACTCTGTCCTTACAATATTGGGTTAAGATGGGAGGAGTACTAAAATTGTGGTGAAGTCTGGTCTTTATTGATCTTTTTTCTAATGTGTGCTGTTACTGATTTGACCCAACCGAATTTCTATTAACTATCTAATCTAAAACCTCCCCCCTTGCAGCCATCAAAGAGTGTTTTCTTCTATGCATGAGTCTGTTTTTAAGTTCTTATCATAGGAGTCTCATATAATATTTGTCCTGTTGCTGACTACTTTCACTCAGCATAATGTCCTCCAGTTGAAACCAGGTTAAGAGATGTTTCCTGCAATCATCGTTGTTCTTTATCATTGTGTAGTGTACCATTAGGTATATATATCATAGTTTACCTATCCATTCCTTTGTTGTTGGGCATCTGGGTTGGTTCCATCTTTTTGCTATTGTGGACTGTGCTGCGATGAACATTCGTGTGCATGTATCAGTTGGTGTGAAAGGCCTTGATTCTGTAGGATATATTCCAAGCAGTGGAATTACTGGGTCAAATGGTATATCTATATCCATTATTTTAAGGTAGAGTCAGTTTGCTTTCCAAAGAGGTTGCACCATTTTGCAATCCCACCAACAGTGTAGGAGAGTTCCAGTCTCCCCACAGCCTATCCACCATTTGTTATTTTGAATTTTTTGGATCATGGCCAACTTTGTTGGGGTGAGATGGTGTCTCATTGTCATTTTGATTTGAATTTCTTTAATAACTAAAGATCATGAGCATGTCTGCATGTTGTTTTGGCTGCTTGGATCTCTTTTTTAGAGAAGCGTCTGTCCATCTCCTTTGCCCATCGCTTAATTGGATGATTTATCTTTTTCTTGTTGGTATTTTGTAATACCTTATAGATTATAGAGATCAGGCATTGATCTGAAATAGAGTTGCCAAACATTTTTTCCCAATCTGTAGGTGGCCTTTTAATTCTATTAATAAAGTCTTTGGATGAGCAAAAGCGATTGATTCTTAGTAGTTCCCATTTATCTGTTTTCTCTTCTGATGATTGTGGTTGGTTTGACAGATTTTGAAGTCTGTCTGTGTTGTGTATTAAACCTTCCATTGTTGTTCCTACTTTCTCTTGGATGAGCTTTATCGTTTTAGATTTGATATTTAGATCTTTTATCCAGTTTCAGTTGGTTTTTGTACAAGGTGTAAGATATGGGTCTTGTTTTAATTTAGTTCAGATGGCTATCCAATTTTGCCAGCACCTTTTGTTGAAGAGATTGTTTTTACCTCAGTTTAAAGTCTTAGGGCCTTTGTCGAATATCTACTGTTCACAGGCAGATGATGTCATTTCTGGGGTCTTTATTCTGTTTCACCGATCTGTCTGTTTTTGTACCAGTACCAGGCTGTTTTGACTACTGTGAAATAATATACATTTTCTACTGAGGAATTGTGTGTTATATTTTCACATTTGTCTCCAAAGCTTCTTAAGCCACTGAACTTTATTTTCTCATCTTATTTATCTATTTTCTCATTTTCTTTTTCCTTTATGGAACTCTATGGGTGCATGACATTTGAGACTACTGAAGGAGTGGTAAATAGCATTTAATTTGGGGAGTTATGCAATCAATCACGAATCCCTGATGTATCGCCTTTCTTTATTTCAGCTTTATATATTATATTACATTAGCTTTAGCATGAAAATAAACCTCAAAATTATGAATGTGTTTGAAAAGCACTCTGTGAGTCCAGATAATAATATGAGCAAGTATTGATTTTGAGGGAAGGTCAATTCAGTGCTCATTTAGGAGAAGCCAATTTGTTCGTGTCCTGAGAGAGTTCCAGTACTTTTTTAAATCTCAAAAGTAGAGTGTCCACTCTGATTTTTAGTGAGAATATGTGTTCATGCCTTTTTTCTGTCACTAACTAGCTTTGTGACCTTGGGATCTGAGAAAGGCATGAACAGAGGATCAAGGGATGTCAGACAGAAGATGAAATTTATCTCACTTTTTCTTGGTTTTCTTCTCAGCTCTTTATCTGAAGATCCTTTTAATTTACAGTTTGCTGTAATTAATGATGGATTTAACACGAGATGAATGAGAAAGTGTACTAAAGAATGAGCTGCATTCTGGGAAATCCATTTAGCTGCATCAATTTTTATTGGTTTTTCAGTGAATTCAGAGGACGTTTGGCATGCACATGTTTTATGTAGATAAACATGAATTTCATATTTATACAGTCTTTGGGTGTATTTATTTCATCTTTCTCAGTTCACTTTTTGGCTTTAATGGCAGGAATATTAAACAGTACAGAACTACATTTACTTACATCCAGCCTTCATCATAGTTATTCACAGATTAAATTTAGTGGAAGGGATTTTGAACTTTGGCATTCAGATTTACGACTTTGGTAGAAGTAGTTTTATTAGCTTATTAGTTTTCATATATCAGCTCATAGGATGTTTTATTTTTCTAGAAATTCCAGCAAGGTGGAAAATCCGTGGTGTCAGGCCTTTTATATTTGGCTCCCAGGTTGGCTCCGACTCGACGGCACTTGGCTGGCTGGCTAGGTCCTCTTGGATATTCAGATCCTGATTTTGTTTTTCTTCATGGCATTGATTCTATCACTTGCAAAATCTTCTGGGATGGTGGATGTTGGTTCTAGTCTTTTATCAGATTTACAAATTTGTGATAGAAAACTAACTTAACTGGAAATTCTAATGCATACTTTTCTTATAGGAGAAAACCAGGAGGGTGTTTCTCTCATAGGGATATAGTCAGGAAGAAAAGAAAGCTAAGTCATCAGTCTTGTTGTACTCATACATTCAGATTTGCTGGGCATATTCACTACCTTTGTAATATTGGTTTGTAAACCCTGGTGGTGCAAAGATTAAGCACCTGGATGCTAACCTAGAGAATAGTGGTTCAAACACAGCAGCCCGTTGCTGGAGAACAGACCCAGCAGTCGGCTTCCATACAGGTGTACAGCCTTGAGAACCCTAAAGAGCAGTTCTGCTGTCGTGCAGAGTTGCTATGACTCAGAATCAACTAAGTGGCACACAACAGTAACATAGTACTGGTGCACCTTATTCAGTATTTGACCCTCTAAAGGGTTTTTAATTTTAAAACAAGTCGATCTGAAAACATTTTTTAGGGGCCAATTTTTTGTTGTTGCTAGCAGATTATTTTCTTACTTAGGAACACAGTCAGATGAGGTTATGTGGCACACTAGATGTGTTTGACAGTGTGTGTAATTTTTGTATTGAGTAGCAAAATTTCTATTCCCCTTGCACCCAATCCAAAATCTGACATATAGATTTAAAATATACATTTGAATGCATAAATTGGAAAACTTAATGGAAAGTGGTGTAACAGGAAGTCCTAACCTGTTTACCTATGATTGTGACTTTATTTGGAAACAGGTTCTTTCTTTGAAGATGTTGCCAGTTAATTTATTGAGGTTATGCAGGGGTAGGTGGTGCCTAATCCCATTTGAATGGTGTCAAATAAATGAAGAGAGAGGACACAAATGTCATCATACAGGAGGAAGACACTATGTGAAGATACATCTACCAGCCATGGAATTGCAAGGAAAGCTGGAAGAGACAATGAAGGATCTTCTGCTAGAGCGAACACAGAGGACTTGGCCCTGCGGATGCCCCACATTTGGACTCTTAGTCCCTATAACTGATAAAATGCATTGCTCTTCTTTAAAGCCACTTACTTTATGTTATTATGCTACAGCACCCTAGGAAACTAAATTCCTTTCCATTTCACTCAGATGCCAAACAAAGTGAATCTTAGTATCTAAAAGTAGTTATAATGTGGCAATGCCACAATTATGTGTTTTTCATCCAGCAAATTATTTCTTCTGTTTTGGTACATTTTTATGGGTATTCAGTTTCTAAATAAATCTGACATCATGTTAACTTTTTATGGCTCCTGGTGGTGTCTAAAATGGACACTTACAATAAAAGTGTGAAAATGTATTGCCTATCTACCAGTCCACATTTATTATCTCACTAAAATCGTGTAGAGTTTTTTGTTTTTTGTGATGGAACCCTATAACTGAGGTGACAGAACCTTATAACCGAGGTTGCAAAGCTTAGAAATATATATATATTCTATATATGAGTATATAGAATATATTCATTTATATATAATTTATATGTAAAATTTATATCTGACAGTTAACATTTTTGGAATATATAATTATAAACAAAATGATGGAACCTTATAATTGAGGCTGCAAAGCTTAGGGAAGTGAACACATTTTGTGTTAAGCTCACAGCATGCAGGTGATAGAGAAGTGTGCTTGAACTCTGCTGCTTTTCCCCAGTTGGTTTCTCCTTTTCTTATAGCATGTTGCTTCTACACATTTGTAATCATGACATCTAAAACCACTGCCTCTCAGCAAAGCACCAAAAACTCACTTTTGTTGAGTCAATTCTGACTCACAGTGACTCTATTGCAGTGTCCCTAGAATGACCAAAGACATTATCACCTGCATGTAAATTGTTCTTCAAGCTACTTTTAAAAAGGAAATTCATTTAATTTCCTAGAAAATAGCCTTGAAAATCACTGCATGATATGTGCTGAAAAGATGCTAGATTACAAATGGTAAGAATTAAGTCAAATAAGAGTGTGCACTTGTTAATTTAGATGTGAGGAGAAGAGGGCTTTGATGCAGCACTGATCTAGAAAAGATGCTCAAGAAAAAACTAGACTTTTCCTATTTTTTCAGTGGATATAATGCTTTAGAAAATGAATGTGTTCCTAATTTATTATGCTTAGTTTATAATTGAAATTGTAAGATGAATGTTACAGTAAAATTTGTATCTGAGTTATGTTTTTGATCCTTTTGTAAAAATCACATCCTAAGTAGGATGAGATGCCATGTTAAGTTTCATGTATCTGATCTCTTCTGGGAATGTAGCATTATTCATTACTGGACTTATTCGTTTATCGAAGACATATTTATATGGGCACCTACTGAATACTGGGTACTGTGTTAAAACAAACAAACAAAAACAAACCCAGTGCTGTTGAATCAGTTCCAATTCATAGCAACCCTGTAGGTCAGAGTAGAACTGCCCAATAGAGTCTCCAAGGAGTGCCTGGTGGATTTGAACTGTCAACCTTTTGGCTAGCAGCCATAGCAGTTAATCGCTATGCCACCAGGGTATTGTGTTAGTTCTGAAGAATATAGACATGAAGAACGTACTTTGCGGGAAAATAGACATGTGACTTGGAACCAAGGTGAGGAGATACAGACATGAAGTTGTGACGACAATTATTGCTTGTGTGCTATCGTGCAGTGTTCTATATGATTCTTGATTTAGTTGGAGAACTGCTTGCTCAGCAGAGCAAAGGAAGAGACAGAAATACTCAACAGGACTATTCATAGAATTCATAGGCAGGAATAGAGTTGAGGTCTCTCTATCAAGAGGCTTGTAGACATGAGACTTTGAGGTGGAAGACAGATAAAACAGAATATGAGTGTCCTTATTTCCGAGTATATGTGAAACAACTTTTGGAGAAACCCACATCCTCGCTATGGGAGAAACCCATGATCCTGGCTATCTTATCTGTCTTCGATTTCATTTCTACTTTGATCTCTAAAACTTGTTCCATTCTCTTGTATTTTTAAATAATAAAAACAGAAAAAAAATCAGTTGAAATATAATCTTTCCTAGTTCCTCCTTAGCTAATACCTATTTTCTTACTATTTTAACTGGGCTTCTTAAAATCAAAGCTAACAGAACTGTTTACTTCCTCATCTGTCATTAATTTATCAACTATTAAAATCCTATCCTGGACACTACTCTTGTTAAAGTTTACATAGCCAAATTTAATGCATACTTTCAGTCTTCACCCTATTTGATATTTCTGTAGAGTTGTATGCATTCTGCATCATAACTTTTTAAAATTTACATATACATATGGGCGTACACATACATTTATATGCCTAAATTTATATATACATATGTATTTCCAAAAGTAATAGTGCTTATTATAATCTAGCACTACAGAATGTGTAGAATAGAAATTAAAATGTGGATATAATTTCATATTCATTTATATATCATTTATACATAAAATTTATATCTGACAGTTAACATTTTTGGAATATATACCGTATTTTTTCAGAGTTTATAATATGAAAATAAGAGTTTAGAATTAAAAAATTTTCCCAAACATTATTTATTCAGTATACACTTTTCTGCAGCTGGCTTTTTTTCTCTTAAAACTAATAGTTCTCTTTCCAGTAACCAACTCTTAAAAGCCCCATATGTGTTAGAGTGCAGCTGTGCTCCACAGGGTTTTGCAGTGGCTGATTTCCAGAAGTAAATCACTAGGTCTTTCTTCCAAGGCTCCTTTGGATGGACTTAAACCTCCAGCCTTTTTGTTAGCACCTGAGTATATTGTCTATGGTATTCTTAAAGTATGCTTGTTATTACACAGTATGGGTGTAGCAGTGTTTATATAACCAATCCATTTTGATGGACATTGGGGGTAATTTCCACTTTTTTATTATTAGAAACAAGAGTGCTATTTATCAGAAGCCAGCCAAGCCAAGTGCCTTCGACAGAAGGTGATTTCTTTCTGTTTGCTGTTTTTATCACTTGCCAGCCATTGAATTCTTATCTTTCCTACTGTATTTTAAGATTCTCTTGAACAGAGAATATTATGATAAAAAATAAATGTAATCTTTTCTCTTTTCCATTTTTTATTTTTATTTTTTTCAAGTTGCTGTAACTTGCATTTTCAGCACAAGATTAATGATAATGGTTATAATTAACATGTGTTGTCTACTGACTTAAGTGAAAATGCATATGTTATTTTAAAATAAGGCATAACAATAACCCTCAGGTTGGAATGCACTCAAAACACACCTAGGGAAGAGCTGCCTCCTCTAGGTAGAGTTGACCTTAATGACGTGGATGGAGTCAAGCTTTTGGAACCCTCATTTGCTCTGATAGCATGACTCAAAATGGCCAAACTCTTTAGTAATTGAAATGTAGAATGTACAAAGTATGAATCTGGGAAAATTAAAAATTGTCAAAAATGGTGTGGATTGTTTGAAGATCAGCATCCTAAGCATTAGTGAGCTAACACGGACAAGTATTGGCCATTTTGAATCAGAAAACTATAAGGCCTCCAATGCCGAGAATGATGAAGATAACGATGTTGCATTCATTGTCAAAAAGAAACTTTCTAGATCTTCCCCAAAGTACAGTCCTGTTTGTGTTATAGTAATATTTATAACTACAGGGAAGACTAGTAAATACTATTATTTAAATTAAGTCACCAACCACTAATGCCAAAGATGAAGAAAATGAACATTTTTACCAACATCTACAGTCTGAAATGGATCAAATATGCAGGCAAGATGTACTGATGATTACTGGTGATTGGAATACAAAAGTAGAAATCAAAGAAAGATCAATAGTTAGAAAATATGGTCTTGGTGATAAAAATGATAGATAGCACATGAGAGAAGTTTACAAGACCAATGACTTCTTAGTGCAAACTCCTTTTTCAACAATCTGGACAGATACTATGTATGTGGACCTTGCCTAATGGATTCACAGCAATCAAACTGACAATGCCTGTGGAAAGAGATAATGAAGATGCTCAGTGTCATCACTCAGGATGAGGCACAGGGTGGCTGAGGAACAGACCCTCACTTGCTTTGATCTTCAATGATAAGCACTGTGTTATCTGTATATGACAGGTTATTTGTCAGTATTCCTTTGATCCTGATGCTGCATTCTTCTTCATATACTCCAGCTTCTCTGATTATTTGCTCAGCATAGAGACTAAATAAGTATGGTGAAAGAATACAACCCTGATGGATACCTTTCCTGATTTTAAGCATGCAGTATCTCCTTGCTGTGTTTCAACAACTGTCTCTTGGTTTACATACAGATTTTTCTTGGCCACAAATGTGTTCTGGAATTCCAGTTCTTCTCAGTGGTATCCATAATTGCACATGATCCATATAAAGAATGCCTTAGCTTAATCAGTAAAACATGGGTAAATGTCTTTCTGGTATTATGTGCTTTTGGTCAAGACATCAGCAATAGTACATCTCATTTCACATTATCTCCTGAATCTAGCTTGAACTTCTGTCAGTTCCTTGCCAATGTACTGCTACAACCATTTTTGAACTATCTTAAGCAAAATTTTAAGATCATTAATATCAAGTGGAAGTTAATGATGTTATATTGTTTGATAAGTTCCACATTATTTTGGATCACCTTTCTTTGGAATGGTCAGGAATATGGAGCTCTTCCCGTTGGTTAACCAAGTAGCTGTCTTCCAAATTTCTGGGCATAAGGAATGCCCAGTGTTGCTTCCAGCTTTAAAACATCTAACAATATTTTATCATTTCTGGATTCTTGTTTGTTGCTAATGCTTTTAGTACAGTTTGGATCATACACAACTTCCTGAAGAGGTTGAAAGTCATCAAATTATTTTTGGTATAGAGACTGTGTATTTCCGCCATCTTCTAACACTTCCTACACTGTTCAGTATCTCACTCATAAAATCCTTTAATATCACAACTTGAGGCTTGAATTTTTTGCTATATTTCATCATCTTGTGAAATGCTGAGCATGTTTTTCTCATTTGTTGTTCTAATGCAAAGTTTTTGCACATTTCAATATAATACTTTGCTTTCTTGAGCTGCCCTTTGAAAACTTCTGGTTAGATCTTTACTTCATTGCTTATTCTGTTCATGTCAGCTACTTTGTGTTCTAGGTCAAGCTTCATAGTCTCTTCTGATACCCATTTTGGTTTTTACTTTCTTTCCTATCTTTTTAATGACCTTTTGCTTTCTTGGTGTATGATATCCTTGATAAAATTCCACAACTTGTCTGATCTATGGTCTTTAGTCCTCATTGTGCAAAATCTGTTCTTGAAATGGTCTCTAAATTTGGGTGGGATACAGTCAATGCATATATACTCAAGAGGAGTTAAAGCCCTTACTGATGAAGAGCAAGTACTTCAGCCTTCAGAGTAGATTACATTTCAAGTATAAATAGAACAGAAATCTTCACGACTGTACCAATAGGCAACATCATGATAAATGGAGAAAAGATTGACTTTATAAGGGATTTTATTTTGCTTGGATCTACAGTGTCCATAGAAGCAGCAGTCAAGGAATTCAATGACATTGCATTGTGAGTTTCCTACACTGTAAATCTTAATCTCTACCTGTGGCTAATACACTGGATTATGTTAAAGAGAATTAGGGTGGGACTGTAACACCGTTCCTAAGGACACCTCCCTGCTCCATTGTCGAGTTTCCCTTGAGTGTGACTTTCACCCCCGTTTATCCTTTTACCCTACAAGAGGTAAAGGGAAAAGGAAGCCAGCAGAGTATTTGGACCTCATACCATCAAGAAAGCAGCACCAAGAGCAGAGCACATCCTTCAGACCTGAGGTTCCTGTGCCAAGACGCTCTCTGACCAAAGAAAGACTGAGGCAACACAAAGACTTTCCTCCAGAACCAACAAAGAGGGAAATTCTTCCCTTAGAGTGGACATGCTGAATTCAGACTTGCGGACTACTGTACTGTGTAAGAAGAAACTTTTCTTTGTTAAAGCTATCCAATTGTGGTATTTCTGTTAGAGCAGTACCAGATAACTAAGACAGTGCACCTAACCCAAGTCGTGGTATTTTCAGTTGCCTATTCACATGTGAAAGCTGGACAACAAACAAAAAAGACTGAAGAATCCATGCCTCTGAATTATGGTGTTGGTGAATATTGAATATACTATGGACTGCTGGAAGTATAGCCAAATAATCATTTGAAGCATGGATGGTGAGACTTGTCTAATGTACTTTGAACACGTCTTCAAGGGGCAACCAGTCCCTGTAGAAAGACATCATTTGTGGTAAATTAGAGGGTCAATGAAAAAGAGGAGGAGAATTAATGAGATAGATTGATACAGGTTGCAAAAATGGCTTCAAATATAGCAGTGATTAAGAAAGTAGTCCATTGTATGTAGGATCTCCCTGAGTCAGAACTAATTCAACAGTACCTAACAACAGTAATGTTAGTAATAAAGAATTTTATCAAAAGCTTTCTGAGCATCTATGAATCACAAGTTTTTATTCATTTATTTATCAACATGGTTAAATTTATATTTTGTAGTTGAGCATACTCCAAATTGCTTATATCAGAAATGAAGTAGTGGAAAAAATATAGGCTTTACAATATGTCTTGTGAGATAAATACTTTAAGGTTTCCTATGGATTCTAGTAATATTTTATCTAGGATTAGGATCCATATTTTACAGTTTAATTATACTTTAAATTTTGAATAAAGCAGTGTTGTAGAAGATTCACAAAATGTAGGAGAGTTAACAGACTATAAACAAAGTAGACCTACTAAACATCTATAGATCACTCAAACTGACAACAGCAATTTCAGTCTCACATAGAACATTCTCTAGGATCATCCAGATGCTGGACCATACAACAAGTTTTAGAAGAAAGATATAATACAGAGTGTATTCTATGGCCAGAATAGAATTAGAAATTATTATCAGAGGGAAATTAAAAAATGTGACAACTTCACACCACAAAGTAGTCAATGGATCAAAAATAAATTCACAATGGAATGCAAATATATAATATTTTGAGATGAATAAAACTGAAACAACATATATCTTATGGGATACAGCTAAAATATTTTTTAGGAGCAAATTTATAAACACCTACATTTGAAAAGAAGAAATACACAAAATCAATAGTCTAATTTTCCACCTTAAGAAAATAGAAAGGGAGAGCAAACTACACTCGACAGAAGAAAATAATAAATATTAAGGCTTAAATAAATGAAATAGATAATAGAAAAACAACAGAGAAAATCAAAGAAACCAAAGTTCTTTGTAAAGATCAATAACACTGACAAAACTTTAGGTAGAATGACAATGAAAAAAGACAGAAAACTCAAAATGCTAAAATCTGAAATGAAAGAAGGGGAAAGAGTACAGGCCTTAGAAGAATGAAAGTATTATTATTAAGGAATAGTATAAACAACTGTATGCTAATAAATTAGGTAAAATAAGATGAAATGAAAATATTTCTGGAAAGACACGAACTGTTGAAATAGACTCAAGAAAAAATAAAAAAATCTAAAGGGACCTATAGTGGGTTCAGAGATTAGACTGTAATTTAAACAACTTCTACAAAGAAGAGCATACCATCAGAGAGCTTCACTGATGGATTCTATCAAACATTTAAAAAGCAAGTTCCAATATTCCACAAACTCTTCCAAAAAATAGAACACTCCAAAATTCAACTCATTCTCTGAGGCCAGTATTACCTTGATATAAAAGCCAAATAAAGATATCACAATGAAAATAAAAACCACAAACAGTTGTATCTTATTAATACAGACACACATAAAAACCCTTTATTTGGAGATACTATTTTGTATGTAAGAAATATTAAGAGACTCACTAAAAACTATTAAAAATAATAAGTTCAGCAAGGTGGCAGGATCCAGGAGCTATCACACTGGATTTTTATAGACTAGCAATACACAATCTGAATATGAATGTAAGAAAACCATTTTGTTAATAGTATCAAAAAGCATAAGAATATTTAGAAATAAACATGACAAAAGAATGCAAGATTTGAACACTGAAAGTAGTCAAATATCACTATAAGAAATTAAAGAATACCCAAATAAATGGAAAGAAATACCGCCCTTGTGAATTAATATTGTTAGGATGGAATTATACCCCTTTGAACTATTGTCAGTCCATCTCAAAATCCACCTCGTGCAGAAGCAAATTTTTAATATTGTTTATTTATTTAAAATGTGTCTTTCTGGTTAAAGTGTAAGCTCCTTGAGGTCAAGAATGTTTGTCACAAATGAACCTTGTGCACGTAGAACAGTGCTAAAGCAGTATTAGGTATGACGTAATATTTATTGAATGGAATATCTTTTAGGGACCTGATACTTGATCTGAGATGAAGGGAAGAGGGCTTTCATTTTAGCGCTGTGCAAATGTCTAGTACTTTGGAGGATGTAAGTGCTTGACTCTTTCTGTTATTCTATTCTCCTTTGAGAACACTAATTCATAATCAGTCCATTTAGAAAAGGCAGCCAATGTGAGGCTTCAACCCATGATGTCTAGTTGATTCCATCAGGACAGGTTAGAACTGGCCCACAAGGTTTCCGAGGAATGGCTGGTGGATTTGAACTGCAGACCTTTTGGTTAGCAGCTGTAACCCTTAACCACTACTCAACCAGCTCTCCATATGGAGCTTAGATGGAAAGAAAAACTTATCATCATTCACGGATAACAATAGAAAATGCAGAGGATTTAACAAATCCATTGCTGTTGAATCTGCCTCATGAAAACCAGAGGAGAGCTGCTCCATAAGGTTTTCTTCACTGTATTCTTAACAGAAGGAGATTGCTAGGCCTTTCTTCCATGGTGTCATTGGGTGGATTTGAACCACTAACCTTTAGCTTAGCAGTTTGGGCCACCAAGGCACCTTAGACAATCTAGAAAATATTGGTACTAATAACTAAATGTTATCACAAACCTAAGTGGAATTTATGCCACCTGCCCCACACAGCCAGTCTTTGAGTCTGGTGAGACAGAAATGAGGTTTTATTGTGTACCGTACACACAGGGATAGAGGAGATAGGAGTCATTCAGTTTGTTTCCCCCCTGAAATGGAGAGTAGCTGGAGGTTTTATAGGAAAAGAGGATAAGGTTTTATGAATCCTAGGAATTTGTAGAATTTTGATCTTCTTGAGGTAATCATAATGGGGACATCCCAGATGTGTTTATGTCTTAATTGGCATTTGGGGCCCAGGGGTGGGTTCAGTTCCAATCACAAGACAGACTTCTTTATTTTTCTTTTGTGGTTTTAGATTGTCATCACTGGCTTTTCCACAGTCTTAAAGAGAGCACAAACTTGTCCTTAACCTTGAGAGAAACTAAGGGAAACAGTAGCCTCAAGCTGAGAGACTGGACTAAGAAACAAAATGGTGCAGGTTATGTTCAGGATGTGACCACTTATTTTACTCTGCCAGTTCCACAAAGTTAGCTAGATGGCTGGACACAAACAGCATAGAAAAATCATTACACACCATTAGCAGTTAGAAATTGAACTTAAAAATATAAAAATTTTACAATAATACCCCAAACATAAAAATAAATGTGAATATATCTAATAAAATATGTATAAGGCATTTATACATAAAACAATAAAACATTATTGAGAGAAATTAAAGAAGACCTAAGTAAATGGAAGAATGTACTTCCCCATACACAGGAAAATTCAGTATAAAGATGTTGCTTCTCCCTGGGTTAACCATTAGGTTCTATGCAATCCTAATAAAAATTCCAGCAGGTATATTGTGAATATCAATAAGCTAAAATATATGAATGCCGACATTAGAGAAAGCATCCATGCACAAAAGCTAATTCCAGGTGGGTTGTAGATCTCTACAGGAAGGAAAAACTTAAGTCTTCTAGGAAGTAAATTAAAAAGGTGGACTACTCAGGATAATGTGTGAATAAAAATATGATAGATAATAGAAAAAAACTGTCATTCTGTTAGGTGACTCAGTGTTGGGTAAGCAATGAAAATGTCTACTGCTGTCATCAGCTTTAAATACTAACCATAAAATCTCTGTTGCATACAGTTGTTATTAGTTGCCATCTAGTCCGTTCTGACTTATACCCACCCATTGCCATCAGGTTGATTCCAACTCATAGTGACCCTATCGGACAGATTAGAACTGCTCCATGGAGTTTCCGAGGAGCACCTGGTAGATTTGAACTGCTGACCTTTAGTTAGCAGCTGTAGCACTTAATCACTACACCACCAGGGTTTCCATTCTGACTTTATGGGACCCCATAAATTAGAGCAGAACAGCTCTGTAGGATTTTCTTGGCTATAATATTAATTAAAAAAGCCCACTACTGTCGAGTAGATTCTGACTCACAGCAACCCTATAGGACAGAGTATAACTGTCCCATAGAGTCTTTAAGGAGTTGCTAGTGGATTTGAACTGCTGACCCTAAGTGCTACATCTGCTCACCCAAAGGTCAGCAGTTCAAATCTGCCAGGTCTCCTCAGAAACTGTGGGGAAGCTCTGCTTCAACCTAGAGGGTCACTGTGATTTGGAATCAACTCAGTGGTAGTGGATTTATAATATTAATGAAAGCAGACCACCAGGCTGATCAGAACAACATCTGTGGAAAACAGTACCAAAGGCACTTAGTTTCAAATTGCTGACGGAGCTCTCTCACTAACAATAGAAACTGGCGGCAAATAGAAACTTCTCATTGGAGACCTTATCCTTGACTCCAGTGGAGCTCAGAGCACGTGACGTAACTGCAATACCCTAAATATGCCTCTGCTGGGTGGAGAGAGTTCCAAGCTAATGTTGGATAGGTCTGAACTGCCAACATTGAGCAGTGAAGCATAGTTTGTACCACCTAGGTTCCATGGATATAATACTAAATGTTCATTAGTGGTCTGTGAAATATGTGAGATACGTATGACCTGGGCTGGTTGACTTTGCATCCCAGATCAGCTGTGAGTTGGTCCTGCTGATCACATTTGCACCCACCCACTTCTTTTTTTTGAAGATCAACTGCTGTCTGACCTCAGATAACTTCAACTAGGGCAACTGGGACCAATCAGTTCTGGCCAGCTGTTTTCATTCCCCAATTGGCTTGTGTGTACATGTTCTCATGACAATAGAGAAGTGCAAAATAGAGAGAATACCTAATGTTGCAAGTGTTTTTCAAATTTCCTTGAGGGCGATGATTACATGTAATATATGGTCTTAAAATTACAAAAAACTGTGAATGGCACTTAGTCTATACAAGGACATTTGATGATAAAGTATTTCGTCAATGCTTGCTCTCTTCCCTTTGGGGTCATTTAAGAGCTCAGTAAGGATGTTATGTCTTCCATTACTCAAGTCACCGAGATATTTGAACAAATTTCTGAGAAGAAGTCATCACCTTACAAACTCACAAGCCATATTGGAAAGGCATTTCTACAGTTCTTTTAACTGCACTGTTTGCTATATAATATAAAGGGGATTTGCAGAATAAGCAAATGGTTTCCTCACAAGTTCTGCTTCTATAGCTACTACTCAAGCAGGTCTTTATTGGTACAAGTGATTTGAAACAATTGAAAACTTTTTTTTCTCTCTTTTTTTATTGCTTCTCAGTTTGTAATCATTTCTTGCAGAACTGGAAAATCTCTTAAATTCCTCATGTTTCAGAATCACAGCACCAAATTGTTACAGAAATTGAAAGGTCTCTAATACCAACAGGAGACTTAAATTATATTCACAGTCCTAGGATTAACCCTTTGGAATTTTTTTGGCAGTAGTTCATAAGTGATGATTTTAGCAGAACAAATCACAGTGTGATTTCTCTAAGAAATTAAAAAGATAAGTAATAGAGCTATGTTTGTTGAAATTTTGTAAATTTGGTAAGCTATGGATTCTTTTGTAAATCAAGACCATCCATATCCCTTTCCATTGCTATCACACTGAATAAAAATGCTTCCATACCACAGATTTTAACATGCTTTCCATACAGTGTTACCATAATTTAAAACACCAGATTCTTTTATTTTAATTGAGCCCTGCGCTGGATTTACAGGAAAGATCCTGCTGAAGATCAACTTTAACTCGAAGTGCTGAAGTATAAATTAACCAAAAAGGAAGAAGCTTATCACATGAAGATTGCCAATTAAGTTCATGAATTCGTCCTAAAAACAGTGCAGCATACCTCACTGCTAAATATCACTACTGCCACCTTCAAAATACTCCCTTTGGAAAGCTATGCACCAACACCAGCGCTTAGTCCACCCGCCGAAGCAGTTTTGGAATTCCATTTCTGGAATGGCCATCATTATCCTTGATGTCCTGAATGTCATCAGAAAGTCTCCCTTTCACTATTTCCTTTATCTTTGGGTAAAAAAAAGTCGTTGGGGACCAGCCAGATCAGGTGAGTAAGGAAGGGTGTTCCAATACAGCTATTTGTTTTCTGGCTAAAAACTCCCTCAGAGACAACTGCTTAATTAAGTTTGTAAACTTGCCACTGTGCTGCTGTGTGCAATGGCCATCCAGAAAGAGTTCCAAAATTGCTTTGAAGGGCAGACTAAGCACTGGCATAGATGCATAGCTTCCCAGAGGGAGTACTTTGAAGGTGACCATTGTGATATTCAACAATGTATGTAGCACTTAGAACAACGAAATTCGCAAACTTAATTCTCAGACCTAGTATGCTGAGGTAAATGGGAGCAAATATCATCCTTCCCTGATTGTATTCTAAGATCTACAAGATATAATAATGAGTATCAGAACAGGAAACTAGGAGAGAGGTACTTACTTTTAAAAGAAATACTAGATGGTAGGAAGAAATACTGAATTGGACAAAAGAGTACTGAACATGAGACAGATGTTTAGTTTTGTGTCCCAGATTTCCTCATTTACCTCAGAAAAATTATTAAATCCCTCTAACCATCTCTCAAGTTTCAAAAGAGAGGGTTGAATTACAAGATCTCTAGTCAGTTTTCGCTCTAATGTTACAGAAAAGAAAGAGAACGTTTTAGAAAACCTTTACTGTAGCTAGAATCAGGAAGCATTTTTGTTGCTGTTAGGTGCCGTCAAGTCAGTGCTGACTCTTACCTACCCTACGCACAACAGAAAGAAACCCTTCCCAGTCCCATGTCGTGCCCGCAAGCTTTGACATACTTGAGCCCATTGTGGGAGCCACTGTGTCAATCTATCTTGGTGAGGGTCTTCCTCTTTTTCATGGAGCCTCTAGTTTACCAGGCCTGATGTCCTTCTCTAAAGTATGTCAGACATAGTCTCATCGTCCTCACTTCTAAAGTGCACTCTGGTTATATTTCCTCCAAGACAGATCTGCTAGTTCTTTTGGCATTCTGTGGTATAGTCACTATTCTTCTCTAGCACCACAATTCAAAGGCATCAATTCTTCTGCCTTATTCATTGTCCAGCTCCTGCATGTATCAGAGGGGGGTGAAAACACATGGCTTATGTCAGGTGCAACATCTTTGCTTTTTAACACTTTAAAGAGGTCCTTTATAGCAGATTTTTTTCCCCAATGCAATGTGTCTTTTGATTTCTTGACTTCTGCTTCCATGGCTGTTGTGTATTCATGAAAAATGAAATCCTTAGCAAGTTCAGTCTTTTCTTTGTTTGTCACGGTGTTGCTTATGTTGTGAAGATCTTTGTTTTCTTGCTGTTGAGGTGTATGTAATACATGCTAAAGGCTGTGGTCTTTGATTTTCCTCAGTAGCTGTTTCAATTCCTCTTCACTTTAGGCAAGCAAGGTTGTGTCGCCTGAGTAAGGCAGGCTGTTAATGAGTTTTCCTGCAATCCCGATAGCCTCTTCTTTTTCATGTAGTCTAGTTTCTCAAATTATTTGCTATAAGATTTGAAAATAAATTAGGGGAAGAAAGAATAGATAAAATGACTTGAGTGGGAGGGTATAAGATAAGGATAAAGACATAGGTGAAGATATTGGTGCAATTCACATGGGACATGATTTGCTGGTGTGATTTGCATGAGGCATCATTTGCTGGTGTGATTTATGTGAGGTGCCGAGGTTGGAGAAGTCGCACTGACAACCAATTTCAGTTTGCTGTGGAGCAGAAAAGGGACAATCTCCTGCCATTAGAAACTGACATCAGTTTGTTTAACCCATCAGCTTTTATTGAGTAAAGTAAAAAAGTTTTCCACTGGGAAAGTAAGAAAAGGTAGCTTATCAATGGTCCTTGCTTCAAAGGAAGAAGCTGTATTCCAGGAAGGGGGGATGAGGAAGTCCTTGAACTCTTCTCAGTGAATGCTGTTTTCAGCACGTCCTGCTTTTCAGTCCACTGAGACAACCTTGTCTCAGAGGCTTTTACCAGACTTTTGCCAAGTGCCTGTCTTGACAAAGACCAGGTTAGGCTAGGCTGGATTTTACATTCTTTCCAAACATGCACATCCCCACAGGACACCCACCTTCATGAGATAAGAAGATATCCTTGATTTTGTTTTTGAAAAAGGAGGCTAGGGAGTGGTGAAGAGGGATCAGAAAGAGGATAGAAACAGAGGAGCCAGAGCAAGAACCAGAAGACTGGGTGCTGTGTAAGGAAGGGACAGTAGAGAAACCCTCAGGGAAAGTAGTGGTGTGTGCTGGTCAAAGGAATTGGGTAGATCAGAAATGCCTAGCATTCACCTCCCTGAGAACGATCCATGAAGTGCTTCATAGTCACCCTCGCTTTAGGGGTATAAATTTTGGTAGAACTTGAAGAATACTGAGTGTTTTTTTAGATCTGAGGTAATGTGAACATGAGGAACTACAAGTGGGTTGCTGTTTTAGAGCATGGACTGTGTGAGGTAGAAAACTGGGAAAAGGGATTGGATACACTGGCAACAATGAAAACGTGAAGGCTGTGTTTGTAATGCTTTATCTGAACTTTATCCTTTATTCTTAAAAAAACAAAACAAAACTCTGTTGTTGAGTTGTTTCTGACTCAGTATACAGCCATGGGTTTTAAACACATGTCTCCATATGTGATCAGTTCTGAACTATGTTGCAAGTGATTTCAGTCAAATAATAAAATAACATTCAAAAATGATTTCTAAGGAAAGAATGAATTCAAAATTATTTCCATATTAAAAATGTCTTCTGGAGGACTGAAGTCACTTGACATGATAGTGAACTGATTTTCCCTATTACCCTGGCCTTCCTGATATTTCATAATATGCAGCATATCTGTCATATTAAAATAAGTTTCAGTTTTATAAGCTATAATGTGTACTGCTAGTCACTATTACAGATGTACATTGAGAAAAAAGTGGCCCAGGCAAAGTGTACAACAGTGTTAAATTTTATTTTTCTGGGTGTCATGCATTGAATTGTGTCCCCCCAAAATGTGTGCAGCAGTAAGTCTAGGCCATGATTCCTTGTATTGTGTGACAGTTCTCCATGTTGCAAACCCTGCTTCTTTGAGGTTAATAAGGTAAGATAGGCAGTGTTGGTGGCGAAGGACACAATGAGTAAGACAATACTGTGTCTTGAGGCAATTCTTGAGATAGAAAGGAAAGAAGCTAGCAGAGAGATTTGGGGGACCACATACCATTACAGGGTCACTATGAATTGGAGTTAACAGCAATGGATAGCGGTTTTGCATACCACCAAGGACCAGTGCAGGAAGCTGAGCCCATCCTTTGGAAAGGACCCAGGGCCCCTGCTCATCAGAAACTCCCAATCCAGAGGAAGACTGATGACAAGGACCATCCTCCAGAGCCAGCAGAGAAAGCCTTCCCTAGAGCTGTTGCCCTGAATTCAGACTTATAGCCTACTGGACTATGACAAAATAAAATTTCTCTTTTTAAAGACATCCAACTGTGTTTTTTTCTGTGAAAGCTGTACTGGGTGACTAAGACACTGGGATTTACCCACTACCCCAAAGTTGAGATCACCGTATCTGTGCTGTGCTTGCTGATGTACCTGATCAACTTCCTGAGCAATGTTACTCTGATCACCATCAGTATTCTGTGTTTCTACTTATACACCTCTAGGACACTTTTAGCAATCAAGTGGATAAGGTGATGTGTTCTGTAGAAACAAATCATCCTCTTTCACCAGCACTCCTGTTTTTGTCCACCTGCTCATGAATAAAGTGGCCATGTTGGCAGGGGTGGAGGCTATACATGAGTTCAGCAACATGAACTTCCCCTCTCCAAAGTAAATGTGACTCCACCCACTGCTGAGTGCTCATTCTGCCAGCATCGGGGACAAACAGAGAGTTTCTGATAACGGCACCATTCCTGGAAGTGAACAGCCAGCAGCCTGGTGGTAGATTGATTACACTGGAGAGCTTTCATCACGGAAGAGGCAGTGTTTCATTTGTACTGGATAGACATTTACTCTGGATATGAATTTGCCTTCACTGTATGCAATTCTTCTGTGAAAAGTACCATTCATGGACTCTCAGAATGCCTTCTCCACTACCATGGTATCCCACACAGCATGGCCTTGGATCAAGTGACTCATGTCATAGCAATTGAAGTATAGCAGTGGGTCCATGCTCATTGAATTCATTGATGTTACCATGTTTCCCATCTTCCTGAAGCAGTGGCTAGATAGAACTGTGGATGACCTTTGAAAGATACAGTTACAGCACCAGCTAAGTGGCAATGCTTTCCACGGTGGGAAATGTTTTTCAGGACGCTGCATGTATGTGCCTTAAACCAACATCCAATATACAAGATTCGGTTTGTTGGCCTATAGTCAGGATTCATAATTTTAGGAATCAAGAGGAGGAAATGGGAGTGGTACCACTCACTATTATATTACCCCTAATGACCCACTTGGAAAATTTTTGCTTTTTGTCCCTGCAATGGTTTGCTTTGCAGGTACAGAAGTCTTAGTTTCAAAGAGATGAGTGTTTCTACCTGGAGACACAATCCTGATTGCATTAAACTGGAAATTAAGAATGCCACCTAACTACTTTGGGCTCATTCTGCCTCTGGATCAACAGACTGGTGTGATTCTTACTGACTACCACAGGGAAATCAGATTGATATTGTATAATGGAGGTAAAAAAGAGTATGCCTTATGCAGAGTGACCATATATTGGAAGCACTTTGTGGTTCTGTACATCTACAGGATATCATCTTGCTGACCTCTGGCTGGAGGAAGGGGAGTGGATGGAGGGGAGGGGAAAGGAGACTGTTGGGAGGATGAGACATGTATGGAGCAGAGAGGAATAGTGTGCTGTCACCGGACAGGGAGAGCAGTGGAAGCTGCATATAGGTGGGCATGTAAATTTATACATGAATGTACATTTTCACTCAGTTATGTTAAATAAAAAAAAAAAAAAAAAAAAAAAGAGTATGCCTTAGGGCTTCTCTTAGTACTGCCATGCCCTGTGATTAAAGTTAATGGAAAAGTTCAACTACCCATTCCAACATGACTGCTTATGGTCATGACCCTTCAGGCCACCTCACCAGGCAAATGACCTTGTCTAGCTGAGGTGTTTGCTGCGGGTAAAGGGGATAGGAAATGAGTAGTAGGAGAAGGTAGTTAGTTCTACATACCAATTATGACCTTGTAATCAGTTGCAAAAATTAGTACTATAATTGCCACGAATATTTTTCTTCCTTTATGCATCAATTTTTTTCACTTATAAAATATAAGAAGTAAATGGAGCAAGTGTGTTTTCGATTGTACACACACTAGTTGTATCATGTTAGGCACAAGTGTGACTTTGTAATTCTCTTCGTTTGTAGATCTCTTTGTTTGTAGATGTATACAGGTGCTGAGTTGAAAGGCACAGACTGTGGCGTAGTTAAGACAGTGCGTCAACCAGGCAACGACTCTCAGGGTTTTAGCAGTTATTTGATGTAGTCTGACAGCTGTGTAACGAGGTAGTCCTCCTCTGTGATGTGATCATCTTAGGTGATCAGCCAATCAGTTCCAAGGAGCGTTTCCTTTGAAATGTGGCCTGCATCCAGCATATATGTGGACATGAGTGCGTGTATGTGTTCTGGCAAAGCTCATTTGCTCATCCTCAGCCCTGCATTAGGCTCGTTGTCAGCTTACCTCTGATTCTTGGGACTTGAGCCAGTTGCCCGACCGCCACACTACCCTGCTGATCTCAGAAGTTATCAGCCTCCACAGCCTGCGAGTGAGCAGCTGTGCTAATACCTATTGATCTTGTCTTCACCAGTCTTTAAAAATTGGGAGCCAGTGGTTTATACCTGATCTTGTGTTTGTCAGCTTTTGCAGCTAAGTGGGTCAGGAAAAGCCTCCTGCCTAATGTCTGTCCCTTGGACTTGGAATTGGCCAGCCTCTACAACCACATGAAGTATTCTCTTGAGATAAATCTCCTTTTGTGGAGATGCTTCCTTCATTTTGCCCCAGTTCAGAGAACCCACCTTAAGACAGAAGGGGCTACTTCATGGTTTAAAGTTAGAAAAGGTGTGTGTCAGGTGTGACCATGCTTATTCAATCTGTATGCTCAGCACATAATGCAAGAAGTTGAGGTATATGGGGGAAAAAAACAGCATCAGATTGGAGGAAAGACTCATTAGCAACCTGTCATTTGCAGAGGACACACTTTGCTTGAGGTAAGTAGCATAGACTTGAAATACTTGCTGTTGAAGAGCAAAGACGACAGCCTTCGGTATGGATTACACCTTCACATAAAGAAAACAAAAATGTTCACAAATGGACCAATAAGAAATATCAAGATAAATTGAGAAAAGTTCAAAGCTGTTAAGGATTTAATTCATTCGGATTCAAAGGAAACACCCACAGAAGCAGTAGTTAAGTAATCAGACCATGTATTGCATCAGGTAAATCTGCTACAACAAACTTCTTTAAAATGCTGAAAAGCGAATATCACCTTGAGGTCTGACTTGTGCCTGAACCAAGTGATAGTATTTTTAATCACTTTGCATGTGTGCAAAAGCTGAGCAGTTAATAAGGAAGACTGAAGAAAAATTGATGTCTCTGAATTATGGTGTTGGAAATGAATATTGAACATACCATGGTCTTCCTGAGTAATGAATAAACCTGTTTTGGAAGAACAGACAGAATGCTCTTTAAAAGTGAGAAACTTTGGACATGTTATGAGGAGGCGATTAGTCCTTGGAGAATGCCCAAAGGTCATTGAAAAATAGGAAGGCTACAATATAGTGGACTGGCACAGTGGCTCAGTGGTCACTGAAACAGCAATGATTGTGAAGTGGTGTAGGACTGGGCAGTGTTTTGTTCTGTTGTACATTGGATAGCTGTGAGTAGGAACCACTTCAGTGACACCTAACAACAACAGCATCTCTATCTTGTAATTCTTTGTCCCACTTAAGTGCTGCTGTGTAGGGTTGAAAATTTAGCTCCCCCAGTGTCTGGAGCAGAGAGAAGAAGGCCAACTAGATCTTTCTTGAAAACCTTCATTGTCCCTAGTTATAGCTGATTTGGGAGTCCCATTGACACTGGGGGAACTAGAACAACAAGCAGTGGCTCATTCTGCCTCACTGTTGCCAGGTAGGGGTGAAACCCAGCTTATTGCTCAGCACCACTCTAATAGGGGTATCAGAGTAAAGTCTGCTACCACAGGGCGGGCATTAGACGTTTAGCTTCCTGCTCAGTCCCACTGAAACTGCAATGACGTGGGGGCAACAAATCTTTCTGCTGGTATTTGGGTGGAGTAGGGTGGAAATTTATCTCTGTTTCTACAAAACCGTTTTCCTGGTGCGTTTGATAGAAGCTTTTCTTGAAGCTCATTGTGTCTCTTTCTGTTGGCAGGGCTACGTTACAAACTTCTCTAGTGCTTGGTCCACTATACATGGAAAGCAGAAATAAAATCCAGGGAAATTCATCAATGCTGCATTTCTCCTTAAGCCCTCTTTCTTTCTACTTTTTAGAGTGTTCTTATGCTGTGTTTTTTTTTTTTCCCTGTGTGTGTCATGTCCATGATTTTCTATCTGTAACTAGAACTCAAGAATTAAATTGTAGCTTTTTGACCAAAAAAAATAAAGGTCTCTTTATTGAGTTTTAGTTTGTATTGTTTGTTTCAGAGACTATAATCAATATTAACCCGAAATATATTACAATCTAGTTTGAATTAGTATTTTATTCTTCTTGAAAAAGATAACTTCATTTACAGTCTTCTTACATTTTATGCTTTTGTTGTCATCTATTTGCCATATATAAGTTTTAACTCAGTAAGATTATCTTTCTTGGTTTAGTACCTCTTCACAAATTAAAAAGCAGCAGTAGTTTATAGTTACAGTTTCTACTGCTCTTCATTTGTTTTTCCAATGCAGTGTTTCAATTGCATTTTTCTCCAGTATGAAAAACTTCCTTTAGAAATTCTTATAGTAGAATTTCTCAGCCATCTGGTATTGCTCTAACAGTAATGCCATGAGTGGATGGCTTAAGAAAGAAAAGTTTATTCTCACACAGTCCCGTAGGCTAGAAGTCTGAATTCAGTGTGCCAGCTCCAGGGAAATGCACACTATCTCTATTGGCTGTGGAGGAAGGCCATTGTTTTTCATCAGTCTTTCTCTGGTCTAAGAGTGTCTCAGCACAGGAACCTCAGGTCCAAAGGACAAGGACGCACACTGCTCTTGATGAGGCTTTCTTGGTGATATGAGGTTCCCCAACTCTCTGCTTGCTTCCCTTTCCTTTAATCTGTTGTAGGATAAAAGGATAAAGGGCCATGCAAATCACACTCCAGGGAAACTCCCTTTACATTAAAACAGGGAGGTGACCTTAGGAAAGTCACCCAAGGTGGCCCTAGAAAGAGTTTTACAGTCCCACCCTAATCCTCTTTGACATAATCCAGTCTATTAACCACAGGCAGAGATTAGGATTTACAGTATAGGAAAATCACAAAATGGAGGGCAGTCACACAGTACTGGGAATCATAGCCCAGACAAATAGCTACACATATTTTGGGGGCAACACAATACAATCCATGACTTATAATAGTAAATTCTTAGCTTTTGGTTATCTTTATTTTAGTTTAAATTTTGCTAGATATTGTTACAAGATGCAGAATTCTATGCTGACAGAATATATGTGTATAAAATACATATATATCACATTAAATGTGTGTTTCCATTGATATCTTGCAACCATTGTTTCTAGTGAATAATTAACTGTAATTCTTGTTCTCCCCCCTCAGTTTAAAATATCTTTTCTTTCTTCTTTGCTTTTAAGTGTTTTTTCCCTAAGTTTTGGTTTTCAACTATTTAAATATGATGTTCCTCTACATGGTTTATTTTCTATTTATCCTAAGAGTTTTTTTTTTGTGTTACTTTGTTTCACATAGTTTCAGAAAATTCCCACATGTTATCTAGTTATATGCTTTCCTCTCTTTTTTGGTATGTCATTTACACCTAGATAAGACCATGTTTTATTATTTCTTTTTAAGAAGTTCTTCTTTATTCTGTATTCTTCAGTTACTATAATTTGTATTGACTTCTAGTTCACCTAGTATTCCTAATGCCGTTGTCAGGCCACAGTTTATACTTTTCAGTGCATCCTGATTTTCAGATAGTGTATTTCTCAATTTTAGGCTGTTTCTTAGGTTCCTTGTAGGAGATTTTATTTCTCTGTTGACTTCTCCACTTTTTCATCTGTCTTGTCCATTATTTACTCCAGTTGATTTATGTACTGGTAACAATTACTTTGAAGTCTAAATTCTAGAAGACTGCATGTCAAGTAGCTAGTGTAATGAATTTACCACTTTGACCCAATCAATTCATGATCTGGTTCCTGAATAGAAAATATAGTTTCAGTTTACCTGTTATTTTAAATATATTAACAACTGTACCTTTTCTGTGTGTGTTATAGGCCCAGGCCTCTTTGCCATACTCAAGAATACGAGTATGAGATGCTCCAGGAGATCTCTTCCTCTGACTTAGCCCACAATCATAGACACTGAAGTGTATTAAAAATTCTTATTTGGGAAAATAGGTAGGTGGAGAGGGTTTGAATTCTGGCTTTTGACTAAGACAGAGTAACAAGGACCAAATTTGTTTCTCCGTTTGGTACAAGTTACAAAAACATAGAAACTATATAATTTTTTTTTTTCAGACATTAGACATCAAGTAGTACAAGACTGTAATCCTGAAGTGAGGAGAAACAAATGAGATAAACCATACCCCCTTATTGCCAGGAATGAGTTTCTGGGTAATGGAGGGAACCTAGGTGGAAGTAGTTGGTCTCCCTGAGGTTAGGAGACAGAGTCAACAAGTAGGAAGGCTAGAGTGAAGACAGTAGAATACCAGAGAGGAGGGGGCTTCACAGAAGATAAGTTCTGGAGGTCTGAAAAGAATATCCCTTAAATATTCAGCTGCATGCTAGTGACTGCATGTGTGTGAGACAACTGCCTAGTGCAAGAAAAAGAACAATGCAAAAGGACTAGAGAGGAATACATCTCACAGTTCACACAAGGCTGAGAATACTTGATCCTCACTAGGATGGCAAAACCTTGTAATTCACTGAGAATCAGAGGCAGTACTCAAGAGTGAATTGCCTCCTTACTGAGTCATGCTTAGCCCTAGTATGGATGCTGCTGTGGCCCTGCCTAAATGAAAGATGTAAAAGGATCAAACTATATCCAAGTCACTTTACTGTGTTCTGATAGGAAGCTGAAATATACTAATAGAAACACACATTTTTTTTTTCAGTACCCAGGAAGGTAAAATTTGCAATGTGTGTCATTCAAACAAAATTACACTCATGCAAAGACAAAAAGAAACTAAGACCCATAAACTGAAGATAAATTGATTGACAAAAATCTAGGAATGATACATATGACAAGACATTAAGAATGTAGTCTATCTATTATTCTATCTGGAAGCCCTGGTGGTGCAGTGGTTAAGCGCTGTGGTTGGGGCAAAAAGTTGGCAGTTTAAGTCCAACATGTACTCCTTGGAAACTCTGTGGGGAAGCTCTACTCTATTTGATAGGGTCTCTGTGAATCAAAAGTGACTATGGTATTAGATTGGTTACTGGCCTGTCCATATTCTACACAGTCAAGAAGGAAGAAGAAAACTTGATCATATTATTTAGTTACAGAAAATTTTTTTCTTTTCCTTCTTTTAACTGTGATTAAGTGGAAGCGTACAATCCAAGTTGATATTACATACCTGCCTATCTGTAGCTCCATCTGCCCTCCTCACCCAGTGACAGCACATTCCTCCTTTTCACTCCACACTTCTAGTATCTTAATGGGCACCTGTCCCATCCTCTACAGCCTCTTCTCTCCCATATGGAAATAAATGAGTGGGACAGCTTCCCATAAATGTATAAAACCATGAAGTACACATACCATATACCCACACTGTGTCACCAAGACCAGTACATTCTTGTCTGAAGAGTTGATCTCGGTACTGGTTTCTGGTCAGGGCCACCAGCAGTCCTGGGGACCATGTTCCTTTGGGACCCTCCAGGCTGTTAGACCACCAATTCTGGTCTTTTAGTAGAGTTCTTAAACTGCACACCTCTTTCTCTCATGTTGCTTCAGGGATTCTACATTGTGTCTCCTGTCACGATTCCCTTTGGTGGTGGCCACGCATCATCTAGTTCTTCTGGTCGCATGTTGATACAGTCTCCCATTCACATGGGTCCTTCTGTCTCCTGGGCTCATTTTTTCCCATGTCTTTGATATTCTTGGTCCTCATCTGTTCCAGATGGGTTGGGATAATTTGGTTTACCTCATATGGCAGCTTGCTAGCTTTTGAGACCCCAGATGCCATTCACCAATAAGAGGTACAGAAGACTCTCTTTGCCAAAGACCTCAGTGTCCCCTGAAAACATGGTCCCCAGATTCCCGTCCCGGCTACTCTATCCTTTGATATATTGGGTTGAGTTTAGAAAACTTTTCGGCTTATGATGTTGTCCAGTTATGCTGATCTGCTCTCTACTGCATGCTGTCACTTCTTTCACCTAACCAAATTCCTATTCACTATCTGATCTGTGACCAGCCCTCTGCCTCCCCACCCTTGTAGCCATCAGAGTCTTTTCTTCTGTACATGTACATGAGTTCACTTTTAAGTCCTTGTAGCAGGGGTCTCATACAATACTTGTCCTTTTGCCACTGAGTGATTTCACTCAGCATCAGTTGAAACAATGCTATGAGATGCTTCCTAAGATCATTATTGTTCTTTATCATAGCATAGTGTTCTGTTGTGTATATGTACCATAGTTTGTTTATCCATTCATCTGTTGATGGGCATCTAGGTTAATTCTGTGTTTTTGCCATTGTGGACAGTGCTGCTATAAACATTTTTGTGTGTGTATCTGTTTGTGTGACTGCCTTTGTTTCTACTCTGAGCAGTGGGTTTGCTGTGTTACATGGTGTTTCCATCTCTAGCATTTTAAGAAAGTGGCATATTGCTTTCCAAAGAGGTTATACCATTTTGCATTTCTACTAGCAGTGTAGAAGTGTTCCAAACTCTCCAAAGTCTCTCCAGCATTTGTTGTTTTGTGTTTTTTGAATTATTGCCAACCTCATGGGGGTGAGATGGCATCTCATTGTAGTTTTTGGTTTGGATTTCTCTAGTAGCCAATGATTGTGAATATTTCCTCATGTGTCTTTTGGCTGGCTGGATATCTTCTTTGGTGAAGTATCTGTCCATCTCCTTTGCCCACTGCTTAATTGGGTTATTTACCTTTTCTTTGCTGATATTTTGCAGTAACTTGTAGATTACTGACATATGGTTGCAAATTTTTTTTTCCTATTCTGTATGTAGTCTTTTAATTCTCTTGATAAAGACTGTGAATGAGCATAAGTGTTTGATTTTTAGTGGTTTCCATTTATCTATTTTCTTTTGTGTTGTTTGCACATTGTTAGTCAGATTTTGTAGCCTATGTAAGCTGTGTATTAGAGTTACCATTGTTGATCCTACTTTTTCTCACATGATATTATTGTTTTAGGTTTGATATTTAGGTCTTTGATCCATTTTGAGTTAGTTTTTGTGTAAGACATAAAATATAAGTCTTGTTTCAGTTTTTTGCAAATGCATATCCAATTTTGCCAACTCCACTGTTCATAAGAGGATGGTGATATTTTTTGGGTCTCTATTCTGTTCATTGGTCTATATGTCTCTTTTTGTACCAGTACCAGGCAGTGTAGTAGGTTCTAAGGTTGGGTAGTGTGAGGCCTCCTATTCTTCAGTAATGCCTTACTTATTTGGGGTTTCTTCCCTTTCCAAACAAAGTTGGTGATTTGTTTCTCCAACTCATTAAAAGATGACACTGGAATTTGTATTGGGATTGCATCATAAATGTAGATTGCTTTGGGTAAAATAGACATTTTCACTATGTTTAGTCTTTTTATCCATGAGCAAGATAGGTTTTTCCACTTATGTAAATCTCTTCAGGTTTCTTGCAGTAAGGTCTTGCAATTGTCTCTGTACAGGTCTCTTCCCTGGTTAGATTTATTCCTAACTATTTTATCTTATTGAGGGCTATAGTAAATGATATTGATTTGGTGATTTCCTCTTTGATGGTCTCTTTGTTGGTGTAAAGAAATCCTGCTGATTTACCTATGTTTATCTTACATCCTGGTAGTTTGCTGAACTCTTCTATTGGTTACAGGAGTTTATTTATGGATTCTTTAGGATTCTGTGTGTATACAATCTTATCATCTGCAAATAGGGAGATTTTTACCTCTTCTTTACAGATGCAGATGCCCTTTATTTCTTTGTTTTGCCTGATTGTTCTGGCTAGAACATCTAGCACAATGTTAAATAGAAGTTGTGACAGTGGGCACACTTGTCTAGTTCCCATTCTCAAGGGGAATTATTTTAGTCTCTCTCCATCCAGGATTATGTGTGTGGTTAGATATAGAAATATTAAAAAAAACAAAACTGTGATCTAGAAGGGAGGAATATATCTAACAAGAATAAAACATTTAATCTAATCGACAAATTGGATACCACAGAAGAAAAGAATAGTGATCTTGTAATCAAAGCAATAGTCACAGTTCAAAATGAAATAGAAAAAATAGTGAAAATGTAAACAGATCATGCATTAGCTGTGAGACAACTTTGTTGTAGTTAGGTGCAGTTGAGCCAGTTCTGATTCATAGCGACCCTTTGCACAACAGAATGAAACACTGCCTGGTCTTGTGCCATGTCCACAATCATTTTTATGCTTAAGTCCATTGTTGCAGCCACTGTGTCAATCTATCTCATTGAAAGTCTTTCTCTTTTTCTCTGAGCATCCACTCTGTCAAGTATGATGTCCTTCTCCAGGGACTGAACCCTCCAACAAATGCCCACAGTATGTAAGACACAGTCTCGTCATCTTTGCTTCCAAGGAGCACTCTGTTTGTATGTCTTCCAGAACAGATTAGTTTGTTGTTCTGGCAGTCCATGTTACATTCATTATTCTTTTCTAACATGACAATTCAAAGGCATGAATTCTTCTGTCCTCCTTGTTCATTGTCTAGCTTTTGCATGCATATAATGGGATTCTGTCATGGAGAACTGGGCAGGGGGTGGGGTTGTAGGATAAAAATAGTAAATGAAATAATGGATGAAAGTTTTCTGAATTTAATGACAACTATAAATTCAAGGACACAAGAAGCTCAGTGAGCCTGTATGAAAAGAAAGATGAAGAAAACTATACCAAGGCAAATAATAAATTGTTTGAAACTGGAAGAGAAAAATATGTTATCTGTATAGATTGTTGTCATGGATTGAATTGTGTCCCCCCCCAAAATATGTGTAGCCATGTGCCTGGGCCGTGATTTCCAATATTTTATGATTGGCCTCCATTTGGTGATTTTCCTACGCTGTATGTTAAAGGATTAGGGTAGGACTGTAAATCCCTTCATAGGATCACCTGCCTGCTCCACTGTAAAGGGAGTTTCCATGGAGTATAGCTTGCACCACCCTTTATCCTTTCATCCTACAAGAGACAGAGAGAAAGGGAAGCAAGCAAAGAGTTGGGAACCTCACATTATCAAGAAAGCAGCACTGGGAGAAGAAGATGTCCTTCAGAGCTGAGGTTCCTGTGCCAAGATGTTCCCTCAGCAAAGACTGATGCAACACAAGGACTTTCCTCTAGAACTGATAGAGGGAAAGTCCTTTCTGTGGAGCAGACATCCTGAATTTAGACTTGTAGGTGGACATGACAGTTCTCAGTTTATCATTTTTATTGACTCACAGATTAAATTAATAGATTATCATGAAAGAGATTTTATTTTAGCTCAAAATGAGAACTTAATTGATACTAGGTGAGGTCCCAGTATATATTAGATTTTAAAAAATTGCTATCAAATCAATTCCAAGTCACAGTGACCCCATAAGACAGAGTAAAACTGTTGCAGAGGGTTTCTAAGGATTAACTAGTGGATTCAAACTGCTGACCATTTGGTTAATAGCTGATCTCTTAACTGTTGCAACACCAGGACTCCATGTATTGGATACTTCCTATAACTTTTATCATTTAATATGAAAAATAGCCTAAACAGTTTGAAGTGACTATGATCTTTACAGGTGACAACATTAATTTGAGATAGCAAAGGTTAAGTAAAATTTGCAAAATTTTATGGTTAAATGCCAGGATATGATTTAAACCCAGATCGAGTCCCCATTTTCATCGTTGAACCACAGTGTTTCTCTTATTTATACATGAATTCAATAAAAACACAATTTAGTAAATGCTCTGAATTTTCATCAACAATGAGTTAATAACAGGCATAAAAGAATATTTTTGTCTCTTGAAAAACAACTTCTAAAGAAGATATTATCCCAATAATGAATTCAAATAAAAATATACTCAAAATTAATTTCAGGTCTAGTGTGGGAAACTAAGGCCTGGTGTGGCAGAACTTAACATACTATCTAAATGAAAACACAGAAATTTTTAACATTTCTTTTTGCCTTGACTGCCTGGGACTCCAGCTAATTCCTGTTGTATTTATTTCCCACTCTGTTATGTATTATTAGTTTCTAATCCTGTTTTTACTTCAAGTACTTTTAATTATGTCTTTCCTCAAATCTTTATTGGAAATAGTTTTTATATGAATAATGTACGTACAAACATATGCTTTTTGACCAGAAAGCTATTCCTTAAGATTTCAGTGAACTGGGTATTTGAATACAGCAGGCATTAACCTATTATCTATACAAGGCTAAGTTACCACTGTCTCTTCCTTAGAAGTCCCTTCCATGGTCTCCTGCCTCCTATACGCTGTCCATGGATTATTTCTGGATTAAAACAAAGAATTGAATAATGTGCTGGCCTGAGATATGATACCTGAGCTTTTTTCTATTTTTTTCTTCACACAAATACTCATGCTTAAAAAAAATCTCACAATGACTACTTAGGTTAAAAAAAATGTTTATACATATATTAATGTTTTCCTTTTGAAATGATTATAATAAAATATTTTCTCTTTCTTATCTTCAGACTGGATTTTCACATCTATACCATTCCATTATGTTAAGTAATAGGAATTTGAAGTTCTTTTGTATGCTTCATATGAGACCAGAAAATTTTTAATTTTAAAGGCCGTTGTTCCTGTTTACTAAAAAGAGGTGTGAGAAATAATAGCTACAATAAGGCAGTTATTTTACAAGTGAATCTGAATAAGAGAATATCAAGGAAATAAAACACTCTAACCATAAAGATAAGTGATATGACTGTT
This sequence comes from Heterohyrax brucei, assembly GCA_028571685.1. NCBI lineage: Eukaryota > Metazoa > Chordata > Mammalia > Hyracoidea > Procaviidae > Heterohyrax > Heterohyrax brucei. The sequence continues at coordinate 52,479,191 of CM053150.1, read as the reverse complement.
TTTCCCATGGCTTGTTCTAAAATTGACACTGGAAAAAACTCACCTTCTTTTGGAAGTCAAATTAGTACTTAGTTTATAAACTTCTTCCGTCCTTAAAGTTGCATATCAGAAAGTCAGAATTCCCTAGGGATAAAGTCCCTGACTCCTGCACATCTCAAAGGCCCAATTATCTTGACTAAGGACATAAAAAAGAACTTTCCCAGTCATAGATATTTTGGAGCATTCATTGATTCTGGTCATATTTGATATCTTATTCATAAATTGAAGCTGAAAGCCTAAAAGCTCTTAATTTAAAAGTTCCTCACCTTTATTTTTATTGTGTAAATAATACTTGAGCGATCCTAGTACTCATTTTTACAATTCCACTTAAAGCACAATAAAATAAAATATTTTTTATTAAAAATAAATATTTGTTAGAGTGTACTTATTTATGCCAAAGCCAAGTGCCGTCGAGTCGAGTCCGACTCATGGCGATTTATTTATAAGCTCTTTGTATTTCCTGTATTTCTCCAACCTTAATCTAGTACTACGTTGTCTTGATAACATTTGCTTTAAAATACATCTTAATATCACATGAGGCCTTTCTTCCCTATGACAGTAGCATTTGATTATTTCAGTTATGACATGTAAAAAAATTATGATTTGTGTTTTACAGAGTAGGTTTTAAAGTAATTAGCAGGGAGAAATGCCTTTCTTGAAGAAAGAATTTTCTAAAGATAATAATACTTAAACTGACCTAAAGAAAAAGATTATCTATGGCTATGTGTACTCTTGATTCCTAGAATTCTTCTATAACAGAAGGAAAAGCATGTTTTTGGGATAATATAGAGATGATGACTGTATTGAAATGGAAATTGGTTAGCCACAAATCAAAAATCCTAATAACTATCATTTATAAAGCAATCTAAATTCTGAGGTACACAAAAAATTAGTTTCTCAATTTTCTAATTCCCAGTTTTGAGTTTTAAGTACCTAGGGTATAATTGCCCCCAGTGCTAGCAAAATCAAGTCAGGTAAAATATTTTATCTAGTTTCCAAGAGAAAGTAAGTTTTAATTAATGACATAAAATTTAGCTTTCAATTTCCAGTAACAGAACGACTTGGTATTGTTGAAAATCTTTCTACTAAGAACTTTCTAGAAATACTAGTGGAAGATCACATGGATTGCAAAACAGGACTTGCCAAAAAAACAAAACAAAACAAAAAAACACCTAATTTTATTATTAATCTTCTGAATTTTGCTTTCTTGCAGTCTATACAATCTGTTGTTATGCTCTGCTTCCTTTTGCATGATTTCCTTCCTGATCTCTTGAAGAGTTCTACATATTAATCTTTTATATTCTACCTTTGTTAATTCCAGGAAGCTCTCTTCATCTGGAAAGCTTCTTGATTGTTTTGGGAGCTTTCCAAAGCCATTTTGTGGTCTGCGTCTTTCATATTGACTGCTGTCTCTAACTCCAAGCCACAGAAAGTTGTCTTTATTTATTTTATGTTTTTTTGTTTTGTTTTAAAATGACCAACTAGGTTGGTCCTGTGAGCCAGTCTGATTATTGGCTACTCTGAAATTCTAACATCCTGTCACCAGGTGGTTAGATCCGTTACTAGGCGAGTAAACCCAGGAGTCCATTTAGTTTACTTGTGTGTAGTCAGCTCAGGTGTCTGGGTACTTGGTTACTGAGTGTGTGGTGCAGCCTCTCTCCTATAGTGTTAGATGTGCAGTGGTCTTAAGTGTAGGCACAGGTATTTGGCTGCCCATGTTGAGAAAGGGAAGGATCTGACAGCTGTCCACCAGTGTTTGAGAGGAAGGCGTAGCTCTGTTTCTTACGGTGAGTAGGTGGATGCATTTCACACCTGGACTATGGATGTCTGAGGCTATATGCGGAGATGAGAGCACTCAAGGCCCATGAACTCCTAGGCCTGTGTGTAGTCAAAGGTACTATTTCTGCCCTGACTTTCTGGCTCAGGGGAGCTGGCAGATTATTATTTCCCCAGTTGTTAAATTGTTTCTCCTTCGATGCTGGGAGAATGGATCAGGGTAGTCATAAGGGTCTATGGAGCCAGTATCATGCAGCAAAACGAGGGATACCAGCCAAGTGCCATCAAGTCTGTGGGTAAAAGGGAGAGAGGTTTACCTTGAGGGAAATTTTAGATCCACGCAGTAGCTGAAACACAAACCATCCAGCGTTTAATGATTAAATGCTGTCCTTTATTGACTCTGGAGGTGTGAATGGGCCCTCCACCACCGTGTGTCTCCTACTGTGAAAGAAGTTCTCTGAATGTCACTGATGCTGCTGCTTTCTTTACTACTTTTGCTACTGTTGATCTGCCTGTGGAGTGCCAATTTCTGCCAGCTCGAGCCTCACCAGTCCTAGGTACTTCTGGACCTACTCTTCCTTCTCTGTCACTCAGCCTGGTTTCTCGACTTCCTGTTTATAAAAGTTCAGGGCTCCTAGAATGTTGAATATAGTCTACTCATTTGTTTTTATTGGTCTTTGTTGTTATAGGGATCATAGAAAGCATCTGAGTACTCTCCCATCTTAGCTCTGCCTCCTTTTGTTTTTATTTGTTATTACTAAATAATTTACTCTTTTTTATTACTTTTATTTTCTCTTGTAGTTTCTGATTATGCTACTTATGTAACTATCTCCTCAAGTTTTAATAGTTTTCTTAATTCATCTGAACTCTTATGCAACTCACACTTAGACATACATTGTTAAGATTTTTGCAGTTTCATGATAAAGAACATAATGATTTTGGCTATTTTTTATGACTTGTCCTAAAGTTTATACCTGCTGTTGATTGATATAGCAAGACATATAAGGAATAAGGAATTATATTACTTAATTATATAAAAAAATATTAGTTGAAGTATTCTAGACAATCTAAAAAATTTCCCAAAAGGTAACTAAAATATGGGAGAGAGATGATTTAGTAAACACAATGATGAGCTAAGAAACTTGAACCATAGAGTTGGTATACACAATTATCGGTATGAATACAAAAATACTGAAAGTGCTGTCATGTAAAACAGTAGTCAGAACAACCTGGATCTTGATTCTAGATTGTTGTTGTTGTTGGGTGCTGTCAAGTTTGTTCCAACTTATAGTGAGCCTATGCACAAAAGAACTAAACCCTACCTGGTCTTGCACCATGTCCACAGTCTTTTTCCTGCTTAAGCCCATCATTGCAGCCACTGTGTCAATCCATCTTGTCGTGGTTCTTTGTATTTTTTGCTGACACTCCGCTCTACCAAGCATGATGTCCTTCTCCAAGGAGTGATACTTCCTGACAACATGTCCAAAGTATGTAAAACACAACCTTGCCATCTTTGTTTCCAAGGAGTACTCTTTGTACTTCTTCCAGAACAGACCTGTTTGTTCTTTGGGCAGTCCATGATACAACTGATATTCTTCTCCAGTACTGCAATTCAAAGACATCAGTTGTTCTTCTATCTTCCTTGTTCACTGTCCAGCTTTTGCATGCATGTGATGCAATTGAAAATACCATGGCCTGAGTCAGGTGAACCTTAGTCTTCAAATCGACATCTTTACTTTTGAATACTTTAAAGAGATTCTTTGCAGCAGATTTTCCCATTGCAATGCATCTTTTGATTTCTTGACTGCTGCTTCCATGGGCATTGATTGTGGAGCTAAACAAAGTGAAATGCTTGACAACCTCAATCCTTTCTCCATTTGTGACAATGTTGCTTACTGGTCCAGTTGTGAACATTTTTGTTTTCTTAATGTTGAGGTGCAATCCATACTGATGACTGTGATCTTTGATCTTCATCAGTAAGTGTGTAAAATCCTCTTTACTTCCAGCAAGTAAGGTGGTGGTTCCAGAATAACACAAGTTGTTAATAAGCCATCCTCCAATCCTGATGCCTCATTCTTCATATAATCCAGCTTCTCAGATTATTTGCTTGGCATACAGATTGAAAAGATATGGTGAAAGGATACAATGCTGATACATGCCTTTCCTGACTTTAGACCACACAATGTCCCCTTTTTCTATTCTCGTGACTGCCTATTGATCCATGTACAGCGTCCTTAAGAGTACAATTAAGTGTTCTGGAATTCCCATTCTCTGCAATGTTAGCCATGATTTCTTATGATCCACACAGTTGAATGTCTTTGCATAGTCAATGAAACACAGGTAAACATCTTTCTGGTATTCTCTGCTTTCAGCCAAGATCCATCTGACACAACAAAGACATCCGTGGTTCTACATCCCCTTCTAAATCCAGCTTGAATTTCTGGCATTTCCTTGTCAACATACTGCCACAGTTGCTTTTGAATGATTTTGAGCACAGTTTTACTTGCATGTGCTATTAGTGATGTTGTTTGGTAATTTCTGCATTTAGTTGGATCACCTTTCTTTGGAATGTGGATATGCATGTGGATAAATATGGATTTTTTTGCAGTCACTTGGCCAGGTACCTGTCCTCCAAATTTCTTGGCAATCCTTCACTACTGCAACTTGAGACTTCAATTTTTTCTTCAGTTCTTTCAGCTTGAGAAACACAGAATACATTTTTGTCTTTTGGTTTTCCACTTCCAGCTCTTTGCATATGTCACTGTAATACTTTATTTTGTCTTCTTAACTGCCCTTTGAAATCTTCTGTTCAGTTGTTTTACTTCTCCACTTTATCCATTTTTGCTAAAATTATGTCACCTGTAATTTGTTGTAATCCACACAGTTGAATGACTTTGCATAGGCAATAAAACACAGGTAAAACATCTTTCTGGTATTCCCTGATTTTAGCAAGATCCATCTGACATCAGAAATGATATCGATGGTTTTGCATCCTCTTCTGAATCCAGCTTGATTTCTTGCAGTTGCTTGTGAATACGTGGTTGCAATAGCTTTTGAATGAACTTGAGCAAAATTTTACTTGCATAAGGTATTAATGATATTGTTTGTTATTTTCTACATTTATTTGGATCAATTTTCTTGGGAATAGGCACATGGATGGATCTCTTCTAGTTGGTTAGTCAGACAGCTGTCCTCCAAGTTTTTTGGCATAAATAAGTGAGCACTTCCAGTGCCGCATCCATTTGTTCAAACATCTCAATTGATCTCCCATTAATTCCTGGAGCCTTGTTTTTCACCAACACTTTCAAGGCAGCTTTGACTTCTTTTTTCAGTACCATTCCTGATCATACACTACCTCTTGAAATGGTAGAATGTTGACCAATTCTTTCTGGCATGATGACTGTGCACTCCTTCCATCTTCTTTTGATGCTTCCCAAGTTGTTTAGTATTTTCCCTGGAGAATGGAGATGGAGAGGAGTACATAAACTTAACTTTTTTTACTTTATACAAGGGAGGATCAATGGAAACTATTTTTAATGTTGAATGATTTGAAAAATTTAATTTAAAAATGAAATGAGAAATACTATAGATCATAAATATTATTGTTTATATCATCTTCTGATAAATGTTATAAGCAGCTTTTCACAACATATCATCAAATATTTAGAGAATATATAACTTATGATTTACATGGTTTTGTATTACATTTGTTTTAGATCTCCTTAAGTTATTTTCAAATGTTGTATATTTACTTTGCTTTTATTTGTTACTATTATAAACTACTGCAATAATAACTATAACTTATTCTTTAAGCAAAGTATTTCTCTTTTATTTATTTTTTAAATAATTGATAGCACTTTCATCTGAACTATGAAGCTGAAGGAAAAGATCACTGAATGCATACTCATACTCAGTTGTACCAGTGTAACAGTCAAATTTTAAATCATTGAGTCTTAGAGATGATAATTACTTTGAAATCAACCTAGTTCTAACCTTTATGAGATGATAGAAAAGGTGACCAGTAACCTTACTTCTGCCTCAAACCACAAGTTAGTGGTTAGAGTACTTCAAGTTGACACCATGCAGGTTATTGTAGGAAGATTCTAATTATTAAAAGGTTCTTTCCATTCAGCTGCATACATAACAGTTAGTATACAGTGGTCATCCTTCCCCGCAGAACAACAACAATAAAATCAGTGTATGTTTCTTTCCTGTGACTGCTTTTCAAGCATTTACACACTGGTGTTTCTGAGTCTTTCTTGTTCCAGAGCAGTTGCTGTGCTGAACCCGTGTGCTCCAGCACGGGGCTTTTTATTTTATAGGGTTTTCAATAGTTGTGTCTCTGTGTGTGTGTGCATGTGTGTTTCCAAGAAGCTCTCCAGGGATTTCTTCCATGATTCCTAGTGGATGCATTTGTACTTCCAGCCTCTGTGTTAGTAGACAAGCATTTAGCTGTTTGCCCCACCAAGGAACTCCAACTATTTTAACTGTAAAAGGAGCATTATAACTACCCTGCATGATTGCTAAGTAGTAGTTTAAGAAGTGTTTGTCATGGTTCCTGGCATGGTAGTGTAGTGGTTAAGGGATCAGCTGACAATCAAAATGTTGGCAGTTTGAGTCCACCAGCTGGTCCTTGGAAACCCTATCAGCTAGTTCTACTCTGTCCTGTAGTGTAGCGATGAGTCAGAATTGACTCAATGGAAGGAGGTGTATGGGTTTATATAAGAGACAGACAACATCATATTTCATTATTGTGAATCTGGGCATAGTTCACCTACCACTGACATCACAAGCAATAACTTTCCTTTGGTTTCTACAAATAAGACAGATGTAATCATTTCTGCTTCAATATAATGCTGTGTTTATCAGTAGACAGAATATGAAAATGTATAATGAGATCTATTCTTTGATGAGGTTGTTGTCAGGGGCTGTCGAGTCACTTCCCACTCACAGGGACCCTATGTACAACAGAAGGAAACGCTGCGTAGTCCTGTGCCAGGCCCACTAGTGTTGTGCTTGAGCCCATTATTGAGCCTTTGGGTCAGTCCATCTCATTGAGTGGTTTCCTCTTTTTTGCTGACACTCTGCCAAGCATGATGTCATTCTCAAGGACTGATCCTTCCTGACATGTCCAAAGTATGTAATGCAGAGTGTCACCATCCTTACTTCTGAGGAGCACTCTGCTTGCACTTCATCAAGATGGATCTCTTCAATCCTTTGGCAGTCCATGGTGTATTCAGTATTCTTCTCCAATACCACAATTCAAAAGCATTAATTCATTGGTGTGAAAGGCCTTCATTCTGTAGGATATATTCCAAGTAGTGGAATTACTGGGTCAAATGGTATATCTATATCCATTTTTTCTAAGGAAGTGCCAGATTGCTTTCCAAAGAGGATGGACCATTTTGCAACCCCACCAACAGTGTAGGAGAGTTCCACTTTCTCCACAGCCTCTCCAGCATTTGTTGTTTTGTGTTTTTTGGATCATGGCCAACCTTGCACTGGGCAGGGAGAGCAGTGGAAGCTGCATATAGGTGGGCGTGTAAATTTATATGGGAATGTACATTTTCACTTAGTCATAATGGAAAAAAGCATTAATTCTTCTGTATTCCTTATTCATTGTCTAGCTTTCACACACTTTATTACGCGATTGAAATTACCATGGTTTGGATCAGGTTCACCTTAGTCTTCAAGGTGACATCTTTGTTTTTCAAAGCTTTAAGAGGTCTTTGACAGCAGGTTTTCCCAATACAATGTACCTTTTGATTTCTTGACTGCTGCTTCCATAGTAAGTGGCAGCAAAATGCTTCCAAGTAAAATAAAATCCTTGATAACCTCAATTTTTCTCCATTAATGATGACATTGCTTATTGGTCTACTTGTGAGGATTTTTGTTTTCTTGATGTTGTGATGCAGTCCATACTGAAGGCTGAGGTCTCTGTTTTAAATCCTCTTTACTTTCAGCAAGCAAGGTTGTGTCATCTGAAAAACACAGGTTATTAAGGAGTCTTTTTCCAATCCTGATGCCTTGTTCTTCTGCATGTAGTTCAGTTTATCTAATCATTTGCTCCACATAGAGACTGAATATGTTTGATGAAAGGATACAGCCCTGGTGCGCACCTTTCCTGAGTTTCAACCATGCAGTGTCACCTTGTTCTGTTTAATCTATATAGGATTCCTTATGAGCACAATTAAGTGTTCTGGAATTCCCATTCTGTGCAGTATTATCCATAGTTTATTATGGAATGCATTTGTAGATGCAGTATAACCCAGGTAAACGTATTTCTCCCATTCTCTGCTTTCAGTGAAGATCTTTCTGATATAAGCAATGATATCCTTGGTTTCCACATCGTCTTCTGAATCCAGACTGAATTTCTGGAGTTTCTTGTAAATATACTGCTGCAGCTGCTTTTGAATGATCTTCAGCAAAAGTTTGCATTTGCATGATATTAATGGTATTGTTTGATAATTTTCATATTCCATTGGATCACCTTTCTCGGGAATAGGCATAAACATGGACCTCCTTCAGTCAGTTGACAAGGTAGCCATCTTCTAGCTTTCTTGGCTTAGACCAGTGAGCACTTACAATTCTGTGTCTGCTTGTTGAAATATCTCAGTTGATTACTGTGTCAGTTCCTGGAGGTTTCTTTATCATAATGCGTTCAGCACAGTTTAGACTTCTTCCTTCAGTACCATTGGTTCTTGCTCATAAGCTACCTCTTGAAATGGTTAAATGACCACTACTTTTTGGTGTACTTACTCTGTGCATCCCTTCCATCTTCTTTTGATGCTTCCTGAGTCGTTTCATATTTTCCCCATGGAATCCTTCCCTATTGCAACTTGAGGCTTGAATTTTTTCTTCAGGTCTTTTGACTTGAGAAATGCAGAGTATGTTCTTCCCTTTCAGTTTCCTGTCTCTAGTTCTTTGCATGTGTCTTTCCAACATTTTGTCTTTGTGAGCTGACCTTTGTAATCTTTTCACCTCTTTTTCTTCATTATTTCATTCTTTGGTTTAGCTACTCGATGTTCAAGAGAAAGTTTCAGAGTCTCTTCTGATGAGCTTGATGGGATTGAGGTTGTCAAGGATTTTGTTTGACTGGGATCCCCAATCAGCACCCGTGGAAATACCAGTTAAGAAATCAAAAGCTACATTGCATTGGGAAAACTTGCGGTAAAAGACCTCTTAAGATGTTGAAAATAAAGAAGTTAGCTCAAAGACTGAGGTGTGCCTGTCCAAGTGATAATATTTTAAATCACATCATATACATGTGAAAACTGAACAAAGAATAAAGAAGACAAAATAAGAATGAATGCCTTTGAATTGTGGTGTTGGATAAGAATATTGAATATACCATGGACTGCCAAAAGAAGGAACAGATCTGTTTTGGAAGAAGTACAACCAGAGTGAGCCTTAGAAGCAAGTATGGTGAGACTATGTATTATATGTGTGTCTATGAGGGAGTGTTTAGCCAGTAAACAATGAACTGTATTGGAACACCCTCCATACTTACCTGATCTGACCCCCAGTGACTTTATTCTTTACTAGAAGATAAAGCAAATACTGAAAGAAGGACATTTAGAGGACAGTCAGAACATCAAGGGTAATAATGATGACAGCTCTGATGGCCGTTCTGGAAAAAGAGTTCCAAAATTGCTTTAGAGGGTAGACTAGGTGCAGGCATTGGTGCATAGCTTCCTAAGGGGAGGACCTTAAGGATGACTGGAGTGATATTCAGCAATGTAATATGTAGCATTTTTTTCTATGATGAGTTCGTGAACTTCATTGGCAGTACTTGTGTATACTGGCCAATCAAAAAACAGTGAAAGGCACAAAATGAGCTAAGTGTAGCCTTGATTATGTCCAGCTGAAAATAGAGTTTCTCTAGCAATCTCCTGAAAACCGTGGTGGCCAAGTGGTTAAGTGCTATGTCTGCTGACCTATTGGTCCGCAGTTCAAATCCGCCAGGTGTTCCTTGGAAACTCTATGGGGCAGTTCTACTCTGTCCCGTAGGTCATTATTAGTCAGAACTGACTTGATAAAATTGTTTTTTTTTTTGCTTGTTTTTTTTTTTAGCAATCCCCTAACTGATCAAAATACAAATTTAAATTTCACCATGCTGATCATTTCCCTTCTTGGCAGTATTTGACCACCAGATACAGCTGCTTCATGACATTTAAACTGGTAGAAGGACCATATTGCTAATGCAGAGCAGATGCTAGCTTAGGAACATTCAGTAAGAGGAAAAAGAAGTATTTCAAACACTCCTACACTTGTCTTTGGATCTTTCCTCCACAGCCAGGGCAAAGCTGACAGACTTTGCCTCTTGTGTAGTTCTCTTAAAGGTGGAAAGCGGGTGGAGTGCAGGATATGGAGGAAGGGATTTGACAAGAGAACACAGGGGCTGGTAGGTCAGCACACCTATATCTGGGGCTACCAGATGTCAAAGGAACAGATAGTGATGAATTTTTAGTTGTGATTTGTGCTAAGTAATGTTAAAAATGATATGTTAGTTTGTATGTTTAAAGTTAAGTCCTTCAAAATTAAATTACAACTTTGAGCCATCATGAAAGAGTCTTCAACAAAGCATAGAGTGATAATATCAGCTCTGGTGCCTTGCTCACAGTTGTATTTTATCTAATTCAGATATTCTCTGAAGGCGTCTTCTTGACCTACCTGCTTCAGATGGGTATCTGATCATGTGACCACTGTCAGCAGAGTCAGGCATGGGCTTCCTAAAGTTTTCTGAAATAAGTGTTCATGTAATCAGATACAGATGAACATTTCTTTCAGTTAATTTGCATCAGCTAATTTCCCAGGACAAATATGAACTACTTGCATGATTTTGTGCCTTTTGAGTGTCACATACTTAAATGTCTTCACTGCTAGACAATCCATGTAATTGAGGAAAACAGACTGGGTGTAACAATACGGAGGAATAAGGACTGTGGCAGATACCTTTAATTCCACATGATTAAACAAAATGCATGTGGTGGTCAGGATTATGGCTGCTGTATTAAGTGGCAGGGCGGGGTTTGTGGTGGCTCCCTGCCCCTCGGCTCTCATCTCGTGACACTGGACTACGACTGCTGATCGCTCACGTGGCCAGGAGCTCCTGCTCTCTTGTTCCAGCGTCTGGTTCCGGGACTTGAGCTAGCAGCTGTTGGGCTCATCAGTCCTTACAGTCGGCACGTGAGAGTCCTGCTCCCCGACCTGCCAATCCTGCGCTCGCCAGCCTCTGCCCAGTCCTGCTCCCTGACCTGCTGATCCTGGGTTCGCCAGCCTCTGTCACTTCGTCTCGCCACCAGCTTGGGATCTACCCACCTCCAGCCTCTGTCACTTCATCTCGCCACCAGCTTGGGATCCACTGACCTACACAACTGGTGATCTGCAACTCTGGTCTCTGACTTGCTGACCTTGGGTTCCTCAGCTTCCGTGGACACGTGAGGCTTGTGCCAGAGCTTGGGACATTCAGCTTCTGTGATTACGTGAGCTGTTTCCTATATTTGTATCTATCTATCTGTCTATATTTATATATTATAAATCTTTCCTTGTACCTACACGTGTTACTGGTTTTGCTTCCCTAGAAAACCCAGCCTAAGACAATGCATCATTATGATATCCCCATTTCCACCATTTTATCACTTTGACTCTTCACTCAGTATCTTCATTAGAAGAATTCTCCTTGAATTACATTTTGTGAATGGCTTAATGATAACATCACATAAGAAAATACCTTCTTGTCACTGAATAAAGTGGTTTGACTTTTAGAATTTTCTTCATGATGAGATCATTTCTTCCTCTTTTTTTTCTTCCCTGTTTAGTGATATCCAAAGAGGAGAAATGAGTGTCCTAGAAACAGCCCAAGATTCATTCCTGAAAAATTGTGGAGGGAAAAGCTTTCCTGTTAAAAAGTCACAAGTTTACTTTAACATGTTCAACTTCAGACTGCTGCATGCACATAGACCTCCATCCCTGTGTAACATATTTGCACTTTGATATCAGAGAGAAGTAGGTCAGTTAACTTTTAATGATGTCCTCTGAGATTTGGTTCCTTGCTTGGGTATAAACATTAGACTCTGTCTTGTTCCTGTAAGGGGAGATTACCAGGTTGTGATATAATAAGGGGAAATAAAATGAAGTCTTCTTAGGTCTGTTGACCTCAATGAAAGCAACCATCATATTTACGTAATTAATGGTCACGTGAGGCTGTGATCCCAAAAACATTTGGATATGGTCTGTTTGCTGAAGAAATTTGCAGAAATGTCTTGGCAGGTCAAAAACATGGAAGTTATAGTGAAGATGAAGGGAGATGTGTGAAATTTGGAGTCCTATAAAGTTGTGCTCTATTCCCTACTGTGCCTCTTCTCAGCTATGTGACCTGGGACTAAGCTGTGTAACTTCTTTGGTCTCTACTTTCCTTTCTGCATATAACGACGTATTTCTCCAGGTTTTTATGAGGATGGAATTGATCAGCCTGTAGGTGATAGATACTATGTTCCCTTCCCTGAGCCACTGAAGTGTTTGCTGTGCATCCTTCCTTTTTCTGTTTCTCTGGAAACTTCGTGGGTGTTGGCTAGAGATGATCACATGATTATCCAGTTTTGTAACTGGACTCACTAAAAATGTTGTTCTTTTATCTCTGGCTAGAGCTGCACTGTTCCTATGCCAATTTTAAACTCACCACCAGTGGCTTTGTGTAGCCTGTCCTAAACGAGCCATTCCTGAACTCACGGGTCAGGGTCCTTCTCCGTATCAGTAGCTCCGATATTCCAGCATCAATTTTTCTAGTTTTCTATCTTAAATTTAGGAAAATTAATTTTAGATTTCTTGAGATTCTCTCTTTTATAATTTCAGTGAGTATCAGCCATATAGCTACAGCCTTCTTTCTACCTCTTGGGCAACTTCTTGCCTTTCTTTCTGTGATTCCAAGTCTTTCTTATCTTTTGGTGCTATAAGTGAAAAACAATAGCAACTAAAAACTCACACCTGTTGTCATCGAGTTGATTCCTGCATGTGGTGACTCTCTCCTAGAGGAGAAAGTAAAACTGTCCCATAGGATTTCCACGGAGCGACTGGTAGATTGGCACTATGCACCTTTTGGTTGGCAGCTGAGCTGTCAATCACTGTGCCACTGGGGCTGCTTTGGAGCTATATTGAAAACCAAACTCATTGCCGACGAATTAGTTCCAACTCATAGAGACCCTATAGGACAGAGTAGAACTGTCTCATGCGGTTCCAAGGAGCGCCTGGTGAATTCAGCTGCTTACTTTTTTGTTAGCAGTTGTAGCACTTAACCACTACACCACTGGGGTTTTCTTTGGTACTATAGAAGAATTAATTCTTAATGCAAATGTTGCAGGTAATTGTTATGGATGAATTGTGTTCCCATCCTGGTGTGTGTTGAAATCCTAATCCCTATACCCCTACATGTACATGTGATCTGATGTAGTGTAATCATGCCCCATAATGCAATCTAATGTTACGTTAATGAGGCCATACTAGCGTAGGACGTGAGCTAAACCTGATCACTTCTGAGTTTCAAAAAGAGCAGGTTAGATGCAGAGACAAGCACATACCGGGGAAGGCAGATGCCAAGTGAGGTGTGCCCAACAACCAAGGAAGTTCTGGGGCTTCTGACAAGGAATGAAGACCCCTAGTTTTCAGGGAGTGATTTTCCTCTGTGACAATAATCCACAAATGGATTGAAGAAGACTTGGTAGTCATCAGTTTTTCAGCTTATTTCTCATTGTGGAAATGGGAGTGATTATTTCTTTACATGCTGAGCTGGAAAGTAAAAATTCTGTCTTTTTTTTTTAATGTCTCATTCTCTTCAGAGTTTGCTGAAAGTAAAGGGAGTTCTTCAAAATCTCAAAAAAGTAAAATTGATGCCTTGATTAACAAGGTTGAGTTTGATGTTACAGAGTCTGGTTCTGTCTCCTGGCTTTTCACATGGTGGAGTCACAGGAACCCGGACCTTTCCAGAGCTTTTTGCAAATGTCTGGTTTCTCATAGTGTACTTCCAGAAGTTCTTAACTCATTAAGACATTTTTCATTTGGTAAAATCATCATGCCTTTAAAAAAATGCTTGAGATTATCCTGCATGTATTGAAAAAAGAATGTATGGACTGATATTTTGCTTCTGCCATGTGTTAGCCGAGAGATCTTGTTTAAGTTTCTTAGCATCTCTTAGCTTCGGGGCCCTCATCTATAGATTAGAAGTAATGAGGGTTCACGAAAGTTTAATGAAGTAATTGAGATGATAAATCTAAAATTCCTGGGAAATGTGTCCAATTCAGTATTATGCATAGACATATTCGGAGTTCAATATACATTTAATTGATTTCTTTCCTAGTATATAATATTTTCTGATTAATACATAAGAAGGTCTTGGGTTTTTGGCTTTTGGACAACCTGAATCCAGATGCTGGAAATGATATATTTTCATATCACTTCCCTCCTAAAATGTTTTTCATTCACTGATTTAATTATGCATCCAACTACTAATTTATGGAAATAGCATACTCTTGCCAGGCCTAGAATTTAAGTGGGTGGGAGGTATACCTGAGTCTGGAAGAAAAAGGACATTTTATATGAGCTTATTTGCTTATTTTTTTCAAGGTTCAAAGATTATCTATCCTCATGAGTATTTAACATTTGGGGCACTAGTCAATACTCTCTTTATGTATGGTTATATGATGATATTGATTATGCCATTTTTAAGTAAACTAAAAGCATGTCATAATCTACATTTTAGAAACAAAACAACTGCAGAAGAAAGTCAGATGTCTTGCCCAGTACCTTCTGCCATTTAATTGTGTATGGAAATGATAGTCTGGCCAAATATATTTCCCATGCTCTACCTAATACACTACATGTCTTAAAGACAGAGTTGTATGGCATCTTACTGCTTTTCAAGACATTTCAAGATAAACAAAAGATTCAATTAAACTATTAATTTGCCAGAAATAAAATCCACACAACACTCTCAAACCTCTGAATAGGTGGAACTGATAAGCTATTGGCCCTGGAGCATAGAAGAAAAGAAAGCAAATTATAGTCAACACTAGAAGAAGTATGCAGCGGCTGCTGCCATTGTGAGTAGCTGTCGCTGGGATGATGCTGACGGGAATTGGAGACAAATAGGGAGAGGCCAACCCCTTATCTTCACTCATCTTCTCATTCTTCCTCTAGATTCTGTTTTAGCAAAGCCGCTTGACAAAGGAGAAATGTAATTTTCAGTGTTTCAGCTCTGACTCACAAGACAGAGCACAAAAAAGTGACTTCAGCACTGAGATATATCAGTTGAATGACAACAAAGTTACTTCATAAAGATAATGCAAACTTTGTTCCTACTAAAAACTTTGCAACCTATTAATGTATAGCCACCACTGATAATAATTAATGGCTCATATTTACTGAGCAGTTAGAATGTTCTAGGTACCATTAAGTCTTATGCATGAATTAACTCATTTAATCGTGTGAAGTAACAATAATTATTTGTAAACAAGAAATAAAGGTATTATGGTTTTCACCCTTAGAATTTAGAAGTGGTCACAGTTTTAATTTGTATCTGTGGTCTCTATTTCCACCCCTGTAGATGACTCCGAGTGCGGGGTTGGGGCAGCACTCCTCCTTCGCTGACCGTGTCGGACTCGGCTTCTCCGGCAGAAGCGTGGCTCCCCTTCCCCGCAGAGGTGCCGCCGCGCAGACGGCTGCAGACCTCAGCACAGAGGAGTCTCGCTCTAGAACCCTCTGGCTTATCTGCCTTCCTCCGAAACTCGGTAGCTCCTCAGTCCATCGAACAACCAATTTTCTTGTCTATTTCATCTTGTCATCATGCTGCAGCTTTGTCAATCATCAGTTTTGTGTAGCTCTTCTATTGCTCAGGAGCTTGTGCAAGCCAATACTGCATGAAAAAAGTCCTCTTTAGAGCATGATCCCTCTTCAAAGTCTTTCAGACTCTCCATTCTGCCAAAAGGATTTTGCTGCTATGCTACATGCATTTTATTAAGTTAAAACTTTTGATACCTTATTGAGGAGCTCTTTCAGCCATCTTGGTCTGAATTACATACAAAATCCCGGAATGATGGTCGTAGTCGGTGAAGAAACTGTGGCTCTCCAGTATAATGCACATCACATACAAAATAAAAATTGATACATTATTAAGGAGTGTTCATGTGACAGAAAGCCAGTATAATTCATTTTGAAAATATTGTGTTTAATCAACATTCTTTTTGAATAATCTTTGTTACCTCAGGACTAACAGATATATATTTCTGGTTTCTTATATTATGTGGCTTATTGAGTACCTATTAGTGCCAGTCTCTGTTCTAGGGATGCTTTGGGGGGTACCATAGGATAATAAATTGACAAGTTCCTATCTTTAGGGAACATAGATAAGTGATAAGCATGAACAATATATAAACTAAAAAACTAGAATGTAGTGTACAATACAATGTAATATGCTTATTACTATTCTTTTTGCATAATTAATTATTAATGTAACCAATATATGTTATAAAGAGCTATTTCAAACACCTTTTGCCTTGGTTATTTTCTAAAGTTTTAAGAGTGATTCGTTTGGGCTGGGGATTTCCAACATTGTGCATTTCCATGTTAGTATTTTTGTAACATATTTTAAGTTTGCAATTATAGCAAAGCACTAATAGTAACAACAGCAATCAAAATAATTTTATTATGTGGTTTTGAATGTCAAATAGTGAATTTGTTTTTCCATAGTGATTTTCTCCTTCCAAATCCCATGTCTGCGGCAGCTTTGAACTCTGAGTCGCTTAGTGTAAATTTGTGTTTATATGTCATCAGAGAAGTGTTTTCTACCGAGCAAGTTCTTCACAGCAGCCTTGACATCCTTGTTTCGCAGACTGTAGATAACAGGATTGAGCATGGGAGTCATCACGCCATAGAAAAGGGAGATGAGGGCTTCAGCGATATCCTGATGATCTGAACCAACAAAATTTTGAGATTTGGGCTTTGCGTACATGAAGAAGATGGTTCCATAGAATATAATCACCACTGTCAGATGGGATGAACAGGTGGAGAAGGCTTTACATTTTCCTTCTTTAGAAGGGATCCTCAAAATGGTGGCAACAATAAAAATATAAGAGATGGAAATTACTAGCAATGGAATAACCAGAACAATCAGATTTGACCCAGCCATGCTGATCACGTTGATAGAAATATCAGCACAGGCTAGTTTTAAGATAGCCAGAATTTCACAAACAAAATGGCTAATGACATTATTAGCACAGAATGGTAACTGCATTGCCAGGGATGTCTGCACCACTGAGTCAGCAAGCCCAGTGACCCAGGACCCAGCGGCCATGGTCACATAGGCAACCTTCCTCATGATGACAGAGTATCTTAGTGGGTAGCAGATGGCAACATAGCGGTCAAGTGCCATCATGCCTAAGAGCACACACTCTGTGGCCCCCATGGCAAAGGAGAGGAACATTTGCATCATACACCCTGAGAAGGAAATGGTTTTCCTCAGTGTCAGGAAACTGTCAAGAATTAGTGGGACTGAGGTGCTTGTATAGCAAATGTCCAGGAAGGAGAGATTGCAGAGGAAGAAATACATGGGAGTGTGCAGGAGAGGATCATAAATGATTACTGAGACGAGGACTCCATTTCCCAGTAGGATCATCAGGTACATCCATAAAACCAGCACAAAGAACACTGTCTGAAGTTTTGGGTGGGCAGAAAGCCCTACCAGGACAAATTCTGTCAACATGGACTCGTTGGTCCTTTTCATGTTACATAAGCTGTTTCTCTAGTGGGTATGCTATGGATGATAGAACGGGAATTTGTTAATACAGTGACTTTGGAGAGCAGCCTTTTTAAAAGCATGATTTTCTGTATTACCGCAGTCCTGTGTTTTGATGCAACAGTATTACTCAGGGACAGGTTTCTTACTGTAAACCCAGACCACTAGAGCAGAAATCCTCAATCTGACTTTCCCAGGGTTCGGAGACAGCATATTTGATTGTAAGACCTTTGGCTCCCAAACTGGATCGCTGCTGTCCCTGCTAATTCTGATGCTGAAAACACTGATGCTGCAAATCAGTGACCCACAACCTCAATCTGCAGGCAGATCTTCTGTGTTTGGAAGTGATGGCATCCACTGTTTTAAATTTGACTTAGAGATCATCTTAAAAGTAGGAAACACGATACAAAATTCTTGATTTCCAGCTTCTCTTCAAATAAGTGGTTTATTTGAAAATATTTGACCTATGTCGGTTATGGAGCTTACCTGTAACTGGTCATTGGATTAGAAGCCTATCTCTGTATTCCACAGGGAACTTTCCTCCCTCTCTTGTCCATTTGCTAGAGGAGGTGAATACTAGTTGTTAGCTAATTGGTTTTTCTCAGTTGGTTTCAGTCATTTATATTACCTGACATGATCTCATTATATATATTTGAATTCTTGACCCATCACTGTAGGGCTGACTTACCTGGACACAGTAGGCATAGAGAGTGGTACAGTTAGGAGATTATGAAAATGTTCTAATTTATTTTAAAATAACAATAAAAAGTGAATGTTTAGGTTATGTTACATATTATTAATATGTTTGTCTTTATGCCAACATAGTTGTAAGATGCAACTTTATTTTTTGATGAAAGAGCCAGCAAGGACAGAAGCGCCTAGGGCCAGTCAAAGCCACGGAGCTCTGTGTGACTGAGTCTCTACAGAGCTCAGTCTTGTATGGTGGTGACATAAAGGTTTCATACTTGCCTCTGATCTCATTAAGTGCAGTAGCTTCACTGGAGAAAGGAACATATCTTATAGTCTTCTGTATTCCTTGATATGACAGGGACATATGTGTTCATGTAACTTTTTAATTGAAAGTAAATATCCAGTTTTATCAGAAAAAGAGGATATAGTGTTGTATTGTAGACTCTATAGTTTCTTTCTTTTTTTTTTTTTTTTTTTTTAATGTTCACCTCATCCAAGAATCATGACTTATGGAACAATGTAATAATAGTGCTTTATTTAAAATGGCTGCGTTTAACTAAACCTGTAACAGCCAACCATCATATTTGGCAAATAGAATTCACAAAAGAAGCATAAAATGTGAAACAAACCAAAAGGAGAGTTTCTGTTGTTGAAATCACATTGCTTGTGGGGGAGAACAAAACAGTATTTCTTCAGCACCTATTCAGTCTTCCTTCTTCGCTTACATTAAGGAGGATTCCAGGAGCATAGCTTGAAAACTTCCAATGTGATGAATATTAATTGCAAGTTCTGTATTCTAATAATTGTATTAAAACTAACAATAAGAACCCAATAATAGTTTATATGTTGATTAGTATATTTCTTAGTTCTTTAATTCATAACAACACAAAAGAGTAGAGACTAATGTATAATACATTGTTTACCTTACCATAAAAATTCAGTAAACTTTAACAGTAAATCATGATATGAATAGACTGAAGAAAGAAGTTACATATTTCAGTAGATGCAAAAAATAAGTTTGTTGAAGTTCAATTCATAAGCTTCATGTAAACTAGATGAAATTCATGAGTAGAAGGTAACTTCCTAACCTTGTGAGAAAACTATGCACCAGAAACTTACAGCAAATTTTTATTTGCTCATAATTAATGGAAAAAATTTATACATTCTCCTTAATATCTAGAATAAGGTATAGATACTTAGAAACTGTTTAACCTAGACTTAGCAGTCCTGGTCAAAATCATAAGACCAGAAAATGTCAGAGTTGTAATAGAGAATACAAAAATTATAAAACTTGACAAGAAAAACTGATGAGATTGCTGGTGGTAAGAGCAATGGAAAATCTCAGTATTTCTCTCTGTGTTAGCAATAAATGTTTAGAAAACATAGCAGAAATAAATAGAACACAAATGATAGCAAAAAATATAAAGCCTTTGTGATTTGTCCTATCAAAACATGCATGAGGCCTCTACAGAAATAATTTTAAAAGTATTATAGCAATCATAAAAATATTTGAGTAATTGAAAGGGTATAACATGTTAATAAATGGGGTAAAAACATATAAGGACATCATTTCCTCCAAACCAGCCTGTGAATTCAATTAAATCCATTGAATTTTTCTTTCTTAAGGATTATAAATCCTTATACTAAGGTTTATATGGGAGAATAAAAGTACACAAATTACAGAGTCAATTTTTGTAAGAAAATGCTAAGATGTGATCAAAGATAGAAAAAAAAATCTACAGAAGCCAAGAAAAAAGAGTACTTTATACAAAGATTATGAATTGAACTTCACCAAATTAATTTGCCATATTCTTACTTTGACAGATCAATTTTAAGTCTGTGAGGCCAATGTCAGAATGAGCAAATCAGTAGAAGAACTATCGCAGTGCTGTGTGGTGAAGTCTGTGGGTGGGAAACCAGCCAGTTTTCCCTGGCAAAGTCCTTGAATTACTACACATGTTTTATTCAGACTTCCAGAAAAAGTATTATCAGATTTACTTCAAAGAAGGGGAGATCATCTAAGAGAATAGGAGAAAATTTCCTCATGGCAATTGAATTTGGTTTTGATGAGCTGAGAAGAAATAGCCTGAGGTAATGAGCTGAGGCCAAAATGCATCAGTGGGACAGCTAGCCACGAAAACTATACCTAGGAGGACAGTTGTCATAAAAAAGATGATTCCCTGAGTGATTCAGATGGTTAGCTGTCTCCGCTGCCAATTGATAAATTGGAAGTTTGAGTCCATCCAGGGGTGCCAGGAAAGAAATGCCTACTGCCAAAAAATTAGCTGTTGAATGCCCCATGTAGCACAGTTTTGTGAGGTCTGACAATTATACTAGAAAAAGTGCTATGTATCTCATTGCTGAATATCACTATGGTCACCTTCCAAGTACTTCCCTAGGGAAGCTAGGTGCTGACGCCAGCACCTAGTCCACCTTTCAAAGCAATTTTGGTATGTAGCACTTAGAACAATTAAATTAGCAGACTTAATTGCCAGACCTTGTACTCTGACACACATAGGGTCACCACGAATCAGGATCTACTCAATAGGAACTTTTTTTTTTTTTTTAAAGTCGGTGTAAAAGGAAAAAGAAGAGTTAGCTGGTTTGTAATAGCAACAACAAAAAACCCCAAACCTGTTGCCATTGAGTCAGTTTTGACTCATAGTAACCCTAAAAGGCAGAGTAGAATTGGACCATAGGGCTTTTAGGAAGCCGCTGGTGGGTTCAAACTGCTGACCTTTTGATTCATAGTGGTAGGTGTTAACCACTGAGACACAGTGGCTGGTTGGAAAGGTATATTAAACAAGATGTTAAGGAGTTACAATTTATTCTTCAAATAGTTGGGACCATTTGGAGTTTTGACCAGGGATGTTAGAGGTGAAAACACTGAAGAAGGATAAATGTAGAGGTAGTATTTGGATTTACGCACTTTCCTCGTTAATATTCAGCTCTGTTAAAGGATTCAGCACAGGAATCTCTGCTTTGTAGGTCTGCAATCATTGCTTTTCACTGCAATCATGGTTCCTCTTTGGTTTGTAGAAAACTTGACTTAAAATTTATCTTCATTTGAAATAAAACACATCTGACCTAGTTAATTTTAGGCCAAATGTTATCATTGTCATATAGTTCATGGCAAAAAAAAAAAAAAAGACACTCCTCCCCTTTCCCTTAGGCTTTCCACTCAGTACTGTCAACAGTCAGTGAAAACTCAACTGTACCTTGCTTCATTTGAAAGTGAAGACCAGGGCTCTGTTGAGTCCTCCTCAGCCAAGTCTTAACTGGTTGCTCTTTAGTTATTAAACTAGCAAAAGTTATTATATTAACTGCCCTATTTAGCCTCAGTTTTTCAGCTTCTTTATGAGTATGAAGGGTGGAAAATCAGAGGAAAAGAAAAACATTCCTGTTAATAAGCTTGATACAAGCTGGGAAACTAACCCTTGAAAAAAATTCTGCTATTCATGCCTTTTTTTTTGTTGTTGTTGTTGTCTTTTAAAGAGGGTTCCTTCCTCCTACTCTCACCCTCCAGAACATTCTAGAAGTGCTAGTTTTTAAGGCATTTTTCTCCTAAGGTTTCTTCCAGAGGTCTCAAGGTCTACTGAACATTACAAACATTGATAGTGACAGGTACATGCTAGAAAAAATAAAATCTCAGCCGTATCTCTTATGAACTTCGTGACATTGTGCTGAATTTCTAGCCTCTCTCAGCTCTGTGTCCTCACTCAAGTACTTATTAGTGTGGTCTGAGTTTACCTGTCATCATGTAGGCTAGGTTTATGGTACATAAAAATACCAGACCCACTGCTGTTGAGTCGATTCTGACTCATAGCAACCCTGCAGGATAGAAAGAACCACTCCACACAGTTTCCAAGGAGCACCTGGTGAATTTGAACTGCCAGCCTTTGGGTTAGCAGACTTAGCACTTCACCACTATGCCACCAGAGTTTCTTTATGGTACACAGCAGGAACATAAAACACATTTGATTCTGCCTTTGATTATAATTACTTTTAATTAAAAACATATGAGCCCTGGAAGCAAAGTGGTTAAGAGGTTGTCTGGTAAATAAAAGACTGGTAGTCTGTATCCACCAGCCACCCCTTGGAAATGTGGGGAAGTTTTCCTTTGTCTTAATAGGGTCACTATGAGCCAGAACTGACTCAACAACACACACCACTAACAACAGCGTGAGACCTAAAGTTACATTCTTATGAACCTGAAATTCATGTGCTAAATATCCCACATGCTAAGAAAATGGCCTAGGACTGCATTACTCTTCAGAGTCTAGGTTTTTTCATCTGTAAAGTGACCAGTAACTTCATAGATTTTATGAGAGTAGTGAATTAAAAGGGTAATGATTTGAAAGCAATTCACAAGCTAAACATAATATCCCAATGTCCATTCACTGATTCATTCAATATATAGCAACAGCCTAGGCATATATATGTATATATGTATACTAGGCAGTATCATAGGAATGTTGGTGAGGAGACAGTGGTGAGTGAATAGTATTATTATAGCATTTATTTTCTTTAAGGTCAAAGTTTGATCCTGCATACAGGTAATTCTGCATTTGGTAAGCAACATGATGTTCTCTTTCATATGGTCTTACAATTTTAAAGCATCAAAGAATTGTAAGCTAATGGCTTTTCATTTTAGAAACAAGGAAAACAAGGCTAAGAGAAGAGAAATGATTTGCTAGGTGTTGTGGATCTAATGAGAAGCCCCAATGGTACAGTGGTTAAAATGCTCATCTGCTAACCCAGAGGTTGGTGGTTTGAACCTGCCAACTAGTGTGTGGGAGAAAGATGTGGCAGTCTGCTTCTATAAAGATTTACAGCCTTGGAAACCCTATGGAGCAATTCTTCTCTATCCTAAGGACCTCTTTAAATTGGAATCTACTTGATGGCAGTTGGTTTGGTGTGTTGTAGGGTTGCCTAATATCCTATTATCTCAGACAGGGAAATGTGTGCTGTGTAAACCTCATTATCAGAGAGAGGATAAGCACTTGACTGGGCAATTAAACTCAGAACTCAAGCAGGATGACAGGTGCATTGAGAATATGACAACCACAGACTCGACTCACTGAGCAGTGTTTCTGCTACTAATGAAAGTGCTTAGCACAAATCAGGAATAAATGGAATAGATGCTCAGATTATCATTATTTTTTTACTGTAGAAAATCTATGTTGGCCAAGATTAATTCAGGTTAGTAGAAATGAAAACAAGGCAGAGCCCAGGGGCCTGTGGCAGACTTTTGCCTGAACACCATAAACAACATTCAGAGCTCACTGTGGATGTCAGCGTCCTTAGGGCACTAGGACAAAGAGGCGCTGATCACAAAGTGTCCTGGGTCGAGGGCTTTTCAGAAAATCTAACGGAAGAAGTGGTTACTCACGTTACCAGAGTTAGACATAGGAATTACACTTTTTGTCTTAATTAGAATTCAATAATTATTTTGAATGTAACTGTATAGATAATATGATATCTCAGATATTTTAAAGATCTTTTCATCATTTTCAAGTAATGGTCATAACAGCTGCTAGTGATGGTAAAAACAACTTATTGCAATGCCACGCATTAGAGACAGGTTAATTTTTTTCAGTAGATTATAGGTCTATTAATAGTTTTAAAATTGCTTAGAAACAGAGATACTGTATCTACTTTGCATTGATGTTTGTAGGTTGACTAAAAAAATCTAATTTTCTCATTCTAGCTGCAGGTATTGGATGTGGAATTAGTACTTTTTGAAGGGACAGATGTAACATTGGAAAAAAAATCACTCAATTTGGTCCCTAGATTTGAAACTTAGAGTTTCCTTTTATCTCTTATTTAAATGAGATCAATGCCTGCATAAGAGCTTTATTATGAAAATTATCCAGATAGTTAACTAAAAGAGAACACAGCTCTAATCATACTACATGATGAAAAACTGACAGATGAGAAAATTAGACATATAAAACATATAAAATCATATCTGTAATTTGAAAAACTGTATTTACCAAAACAGAAGGTAGAAGTTTTGTATCTCTGGCTGCTAACCAGAAGGTTGGCAGTTCAAATCTGTCAGGTGCTGCTTGGAAACACTCCAGGGCAGTTCTGCTCAGTCTATATGGTCACTAGGAATTGAAATTGACTCAATGGTAGTGTGTTTGGTTTTGGGGTTTGGGTTGAAAAATGGTTTCCTATACTTGATTTAAGGTCCTCTCGGCACTTGGCTGGCTTGGCTTTCTTCCTTACGAGCTGTTTTACTTTGCCTCAAGAAGTGCTCTCCAGTTTGTATAATAACATATAGGATAAATTGGAGGGATGTCAGTGTAAATTAGAGCAAGAAGGATAGCATAGTTATTTTCTTCATGTTTCTACTTACCAGTAAATTATTCCTCAGGTAAAACCGACAGATGAAGCTAGAGTTTCTTGTTAGTCTCAGAAAAAAAGATGAAAAACACCCACATAAGTCTATGTGCCTTCTTCATTCATGGGCCTTCTAGATTTAAACTCTAGAAACAGCTTCTAAGAGGTGTGGCAGGGTGATTTAAAATTTTTTATGGAGTGGGTAGGCTAGAGGTGGAGAGAAAGCATTCAATGTTGCAACAAATTAAATATAGAAATATAAGATGGAGGATTAGAAACTTTGCAAAACCCCAGAGACAACATCCCAAAGACATAACTGTTATCATGTAATTGGTACATTCTTGTTATAGTGCATCTCAAGACACACATATGGCCATCTACATTACCACAATATTTTAAGGTTTTAATACTCAGATAAAGTGAAAGTTTTTTCATCAATTGTTTTTCATTTTTTAACATTATGTGAAAAACTTTCCATTATTTACAACATACATTGTAATACACCACTCACTCATTGCTGTCAAGTTGATTGTGACTCATAGTGACCCTATAGGACAGAGTAGGGCCTCCTACCCAAAAGTGTGCCTGACCCAAGCCATGGTATTTTCAATTGCATCACATGCATTCAAAAGCTGGGCAATGAACAAAGGTGACAGAAGGAGAATTGATGCCTTTGAATTGTGGTGTAGGAGAAGAATGTTGAATGTACCATGGATCACCAAAAGAACTTTCGTGGAAGAAGTACAATCAGAGTGCTCCTTGGAAGCAAAGATGGCAAGACTGCATCTTACACACTTTGAACATGTTGTCAGGAAGGATCAGTCCCAGAGATGGACATCATGCTTGGTAGAGTGGAGGGTCAGCAAAGAAGAGGAAGACCCTCAATGAGATGGATTGACACAGTGCCCACAACAATGGGCTGAAACATAAAAATGACTGTGGACATGGCACTAGACCCAGCAGTGTTTCTTTCTGTTGTTCATAGGGTCGCTGTGAGTTGCAACCAACTCAATGGCACCGAACAACAATAGCAGAGCTTCTGAAGCTGTCATTTTTATGGAAACAAACTCCAGGTATTTGCCCTGTGGAGTGGCTGGTGGGCTCAAACTGCCTACCGTTAAGTGGTTAAGCAGCCAGACACTTAACCACTGTGCCACCAAGTTTCAGTGCTTTCAAATACTTAATGGAGTTCTCAGAATACTGCCATGAATTAGTACAATTATTTCTATTATACGCATGTAGAGTCTGAGACTCTTAAAGTTGTATACTTTTTAAACCAATCATTAAACCAATCATTTATTACAGAATTGTGTCTTCCTATATAAAAATTTTTCCATCAAAGCTTTGTCAGACAAACCACTTTTTCAAGTTGGTAATGTCTCCGTAATCCCCTTCTTTTTTTTTTTTTAAAGAAAACAAAATAAAGCCAAATCCATTGCTGTCAAGTTGATTCCAACTCACAGCAACCCTCTAGGACAGAATAGAACTGCCCCATAGGGTTTCCAACAAGCAGCTGGTGAATTCATTCCGACAACCTTTTGGTTAGCAGCTGAGCTCTTAACTACTGCATCACTAGGACTTCATTTTGCCTTTAATTGATATGAAATGCAATGTTATAATGCTTGAGTACATGACATTCAATGCCAAAAAATTTTAGCTGACACCTACCAAGTGGTGCATATTTTCTATGTAAGGAGCTCTGGGTACAGTGACTAAGAGCTTGACTGCCTACCAAAAAGCCAGCAGTTTCAATCCACTGCCATTCCTTGGAAACCTGATAGAGTAGTTCTGTTCTGTCCTCTAGATTCACTGAGTTGCAGTCCCCTCAGTGGCAATAGGTTTGGGAATTTTGGTTTTACACATATTTATGCAACCCTTATTGCCATCTTATGGGATAGGAACTAGTACTATCTTTATTTTACAGGCTGAGTAACTGAGAAACAAAAAGTTAAGTTTTTTTGTCTGAGATTATATAGCTTGTAAGTAGTAAAAACTGGGATTCAAACTTAGAAATTCTGGTGTCAGAATCTATACTGTACCCACTAGAGTTGTCTGAACAAAAGAAGGGTTAGAAGTAATGTATTAGCATGTCTGTCTAAGTAGTTACTGAACTGCACTGAAGTCGGCATAAGAGTGAACCACATCAGTTATGACCCAAAATCTTACCTATATTTAGCTATATGAGTGTATTCAGTCTGTATATTAAGCAAACAGTCTAAGAAGCTGAACTACACAGAGAGGAATGCTGCTTCAGAACTGGAGAAAGACTCGTTAGCAGCCTGCTGAATGCAGATGATGCAACCTGGCTTGCTGAGAGTGAAGATGACTTGAAGCACTTCAGATCAAAGATTACAGCCTTCAGTATGAGCTACACCTCAACATAAAGGAAACAAAAATCCTCATAACTGGACCAATAAACAACATCATGATCAAAGTGAAAAGATTAATGTTGTCAAGGATTTCGTTTTACTTGGATCCACACTCAAAGCTCCTGAAAGCGACATGCAGGAAATCAAAGGATGCACTGCGTTGAGCAAGGCTGCTGCAAAAGACCTCCTGAAAGCATTAAAAGCAAGATGTCACCTTGAAGACTAAGTGCATCTGCCCCAAACCATGGTGTTTTCAACTGCTTCATATGCGTATGAAAGTTAGAGAATCGATGAGGAAGACTTAAAATGAATTGATGCCTTTGAATTAAGGTGTTAGTGGAGAACATTGAATATACCATGGACTGCCAGAAGACACAACAAATCTGTCTTGGGAAAAGTACAGCCAAAGTGCTCCTTAGAAGCAAGAATGATGAGACTTCATCTCACATACTTTTGACATGTTATCAGGAGTCATGAGTCCCTGGAGAAGACCATCATTCTTTGTAAGGAAGAAAGTCAGCAAAAGAGAGGAAGACCCTCAGTTGACATAGTGGGTACAACATGGCTGCAAACATAGCAGCGGTTATGAGGATAGTGCAGGATGGGGCAGTGTTTCATTTTGTTGTATGTAGGGTAGCTTTGAGTCAGAACCAACTAAATGGCACTTAACAGCAACAGAAACATGTCAGGATTTCCATCCGGCATAGTGGTTGCATGCTGTGGCTAGTAACCTAAAGGTTAGTAGTTTGAACCCACCAGATTCTTTTAAGAGACTGTATGGGGCAATTCTACTCTGTCCTATAGGGTTGCTATGAGTATGAATCAACTGATAGCAAAAGGATTTGCTTTTCATTTTTTTCCCTGCTGAACTGTTATCTACAGTGACTGCAGCATTTTACACTACAACTAGCAATGTATAAAATCGAAGACTAAGTGCATTGTATGGAGTTGATTCAGACTCATAGCAAACTTATAGGATGGACTAGAACTGACACATAGGAACTCCAAGAGCACCTGGCAAACTTGAACGGCCATCCTTGTGGTTAGTAGCCATAGTGTTTAACCAATAAGCCACCATGGTTTCTTCTGAGGATGCAATATCACCACATATGAAGTCTGATAATTAAGTCTGCAAGCTTAATTGTTCAAAGTGCTACATACCTCACTGCAGAATAGCACCATGGCCACCTTCAAAGTATTACATTTTGGAAGCTATAGACCAATGCCAGTGCTTAGTCCACCCTTCAAAGCAGTTTTGGAACTCTTTTTGGAACAGCCATTATGCATGGTGACATGATGGCATGGTGGCAAGTTCTCAAACTTAATTGTATAGTTGTCTGTGAGGGAGTTTTTAGCCAGTAAACAAATAACTGTATTAGGATAGCCTCCTTACTCACCTAATCTGGCCCTTGATGATTATTTTCTTTACCTGAAGATAAAGGAAATATTGAAAGGAAGACATTTTGATGGCATTCAGGACATCAAGCATAATGATAACAGCTCTGATGGCCATTCCAGTATAAGAATTCCAAAACTGCTTTGAATGGTGGACTAGGCACTGGCATCAGTGTATAGCTTCCCAAGGGGAGTACTTCAAAGGTGAATGTAGTGACATTCAGCAATGAGGTATGTAGCACTTTTTCTAGGATGAGTTTGTGACTTAATTGTCAGTTTTTGTACTCATCAATATTTGTGATTTTATGTACTCATATGTATGTGTATATTTAATTATAGTTATCCTAGTGGGTTTGTTCATAGTTTTCATCTTTGAGCCTAAAATAGTTTATAGGGAATATTGTAGTGGACACACCATGCATCCATTCAGGTTTAAAAATAAACTTTTTATACAGGAAAGAAAGCATTCTGCAAAACAGGGAGACAACAGTGCTAGAAAAAATTCAGCAGCATGTTCTCAGGCTGCTGCAGTAATACAAAAAGGTATGAAGGAAGAAAACCACAAACATCAAGATACAACTGAAACAGTTTTGACTGGGTGACTAGCCCAGCAGGTGCTGACATCTTTTGTAAGGATGTCTCTAGGTGACAGTATTCCGACTGACCAGTAAAACCACCTGTTTTACGACATCTAGGTTCTATGTTGAGTTATTTTAGCGTTTAGTATTCTGTTGGAATATAAAAATACAAAATTTCTAAGATGACTATTCTAATACTTAAGGAGGGAAAGAATTTTTTAACACAGAAAAATCATAGTTTTGTAAGACTGATGGATTCAAACTGCCAGCCTCTTGGGTAGCAACCATAGCACATAACTATTACACCACCAGTGTTTTCGTTATAAGGTTAGTTTATTCTAATTTAAGTTTTAAGGAGAGTTAGGGCAGCACATCCTTCACCAGCCCCTGGTTTAGGCTGAACAAGTTGATAACGAAAATGTAAGGACCCAAGCACAGGTTAAAAAAACATTTTTTGAGGGAGAGCAAAGGGTGCATCTTCTGAGAAATGGCATGGTAATTACAGTCACGTGTTTCACACTTCTGTCTAATACATGCAGATATTAAATTATCTCCCCCAGCCCCTTTGGCCGTTTTTAACCACAAGCACTTCTTGTAGTAGAGTAACACCAACTCACTGCCATTCAGTCAATTCTGATTCATAGTAACCCTATAGGTCAGAGACCTGCTCCATAGAGTTTCCATGGAGCGCCTGGTGGATTTGAACTGCTGACTTATTGATTAGCAGATGTAGCACTTAACCGCTGTACCACAACAAGTGGTGTTGTATGACGGAGAAGAACTCCAAGTGACAAGAGTCACTTAAGACAAGGAAAGATTGGTCTCAGAATCTAGCTAGAAATCCCAGCCGTGCCAAGGGTTTTGACCTTGGGGATGCTCTTTCTCAGAAGTTTTAGAATTTTAAAAGCCCGGCTTCCTCAGAGAAAGCTTGGTGGACTGCCTGCTTTTTTTCCCCCCATGAGCATCCATTCTTTCTTGTTTATTTGAATGGCTCATAACTTTTTAAATATTTTGGATATTACAATGTGGCAGCTTTGGAAATCAGATTCTTTTCCTTCCACAGAGTTTTTTATTGCTTGTTGTAGGTGTGGTTTGTTTAAGGATACTAAACCACTTCTGTTAAGTTGACTCTGACTCATAGTGACCCTGTAGGACAGAGCAGAAGTGCTCCATAGAGTTCCCAAGGACAGCCTAGTGGGTTTGAACTACTGACCTTTTGATTAGCAGCTGTAATACTTAACCACTATGCAACTAGGGTTTCCTTAGGGACACTACTGACGTATTTTCTAAGGTCTACATTCTTTGTTGCGTGTGATCAATGAAGCACCCATTTCTGTAATGATGAGCTAGTCATTACAGAGAGTTCTTCTAATGCATGGAAGCAAAAGAAAAAAAGGAAATCTCTCAGGAAACAAATGTACTCTGTGTGTATGTTTGTGCATACCTTCAAAACTCAGCCAGTGAGTTCATAGATTCTTAGGAATATGTGGGGACTTTTCAGAGTCCTTATTCCTCAAGTATCTCATTCCCTAACCTTTGGTTTCAAACTCTTTCATTTGCGTACTGTGTGACTTTGGAGTCTTAGTGGCACAGTGGTTAAGAGCTGTGGTGAGCTGTATCTGCTAACCAAAAGTCTGCAGTTTGAATTCACCAGCCACTCCTTTGAAGCTCTGTGGGGGCAGTTCTGCCCTGCGATGTTTGTTTTTTAATTGTTTGTCCTAGTTGTTAGGCACTTTGTAGCACAGCAGCAACTTACACATTTGTTTTTAGGTGATTTTGATGAATGTTCCCTAGAAAGCCACCTCAGCCCTTTGAGCTGGTCTTTGAGGGAGATAGTAGACAAGTCAAAACAATCAACCAGAAGTCTTTGAGAATAAGGTTCCATACTGCTCTGTCTGGTAAGAGGCACCTTGTACCAAGCATGTGGATTGTTGCCTTTGAGGCTGAGTTGAAGCTAGCAGGTAGAGGATGGTGCCAGGAGGAATTAAAATGTGAGACTTAGTGTGTAATTCAACTGTTTTTCTTGTTTAAACATTTCCTCAGTGTTTGCATGCTGTTGAATAAATTTCAGAGTTCAAAATCAAGTTGTTTCTGACCATGTTTGCCAGCTAATTTATGAGGGGATGGACTTTTGGACTTCACCACTTTGCTGAAGTGTGCTCCACACATCTACTTAAGTTCTGTGAAGTTCCATCCCTCTAGCTTAATCATTTGATCTTTGAGTACTAATTAAAAGGTTTCAATATTACAGTACACTGTGCACCACTGCCCAACAATGTTGCAATAAAATGTCTTCACCATCTCTAGTTCATTTTACCCAAGATAATTCAAAGAAACTCAGATTTCTGCTGGTTTTGCCAGTGACTCAGAATTATAATCCTATCCTTTATTTCTTTATCTGTAATCATTAAAAAAGGAGAAGCGGATTCTCCTGTTGTGGTGTCATCAGATTTTTAAAATTCATCAAGCATGGGATAAGCTGAGTCAATCTGTTGCATTTATTTTATGAAGGAGTAGTTATCAGAGTAGCTTGACCACCAGTACTCTTATAGTGGTCCATTAAAAGCTTGGCAGGTAATCCATTCACTTGTTGAATGTTTCAGAGTTTAATTGTCTTGAAGTTTTGTCATCACTTTTGTTTTTATTTTCCTTTCTTCTGAATATCCTTAACATAGATTTCCCACCACTAAACCCTGTGATTTAAATCAATGCCTGGGGAAGCAGCCTTCAAGAAATCAAAAGACGCATTGCATCAGGAAAATTTGCTGCAAAAGAAATCTTTAAAGTGTTGAAAAGTAAAGACATCACCTTGAAAACTAAGGTGAGCCTGACCCATGCCATGGTATTTCATTTGCTTCGTGTGCATGCTGAAGCTGGACAATGAATAAATAAGACAGAAGAGGAATTGATGCCTTTGAGTTGTAGTACTGGAGAAGAATAGTGAATGTACCACGGACTGCCAAAGGGAAGAACAAATGTGTTCTAGAAGAAGTATAGAGTGCTTCTTGGAAGCAAAGATGCTGAGATTGTATCTCATATACTGTGGACATATTGTTAGGAGGGATCAGTCCCTGGAGATGGGTATCATGCTTGGTGAAGTAGAAGGTCAGTGAGAAAGAGAAAGACCCTCAAGGAGATGGACTGACAAAGTGGCTGCAACACTGGCCTTAAGTATAAAAATGACCAGGGACATGGCAAAGCACCAGCCGCTGTTTTGTTCTGTTGTTCGTACGGTTGACATAAGTCAGAACTGACTCAGTAGCACCTAACAACAACAGACCGTGTTTATTGGAGCTAAGCTAGCAGATACATGACAAGTTTGCTGACATTACCCTGCATTCATATTATTATAAAAGGACATTTATAATGCTTAGTGCCACTTTTATTATTGTTACCTGAGTCAAAGATATAAAATTAGAGGTTACTGTAATATTATCACATAACCAGTTTGTATTGTACATATACATGTATTTTATAGCATTCGTCAAATGTTATATTTATTATTTCATAGATCTGCTTATCCCACTGTAACCAGATCTCTAGAGGACAAGGATGTAACAACTCCATCTTCATGTAGAAATATAAGCTCAGAAATGTAGCTTATATGTAACAATGACTGTGAACATATAAAGTCTTACATGCTATTATGTATTATATAAAATTGTGTTATTGTTAGGTATTGCCAAATCAGTTCCAACACATAAGGACCACGTACAACAGAGAAAACACTGCCTGGGCCTGTGGCATTCTCACGCTTGAGCACTTTGTTACAGCTACTGTGTCAATCTATCTCCTTAAGTATCTTCCATTTTTTCACTGACTATATTCTTTACCAATTGTGATGTCCTTCTCTAGTGACTATTCCTTCCTGATGATACGTCCAAAGTATGTGAGAGCAAGTCTCATCATCCTCACTTCTAAGGAGCACTCTGATTGTACTTCTTCCAAGACAGATTTATTTGTTCTTTTGGCAGTTCATGGTATATTCAATATTCTTTAAGAACAGTGTAAGTCAAAGGTGTCATTTCTTCTTTGGATTGTCCAGCTTTCACATGCATATGAGGCAATTGAAAACACTATGGCTTGGATCAGGCATACCTTAGTCCTTATCATGACATAAAAGTATATAGAATTATAAGAAATGAACATACAAGCATATTTCATTAAAAGTATCTCCTGAGACACATGTAAATGTGGCAATAAAAATGTCATGGATATTTGAGAAAGGTAACCTATGCTGTGCTCTAGGAAGGGGTGGAAAAAGTAACAACTCATTTTTACTTCAATTTTTAAAAATATTTTATTGGTGGAATTATCTAATGCTGTAGTTCAGATGAAAAACTTAGTGGGATAGTGATTAGGAACAGTGGCTGTTAACAGAAAGGTCAGCAGTTTGAATCCAATAGATGCTCCTGGAAAACCATATGGGGCAATTCTATTCTGTCCCGTAGGGCCACTATGAGTTGGAATTGACTCAATGGCAGTTGGTTTTTATAAGTAGTTCAAATCTCATTCTTTTATTGTAAAATAGGATATAATGTTATGGCAATAAACAAATGTGTGGTTCTAAAAAATCTCTTATACCCTGTTTATTGGAGAAATGTTGCAATGCTCAGAGTTTTATAAAAAATATGAAATATTTTCTCTAGCACAATCATGCACTGTATCCTTAGCACAAAAAAATCAGTGCCTGTTACTTAGTGAAAACCTGAAAATCAAACCCACTGCTGTTGACTTGATTCTAACTCATAGTGACCCTATAGGACAAAGTAGAGCTGTCCCGTTGGGTCGCCAAGGATGACTGCTGACATACTGGTTAGCAGCCATAGCTCTTAACCACTGCACTGCCATGGCTCCTCATTTAGCGAGTGCTTACATGTTTTTGTCAAATACAGGGTACTAGGAAAATATCCTCAAAATTCAAAGTATAATAAATCCTGTTGCATCTCAGCTCCCCAAGACAATAAAGTTCAATACAAATATTCTTAAAGGAATATTATAAAATATTTGTCATTTTGAATATTAGTCTTTTGTAATTGTTAGTGATTCGTTTATTACCAGTGACTGTATGACACTGTAGTTCAGTTTTGCCATGAAAAACATTTGGTTATTCATCTATAGAAAGGGAGATTGCAATAGTTAATTTCTACAGCTTTCTCAAACTTTGAGTATATATGAATATATCACTTATGAAAAAAATCTCTGGCATATTTTAAAGCACATGCAGTGTAGTTTTGGTGTATTTGTACTTATCTGTGTGCTTAAATAATGACCTTGTTTTCTTAGTGAATTCTGTTGTTTCCCCCAAGTCCACTAATTTTCTATTGAAACATGCCCTCTGGCTGGAAATTATGATCACAGCCTAAGTTTTTATAACCAGAATATAGCTTAATTGATGTTCCTGGAACATTTTCACTCAAATAATGTAGTTTCTATATATCTATCTGAATTCATGGCACAAACATTCACTTCTAGATTTTTTCCATTCATGTTCTTAAGCAATAAGAGTTGCTTTTGCCTTTTGAAATTATTTATTTTGCAGCTTAAATTTTTAATTCCAGCATCTGACTCTGATAATTATTATTTGGATTAATACACTGTAACTTTGAAGTAAGCATTTAATTTCCCTTTGGTAAATATATTATGAATTAAAAACCTCTTGTATTTTATATATTTTTGTTGGTGAACACTTGCCCTGTGTTCTTGAAGGTTATGTTGGAAGGAGAATTGTATTTCATTTTCAAGTTTTAGTACTGCTTTGATTTATTTCCAACTTCCTTCTTAATTGGGTCTGTGGAACACTGTCCCTCATGCACCAAGAAATTTCTCCATTTCACGGATCTCTCACTCCAACTTTAAATTGCTTTGGGAGCTGGGGAACAATTACAATAATGCTTGCGTAGCAAATATTTACTCATTCACATCTGTGGAATGTAACATTATTTCCTGAACCAGACCTTAATTCAGAATTATGTCACATATATTTTAAAAAGTTTGAATTGTCTCTTTAAGAAAAATGTAGGTAATTTCTCAGTGTAGTGTAAGTTTTAAATACCATAAACTATACCTCTGACAAGTTCTGAGTTTAAAGGTAAGCTTTAAATAAGATAAACTGTAACTTTTCAAATTTCTGAGGTTGTAGGCAAATTTCAAGTACCATAAATTCTACCTTCTCCAGCTATGTTGTTGATAGGAGCAGGGCAGTCAATTCCAAATCCTACTGACCCTGTGTGCAACAGAGCAGCCTTTCAAACTGTAAATAAAGCTATTCTTTGATTTGAGTTTACATATAAACAACCTTAACAATATAACTATTACTATAATCATTAAAACACAGCTAGAAATTTGTTGTTGTAATCAATTATTATATAACATATATTATTGTAAATACCTGTAAAATATCCTCATATTCATAGAACAATTTAATTTCTTCTCTTAGCATTCCTATGGGAAATGTAAGACAAATATTTTTACAAATGAGAAAACTAAGGTTATTAATTAAAAACAAAGAGCATTAAACCTAAAACTTTGAATCTAAGTTTGTTCAAGTCAGTTTAGGTGAATTTCCTCTACTGACATCTCATTAACTGGAGATTGTCTGTATCAGGCAGCAGCTTGTTAGTACTGACTGAAAGATACTAAGAAAAGAAAACTAAAAGCCTGCTGCCAATGAACAAATGTTGCATATGAAAGATGTTATGGTCTTGGATCTCCAAGTACTGTACAGGGAAATTGCTTCAGAGCCCAGAAAGTAAACCTGTGTCTTTTCAATCAAAATCTATCTGTTATGTGAAACCACTGTGGTTATCCAGAGGCGCAGAAAGAGAAGAGTCGAAAGATGAGAAAGACAGATGAGAAGAGCTGAGAGACGAGAAAGAAGCAAACTCCTTCCTGCACGCCTCTAGTTATCTCACAAGATGCGGGGTAACTGTTCAGAATGTTGGGAGCCAAAGAAAACAAAGGCAGCATGGCATGCATGACACGTCTGGTTCAAGGTGGCTTACGTTAACATGGAGGTCTTGCCTAGGAGCAAAAGGCTTAGAGCCAGTGGCGAAGAGAGACAGCTGCTGGGGCTTAGGAAGCCAACAGGTTCTCTAGCTTAGACTCGAGGGGGCTGCATTTAGAATATTTCCAAATCTGCCAGTAAGTCAGGTACGTCACTATCTTGTCTTCTTTCTTCCTTAGGCATTTCATGGCTGGATTGATCAAAGTGCTCGTGTTCCTTATCCAAGGCATAAGGGAAATTTGGAGGGAAGATTTTGATTTATTATTAGAAAGAGTATAGAGCTAGTGTAGAAACATTGTTATTTTCCTCTGGGCTTGTCAAATTACTTTTGTTGTATTTTGTCTTGGTGACCCTAATTCTTCTGTGGTTCTCCCCACCCACTCATTGTTGTTAATAAATGATTTCTGTGTATATTTTATTGGCTACCTAGAGGTAAGATAGTGGAGTTCCTGAGGAGTATAGACAGTGAATGCATTTAACCGCTAACAGAAAGGTTGAAAGTTTGAACCCACCCAGAGGCACCCTAATGAAAGATCTGACAATCAGCTTCCAAAAACTCAGCCATTAGAACCTGGTGGAGCATAGTTCTGCTCTGATTCACATGGGGTCATGATGAGTTGTAGTCTTCTAGATGGCAGCTGGTTGGTTAAGCAGGACAGTAATTGAAAGCGTGTGGGTTTTCAACCTTGCCTCTGCCCACTGGAGTCCCATGACCTCAGCCAAGTAAGCTAATTTCAAGCACAGTACATACTACAGCCGCTAACCAGAAGACTGGCATTTTGAACTCACCAGGTAGTCCTGGAAACTCCCCGATGCAGCTGTACTTTGTCCTCCAGGGTCACTGTTGTTGGAATTGACTTGACAGCAGTGGGTTTTATTGATTGATTTATTTGGTTTTTCTGGTGCACTGGCTTCTTCAGTGAAAGTTGGCTAAATTAATGAAACAGAGTTCTGTTTTTAAAAAATTTTAATTCATTTTTCAGACAGTCTTGGCCTTAAACTCAATGAATAAAAATTAAATCTCTTTTAGACTCAGGTGTTTCATTTGTAAGATTGTGATTGGTACAGTTCCTTGTTTGTCCTGTTCAAAGTTGAGACACTTTTATGGTGTGTTTTTTTAACTAAATTGTGTCTGTAGTGAGAACCTCTGAAGTTCAACTTCTGACTTCCAGTTGTTTTGTCAGTGAACATTACACAACAGACTGAGTGTGGTGGTGGAAAAGAGCAGCTGTGCTGAATTCTCAAAACTCTTACCCCTTATGAGGCTTACTTTTGTGATTTTGACCAACTTTTGGTCATTACAGAAAGATCAATTTTAATATCCAGACAGTAATCACTGACAACTCCATTAATCTAAATATATTAATCCTTTGTATTACATTTCTGCTCAGTAACCTTATAGAATATATTGTGTGATGTCAAATCTGGAAGACAGCTAAGGTACCAGGTACTTGCCGCTGCCCAGTGGTGGCCTCCTTCCCCACCCGAAGTGCGGAAGTGCGAAGTTCTTGGAGTGACTTTCGAGCCGTCCCTTATGTCTGCCAAATGTTTCTTCCCAGACGTGTTTGCCTCCAGTCCTTCACAGAAACTCCCCTGTCCGAAAGGGTATACTGCCAATCTGATTGTTCTTAAACTTTGGCTCATTGTTTTCTCTTGTCAGGGTGTTTACCTTCTCCTCTTTTCCGCCAAGCCTCTCTCCATGATTGCAGATTCGGTCTTGCCTAAAATTCTTCCTGAATTCTCACTTGACTGACTTATTTCTTCTTAACTCTGGGAAAACTTATAATTTTAACTCAAGCTATACAGTATAATTTTGTTTATATTTTCATGTGAATTGTTTCCTTTGCTGAATTGTGAACACTGTAATGGAGCCACATTAATTTATTCTTTCTTTTCTCATTAGCATGCTTGCAACATTATTTGGCTCAAGGTAGGCTGTCAGTAACATTCTAAAAATATTGTAGTAGTGTGGTACAAGTTTATCCTGCTTTATCAAATTGTGTCTTGTTACATTATTTTCTTAAGAGTATATAGGAAACTCTGGTGGCATAATGGTTAAATGCTGCCTCAGCTAACCAAAAGGTTGGCAGTTCAAATCTGCCAGGTGCTCCTTGGAAACTCTATGGGGCAGTTCCACTCAGACCTTTAGGGCTGCTATGAGTTAGAATCAACTTGACAGCAGTGGTTTTTTTTGTTTTTTTAATAAAGCTATATGATACCACTCTAGAATTTCCCATAAAATTGTAAAGAAGTATTACCCTGTCATTTTCCAGGTTGTTAAGCCAATATACTAAGACTAAAGACATTCTATTTGAATAAAAAATGTCTGGATTGTAGACTAAATATCTCATTGTAGACTAAAGCCTAGCTGCTGTGTGTAATTTCTAGACCAGCTGCATATTGGCATCCTTGGGGGCTTATTTGAAATATGGAATCACAGGTCTTGTCTTGGACACCTGCAGCATAACCCAAACTCTGTATGATTCATGAGTTTGTGATGGTTAGTGAAGCAGAGAATGTGACTTGGAGTTAAAGACCTGAACATCAAGGCCTACTTTATTATTTACTACTGGCTTACTTTGGTCAAGTTCTTTCTTTTAGATTTGAAAAAAAATGAAGCTGATATAAAAATGATCATGCTGTACGAAGTATAGAATATAAATACACATATGCACATGCATTTATGTTAAAAAATTAAACAAGGCATGTATGGAGCAGAGAGGAATACTGTGCTCTCACAGGCCAGGGAGAGCAGTGGAAGCTGCATATAAGTGGGCATGTAAAGTTATACAGGCATGTGCATTTTCACTCAGTTATATTAAATAAAAAAAATTTTTTAAATTAAACATTGCTATTGTTTATTCAGGTTGATTCAAACAAGTGAATTGTTAAGATATACTCTGAAGCTACAGCATAAAACAAGGGAAGAGAATGTGTAATGTTCTTCAAATATTATCCATCACATACACGTGGAGTTGATCTACTTAAAGCTGGTCGACTCACATACATGAGGAGCTGGTCTGTTAAAAGGGCAAGTACCAATCGTAGTACCTTTCAAGCAAGATATTAAGAGTGGGCTGGAATGTGAGAGCAGCAACTCAGTGTACCATTGAACAGATGTTAAATTTTATTACCTGTTATTCAATTTGTTATGATTAATCATCTATAAACTTACACTACTAAGCTGATGGAGATAAGGTACACAGTGCCAGGCACAGAGGTAAATACATGTAAAAGACAAAGTTGCTTTGACAGCTTGACCATTCGTGTTAATTACTGCTTCACATTTCCTGTCCTTGTGCAGTTGTCACCACTGCTTTCTTATGATACTGACAAAAGTCATTGATGCTTGAACCTCTAATATTCTATTCCAGGGATTTAATCCCTTCACTCGGGAACTTGTCCTCAACAGCAGGAAAAGTTGCTTCTGGACTTGTTTTTGAACATAAGTAGATCTACACACATCCTATAGGGTGTAGGTACTTGCAGTATTCACAGTTTCATTGTATCCTGGTCATGTACTGTTGAAGATAATTGGATTTCAGAGCTTCAAGCAAGCATGCCTTCTGCTCCACCCTAAAAAAAAAAGAAGAATGATTGCTCACATGAATTTTAGCATTTTTTCCTTTGTGATGAATATTTTTATGTTAGATCTTCCTTTGACAATCTGAAAGTAGATGTTATGGATAAGTTTAACCAGACATTTGTGAGAGAGTTCATTCTTCTCGGCCTTTCCGGGCACCCAAAGCTTGAGATCATTTACTTTGTTCTAATTTTAATGATGTATCTAGTGATCCTTATGGGCAACGGTGTTCTCATGGTAGCAAGCATCTTTGATTCCCATCTTCACACCCCTATGTACTTCTTCCTGGGTAACCTCTCTTTCCTGGACATCTGTTACACATCCTCCTCTGTTCCCTCAACACTGGTGAGCTTAATCTCAAAGAAAAGGCGCATCTCCTTCTGTGGATGTGCAGTTCAGATGTTCATTGGGTTTGCAATGGGATCAACAGAGTGTTTGCTCCTTGGCATGATGGCTTTTGATCGCTATGTGGCCATCTGTAACCCTCTGAGATACTCCGTCATCATGAACAAGTTGGTGTATGTGCTGATGGCTTCAATGTCATGGCTGTCTGGTGGAATCAACTCAACTGTACAAACAGTTCTTGCCATGCAGTTGCCTTTCTGTGGGAAAAATATTATCAATCATTTCACATGTGAAATATTAGCTGTTCTCAAGCTTGCTTGTGCTGATATATCCCTTAACATTATTACCATGGTGGTATCAAATATAGCTTTCCTGCTTCTTCCACTGCTGGTTATTTCTTTTTCCTACATATCCATCCTTTACACCATCTTTAGAATGAGCTCAGCCACAGGAAGACACAAGGCCTTTTCCACCTGCTCAGCACATTTGACTGTGGTGATCATATTTTATGGTACCATCTTCTTCATGTATGCAAAGCCCAAGTCACAAGAATTGCTTGAAGAGGACAAGTTGGAAGCTTTAGACAAACTCATTTCCCTGTTTTACGGGGTGGTGACCCCCATGCTGAATCCTATAATCTATAGCTTGAGGAATAAGGATGTAAAAGCTGCGCTGAAATATCTGCTGACCCACAAACTTATTTAATGAGAACCCTGGTTTTGTCTGCCTTGGTGTAACAAGCGCAAAAACAAACTCATAGGTAAATTCATGAGAACCTTCTTTGGGGACATGATGTCTAGAGATAGATGTTTTTACTCCTCACCTTTGCAGGCATACTCTATAGTATGCTGTATTGGAAACAGTAGTCCGTTATAAACTAAGCTTCCAGTAGAACTTTATCCAGATCTTACAAAGATGGTATATTCCATTAGAATCTCATCTCATTATATCTAAAAGGAGTATTTCTGGTGTACTGTAGGGCAACACAGTGGGACAAAATCAGATATGAGCTCTGCAGATAGATAGGCCACAGTCCGATTTCTGCTCTACCCACATATTACTTAACTATATCAGCTAGTTTTGTTTTTTCTTTCTGCATTATAATTTCCTTATACTTGTTTACTTTTTACTTCAGTAATTTACTTATAATTTGTGATAACAGCTTAAATAAATCCTAACTCCTAGTGTTGTTAAAAGGCTCAGTCAGTTGGAGAAAATATCTAGGTTAGTACCACTGTTATATTGTCCTATAATTTCAAAATTGAGGCTAAAACTCTGAATTAAGGACTAAATGCACTACTTCACACCACTTATTCCTCTGTGCTACCAAATATTACAGCCAACTGTCTCCCCCGTGAAAATCACCCTATTCATATCGGTCACACCTGTCCTTCTCCCCTGCTTGTCTATATAAAGAGATCCAACCGAGGAAGATAGAATGACGGGAGTGTTTTACATTATGAGGAGTGCACAGTGCATGGGGAAAGACATCATCCTTATCATTCCTGTGGAAGAATGGGAAGGCTGTTTTTCCCAGCCTTAGCTAAGTGGGGGGTGTAACAAAAGAGTTTCTTGAGGTTTTGAGTGCCTACAGAGGAAAGACTGTGGTCTGGCTTGATGTGAGGGAGCCTGCTGAGCTCTAGAGTCGACAGAAAGCAGAGGAGCTGGGCGAGAGGAGAGGGGAGGCGGGTGTATGAGGACAAAGTGAAATGAAATGAAATAAAACACCAGAAGTGTTTCATGTCTGCCTAAGATGGTCTTACAGGCTCAGAAAGGGTGATAAAAGTACTAATAGAGGAACTATTTCTTGGTTTAACCTGAGTTGAAATTCCTTAGTGAATCTATTGCAGTTTTTATCTTTCCCATCACTCATCTTAGTTTGCCAGAGGGAGTTTACTTTGCCCTCCATGTAAAAACACGTGACATGTAGGCATTAGGGCACACAATATTTTGAATTTCAATTTCAAACAGAGAAAAAGGCTTCTGTAGGCAAATAGTTTCACCTTTGTGTATAGCATGTGCAATATATCTAAGAGGCAATATCGTCCTCTTGCTAGCAACCTCTCCTGTGGTACCAAGGTAATATTCCCCTGCTCTTTTTGCATTATCTTTTTACTGACTCTCTTTCTGTCAGCAATTGTTCCCCCCCCCCTTTTTTTTCCCATTTCTCGTTAACTTGTGTTGAGATTATTCTCTTTGGGATAGGACTTTTAGGCTTAGAAAGAGGACTTACTCTTAATGCTAGCCACAATATATAGACAATGATTTCCCTTTATGTATTCCCAGTCATATGGAATAGGGTTTGGTAAGCATCAATATGTAGGCCTTCCTTATTCACTGGTAAGAAAGATATAGAAGTCATTAACTCACTTCAGTAGGTGAAAGAAGGAATAATCCATACCATCAGTACTTTAGGAAAATGAACAATTATAGTAGAAGTATTGTTATGGTGTCATGTTTAGCAAACGATCCTCTGGAATTAATAAATGAAAGTCATGTTCTACCAGTGCAGGATGAGGGAAATTAAAAAAAAAAAAAAATCGCAAAGCAGGAAAAAAGTTTTTATAAGTGTTTGTGTCATTCTCATAACCTTTTCCCTATATTTGCAAAAATAAGTAATGAAAATGTCTGAATAGTGTATCCAGTGGCAATGCTGCTTTATTCCATGTATAGTTTTAACATACATTTATTCTCTAATAAAGGATATCCTTTCAGTTTCTCGTTTAAACTCATTGCTCTCAAGTTGATTCCAACTCATAGCAACCCTATAGGACAAAGTAGAACTGCCTCATGGAGTTTCCAAAGGAGTACCTGGCAAACTTGAATTGCTAACCTTCTGGTTAGCCATTGTAGCACTTACCCACTAGTCCACCATGATTTCCAGTTTCTCATCACCCCCCAGTTTAGTGAACAGGGATTTCAGTTCTCCATTCCAATTTTTGATCAGTCTACTTCTTGACAGATAACAGTGTTTGTAAGTCCATTGCATGCAGTATCTTATAAGTAATTGTTTTATTTCACTTGAAGCGAAATGAGTTCTTTAATTACAATATTCATCACCCAAATTAAAATAATGTATTTTTTCTAATTTCTTAATGGTACTTCATTTGCAAGGAGTGAGTATCTAAATCCAGAATGAGTGACCGTACTGATGACTTATTTTTATGCACCTAAAATAAAGGGTAATGATGCTGTAATTAAAAATGATCTCTGATATATTTCCATGTGTCTTTCCATGTATGTTGTGGTGTATGTGTTTCCTTGTGTCTGTATGGGTGTGTAAATACAGCTCCTGATTTCTTAAGCAAGCTGTTATTTGTCAGTATCTCAGTATTTTACTGTCATCATATTTCTTTGGATATTATAGTCATTACCTACAATATAGCTTAATAGACTTTCCTTAAACACTTTAATAATGTACTATGTACCTAATGGAAATCGTGGCCTAACCTGTCCATTATGGGCTTATTTTTGTTTTGAAACTTTAAGCATGTGGATTTACTTTTGTCCTTTGGATTTATTTGAATGCTTATCTGTATTAATTTTCTTTTCATAAAAGAGTTGGGTATGGTATCCTGCATGAGCTTATATTTTCAGAAAGAATGAAGATAAAGCAAGAAAAATTGTTAAACTACAATGCATTTAATTCCCAGCAAAAAATTGGTTTATTTCTTTCATAATACCTGCAGTATTTTTGAATTCTACTAATGGACTTTGGTAATTATCATTTGAATTATTGAACTCTTTGAATTAACTTTGTTTTGGCAAATATATTTTGAATTTGAAAGCTCTTATATTTAATAATATTTAGTGAACATTTGTCTTGTGTTTTATACAGCGACATGGGCAGGAGAATTTTATTTTATTTTTTGAGCTTTAGTGCAGCTGTACTTTATTTGTAATACCACTTTTTATGGATCTGTGGGACACTCTCCCTAATGGACCAAAAAGTCTTTGCATTCCACATATCTTTCACTCTAACTTTAAATTGCTTTGGGGACTGGGGAACAATTACAATAACTTGCATAACAAATATTTACCCTCATCTATGGAATCTGGCATCATTTGTTGAACCTTAATTCAGACTGCCAACATAAACATTAAGAAACAGTAGCTGGCTCTTCTAGGAGATGGAAATAATTTTCTAATACACAGGTAAGTCCTGTATACTGTGAAGCTTTACAGCTTCACTCCATAATTAAAGTTATTAAATTTAAAATTATAATCTGAATAACCTGAGAGACTATAGCTACCAATTTATTACTATGAAAATACCTCTATGGTTTGTTATTATTATTACTTTGTGGAATTCCCATT
This sequence comes from Heterohyrax brucei, assembly GCA_028571685.1. NCBI lineage: Eukaryota > Metazoa > Chordata > Mammalia > Hyracoidea > Procaviidae > Heterohyrax > Heterohyrax brucei. Next base: position 52,434,961 of record CM053150.1, on the reverse strand, counting down.
CATCCATGAAGCAATTTCCATAAGCTATTTGATTTTTTCTTCACAATAATTCTGTGAGGAAATGTGGAAATGTCTATCACTGCAAGTTATTGTATAATGCTATCACTGCCTGAGAAAGCTGAGGCTATAATTAGAAGAAAAGAACCTTAAACTTAGAACTTTTGATTCCAAATCTCAAGCTTTTTCTCGCTATGCCAAAAGCATTTCATTTCTATTCAGATGAGTATTGGGTGATCCCTCTGTACTTAAGTTGCCTAATCTGGTGATTATTTGTGTAAGATGGGATCTTATTCATGTGATTGACAGATACTTATTATTATTATTATTTTTAACTGAAAGCCTGCTGCAAATGAATAATTGGGGCATAACTGAGCTTCTGAGCTCTGGTGGCACAGTGGTTAAGCATTCAGCTGTTAACCAAAAGATTAGCAATTCCAATTCACCAAAGACTCCTTGAAAACCGCAATTCCAGTTCACCAAAGACTCCTTGGAAACCACATGAAGCAGTTCTGCTGTGCCATATAGGGTCATTGTGAGTTGGAATTGACTGACAGCAATGGGTTCAGTTTTTGTGTTTTGGTCACTGAGAGTCTGCTATGACAGAATAATTGGGGCACATTAAAATTGTTCTAATCAAGGGATCTGTAAACAATGTATAGGCCGTGGCTTAATATCCTAAAAGTAAACTTTTATCTATTCAATCAAAACCCATCTCTTACTGTACACCACTGTCAGGCCCTCGTTGTAGACAGAGGAGCAAGACAGATACGCACATTCCTCCGAGTCCGTTGTTATCTCACAAAATGTGAAATAACCCTCTAGAGCACTGCGGGAAGACCTGGCTCCAGTTAGCTTGAACTGGTGAGGGAATTCCTGCTTAAGAAGGGAAGACTTGAGGCAGGGCAACGGGAGAAATAGTTTGGGTAGCTCAAGATGCATCGTCCTTAAGCTGTTGGGAAGGGGAAGCCAACATGCTGGCTAGGTTGGGACCCAAAGAGGCCAAATCAGGAACTTTGCTACTAAATCAATGTTTTGGCTGCTTTTCTTCCTTTTGCATTCATGACTAGGCAGATCAGGTGCTAATGTTCCTTATCCAAGGCATCTCCTCACTCATTTCTGGACCTTAATTTACGAAGAACGTGATTTATCATCAGAAGTCCTTTAGGTGAGTGTGGAGTGAGGAGTATTCTGAGGAATATGATTCCCTCCCACATCCCTGAGGCTTTCTCCCCAATAAGTCGTTCCTTGTCCACAAAAATTAGACATTCTCTGTCCACAAAAATTAGCCATTCTCCTTGTATACTGTTAATAGTTTATGGTTATCTTTTATCTTTATCATCTAAATTTATCTGTAATACTCATGGACTTTTTTCTATTGTTAATATATGACTTCTATATACATAGCTGTTAGGCTATGTAGTGATACAAAGACCTTGGGCTTTGGATGTGGCTCTGTCCATTACTAGCCTTGTGATTTTGGTTATATGAGCTAGTTTCAAGCAAATATCTGGCGCATAGGAGCCTGCAATAAAATTTACATGAATAAATTAAAATAACGTTTTTTTCATCATCTCTAAAAGTGTGGATCCATTATTCCTTCGTCTCTGTCATCAAAATTGAAATATTTACTTTTCAAATTTTTAGATTGTTTCTATAGTGAGAATTCCTTTTTTGAGTTTGGCTTTGGACTCCAAGCCATTACACACTGCAGATAAAATGTCCCAGCTACCACTATGCAACAAACAGGAGTGTGAGAAAGGGTTAGTGTGGCTTGGCCAACATTCTCAAAACTGTTATCCCACTTGAACCCTAACGTTGTAGTCTGGTTAACATGGACACTGGTGGCAAGCAAGGAAAGATGGATTTGTATGTATCAGTCAGTGGAAACGCTGGTGGTGTACAGGTTAAGAGCTGTGGCTGCCAGTGAGAAGATTAGCTTTCACATCCCCCCAGGCACTCCTTGGAAACCCCATGGGGCAGGTCTATTCTGTCGTGTAGGGTTGAATATGAGTTGGAATCAACTTGATGACAGCAAGGTTTGGTTTGGTTTTTCAATCAGTAAGTAATTACCGATGACCAGTAATCTAAACATTTTTTAGTTGATTGTGTAATGTTTCTGATCATAAACCGTCTGAAATCATATTGTATTGTGTCAAATTTTTAGAACAGTTAAAACTATAGGCTCTACAAAATCACCCTATATTTGGTCTTTCTAATGATTGGTCACTTACCTACAAAAAGAAATGTCAAGTTTCCTGTCTGACTTTTGAGCATGTGTGTGCTGTCTGACTTGTTTACTGTCTCTGACACGCTTGCCACTGCTCCTCCTCAGAAACCCCCCTGTATGAAAATGAGGCACCATCAGTCTGCTTACTCTTAAATTTTGTTCAACATGTTCTCCGTTCTGAGACATGCCTCTTCCTTTCTTCTCTTCTAAAGCTGTCTACTCTTTCTCATGCTTCTATATCTGGCCCAAATCTGAAATTCTTTCCGAATTCTTGTATATTTCTTACTAACCTACTGTTTCCAGGAACACTCACAGTTTTCTAGGAATACTTGCAATTTAATTGTATTGTATTACAGAATGCACTATAAATTGTTTTCCTGTTTCCATTGCTAAATTGAGAACTTTGTGATACAAACCACCTTGTATTATCATTTTCTAATCCTTAACTCTTTTTGGAAAAGGACTGGAGCCAAGATAGGGTAATGGTAAAGTCCTATATATATTTAAGAAGCCCAGCAAAAGGTTATCCTTCTTTGATAAAATTTTTCTTTCAATAATATTTATTTTCTGAAGAGTACTAAATAACAAGTTATAACTTTGGACTTTGTGGAAAAACACAAAATATGTTTTTGGTCTTTTCCAGTGTCTTGAACCCATAATAATAAGAAAAGGAAAATAGATTTCATCAGAAACATCTGGACATTCTGTTGTTACACCACAGAAGAACTAAAGTTTTGCTACTCAAAGTGTAACCCAAACTGTAGGACAGACAAACAAATACGCATGGATATCAGAGTTGATTTAAGATTTTGATCATCTATGTAAATCATTGAGTCTAAATTCCAGTCCTTGTTGAGGTGTTTTCTGACTTCATCATGGCCTTCCTGCTGGATCTGACTAAATGAAGAAGGTGTATTTGTTATCTGTAACATCCAGGATTTTTGGAAATCTGAATTCAAGACCCTGTCCTCAACAGCAGGAAAGGTTTCTTCTGAATTTTCTTCTGATCATTGGTAGAACTGCCTATATCAGTTATGGGATATAAAAATTCTAAATGTTCTAATATTGTTGTATTCTAGTTACACACACTGCTGAAGATAACTGATGACAGGGTTTCAAAGTGTACATTCCTTCTGTTTTACTGTAGACTAATTTTTTGTTGTTGCAATTAGTTTATTATGTTTGTTGCTTGTCAGTGAAAATATTTTATGTTACATCTTCCTTCACATCCTGACATGGAGACATGGATAAGGTTAACCAGACATTTGTGAGGGAATTCATTCTTCTGGGACTTTCTGGTTACCCAAAACTTGAGATTGTCTTCTTTGCACTGATTTTAGTGATGTATCTAGTTATTCTAATTGGCAATGGTGTTCTCATTATAGCAAGCATCTTTGTTTCCCATCTTCACACCCCTATGTACTTCTTCCTGGGCAATCTCTCGTTTCTGGATATCTGCTATACATCCTCCTCTGTTCCCTCAACACTGGTGAGCTTAATCTCAAAGAAAAGAAACATTTCCTTCTTTGGATGTGCAGTCCAGATGTTCATTGGGTTTGCAATGGGATCAACAGAGTGTTTCCTCCTTGGCATGATGGCTTTTGATAGATATGTGGCCATCTGTAACCCTTTAAGATACCCCATCATTATGAATAAGTTTGTGTACGTACTGATGGCTTCTGTATCATGGCTATCTGGTGGAATCAACTCAATTGTGCAAACAGCTCTTGCCTTGCAGTTGCCTTTCTGTGGAAATAATGTTATCAATCATTTCTTATGTGAGATATTAGCTGTCTTAAAATTAGTTTGTGTTGACATCTCTCTCAACATTACTATGTTAGCAATATCAAATATGGCCTTCCTAGTTCTTCCACTTGTGGTCATTTTTTTCTCCTACATGTTTATCCTCTTCACCATCTTGAGAATGACGTCAGCCACAGGAAGACGCAAGGCATTTTCCACCTGCTCAGCTCATCTGACTGTGGTGATCATATTTTACGGTACCCTTTTCTCTATGTATGCAAAACCCAAGTCCCAAGACATGCTTGGGAAAAATAAGTTGCAAGCTTCTGAGGGGCTTATTTCAATGTTTTATGGAGTAGTGACCCCCATGCTGAATCCAATAATTTATAGCTTAAGAAATAAGGATGTAAAAGCTGCTGTGAAATATTTACTTGGTCAAAAAGCTCATGGCCAAGAAGGCTAAAGAGAAACTTGAGACTTCATATATAAAGAATAGAGATAGCATCATTGGCCAATCATTGAGAACTTTCTTTAGGTAAATCATAGGAAGAGCTATTCTGGTTTATTTTTTTGCCTTCATTAGACCTGCTCTGCTACAGTTACTGAAAACTGTTGCTGTTGTATTCCATTGAGTTATGGAGACCCTATCTACCATAGAATGAAACACTGCCCAGTTCTGCACTGTGCTCACCATCATTGTTATTCCCGAGCCCATTGTTACAGTCTGTTTCATTGAGGATCTTCCTCTTTTCCATTGATACTGTACTTCACCAACCCTGATGTCCTTCTCCAGGGACTGATCCCTCCTGACAACATGTCAAAAGTGTGTAAGAGGTAGTGCTGCCATCCTTGCTTCTAAGGAGCATTCTGGTTGTACCTCTTCCAGGATAGATTTGCTCATTCTTTTGGTAGTCCTTGTTGTGGTTAGGTGCCACTGAGTCAGTTCTGAATCATAGTGACCCTATGAACAACAGCACAAAACACTGCCTGGTGTTGCGCCGTGTCCACAATCATTTTTACTCTTAAGCCCATTGTTGGGGCCACTCTGTCAATCCATCTCATCGAGGGTCTTCCTCTTTTTTTGCTGACTTTCCACTCTACCAAACATAATGTCCTTCTCTAGGGACTGGTCCCTCCTGACAACATGTCCCAAGTATGTAAGATGCAGTTTGGTCATCTTTGCTTCCAAGGAACACTCTGTTTATACTTTTAGAACAGATCTGTTTGTTTCTGGCAGTCCGTGGTACATTCAACATTCTTCTCCAACACCACAATTCAAAGGCATCAATTCCTTTCTGTCACCTGCGTTCATTGTCTAGCTTTTGCACTCATATAATGTGATTAAAAATATAATGGCTTAGGTCAGATGCACCTTAGTCTTCAAGATTATCTTTACTTTTGAATATTTTAAAGAGATCCTTTGCAGCAGATTTTCTCAATGCAATGCATCTTTTGATTTCTTGATTTCTGTTTCCATGGCTATTAATTGTGGACCCAAGTAAGATGAAATTCTTGACAATCTCAATCTTTTCCCATTTACAACAATGTTGGTTACTGGTCCACTTGTAAGGATTTTTGTTTTCTTGGTGTTGAGGTGCAATCCGTACTGAAGGCTGTGCTCCTTGATCTTCATCAGTAAGTGTTTCAAATCTTCTTCACTTCCAGCAAGTAAGGTGGTGTCATCTGTGTAATGCAGGTTGTTAATGAGTCATCCTCCAATCCTGATGCCTCATTCTTCTTCATAGAATCCAGTTTCTCAGATTTGCTCAGCATACAGATTGAAAAGGTGTGGTGAAAAGATACAACCATGATGCACACCTTTCCTGACCGTAGACCATGCAGTGTCCTCTTGTTCTGTTCTCATGAGTGCCTCTTGATCCGTATACAGATTCCTTAAAAGCACAATTAAGGGTTATGAAATTCCCACTTCTGCAATGTTAACCGTAATTTATTATGATTCATACAGTCGAATGCCTTTGCGTAGTCAAAGAAATACAAGTAAACATCTTTTTGGTATTCTCTACTTTCAGCCAGGATCCATCTGACATCAGCAATGATATCCCTGGTTCCATGTCCTCTTCAGAATTCATCTTGGATTTCTGACAGTTCTTTGTGAATATACTGTTTCAGATACTTTTGAATGATCTTGAGCAAAATTTTGCTTGCATGTGATATTAATAATATTTGGTAATTTCTGCATTCAGTTGGATCACCTTTCTTTGGAATGGACATAAGTATGGGTGTCTTCTAGTCAGTCAGCAAGGTAGCTGTCCTTCAAATCTCTTGGCATAGATGAATGAGCACTTCCAGCTCTGCATCTGTTTGTTGAAATATCTCAGTTGATATTCCATCAATTCCTGGAGCCTTGTCTTTTGCCAGTGCCTTCAGTGAAGCTTCAATTTCTTCCTTCAGTACCATCAATTCCAGATTATATGCCATCTCTTCAGATAGCTAAACACTGACCAATTCTTTCTGGTATAATGACTCTGAATATTCCTTCCATCTTCTTTTGATGCTCCCTGAGGTGTTTAATATTTTCCTTGTGAAATACTTCACTATTGCAACTCCAGGCTTAATTTTTTTCTTCAGTTCTTTCAGCTTAAGAAATGTAGGTCATGTTCTTCCCTTCTGGTTTTCCATTTCCAGCTCTTTGCACATGTCATTACAATACTTTGTCTTCTTGAGCTGCTCTTTGAAATCTTCAATTTAGGTCTTTTTTTCTTGGTCATCTTTTCTTTTGCTTTAACTGCTCAACATTCAAGAACAAGTTTCAGAGTCTCTTCTGACATCCAATTTGCTTTTTTCTTTCTTTCTTGTCTTTTTAATCACCTCATGCTCTCTTCATGGATGGTGTCTGATATCATTCCACAATTTGTCTGGTCTTTGGTCATTAGTGATCAACACATCAATTCTGTTATTGAGATTGTCTTTAAACTCAGGATTTACACAAGGGCATACTTTGTCTCTCATGGATTTGTTCTAATTTTCTTCAGTTTCAATTTGCATTTGCATATGAAGAATTGATGATCAGGTAAGGAAGATAATAGCATCAAGTAAAGAGGGTAGCAGTATCAGGTAAGAGAGCTGACAGCGTCAGGTAAGGAAGGTGACAGCATCAGGTAAGGCTGATAACAGCATTAGGAAGGGTAGTTAACAGCATCAGGTAGGGAGGATGACAGCATCAGGTAAGGAAGGCAGAGATAGAGTGAGCAGCCCCCATTTGTCTGGCAGTGGAGGCTTGCTTGTTGCTGTGATGCTGGAAGCTATGCCACTGGTATTTAGGTACCAGCAGTGTCACCCACGGGAAACAGGTTTCAGCTCAGCTTCCAGACTGAGACAGACTAGGAATAAGGACCTGACAGCCTACTTCTGAAAGGAATCAGCCAGGGAAAACCTTATGAATAGCAGCAGAACATTGTCAGATATGGTGCTGGAAAGCGAGCCTCTGAAGCTGGAAGGCACTCAGAAGATGACTGGGGAAGAGCTGCCTCTTCGAAGTAGAGTTGACCTTAATGATGTAGATGGAGTAAGGCCTTCTGGATCCTCGTTTGCTGATGTGTCATGATGCAAAATGAGAAGAAACAGCTGCAGACATCCATTTAAATTGGGACTTGGAATATTTGAAGTATGAATCTAGAAAAAATTAGAAATCATCAAATATGAAATGGAATGCATAAACATTGATATCCTAGACATTAGTGAGCTGAAATGGACTGGTACTGTCCATTTTGAGTTTGCCAATCATGTGGTCTGCTATGCTGGTAGCAAAAACTTGAAGAAGAATGGTGTTGTGTTCATCATCAAAAAGAACATTTCATTTTGAATAGGCTAATCATCTCCACGAGTCGGATCCGACTCGATGGCACTTGGCTTTGGTAATTTACTATACAGAGAATGACAACTTGAAGAAGAATAGTGTTGTATTTAACAAAAAGAACATTTTAAGATCTGTCCCAGAGTATAATGCTGTCAGTGATAGGATAATATCCATATGCCTACAAGGAAGGCCAGTTAATGAGACTCAGAGTTATACACCAACCACTAAGGCCCGGATGAAGAGACTGAAGATTTTTGACAACTTCTGTAGTCTGAAATTGATCGAACATGCAATCATGATACACTGAAAATTGCTGGTAGCTGGAATGCAAAAGTTGGAAACAAAGAAGAAGGAACAGTAGCTGGAAAATACAGTCTTGGTGACAGAAATAATGGTGGAGATCACATGACAGAATTTTGCAAGACTAAAGACATCTTCGTTGCAAATACCTTTTTTTAACCAACACAGATGGTGACTGTACACATGGAACTCACCAGATGGAATACAAAGGAACCAAGTTGACTACATATGTGGATTTCTTGTAGGCAGTTTTAAATCTATTCTGGTAATACATGTTTAATTGTTGGGTTTAACAATTTAAGTTTAATGTAATTATTATTTACTATAATGTAATTACAGATAGATTTGTCTACTCTGTTTTTGTTCTTTTTCTTCATTATTTTTGATTAATTTCTGTTTTGTGGAATTCTATTTTATATTTACTGTTGACTTATTGTTTATATCTCTTGGATTGTATATTTACTGGTTGCTTCAAGTGTTAAGGTTTACATCTTTTAACTTATAGTAATTGTATTTTCTAATACATTTGTATCATATCCTGAAAAATATATGAAACTTATAACAGCATACTTTCATCTCTCATCTTTAGTGACATTGTTGCCACATGTTTTGCTTTAAATTGTCAGTTATCTTTTATTAAGGTATTAAAATTATAAAAAAAGGTCTGTTTTGTTTGCCATTTCCAATATCCTTGATTCTTTTGTGTTGATATATGTTTTTGGACAATGAGAAAAAAAGACAAAGAATTAATGCCTTTGAATTGTGATGTTGGAGAAGATTGCTGAATGTACAATGGACCACCAAAAGAACAAACAGATCTGTTCTGGGAGAAGTACAACCAGAGTGCTTCTTGGAAGCAAAGCTGGTAGAACTGTGTGTTACAAACTTTGGATATATTGTCAGAAAGGATCAGTCCTTGGAGAAGGACATCATGCCTGGTACAGTGGAGCATCAGTGAAAAAGAGAAATACCCTCTATGATTGACACAATAGTCACAACGATGGACTTAAGCATAAAAATGATTGTGGATGTGGCACAAGACCAGGCAGTCTTTTGTTCTGTTGTGCATAGTGTTGCTATGAGTTGAAACTGACTCAATGGCACCTGCTGACAACATATTTTCATTTGACATAATTTTTCTGTCCAATTGAAGAAACAACTTTTAACATGTAGTCCTTTTTATGACTGATCTCAGCTTTTATTTTATCTATTTGTAGAAGTCCTTATGTCATCTCTATTCTTTAAGAATATTTTAGCTGCATATAGAATTTCAGGTTGAGAGAAATTTTTTTTTCAGTGTGTTAAAACATTGTTTCATTTTTTTTCCAGGTTTCATTGCTTCTAGTGAGGTGTCTGTCATCATTATTACCTCTAATCCTCTATATGTAATGTTTTGTCAGCTTTGAGATTTTCTTTTGGTATTGGTTTTTACCATTATTATAACACAGTGATGTATGTGTGTGTATATGTATTTGTGTGTTTATATTACCTGTGCTTTGGTAAGATTCTTGAGTCTGTGGGTTTCTTTAAATTTGGAAATTTTTTGGACATTAAATTTTCTTTTTTTCTGGGTTTTCCTCCTCTTGTTTACTACTGAGATACCAGTTACATGTATGTTGTACTACTTGTTATTTTCTAAGGGTGATTTACACTTTGTTCATTTTTATTTGAGGTTTTATTTTAAATGGTTATTATTGTTATGTCTTCTCATTTGCTTTTCATCTCCATTGTCTAATATCCTTTTAATACCATCTAGGAAGATTTTCATTTCACTTATATATTTTATCTATTTATTTATTTATTGTGCTTTAAGCTTGGTTACAGTTCAGCATCTCGTACAAAAACTTAGAAATTGTTATGTGATCTTAGTTGCTTACCCTACACCCTGACAACACACTCCTCTCTGGCCTGTATATCTCATTTCCTCTCAGCCAGCTCTGTCCATCCTCTGGCTTCTCTTCTTGCCTGTAGATAGGAGCTGCCCAGTTATTCTTCTTTATCTATTTCAGCCAAGGGGCACATTATTCACCAGTGTCATTTCATGTCTTATAGACCAGCTCACTCTTTATCTGAAGAGTTGACTTCAGGAATGGTTTCAGTTCCGGGCTAAGAGAGAGTCTGGGGGCCATGTCTTCAAGGGGCCCTCCACTCTGTGAGACCATCAAGGCTGGTCTTTTGAATAGAATTCAAGTATATTTCTCTTGCTTCATCATGGTCTCTTTTTAGAATTTCCTATCAGGGCAGTCATTGGTGGTAGCTAGGTACCATCTGGTTCTGCTGGTCTCACACAGATGCAGTGTCTGGACTGTGTGACCCTTTCTGTCTCTTGGGCTCATATTTTCCTTATGTCTTTGATGTTCTTTGTTCTCCTTTGCTTCAGGGTGGTTGGGACCAATTGTTACTTCCTAGACGGCCTCTTGCTAGCTTTTAAGACCCCAGATGCATTCACCAAAGTGGGATACAGAACATTTTCTTAATAAACATTGTTATGTAACTTGACGTAAGTGTCCTCTGAAACAGTGGTTCCCAGAACTCTGTTCCTCCAAGCTCTCTCATAAAGTGTTTGGTTATATTTAGGAAACATCTTAGCTTTTGGTTGTACTGACTTCTCCTCTATTGTGTGCTGTCCTTCCCTTTAACCAAAATAATTCTTGTCTACTATCTAATTAGTGAATATCCCTCTACCTCCCTCCCTCCCTTGTAACCATCAAAAGCTGTGTTGTTCTGTGTTTAAACTTTTTCTTGAGTCCTTGTAGTAGTTGTCTTGTACAATATTTGTCCTTTTGTGACTGACTAATTTCACTCAGTATAATGCCTTCCAGATTCCTCCCTGTTATGAGATGTTTCCCAAATTCATCACTGTTCTTTATCACTGTGTGGTATTCTACTGTGTGAATATATTGTAATTTGTTTATGCATTCATCCATTGATGGGCTCCTGGGTGGATTCCTTTTGTATGCTGTTATAGCCATTTCTATAGTGAACATTGATATGAATATATCTAATATCATGCCATCTCTAATTTCTCTAGGATATATTCCAAAGAGTCAAATTGGTGGATCGTATGCTATTTCTATTTCTACTTTTTTAAGAAAGCACCAAATTGATTTCCAAAGTCATTGTACCATTAAAAAGTGAAATTTAAAAAATTTATTTTGTTGTTACGGTTGAGAATATGCACAGAAAATATACATCAACTGAACAATTTATTTTCTTATTTTATTTTTATTTTCTTTGGTAAATTCTTTGTAATAAATATTGATTTGTGTTTGTTAATTTGATCCCCCCTATCATTTCTGAATTTATTTCAGAAATTGAAAAACTTACTTTTTTTCCCCCCCTGATTATAAAACTAATTGTTTCACTTCTCATTTTTAGTAGTTTTAGGTTGGTTGTTGAAAATGTTTAATTTTATGCCATTGAGTGCTAGATATTGTGATCTTCCTTTAAAGAATGCTGTCTGTGTTCTGGCAGGCATTTAGTTGCAAATTAACTGATAAATTTGAGACATGTTTTTAAGCTTTGTGAAGAAAAGTCTAGAGGATGCATTTACTCTAAAACTGTGGGTATGATTCACCTAGAACTCTGGTGAATACAGTTTTCTTCCAGGGACGTTAGTCAATGTCTGGATAACTAGAGGAAGAAGGACAAATTTATTTTGGAATTTATTGGATAGAAAACCAGGGATGCTGCTAAATGTTCTATAGTGCACAACACAGTTCTCCACAACAAGGAGTTAACTAACCCAAAATGTCAATAGTGCTGCAGTTGCTAATTGTTAGATCTAGTTTAGCCATAGAAAACCCAAACCCAAAACCAAACCCACTGTCATCAAGTTGATTCTGACTCATAGAGACCCTGCAGGACAGAGTAGAACTGCTCCACAGAGTTTCTGAGGAGTGCCTGCTTGACTAAAACTGCCAGCCTTGTGGTTAGCAGACACTGCACTTAACCACTACGCTGCCAGGGTTTCCTACTATGGGACAATTCATGGGTTTTTACAAAGTTCCCTAAACATTCAAGGAAGATTTTATATGCTGGTTGCTTCAAGTCAAATGTTTCCCAAATCTTTGTGAGCTTGGGAATGGTTTGATTTATAAGTCACTGTTAGTTCTTTAGCTGGACTCATGAAGTTTTACCCTTCCTCATGTGTGTTTTAGTTTTTAGCAACAGAGTTAATGGAGCCCCTCTGTTGATTTCTAGGGTGTTTCTTCTGCCTAGCTTTTTTGTCTCCAGAACTCTGGACAGTAAATTCTTAAGCCTCTTGAACTCTTCTCAGTGTATGGAGACCATTGTGGTCTATGTCAGGTATCTCTTCGCCAGCCACAGTCTGAAAAGTAATCAAAAGATCCTCTTAATTTTAGTATTGTCATCCAGGCTGTCTTTACCTTTAAACTGTGTTTTACCGGTAATGTCTCAGAATTGCTTATGCTGTGTTAATTTTCTCAGACATCTGGTAGACTTTCTCAATTCTTTTATTTACAGAAAGTGTTTCTAGACTTCAGTTTTAAATATTAATTCTATTCTTTGTTTTTCATTTTCATAAATTAAAATTATATATGTATATTGTTCCTTCTTTGCCTGTGTTCCATTTCAACCATTTTCTCTGACATCATTTGCTCTTTATCTTATTTTAATTTTCTTAATTGTTTCACTACAATGGCTTTGGATACATTTTTGTCTTAATATATTTTACCTTGTGTACTTTTATTTAGTTTTCATTTCTAAGATGATTTTGCCTTTTTACATCTTATTATTTCCTGAGTTCAATCGACTCTTTTTATATCTTTCTGATTCCTTGTTTTTCTATTTAGTTTTAATTTCTGAATGTACAGTCCAAGTTGGTTTTGAATTTCCCAAGATATCAGCTTAAAAATATTTATGTCAGTCTATAGTTGTGTATTATGGTTTTCAGGCTTTCCTTGGGGGCTTGGAAGATTTTCATCAGCTGGTGTTTTTAATTCTCATTTACTATTTCATTTTATAGTAAGTTTGTATACAGTATGTTTGTATTTCTCCACTAATAATTTGGGATGGTTTGCAAGATTTGTAGCTGAAGAGTGCCCCCTTTGTGTTGTGAAGTAGAGTTGCTTCTACAACTTGTCTCTCCACCTTTGCTGCTGCAGAGACAGAGGGGACCTTATAACATCCCGGGTTTGCTGAAGCCCTTTTTACCCTTGTCCTTAGAGCTTTTTGACTGTCCTCCTCCACCCTTTCCTTCCCCTTAGTCTTACTTGACTAAATGAGAAGGATTTACACAACTCCGTCTGATAGTTTGGTCCTTTTTCATTTTGCGGGACTTGGGTTTTCCCTTTTTTTGCAGCTTTCTGCTTTAACCTCCAAATCTCAAAGTTGATTTCTCTCTTTCTTTTCATTTACTGAAGATAACCATGTTTTTTGGGGACAGCTACCTCGGATCACACAAATTTTGTATCCTTCTTGTACTCAGGCCCCTATCCTTGGTTTTTGATCCATCTTAAATCTGCCACTAGCTGCCCCTTCTCTATTCTGTGAAACTCTGTTTTTCTCTATAAGAATGAGTGTTCCATGGGAACATGAGAGACAGCTTGCTGGGGTTTGTGTTAATTTTTTGTGCTTATAAGTAATTTGAAATTTGTATACTTTCTGTCTTCTAGTTATGCCTACATTATGAGTTTGGATAGTTTAATTTATACTCCTGTAATTTTTTGGATGATATCTAAGGAGATGTGGATTTAAGCAGCTGCCACTATCACCAGCTACCCAGAAATCTATACACATTTTTAAATGTTGCCAATTTGTTGTTATTGTTCCTGCTAATGTGTTGTCACATTGATTCCAACTCATAGTGGCCCTATAGGACAGAGCAGAACTGCCCCACAGGGTTTCCAAGGAGCAACGTGTGGACTTGAACTATTGACCTTTTATTAGCAGCTGAGTTTATTCAACAGCAACAGGTTTTGAAAGCAAAGGGCAGTATTGTTTAAAATCTTCCACTTCAATAAAATTTTCAAATAACTTATGTGCAGCAATTTAAAACATTTTGTCTTGTCAAATATCACCTTTGTGTATACAATTTTAAAATTTATGATTTCATGTAGTTATATTTTTCTTTGTATATTTAAATGGGTTAACAAAAGATTTTTTCATTTCCTGTTAATGTTAATTCAACTGAATTAAATTTGTCTAATACCTGTTTTTGGTTTCTTTGACAAGTATTTATTTAAAATATTTGTACTTTCAACACTGTTAAAGGACTAGGGAGGCAACAGAGTACAGAACTAGTACAAAATTAGAAAAACTGGTGTTCTCATGACACTTAAAATCTAGAGGTGCTATCACACAATAGCTAAGTAAACAAATAATAACTAATGGCTCTTCATATACTTTTTGGAAGCAAATGACAAAAAAGTTTATTAAGGGAAAGTACATCCCAAGGAGGGAACAGGTCAGTCTCCATGAGTGGAAAAAGATCCACTGCAGATTTTAGGGTTCCTTTTTTTTTTTTCCAAAAACATGGGATGCTGTCATAGGTGGAAAGGGAGGCAGTAACTGGGTTTTTTCATTGAGTTGAGGCTGCTGTGGCCACTTCACAACCGCCAAGAGGAATTGTTAATATTTGCATCACAACTGTCAGGAAGAACTGCTGATATGTAGCAGATGAGGTTCCCTTGGTAAGCTTATCATTTCCCCCCTGATGAGACATGGGCCTAAAGTCTTGAAGCAGTGTGGAAAGTGGACTCTCTTGGCTACTTTCTGTTGTTTGGGGTCAAAGTCCTGCGTACCTCAGCAGATCCATGTTCCTCGAGTGCCCTGTCTGGAAAACATTGAGTCACCTGATCTGCCACCTGATTGGTGGGTAAAGCCTGGTATTTTTTATAGGACTGTCAGTTTAACTTGGAATTGTTGTAGCCTGGAAGAGACAAAATGTATCAAGGTATTAAGAGTTAGGGGCCCAAAGGTGAAGATAACCAAAAAAATTAATCAGAGAACTACCATTGGCAGTAACAGTTACATTAGCCAGTTGAGTTTTTATAGCCCATGTATGCCCAGGGTATAAGCTGGGGACAAAGTAGGGTAGGAGATCTGAAGTATTTCCTTTTTGAGTGGCAGCTGCTTGCTGTTGGTTCAATTTCCAGGTACTGATTGTAGCTCTCCGGTACCCCTGCTGGAAGGACATGTAGCAGTAGAACTGGGACTTCCTGCACATGTCCCTGGGTTGGTTCCATCAGCAGAAAGAAGAGGCAAGTCAGCAGGGACAAACCAGCTTCTGGATTTCAGCACCAGAATGTTGAAGTCTTGTAACTGATTAGACCCCGAGTGACCTAATTCATTTCCGGAGATCCTGTTAGCAAGTACCGTCTCTGAAGAGGTAGCGAACTGAGCTTCCCTTCCCCCACAGCACACAGAGCTGTAACCTTTTTGGTAGCAAATAATGGAAAAGTTTATTAGGGAAAGTACTTCCCAAACAGGGAACAGGTCAGTCTCCGTGAGTGGAAAAAAGGCCTCTTCATATATTTTTAAGCACTGAATCAGTGCTTTAGAAGTGTTTTAGATCAACGCTCTTCTAAGTAGAAGCCTTCGCTATTACTAATTTCTGTTTTCTTTAATTTTTAAAATATATTTTATATGTTTTCCTTAATTACTTTCAGCATTTATATTGCTTTTATAATCAATTCACCTAAAAGAGTGTATCTCTTAATTTTTAATATGTCGATTTCTTATTTTTATTTCTTTTAATAGCTTATTATTCTAATTTTCATTTCTTCCATCTTGTCTCCAAGTATAACTTAGTTTTTTTAACTTTAAAGTGTTTCATTTAAGCCTTTAAGTGCTTATTAATTTATATTCTACTGTGATTTGAAAATACAATTTTACAATTTCTGTTTACTTAAACTGTTGCAGTATTCTGCTCTTTGTGATCATCTCTTCTAAGGCACGTGATGTGGTAGGTAGAATTTAAAATGACTTTCATGACATTCACCCAGTGGTGTTAGTCCTGTGATTGGCAAATGTGACATTATATCTTTTGGCTGAATCTATTCACAAAAACCTTTTCAAAGTAGAGATTTTCTCTGGCTGTTCACATATGATAAGATCAGAGAAAGGTGAAGCACAAGAAGGACTCAGCATGCCCGTGCAAACCTGAAGATGGCTGGGGCTGTCTGAAGAGGAGTAGGATCCACGTGGTAATGAGAGCCATCCTGGTCTGGGAGTCAGCAGGAAACTGGGGACTCCAGTCCTACAACTATAAGGAGTAGGAATCTACCAATAACTTGAAGGAGACTGAAAGAGTATTCTTACCCAGAGCCTCCAGATAAAAGTCTAGCCTGGAGTGTGGTCAAGAGATGGCAGAGAGCCTTTAATTGTCTGTACTTTCATAGTTTGTTTCAGCAACAGATAGTGGGTCTTTCAGGTACCACCCATCATCAGTGATTCATCCAGGCAGGGCTATAACGACCTGGCTATTTTTATCCAACATGGATCAACTTTAATGAAACATTTTAGTTCCCTTTCCTAAAGTTGGCCAAAGTTATTTTAACGCCTGAGTTACAATTTTACATCTCCCTGTGCCCGATTCTGTGTCTTTCCCTGCTATCCCACCAGTGTTGATCTAGAGCATTTGCCTTGTAAATATCCTGTCTACTAAACACAGTCTCAGAATTTGCTTCAGCAGAACACAGCCAGGGATTGTGGCTCTTCAAGCATGTATATTTGTTGTATAAAACTATAACAAGATTAAAGGGTTAATCCTCCGGGAGGATATAACCATATTAAATACTTATGCGTCTAATGACAGTGCTCCAAAATGTGTAAAACAAACTCTAACTGTATTGAAAAGAGAAACAGACTGCTCTGCAGAAATAGTAGGAGACTTCAGCATACCACTTTCAGTGAAGGGCACAATTCCAGAAAAAAAAAAAAAACCCAGTAAAAATATGGAAGATCCAAATGACACAATTAAACAACTTGACCTGATAGGCACATACAGAGCACTCCATCCAACAGCAGAGAAATACTTTCTTTTCCAATGCACATGAGCACTCTCCAGAACAGACCACATATTAGACCATAAAGAAAGCCTTAACAAAATTTAAACCTCTGGAATTTTATAAAGCATCTTTTCAGCATGTAAAGCCATGAAAGTAGAAATCAAAACATAAAAAGGAAGGAAAAAAAATCAAAAACATGGAAACTGAAAAATGACTTGCTCAAAAACTACTGGGTTATAGAAGAAATCAAGGATGAAACAAAGAAGTTGATATAATTAAATAAGAGTGAAAGCACATCTTACCAGGACCTTTAGGACAAAGCAAAAGCAGTGCTCAGATGTCAATTTGTCTCAATAAATGTACACATCCAAAAAGAAGAAAGGGTCCAAACCAAAGAAGTAACTCTACAACTCAAACAAGTTGGAAGAGAGCAGCAAACAAACCTCTCAGGCACCAGAAGAAAGCAAATAATATAAATTAGAACAGAGTTAAATGAGTTAGAGAACAGAAAAGTGATTAATAGAGTTAACCAGACCAAAATCTGGTTCATTGACAAGATTAACAAAATTGTGAAACCACTGGCCAAACTGATAAAAGAAAAATAGGAGAGGAAGGAAATAACTGAAAGAAGAAATGAGATGGGTAATATCACAACAGACCCAAATGAAATTGCAAATATATTTATATACAGAGTAACAGAATACTGTGAAAAACTGTATTCTAACATATTTGAAAACCTAGACAAAATGGACAAATATCTACAAAAACACTATCAACCTAAACTAACACAAACAGAAGTAAAAACCTAAATAAATCCATAACAAAAGAAGAAACTGAAAAGGCAATTTAAAAATCCTCCACAAAACACAAGCCGTGGCCCTGATGGCTTTACTGGAGAATTCTGCAAGATTTTTAGAGAAGAGTTAATGCTACTATTACTAAACATATTCCACATCCTAGAAAGGACAAGATACTGTCAATTCATTCTATGAATCTAGCATAACCCTGATACCAAAGCCAGGAAAAGCGAGCACTAAAGTGGAAAATTACAGACCAATATCTGTCATGAGCTTCGATGTAAAAAATCAACAAAATTCTAGTGAGTAGAATTTAATGGCATGTGAAAAAAAATAATTCACCATGACCAAGTGGGACTAATACCAACTATGCAGGGATGGTACAACGTTAGAAAACAATTAATGCAGTCCACCACATAAATAAAACAAAAGACAAGAACCAGATGATTTTATCAATTGATGCAGAAAAGACATTTAACAAAGTCCAACACTTATTCATGTTAAATACTCTCTGCAAAATGAGTCTAGAAGGGAAATTCTTCAACATAATAAAGGGCCTTTATACAAAGCCTGCTTCAGCATCATCCTAAATGGAGAGAATCTGAAAACATTTCCCTTGAGAATGGAAATCAGACGAGGATGCTTTTTGTCAACACTTTTATTAAGCATTGTACTGGAAGTTCTAGCCAGAGCAGTCAGGTAAGATAAAGAAAAAAGGAACATCTAAATTGTTAAGGAAGAAGTAAAGTATCTCTATTTACAGCTGATATGATCTTATATACAGAAAACCCTAAAGAATCCAAAAGAAAATTACTGTAACTAATAGAAGATTTCAACAAAACATCAGGGTACAAGATAAAAATACAAAAATCAGTTGGATTTCTTTACACCAACAGAGAGAATATCAAAGAGGAAATCACCAAGTCAGTACCAGTTACAATAGCCCCCAAGATGATAAAACATTTAGGAATCAATCCAGCCAGAGATATAAAAGACCTGTAGAAAGAAAACTACAAGACAGGATTACAAGACACCAAAAGAGAACTACGTAAGTGGAGAAACCTACCTTGCTCATTAATTGGAACACTCAACATCGTGAAAATGTCTGTACAACCCAAAGTGATCTATAGATACAGTGCAATCTCAATCCAAATTCCAGTGGCACTTTTGTTTAATGAGATGGAGAGACAAATCACCAGCTTCATATGAAAAGGGAAGAAATCCCTAATAAGTAAAGCATTACTAAAGAAGAATAAAGTGGGAGGCCTCATTAGAAACTATTTCACTACCATGGTAGTCAGAACAGCCTGCTACTGGTGCAAAAATGACATATAGATCAATGGAACAGAACTTAAAATTCAGACATAAAATCACCCACCTGTGAGCAGCTGCTATTTGACAAAGGCCCAAAGTCCATAAACCGGGGTAAAGACAGATTCTTTAACAAATCATTTTAGCATAACTGCATATCCACCTGCAAAAAGAAAGAAACAAGAATCATCTCACACCATGTACAAAAACGAATTCAAAATGAGTCAAAGACCTAAATGTCAAATCTAAAATGATAAAGATCATGGAAGAAAAAATAAAGACGATGCTGGGGGCCCTAATACAGACTACAAATGTAAACAGACTACAGAACATTATTAAAGATGCACAAACACCAGAAGATGAAAAAGATGACTGGGAACTCATAAAAACCAAATACTTAGATGCTCATTCAAAGATTTCACAAAATGTACAAAGACAGCCTACAGACTGTGAAAAAAATATTAGCTATGAGAAATGCAATCAGCAGTTAATCTCCATAAGCTACAAGATACTGTGAAACAACAACAAAAAGAGAAACAACTCATTTAAAAATGGGCAAAGGATGTGTAACAGGTGCTTCACCAAAGAAGACATTCATTCAGCTGACAGATACATGATGAAATGTTCACAATCATTAGCTTTTACCAAAACCCAAACCAAACCCACTGCAGTTGAGTCAATTCTAACTCATAGCAACCCCATAGGACAGAGTATAACTGTTCCATAGAGTTTCCAAGGAGCGTCTGGTGGATCTGAACTGCCAACCTTTTGGTTAGCAGATGCATTGCTTAACCGCTATGCCACCAGGGTTTCCATTAGAGAAATACGAATCAAAAGTACAATGATTTCGCCTAAGAGCATGGTCCCCTGCCCCCTGACCTTGCAATATTGGATTAAGATGGAAGGAGTATTCAAGTTATGTTGAAGTACATTTAATATTGTTCTTGTTTCTAATGTGTGCTGTCACCGATTTCACCCAACCAAATTTCTACCAACTATCTAATCTAAACCCTCCCCACCCTCTTTTCCTCCCTGGTTCTGTGCATCTATAGGATATCATCCTGCTGACCTCTGGTTGGAGTAAGGGGAGTGAGTGGAGAGGAAGGGAAAGGAGACTATTGGGAGGATGAGACATGTATGGAGCAGAGAGGAATAGTGTGCTGCCACCAGGCAGGGAGAGCAGTGGAAGCTGCATATAGGTGGGCATGTAAATTTATATGAGAATGTACATTTTCACTTAGTCATTGTCATGGGTTGAATTGTGTCCCCCCAAAAATATGTGTAGCCACGTGGCTGGGACATGATTCCCAGTATCTCGTGACTGTCCTCCATTTTGTGGTTTCCCTAAACTTTACGTTAAAGGATTAGGGTGGGGCTGTAAATTCCTTCGTAGGATTACTTCCCTGCCCTGCTGTAAAGGGAGTTTCCCTGGAGTATGGCTTGCCCCACCCTTAATCCTTGCAGCCTTCAAGAGATAAAAGGAAAGAGAAGCAAGTGGAGAATTGGGAACCTCGTACCATCAAGCAAGCAGCACCAGGAGAAGAGTGTGTTCTTCAGACCTGAGGTTCCTGTGCCAAGACGCTCCCTGGACAAAGACTGATACAATACCAGACTTTCCTCCAGAACTGACAAGGGGAAAGCCTTCCCCCAGAGTGGACACCCTGAATATGGACTTGCAACCTACCAGACTGTGTAAGAATAAACCTTCTTTTGTTAAAGCCATCCACTCGGTGGTATTTCTGTTAGAGCAGCCCTAGCTGACTAAAATGGTCATAATAAAAAAAAAAGGTTAAAACTTAAAAAAAAAGAGTACAATGAGATGCCATCTCACCCCAATAAGGCTGACATTAATCCAAAAAAATCCACAAAATAACAAGTGTTGGAGATGCTGTGGAGATGCTGGAACATTTCAGCACTGTGTGGGAATGTAAAATGGTACAGCCATTTTGGAAATCAATTTGGCACTTTCTTGAAAAGATACCATATGATCAAGATACCATATGATCCAGAAATCCTACTTCTTGGAATATATCCTAAAGATATAAAGGCTGTCACACGAATAGATGCAGGCACACCAATGTGTATGGTAGTACGGTCCACAACAGCAGAAATATGGAATCAGCCAAGGTGCCCATCAAAAGGTGAATGGGTAAACAAACTATGGCATATTCGCACAGCAGAATACTATGCAATGATAAAGAAAAACAATGATCTTCAGAAACATCTCATAACATGGAGTACTCTGGAAGACATTATGTTGAGTGAAGTTGGTTGCAAAAGGATAGATATTGTATGAGGCCACTGTTACAAGGACTCAAAGAAAGGCTCAAACACAGAAGAAAACAGACTTTGATGGTTACAAGGTTGAGAAGGAAGGGTAGGAGTATTCATTGATTAGACAACAACAACAACAGCAAAACCCACTGACATTGAATTAATGGCAACTCATAGTGACTTTATAGGACAGAGTAGAACTGCCCCATAGAATTTCCAAGGAATGCCTGGCAGATCTGAACTGCTGACCTTTTGGTGAGCAGATGTGGCACTTAACCACTACACCACCAGGGTTTCCACTGATTAGAGAGTACATGGGAATTGGGTTAGGTGAAGGGAGGAACAGCATGAACTAGAAGGAAGGTCAGCACAGACTAAACCAAAAGCTAAGAGGTAGCCTATATACAACCCAACACTTCAAAGACAAAGCTGTTGGGGCAGGGATCTGAGGACCATGATTGCAGAAGACATCTAGGTTAGTTGGCATAACAAAGTTTTTTGAAGAAAATGTTCTGTATCTCACTTTGGTGATTGGCTTCTAGGGTCTTAAAAGCTAGAAAGTGACCATTTAAATAGCATCAATCTGTCCCAATGCTCCTGGAGCAGAGGAGAATGAAAGATACAAGGGAAATATGAACCCAAGAGACAGAAGGGCCATGTAATACAGAGACTACATCAAGGTGAGACCATCCAAACTAGATGGTACCCAGCCACCACAAATGACTGCCCTGATAAGGAAGACAGCATAGAGTCTGTGACATAATGGGATTAAAATAAGTATGCAAAACTGTTGTTGTTAGGTGCCGCTGAATGGGTTCTGACTTATACCAACGCTGTGCACAACAGAACAAAGCAGTGCCCAGTCTTTGGCTGTGTCCACACGCAGAAATAGAACTCTATTAAAAATACCAGACTTGATTGTCCAGCAGATGGGAGGGTCCCCAGAAGGCATAGCCCCTAGATCCTCTGTTAGCCCAGAGCTGAAACCATTCTTGAAACCAACTCTTCAGACTAAGATAGGACTAGACTTTAAGATACAACCTGATGCTGGTGAAGAATGTGCTTCTTGGCTTAAGCACATACGAGAGGCTAACTGGCTACCTCCCGTCCAAAAGTGAGATGACAGGGCAGACTGGGACAGGAGCTGGTTGAATGGACATGGGAAATACAGGGTGAGAAGAATGTGGTGTCACAGTGTGGGGAGAGCAGTTAGAGTAACATAGCAGTGTGTGTGCAAGTTTTTGTATGACAAATTGACTTGGATTGTAATCTTTTACTTAAAGCACAAAAATATTTTTAAAAACTATAACAATAACTTTAACAATATAGAATTCAAGAATAATTACACTGTCATCCATGCTAAGCCATGGATGTTGTTAAGTCAACTAATGTAGAATTCATGAATTCTTTGCTAATTACTTTCCCTGGTGTTTCCTTAAATCTCTTCTTTTCTCCTATCCTTTGAATAACATACTGCATATGTTCAATTCACACTCTGTAGAACCAAAGAGCTGTGGGTGCCAGATTAAGGTCTCAAGCCGAGCTTTTCTGACTTTAGCTTCTAGGATCACTCTGCTGTGATTGCCTTTCATTACTAGGAACAGCTCTTGGTAAAGTAGATAATGTTGTTATATAACTGAGCATATTTAAGTAGGCTTTTAAGAACATTTCTTTCCTCCAATTATATATAGAATATACTTTTTAAATTAAATTGGTAAGTTTGGTTTTTATTTATATTTATTTCTGTATACAAATGAGAGCTGCAGGAAACAAAGCAGAGTGAAAAGTTGCATTGAAACAGTTCTTTGAACAGTGTCCCAAAATTTTTCCACTGAAACTTTTTAACTCATCTTTCCCTTTCTCTGGTAGTTTCATAGCAAAGCTCTGACAGGCAACTCTTTTTTCCTAAATTCTGATAAATTTTATAATTTGGAGTATTTTCAGCTCCTGAACATCTAACATTTAAAAAAAAATACATTCTAAAAGCATTAAGTAATGTGATTCAGTCTCTTCTTAATATTCTGAGTCAGAGTTTCTCATAATATGAAAAAAATAAATGAGCTCTTACAGAACATGCAGACTAGTAGGTCTCTATCCTTGAAATTATGATTTCATATATTTATGTCAAGCCTGAGTATAATATTTCATCAAGCTTTCAAATGGTTCTTATTTTTGGAATTGTTCGGGAAAGTTTTAAGATAAAATATTCCAGTATTAATGTGTTCATGACATGTAAGAACTTAAAAAAAAAATCATGTAAAATCTTAAAAGAAAAAGAAAATCAGAAATATTTATAAAAATTATTAGTAGGCATTCAGCAAAAAGAGGCATGGATGAGCTGCATTTGCTGTGTGATCGCAAAAGCCAGTTAAGTGTTTATATCAACAAGCTCGCATCAACATTTAAAGGTGGCACAGAGGGACCTTGGAATTAAGGTTGCTCTCTGAAAGTCTACATAGTAAATTTTCCACGAGGAGCTGAGTTACTAGTGCACTGAAGTCAGTCACCTGTGACAGTGAAGCATTCAAGGACCCCGAATATGAATGTTGGAAACAGTATGTAACGTGGATATTGCCTTAGAGAAGCAGAACTAAATGTGACTGTAATTCTGTAAGCAGCATGCCAATAGCTATTTTCCTGCTTAATATAAGGTTGTTAACAATGGGGCCCACTCAAAAAGGGATATACAATAATGAAGACGTAATCAAAATATATGTCGGAGTCCAATGCCCTGTTTGATCTATGGGAGATGACAACAAAATATGTACGGACCATGGAGAAGTTTATTTGATCCTTGATTTTGTTGTTTGTGAATATGACTCTTGCAGAAATACTTGATAATCTGAGAACTCCTGAAGGAGTACAGTGTCCCAACCAAAAACCACAAACCAAACCACTGCTGTTGAGACAATTCTGACTCATGGCAACTTTATAGGACAGAGTAGAACTGCTCTATAGAATTTCCAAGGTGTACCTGGTGGGTCTGAACTGCCAAGATTTTGGATAGCAGATGTAGCACTTAACCAGTATACCACCAACGTTTCTGACCCAACCAAGGTAAGGCCATTTTATTGGTTTGTTTCCAGACAGTTAGTTGTCCTATGCCATGGTCTATTTCTAGCCTGTATACTCTCCATAAAAACATTGATAAAGTCATTGAAGATTTCATATGCCCACTGGAACCAATGAGGCATAAATCTTGCACTTTAATGTCTTATATACTGTCGCTGCCTGCGACCCCCGGAACCCGCCCGGGGCCCCAAGCAGGAGACACCGAATGCAGGGAGACAAGAGAGGAACAACAACAACTTTATTTTTCTGGGCTTCGGCTTATATACCGAGCCATGTCCAATAGGCATTCAGTTTGGCATGGGGTGAGGGCGGCTTTCTCTTCTAACTGGCTGCAATCATCAGGCCATCATGGGCGTCACACAGGGGCTGACGTGGGGAGGCGGGTTTACTCAGGGCGCGGTCGGGTGTCTCGGCGCCATCTTCAAGGCGCGGCTGCGATGTGGGCTTCCCACAATATACAATTTTTTTTTCATCTGTACAAATAGGGGATAACTCCCTGACTTGTGTTGGTTCAATGTGTGTGATTATCTGAAGTCAATATTTGTTTCAAATTATTATGGTAATTGACTGGGTAATAGGGGTAACATTCCTTTCTCCAGTCAAATAACTTAACATCACACTGTGGTCTTTGTCATCTGATAGTGATAAAGTGAGACTGAAAATCAGAATAACTGAGTTGCTTTTATCCTCAACGCAAATTCCCAGATCTTGCCTTTGGAGAGATTTTGAATTAATGGAATGGGCATCTAGTACCTGAGGATACTCCCACGTGTCTGTCAGTCTGTCATACTGTGAGGACTTGTGTGTGACTGTGATGCATTCATAGCCACTGACGTTCAAAGACCAGTAGGGTCACGCATGGTGGACAGGTTTCAGCAGAGCTTTCAGACTGTGGTAGACGAGGAAGAAGGACCCCATGGTCTACTTCTGAAAAGAACTAGCCAGTGAAAACATTATCAGTAGCAGCAGAATGTTGTTTGATAGAGTTCTGGAAGATGAGCCACTCAGGTTGGAAGGCACTCAAAAGACAACTGGGGCAGAGCTTCTTTGTCACTGTCGAGTCACTCCTAAGGACATAGGTAGAGTCAAAGTTTCAGGACCTGCATTTGCTGATGTGGCGTGACTCCAGATGAAAACAAACAGCTGCAAATATCCATTGATAATCAGAACATGGAATGTACAAAGTACGAATCTAGGAAAATTGGAAGTTATAAGAAATGAAATGGAATGCATAAACATTGATATTCTAGGCATTAGGGAGCTGAAATGAACTAGTATTGGCCAATTACGGCCTACTATGCAGGGCACAACAATTTCAAGAGGAATGGCACTGCATTCATTGTCAAAAAGAACATCTCAAGATCTATCCTGAAGTACAATGCTTCATTGATAGGATATATCCATATACCTATAAAGAAGACCAGTTAATATTATTGTTATTCAAATTTATGAGCCAACTACTAAGGTCAAAGATGAAGAAATTGAAGATTTTTTTGCTAACCTCTGTACTCTGAAATTTATTGAACATGCAGTCAGGGTAAATTGGTAATTATTGGAGATTAGAATGTGAAAGTCGTAAACAAAGAAAAAGGCTCCATAGTTGGAAAATATGGCCGTGGGATAGAAATGATGCTGGAGAGCACATGATAGAATTTTGCAAGAACAATGACTTATTCATTGCAAATACCTTTTTTCACTAAGATAAATAACAACTATACACGTGGATCTCACCAAACAGAATACACAGGAATCAAATAGACTACATCCGTGAAAAGAGGCGATGGGAAAGCTCAATATCATCAGTCAGAATGAGGCAAAGTCCAGACTGTGGAACAGACCAATTGCTCGTATTAAGTGTAAGTAGAAACTGAAGAAAATTAGAACAAGTATATGAGAGCCAAAGTACAACTTTGAGTATATCCCATCTGAATATAGAGACCACAGCAAGAATAGATTTAATTCATTGAACACTACTGACCAAAGTCCAAATGAGTTGTGGATTGATATCAAAGACATCATAGATGAGGAAAGAATGTATGTGTCAAAAATACAGGAAAGAAAGAAAAGAGAGAAGAAATTCTGAAACTTGCTCTTGAACACTGAGTAGCTAAAGTAAAAGGAAGAAATGACAAAAGAGCTGAATGGATTTCAGAGGGTGGCTTAAGGAGATGTAGTAAAGCATTATAGAAAACAAAAAAACAAACCCACTGCTGTTGAGTCAGGTCTGACATAGTAACCCTAGAGGTCAGAGTAGAACTGCCTCATTGAGTTTCCAAGGAGTGCCTGGCAGATTTGAACTGCCGGCCTTTTGGTTAGCAGATGTAGCAATTAACCCACTATGCAACCAGTGTTTTCAAGAATTATAAAGACATGTGCAAAGACCTGGAGATGGAAAACCTAGAGGGAAGAATATGCTCTGCATTTCTCAAGCTGACGGAACAGAGGACAAAAACTCAGGCACTGAATTGCAACAGTGAAGATTTCTATGGGGAAAATATTAAATAGCTCAAGAAGCACCAAAAGGAGATGGAAGAGATACACAGAATCGCTATATACAAAAAAGAATTGGTCAAGATTCCATCATTTCAGTAGGGACCAAAGGAACACAAACCAATCGTACTGAAGGAATAAGTCGAGAGTTCACAGAAGGCATTGGTGAAAAACAAGGCTCTGGGAATTAACGGAATACCAATTGAGATGTTTCCACAGACAAATATAGCGCTAGAAGTTCTCATTCGTCTTTGCCAAAAAATTTAGATGACAGCTACCTGGCCAGCAGATGGGAAGAGATCCATATTTATGACTATTTCCAAGAAAAGTGATCCCACTGAATGTGAAAATTATCAGACAATATCATTAACAATCACATTAAGTAAAACTTTGCTGAAGGTCATTGAAAAGTGGCTGCAGTAGTATGCTGACAGGGGACAGTTAGAAGCTCCAGCCAGATTTAGAGGAGGATGTGGAATGGGTGACAAATCATCGCTGATGTCAGATGGGTCCTGGATACAAACAGAGAATGCCAGAAAGATGTTCGTCTACCTGTGTTTTATGGACTATGCTAAGCCATTCAACTGTGTGGACCATAATGAATTATGGATAACCTTGCATAGAACACTTAATTGTGCTTGTGGGGAGTCTGTACGTGGATCCAGAGGCAGTTAGTTCAAAGAGAACAAAGGAATACCACATGGTTTACAGTCAGAAAAAGTGTGCATCAAGGTTGTATCCTTGCACCATATCTAGTCAGTCTGTATGTTATGCAAATTATCTGAGAAGCTGGACTGTATATGAAGAATGGAGCATCAGGACTGGAGAAAGTCTAGTAACCTGTGATATCCAGATGATACAACTTTTCTTGCTGAAAGTGAAGGACATAAAGTACTTACTGATGAAGACCAAAGAAGACAACCTTCATTATGGATTATAGCTCAACATCAAGCAAACAAAATTCCTTGCAGCTGGTCTAATAAGCAACATCACAATAAATGGAGAAGACTGAGTTTGTCAAGGATTCCATTTTACTTGGTTCCACAACAACAACCATGGGAGCTATAGTCAAAAAATCAAAAGATGCTTTGCATTGGACCAATTGACTGCAAGAGACTTCTTCAAAGTATTATTAAAAAGCAAAGGTGTCACCTTGAGGACTAAGAAGCACCTGTTCCAAGCCATGGTGTATTCAGTACCTCATATGCATGCGAAAGCTGGACAGTGAATAAAGAAGACAGAAGAATTAACACCTTCAAACTGTGATGTTGACGAAGCATACTGAACATACCGTGGATCGCCATAAGAATGAACAAATTGGTCTTGCAAGAAGTACATTCAGAGTGCTCCTTAGAAGCAAGGATGTTAAAAATGTGTCTCACATACTGGGGATACATTATCAGGAGGGATCAGTAGCTGGAGAAGGACATAATGCTTGGTCAAGTAGAGCGTCTGCAGTCAAGAGGAAGACCCTCAAGATGGACTGACACAGTGGCTGCAACAATGGTCTCAGGGTTAACAAAGACTGTGAGACTGGGCAACGTTTCATTCGGTTGTGCACGGGATCACTGAGTTGGAACCACCTGGACAGCACCTGACAACAACAACAGTTATAATAACAGAAATATATTTTTTTATCCCATCTACATGTATCAATGTACCCTCAAGGCTAAAGTTCTATGCTAATTTATTTTTTGAAACTTCTCATGTGCTCCAGTCAGAGTGCATTGCAATCACCTGGTTACAGCGATGCCTCCAACGGTGCCATCAACATGCACTGTTGTTTTCACTGCTGCATTTCTGCAGCTGCTAAGTCAGATTTTCTAGCATTTTAGCTACTATACTGTAGTACTTAGTATTTGTGTGAGTCTATGTCAATAATTTTTTTTGGAGAATGAAGTAGTAACTTGAAGAAGGAGTGATTTATGAGCAATATTAGTTTTTTTTTAAAAAAACTTTACTAGGGATTGTGTATGGATGGTCAGATATACGAGGAGATGCATGGGGAAGACACCGTGAGTTACCTCACTGGATGACACAGTCGTTAGTGATGCCATTGATAAAATGTCAGAATAAATAAATAAGATGTTTAGGTAGGATTTTCCTTATGTCACATGATTGCCTATGTCGTGGACAGGGTGTCTTGTTCAGCTTTTTGTTGTTACACTGCATGAAATATAGTAGCAATTGAATAGAGTTTTGTTAAAGTAATAAATAGTTCATTCCAAAGGTCACGCTCTTGCAAAACAGCACAAGGTGACAGGCAAGGAAAGGCTAAGGCTGGTCTGCCCTGTCAGAAGTTGGCATGCCACTTTAATTGTGAACTCTACACTCCTTCATTTCCTAAGTGTAATTTCAACTGTTCCTATCCATGTATTATTATCAATTTTAGTTTAGGATCTATAGAGATTAAATTCTTAATAATCCAATGAAATAAAACTTTAAGGTTCCTGGGTGATAGAAACTATTTGTACTTGACTACTAGAGCTTGGAGTTTTTAACCTACCCAACAATGCTGTGGTGATCTGTTTCCATAAAGATAGGAGCCATGAAAACCCCACTCTATAACACCTGAGGTCGTCCTAAGAAGGAATTGACTCTACGTCGACAGTATTTGATTTTAATGTTCTAATGTATATTGACACTAGGTGGAGACAAAGACTAGCTTGTCTTTCAGTGAACTCACTATCGGAAAGCTTTCTTTGGGAAAAAAGAACAGGAATTCATTGGTTTGTTGTTCTACCTATTATTGATATTTTCAAATAGTTAAAAACAGAAGTTTCTTATTCAACAGATAAAAACAAAAATAAACTTAAGGAGAGCTTGACTAATGTTTTATTTCAAAGATTAAATAGAAAGTAATCCTGTGCTCAGCATTGAGCTGGAGGCTGTGTTGAATATAAATTAGCTGAAGTCTTCATCTCTGCCCTTGAACTTATCAATATCTCTTACATTAGTATATCAGTAACTAGCTCCCTTTCCTCTTCATTGCTTAGGGTAAATGATGGAAAAGCTCCCTGAGGGTCATCTGTGGCTCTGCTAATCCTGCTCTTGCTTCACAATAGTGATTTTGTAAACTGCAGTCAAGGCAGAACTCAAGGTATGATTTCTGTGGCAGTGCGGCTGTTGAGGTCATAATACAGACACTATTGTTTCTGATGACTGACTTCAAAGACCTTAAGAGTCCCATGACAGAATTATAAATATCCCCCAACTAATTTCTGTTTGATAGGTGAATTATAAAAAGAAATGCCATTGAGTTGGTTCTAACTTTCATGACCCTATAGGACAGAGTCGAACTGCCCGGTAGAGTTTCTAAGGAGTGCGTGGTGGATTCAGACTGCTGACTTTTTGGTTAGTAGACGTAGGGGAATTAAAAACAAACAAAAACACCAAGCCCATTGCTGTCTAGTCAATTCGGACTCATGGCAACCCTATAGGACAGAGTAAAACTGTAGGTGGTTAAATTTCATGAAGGGACTAATGTGACCCCTCTATGTGGAAGTATATAAAATGTGTTGTTAAATCTTCATGGTAAGAAGCAATGAGAAATTGTTTTAAGGCCCCCACCCCCTTTTTTTTAAATAACACTATCGTGTTTGATTTGTGGTGTATAACTGGCAAATATTGAATCAATAGAAAATAGGAGGGATATAAATGTAGGAAAAGATAGAAGGGAAAGTTTTTAAGTGATCAAATATTAGCATTCATAAGTCAAGTTTAATACCAAACAATGACAACATAAAACAGAGCCCACTGCTATCGAGTTGATTCCAACTCATAGTGACCCTACAGGACAGAGTAGAACTTCCCTGTAGAGTTTCCAAGGAGTGCCTGGAGGATTCATAGATCATTACTGAGGTCAGTTCTTCAGATAGGCATGGACTGGACTCATGGACACAGAGTGACCATATTGTGTGTGCACTTCATGGTTCTATGCATCTGTAGGATGTTATCCTACTGACCTCTTACTAGAGGAGTGGGAAGATCATAGAGAGCAGGGGACAGGAGATTGTTAACAGGATATGACACGTATAGAATGGAAAGGAGGAGTGTGCTGTCACTGGGAAATTAGAGCAGAAGTAGCTGCTGATAGGTGGGCATGCAAATTTAAATTGTATCGTAAACTTCCACTCAATTACAATAAAAAGAAATCATGTTTTAGGGAAAAAAAGTTATAAATATCCAAGTTTCCTGTAACAGACACTGTAAGACTTCTTGATAAATGAACCTATTTATTTTTTGTCTTTAGAAGGACACTAGCTGCTTACCTTGTATGCAGAGTAAGATGATCTTTTTAACATTGTTCTATGTTGTATTTGTCATATAAGGTGAAGCTGTAAGTCAGGATTGACTTGTTGGGGCAGTGGGTTTAGTCTTGGTTTTGTATAGCAGCTAAACTGATGACTAGAAAGGATGTTCAAAAAGGGAGTGTTAGTGGGTGATTCCGTCAGAGCAAGAGCGTGAGCAGTCAACAGTGCTAGATAGATTTTTGGAGCTGAATTAAATTTGCCACAGCAAGATGCTTTATTTATATTGTACATGGTTAGAAAAGCTGTTCTTTCATACATGCAACAAACTTTTCAAGAATACTTTCTGTATGAATTCCCAGTTTTCAGCAGAGAGAACTCTGAGCTGGATGAGGCCTGGTCTGTGTCCTCGGGAGAATCATCCCACATTCAGGAACCTGTTACACATGTGTACATCATAGCAGCATGAGGAGCAACCTGAAAGTCCCCTGACACAGTGCCAAAA
Organism: Heterohyrax brucei; assembly: GCA_028571685.1. Taxonomy (NCBI): domain Eukaryota; kingdom Metazoa; phylum Chordata; class Mammalia; order Hyracoidea; family Procaviidae; genus Heterohyrax; species Heterohyrax brucei. The sequence goes on along the minus strand of CM053150.1, from coordinate 52,403,203 downwards.
AATAAGTCAAGTGCGAGACAGTCTGCACACAGCTGATGGGGAATCCCTCGCCTGTGTGTGGTTAATTGGTGTACACCTGCCATTGCCTCTTCTCTCACATCTCATTGACTGTTCTGTTCGCCACATTCGGGGGACAGACAGTGTGGATGAAAATAATGCCTGGAGAAAATCTCCTGAATGTATCTGAGCTTATATGCTGAGTATTATTGTCACGATGATTAGTGTCCTCTTCCCCAATGAAGGACAATCTCTAAGTGTCCTCTATTAACCTTAATGTGCTCATTAATTCTGCAATTCATCAGCATTCTCAAATAACATTATTTAAATACTTGGCTCTTCTTTCACTGGTTTCGTTTTCAAAAAAACTCCTTCTTTCTATAGCTTTGAACATATGAAACAATGTGTTCTTGATTATGCGATTTATTCCTTAAATTGAATCATATTTCTAGAGAAAAAATTCTTCCTAATTTGTATGCTAGATTCATTACATACTTCTGCAGAAAATACCATGTTTCTCACATGCTTGCCGATAGAGTGGGTATGAGATCCACTGGTGGAAGAAACATGCCTGAAGAGCTGCAGGGAGAACTGCCAGGCGAAATATATATTCCTAAATTAGCCCCAGGAGCCCTTGTAGCAGGACACAGCCTGAAATAAAGGTTCACATGTTAACATCAGATACAGTGCAGTTCTTCAAGGAGGCATGCAGACTGAAGAAGGCATCTCATGCATTTTTCCTCACTACTGTGTTCCCAGTGTTTAGCATATTACTGGTGCTCTGTGAGTACTTGTTCACTGACTGGAGAAGAGTGAATGGATTGCAAATAGTTAACTCAGTAGTTGGGAAACTAGAGACCTTGTCAAGAACATCTGCCTAAAGGACCAAAAATTTAATTAAAAATAATGATTTGCAGGCAGGTCATAGGAGACTGCTATTCCAGATGTTTTTGTTATACACTTTATTAAAAACAATTAATTTGAAAATTGACAAATGTAATTAGGTAGGCAACTTCAAAATAAAGTTGAATCGTATCTAATTTGTAAATCTGTAAATCAATAAATGAGAAAAATATTATATCTTGATGCAATAAGTTTAAATTTCCTGTGACCTGCCTATTACTAATTCACATAGAGCTCCTGCCTGGCACATAGTGTTTACCTGAACTTGGCCAGTGCACAGTAACAATTAATTAACTTGAAATCGAAGAAATATCTGAAAAGTAGTCCAAAATGAAAACCAGTAAGGTTCTTTAGTAATCAAAACTTTATACCATGAAGACAGGTTAAAACTATACTATGTACCCAATATAGTTTTATTGAGACTTTCAATGCAACTTCTTTTTCTAAACTTTATTCATATTTTAAATTAATTTTAAAAATCATTACTGATACAGAATTATATAGTATGTCAGTCTCTATTTATAGAGGCAAGTTTTTTTTTTTTTAAGCTCATATTGAGACCAAATTCTTTCCAGTGTAAGAAAGATCCAATAATTTTTAGACTTGTAAATTCTTTAAATCTATAAAAATTTATCCCATGCATATTTTCAATTAGGAAATATGTGCAGTGGTTAACTTTTGTAACAACTTGGTAAAAAGTCATTTCAAAGAGACTCAATTGATGGAGGGCATTAATTATAGCAAGAGATCGTTTTGAGGTTGACTTTGTGTTTGTGCTAAGGTCATAGACTCATTGTAATTTAAATGTTTTGACATATACTGACATGTTTAACTTGCTGAAACACATTTAAGTATTTCTGTAAATTATTTTGCAAAGGTGAAGAGAAGACTGCCTATAACACTGAGTATCCTTCAGAAATGACTGAAGCACTCATTATGGAGTCACATGACAGACAAAATTTGTTAGTATTTTTGCAATTTAAAATCATGTTTTATGAGTCCTGTTGGGACCAGTGAGTGTTGGTGCTGCCATGTCTATAAACAAACAAAAAAAAACACTGCCATTGCATTAATATGGAATCACAGTGATGTAGGACAAAGTCGTACTGCCTCATAAAGTCTAAAAAAAATCTCCTTTTGCCTTTGAGTTGATTGTGACCCTAGGGGACAGGGTAGAACTGCCCCACAGAGTTTCCAAGGAGTGTCTGGTGGATTTGAACCGCTGACCATTTGGTTAACCCCTGTAGCTCTTAGCCACTATCCCACTAGGGTTTCCATAGAATCTATGGGAGCCATAATAAAGTGGCCTCAGTGCTTGTAAACAGAACCATCTGTGAGGGAATCTCAGAGGGCACAGCAGAAGATACTCAGGAATTTAGCCTCATGCCTCCTATACTAACTGTGGAGTTTACAAACCAATATAAAGGTAAATAACTGAGTTATGGACAATCTCCAAGCCATACTAAAGAGGTTAGGCTATCACAAAAGAAAACTGTCACTTACTCAGTACAATGGTTCCTGCTTTCTTTTGTTAACAGGAACCATTATACTGAATAAGAATGGTCTTATCTGCTTGAGTTTAGTAAAATGTCATAGTGCATTTTTAATGTTATCCAACCTACCAGTTGCTGTCAGGTCGGTTCTGACTCATCACATCAGAGCAGAACTGTGCTCCGTAGGGTTTTCAGTGGTAGATTTTTCAGAAATAGACTGCTAGGTCTTTTGAGGCCCGCTTGGGTAGACTCCAACCTTACCCAACACACAGAGGATCTGACCACTAGAAAAGTGCCTAGGGTTGGGGGACACTTAGAGATCACTGGCTTTTCTATTTCTTGGTTGGAATATTCCTCAAGAACATTCTATTCCTTCAGTTGAGTCTTTGTTACTGAGCCGACTTCTGACAGCACATTCAAAGTACCTAAATTTCAGGGAGAGATTATCCTAGATTTGTTGAAAGTGTTTATTCTACCATGGTAAATTAATAAATCTGCTAATGTCTGCTTTACAACTGATCTCTTGAGAATGTGGCTGTTGTGGATCAATCCCTAAGAGACAGACGAATTCAAATTTCTGGACTAGAAAACAAGAGACAGACTCTAGGCTGTGTGAACACAGTAGGCTCTGAGGGCGTCTCTGAAGACCTTAGGCCACTGCTTGCCTTCTTCTCTGCTATCTGTGTTCTCAAAGCAGCTTGCTGTAATCACAACCATCTGTTGATTAACATGTGGCTTAAACATTGTTTTCTCAGAAAGAGAGTTTTCGTCTTTAAAACAGAACTAGCAACTTGAAAAGGATGGATGAAAGTCTTGGCTGTCACTAGGGGTGGTGTCACCTCCATGTTGACCTGCTTCCATGTCAGACTGTACAGAACTAGAGTAAGTTTGTTATCAGTTTTGATCATAGACTAATATGTGATAAATGTAATTGTAAATTGCTCAAATGTAATATTTCTTAGGTTATATGAATACTAACAAAATTGGTAAAACCTACAGTGAAAGACATTATTAGTAATTAATTATTAGTAACATTATGAGTAACTAAGCAGAGGCTTTTTAAATTTTTTTTCTCCTTTTTCTTTGATTAGTACTTCATTATCAAAAAGTTACTGGTACAGGATCACAAATACTTATTACCACAATATTGTATCCAAACCACCAGTAATTTGACAAAATCAACTACTATAAAAATACCAGGAGCAACTAAAACCACAGTGTGTGCTTGGTAATTTGTGCTGACAAAACCATGTAATTCCAAGTGTCATTGTAAATGGATGATAATGACAACTCTGACTGGAGCACATTAAAAATGAAAAAGAAGAGAAAACACTAACCCACTGCCTTTAAGTCTGTTCCAACTCATAGTGACCCCATGGGGCAAAGCAGGATTGCCCCACAGGACTCCCAAGGAGTGACTGGAGGATTCCAACCCCTGACCTTCCGGTTAACAGCCATATGTTTAACCATTTTGCAACCAGGGCTCCGTTAGAAGAATCAAGAGGTAAACTAGCCCAGAGTTTTAGCAGTGTGGGTGTATTAATACATGTAAGCTGGGTTTACGAAAAACTCTTTTGTTGTTGTAACTAACTATGAGGATATCTTTTTATAAAGACGTAGTAAATTTCTACTGAAACTCTGCACAGAAATCTTACAGATAGCAATTTTGGTGTTACCTGAGCCGACTGTGCCAACCAGAGTAGTCTGCACCCCTGTGCCCCTCTAGTGACACAACTGGTAAGATCTCCTTATAAATCATTCTGGTTTGCAAAACACATTTTGACAACGCGCATTCTGTCACTCCAGTCAGTTAGTTCTGTGAGGGTCCTCTCTGGAAAGCTGGGCTCGCGCAGCTATCATGCCCTGTCTTCGTGGATCAGCTCTTGCATGCTTTGTAAGGAAAGGGCTTGCTCCTAGGGCAGCTGTTAGACATAGCAACAGCATAACAAATATTATGAATTAGTCAATATATTGTATGTTTTCACGTATATTTAATTACCAAATTAACTCTTCGCCCTGTAAGTAATTTCCATTTTACAGATAAGGTAATAGAGCTCATGATAATAACATAATTTACTCAAAGTCCCACAGTAGAATATTAACAGTTGTACTTGGGCTCGTGTGACTCCAAGAGGCATGTTGTTTATGGCGTGTGCTGCTTTCCCTCGAACTTATTAAATGAGATTTAGTGGAGATTGTGTCCTTTAGCACTACAGAAATTTTCCGGGAACGAATACACAACCTGGATGTTATACTGGGACAGATCTTGCCAATTAAGACAATGGAATACACAGAACGTAGCACCTAGTAATCAAACTATTTAGAATTTCTTAATAAACCTCTGTTTAACTAAAAGTTTATAGGTCATGGTAATCTTTCATGCAAAATTTTATACACATATTGTCATGTGGCACTAGTTAAAGTCCTGACAATGTCACAGGAGAATCTGCCTTTCCACCACAGGTTTCCAGTGTTCACCCACCAGCTCCTTTCCCTTCCTGTCTTCTCATCCAGACTCTGGACAGTAGCTGTCCATTTGATCTTGTGTATCTGCTTGAACTAAGAAACACACTCTTGAGAAGTACTGTTTTATGTTTTACAGTCAGCCTAATCTTTGTCTGAAGAATGGTCTTTGGGAATGGTTTCCGTTCTGGGTTAACACAATGTCCAGGAGTCAAAGATGCAGAGGCTCCTCCAGTCTCAAACCATCATGTCTGCTTTATTTATTTATTCATTTTAATGCAAATTTGAGCATTGTCCTACACTTTCCTCCTACTCTGTTAGAGACTGTGCCTCATATTGCCTGTCAGGCTGATTGCTGGTGGTAGCTGGGCATCATCTAGTTCTTCTGGCTTCAGGCACATGAACTCTCTGGTTTAGGTGGCTGTTTTGTCTCTTGGCCTAATATTTTGCTTGTTTCTTTAATGTTCTTGAGTCTTTTTGATTCTCTTACCAAGAGATTTTTGACTATTAATGAACTCAGAGTAGTTGGACTGGGTAGATTGTGGCTCAGTTGCTGTTGAGCTCTCCCTTGACACCTTTTTCATAAATACATTTAAAACTGAGTCCATTCGCTGGTGTCTGGGAAGGGCTACTCGCATTACCATTTGAGCTTTTCTTAATTTTTGTGTGAAATTTGGGTTTACATTTATATAATACGTTGGTATATTATTGTTGTCAATTATTCTTTCCCCTTCTTGTAAAGGATGAAGAATTCCTATCTTTTTCCATATAACATGAGGGTGTTCTATAAGGCAGGTATAGGATGTCACCCCATTGACATTGTATTGACCTTTAGATTTGCTTTGGCCAACGACCTGTGGGTTTGTGTGATATATGTCATGAACAAGATGAAGCGTTGGAAACCATTGTGTATTCTAGCCAACTCTCTTGCTATTTTCCCTCTTGTTTCTTATCAGTAAGTCCCAGATAAGGGCTGTTCCTTTGTCTCAGGTGCTAAAATGAGCAAACAATTGGACCAGAACTATAGCTGCCTCAGAGCCACTAAAATGTAAAAAAGAGCAAGAAAGAAATTGTTGAAAGTTACCAGGACTTGGGAGGTGTTCAATTTCACAGCCTAACCTAGCAAAGCTTGTTAGTATGGTGATCCAGAGAATGAAATATGTTTTACACTTGATCAGTTACATACAAATTTGTGTACATAAGGCAGGCTTAGTCATTTGTATCTTGATACCTAGTTTTAGTTATAGTCCTTTTGGAAACAATTTGCTTTGATTATATTAAAATTATGTGAGCTTCAGTGTCCAGTTTTCCTTATTAGCAACATATTCTTAGCCTAGAACATCAACTGTATTGCACTTTTTGAGTTTTACCAGCACTACTTTGTCAATAATCACTCCTACACATAGAGAATATGTCCCAATAACTGACTGAAGTAGGACAATTCTGAAACACCACAACATCATCTAAGTTATTTTGAATTAGAGTATTAAAATTAAAGTTGACACAAGATTCTAATTTTCTAAATATTAATGCCTCATAGGACACATCTGGTTATTCATTCAGCCGCTCGTTCATACATTCATGTATTGTCCCACTATTAAGTTTAGAAATCACTCATCAGCTCATGAAATACCTATGCCAGATCAGATTAGGAAATGAAAGATCGATATGATTTGGCCCTGTGTTTCCATAGTTTCAAGTTGAATGAGAGGGATAGTAAAATGATTATAATGAAATGTGTTCTTTCAATCATATGAATTGCTGTTGGAGCCAGAGGTGAAAGCAATGAATTACCTGGGTTTGAGGGGACAGCTTTACCTATGAGGAGATACCACCTCGGTCAGGTCTTATAGAATGGGTAAGTTTGCTAGGTGAAGAATTGAAGAGGGAGAAGGGTTTTGCAGAAAATGGATTTGAGAAACACACTGATGTGTGACATTCCATATGCCTACAGAGTAATACGAAATTCAGTATAGCGGTTTTTTTGTAATTATGAGAACAGTGGCTAGAGGTTGAGGTAGCAGCTGGTAAACCTGAGCCAGATGACAGTGTTTGACAGACTGGAGGGCTTGACTTCCTGATGCTTAACATTTTCCTGACAGTAAGTGACTTCTAGCTGAAAGGAGGAGATTCAGTGAATCAGATTTAGATCTTCCATCATTAAGCCAGCTCTAGTTTTAAAGTCTGATTATCCCAGCTTCTTGGACTTTGATTAGCTCCTGATTCAGATCACATTTAGTGCAATTAGTGGGGGAAAAAACAAAATGCTTTCTTTGTTGTTCTTTACACTGAGCATTCTTTATATAAAAGATTGTGAATGTATGGTTATGAGACTCCTGTATGAGAAAAATCTGGAGAGTTTGCTGAAAGAAGACAGACTCCTGGGTCCTGGAATTCAAATCTTATTGATCTGAGAGTAATTCCCTGGAATCTAAATGTTTAACCTAAGTTTAATCTAAATATTTAGCAAACACTCTCCAAGATTCTGTTGTATACGTGAATGTGCAGCACTTGACCTATAGGATAAAATTTAAAAAGATAGTTAGATTGATTAATTAAAATTCTCATGCACTTCAAACATTTTTTCACTTTAAAATAAGGCAGTGTTTTAAGAATATTAATCTAGAGTTAAAAGACCAGCTTCTATCTTTAGAAGACTATAACAACATGGGTTAGGATTAATTCATTTACTTATTTTTCTCACGTATGTTAGAGTAGCTGTTACAACATGACAGCCCATTTGGTTGAAATTTGTCCACAGAAGAGTTTGATTAGGCATGGTTAAGAGCTATGGCTGCTAACCAAAAGATTGGCAGTTTGAACCAGTCAGATGCTCCTTGGAAACTCTGTGAGGCAATTCTACCGTGTCCTGTAGCATCACTAAGAGTAGGAATCAAGCTGACGGAAGTGGGTTTGGTTTTCATTTATAGCCTAATTTCTAAATATTTGTATTATTTTCCATGTTAAAACATTGCAATATTTTGTGATCACATTGTATTCACAGAGAGCAACATATAGCTGGAGCTGGTTAGGAAATGCCTCCTTTGGGAAAGTACCTCAGCTCTTTAGTTTGCCATAGTATGTCTAGCCACTTTTGCTCTGTTATGCATCAGGTGAACTCACCAGTACCTAACCATGGCAACAGCCCAATCTACTGTACCCTGAGCTCTTGCCCGGTCCTTAAAACTTATCTTTTGTCCCTTCAGCAAGATCGCCTCACATCTGTCCACTACATGCCTTCTTTGTTATTACCTACTCTTTTCAGTTGACCTCAGTATTTAAGAAATTGAAGGTGACATGGATTTTATTCTACTCCATTCAATAATCAATACCCTTGGAAACAGTACACAACAAATGAGACAACATGTTACACTGGGTAAATCTACAGCAAAAAAACCCTATAAAATCTGAACAAGTCAAGATGCCATTTTAATGACTAAAATGTGCCTGATCCAAGTCGTGGTATTTTAAATTACTTCACATGTCTAGCAAAGTTGTACAATGAAACTGGAAAACTAAGGAAAACTTGATGTACTTGAATTATGGTGTTGGAGAAGAATACTGAGTATACTGTGGGCTTCTAGAGAAATGAACAAATAGTCTTGGAGGAAGTACAGTTACAGTGCTCCTTAGAATCAAGGATGGGAAGACTTCTTTGTGTTTATCCTCAATGAGTCATTAGGAGGTACCAGCAGCCGGAGAAAGATATCATGCGTGGTAAAGTACAGGGTTGTTGAAAAAGACCCTCAATAAAGTAGTTGATGAAGTGGGTGCAACAGTGGGCTTAAACACAGCAGCCACTGTGAGAGTGTCACAGGACCAGGCAACATTTTTTTCTGGAATGCATAAGGCTGACTCTACAGTATCTAACAACAGTCCAGTCTGTTCCCTACTGAACAGTTGTCTGGCTCAAAGAGCTTGTCCTGTGTCCCCAGAAGATGGTCACCTCATAGCGGCCTACCACATGCCTTTCTTCTTTGTCTCTTGCTCTTTTCTCAACTGCTGTCATGATCAAGCATTACCAAACATTGGAAGGTAGTTGGACATACCATGCTGTCAAGCTTCTGTGTCTTTGCACATGCTGTACTCTTGATTTAAAAATGTCCTTGTTAATCTTACATTCTTAATCTTTATTTAAGACCCACTATGTTCTTAATCATGGCAACCCTAGAGGCCAGGGTAGAACTGCCCTGACGGTGCTGGGTTATGTTCTTAAACATTATTTAAGACCCACTACAAATGTGGCATAGTGGTTAAATGCTACAGCTGCTAAACAAAAGGTTGGCAGCTCAAATCCACCAAGTACACCTTGGAAAGTCTGTGGGATGGTTCTTCTCTGTTCTATAGGGTCTCAGTGAGTAGGAATTGGCTTGACAGCAGTGGCGTTGGTTTGGGGTACAAGTGTCATCCAACTGTGCGTTTTACTTGGCTCCTTCTAGAACAGGTTAGAAATTCCTCCTGTGTGTTCTCCCCAACTTTGTGCAAAACTCTCCTGTAGCTTTTATCACATTGCACTATAATAGACTATTTAAATGAGTATTTCCACCATTAAAGCGTGAGCTCTTGTAGTATTTGTCATTTCAAAAATATTTTACCATGGCTTGATATAGAAAGGATCATGTCATACCCACAGTTGACCAAAAGATCTAGTAAACCCACACACACAGACTCAATGTCTTAACTATTTTAGTAGCAGGAAGTATGGCATTATTTTGAAGAATGTATTTCGACTTTACCCAGAAATGTTAGGTTGGGTTTACCAAGTAGGTGCAGTATATGCATTGTCATTTCACTATTGTGATTACACTTCAAAAAAGATATGTCACAGGAACACCTAAAACCTTCCTTAAAATTTTTTCTATTGTAATGTACTATAACTACATCTTAGCTGAATGTCATTTGTAATAATTTCTTAGAAGAAAATCCTGCGCTATCCTGCCTTATCCAACATTGAAGTCACATTTAGCTCTGAGTTCTGTTTATTCTCTTTGCTGTTCATTGCCCTCTTTATAATAATGCAGTTTCTGCTATTCTCTAACATTTTTATCACTCTGTGTCACCTAAATGTCATTGGAAGTTACTTTTTATTTTCTTGAATACATTGATTCATCCCCTACCTTTTTTTTCTGGCCAACTGTCATGATGGTTTTAATTAATTCTTTCTACAGTATTTGTATGTTATAATTTTCTTTCATTTATTCTGTCTATACTCTTGCATTATTTAATTCAGGAGAACATTTGGAGAATGGATATGGCTTTCATAAAGAATGCTACACAAATAAATTATGGTGCTTCCAACTGCCAGAATGGGTAAGCAAAACCGTTTCTACAAAGTCCATCTGAAAACAGTGAGAACACTTCTGATTAATGTAGTTTAAAGCTACACTGAAAGTTATTAATGCACTTTAATTGCACTGCACATTTCACATTTTAAAAAGTAACACTGGGCTTAAATGTTTGAAATTACCTTTTTAGCACCATGTCCAGAAAGAATGTGTAAATCTGGTCCTTTGGCTGATAGTTCTCTGTCCAGATGGAATTATGCATGTGAATTTATAGAGCATTACAAGTTTGGAGGTCCAGTGATTACACCATGATATTTCACAGATCAAATCCTTGTCCTTTGTGAATGCTGCCAATATGATAGCATTTAATTTCTTGAAAATAACTCCAACTCCATCACAGTTAGCTGGGTGAGTTAAAGAGTAATTTTGGAGTTGTTAGGAGACAGAGACAAGCCTGAGGAGGAAAGGTAGAGTTGGGGTCATGGTACAGGTGTAAAGTGGCAGAGAGAGGAAACCCAGTCTAATTCACCTAAAAAAAATCATTACCAAGAAGTCAATTGTGACTTCTTGCAACCCTATGGAATAGACTAGAAACCCACAGGGTTTCCAAGGTTATGCATCTTTATGGAATCAGACTGCCGCATCTTTTTACTGTGAAGCAGGTGGTATGCTCGAACCACTGACTTTTCTGAGCACTTAAGGAGCAGGTATAGAGGTGAAAAGGCTAGAATGTTTTTATATCTCTATTACTCTCTATTAACTTTCTCTTTTCTTTTCCTTCAGAAGACCATTTTAGAATTCAGTATTATGTAAACACATATTCATTTAATGGCTCTTTCTCTCTCTCCTTCACTATAATACAAGTTTCAAGAGTATAGGATCTGTGTTAGTTTTATTCTTAAACATATATCTAACATTGATCACAGTGTATGGTGTATTCTTGGTGCTTAATAAATACTTTTTTGATAAGGTCATGAAAAACTGAGGGGTTAATGCATTTCCAAATTTTGGACATAATAAGCCATGAAGATCTTAGTAACCTATTCAGAAGATGAATTATAAAAACAACTCAAAGTTAAGTACAGACACCTTCAAGGTGAGAATTGAGCAGAAGAAAACTGATGATTTCCTACAGAATAAATGTGATAATATCCTTTAAAAGATTCCTTAAAAGAGTAAGCGGCGAAGTAGATGGATGCTTCCCATGACCTCTCTGACAACAAAGACCCGAAGGAACAAATTAATCCAGTACATAAGATATCCTAGAAGCCTTGAACATCAAAGAGAAAGCTGAGAAATTGGACTGAGCAACAGGGAAGGGAAAGTGCTGACAAAAGTACACAGGAGTCCACAGACCTAACATGCTGGGAAACAAATGTGGCTATAGTGGTAAACTGGGTGGTGGACACTGTTGAACATCCTCCTCAACAGGAGAACTTGCCTGAAGTGTCCACTTGCTCTCCACAACCAGTGGGAAACATCGCTGGATCACTGAAAGCTAAGTCTTTGTGTGTAACCTACTGTGTGTGGATATAAATCTTTCCTCGATCATAGACCTCTTTCCTTTCTCATAGGAATCCTGCCTCCCTTCTCTGCACTGCACCCAGTACTAGAGTCTGACACCATTAACTGAGCTGGAAGTAGGATTCCTCAAGCCCACACCCTTAGTCATTCTCTGAGACTCAGAGGGGGAAAAATTTACCAAACTGGAGGAAGTGAGAAAAAAAAATCTTCCAGCTCCCCTAAGCTAGAAAATCAGGCAGAAACTGTCCCTTCACCTGGATTCAGACATAAGGGGATCATGCCATCCTCACAGACACTCGGGAATAGCTGCCAGTCCCCTGTCTTTCTCAGAAGCTGCAGCCATACATCAGTGTCTATACAAATCACCTTTGCACATCTAGGACAGTAGGTAAGAGTCTGTATTCCACACTTGGTGGCTAACTACCTGGACCCCTGAGCTGAATCCATATAGGAAAAGTAAATGGAATCTTGGGCTCCCATGTCTAGTAACAGTTCTAAGCACCTGCTGAAAGGATGTTAGAGCATCAAAGATAAAAATAACCAAACCACATACAACTAGCTCATTTGTACATTTCCAAACAAGAAGCTAGAACACAGTCAGCCAAGTGCCATTGAGTCGGTTCATATCCACCAGGTGCTCCTTGAATACTCTGGGGGTCAGCTCTACCCTGGCCCCTGGGGTCACTATGAGCCATGAGAACACAGTAGACAAACATAAAATAAATTTATACTATTTACTGAAGACTTGGAAAGAACAGTTCATATGAAAGCACTTAAAGAAGCAGACCATGATTTCTTCAGAAAGCTCTCCAAACAAAGAATCAAATTTTCCAGAGGAAGAAAACTTTCTGAAACTAGCAGAGGTAGAATACAAAAGCTTAATGTTTAGAACTCTTCAAGGGATGAAGAAGGGGCTGAGGCAAAATGTAGCAGACCATAATGACAGATTAAACAGACTACAAGAAAACAGAGTGGCAAGAATTAGAAATTCAGAAAATGACAAAATTACAGAATTTGATAACTCAATAGAGTGTCAAAGGACCAGAACTAAGGCAATGAAAGGCCAAATTAGCAAGATGAAAGATATAATGTGATGTCAATGTATTTGAAGAAAAAATAGATAAAGGAATTTAAAAAAAATCAAGAGACACTAACAATTATCTGGGACACTATGAAAAGGAATAATCCACTAGTGATTGTGGTACGAGAACAGGGGGTATAACTGAAAATACAGAGAGAATTTCTGAAGATTTGCTGACAGAGAACTTTCCTGATATCATCAAAGATGAGAAGATATCTACCCAAAACACTCATCAAAGTCCACACAAGGTAGATCCCAAAAGAAAGATACTAAGGCATATTAAAATCAACTTGCCAAAACTAAAGGTAAGGAGACAATTTTAAAAGTGGCTAGAGATAAATAAAAAATAACTTACGAAAGAGAATAAGACTAAGATTGGATACTACTCAGCTAAAACCAAGTTGGCAACAAGGCAACAGTATGACATACACAAAGCCTTGAACAAAAATAACTGCCATCCAAGAATTATACATCCAGAAAAACTTTATCTCAAATATGATGGTGAAATTAGGACATTTCAGATAAACAGAAATTAAGTGAATTTTCAAAAACAAGACTAAAATCACAAGAAATACTAAAATGAGTCCTTTGCTTAGAAAATCAGTAACACCAGGTAACAACTCAAGACCAGAACACAGAACAGAGCAACTGGATATGAAGGGAATTACAAAAACACTGAAAACACAGAAACAGAGATGTCATTATGTAAATATTAAAACAAAAAAGAGCAATTCCAAAGAAAATGTAGTAATAGATCTTTCATATGGAAAGGAAATCAAAGCAATATAAACAAATTAAAGACTGGTTTAAATTTAGAAATAGAGAGGTAAATATTAATGTAACCACAAAGGAAACTATTATTCCTGTGCACCAAAATAAAAAACAAACAAGAAAATGAAGTTTCAGCAAATGCAAAACTACCAACATCGAAAAATATGAGAAGAAAACACATAAAGAATAAAGACTCAGCACAGAAACTTAAATGGAATAAAGGAATTGTCTATAACACACAGAAAAAGATGTCAAAATGACAGCACTAACTGCATACCTATCAACAATCATGCTTAATGTAAATGGACTAAATGTACCAGTAAAGAGACGGAGAGTGGCAGATTTGATAAAAGTCAGGATCCATCTATATGCTGCCAACAGGAGTCACAACTTAGTTTCAAAGACATGAACAAACTACAACTCAAAGGATGGGGAAAAAATATCAAGCCAACAACATTCAAAAAAGAACAGGAGTGGCAATAGTAACCTCTGATAAAATAGACTTTAAAGTAAAATTCACCACATTGGATAAGGAAGGACATTATATAATGATTAAAGGCTCAACACTCCAGGAGGACATAACCATATAAAATATCTATGCACCCAACAATAGGGCTCCAAATTGCAAAAACAATCAGTAATCGTACTGAAAACAGAAATAGACAACTCCACAATAACAGTAGAAGACTTCAACATGCCACTTTCAATGAAGGACAGAACATCTAGTAAAAAGTTCAGTGAAGACACTGAAGCTCTAAATGCTATGATCAACCAAACTGACCTCACAGACGTATACAGAACACTCCATTCAACAGCAGCCAAGTATCCTTTGTTTTCCCCAATGCACAGGGGACATTTTCCAGAACTGAAAACATTATACCACAAAGCAATCCTTAACAAATTTCATAGTATTGAAGTAGAAATAATCACAGAAAAAAGAAGGGGTGGGGACATGGAAAATGAATAACAGATTGTTAAAAAACAACTGGATTGTAGAAGAAACCAAGGATAAATAAAGCAATTTGTAGAATCAAATGAGAATGAAAACATATCCTATCAGAACCTAGGGGACACAGCAAAAGCAGCACTCATGGTCAAGTTATCTCAATAAATGCACACATTCAAAAAGATGAAAGGATCCAAATCAAATAACCCTACAACTTGAACAAGTGTAAAGAGACTAGCAAAAGAACCCCTCAGGCACCAGAAGAAGACAAATAATGAAAATCAGAGTGGAACTAAATGAGCTAAAAACTAGAAACAAGATTCAGTGTTAATAAGACCAAAAGTTGTTTTTTTTTAAAAAAAATCAACAGAAGTGATAAACCATTGGATAGAATGACAAAAGAAAAACAAGAGAGGAAGGAAACAGCTCAAATAAGAAGTGAAATGGACCTTCATTATGATTTATGGGCAAGGGCAGCATCAGGGCCAGGGGCTATGCTCCCAGGAGAACCCCCAAACCGCTGGACCATCAACTGAGGTCTTTTAGTGGAGATCTTAGGGTGTACCCCTTTTTATTCTTATGTTGCCAGTGAGACTCAACTTAGTGAGCTCCATCGCGGCTATCACTGGTGGTGGCCGGGCACCATCTGGTTCTTCCAGTCCCAAGTTCATGTAGGCACCCACTCATGTGGGTCTCTCTATCTTCTGGGTTGTGTTTACCCCGTGTCATTTTGGTCCTTGGTGAGCATCTGTTCCTGCTGAGTTGGGACCATTTGCTGTGCCCTCGGATGGCAGCTTGGCAGCTTTTAAGACCCCAGATGCCACTCACCAATGTGGGGTGCAGAGGGCACTCTTAGCAAAATGCTAATTGTGCCAATTGGCCTCAATTTCACCTAAGAGCATGGTCCCCTTCCCCTTGGTTTGGACTTGGCAATGCAGAGTGACCATATATTGGATGCACTTTATGGTTCTGGGCATCTATAAGATATCATCCAGCTGACCTCTGGCTGGAGGAAGGACAGTAGGTGGAGAGGAGGGGAAAGGAGACTATTGGGAGGATGAGACATGTATGGAGCAGAGAGGAATAGTGTGCTGTCACTGGGCAGGGAGGGCAGTGGAAGCTGCATATAGATGGGCATGTAAATTTATATGGGAATGTACATTTTCACTCAGTCATAATAATAAGGGTCGCCATGAGTTGGATCCGACTCGACAGCACTTGGCTTGGCCATAATAATAAAAAATAATAATAAAAAGAAAAAAAGAAAAAAAAAGAAATGGGCCGTATCACAACAGACTCGGCTGAAATTAAAAGAATCATAATAAAATACTACAAAAAATAGTAGTCTGATTAAAAACACTAGAAGAAATGAACAAATTTCTAGAAACACATCACCTAACAAAACCAGCACCAACAGAAGTATAACAGCTGAAGGAATTCATCACAAGGAAAAGACTGAAAAGCTAACTAAAAAACTCCCACCTAAAAAAAAACCCTGGCTTCACTGGACAATTCTACCAAAGTTTTAGAGAAGAGTTAACACCACTATTACTAAACATATTCTAGAGTGCAGAAAAGGATGGAATACTACAAACTCATTCTATGAAGCCAGCATAACCCTGATACCAAAACAAGCCAGGTAAACTCAGTACTAGAAAGGAAAATTACAGACCAACATCTCTCATGAATTTAGACACAAATATCTTCCAGAAAACTCTAGCCAATAAAATTCAACAATGGATCAAAAAAATAAGTCACCAAGGCCAACTGGGATTCATACCAGGGGTAGAGGGATGGTTCAGCATTAGAAAAACAATTAATCAACCACAGAAACAAAACAAAAGGCAAGAAAAAGACATGATTATATCAGTTGATGCAGAAAAGCATTTAACAAAGTCCAACACCCATTCATGTTAAAAAGCCTTAGCAAAATAGAAATACAAGGTCTGATGATTAAGTCCATGAACTTAATTGTTCTAAAAGTGCTACACACCTCATTACTGAGTATTACTATGGTTACCTTCAAATTACTCCCCGTGGGAAGCTATGCACCAACACCAGTGCCTCGTAAACTCTTCAAAGCAATTTTGGAACTGTTTCCGGAATGGCTATTGTGCACAGTGGTACAATGGCAAGTTTGCAAACTTAATTGTATAGTTGTTAATTGTATAATTGTTTGTGAGAGAGTTTTTAGCTTGTACACAAAAAACTGTAGTGAAACACCTTCCCTGTTCACCTGACTTGGACCCCAATGACTTTTGTCTTTACCCAAAGTTAAAGGAAATATTGAAAAGAAGACATTTTGATGACATTCTAGACATCAAGTGTACTATGACAACAGCTCTGATGGCCATCCAGAAGAGTCCTAAAATTGCTTTGGAGGATGGACCAGGCACTGGGGTTGGTGCATAGCTTCTCAGGTGGAGTACTTCAAAGGTAATCATAGTGATATTCAGCAATGACATCTGTAGCACTTTTTCTAGGATGAGTTTGCTAATTTAATTGGCAGTCCTAGTAGAAGGGAAATTCCTCAACATAATAAGAGGCATCTGTGCAGAGCCAACAGACTGTATCATCCTAAACGCAGACAGTCTGAAAGTATTCCTGCTAAGAATGAGAACCAGACAAGGATGCCCATTATCACCACTATAATTCAACACTGTCTTGGAGGTTCTACCAGAGCAATCAGGCAGGCTAAAGAAATAACAGTCATCAGATTGGTAAGGAAGAAGTTAAAATATCTCTATTTGCAGATAATAGGATGAGGCATAGTGGAAATGAAGTAGAATTACCTGCTAACCAAAGGGTCGGCAGTTCAAATCTGCCAGGTACTCCTTGGAAACTCTATGGAGTAGCTGTAGTCTGACCCATTATAGGGTTGCCATGAGTCAGAACCAACTTGACAGCAGTGGATTTTTTTTTTTTTTTTGGTTTTATGATCTTATAGAAAACTCTAAAGAATCCACAAAAAATACTACTGTAATGAATAGAAAAGTTCAGCCAAGCATCAGGATATAATATAAATAAATCAGTGAGATTCCTTTACACCAGCAAAGAGACTATCAAAGAGGAAATCACCAAATCCATGCCATTTATAATAGCCTCCAAGAAGATAAAAATTCTAGGAATAAATCTAACCAGAGATTTAAAAGACCAATACCAAGAAAATTACAAGATACGGCATTTGGCTTGGCTATTGCAAGAAACTGAAAGAAACCTACGTTAAGTAGAGGAAACTACTTTGCTCATGGATAGGAAGACTTAACATTGTGAAAATGTCTATTCTATCCAAAGAAATCTATAGATGCAGTGCAATCCCAACACAAATTCTAATGCCATTTTTTAATGAGATGGAGAAACCAAGCACCAAGTTCCTTCGGAAAGTGAAGAAATCCCATATAATAAAGCATGACAGAAGAAAAAGAACAAAGTGGTAGACCTACACTACCTGACTTCAGAACCTACTACATGGCCATGGTAGTCAACACAACTTGATACTGGTACAAAAATAAAATATACGGAGCAAAGGAACAGAATCAAAAAGCCAGGTAACATCATTTGCCTATTAGCAGCTGATATTTAACAAAAGTCCGAAGTCTGTAAACTGAGGAAAAGACAGTCTCTTCAACAAATGTTGTTGGTATAACTGGTATCTATATGCAAAAATATGAAACAAGACCCATATCTCATACTATGCACAAAAACTAACTGAAAATAGATCAAAGACCTAAATACAAAATCCAAAATGATAAAGGTTGTGGAAGAAAAAATAGGAGCAATACCGTGTATCCCAGTGCATGGCATAAACAGACTATAAAACCTTACTAACAATACACAAGCACCAGAAGAGAAAATAGATAACAGGTGTCTCCTAAAAATTCAAGCACTTACACTCATTCAAAGACTTCAACAAAAGAGTAAAAAAACTACCTACTGACTAGGAAAGAGTTTTTGGCTACCACAAATCTGATGTGTCTAATCTCCACAATCTACAAGATAACTGTAAAACCTCAACAAGAAAAATACAAATAACCCAATTTAACAATGGACAAAAGATATGAACAGACCCTTCATCCAAGAAGACCTCCAGGGGGTAATAGATATGTGAGGAAATGCTCATGATTATTAGCCACTAGAGAAATCTAAATCAAAACTACCATGAGATGCCATGTCACTCCAGTAAGGTTAGAATTAATAAAATAATAATAATAATAAATACTGAAGAGGCTGTTGAGAAACTGGAATTCTTTTGCACTGTTGGTGAGAATGTAAAATGGTGTGACCACTTTAGACACTTAAAAAACTAGAAATAGAAATATCACATGATCCTGCAATCCCTCTTCTTGAAATATATCCTAGAGAAATAAGAGCTGTCATGTGAACAGATACGTGCACACCAATGTTTATTGCAACACTGTCCACAACAGCAAAAAGATGGAACCAACCTAGCTGCCTATCACCAGATGAGTGGATAAACAAGCTATGATATAATCATACAGCGGAATACTATGCAATAATAAAGAACAATGATGATCTTAGGAAACACGTCATAACATGGAGTCATCTGGCAGACATTATGCTGAGTGAACTTAGTGCAATAGGACAAATATTGCATGAGACCATTATTATTGACGACTTAAGGTTTAAGCACAGAAGAAAATAATCTTTGATGGTTGTAAGGCGGGAGGTATTCATAGATTAGACAGTAGAAAGGAATTGGGTTAGGTGAAGAGTTTGACAGCACCAGTAGAAGGGAGGTTAGTACAACTGGATTTTACCAAAAGTTAAAAGGTTTCCGAATACAGCCCAACATTTTGAAGGACAGAATTGTAGGGGTAGGGGTCTGGAGACCATGGTTTCAGAAGATACCTTGGCTAATTGGCAAAAAAACTAAGGGACTTTTTTTTTTTTTTTTTTTAAAGAAAATGTTCTGCACGTCACTTGGTGAGTCACATCTAGGGTCTTAAAAGCTAGCAAGCTGCCATCTAAGTAGTATCAGTTGGTCCCAATCCACCTGGGGCCGAGGACAATGAAGGATATCAAAGTCATGAGGAAAATATAAGCCCATGACACAGAAAGTGCCGTATGATCTGAGACTACATCAGTATGGGACCAGAAGAACTAGGTGGTGCCTGGTCACTGCCAGTGACTGCCCTGACAGGGAATACAACATAAAGTCCGTGACATGGTGGGACAAAAATGGGTGTGCAGAACTAGAACTCTATTAAAAGACCACACTTGATGGTCTGTCGGACTGGAGGGTCTGGTGAAGACAGAGCCCCCAGACTCATTATTAGCTCAGAACTGAAACCAATACCACAGCCAACTCTTCAGACAAAGATTGGACTGGACTATAAAACATACAGTGATGCTGACGAAGAGTGTGCTTCTTGGCTTAAAGATACACATGAGGCTGTCTGAGCAGCTCCTGTCCAAAGGTGAGATGAGGTGGTGGAGGGGAACAGGAGCTGGTTGAGTAGTTACAGGAAGTTCAGCGTTGAAACAGGGAGTGTGCTGTGCCAGACTGGAGAGAAAAGCTGGAGATGCATAGTGATGTGGGTAGAGAGTTTTATATGGCAAACTGATTTGGATTGTAAATAGTCACTTAAACAGAATAATTTTTTTTTAAAGATGAATTGCTTACAACTGATTACAATTAACAAAGAAGTAATCAATCTTAGTACTTTTACGTTAGTGTGATGTTACTCCAGATGTCTGAATAACTGAGGAATATTTTTTGCTCAGAATCGAATTAGAAATTCTTGCTTATACCAAAAGAAGTTTAAATCAACTTCTAACAGACTCTTCATTTAAAGCATTATGTTGCCCAGTGGGCTCTTTCATGACTGTTCCCTGTGGTCCCAATGGTGAGGATGAATTCTATAGCACTTCAGGGTAGAGGAAGAGGGCTGCACTTTATTAGAGAAAGGGAAGTCTCCTAAGGTCAGCAACACAGGGACTCATATGACCCTCCGGTTTCTTCCTATCACGCAGAACGTTACATTAGAACAAAAGCTCCCATTGGTGAGATTAGGAGTCATCCTTCTTAAAGGGTTAACATAAAATAGTCTTATCAAAAGATGAATGAATAGGCAGATTGGATTTTAGGTACCAGCTGGTTGTAGGAGTTGTCTGGACTACTTGAAGCCCCCATCTAGACATCTAAGGATCTGTGCAGTTCCTTCTCTGTGGAATGAGGTCCCAAGATAAGTGAGTGATACTGAGCCTTGGTTGAGCTCCTTTCTACTGGATGGGGAATATGAAGCAGGAGGGGACTTCAGCCCCCGATTTCAAAGAGTGAATTGGGATGGACAGGACTAATTCTTTTCTCGTTTCATGGAATTGACTCTGCTTGCTTTTCTTGAAATTCCTGGCTTTCTTTACCTGGCTCGAGCAGGAAGTAGCACACTGGCTGGCAGGAGCCACTATGATAATGTCTCTGCAGCATCTTTTTACAGCTTTTTACTCTACCTCGGTGACAACTGGGAATCACGTAGAGTTCAGTTCGATGCATATTGAGTCTGAGATCTGCTCTGCAATGGGTGCTCCTCCCCAAATGCTCTCCTTGTTCTCCTGGGCCCCGACCCCTGGGCAGTCATGGCACCAGCTTCTCCTTTAAACCCTCCTGAGCTCACTTGGCAGTTAGGCCCTGAGAATGGAAAAATGTGACCTGTATCCTGTGCTGCCAGTGGCTGGGAAATAAAAACCTTTAATCACTTACCCAAGCTTCTTGTCTTAAAGATTGGTTTAGCAGCGGGTAGCCAGGAACCTCAAAACTTTCCCTGGTAGCAAATGCAGTTCCAGTCTCCTCCCCACATTACAGTTTCTCAGCTTACTTATTGTCTAGTAAATCCAGCCGGAGAGGCACAAGTTTTGTCGGTAGTAGCTTTGTGCCCTTTGACAAACTGATTAACTTTTGAAGGTCTTGCCTTTCTTACCTTACAACTGCAATTACAATGCGTACCTCATAGAGTTTCTTGGAAAAGTGATATCTTATTTCAAACGAGCTAGATGTATTTTTTTTCTCAGAAGGGTCTACAGAATCATTTAACAGTGGACAGTAAAAACACGCACAGTTGCCTTTTCCTGATCTTCACTACATCTGAAGTTGGAATCATCTCAGTGGTAGTGGTTTTGGTTTGGTTTGGTCTGGTTCACTATGTTTTAGAATATACATCCAAATGGTCACAATTCTATACTAGGTATAAATTAACCAGATGTTTAAGTGGAGAACCCCATAATCCCAAACTTCCTTCTGAACATAAATACGATTTATCTACACAGACGTGGAGTTTAGAAAATAAAACGTCTAATAGTCAAGATTTTGAGACTCTTTTATTCACAAAGCACTTCTGGGCCAAAACAAATGACTAGCATGTTTTACACATAATGTCAAAAGGACAATTTAAATTTTCTGGCACATATTAAGAGCATATTTATCTGTTTCTCCATAAAATCTGCATGGAGAATCTCAATGCCTACGTTCTTGTTGTTCCAATATAATCTGAGCCTGACGTTTCATATGGTAAGGATAGCCTAAGGTCTTAAACAGTCTGTGTGGAGGGTAAGAACTCAGTGTGGTGTGCAGCGGAACTCACAGGATGTCTGCTATGTATCGTGTACCTCAGTTTACCTTTTACATACGTAAGTGGATATTTTTGCCACATTAGGTCCAGTTGCACTCCTTCAGGAGTTTATTGAAATGAAAAAAAAATAAATTATTAAAGCTACTTGAGGAAAACAGTTAGCCAGTTTTCTTTTTAAGGGAAAAAACTACTCTCAAAACTCTCCAGGGACATAAGGACTTAACGAATTTCAGAGCAAGGAGGCAAGAAAGAGTTTTCCGAACTACAAAAATTGGACAAAATAGGCTAAATGGAAGAACAATTTCAATTACAAAAACACCAAGGATCATGGTTATACTCTCTTTTCTAGGAAGAAGAGTTCCTTGTCTGTAATGAAGTGAATGTACATGCGTATTTCATAGCAGTGATGGACCTTACCGCCGGGCATAGAGGTCAGGGTTTAGGAGCTGGAGGTAGAGAGATTTAGGTTCAAATCCTAGCTTGCCTACTTTACTACTTTAGGCAAGTCACTTACTGTCTCTTAGTATTAATTATTTTTAAAATTTATATATAAAATCAGAATAATAAGATACCTACTTCATATAGTAGAGACTAAATTAGTTTGGGCAAATAATTCACCTAGTACTTTGGGCATATCACATTTCAGTAAATGGAGTTACTGTTATTAAAATTTTTATTGCCTAGGCAACATTTAAAGTGTAGCCTTTATGGTGACTGGCATTGGAATGAATGTGTTCACAGCTGAGCAACTAGTATCAGGGCACTGTGACAGGCATCCGAGGTTCATACCTCTAATGGGTGACACATCTTGTCCATTTATAATATGGGAAAACACCAGAAAGTGTATCTTGTTATTAATTTTATTCAAATAGAGTTATATGTTTCCTTTATTCTTATAAAACAGCAAATGTGCTCATGCTAGTGGCCTTATTAGTGCAAATATGATAAATATTCTGTCTTATTTTGAAGGGTTTGTATTGACACTTGGCATTTGTATATAAACAAACATATGTAAAACTACAAAGCAAAACAAATGTCATCTAAATGTTACTTTGGCGGTAAGAATAGTTAACTACTTTTTCCTTTTCTGTCTTTTTTCCTATGGTAAAGGAAAGGCACTAACGCTTCCTAGTGAAACATGAGAGCTACTTTTCTGCATAAATGATTTATAAGTATTCTGAAGTACTGTAGTAAGAGCAATAGTTCAACTCAAAATTGTTCAGTGTCATAAAAGCTTAAAAAAAAAAAAACCTCATTGGAGTTTCTTTTAATCATCTTCTAGGTCTTCGAAGACAGTTAAAGAAGAATACCATTGTATCTTCATTTCCAGAAGTACTTTTCCTTCAGGGTATTATGTTATTGTATCAGACCAAGAACTCTTACATCATTTTGTGTGAGTTTTACACATTAGTAGAAATCTTACTTGGGGGGAAAACATGTCATTCAAGATATTATATGTTAGAGACAAAATTCTCATTTCATAGATTCTTTCCATTAGACACTTTAAACACTAGGTTATTTTGAAAGTTTCTTTAGGAGGTCGTAAGCAGTGTCTCTGTAAGTGAGCTGGAGACTCCCAGAGGGTCATCTAAGGGGTGGTACAATCCATAGTTGATTTCACCACAGGGGTGGCTCAGCTTAATAGGAGAGACAAGCATTTTTCAAAGATCTAAGCTATATGGCTTCATAGAAGTGAATGGAGAAAAGTATTAAGGAAGAAATTTTTCAAGAGCTCAAAATAATGAATTACTGGCATTTAAAAGCCACGGAAAGTAGATAAAACGATTGTCACAGAGCACTGAATAAAATAGTCTGGGAAAAACAGAAGCATTTCACTTCTATTTAAAATTCAAAACAGATAGGTAACATTCCAGGCATCTCCATATCTTTGGTTGTTAGACTTCAGTGTCTATCAGAACTATTTGTGAAAACACAACTTCTCAACAACCCTAAGGGCTGAAATTTTCTGAAGGAGATGCTAAATGATTTGGATACAAATCAACTTCTAAGAATCACTCCTTCATAGGTTTTGCCACTCCCCATATGTCCTAGAACATGAAAAAAAAAATCTGGAATTTAAGAAAGTAAAGAACCATTTTGGTTTTCTCTCCAACCTCGTGCACTTAAGAATAATCAAAATTTTATTAGAAATCTTAGTAGTAAGGTATTTTCTTTAATACTTGATGTTGGTTTTGTGTGTATTCCTTCATTCAATACTTTTTGAATAGTTCATTCTGCATAATCTGCTTTAATTCTTGTTTACAATAAGAAGATGGCTCAAGCACAATCTCTTATTTTCCATCTTCACCAGTTTGCTTCAAGTGGGTTCTGACTCATGGTGACCTGATGCCTGTCAAGAGTACGATTGTGCTTCATAGGGTTTTCACTGGGTGATTTTTCAGAAGTTGACCACTAGGCTTTTCTTCTGAGGAGCCTCTGAATGGACTCAAACTTCCAGCCTTCAGGATTAGCATCTATGTTAATCATTTGCATCACTTAGGTACAAATGTTTGGCTTATCTTCAATTTCCTTACATTCTAATTGGGGTGACACAGAAATAGCCACTATTAGAGGGCATTAAAATAGAGACATGCACAGGAGATCAACTGAGGATGGGTAAGGGGTGGGAACTCTAACCCAAACTGATTTGAGAACACTCCTCAGAAGAGGTCACTCATAAGCCAAACATAAAAGAAAATATTGCCTAGTTAGGTTGAGGGTATCTATAAAACCATGTTTCATTCAGAAGGAATCAAGCAATAAGATTCAAAGGTATGAAATAGCTGGAATAGCCATATCAGTACCAGCTAAATAGTCATTTTAAATACTTCTGGATATATTTAATTAGTACCAAATAAATATGGTAATTAAGTACACTCAGTAAAGGGAGGAGTGAAATGATGGAAGAAGATTGATCATCAAATTCTTGTTTGGTTAAAGAAAAAGTAACTTGAATTGCATCTTGTAAACAAAGGAGAATCAACGAAGGTTTTTAAGAACCAAAGTGACAAGATCAGATATGAATATTTGAGAAGTGTCTGTCCATCTCTTTTGCCCATTGCTTAACTGGATTATTTATCTTTTTCTTATAGCTATTTTGTAGTACCTTATAGATTATAGAGATTAGGTATTTGTCTGACATATAGTTGCCAAATATTTTTTCCCATTCTGTAGGTGGTCTTTTAATTCTATTAATAAAATCTTTGGATGAGCAAAAGTGTTTGGTTCTTAGTAGTTCCCACTTACCTATTGTCTCTTCTGTTGTTTATGGTTTGTTTGACAGAATTTAAAGTCTGTCTACATTGTAAATTAAAACTTCCATTGTTGTTTCTACTTTTTTTTGGATAAGCTTTATCATTTTAGATTTGATATTTAGGTCTTTTATCCAGTTTGAGTTGGTTTTTGTATAAGATGTAAGATATGGGTCTTGTTTCAATTTATTGCAGATGGATATCCAATTTTGCCAGCATCATTTGTTGAAGAGCTAGATTTGAATATTTGAAAGTCTTTTCTGCCATTCTGATCATATTATGGAGGAGGAACTAAAGGTGGGGTAATAAAATTAAAGTCTGGAAAAATGTTATGGAAATGTAGGAGAACAATGAAGCCCTCAGCTACAGTAGCAGTGAGAGAGACAGGAATAGATCTGACATTGCAAAGACAATGAATGAGTCCTGAAGACCTATATAAGTTGTACTGTGAGTGAATAAATGCACACAAAATCAACATTTGCTCTTCTGAAACACTTCACTGCTAAATGTTTGAATAAAATATCCATTTTCCATCAACACACAAGATTTAGAGAGGAAACTAACGTAGTAGTGATTCACTTAGAACCCAGAAACTCTTGTACCTGAGGCCACGTGGGTGACAAAGACTGTAGAGCAGAGCTTGTTAGACTTTGATGTGCAGCAGAATGACTTGGGAAGTATTTTGCATATCATAAATCTGACTCAATGGGAGACAAAATATATGAATTTTCCCTAAATTATTTTTTTAAAGTAATTTGCCTATAAGATGATTAGGCTGGAGTCAACAGCATCAATTTAGCATTCACCAATATTAATTGGGTGTCTAATACACTCAAGGATCAGGGGATGGAGTAGTGAACACCACTACCTTTACAGGACTATGTTCTGTTGTCAGTTTAGAACACCACACGTCATGGTACACATATCAGATTTTCACAGGAGTGTTGTGTGGGATGGAGGAAAACGTAGCTACCAGGAAGATTTTCACTAGGTGAGATGTAAACTTGCTTTAAAAATATGGTATCTTTGCTTTCTTCAATGGCACAAAAGAAAGCAGGCAGAAAAACATTTTAAAAGTATAACAGATACAATAGCAAAAACAATTCTACTGTGATAAAATAGTAATATTGATCTTTTGGTCTGTTTTCTATGTCTGTACCTATATATTTCTTTAACAAATATTTGGGCCATACTGTTTTAAAATAATAGGCATAACAACACTAAGAGATTAAGTGTAAAAAGCTAGAAAGCAGTACTGGGACAGTGTGAACTGTGCTGTGATTAATATTCGCAGCCGTCTTTCTTTGTGACTTGGTCTCATTAATACCTTATGACTAATTTATAGAAGTCAAGTGACATAAGTTAAAGCAAAAATAACTGCAAAAATTGTATTCTGAGTACTCTGGAACAGACTTGAATGTTTTTCAGTAAACTGTTAATGAGGATTATTACTGGGTGAAAGCATACCAGATAATTTTTGTGGTTTTACTGAAAGTGATTCCTGATTCTTTTTCCTCCTATTTTTTCCTCTTTTTTCTCCAATTAATCAGAAACATGTTATTAATTCATTTAAATGTAACTACTGTCTTACTTTATGGGTTGGATTTGACAAACCCAGTAAACTCCCTCCCATCCCTAGCAGGCTTTCTCTAGCTTTTGCTTCCAAATCCTTTTGTGATAAACCGATTATGTGAGAGATGAAAGAAATAGCTCTGTGAGCCATGGAGTCTTTTACACGTTTCAGATAGGTGGAAGTGGTGCCTGCTACTGGCTTCTTTCTTTTTCCTGGTTCCTTTCTCTTATGTTCTTTTCCGGTATGTCAGCACTGGAGAAGCATTGCATTAAGTACCCGATATTTGAACTTAATTTCAGTTGGACATAAAAATTGGCAAGGGTTATTGTTTGTCAAAGAAGCAAACAATCAAGAAATATATGACTTAGTAACCTAGTGCTGATATAACAGAAATACCACAAGTGGGTGCCCTTAACAGCCAGGAGGTTAATCTGTCACAGTTTAGGAGGCTAGAAGTTTGACTTCAGGACACCAGGTCTAAGGAAAGGATATCTCTCCCTGTAGATTTTGGGGGAAGCTCCCTCTCAACAATCTTCTCAGTTCAGGAACCCCAGATCATAAGGATATTCTCAGCTCCCAGCATTTCTTTCTTGGTGGTTTGAGATCCCTCTCATCTCTGCTTGCTTTTCTCTTTTATATCTCAAAAGAGACGTGCTCAAAATGCAACTCAATCCTGTAGATTGAATCCTGTCTCATTAACGTAACTGTCTGTAATCCTACCTCATCAACCTTGTACAGCTAGAATTTACAAAACACAGGATAATCACTTCAGATCACAAGAATGTTGGACAGCCACACAATATTGGGAATCATAGCCTAGCTAAGTAGATACATAATTTTTTTGGGGGGGGGATGCAATTCAACCCATGAGGACACGTGAAAAGATATTTGGCCTCTTCATACATAAAGAAATACAATAACTTCACAAATATAAAGCATTTCATTTTTTTTACCAATGAAAAGTAAAAATTTTGATGATCTCTTGAGTTGGTGAGGACAGAATTATGGAGAAGCATGTATCAGTGTTGAGAGAGTAGTTTTGTACCTCTGTAACATCAGTTTGGCAGTTAACATGTGAATTAAAATTACCCATGCCTTTTGATCTGGCAATCACACCCCTAAAATGTACCTCATAGATCCAAACCAAAACCAAACCTTTTGCCATTGGGCAGATTCCTACTCACAGTGACCCTGAAAGACAGAGTAGAACTGCCCCGTAGGGTTTCCAAGGAGTGCTTGGTGGACTCAAACTGCTAACATTTTCGTTATCAGCTGTAGTTCTTAAGTACTACCCCTCCAGGGTTTCCATGTTTCGTAGATGGGCTTAGAGAATTGTTCCCAGATACATGTATAAGGAAATCCATTTAATATTGTGTCATAAAAAGTAACAACCACAAAAAAGAAAAAGACAGAAAATATAACCAGGACTTCTATCAATAGATGGATGAAAAATATGGTGTGATTGAAAAACATAAAATATACGTGGAAACAGAAGGCTCTTTCTAAGACATATTAAATGAAAAAGCAATATAAATATCACAATGTCTAGTATGATTCTGTCTGTGTAAATAAAAAATAATTTTTTTTTTCCAGAAGGAAATTGAAAGTATAGAGTAATAGAGATTTTCTTTGCGAAGATAGATTAGTTGGTTATGGGAGGTTTTCACTCTTCATTTTGAATTCTGCACTGTATAATATGACTCTTATTTATCTTTTAAAGGTCAGCAGGAGATGTGGGCTGTGAATTTGTAGACTAAATTTTTATTTTATTTTTTTATATAGTACTCCATTTCTAGAAAAAATATGCACAAAACAAAATGTGTGCTTGTGTGTGTAATAATTTTTAAAAACTTTTTATTTTGAAACAGTTGTACATTCACATGTAGTTGTAAGAAATAATATAGAATGTGTCGTTTTGAGTGCATCTCTTTGTGCAGCCTTTTTTGTGATTACTCTGGGCGTTACACGCATACATACTCTGTTGTTATTGTTGGATGCCTTCCAGTAAATTCTGATTAATAGCTACCCACGTGAGAGAGATAAACAGCCCAATAGAATTTTCTTGGCTATAGCCTCTACAGAAGCACATTTCCAGGTTTTTATCTCATGGAGCCACTGGGTGTGTTCAAACTGCTCACCTTTCTGTTAGCAGCAGCCCAGCACTTAACTTTGTGCTACCAGTTCTCTTTATATATTTCATAAATACTCTATTAAGTGCTTATTAAATGGATAGCTAAATCTGTTTAACTATATAAATACTTTATAAATTGAGATGTCAAGGTTTTTTTTAATATTATTGTGCTGAAGCATGACTGAGAGAAATTATTAAACATGGCGTTTCATTAGAATCATGTCAATTAAATCAGGGCTTTTGTAAAGGCAGCAGGAGAATAAAGATACATTTTTAAAATTTCCCTTGAGTGCATCTAATGTATAGCCAGAGTTGAAAATCACTGGTTGTATCAATATTTTGAAAACATTAATGCACTTAAAAATCACCTGCGGATCTTGCTGAAATGCAGATTTCTGTTCTTTAAGTCTGTGTGGGGCCTGAGATCTTGCTTTTCTAACAAGTTCTGGATGATACTAATACTGCTGATCTGTGGGCCACACTTGGGGTAGTAAACAGTTACAGGGGCCGGTCTTTGCTGAGCTTTGGAGCTTGAAATTCATTGAGTTTGATGTGGAGATCCAGGGACTGCAAAGCAGAAAATCATGAAATGGAGACTAGTGAGTAGTAGGAGCCGAAGAAGGGTGTGGTGGGGGGAAAGGAGAGAGTACTGATGAACAGAGTGGACAGATGGAAGGTTCTCAGGGTCATTACTTTCCTTTTGTCCTTTTTTGTTCCTTTGAAGGAATTTTGTCTTAAATTATACCATTTTCTAAGCAGTAATTATACCAATGGAGAATTACAATTAAAAAGAAAAACTTTTGGATTTGTTCCTTGAGAAAATATGAATGCCTAAGTGAATTTATAGTTCAGTTCAGCCTTGTCTGACTAAGCACCTTAACAGCATAATAGATTTAAACTGTTGGAAGCAATGTTGCAGGCAATGAGAGCATGCGACTAAGTGATAACAAGGATTCATCGAGCACCCAATATGTGCCAGGAATTTTAACATATATTATCTCATTTAATTTCACAGTAACTAGATGAGCTAAATGTTTGTATTCTTATTTGGAGATAAGGAAACTAAATCATAAAGCATGCAAGTTATTTGAATAGATACCAACTAGAGTTGGTGTCTCTACTCAGATGCTTCTATTCTAAATATGATATTCTTTCTATTGCATCTGGAAAAGGCTAGAACTACAGATATAGCAGATATATTGAAAACTAAAAAAATTAAAATATTTAGTTGTATACCATATAGGCTCTCAAAAGATGGAAATTACTATTCAGCTTATAAAAAGTCATTAAAAAAGCATTGAACTTACAGAACATAATAAACTTAAGATTCATACTTTAATCTTTAAAACAGGAATGATTTAATAGTGGCATAATTGAGAAAAATACTGAAATATTAACAAAAAAATGTAACAGTAGTTCAGGGACCTAGTATTATAGGGACCTAATAGGCCCTTGCTTTAAGGACTCCCTAACGCTAAAAATAAGGAAACCCTGATGACCTAGTGGCTAAGAACTACAGCTGATAACCAGAAGTTTGGCAGTGCGAATCTAGCAGCTGCTCCTTAGAAACTCTACGGGGCAGTTCTACTCCATCCTGTAGGGTTGCTATGAGTCAGAATCTATAGGACAGAAAACCGGGTTTGGTTTTTTGAATGCTAAAAGTAATCCTTAATTTTTCCCTTACTGTTTTCTCAGAACCGTATGACAGACTAACCCTCTTGCTTCTGAGATAGAACTACACAGGAAGTATTCTCTTAGGAATAGAGGATGTGGGATAGATGTCTGTTTAGGCAATAGAAATAACCCAACATAAGAAGAAAGAACAAGGACATTTTAGTATCAGTGTTGAAGTAGGAAGATACAGAAAGAGAATTGTCCCTGACTGTCTATCTGACGGAAGAGGCTTAGATTGAGTACATAATTCAAAACGAGGAGGACTGAGTGTATATTACCTTCCATCTGTCTTGGCAACTTATGCTTAAGTACTTAGATCTTGGATTTATCCCTATCAGTTGGCAAACAGGTCTAGAAAGACTCTTGAGCTTTATTGAAATTCTGAAAGTCAGTGGAGCATCCACACGTCTCCTAACTGTGGCCAGCATGAGAAAGCACACTGCTGGTAACAACTCTCTAACATTCATCCCATGAGACCTGCAAAGCAGAACCTGAAACTGATGTTGGTCATTCAAGCAGCTCATCAGTATAAGCAGATAAGCTACACTATTTAAGTTTCTATGTACTTATTATGGGTTGTAAATAAGTTGCCAAAGTTTAACTCTTATTTTCAACCTCTTATTTTTCAATCTCAGCTTCTTAATTCTCAGCTCTTAACAACTAGGTATTACTACTCTTAGTAGCTCAAAATGCACCTTTTAAATTATGTTGTTGCTGTTAGGTGCCATTGAGTTATGCCTAACTCGTGTAGACCCTATGTGTATCAGAGAAACCATTGCCTGGTCCTGCACCTTCCTCAAAATTTCTGTATTTGGGCCCATTGTTTCATCCACTGTATCAGCCCTCTCACCTGAGGGTCTTCCTCACTCAGTGACCCTTTACTTTGCCAAACATGGTGTCTTTCTCCAGTAACTAGTCCCTCCTGATAATGTGTCAGGAATATGTGAGAGTAAGTCTCACCATCCTGGCTTCTAAGGAGCATTCTTGCTGTACTTCTTCCAAGACAGATTTTTCATTCTTTTGGCATATTCAGTATTCTTGGTGTATTCATTATTCTTTGCCAACACCATAGTTCAAAGGCGTCAGTTCTTCTGTCTTCATTCTTCATTGTCCAGCTTTTACATGCTTATAATGCAGTTGAAAATACTATGACTTAGATCAGGTACTAGTCCTCAAAGTGATGTCTTTCCTTTCTGACATTTTAAAGAGGTCTTTTGCAACAAATTTGCCCAGTGTAGTGCAGCTTTCAGTTTCTTGACTGCTGCTTCCATTGATTGTTAATCCAAGTAAAATGAAATCCTTGGCAATTTCAGTCTTTTCTCCATTATCATGATGTTCCTTACTGGTTATTTTTGTTTTCTTGATGTTGAGGTGTAACCCATACTGAAGGCTGCAGTCTTGATCTTCACCAGTCAGTACATCAAGTCCTCTTCACTTCCAGCAAGCAAGGCTGAACCATCTGCATACTGCAAGTTGTTAATGAGTCTTCCTTCAATTCTGACACTGCGTTCTTTTTCGTATAGTCCAGATTCTCAGATGGTTTTCCCATCACACAGACGGAAGAAGTATGGTGAAAGGATACAACACTGACACATATCTTTCCTGAATTTTAGAATAGCATAAGCTCAGATTCACAGCTTAAGTAGTGCAGAGTCAAGAAAACTCACTAAAAAAAAAAAAAAAAAAAAAAGCTACTGGGACAAAGGCTGTGCCTGCCTTTGAGATGAATCTGTACCAACATTGCTGCCGCTGTACCCTGTCCCAACTTTTACTGACCTCTACAACTACAGCTACAGGCTTTATGCAAACCTATTGGAAATCCTGATGGTGTAGTAGTTAAGTGCTGCAACTGCTAACCGGAAAGTCAACAGTTCAAGTCCATGAGGCTGTACTTGGAATCTCTATGGGCAGTTTTATTCTGTTTGTAGCATTGCTATGAGTTGGAATTGACTTGACAGCAGTGGCTTTGGGTAGGATTCTTTTATGCTGCACTTCATTTGATTGAAAATGATGTGATAGCATGCTTCCAGTGTAATTATAGTAGGAAGAGTGCTATAGGGCACAGTAACCTACTTCGAATTTGTGAAATGAGTTTTAGATCGTTCTGATATGTGTATGTACATTTTGGTTTGTTGCTGAAAGCTGATCCAAGATCTTCAGGTGCCTACTAGCTACCTGCCCATAATAATGTTAGCAGTGGCTGCCATTCCATTCTTCTTGGCAGTTATTCTTGTGTCTCTCTGATGCCTTGCCTCACTCTCTGGTTACTTCCCTGTCTCCACTTCTACTCATGGCACTTGGACTTAGCATTGCTGGGTAGGGACTTAGCATCCCTTGTGATTGATTTGCAATTCTGGCAGCATCCCTCTGTCTAGTTTGCTCTGCTTGGCCTCTCAGGACCCACCAGTGTTTCAGCCATCCCCTCTCAATATTCTCCTTGCTTAAGAAAAGAGATACAGGTAAGTGTATTATAATTACATTATGTGGAAGATATTCCCCAACAGACATTATTTAATATGCAAAGAATTATTAAGTGTTAAAAAATCAAAGCCGAAATTTTGATTTACAACCAAACTCCATCAATCTTTTTTATTTCAAGTAACAGACATTGCTGAAAATATGAAAAGCCAAAGATTAGCAAGATTCAAATTAGTCATGTCATTTTTTTTCCCTATTTAATTCTCTTGTTTCATTGCTGGTACCATACTCAGGTGTCTAATGAAAATATGAAAAAATGCGAGTGCTAAAATCCAATATGTTGTGCCTGACTTGAAAAATTAAATGGAGAAAAATTTATTTAAATGTGATTTTTTTCTATTTTGTAATTACACAGAAAAATTACTGACTTTTTATTTGTGTTTATATATGAATACATGTATGTAAAATGTTTATACAGAATGATGGGCTCTTCTACAATCTCTACTGAGTAACTTTTAAGACACTTAGTCTTGAAATGTATACTCGATTGTTTAAAACTCTAAGGTGGGTTTCTGTCACCTCCAAGTATGGTACATCTTTTGATTATGTCCCACAGATGTTGAACTTTTCTTTTTTATTTTTGTGTTTAGTTTTGGAAAAATTCTGTTACCTTCGAATCTACTGATACTTTTCTACATTGATTCATTCTTATTACTGTTATTTTCTAATTTTTAGCATTTTCACTTAATTTTTTTTTCTTATTTCATTTCCCTGAAGACATTAGTCACTTTTACCTTCAGATGGTATGTTGAAACACTTTTCCTTGGTCTTTCACAAAACCTTTTGGCCCTTCTCACTTCATATCACACATTATAGTTTCAGCAAATTATTTCATGTTATTTGAAATACTTTCTGATTCAATGCTTACTGAAATTCTTGTCTTTCAATACTAAGCTCTGAGCTCTGATATTACTCTGTGAAGTCTTTCTCATTACCCTCTGGTGTAGTTGAAAGCTCCCCTCTATTTTTGGTCAAAACACTTTCTATATGCCTTATTTTATTACAGTATATTTCATATGTATTATATTTTTGTTGTACCTATTATTAGGTGCACATCTACTTTATTAGACTATAGCATTCTCAAGAATGAAAGATAGTTTCTTTTCATTACAATTTCTAACATATAGTAAGTGCTCAATATTTTACATTTTGTATTCTTTATTGTTCCTAAAAGTATGTGAGGAACTTTGAACAAGAATATCAGCCACATAATTGGCCTTTTCCACTTTGAGCAAAGGAAAATGAAGGCAGCCAGAGACACAGGAAAATATTAGCCCAGAAGACTAAGGACGGCATGAAACAAAGACCCCCCAACCTGAGACCCGAAGGACTAGATGCTGCCTAGCTACCACCAGTGATAAGCCCAACAAGGGACACAACAGGGTCTGGGACAGAGCAAAGGAAAAATGTAGATGAGAACTCACGTTCACAGGAAAAGACCAGCCTTGGTGCTATGACAGAGACTAGAGAGGAGCCTTCCAAACTACAGCCCCCAGATGTACTGTTAACCCAGAACTGAAAACATTCCTAAAGCTCACTCTTCAAAAAAAGATTAGAAAGACCTATTAAACAAGAGGAAACCCTGGTGTCATAGTGGTTAAGAGCTACAGCTGCTAGCCGAAAGGTCAGCAGTTCGAATCTACCATGTGAAGAATATACTTTGTAGCTGAATCAGATATGAGACCAAATGGACAGCTCCTGTCCAGAAGCAGAATGAGAAGACAAGACGGTATCAGAACTGGTTGAATGGCCACCGGGAAGCCAGTGTGGGAAGAGAGAGTGTGCTGATGGGCTGCGGTGACTGCAACTGGTATCACAAAACCGTATGAATACCTTTTTATATGAGAAATTGACTTGAAATATAAACTTTCACCTAAAGCACAACTGAAAACAAAAGAATACAGCCTTGAAAACCTTATCGTGCAGTTCTACTCTGTCTTACAGGGTCGCTGTGAGTCAGAATTGACTTGCCAGCAGCATGTTACACGTATATATGTTTGTACATAGACAAGTAAGTTAAACTTGGCAAGACAGACTTATCTGTTAGCATTATTATTTCTAGAAAGAACATGGCTATGAGTATGAAAAGTGGGAATGAAAGAAAAGATGAATTTTGAATTTATGCTTTTTAGGACATTTGGAAATTTTTTTCTACTATAGCCATGAGCAGATTTCATTACTTAAATAGTAATAGTGCTTAAACTAGACCCAGGAAACTATACTTCCATGTCAGTGAGGAAGTACTAGATCAATATTTCCCAGCTGCTTTCAAATTTCTGGAGCCCATTTATATTATAATTAGACACAATGAATCTGGACAAGGAAAAGTGCACATAAAATTAAAAACTTGAAACCCTATAAAAGCCCATACACAGACTATATAGGGACATAACTGAACTTTAAATTTTTCCCAAGCTTCCTAGAACACAATAAAATAAGACAGAAAATGTGGGGTATTAGGTAGCTATTAACACTATAGAGGAGCCCTGGTGGTACGGTGCTTAAGTGCTCAGCTGACAGCTGAAAGTCTGCATTTAGAGCCCACCAGCCGCTCCATGGGAGAAAGACATGGCAAACGGCTTCCATGAAGACGGCAGCTTTGGAAACCCTATTGGGCAGTTCTACACTGTCCTGTGAGGCTTCTATGAGTCAAAATCGACATGAAGGCCATGGGATGGAATTACTACCAGAATAAAAGATAACTAAGAACCACAATCATACGTCTGTGGGTCAGTTTGAGCAGGTCTGCTCTGTTATGACAAACCCCTCGTGGCGTGGTCATTAAGTGCCATGGCTGCTAATCAAAAGGTCAGCAGTTCAAACCCTCCAGGTGCTCCTTGGAAACTCTGTGGGGGCAGTTCTGCTGTGTGCTATAAAGGCTCTATAAGTTTGAATCGACTTGACAGCAGTGGATTTTTTTTGACTCATCTGTGATGGGCTGAGATCAGTATGTTGGCTGAGTGATGGCTGATCGAGATTCTGACAAATGGGATGGTCTGTTTCAGGCCCAAGAATCTCTCTGCTCTTTTGTGATAGCCAAACTCTACTCTTATCATGGCAATGTGGGGGTCCAAAAGAGTAGACTCGATACTGTAGACACTTTTCAAGCCATTGCATCTGCCATGTCCACTGACATTCAGTTAGCTAAAATAAGTCACATGGTCAGACACGGTGGCAGGACACATTGGAGGTAGAACTGAAGAGGCAAGAGTACTTCTTAATCATATCTAATCATACATGGTAACTTATTAATGTCTTTAAAAGAAAAATAACCTTATTTCACAGGAAAACAAAACTTGACTCACTTTAGTATGTCAAGAGATGATTCTCAAAGGCTAGTTTATGTAGGAGGCTACTAGTAATGCAATGGACACATCTCTATATTGACACACAGTGTTTTCTGAGCCTATGAGGTTTTAAATTAGTATCAATGTTTCCTGAGCTTTGCTTAATAAAAATAGATGTTTATGTTGTAGTTATTGTTTCACATGAATTACTTAATTATAAACTCCATGACTATGTCAGAAAAAGAACACAGACTGCTGTATTTGCATTTTATAGATGAAGAAACATTGCTCAACAACATTAAGTGATTTTCCCAGTGCCAAAGATTTAATAAATGGCGTGTCAGATCTCACCCACCCCATTCATTCCGTCACATCACGTTATCTATCTAAGGCCTAGAAAAACCAGTAAAACAGTTCATACTGGTTTGATTCCAGCTCATGGTGACCTCACATGTTTCAGAGCAGAACTGGGCTCCACAGGGTTTTCAATGGCTGTGATCTGTCAGAAGTAGATTGTTGTAATTTTTTTCTGAGCTGCCTCTGGTGGATTAGAACCTCAAACCTTTCATCTAGTAGCCGAACACAGGCGACCACCCAGGGACTCCTATTCAACATGATAGTGAACACACACACACACACCCATGCATGCATGCACACACACACATGAATGCATGTACACACACACATACACACATGAATATGTGTACATACAGTTGCTTTTTGTAGTTTTTAGTTAAAGTGACTCACGTACTTAACACATTAACTATTTTAGTATATTTGAGTTCTTCTTGTTGTTTTTAAGGTTGATCATGTTGTTTTGTTTACATCTAGTCTACTGCTTCTCATTGCTGGCTAGAACCGTGTCGTCTGCTGCCATCACATTACCCACTTCTTCAGATTGCTTCTGTTTTTGCTATCACTGTGAGATTACCATGAACATTTCAAACATGTCTCCTTACAGATTTCTGTGTGAATTTATTTGAGATATTAATCCAGGAGTGGAATGACTAGGTCATAAAAAATAAAAAAAAACCCAAACCACTGCTGTTGAGTTGGATCCCTCTCATAGCAACCCTAGAGGTCAGAGTAGAAGTGTCCCATAGAGTTTCCAAGGACTGCCTGGCAGATTTGAACTGCTGACTTTTCAGTTAGTGATGTAGAATTTAACCACTATGCTACCAGGGTTTTGACTAGGTCATGGTTATGTACATATTGAATTTCACCAAATTCTTCCAGCTTACTCTTCAGAAAGGCTGTACTATTGTGTTGATTTAGCAGTTCTTAAGACTTCCAGCACTCCTGTTTCCATATCAGCATCTGGAATTAACCAGCCTTCCAATTTTTGTAAGTCTAATAGGGACAACAAGATATGCCAATTGTTATCCTGCACTCCATCTTCTTTCATAGGGTGAAGTTTAATTTTTATCTTGATATGTGATAGACGTTAATACATTAAAAATGTTAGCCTTGAATATGTCACATACCTTGTGACTATTTCCTTGGTGAAGTTTTTCTTCAGTTAGGCTTTAAGCATTTCAATTTTTTGGTTCCTTTTTAACTTTTTTTCAATAATTAGAAATTTTTCTAGACTCAAATTAATCAAGCTGTTCCTCCACTTTTCTGTCCTAAGTACTGTGTGTTTAGAAAGATTTTGTCATCTACTTAGTAGAGAAAAATTATGCTAAGTAATTGGTTCTAAAAATATTTCATTGTGCTTTAATCTGGAAAAGATGATGACTAAGAACTTCAAATACATGAGGAAAAACGAGCCCAAGAGACAGAAAGACCCATAGGAATGGATAACTGCATCAGCATGAGACCTGAAGAACCAGATGATGACTGGTCATCATCAAAGGCAGCTGTGTGGAGGACACAATGTAGAGCCCTTGATGCAGCACAAGGAAAAAAGGTGTTCAGTTCAAGAACTCTACTAAAAGATCAGAACTGATGGTCTGACAGCCTGGAGGGTCCCCTGGGAACATGGCCCCCAGACTTGCTGCTGGCCCAGAACTGAAACCAGCATTGAGGTCAACTCTTCACACAAGAAGGGACTAGACTCAGGGACACAGGGTAAGCATATGATGTGTGTACTTTATGGCTTTATACATTTACAGGAGGCTGTCCTGGTGGTTTCTTTCTAGAGGGGAGAGAAGAGGGTGGAGACAAGGGGACAGGTGTTCAATAAGAGAATACTAAAAGTAAAGAGTGAAAAGGAGGAGTGTGCTGTCACAGGGTGACGAGAGCAGATGGAGTTGCAGATAGGGGGGCATGCAAAACTGATTTGGATTATACACATCCACTTAATCATAATGAAAAACATATTTTGTTGTGCTTTAAGTAAAAGTTTACAATCCAAGTTAATTTGTCATACAAAAACTTACACAGATTACAGTGTAACTCTAGCTGTTCTCCACACACTGGGACAGCACACTTCTTTCCACCCTGTATTTTCCATGGCCATTCAACTAGCTCCAGTCCCGCTCTGCCCTTTCATCTCACCACTGGACAGGAGCTGCCCAGTAGTCTCATATAAATACTTAAGCCAAGAAACATATTCTTCAGCAGTATCACTTTATGTCTTATAGTCTA
Organism: Heterohyrax brucei; assembly: GCA_028571685.1. Classification (NCBI taxonomy): domain Eukaryota; kingdom Metazoa; phylum Chordata; class Mammalia; order Hyracoidea; family Procaviidae; genus Heterohyrax; species Heterohyrax brucei. The sequence continues at coordinate 52,364,171 of CM053150.1, read as the reverse complement.
GTCCAATCTTTGTCCAAAGAGTTAGTTGGCTTCAGGAATGGTTTCAGTTCTGGGCTAAAAGAGAGTCCAAGGGCTGCGTCTACCAGGGACCCTCCAGTCTGTCGGGTCACCAACTCTGGTCTTTTTAATGGTGTTTAAATTGTGCACACCATTTTTTTCCTGTTACGTCAGAGACTCTTTGTTGTGTTTGCTGTCAGGGCAGTCATTGGTGGTAGCCAGGCATCATCTAGTTCTTCTGATCTCTTGCTGATGTTTGTGCATTATGTGGCCTTTTCTGTCTCGGGGTCATATTTTCCTTATGTCTGTGATGTCCTTCATTGTCTTTGGCTCCAGGCAGGTTAGGATCAATTGAAGCTTCTTAGAGTGTTGCTTGTCAGTCTTGAAGAATCAGATGACACTCACCAAGCTGGATGCGGAGTATTTTCATAAAAAGCTTTGTTATGCCACTTGACCTGGATGTCCCATGAAACCATGGTCCCCAGAACCCTGTCCCTGCTACTCCATCCTTCAAAATGTTCTGTTATATTTAAGAAACTTCTTAACTTTTTGTTTAATACAGTTGTACTGACATCTCCAATACTTCATGTTGTCCCTCCCTTCACCTAACTCGTCTACTGTCTAATTGATGAACACTCCTCTCCCTCCCTCCCCATCCTTGCAACCATCAAAGATTTTCTTCTGTATTTAAAGAAGTAAAATTGAGTCCTCGTAATAGTGATCTCATACAAGTTTTGTCCTTTTGCAACAAATTTCAGTCAGCATAATGTCTCCCACATTCCTTCATGTTATGAGATGTTTCCCAAGATCATTGTTCTTTAAAATTGTGTAGTATTCCGTTGTGGGAATATACCATAGTTTGTTTATCCATTCTTCCATTGATAGGCACTAAGATGGAATCTATCTTTTTGCTATTGTGGACAATACTGCAATAAACACTGGTGTGCACACACGTGTTTGTGTGACAGTCCTTATTTCTCTAGAGTATATTCAATGAAGTGGGATTGCTGGATTGTATGGTATTTCTATTTCTAGCATTTTAGAAAAGTGTCAGATCAATTCCAAAGTGGTTGCAGTATTCTGCATTCCCACCAGCAGTGTAGAAGTGTTCCAGTCTGTCCAATATTTACTATTTTGTGATTTTTAAGTAAGGCCAACTTTGTGAGTTGATATTTCACGGTAGTTTGGATTTGGATTTCTCTAATGGCTAATGATCATGAGCATTTCCTGAGGTATCTGATTAGCTACCTGAAAGTCTTCTTGGGCAAAGTAGACACCGTGTCCTTTGCCTATTTTTTGAGTTATTGTCTTTTTGATTTTGAGGTTTTAGAGTATCTTCAAGATTTTGGGGATTAGATGCTGATAAGATTTGTTGTATCCAAAAAGTTTTTCTCAGTCTGCAGGTTGTCTTTTTATTCCTTGGGTGAAGTCTTGGGATGAGCACAAATGTTTGATTTGTAGGCAATCCCAGTTATCTACTTTTTCTTCTGGTGTTTGTGCTTTGTTGGTAATGTTTTGCATTCTATTTATGACGTGTATTAGGACTCGCAGCATTGTCCTTATTTTTCTTTCAGTGATATTTATTGTTTTAGATTTTATATTTAGATCTGTGATCCACTTTGAGTTAGTTTTTGTACATGGTATGAGATATGGGTCTTGTTTCATTTTTTTGCAGATGACTATTCAGTTATGCCAATACTGTATATTGAAGAGACCATCTTTCCTCCAATTTATGGATTTGGGGCTTTGTCAAATATCAGCTACTCATAGGTGGATGTCTTTATGTCTGGATTCTTGATTGTGTTCTATTAGCCTGTGTACCTGTTGTCGTACCAGTATCAAGCCATTCTGACTATTGTGGCAGTGTAATAGGTTCTAGAGTCAGATAATGTGAGGCCTTCCAGTTTGCTCTTCTTCGGTAATGCTTTACTTATCCAGGACTTCTTCCCTTTCTATATGAAGTTAGTGATTTATTTCTCCATCTCATTAAAAAATGACTTTGGAATTTGTATTTGCATTGCATTGTCTCTATAGCTAGCTTCAGGTATGATAGACATTTCCACAGCATTAAGTCTTCCTATCCATGAGCAAGATATGTTTCTCCACTTACATAGATTTCTTCTGGTCTCTTGCAGAAGTGTCCTGTAGTTTCTTTATATAAACTTTTTACATTGGCGGTTGTATTTATTCCTAAGTATTTTATCGTTCAGGGGCCTGTTGTAAATGGTATTGATTTGGTGATTTTGTATTTGATGTTGTCTATGTTGGTGTGAAGAAGGAATCCAACAGATGTCTTCAGGTTTATCTTATGTCCTGCTACTTTGTTGAATTCTTCTATTTGTTCCAGTAGTTTTTGTGTGGATTCTTTAGAGTTTCCTGTGTATAAGATCATATCATCTGCAAACAGAGATAGTTTGACTTCTTCCTTACCAATCTGGATGCCTTTTATTTCTTTCTGTTGCGTGATTGCTCTGGATAGAACCTCCAGAACAATATGGAATAAAGGTGTTAACAAACGGCGTCCTTGTCTGGTTTCCATTTTCAAGTAGGATGCTTTCAGACTCATCATTTACAATGATATTGGCTGTTGGCTTTATATACCCACTGCTGTCTGATCAGGAGAAACCCTGGTGGCATAGTGGGTTAAGTACTACGTCTGCCAACCAAAAGGTCAGAAGTTCAAATCCACTAGGCACTCCTTTGAAACTCAATGGGGCAGTTCTACTTTGACCTCTAGGATTGTTACGAGTGAGATCCGACTCGACAGCAATGGGTTTAGTTTTTGGTTTTGGTCTAGTCGCGTATGACTCATAGTGACCTTAGAGGTCAGAGTGGAACCACCCCATAGAGTTTCCAAGGAGTGCCCGGCAGATTTGAACTGCTGACTTTTTGGTTAGTAGATGTAACACTTAACCCACTATGCCACCAAGGTTTCCTAGTTTTGTATAAATGCCCTTTATTGTGTTGAGGAATTTCCCTTCTAGTCCTATTTGGCTGATAGTTTTTAACTAAGTAGATGTTGGACTTTGTCAAATGCCTTTTTAGGTCTTTTCGTCTTTTTGGATATGTGCATTAATTGAGATAAATAGGTCTCGGAGTATTGCTTTTGCTGTCCTATAGGTTCTGGTAGGATGTATTTTAGTTTTCATTTGATTCTGTGAATGTCTTCTTCCATCTTGATTTCTTCTACAACTCAGTAGTTTTTGAGCAAGGGATTGTTCAGTTTCCATGTGCTCGACTTATTTTCCTTGATTTTTTTCTTTTATTGATTTTACTGTTATGGCTTTATGTCTGAAAAGATGTGTGGCAATATTTGAATTCTTTGGCCTTTGTTAAGGCTTGCTTTATGGCTTAATATATAGTCTATTCTGGAGAATGTTCTCAGTGCATTGTAAAAGTAATTGTACTTGTTCACTGTTAGGTGTAGTGTTCTGTATATGTATATGAAATGAAGTTGGTTGTTTTGGTGTTTAGGTCTTCCATGTCTTAAGCTTCCTTCTGGATGATCTTGCACCAAAAGTGATGTGTTGAACTTTCCTATTGTTATAGCAGAGCTGTCTGTTTCTTTGTTCAGTTCAGTTAAAGGGCTTTTATTTTTATTTATTAAATGTATTTGGAGCCCATCGCTGGGTAAATATTTAATATAGTTATGTCTTCCTAGAAACTCTGGTGGTGTAGTTGTTAAGTGCTAACAAAAGGAGACAATTTTAAAAGAAGCTCGGGATAAACAAAAAATAATCTAGAAAGGAGAGTCAATAAGACTAAGCTTGTACTACTCAGCAGAAACTATAAATATGAGAACAGAGACAGCTGCTAACAAAAAGGTTGGCAGTTCAAACTCACTAGGCAGTCCTTGGAAACTTGGTGGGGCAATTCTCCTCTGTCTTATAGAATCATTATGAGTTGGAATCAACTTGATGGCAACAAATTTGGTCTGGCTTTGTTTTTTATGTCCTCCTGTAGTATTGACCCTTAATCGTTATATAATGTTCTTTCTTATCCAATATGGTGAATGTTAGTACAAAGTCTATTTTATCGGAAGTTAATATTGCCACTCTTGCTCTTTTTTGAATGTTGTTTGCTTGATGTGCTTTTTTCCATCCTTTGAACTTTAGCTTGTTTGAGTTTTTAAGTCCAAGGTATGTCTCCTGTAGGCAGCATATAGATGAGTTTTTTTTTCCTTCAATCTGCCACTTTCCATCTTTTTGTTGGTGCATTTAATCTATTTATAGTCAGCATAATTATTGATAGGTGTGATGTCTTTTTTTTCTGCATTGTAGACAATTCCTTTTTACCATTTAGTTTTCTGTGCTGAGTTGTTTTACTTTATGTATTTCCTTTTCATCTTTTTCATTGCTGTTGGTTTTGTATTTGCTGTAACTTTGTGTTTTTCTTGTTTTTTATTTTGATGTATAGGATTGTTAATTTCCTTTGTGAGTACTTTAATATTTGCTCCTGTTTTTCTGAGTTTAAACCAGTCTTTAATATCTTTGTATTGTCTGGAGTTCCTCTCCATATGAGAGATTTGTGACTACATTTTTGTAAGTCCCTTTTTTTTGTTGTAACATTGTCCTCTGTTGCAGAATAATATCCCTGTTTCTGTATTTTCAGTCTTTTGTCTTTGATTTACTTTTGTGATTTCCCTGTCTGGGTTTTAATAATTTTAATTATAATATACTTTAGCGTCTTTATTTAGGGATCTACTTTGAGTGGCTTTCAATGGGCATTGTAAATAGATACCTTCTCATCTTTCATGATATCAGGGAAGTTCACTGTGAACAAATCTTCAGCAATTCTGTCTGTGTATTCTGTCATGCCTCCCTTTTCTGTTACTCCAGTCACCCATAGATTAGTGCTTTTGGTAGAATCCACATAATTCTTAGTGCTTCTTGAGTTTTTAAAATTGTTTTGTCTAGTATTTCCCCCAATATGTTGATGCCATATGCTTTATCTTCACTCTCACTAGTTTGGCCTTCCCTTGACTCAGTTCTGCTCCTTTGGCTTTCTATTGAGTTGTCTAATTCTGTAATTTTATTACTAATTTTCTAAATTTCCTAATGGCGGAAGTATTTTGGCCCTAAAGTTCCAGCTCAGGGGAGTCAGCAGACTTTTTCTTCCCCTTCCCCCTGTTTGTTAAATTGTTTGCTCTCCAAGTCTAGGAGAATGGCTCAGGGTTTGTGCATAATGAATCTTACTTCTAGCTCATGTAATGGTATCAGACTAAGGAGTTGGGCACAGTGCTGAGATGGGGGGAGGAGAAAGTGCCTGGAAACAGGGAGAGAAGTTTATCTGAAAAAAAGTTTAGATCCATGTGCAGCGAGTTAGACACAAGCCATTTAACTTTTGATGATCAAGTTCCATGTTTCACTGGCTCTGGAGATTTAAGTGGTCTCCCCACTGCTCTGCCTCTGCTACTGAGGATGCCTTCCAAACACCACCATTCCATTCACCATGCTGGCTGCAGCTGATTACTGCCTGGTCAGCTTTGGCCAGTCCTAGGTGCTTCTGGACCTACTCTCCCTTCCCCATTGCTCAGTCTGATTTCTCAACGTTCCTTTTGATGATCAGGGCTCCTAGAATGTCATACGTAATGTATTTGTGTGTTCTTTTGGGTCTTTGCTGTTAGAAGGATGACAGGTAACATCAGAATACTTGGCCATCTTTGCCCTGCTTGTAAAAATTCTAATAAATATTAAGATTTTTAACTTTTAAAAATTTTCAGAGGGTATGCCATATAAAAACCTATCCACCCCTTAGACTTTTTTTCCTCACTTTACCTCTAAGGTATCAGAGTGACAAAAAGAAAGGTAAGGAACAAGAAACTGGGCAAAATCACATGCTTGAATAATGTCTGTTGTGCTCATTCCTTAAACATTAAGTAGCTGAGTCTTCACACTTTCAGATGCTATTTTACAAGAACTGCATCTTCATCCGTGTTAAAATACGCTGCCTTGCATTTTATGTAGGTGAAATTTATAATGCAAAATTAAAAATTCAACAGTTATGAAACATTATGAACTGAAGCAGTCTGTATTCATCTTTTCCTTACCTCTTATAATCATAAATACTGACCAAAATTGTTGTTCATTTTTTGTTATGTGATGGAGAGTGTTGGCAAAAATTAGTAGTATTAGCACATTTAGTTTTTACCTTAATTTTTGTATTTACATTTTATTTTTGCTATGCAGTCTTCTTGTTTAGTTAGATATTATCTTACATATATGTATAATTACCTAATCTGTGTTCATTTCATTGCATTTTTTTTTCACCTGAACCATTATTTATAATGATTTCCTTTTTCTCTGTGCTATCTCAGAGTACTTTACTGACCTAAAGCTGTACTTTGGGTGCTGTTAGGGTGTATTGTTTTGGCATTTTACAGAGGAGCAAAGTCCCAAAGCGCAGATACATAAAACAAGTCAATAGCCTGCCAACATTTGCTTTAGAGTCAAAGAATTTAATTATCCACTGAAGAAAGTACAGAATACCTAAAAAGAAAAAAAAAAAAAAAAGATTGCTTGGCCTTGATTGTTTTAAAAATTTTTTTTGTCACTTTAGTCAAATGAAAGAATCTAAGGAGCCATAAGAGATAAAGCTTATAATCACATACACTTACAGTGCATATTCTTGTAGTACTTAGTACATACTCTTGTAGTAAAAGACTGTCATTTTAAACTGAAAATAATCGAGTTCAAATCCAATATCTATCATTTTTAAGCTTCTTAAGCACATAAAACTTCAGGATAAATATTTTGGTGTATTTCTTTTCGTTCATTTCTTTGGAATAGGAAATAAAAATTAGGGTAGATACTATGAACTCTTAAGATGAGCTCCAAGGAATAAACCTTTTCCCTAAAATGTCTCTACTATAAAGTCTTGCACACTTTGCAGTGTCTTCTTTAATCACCTCTTGATTCAGCTTTCCTGCTGTGTAATAAATCCTATCTCTTAACATCTAGTGAAACCAAAACCACTGGCTTCAAGTGGATTCTGACTCATAACAACCCTGTGGGATGGAGTAGAACTGCCACATAGAGTTTCTGAGGAGTGCTTGGCAGATTTGAACTGCTGACCTTCTGGTTATTAGCTGTAGCACTCAACCACTATGCCGGGGTTTTCAATATATAGTTAGCCTACTTTAAAGACAGAAGTAAAATGTTTTGATATTTCTTTCTATGATACCATCATTTAGCCACCATTATTTTTCGTGTGTACCTTTGTTAATTGTCAGTATGAGGGAAATCCCCAATGTACCCGGTCAGTGCTTGCATCTTGGCATACAATGTGTTGCTTAAATAATGCATGCCTTCACTTAACATCTAACAGCCATGTACGTAAATATACTTATATAAAATATACTTAGCAAAATATATTTGGTAAAAACTGTCTTTGAGAGATAATAACATCTTATCCTGTCTCCTGATGCCTAATCTCAAGAGAGGCTACAACTAACCTTCTGTTCCCAAAGCAAAAATAAATGCTCACTGATTCCAGAGGATTGTCTGCTTAGATGAGTAAGTTCTGTACACGAGAAGTCTTTTAACCATTAGAACAAACGGGAGTGGAACGTAATTTAAAAATTCTCCAATCCATAATCACTAACTACTCCTTCCCTTTGATTACTTTAGGCTTTCTCAGAATGAAGTTAGTTTTTCAAAACCACAAAAAGGAAAAATGTAACACATGTAGTAACTACGGAATTTAGAAGCTGAAAATTCCCCCTAGGGATTTAATGAGATTGCCTGATTGCATTCCAGGATACTGGTTAGCATTGTGAATGAAACAAAGCATTGAAACTCTGAAATTAAAGCTAAACTTAAAATTATTTCTGAGTCGGAGATGTCTTCCACTGAGCTTAATGTTTTCGTGCTGTAACAATTGATATTTGAAATTGGTTTCATTCTTACAGCGAAGCAATAGTTTTCATGAATGGTTAGGCACAGAGTTAACTATGGACCTTTAAGAACCAATAATGTGCTTGTCTATCTTCAATCAGGTGAGCACTTGATCAGTGAGGAAAGCTGTTATTCACCTACGACAAATCACAACACTAATTGGAATAGTTATCACCTAACTTATCCAGAAGGATATATACATTTTTTTCATTTGATAGATATTTTTGTGAGCCAGCCTAGGCTTTTTCTCCCTAATTACCTCACAAACTCAGTAAATCACTAAGTCCCAATTATCACACCTTTGAAATTCTCTCTCGGTGCTCACTTCCTCCTTCCCCATAGCTGCAGCTTTCATGCCATTACCACCTGTTACCTGAACTGTGAGAGCCATCTTCTAGCTGCTTTTCTGGTTTCCAGTATCTCTGTGTTCAAATATATTTCTCCATTACTTTTTAAGTTACCATTCTAAGAGTCTAATTTGACCTTGGGGCTTCTCCAATTAAAATTTTCTCTTACTGCTCTGTAGCTTGGATTGAGTCCAGACCTCTTTGCGTGTCACACAAGGCTGTGCACTATATGACCTTTATCTGATTCCAACCTTATCACTCATCCAAGTGATGCTCCCACCTTGTCACTGGAGGACTAAAAGTCTAGACCTATCGGAATGCATACACATCCCTGGGCATCTCTGTCATGATGGCTTCCCTTCTGTGACACTCTATATTCCCAGAATGTCCCCCTAATTCTGGAAATAGTCCTTATTACTTTTTGTAGAGTCACCTCAGACAGAGACAGCTTCCAGTAGAAAAGTTTTCCAGATATCTGTGGATAGAGTAGCTAACAAGAATAGCTCTTCTTGATTTATTTGCAACAGGTAGAGTTTAAAGACACAGTTTTTTTCTTTTTAAAATAAGCAGCGCTGTGAAAGGTTAATATTTGGGAGTTGAAAATGAGGGGTCGAAAAGGGCCACAGTCAGTTGACCTGCCAGTTAACCAACACTTATGTTTGGTTTTTGGTGATAGGCTACTTGCATCTCACATACAGCCCAAAGCTGCCTTATGCTTGTTTATTTTTGATTGTCTATTTCTTCAGCTAGAATGAGAATCCCATGACAGAAGGGATTTTGCCTTATTCACTGCTGTATTCCCAGTGCCTGAAATAAAATGTTATTGTTGTGTGCCATGGGGTCGGCTCTGGCTCACAGCAGTTCTGTGGGACAGAGCAGAACTGTCCTGTGGCGTTTCCTAGGCTGTAATCTTCATGGCAGCAGATTGTCAGGCATTTCCTTCTGAAGACCCACTGGTGCGTTCAAACTGCTGCCCTTTCGGTTGGTAGTCAAGTACTCAGCATTGTGCCACTGGACCACGAAGGCTCCTTCTGACATACAGCAGCTAGTTATCTTCTGCTGTTCTGCATTTGTCCAGTTCCTTCTTTTCATGCCGCCTAGGAAAGACCTATTCTTTGCTTCATTAACTTAATTATAAAGTCAGAAACTTTGTGTTAATTCATTTACTAGTTACAAGAACCCTAAGAAACAGTATTTGTTGTTATCTTCATTTAACAGATAAGAACATTGAACTTCACAGAGATTAAGGCATCCGCTTTGTAGCTCACGTAAACCGGTAGCACTGGTAAGATAAAGTTGAATAGCTTGAATCTGGTGCATTCTTATGCTTTACTGTCCCTCCAGGTGTCTTTCTGACTATATCCCAACATATCTAAGAGTCTTGGAGCCCTGGCAGTGCAGTGGTTAATCACTCGGCTGCTAATCAGAAGGTTGACAGTTCAAACACACCGACCCCTCCACCAGAGAAAGACTGCTTCCATAATGATTTACAGCCTCGGAAACTCCAAGGGGTCAGTTATCCTCTGTCCTGTAGGACCACTTTGAGTCAGAATCTACCTGACAGCAGTGTATTTTTTTTTCTTTTTTTGATCGATTCATGACTCTATCTTCTACTGGACTACGATTCCTTCAGAGAAGGGGCAATATCTGTTATATTAACCTTGTATCCCCAGCAGCAAGTTTAGTCTCTGCTATACAAGACTTTACTACTGCCTTCATTTTGGCTCCTTTATTTTTTAAATAAGCTTTTCCAACACATTGTAGCTCAGCTCACTGCTCCGAGGTCACTTCAGAGCTTGGTGGTATCTGTCTGGAGGAAGGCTAGTAAATCACTAAATACTCTTGTTCTCATCTGGCTATAGAATCTGCTATATATTAACCTTCTTCCATCCAATGCCTAGCTTAAAAAGGCTCTGTGTGGAGAATCTATGGGAGTCAGTCCATGTGTTCATTCATTTTTTTGAACAAATATGTATTGATATCATGTACATTCACTATTATAGGCACTGGGTAATAAACAATAAATAAAACATACTATGCCAAGCCAAGTGCCGTCGAGTCAGATCCCCCTCACATAGTTCTATCTTAAAGGAGCTTGCAACCTAGTAGTTAATAATAAACCTAGTAGTCAGCAATAAACAAATACATATATATGTATATATATACATGCATATAATACTAGCTTGTTGTAAGTTTAACAATAGAATATAGTTAGATATAAGAGAGAGTGGAGGTTTCCTTTGTGGGTAGGTGGTCTAGGAAAGCCTTCTGGAGGAGACGGCATTTTAAGTAGAGACCTTTTAGTGAGATGAAGATGAAGAAATCATGTGTTAAGTGAGAGATGTAAACTCAGTGAGTCAGGAGAGTACTTGGAGTATTTGATGAACATCACAAAAATCAGAGACTGCAGGGAGGTCTGAGTGAGGGAGAAAAGCCACAGGACATGAGATCAGAAAAGACCCCATAGTGCCGTGAAACCCAGAGTGAGGACAGCAGATGCTAATCGTGAAAGAAAATTGCTGGATCTTTTTTTTTTTTTTTGCTATTTGGGAATCAGATTGTGTACTGTCATCCACTTACGATCAGTTCTAGGGCCATGACTACCAGCCAAGAGTGTCAACGGTTCAAATCCACTAGCCACTCCTTGGAAACCCTACGAAACAATACTACTTTGTCCCATAGTGGTAAGTTGGGGTCAACAGCAATATTTTTTTTAAAAAAATATTTCCATGTCCACAAATTACTCATCTAAATAAATCTGAAACCCTAGTGGTGTAGTGGTTGAGTGCTGTGGCTGCTAAACAAAAAGCCAGCAGTTTGAATCTGCAAGGTACACTCTGGAAATTCCATGGGACAGTTCTATTCTGTCCTATAGGGTTGCTATGAGTCAGTGTTGACTTGACAGCAATGGGTATGCTACAGTAAATAAACCTGGTGTCAGGGAGGGTTCTGATACCTATGGCAAACAGTTGAGGCACAGCAGCTGTTGATGAGTATCTATGAATGACGTCTCTACCAAGGGACACATTACACAGACTTGAAGGTAAGAACAAAGCTGCCCTGAAAAGAGCTCTTAGAAGAATCCAGGAAGGGGGCAGAGTAAGTGCATACTTTCTGTGGCTGGAAAAATCTTTGGATAATCAAAACACAGAGCTGAGACTGGAAAGCCTGGAGCATAACAAATGAGTGAAGGTTGATAACATGTGTAGTTGAGAGACAAGAAATTGTCAGGCTTTTGTTCTGGATAAAGTCAGGGTTTTATTCTAAAATATGGGATCTCCTTGAGGAATTTAAAGCAAGAAAATTATCTGATTTGTAATTTTAAAATCTTTCTAGTTGCTGTGGATATGTCTAAGTTATCATTACTGATTAAGAATATGTGACTTCTATGTCAGACCGACGCCTGACCTCCATAATCTATAAGATACTACAAAATATCAATAAGAAGAAGATAAACCATCCAATTAAGCGATGGGCAAAGGAGATGGACAGACATTTCACTAAAGAGGAGATCCAGGCAGCCAAAAAACACATGTGGACATGTTCACGATCTTTAGTTATTAAAGAAATTCAAATCAAGATGACAATGAGATACCATCTCACCCCAACAAGATTGGCCATGATTCAGAAAACACAAAACAACAAATGCTAGAGAGGCTGTGGAGAAAGAGGAATCCTCCTACACTGTTGGTGGGGTTGCAAAATGGTCCAGCCTCTTTGGAAAGCAATCTGGCGCTTCCTTAAAAAAATGGATATCGATATACCATTTGACCCAGTAATTCCACTACTTGGAATATATCCTACAGAATCAAGGACTTTCACACCAACGGACACAAGCACGAGAATGTTTATCGCAGCACAGTCCACGATAGCAAAAAGATGGAATCAACCCAGGTGCCCAACAACAGAAGAATGGATAGGTAAACTATGGTATATATACTCAATGGAGCACTACGCAATGATACAGAATAACGATGATTCCAGGAAACATCTCCTAACCTGGTTTCAACTGGAAGACATTATGTTGAGTGAAAGTAGTCAGCGACAAAAGGATAAATACTGTATGAGACCTCTACGATAAGATCTCAAAAACAGACTGTGTATAGCACAACTAGCATTTTGCTAAGAGAGCTGTCTGCACCCCACATTGGTGAGTGGCGTCTGGGGTCTTAAAAGCTGCCAAGCTGCCATCCGAGGACACAGCAAATGGTCCCAACTCAGCAGGAACGGATGCTCACCGAGGACCAAAATGACATGCGGTAAAGACAACCTAGAAGACAGAGAGGCCCGCAAGAGTGGGGGCCTTCATCGACTTGGGACCGGAAGAACCAGATGGTGCCCAGCCACCACCAGTCATAGCCACGATGGAGCCCACTAGGTTGAGTCTCACTGGTAACACAAGAATAAAAAGGGGTGCATCCTGAGATCTCCACTAAAAGACCTCAACTGATGGTCCAGCTGTTTCGGGGTTCTCCTGAGAGCATGGCCCCCAGCCCTGATGCTGTCCTTACCCATAAATTATAACAAAGGTCCACTCTTTGGACAGGAATGGATTGGACTTGGCGATGCAGAGTGACCATATATTGGTTGCAGTTTATGGTTCTATACATCTATAGGATATCATCCTGCTGACCTCTGGCTGGAGGAAGGAGAGTGGGTGGAGAGGAGGGGAAAGGAGGCTGTTGGGAGGATGAGACATGTATGGAGTAGAGAGGAGTAGTATGCTGTCACCAGACAGGGAGAGCAGTGGAAGCTGCATATAGGTGGGCATGTAAATTTTTACAGGAGTGTACATTTTCACTCAGTCATGTTAAATAAAAAATAAAAAAATAAAAAAAATACAAACAATATGTGACTGCAATTTGTCCAAGTGGCCAAGGAGATATCTGCTCTTCTTCCTCAACCTCCATGTCCAGGCCTATGAATGCTGCTTGCTTTGTGTTTTTAAAATCTAGCTGAGAGCCTCAGAATGTGTTGCACTGATTATCCAAATATGATCCACACTGGTTTCCCCAAAAGGGTGATTCTGAGCATGCATCTTCCCCCCAAACTCTTCAGTGTTCCTCTTATCCTTAAGGTGACTATAAATTCTGGTTTACCCAGGATACTCGTCACTTACTTTTTGTTCCAGGGTCACTATTAACATTCCAACTCTCACTCTTAAAGTGTCCTAGTTTGAATGCAAAATTGTATACTGACTCTAATACCTCTAATTTTAAACCCAAGCTTTAGCTGGTCATATGAATTCCTCTGAGACTTACCGCTTCTCCAGCGCCATTCTCTAACCCTGTATGTTCCAGGAATGCTTAGATATTTGCTATGTTTTCTAAACATAACATGATCTACCCTTCATTTCTTTGCACATGTTCTGTATACCTCCCTCATGTCTTCCCACAGCTACCTTCTGTATGATCTTCAAGTTTCAAAACATTTTACACATCCTTCAAAAATTCTTTTCTGCCTGCAACTTAGGTTATGTGCTTCTCCTTGCGATCATCAAAGCCTTTGGTACACCCAACAGTGATCTCAAAGCCAGGAAATGTTTGTTAAAGGGAGAAAGACAGGAAGTCAGGAAGGAAGAAGAGCAAGTATGGAAGGAAGTTAGGAAGGCAAAAGGACTTAGTAATTTATCTCATTTACCAAAATGTTCAATAATTTATGAGTATCATAAACATACAGCCTTTCCTCTAACTTAATGCTGTGTTATGTTTATTAATCTGTAGTTTAAAAACATGTACCATGTAAGAGTTATTTTGTTTTATTCATATTGTTATTGTTAGGAACCATCGAGTCGGTTCCAACTCATGGCAACCCTATGAATGACAGAACAAAACACTGCCCAGTCTTGCACCATGTTCACAATTATTTCTATGCTTAAGCTAATCGTTGTGCCCACTGTGTCCATCTCATCAAGGGTCTTCCTCTGTTTTGCTGACCCTCCACTCTACCAAGCATGATGTCCTTCTCCAGGGACTGATCTTTCCCGACAACATGTCCAAAATATTTAAGATGCAATCTTGCCATCTTTGCTTCCAAGAAGCACTCTGGTTGTACTTCTTCCAGAACAGATCTGTTGGTTCTTTCAGTGCTCCACAGTACATTCAGCATTCTTTTCCAACACCGTAATTCAAAAGCATCAATTCTTTTTCTGTCTTCTTTGTTCATTGTCCAGCCTTCACATGCACATGATGCGATTGAAAATATCATGGCTTGGGTCAGGTGCACTTTAGTCTTCAAGGTGACATCTTTATTTTTGAGTACTTTAAAGAAATCCCTTGTAGCAGATTTTCCCAGTGCAATGTGTGTTTTGATTTCTTGACTGCTACTTCCATGGGTGTTGATCGTGGACCCAAGTAAAATGAAATCCTTGAAAACCTCAAGCCTTTCTCCATGTAGCACAATGTTGCTTACTGGTCCAGTTGTGAGGATTTTTGGTTAGCAGCCAGGCTCTTAACCATTGAACTACCAGGACTCCAGAGGAGAGCTACTGACATGTGTTATGTCAATCTCTAAGTGAATTTTTTTTTTAAAGGTCAAATCAAGGGTAACGTTTTCCAGGACACCATGTTGACCTGCTGATTATTTTTCATTTTCCATGTGTCTCCCCAGGATTCTTTCTCTGCCTTTCTATATGTTATTCTTTCTCTATGAGCCTGACATTTGCAGACCCCATCTGCCGGGCCCTGTGGCAAAAGGATTCCAGTTGGGTTTGACATGAGGCACAGGCAGACATTACAAAGACAGAAAGAGAGAGCGCGAGGTAGTAGTCTTTTTTCTCTGCTCTTTTTCCATGTCTCTGGCTGTAGTTGTGACCCTCTGTATCTGTCCGTTCAGCTGAGACTCCTCCTTCGTAGTTCTAGCTCTCACAGGAGTGACTTAACTCAACCCCTCTCCTCCCTTGTTCATCTGATTTTAAGTTTGCTAATTCTTTTCTTCTGTTGCAAGTCTCAGAGTGGTTCATCATCCCTTCTTCCTTCCCTGTGGCCTAAAGGCTATATATAACTTTTTCATTAAAGTCTCTTTATTTGAAACATTTGAAATGATTGTGTTTTCTACTGGAGTTTTAAAAGAAACAGACACAGGGTTTTCATTTGTACTAATAATCAAGATATAATTACTGAGATTACAAAATGTGTGACACAGAAAGCATATTAGGTGGAATTCCACATGGCAGCAAATTATAAAGCGCTCAGCTCAAAGGCATAAATGAATCAGGGTTTATTATTTTTATATAAAAAGAAGTCTGGATGCAAGTAGATTTGATGTTAAGTTTCGAGCAAGTAGGTTTGACATTAAGTTTTGATTCAAAAATGTAGATTGTGTCATATTCTTGACTTGGTGTTTTCTTGAAGGTCACATGATGGCTGCAGTATCTCCATCTGTCGCATCTTTACTCAAAATAGGAAAAAAGGTGCAGAGTAAAGGCTATAGAGGCTGTGTCCATCCTTCTTAGTCAGGACTTAGTCTCCCAGAAGTTGATAAACCCAGAATTGTGCTTAGCATCTCACTGGTCATAATCACATTACGTGGACATCTCAGCTCCCAATAAGTCTGGAAAAAAATATTGAGATTTCTATCTTTTTAACAAATGATAGCAAGAAGGAAAGCAGTTAATACTGAGAAATCATGTCACAAAGCTTGTCACAGCAAATATTCTTGTACTTTTGTTTTCATTGAATTTAAATAATTTTAATCCAAAATCTTGAAACAGATGTTAACTCTAACAGGATCTTTATTTTGATGACAGTTCTAATGCTTCAAATAAAATAGATCCTTTACACCACAATTCTATAGAATATAAGACGAACACTTAGGAAAGAGGTTAGAAGCAGGCCTTGATGATGTGTATGCTAGTGAAGCAATGATGAGAAATCTGTCATACTAATTACTGCTAGAATTTTTCTTAGGAGAACATGTCAATAAGCTTCCTGTAGTAGGAGATGAGCCATTGAGTCTGTGGGCGTCTGCAAGTGCCAGCCAGCAAAAGAGATGTCCAGTGTCCCTGCATAAAGAGTGAGGGGAATGTGATATGTCTAAGAGTGAGGAGAAAAGGGAAAAGTGAAGCATAAAGAGGAGGACAAATGCGGAGCCGCCGTGCACTGACGTGGGCAGTGCCCACAGAGAAACTACGGTAGTTAAATGATGATCAGAGTGAGTTTAGAAATGTCTAATATGTATGAATATTGTTTCTGTGTGTTGTTCTCAATGATCTGCAACCCTTCTCAGAAAGTGCCAACATAAACTATAATCTAGGCTTCAAAATTATTTGAGAGTGGAGTGGCAAAGATTGGTCTCTGTCTTACAGTTATATTGGCAAAAGAGTAAGTAAAATCCATTGTAAGAGGCAGATAAAAAAATTCCATGAAGGTGGGAAATAAGATTCTTAAATGACACTGAGAAGAAAAATGGAAATTTTAGGGGAGGGACATTATTTGGACTTTCACAGTGTAGTAGACAGAGTACTGGACCCCAAAGGTGTCCACATCCCAGTCCTTGGAGCCTTCGGATCACATAGCACATAAGGTGCCACGTGTACCTTATAAGACAAAGAGGAATTCAAGTTGCTTGTGGAGTTAAGGTTGCTAATTGGCTGGCCTTAAAATAGGGCAGTTATCCTGGATTATTTGAGAAGGCTGAATATAACTACAAGCATCACTGAAAGTGGAAGAAAGAGGCGGGAGAGAAGACTATTCTAATATAAGAAGGACTCACCCCGTCATTGTTGGATTTGAAGTAAAGGAAGAGGACCATGAGACAAGACACTGGGGTGGCCTGGTGTGCTGGTTAGGTGATGTGGCTGCTAACCAAGGGGCAGTAGTTTGAATCTACCAGCTGCTTGTTGGAAACCTGATGGGGCAGTTCTGCATGTCCTATAGGGTCATCAGAATCAATAAAAGGGCAACAAATTTGGTTTGCTTTTTTGTAGAAGATAGAAAAGGCAAGTGAATAAATTTTCCTCTGGAGCTTCCAGAAAGAAATGCAGCCCTGCCAGCACCTTGATATTAGCCCAGTGAGACAGACCCATGTCTGACTTTTGGACCTACAGTGCTGTGAAATAGTGACCTTGTGTTATTTTAAGCCATTAAGGTTTTTGGTAATTTGTTGCAGCAGTGATGTAAAACTAATACACATAAGGTTTGAAGAAGAGAAACTCAAAGATTGTTCTTTTCTCTTTTATCGGCCTTTTTCAGCCTATGGCTACAGCTGCTGTTGGGTGGCCTCTCTTCCTTAAGTGCAGCTTTCTGGGTTCTGGCGACACCCTCTTTCAAGTCTTGTTTGCTTCAGGCGTTGGTTTCCTAAACCATGCCCACACCTTTGTAGATAGTCCTTTCATTAATCTCTCTTTATATAAACCTTCAGTGGGCTAATTGTTTCTCCACCCTCCCGGAGGCCCAAATTAATATTGTCAACAACTTCTAAAGGACACCTGTCGATACATCTACAGGCTGTGGCCTCTGCTTTCCTGAGGCTGAAACTAGCATGTCACTTGAGAAAAATCACAACTCCCTAAATCTTACACAGAGGGAAGCAACAACTGAGTTTTCTACTAAGAGCCATAGTTAGAACCATAATTAGTGAAATTAACTATTCAGTGTGCAAGTAGAAGAAAAGAAAGAAGAGTCTAGTTTTAGATATCAGAGGGTTCGTGATTTAAAATAGGAAGGAAAAAGAAAAGAAAGAAAGAAATCCTTAGTGGGAAATCAGGGTTTGAAAACTTTTTCAAGAAAAGTTCTAAGGACCCGTTTTGGAATTAAATTTTCACTAGTCGATTACAAGGTAAAAAAAAATTAGTTTAATTAAACTGGATTCAATATATTTGTTACTTTTTGTTTTGTTTTATAATTCAAAGGCCTGTATATAACACAGTTGTAATGTAGCCTTCATTCAAGATATCCGTAGGCGGATATCTACTAATTTGCTTCTTTTTGCTGTTCATAAGGTCCCAGGGAGAAATCTTGGAAACAATACGAGTTTTACTGAATATGGTGTTTGAGAATAATTTTTAGTAGCAGGTAGTTGTAAATCTTTACTTGTGTGTTGATTTGCAAGTGTTCTATTTTGTAAATAATTATTATTTTTTCTTTCTAGATTAAGTCAAAACACTGTTTTGTGTTAAGATTTTTGTTTATTTTAAAAGAATACTGGGAGCGATGAAAAGTTACATGATATAACCAAGGTGGCTGTTACTTGCATAAGTATTCAAAAAGTGGAAAATACTCAGCCTGCTAAAAGTAAGCAGTAAGGTGCCATCAGAAACTGGGGCAACTCATAATCCAGTGTAGATTTCTTGAAACAAAAGCTGAGTTGACTTGCAGTTTCAGGTCTCACATCTAAAGAGCTTGGAAGTTGTTACTCTATCCTTACAAGAAAAAGAGCAGCCTTTCTTAGGTCCACCAGAGTTAAGGTGTAAGGGCAGCCTGCCACCTGGAAATTTGGAGGGACAGAGCATCAAAGCCAAGTACAGCTTCCCAGGAGAAGAGCTACTGGAGTCGTAAACTGGTGAGAACATTCACATACTAATTTTCACAAATTGTTGGTGGCTGATTGTGGAACAGTTTGAGAAGGAGAAAACTGGGACTCCAGTTTCCAGGAGTAGTTATACTTCTGTAGTTTTCTGCTCTAGGAGCACCAGCCAACAGGTTGTCAAATTGAAACCTAAGAAAAACTCCCTCTTGTTCCTTGCCAAACTCATTACCAACAAGTCAGTTCTTACTAAAAGTGACCTCCCAGGACAGACAGTACTGCCCCCATAGGGCTTCCAAGGAGCATCTCCTAAATTCAAACTGCCAACCTTTTGGTAAGCAGCCAAGCTCTTAACCACTATGGCACCAGGGCTCCAAATATAACAGTTTTGAAATACGCCCAATGTGTTCTCCATAACAAAGCCGTGTTTTCCAAAGGAAACTACCAGAGCATTAGCTACCTGAGAGAGTAATTGTTGAACTCAACCCTGTTCAGTCTTCCTGTCTCTTGTAAGGATAGAAGAGGGGAAAAGAAACTAAGAAAGTCTACTGAAGTTCGCAGTCCAGATATATAAGTCCACTAAAAGACTGAGATTTATTCATAAGATTGTAAAAAGCTTCTCTCCATCTCATTTCACATGACATCTGCTGAACTCCAGGATAATGATGGAGAGTTATAACTGCTACAAGACATAGACTCTTTAAGAAGACATTTTCATGCTGCTTCTACGTTTGGCTATTATGATTAGAATTTCAGTGAACATTGGTGTACGAGTATCTGTTTGTGTTCCTGTATTCAGTTCTTTTGGATGTATACTTAGGAGTGGAATTGCTTGACCCAATGGTAATTACATATTCAACTTTTTGAAAAACTGCCAAATTTTTTTTCACAGTGGTCATACCATTTTATAACTCCACCATCAATGAATGAGTGTTCCAGTTTTTCCACATACTCACCATACCTGTTGGTTTCTGTTTTCTTTCTTTCTTTTTTTTAAAATCACAATCATTTTAGTGGATGTATAATGATTTCTCATGGTGGTTTTCATTTGTGTCTACGTAAGGACTAATGGTGTCAAGCATCTTCTTATGTGCTGATTAGCCATTTGTATTTATTCTATGTTGAAATGTCTATTTAAGTCCTCCATACATTTTTTGATAGGGTCATTTGTCTTTTTTGTTGTAAAGTTGTATAAATTAAAAAAAAATGTGTTTAGATATTAAATCATTGTCAGATATACGGCTCCCCAAAATTTTCTCTCAATCTGTAGGTTGTCTCTTCACTTGGTTGAAAAAATCTGACAAGCAAATTTTTTTGTTTTACTTGGCCTGTTTTGTTTTTTGTTGCTTGTGCTATTGTTAAAAGCAAGTCCTTAGACAATACCCATGTGTTTACTTGTAAGAGTGTTATGATTTTAGTTTTTACAATTAGATCTTTGATTCATGTTGAATTACATTTTTTTATGGTGTGGGTGATGTGTCCTGGCTCATTCTCAGTGTCCACTAACAGACGAATGGATAAATAAAATGGGATATATAATACAAAGGAGCATTACTCAGGCCTAAAGAGAGATGAGCCTTGATACCTCCTACCTGGTACCTGGATGAAACTTGAACACATTATGCTGAATGAAATAAGTCAGTCACAACGTGATAAACAGTCTGTAATTCTACTTACATGAAATATCCAGGATAGGCAAATGTCCACAAAAGAAAGTTTATTAGTACTTACCGGAGGTTGGTGGGAGAAGAGAAAGAAGGATTCACTGCTTAGGGGACACTGTTAAGGTGATAGGTAGTTTTATAAACAAGTAATGAATGTATACAAGAAGAATGTTGAAATTCCAAACAATTTTTTACACATCTTTAGCAAAAAAAAAAAGGAGTTTGTGGAAACAGAGACAACAAAAAAGACAAAAAAGAAAAACAAAATATACTCCAAAACTTAAACCTTTGACCTGTATGGCTATAGCAAACATTAAATGCAGCCCAGCTCCTAAATTAACACGAAACAGTCAATAAATTCCATCACTTGTAGCAAATATATCACACTAGTGGCAAATGCTAACAACAGGGAAAACTGTGTAGGAGCTGGGGAAAGGGAGTATTTGGGAACTCTCTGACCTTTCTGCTCAATTTTTCTATAAATATAAAACTGCTCTAAAAAATGAACTCTATTAAAAATATGGCAATAAAGTCAAAATAATAATTTGAGTGATACTGTGAGAAACAATACTGCTTCTACAATAGGCAACATCCTTGATGCTCTTTTTCCCATTATGCTTTTTTTAATGTGAATATTTATTGTCTAAAACAAAAAAATATTTCTCTCTGTATCTTTTAATATTGAATCATTGCTTATAAATATATTTTAAATGGATATTTTATAGGAGCAAATTCTTTCTGGGCTCTAGTTTTCTGAACCAGTTTGGAAATTTTGCTTTTATGGAGAAGTTCAGACTATTGTTGTTATCAACAAAAAGTGGTAACATACATTGAAGATCTATTGTATGCCAGATGCTCTGCTGAGTTCTTCACGTACGTTAGTCCATTTAATTCTCAGAACTTCACCTAGAGGTCATTATTATCAGCATATTCCATTGATTCTGAGACCCATACCTTTCCCACATTTTAATATCTTTCAAATTCTGATAGGTGTAACAATAAGTGTATCTTACAATTATAATTTAAACAAAAACCAAACCAAACTAGGTGCCATCAGTTGATTCCAATATGTAGTGACCCTATAGGACAGAGTACAACTGCTCTGCAAAGATTTCCAAGGAGAGCCTCGTGGGTTTGAACTGCCAACCTTTTGGTTGCAGTTATAACTCTTAACCACTATCCCAGCAGGGTTTCCACAATTATAATAGTCAAGTATTCTTCCTTTTTGATGGTACATAAAACAAATGATGCCATTTATAATCAGTGACAGATTAGAGAAAATATTCTATAAGCAGTTTTACAGGTGAAAAAACAGCAAAGTTAGCAATATGTTCAACATCACAAAGAAGGCAGAGTCAGCATTTTAGCACAGTCTTACCCTACATCACAAAATCATTACCCCAATAGTTGAAATACATTTTCCTCTATCATCTTATCATATGTTAGCTATTTATACTTTCTCGGTTAATCGTTAATTTCTCTATATATTTTTCAGTAATTAGGTTGTTTTGCTTAAGATTTTTTCTGTCAGCTTGGAGTTACTCATCATGTCAATAGAACTCAGTAATGTTGCGCATTTACCACGTGCCCTGTTCTGTGCAAGGATTAAAAGTTAACTAGTGAAAAGTTAAATAATTGCTTGGAATGATTTAATGATAAAAGTAGATTCAATCAAAATAGTTGCATTAGACTGTGCTTATATACATGATTTTATGCTTTCATAAATATATCTGGTTTTCCATTTCTGTAGCCAAACATTTAAAAACCAAACAGCTGCTGCTTTGTTGAAGAAACGGTGATGAGTTGATCCACGGAACACACATTTGGAGTCTGTGTTTTGTAAATTATTATTTCATACACACCAGCTGCCATATCGTTGCCAAGATTCTAATTTAGAAGCTATCTGAGAATTTGGCACTTAGGCCTGTGAAGAGTTTGGTGCTATGAAGGATGCCTGCAGAGGCCTGAGTGTTGCCTTCCGCCAATTAATATCATGTCATGGTTTTGCTTTATCACTTCAGCAGTTGGTAGGTTCTTAATACTTATATTTTTACAGATTTTAAATGGCTCAACTCACAGCCAAAATCTTTTCTGTTGAGCAGCAGGAGTGTTTTTGAGGGAGGGACTAAGCACAGAAATAACTTCTGGATTTTGGTTGTGTAGTGGTTAAGAGCTGTAGCTACAAACCAAAGGGTCAGCAATTTGAATCTGCCAGGCACTCCTTAAAAGCTCAATGGGACAGTTCTACTCTGTCCTATAGGGTCACTATGAGTTGGAATCTGCTCGACGGCAATAGGTTTGGTTTTAGTTTTATTCTATCAGGATTAAAAAGTTTTGTTATACGACACAAAATTTTTTTTGATTACTTTCAATAACAAAGAGGCTATTACATCATTTAGCTCTCGGGTTTCAGAAATGTTAACAAAGTCAGATTTTAAACTTCTTTTTTTGAGGGCATGTTAAATTTGCTTCTTTAACTTTGCACAGCTACCTCCCTTGCCCTTCCCCCAACTTCATCTTTGGTGATTTAGTTGTTAAGCACAATATCTAAGACAACTGCTGTGTAGCTTCCTGCTCACAGCAACCGTGTGAACAACAGCTGAAACCCTGCCTGGTCCTGTGCTACGCCCGGCCATTGTTCTGCTAGAGCCCATTCTCGCAGCCCCTGTGTCTGTTCATCTTGTTGAGGGTCTTCGTCTTTTTTGCTGACCCTCCACTCTGTCAAGCATGATGAATTTCTCTAGGGACTGATCCCTCCTGAAAACATGTCTGAAGAATGTAAGATGTAGTCTCATCGTTCTTGTTTTTAAGCAGTGCTCTGGTTGTAGTGCCTTCTATTTCATATAAATGAACCAGGTGGGCTGGCAAGAGCCTAGACTGGAAGACAGGCAACATGAGAAACATTCATATGTACAGGATGTCATGCATGTTTTTTTGTCATCCACTGATTACTCAAACTATTGCAGCTATTAACTTTTGAGATATTACTATTGCACTAAAGGAGTTTATA
The DNA here is from genome assembly GCA_028571685.1 of Heterohyrax brucei. Taxonomy (NCBI): domain Eukaryota; kingdom Metazoa; phylum Chordata; class Mammalia; order Hyracoidea; family Procaviidae; genus Heterohyrax; species Heterohyrax brucei. The sequence continues at coordinate 52,340,794 of CM053150.1, read as the reverse complement.
CTTTAAAAAATATACACACATCTGTAGGGGTGCAATTAAGTTTTGAGGGAGCTTTGAGAGAAAAGAGCACTTGATATAGGTAAAGGTGATATTCAGATATTTTACAGCTGGTATGACATAGACAGTGACCAATCGGAAAGAACATTAGCCATAAAATCCAATCAGTGACATTTCTGGTGCACAGAGAAAAACACTGGTGCATTATCAGTTCAGATCATCCTCCAAATGTCCCCAGCCTGTTGGGCTGACTCAAGAACTATTGGCCTAACACTGAGTGCAGGTTCTAATGCTGTGCTTCATTTATCATTAGTACTGATCTAGTTTGGAATGTGGTATGGAATAGGCTGGTTTTCCGTCCTGTGTCCTGAATTAATTCATGTTATGTTCACCTTGTCTAGCATCCCAGCAACCGGCTCCCAAAAGCTATTGCTCCAAATAAAGCAATCACACTTTGGGGTTATTTCCTACCCTGAGTATGCATCCTTTCTCCCATACACTTGCTCTGGTAGGCCTCTTTCCTCACTCTGGAAAATGGAGCTCTGGCCCTGAGCTAGAGCGGTCAATAGAGCCTTAGAATCAGCAGGTAAACTTGTCTGATTATTTCCTGTATAATTGCCCAGATTTTGGAAAATTACACATCTATTTATCTGACCTTTTCCTTTATATACCTTGGGTCACACCACCCTATCTTTCACTCTGAATTAGCCCTGAGAAGAGACTAGAGGGTGAATCCATGGTTGGTAAAGAGCAGTTTATGATAACAGCCAAGTTACTGCAAGCAAAGGGATGAGAGGGGAGAGATGTAAATGCCTACGAGGTATCAGGGAAGGGAAAAACATATTGCAACCATTCGGCCAATACAGTATTATATCATGCAGGTAATTTTGAAGTGTGTGCGTATTGTGTACATATGAGTATGTATTTCAATTCAATTACCTTTACTTAACAGTAATTCAAACCAAGAGAACAAAGTTCAGTTATTTATGATGAGTGTAGTTTGTACCTGGCTTTAAAGGACAGTATTTATACTTTCTTTTATTTTCAGACCAAGCCTGTGCCTTTTACACATCTAAGCCATACAAATCCCAGGTAGCCAGCACGTCAAACTAGAGAACACTGGATGGTGCTTTGTGATTGAAATCCTCTTGTTTTACCCCCTTCTTGCCTGGTTGCTCTCTTCCTTGAGTTCCTTAGTTCTTGCCTTGCATAAACTAGTGCTTACTCTACAAAAGTAACTGATGACAGATATACATTGGCCTGGCTTTTGAATTTATCTTTCTTAGACATGTTTTAGCTTTCTGGTTACTCAGACAAACTACCTCTCCTTACCCAACCAAAAACCCAAATCCACTGCTGTTGAGTCAGTGCCGAGTAGAATTGCTCCAAAGAGTTTCCAAGGAGCTCCTGGTGGACTTGAACTGCTGATTTTTTGGTTAGCAGACATAGCACTTAACCATTATACCATCAGCATTTCTTCTCCTTACCCATCCTTCCCTATAGAATGATTTGCTACCAGGATGTTTTTATGAAATTGACTTATTCAAAATATTGCTGTAAGGTTTAGTCTCAAGTATCTTCACCATCTCCCCACTGTTACACATTAGATTTGTTTTTACTATCACTTGAGTTGACCTGGAAAATATCAATCAGGTAAAGCAAAGGAGAGTGTGTTTTGAGACACATGGAATTAATGAGATTTTGCCAAAACCAAACCAGTTGCTGTTCAGTTGATTTGACTCATGGGTGACCTGATGTGTTTTATGACATAATTACTAATCTCTTTAGATATGTATTCATCATTAACAAAACGATCCAAATAACTAATATTGGCCTAGAAAAGTCTAGAATAAGTTGTTCTACAGTAGACATTAGAGATCAGAAGAGGTAAAGATCAAAATCTGAGTTTAGTGTTATTAACTACTGAAGTTCCAATTTTCCCAGCCAAAAAAGTAGAAAAAGATAAAATCAAAAGGAATGAATCAGCACTTGCCTGGAAAATTAATGAGAAGAGAAAGATGATTAGGACAGTTCAAGGGGCCTGTGAAGGGGACGGAGAAAAGCAAGAAATATTTCTGTTTCTTTTCAAGGCAAAGGCGTCGTTAACTTGACAAATGGCTGGTTCATGTTTGTGTGGTTGATCACCTACATTTATAGTGTCAGAAAGATGTGGTGTGACAATGAGAAATAGGGTAGCTTGAAACCATGGTTAGCAAAACTATGACAAGAAAATAAATGGAAAATTTTCTTAAAAGTTTTGAAAAACAGTGGGGGGATATAGAACCTATAAATGTTTGCCATTCTGTGAAGCTCCATAGCCTTTGAATATCACGATGAAGATAATTAAATTTATATGAGAACACCCAAAGTCACGTGTTTCTAAATGCTCTCAGAGCTTAAATCTGTTAAAAATATTATGCAGTGGGCTTTTGTTCAATATTTCCCCAGATTTAAAATATTTTCCTAAGCTAGAGTTTGTGGTATTTCAGATAATGGACAAAGGGGATTGAGGGATCCAAGAAAGAGGAAATCGATGCAGTATTAGATACCTTGCAAGATTTGAGGCAGAAATGACTGCAAGATACACATAGGCAGATCGGCCACATGTAGTCCTGCAGAGGATTGTTCTGTGTCTTTACTGTGAAATTCAAATAACAAAGGAGTGACAGGCTTGTATGTGGGGCATTGAGTATCAGCGCAAAGTAGCCAGACTTTGCCAGATTTATACCCATGATGCTGTACTGTCCATCAATTTTTGATGTGGACATTTTTTCATCAGCAGTTATCAACTAGCTTAGAGACCTCCTAGCAAGAATTTTATGTTTGACAATTCATAGTTGAATTTTACATAAAGTACATCATGCTGTGCATGTTGTTCTGCAGTGTGCTTCTTTAATTTAATAGTACACTTTGTCAGTCTACCCATATTACTGCAATAAAGTTCTGCCTTTTTCTATTTAACATTTTGTGTGTGTGATTAAGTGAAAGTATATTATTCAAATAAGTTGTACATGCCTGCTGACCTGCAGCTCCCTCTGCTTGACCCAACCAGTGACAGCATACTCCTTTTCACTCTATAGATCTAGAATCCTCTTAACAAGGCTCTGTCCCCTCCTCGGCATCCCATTCTCTCCCATCTAGAAAGAGAGAAGTAGAACCTTTTAGTTAGCTGACAGCACTTAACCACTACACCACCAGGATTTCCAAATGGTGGGACAGCCTCCTGTACACTCATAAAACCATAAAGCACACACACCATACAGTCACACAGTGTCCCTAAGGCCAGTTTGTTCTTGTCTCAAGAGCTGACTCATTACGGGTTTCCGGTCAGAGACACCAGCAGGTCTAGGGACTATGTTCCTAGGGGCTCCTCCAGGCTGCTGGACCATTAATTCAGGTCTTCTAGTAGAGTTCTTGGGCTGTACACCTCTTTTTCTCATGTTACTTATGCAGATGCCCTTTATTCCTTTGTCTTGTCCAATTACCTGGGCTAGAACTTCTGCTACAATGTTCAGTAGAAGTGGTGATAGCAGGCATCCTTGTCTAGTTTCTGTTTTCAACATTGTGTCCCCCGTCATGGCTGTCTTTGGTGGTGGCTGGGCACCATCTTGTTCTTCTGGCCTCATGTTGATACAGTCCCCAGTTTGTGTGTGTCCTTTTGTCTCCTGGGCTCCTTTTCCGAGTATTTGTGTGGTTCTCGGTGATCGTCTGTTCCAGATGAATTGGGATCATTTGGTGTAGCTCAGATGGAGCTTGCTAACTTTTAAGACTCCAGATGCCACTCACCAATAACGGGTGCAGAAGACTCCAATAGGCTAGTTATACCAACTGGCCTCAATGTCCCCTGAATACATGGTCCCTAGCCCCCTAACTCTGCTACTCTGTTCTTTGAAATGTTAAACCTACCACTGAGATTATAAAACCTTTTAGTTTATCGTGAAGTCCAGTTCAGCTGATCTGCTCTCTGTGTGCTGTCACTGCTTTCACCTAACCAAATTTCTATCGGCTATCAAATCTATGTCCAACTCTCTCCCTCTGCCAGCACCCCTGTAGCTGTCAAAGAGTCTTTTCTTCTGTGCCTAAGTCTATTGTGAAGTCCTTATACCAGGGGTCTCATACAATATTTGTTCTTTTGCAGCTGACTGATTTCACTCAGTGTAATGTCTTCCAGTTGAAACCAGATTATGAAATGCTTCCTGAAATCATCATTGTTCTTAATCATTGCACAGTGTTCCACTGAGTGTACGTAACGTAGTTTATTTATCCATTTACCTGTTGATGGGCACCTAGGTTCTTTCCATCTTTTTGCTATTGTGGACAGTGCTGCAATAAACATTCATGTGCATGTATCTGTTTGGTTGTTGTCTTTATTTCTGTAGGATATATTCTGAGCAGTGGGACTACTGGATCAAATGGTGTTTCTATTTCTAGCTTTTTAAGGAAGCATGAAATTGCTTTCCAAAGAGGTTGTACCATGTTGCAATCCCATCAGCAGTGCAGGAGAGTTCCAATCTCTACACAGCCTCTCCAGCACTTGTTTTGTGTTTTTTGGATTATGGCCAACCTTGCTGAGGTGAGATGGTATCTATTGTAGTTTTGATTTGGATTTCTCTAATAGCTAGTGGTTGTGAGCATTTCCTCATGTGACTTTTGGCTGTCTGGATGTCTTCCTTGGTGAAGTGTGTGCTCATCTCCTCTTTTCCTTGTTGATATTTTGCACTACCTTGTAGATTATAGAAATTAGATATTGTCCTAATGTATAGTAGCCAAATATTTTTTCTCATTCTATAGGTAGTGTTTTAACTCTCTTGATAAAGTCTTTGGATGAGCAAAAGTGTTTATTTCTTAGTAATTCCCATTTATCTGTTTTCTGTTGATCATGCTTTGTCAGATTTTGTAGTCTGTCTAAGCTGTGTTAGAACTTCCACTATTGACCCTATTTTTTCTTCCATGACTTTTATTGTTTTAGGTTTAATATTTAGATCTTTGATCCATTTTGAGTTAATTTTTGTGTAAGGTGTGGGAGATAGGTCCTGTTTCAGTTTTTTGCAGATGGATATCCAATTTTTCCAACACTGTTTATTAGAGAGACTATTTTTACCCAAGTTTGTAACCTTTGGGCCTTTGTTGAATATCGACTGTTCCTAAGAGGATGGTGATATTTCTGGGGTCTCTATTTTGTTCCATCGGTCTATACGTCTCTTTTTGTACCAGTACCAAGTTGTTTTGACTGCTGTGGCAGTGTAATAGCTTCTAAGGTCAGGAACTATGAAGCCTACCACTGTGTTCCTTTTCTTCAATACTGCTTTGCTTATCTGGGGTTCCTTTCCTTTCCAAACAAAGTTGATGATTAGTCTCTACATCTCATTAAAAAAATGACACTGGAATTTTTACTGGGATTGCACTGTATATGTAGATCACTTTGGGTAAAATAGACATTTTCACAATGTTAAGTCTTCCTTCCATGAGCAGGGTAGGTTCTCCACTTATATAAGTCTTTCTTGGTTTCTTGCAGTAAGGTCTTCTAATTCCTTCTATATAGGTCTCTTGTTTCTCTGGTTAGGTTTGTTCCTAGGTATTTTATCTTCTTGAAGGCTATAGTAAATGGCACTGATTTGGTGATTTCCTCTTTGATGTTTTCTTTGTTGGGGTAAAGGAATCCTACCAATTTACTTATGTTTATTTTATATCGTGATACTTCGCTAAACTCTTCTATAGTTTGAGTAGTTTACGTATGGGATTCTTTAGGATTCTCTGTATATACAGTCATATCATCTGCAAATAAGGAAATGTTTTCTTCTTCCTTGTGGATATGGATGCCCTTTATTTCTTAATCTTGTCTAATGGCCCTGGCTAGAACTTCTAGCACAATGTTGAATAGAAATGGTGAGAATGGGCATCCTTGTCTAGTTCCCATTCTCAAGAGAGAATTCTTTCAGTTTCTCTCACCATTCAGGTGATGTAGGCAATTGGCTTTGCGTTGAAGCCCCTTATCGCATTCAGAAATTTGCCTTCTATTTCTATTTTGCTGAGAGTTTTTAGCAGGAATTAGCATTGGACTTTGTCAGATGCCTTTTCTGCATCATTTGACAAAATCAGGTGTTTTAGTCAGCTAGGGCTGCTCTAACAGAAATACCACAGAGTGGATGGCTTTAACAAAGGAATGTTTATTCTTACACAGTCTGGTAGGTTGCAAGTCCATATTCAGGGTGTCCACTCCAGGGGAAGGCTTTCCCCTTGTCAGCTCTGGAGAAAAGTCCGGCATTGCATCAGTCTTTGTCCAGGGTGTGTCTTGGCGCAGGAACCACAGGTCTGAAGGACACGCTCTTCTCCCGGTGCTGCTTGCTTCACGGTAGAGGTTCCCAATTCTCTGCTTGCTTCTCTTTCCTTTTATCTCTTGCAGGCTGAAAGGATTAAGGGTGGGGCAAGCCATACTCCAGGGAAACTCCCTTTACAGCAGGGCAGGGAAGTAATCCTATGAAGGAATTTACAGCCCCACCCTTTAATCCTTTAACATACAGTTTAGGGAAACCACAAAATGGAGGACAGTCACAAGATACTGGGAATCATGTCCCAGCCACATGGCTACACATATTTTTTGGGGGGACACAATTCAACCCATGACATCAGGTGATTCTTATCTTTGTGTTATTTATGTGGTTGATCATGTTAATGGGTTTTCTGATGTTGAACCAGTCTTGCATCACTGGTATGAATCAAATTTGGTCATGATGGATTATTTTTCTGATATTTTGTTGAATTCTACTAGCAATGATTTTACTGAGGATTTTTGTACATACGTTCATGAGTGATATTGGTCTATAATTTTCTTTTTTAGTGGAATCTTTCCCTGGCTTTGGTATTAAGGTTGTGCTGGCTTTATAGAATGAATTTGTGAGTATTCCGTCTCTTTCTATGCTGTGAAATAGTCTCAGTAGTATTGGAGTTAACTCATCTCTTAAAGCTTGGTAGAATTCTGCGGTGAAGCCATCTGGGCCAGGATTTTTTTTGGTTAGTAGTTTTTTGATAACTTTTTCAGTCTCTTCTTTTGTGATGAGTTTATTAAGTTGTTCTACTTTGTGAAAATTTTGTTAAGTGATGTGAATCTAGAAATGTGTCCAGTCCTTCTAGGTTTTCAAATCTGTTAGAGTACAGTCTTTCTTAGAATTCTGTTATGATACTCTTGATTTTGTTTGGGTCTGTTATGACATCTCCTATCTCCTTTCTTATTTGAGTTGTTTCCTCTTCTATTTTTCTTTTGTAAGTTTATCCAATGACTTGTCAATTTTTTTTTTTAATCTTTTCCAAGAACCAGCTTTTGGTTTTGCTACTATTTAACCATTGAATAGTATTCTATCAAAAGGCTATGCCAGCATTTTCTTTAAGTTGATGGATATTATTTTAATCAATGCTACAATAAGAATCCTTCTATGTCCTCATTGTATACACTTTTAAATGTCTCTTGGAGTACATGTCTAAAATCAAATTTCTGGGTCAGAGTGCACATGTTTCTCAAACATGTATTTTTTAGTTGTTTGTTCTTCAATTAAACTTTCTTTGAATAGGAAGAACAATAATCTACAAAAATGGCGTATGAGAAAAAAAATGGTGTATGTCTCCTAGTCCTCCAATTCACTTCCCAAGGCAACCACTGTTACCAGTTTCTTGTATATGTTTCTAGAGTTGTGTAGTGTCACTTTCAATGTATGTCACTGTGAACCCTGTTATGCTGCTGTTTGATAACAGTGAGTTGGTTCTGATTCATGGCCACTTTGTACAACAAAAGGAAACACTGGTCCATCCTGCACCATCTTCACAGTTGTTGCTATGTTTGGGTCCATTCTTGCAGCCACTGTGTCTGTCTAATCAGAGGTCTTCCTCTTCCTAGCCGACCCTCTGCCTCACCTAGCATGATGTCCTTCTCTAGGGACTGGTCCCTCGTGATTTCTTACCATCCTTGCTTACAAGTATTCTGGTTTTATGTCTTCCAAGACAGAATTAAATGTTCTTTTGGAAGTCCATGGTATGTTCTTCACTGACACCATAATTCAAAGGTATCAATTCTTCTTCAGTATTACTTGCTCATTGTGTTGCTTTCACAAATATATGAGGCAACTGAAAATACCGTGGTGTGGGTCAGGTGCACCTTAATCCTCAAAATGACATCATTGTTTTTCAACACTGTAAATTCATCTTTTGCAGCGTTTGATTCCTTGACTGCTGTTTCCACGAGCATTGACTGTGGATCCAAGTAAAATGAAACCCTTTGTCCAGATATGAGGATTTTTATTTACCTTGTGTTGAAGTGTAATCCGTATCAAGGCTGTGGTCTTTGATCTTTATCAACAAGGGCTTCAAGTCCTCTTCCTTTTCAGCAAGCAATACTGAATCATCTGCAAATTGCAGGTTGTTCATGCATCTTCCACCAGCACTTATGCTGTATTCTTCTTCATATAGTTCAACTTTTCCAATTCTTTGCTCAGCATACAGATTGAATAAGTATGGTGAAAGGATGAAACCATGACACACACCTGTTCTGATTTTAAATCACGCAATATTCCCTTGTTATGTTTGAATGACTGCCTCTTGTTCTATGTCTGTACAAAGCACAACTGCATGAGCACAACTAAGTTTCTGGAATTCCCATTCTTGGCACAATGTGTTATGATCCACACAGTTGACAAACTATGCGTAGTTAATTAAACACAGGTAAATATCTTTCTGGTGTTCTCTGCTTTGGGCCAAGATTCATCTGGCATCAATAGTGATATCCCTTATCCTGTATCTTCTCCCGAATCTAGCTTGAATTTATGGTAGTTTGCTGTTGATGTACTGCTGCAACCATTTTTGAATTATCTTCACCACGTATCTGTCAGTTTATTGTACTGTGGTGGCTTTCATATTGATGTAATACTGAGACCTATGCTACCGGTATTTCGACTACCAGAAGAATCACTCATAGCAGACAGGTTTAAATGGAACTTCCAGAGTAAGACAGACTGGGAAGAAGGAACTGGCAGTCTATTTATGAAAACACTGCCCAGTGAAAACGTTATGAAATAGCTGCAAAAAATTGTATGATACAGTGCTAGAAGAGGAACCCCTTAGGTTGGAAGGCACTGACAATATGACTGGGAAAGAGGCACCAACTTAAAGTAGTTGACTGTAATGATGTGGTTGAGTCAAACTTTTGGGAACTTCTTCTGCTGATGTGGCATAACTCAAAATGAAAAGAAATAGCTACAAACATCCATTAATAATCAGAACATAAAATGTACAAAATATGAATCTAGGAAAATTGGAAGTTGTCAAAAAGTGAAATGGAACAGATAAAGATTGATAACCTAGGCATTAGTGAGCTTGAAATGAAGGGTGCTGGCCATTCTGGATCAGACAATCATATGGTCTATTATGCTGGGAATGACATATTGAAGAGGAATAGCAATACATTCATTGTCAAGACAGCATTTTAGAATCAATCCTGAAATGTAAAGCTGTCTGTGATAGGATAATACCCATATGCCTACAAGACTGGTTAATATTACTGTTACTGAAATTTACTGACCAACCATTAATGCCAAAGATGAAGAAACTGAAGATTTTTACCAACTTCTGCATTCTAAAATTGATCAAGCATTCACTAAAGATGTATTGATAATTACTGGTGATTGGAATGAAAGTTGGAAACAGAAGGATCAGTAGTTGGAAAATAGTTGGTGATAGAAATGATTCTAGAGAGCTGATGATGGAATTTTCTAAGAACAACAACTTCTTCATTGCAAATGACTTTTTTTTTTTTTCAACCACAGAAACAGTGGATGTACATGTGGACTTTACCAGATGGGAAACACAGGAATCAAATCAACTATATCTCTGACCCAGTATCATCAGAATAAGGCCAGGGGCCAACTGTGCATCTGACTGTCAACTGATCATATGCAAGTTCTAGTTGAAGCTGAAGAAAATCAAAGCAAGCTCACAGAAACCAAAATATTGCCATTTTAGGCTGGGATTTCTAAAGAAGCAAAACCAGTAGAGTATACATGTGTATACATATATATATACATACATACATACATATATATACTCACATATATGTGTTTATGTATATACATATATATAGAGAGATTTATATCAAAAAAATTGCTCATGTAGGTTTTAGAGGCTATGGGGTAGGACAAAAGATTCTCAGTCATGTAGCAACAGGGGCAGGTGAACCCAGGATCAACAAGCTGGAGAGCAGGGCTGCAGAAAGATGTGAAAGTCAGTGAATCTCAAGATTGGCCAGCAAATTGCTAGCTCAAGTCCCAGGAACTAGAGGTGAGGCAAGCTGGAACCAGCTTCAGGATCTAGAACAAGGCAAAAGCCCTGGGAAGGCACGGTGGAAGAAAGTAGACGGTGGAGGGCAAAGAGATGAAGGCTGAGGTGGTAGCGAGCCACTACAAACTTCATCCCCTCTGGTACCACTTAGCAGATTGCAAAATAGGAGTGATCACATATCAAATTTTACCAGGGAAGTGATCACAACGTTAATACAGCTACCAAGAAAATAAGATTCATGGCCCAGCCAAGGTGACATATAACCTCAACCATTACGATGACCTTGAGTATATCCTACCTGAATTAGAGACCATCTCAAGAATAGATTCTATATGGTGAACACTAATGACCAATGACCAGGTGAGTTGTGGGATGACATCAAGGATATCATACATGACGAAAGCAGAGGGTCGTTAAAAAGAGTAAAGAAAGAAAAGACCAGATGGATGTCGGAAGAGACTCTGAAACTTGTTTGTCAAGTAGCGAAAGTGGCTGAACAGATGACACCTCAACAAGACCAAGTCAATGATTGTAATGAAATATGCAGAGTCCTAGAGTTAGAAAACCAAAAAGGAACATGCTCTGCATTTCTCAAGCTGGAAGTACTGAAGAAAAAATTGAGGCCTCAAAGTTGCAATGTTGAAGTATTCCATAGGCAAATACTGAATGATGTGGGACACATCAAAAGAGTATGGAATCCAGAGCATTGTCAGAAAAACAACTGATCGATGTTCAACCATTCAGAAAGTAGCATATGATTAAGAACTGACAGTCTTGAAGAAAGGAATTGAAGCTCTACTGAATGCACTGGTGAAAAACAACTCTCCAGGAATTGGTGGAATACTAATTCAGATGTTTCAACAGATTAATGCAAAAGTGCTCACCCTGCTATGCTAAGAAATTTGAAAGAGCACTACCCAGCCAACCAATGGAAGAGAGCCATATTTTTGCTCACTCCAAAGAAAGCTTTTTCCAACAGAATGTGGAAGTTACCATCAGTATCATTACTATTACATGCAAATAAAGTTTTGCCAAACATAATACAAAATCACTTTATCATTCATCTTGTTTTTAAAAATTGAAAGAATATTATCTTTTCTGAACCATTTGAAAATGTTATTATCATTGAACATTTTAGCTGAATTTTCTATAAACAGAGGTACACTCTAATATAATCACAATTCAGCCACAAAATTTAGAAAATTAACATTGTCACATTATTGGTATGTAATCCTTACACCCCAATTCATATTTCATCAGTTGACCAATAATATACTTTATAGAATAACGATCTAGTTACAAAATTTCACATTATTTACTTGACTTCCATGGCTTGAACACTTCTGAAGATTACAAACCAGTTACTTGTGGGATGTCCCTTAGTTTGGTTTTCTCTGAGTTCCTGATGATTATATTCAGGTTATTAATCTTTAACAGGAATGATAAGGAGCGATGTTGCATCATTCCCCTTGCATCCTTTATATGTCCTGAATATAGATATTTTGCTTAATAATGCATCAAATATTTGTTCCTGTTTAAGGTTATTTTTCACTTTGTATTATAGAAAAATTTGAAACATATACAAATGTGGAGAGGACAGCTATAGTACCTGTCTTAGTTACCCAGTGTGCTGTAACAGAAATGCCACAAATGGATGGCTTTACCAGACAATCTCTGATAGTCCAGTAGGCTAGAGTTTAAATTTAGTGTACTGGCTTCAGGGAAAGGTTTCCTGTCTCTCTTGGCTCTGGAGACATATCCTTGTGATGCATCAGTCCTCCATTGTTCTGGAAGCATCTCAGCACAGGAACCTCAGGTCTAAAGGACATGCTCTTCTCTTGGTACTACTTTCATGGTGGTATGAGATCCCCACTCTCTGGTTGCTTCCTTTCCTTTTATCTCTTGAGACCACACCCCAAGGAAACTAACTTTACATTGGATCAGGGAAGTAATCTTAGCAAGGGTGTTATAGTCCCACCTTAATCTTCTTTAGCATAAGCCAGTCTTGCTTCATTAGCCACAGACAGAGTTCATGATTTACAGTGTATATAAAAATTACAATCACAAGATAGTGGATAGCTACACAATACTGATTCATGATCCAGCTAAATTTTGCACACATTTTTAGGACAACATAATTCAATGCCTATTCCTAAGAAAAGTGATCTAACTGAATGTGAACATTATTAAACAATATCAATATCACACACAAGTAAAATTTTGCTGAAGATGATTGAAAAGTGGCTTTAGCAGTATATTGACAGGGAGCTTCCAGAAATTCAGAACAGATTCAGAAGAAGACGTGGAATGAGTGATATCACTGCTGATGTCAAATGGATCTTGGCTGAAAGCACAGAATACCAGGAAGATGTTTAGCTAGGTTTCATTCAACTGTGTGGATCATAACGAATTATAGATAACAAAGCAGTGAATGGCAGTTCCAGAACATTTAATTATGCTCATGAGGAATCTGCACATGTATCAAGAATCAGTCATGGAAACAGAACATGGGGACACTACATAGTTTAAAGTCAGGAAAGGTGTGTATCAGAGCTGGATCCTTTTACCATACCTCTTCATATTTGTATGTGGTGCTTATAACTTGAGAAGCTGGATTATATGAACAAGAATGGGGCATCAGGATTGGAGGAAGGCTCATTAACAACCTGTGTTATGCAGATGATATAACCTGCCTTGCTGAAAGTAAAGAGGGCTTGAAACATTGATGAAGATCAAAGACTACAACTTTCAGTGTAGATTACACCTCATCATTGAGAAAACAAAAATCATTACACCAACATCGAGAAAGCAAAAGTCCTCAACTGGACCAACAAGCAACATCATGATAAATGGAGAAATGATTGAGGTTGTCAGGGATTTCATTTTACTTGGGTCCACAATCAAGTTTCATAGACGCAGTAGTCAAGAAACCACAAAGACACATTGCATTGGGAAAATCTGCTGCAAAGGATCTCTTTAAACTGTTGAAAAGCAAAAATATTACTCTGGACTGATTTCATCATATACATGTGAAAGCTAGACAAGGAATAAGGAACACAGAAGACTTAATGCCTTTGAATTGTGGTGTTATAGAAGGGTATGGAATCATGGACTGACAAACGGATGGACAATTCTGTCTCGGATGAGGTACAACCATTGTGACCCTGAGAAGCAAGAATGTTGAGACTGTGTCTTACATACTTTGGATATGTTGTCAGGAGGGATCACTCTGTGGAGAAGGACATCCTACTTGGAGAAGTAGAGCACCAGTGAAAAAGAAGACCCTCAATAGATGGATTGACACAGCGACTGCAACAGTGGACTCAAACATAACGATTCTGGACGTGGTTCTAGACCAAGCAGTGTTTTGTTCTGCTGTACATAGGGTCACCAGGAATTTTAACTGATTTGATGGCATCTAACAATGACAACAGTTCAGCCCATGACAGTACCTATCACTGGGCTTGAGTAATTCTCAACATATGACCAGTCTCATTTCATCTCTACTTACATTTTCTCCCCTTTTCCCCCAACTAATCATTTCTAATTAAAATCTAAGTTTCATTTCTTTGCAAACACAGTACATAATATAAACAGCAGTACAAAAATCTAAAATATGATGAATCTTTTTTTAACATAATCACGTATCATTATTCCACAAAATATAGCAAAAATTCCCTAATATCATCAGAAGTCTAATCACTGTTCACATCTCCCTGATCCTTCAGAATGGTTTTGAAGTTGGTTGTTTACGTCAGGATCCATAGTACACCTGTTATGTTTAGTTGGTATGTCTTTTTTAAGTCTCTTTTAATATTATTTCAGTCTCTCTCTCTTTTTTTAAAAGCAATATTTGTATGGAAGGAACCCATTTGTTTGTTCTGCAACATTCCTTACTTTTTGTATTTCCATGATTGTTTCTCTATGGTGTCATTTAAACTTTTTCTTTCTTTTTTGTTTTTTAGTATATATTACTGGTCAACTGGCAGTTGAAGTTGCTCTTTTTTTTGTTTCCTTTTTTGTGCCAAATGTGGCTTTTCTATTAACTGTCTAGCACCTTTGGATATAGAGACATTTTGTATTTTGCCATATTCAATATTTTCACACCCCCCTTTTTGGTGCTGTTGTTCATGCTGTTTCATTTTTACCCATGCAACTAAATGTAGTGATGAAAAATATGTGAGGTTTTGATTGCTTTGGTTAAAATCCTCTCCCTGTCACTATTTAGCCTTAGATAAAATTTTTCACTTCGTAAAACAAATTATTTATCGCCTTCTTACAACTTGCTAGGCATTACCCTAATCTTTGTGTTTTTGATTTTTTTAATGCTTTCATTTGATCTTTTTGTTGTTGTTATTTCATTTCGTTGTTGTATGTCTTAGTTATCTAGTTCTGCTCTAACAGAAGTACCCTAAGTGGACGTCTGTAACAAAGAGAAATGTATTTCCTCACAGTAGTGTAGGCCAAGGGCCCAAACTCAGGGTGCCAGCTCCAGAAGAAGGCTCTCTTTGTTGGCTCTGATGGAAGGTCCTTATCAACTGTCTTCCACTGGCCTGGGAGCTTCTGAGGTGTGGAAATCCTATGTCCTTTACAAAGGGTGTGCTCTGCTCCTATCACTGCTTACTTGGTGGTATGAGTTCCCCAACGCTTCTTTATATCCAAAGAGATTGCCTCAAGACACTATATAATCTTACATGTTGTGTCCTGCCCCACCAACAAAACTGCTGCCTATCCTCTCTTATTAACATCACAGAGGCGGAATTTACAGCATATAGAAACATCACACAATACGAGGAATCATAGCCTAGCTAAATTTCTCCACATATGTTTTGGGGGACACAATTCAATCCATGACATTGTACTTCCAACCTTTTTGTTTTCCTGCATATTGGATGTGCCTCTTGTTCCTGTGTTTTTATTCAGTCTAACAAAGTTAGTGTTTTAAGTGGAACATTTAGTCCCTTTCCACTAAATAAAATCATTGCTATAATGGACACATTGTGGAAAATGAGGTTAGAATATTCCATTCAAACAAAGGGCAGTCAACTCTTCTCTGTATGAAATGGGGGAAAGGAAGGCTTTTTTTTAGTGGTAGTTATTGCCTTATTTTTAAAGAAAGATTATTCTAGTGTAAATATGGAAAGGATACTTACAGGCAGGGTAACAAATAGGATACTGTTATAATAACCCAGGCAATAGTGAGGCTGCCATCAGGACAATGATGAAGGAAGTAGAAAGGAGAGAATGTGCACCACACTGGAAAAGTTAGACTCGAAAGGACTTGACACATAATTAGACGCATTTATTGTGGGAGTGTAAAGTTTTTCTATTAGGTTTTTAGGCTTGTTAATTATAAAAAATGTGAAATCATTCATTGAGATGAGAAATGAAAGTAGGTTAGAAATAAAAATGGAATTTTGACAGGGGAAGTTTTTGGTAGTTATTTTGAATTGATGAATTTGAGCAGCCTGTCGATAATATAGGAAAAGATATCTGGGAAGAGGTTGATCTTTTAAATCAGAAACTTAAGAGTCAGAGATTAGAGTAGAAAATGTCTCTTAAGAAGTCACCAATATCTTGGTAATAGTTGAGTTTATGTGAGTAGATGATACAAAAATAAGAGAATGTATGTAAAAAAGAGAAGTACAATATAGACGCCTAGGGAACAGTAATACACTGAAAAATGAATAAAGAATATTGAAAAGAAACAGTGAGAGAGAGAACATTATGATAGTGCAGTGTGATGAAGACCCAGGGGATGATGATGACTGTAGTGCTCTCATGAAACAAGAAATGAAAAGAAATCAGCCATTGGATTTGAAAATTTGGGGAAAGAATGGAAGCTTTCGCAAGAATGACATCAAGAGTTTTATTGGTAGGGATAAAAGAACAAACTTCTGTCGCCGGTCATAGGTGTTAGCTTTTGTGGTTAGGCGCCATCCAGTCAGTTCTAACTCCCAGTGATGTCTGTGTACAACAGGACAAAGCACCGCCTGGTCCTGTGCCTTCCTCACAATCATTGCCGGGTTTAAGTCCATTGTTTCAGCCGCTGTGTCCACCCGTCTTGTTAGGCGTCTTCCTCTCTTTCACTGACTCTCTAGTTTACCAGGTATGTCCTTCTCCAGGGGTTAGTCTCTCCTGATAACAAGAAAAAGTACATGAGACAAAGTCTCCCCATCCTTTTCTAAGCAGCATTCTTCTTCCAAGGCAGATGTGTTCATTCTTTTGGCAATTCGTGATATGGTCAATATTTTCACCAAAGCCATAATTCAAAGGCATCTGTTCTTCTTCAGTCTTCCTTATTCATTATCCTGTTTTGGATGCATATGAGGTGATTGAAAACACCATAGCTTGGGTCAGGAGCACCTTACCCCTTAAAGCGACTTCTTTGCTTTTTAACACTTTGAAGACATATTTTTTAGCAGATTTCCTCTATGCAGTGCATCATTTGATTTTTTGACTGCTGCTTCCATGGATATTGATTGTAAATCCAAGTAGAATTAAGTCCTTGACATCTTGCTCCATTTATCATAATGTTGCTTGTTGGTCTAATTGTGAAGATTTTATTTTCTTTATGTTCAGGTACAATCAATACTGAAGGTGAAAGTCTTTGATTTCCATCAGTAAGTGCTTTAAGTGCTCTTCTTTTTCAGCAAGCAATGTCATGTCATCTGCATGTTGCAGGCTGGTTATGGATTTTTCTGTCAATCATGATGTTACAGTCAAGAAGTCAAATGACATTCTGCATTAGGAAAATCTGCTGCAAAATGCCTCTTTAATGTGTAAAGAAACAATGATATCATTTTAAGGGCTAAGGTGAACCTGACCAATGTAATGGTATTTTTTATTGTCTCATATGCTTGCAAAAGCTGGACAGTAAATCAGGAGGACAGAAGAAGAACTGATGCCTTTGAATTGCGGTGTTGGTGAGGAATATTGAATATTCCATGGAATTCCAGATGAACAAACAAATCTGTCTTAGAAGTATAGGCAGAATGTTCCTTAGATGTGAGGATGATGAGACTTCATCTCACATGTGTTGTCAAGAGGGGTCAGACTCTAGAGGACTTATGCTTGGTAAAGTAGAAGGCCAGCAAAAAGAAAGAAGACCCCCAATACAATGAATTGCCACTGTTGCTTTGATAATAGGCTTAAGCAAAATGATTATGAGGATAGTACAGGACTTGGCAGTGTTTTGTTCTGTGGCACATAGGGTGGCTATGAGTTAGAACTGACCTGATGGCATCTCACAACAACAAATACAGTGAATTAGATTTCACTGTTGTACTCATTTACAGATGCAAATTAAAGCATAGAGGAATTAAATAAACTGTGTACAGTCACACATCTAGTAAGTGAGAGACCTGGGACTCAAACTCAGAATGTTTGTGCTAAAGCACTGCATATTTTCTTATCAGAAGTTAAACCACATTATAAAATATGCAGATACTCTACTAGATTGATACTTTTTTCTGGTAGGTTATATTTTGCTTAAAATGTTTCAGACAAAATCAGGAAACATTGGTGCTAGTCTTGGCACTGCTGCTCTGGTAAAATAGACGACTGGCCGCACTTCAGGGATACATACATATTTATTCATTACTGGTAGCACCATCACTGAAAATAATGTATTTGAATACTGGTTTGGCAATAATACCCAGTTTTTAAAATGTTAATACTTTCTGACCCAAAACCCCTACTCTGGGAAAAGCTTCCAAATAAATATTTCAAAAAAAAAAAAAAATTGAAGAACATGTACATATATAAGTATTTGGCAAGATTTATTTGTAACTTAAATTTATGAACTATTTTTATTTCCCAACCTAAGGTTGTATGGAATTAACTCTTATAAATTTATTATTACCATTGTCATTATCATGGATTTGAGTATTAGCAGTAGTATAGAAGAATAATTGTAATAAGATGCCAGGAATAAATAATACTTTCCATAAGTATAGCCAAGCCAAGTGCCGTCGAGTCGGATCCGACTCATGGCGACCCTAGGGGGTCTTATATTAAATGATCAATTTAATTGCAATGAAACGCTAACACTGAACTAACATGGCTTTGTTTTAATAAACTAGTGAGGAAAGAGTCTTCTGTTAAGTGTGAGTGGATACAGAGATGGCCAGTTGCCAGGGAATGTATCTGATTCCCAGAGAATATCTTCCAGAGAGAATTATTAAGGGTTGTTCTGATGCCAGACAACCTAGCAATGTCAAGATATTGACTTGTGGCCAAAGAATACACTTATAATTAAGATGGAAGGACTTTTCTTTACAACCTGCAATGCTAGATATTTAGGACATCAAAATAGACATTGGACCTCGCGAAGTGATAAAGTGGTAGAGTCGTTTCAACTTGAAGGGGTAATGCATGTGGTACAACTCCATTATTGGACCTGAAATGCCCAGGCAAAAGCAATTCTTTGACACATTCTATCACAACTGTGAGTAAAGGCCTTTAATCCTTCCAATCCAAGAATTAAGGTAATGGCTATTTTAGTATATATATTGAACCTCCATTACATGCTAAACACTCTTATGCACTTTTAAGTGTTATTTCACTTAATCCTCATAACAGCCTTACTTGTTTATTCAGCAAATTAGCTTAAGATAGTTACTATTATTTCGCATTATAAATAAGGAAAATGAGACCCAGAAGCATTAGATAACATACCCAATCTAACAGAGCAACTGTATGCTAGAAGTAGATTTGAACCCAGGATGGCCGGATGCCAAAACTCATACTTCTCTCTGCTAGTTCTACATTATCTCTCAGATGAAAGAAAGGCTTCTTTCCTTTCTGTTTAATCATTTGGTAGCAATGGAGGGCTTCTGTTTAGATCTCTCTTAAAGAAACAATTTGTTGTCAACTGTGAGCAGTATAGTTGGCAGACAAATTCTGGGTTCAACACATTCAAAATCTGTTATAACGTTCTACCTAAGGCCACACTCTTTCTAAGAAGCTCAGCAGTGAGCTGTTGTATCATGTTGAGTTCTTCATACTACATATTAGCACCCATGAAAAAGCATCTACCATAGAAGAAGCCAGAGGCAGCAAATAGCTGTGTAGGCCAAATGACTCAGAAGTTTCGTTAGCTACCCCAGTACTGGCAGAATGGGAACATAAATGCAGTAGCTATTGCAGAGACAGAGAATGCATATGTATCCAGCAGGATGGATTCCCATGTACTAAAACTGATCTAGATACTATTTCCAACTTACCAGCAACAGAGACAAATGTTGAATTCCACTATCTTTATTTCTGTTTTGAACAAGAAATAGAAGATTTTTTAACTTTGGGTGAAAAAGGCAAAATTAATAACAGACATCTTAATTTCATTTTAAAATTACCCAATGTCTTAGGCTGGGTTGTTGAAAGAAGCAAAGCCAGTGAAACATATACACATATTTATATATATACACACAGCGAGAGAAAGATTTATATCAAGGAAATGGCTCCTGCGGTTGTAGAGGCTGCAAAGTCTCAAGTCCCTGAATCAGGTGACAAGCTGGAGGCTTCTCCTGACACCCATGACTGCAGGGGCTGATGAGCCCAATATTAGCAGGTCAGATAGAAGGCTGCTGACTCAAGTCCCAGGAACTTGATTTCAGATGATGAAGACCCTAATGCAGGATGCAGAGCAGAGCAAAAGCTAACAAGCTTTGCCATAAAGTTCACATATATTGGATATAGACCATAACCCGAAGAAAAGCCTCTTTCAACTGATTAGCTGCTCATAGCAGTTCTCATCCTGGAAGAGATTACATGGTATCAGGTCTCATCATGAGGGTAACAACATCATTACATAACTGTCAAAGTATATTATAACCACTGAGAATCATGGCCCAGCCAAACTGACACTCTACCCTAACCATCACAGCCACCAAACCAAATATTCACTGCCCGTGTAACAGTATTTACGAGATCTGACTAACAGTTATCCAAGATTCTAATCAAATCAAGATCAAGAGGTGAAATATGTCAAAGGGAAAAATTAGTAACAGACATCTTACCTTGAATTTAAGGTTTTCTCACCATGAAACCATAATGAAATTCCTGACATAAATTAATCCTGCCACCTTTTCTTTCAGCCCAAATTGCAAATCATTTTTTCTGTTCTAAGCTGGGCTCACAGGCTTACCAAATTTAAATTTCAAAACATATGGCTGGGTGGAGACCCAGAAGCATCTTATGACCTGATATCAGTTGATATCGATAAAAGGCAGGGGGCAGGATTCAATCATGTTAAGATTAGCCAATGCTCATTTTCTATATATTTTCCTCTCCTCTTTTCTTTATAAGCCTCATTGTACCTAACTTCTTAGAACCATTTGCTCTGTCTAGGATCAACATACTTTCGTTATGTGTATAAAATAACAGCTCAGAATAAAACTTATATTCAAATTTTATTGAGTTTTGATTATTGTTAACACTAGTAAGATCAAAGGATATGATAGCTGAAGGTTAGGGAAATTAGGAATTCAAAAAGGAGAAGAAAAACAATGAGATCAGTTGTGACTCATAGATCACTTACAGTGACAGGGGCTATAACTCATACCGATAGCCTTCTTCTGTATTTTCCGTTAGCAAGAAAGGTGTACTACAATCTAACAGGAATGGGTCCCCAACATATCTCAGGACCAGAGGGATAGTAGAGCCTGGTCTTTTTCTGTTGAATGTGGGACCTGATTGTACTGTGTTTTAGATTTCCTTGTTGGGTAAACTGAATCTTCATTAGGTTTGCATCTTGATCTGAGGCATTCCTGACCTAGTTCTACTTTTCGTTTTCAAAAGTATCAGATTTCATTGTAGTCAAAAGACTTCTCCTGTTCATTTGTGCATCTTTCCCACTGTATTTTATAGACAATTTCCCTCCATAAATGTCTTGCACTCTTAAATTTGTATTCCAGGGAATCTGAGTTGACACCAATAACAGGTTCACACACCATACCTTTGTCTGTTCACCATTGACATCCAAGAAGGGACTGTAGGAAAGTTGTATCTTGGGGAGTTGGTCTCAGGTATTTGGCTTTTTGAAAGTTTATTGAATTTTTTATAGTTGTAATGAATGTTTCTAAATATTTTGTAATGAATAACAAAGTAACTGAATGACCTAGTAGCTTCACTGGCGAGTCTAGCAAACATTTAATGGAGAAAAAAAATCTTTTAGAAAATACGGGAGAAGGAAATGCTATTTGACTTGCTTTATGAAGCCAAAATTATTCTTATACTAAAACCAGACAAAGACATCCCCCCAAAACACTACGTACACTCAAAATCCCTCGTTAACATAGATGCCAAATCATTAAGAAACCATTAGCAGATAAAATCAATAAATACATAAGAAGAATAAATACATTATGATCAAATAGAGTTTAAGTTAAGAATAGCAGGCTGTTTTACCATCCAAAAGTTGATCAGCATAATTCAGTGTACCTACAGAAAAATGCTGAAAAGCCAACTGGCCAGTTTAATGGGTAAAGATAAAGAATTTGACAAAATTCAGCAGTCATCATAATAAAGCTCTCAACAAACTATAACCTTCTGAACATACAATGGAGGTCCTAACCATTCCAATAGGTTTTTTTTTTTTTTTTCCAAACTGCATGTAGAAAATCCTAAGTAATCTAAAAAAAAAAAAAAAAAAAAAAAAAAATTCTAGAACTATTTAGTGAGTTTATAATGGCTGTAGGATACAGGTTCGGTATACAATTACTAGTGCCACCCTTTGGCAGTGTGCTTGGTTGCTAACCCCAAAGCTGACCACTTCAGTTCACCCACAGGCATTCTGAAAGAAAGGCCTGGCGATTTACTTAAAAAGAAAAAAAAAGTCATTAAAACCTATGTGAAGCCAGATTTGACTTTGGCATACATCATGTTACCATGAGCTGACTCCATGGAAACTGGCACTGGTTTGTTTTCTGTTGGATGAACACTTAATTGCCACACTGGACCGGCCTGACGGTTGCCCTGCGCCACCTCTACACTCGAGGCCTCTCCGGTGTTCACCCTGGACCAGCAACCCCTGTCGGGAGCCTTGAAAAACTTCAGGCCCCGAAAAACAGGAAGTTTGGAAAGTCCTTGAAAACGCGCATGCGTGGAAGTCCTTGAGAACGCGCGTGCGTGGAAGCCACCTGCACGTCACCACCTGCACGTCACTGTTCAGGCATCCTGCCTAACAAATCATAAAACTCCAAGTGCCTTACACCAAGATATCACCCGATTCCTAATCCTTCCCCTTCCTGCTGTGTATATATATATCTGCTGCAAACAATAAAACCTTTGAGGCTTGATCAGACCTTTGTCTTGCCTCCATTTCTTCGTGTCCTTGTCCCATTATCTTTTCACAGGTTCCTCCCCGGTCACCTCATCTGATATGCCCCTCGGGCCGGGGCAAACCCCTGCCTTCATCACAGTCTTCTCCCACTGTGTGCTCAGGGATGGAACTTCATCCTTGCAAGTTACTACAGTGCTGTCTAATGCCCTCTCGTCGAACTTAATAAAACTTCTATTTGATTCACAGATATTGATTTTGTATTAAGCAGTGACAGGATAAATATAGGTATTAAAAACTTACAGATAATAAAGATTAGAACAGAACTAAATGAGTTAGAGAATAGAAGAACAATTGAAAAAATTAACAAAACTGAAAGCTGTTTTTTTTTTGAAAAACTCAACAAAATTGATAAACTATTAGCTAAACTTACAAAAGCAAAATAGGAGAAGGAACAAACAACCTAAATAAAAGAGGAGATGAGAGATGTCACAACAGAGCCAACTGAAATCAAAAGTGTTATAAAAGAATGCTAAAAAAGACAATTCTCTAACAGATTTACAAACCTAGAGGGAATGGACACATTTCTAGGTTCATATCACCTAAAAAATTATCACAAGGGAAAGCAGAACAACTTAATAAACCTATCACAAAGGAAGAGATTAAAAAAGTCATCAAAAAACTAACCAAAGAAAGTCCCGGCCCCAATGGCTTCAACAGAGAATTCTACCAAACTTTTAGAGAACAGTTAACTCCAATGCTACTGAGACTATTGCACATCATAGACAGGGATAGAATACTCCCCGAATCATTCTATGAAGACAGCATAACCCTGATCCCAAATGCAGGGAAAGATCCCATTAAAAAAGGAAATTGTAGACCAATGTCACACATGAACCTAGATGCAAAAATCTTCAACAAAACATCAAAAAAATAATTTGTCATGACCAAGTTGGATTCATATCAGGGATGCAAGTTTGGTTCAAGATCAGAAAAACAATTAATGTGGTCAACTATATAAATAGCACACAAGATAAGAATAACCTGATTTTGTCAATTGATGCAGAAAAGGCATTTGACAAAGTCTAACACCCATTCATGCTAAAAACTGTCAGTGAAATGTGGGAATAGAAGGGAAATTCCTCAATGCAACAAGAGGCATCTACTCAAAGCCAACCACCTACATCATCCTGAATGGAGACAGACTGAAAGAATTCCCCTACAAGAACGGGAGCTAGACAAGGATGCCCACTTTCACCACTTCTATTCAACACTGCACTAGAAGTTCTAGCCAGAGCAATTAGACAGGACAAAGAAATAAAGGGCATCCTCATGGTCAAAAATGAAGTGAAAACTTCCTTATTTGCAGAGGACATGATTATATTGAAGAGAATCCTAAAGAATCTATAAATAAACTACTCAAACCAATAGAAGAGTTCAGCAAAGTATCAGGATATAAGATAAACATAAGTAAATCAGTAGGATTCCTTTATATCAACAAAGAGATCATCAAAGAAGAAATCACCAAATTAATACCATTTACTATAGCCCCCAAGAAGACAAAATACCTAGGGATAAATCTAACTAGAGAAAAAAGAGACCTATACAGAAAACTACAAGACCTTACTCAAGAAGCCAAAAAAGACTAATATAACTGGAGAAACCTACCCTGCTCACCGATAGCAAGACTTAACGTTGTGAAAATGTCTATTTTACACAAGGTGACCTACATATACAATGCAATCACAATAAAAATTCCAGTGTCGTTTTTTAATGAGGTGGAGAAACAAATCATCAACTTTGTTTGGAAAAGGAAGAAACCCCGGATAAGCAAAGCACTACTGAAGAAGAGGGACACAATGAGAGGCCTCACAATACTTGACCTTAGAACCTATTACACTACCGCAGTAGTCAAAACAGCTTAGTACTGGTAGAAATAGAGAAATATAGACCAATGAAACTCAGTCCAGACTCCAGAGATGCCACCATCCTCTTATGAATAGCTGATATTCAACAAAGGCCCTAAGATTATAAACTGGGGTAAAAACAGTCTAACAAATGGTGCTGGCGAAATTGGATATCTGTCTGCAAAAAAATGAAACAAGACTTATATCTCACATCTTACACAAAAACTGACTCAAACTGGACAAAAGACCTAAATATCAAATCTAAAACGATAGAGATCATGCAAGAAAAAAATAGGGTCAACAGTGCAAGTTTTAATACACAGCTTAGATAGCTTTCAAAATCTGACAAAGTGTGATCAACAGAAAATAGATAAATGGGAACTACTAAGAATCCAACACTTCTGCTCATCCAAAAATTTTATTGAAAGAATTAAGAGGCCACCTACAGAATGGGAAAAAATATTTGGCCACTACAAGTGGGACCAATGTCTGATCTCCGTAATCTACAAGATACTGCAAAATATATATATATATATATATATATATAAATTTCCTTTATATATATATATATATAAAGGAAATAATCCAATTCAACTATGGGCATAGGAAATGGACAGACATTTCACAAAAGAGGACCTCCAGGCTGCCAAAAGACACATGAGGAAATGCTCATGATCATTAGCTATTAAAGAAATTGAAATCAAAACTACAATGAGATACCATCTAACCCCAACATGATCCATGATCCAAAAAACACAAAACAACAAATGCTGGAGAGACTGTGGAGAGATGCAAACTCTCCTACACTACTGGTGGGAATGCAAAATGGTAGAACCTCTATGGAAAGCCGGAAATAGATATACCATTTGATCCAGTAATCCCACTGCTCAGAATATGTCCTACAGAAATAAAGGCAGTCACATGAATAGATACATACACACAAATGTTTATTGCAGCACAGTCTACTATAGCAAAACGATAGAATCAACTCAGATACCCAACAACAGATGAATAGATAAACAAACTATTGTACATATACTCAGTGAAACATCCTGTAACAATAAAGAACGGTGGTGATTTTAGGAAGCATCTTGTAACCTGGTTTCAATTGGAAGACGTTATTCTGAGTGAAATCAGTCAGTGGCAAAAGGACAAATATTGTAAGAGACTCCTACTATAAAAAAAAAAACAAACTAAAAACCAAACCCAGTTCTGTCTAGTGGATTCTGACCCCTAGAAACCCTATAGAACAGAGTAGAACTGCCCCATAGATTTTCTAAGAAGTGCCTCGTGGATTTGAACTGCCAGCCTTCAGGTTAGCACATGTAGCACTTAACCACTATTCCACCAGGGTTTCTAACCCCTACTATAAGGACTTAAAAATAGACTTATGTACAGAAGAAAAGACTCTTTGATGGCTGCAGTGGTGGGGAGGGAGGGAGAGGGCTGGTCATAGATTAGATAGTTGATAGAAATTTGGTTGGGTGAAAGCAGTGACAGCACACAGTAAAAAGACAATCAATTTGACTGGACTTCAAGGTAAACTGAAACTTCTGATCTTGCAAGGATATTATTGCAAGGATAGAGTAGCAGAGGCAGGAGTCTTGGAACCATGCTCTTAGGGGACATCAAGGCCAATTGTACAACTAGTCTATTGCTAAGAGAGTCTTCTGTACCCCATATTAATGAGTGGTGTTTGGAGTCTTAAAAACTTGCAAACTGCCACCTGAGCTACACCAAATGGTCCCAACTCATCTGGAATAGATGGTCACCAAGAACAACAAGGACAAAGGAAAAAAGAGCCCAGAAGACGGAAGGACCTGTGTGAATGGGAGTCTGTATCAACATGTGACCAGAAGAACCAGATGGCGCTCAGCCACCACCAAAGATAGCCATGATGGGGCACACAATGTTGAGCCCCAATGGCAACATGAGAAAAAGAGGGATGCACCTCAAGAACTCCACTAAAAGACCACAACTGATGGTCTGGCAGTTGGGAGTTCTCCTGGGACCAGGGCCCCTATACCTGCTGCTGCCCCTGGCCAGAAAACATTACTGAGGTCAACACTTCAGACAGGAATGGACTGGACTCGGGGACACAATGTGGCCATATGGTGAGTGTACTTTGTGGTTCTGTGCATCTATTGGATGCTGTCCTACTGGCCTCTTATTAGAAGGGGAATGAGAGAGGGAAGAGGAGACAGGAGATTGTTAAAAGATACAACATATATAAAATGAAAAGGAGGAGTGTGCTGTCACCAGGCAAGAAGAGCTGAAGGAGCTGCAGAGAGACGGGTGTGCAAATTTAGTTTAGATTGCTTGCTTTCATTTAATCACAATTAAGGAAAAAAAACACAAAATCTGGTACACTTGAGACTGAGAAATAAATCTGGTGAATCAATGAAAGAACACAGAATTATGTATTATTAACCCTAAGGAGGCTTTTCACAAACGAGTGAGTTGGCTCCAAGAACTGGTTTACAGTGACTTTCTGCTTGTGAAGGAACACACAATCTAAAATGTGCGCATTATGAATTCACACCTATATACCATGAATGTGTAGCTGTAACATAAAACATCAGTAAGTCACCTCCTTTTACAGAGATCAGACACAACAGTTTGTTTTTGAAGAGATTTAATAGCTTTTATGGGTTTACTGTGAGTCGGAATAGACTTGGCATTGGTTTGATTTGGTTTGGTTTCAGTATTATGAGAGAAAGATTTCAGTCTAGAACTCCTGACCCTGAATACAAGGTTCTTTGAACTAGTTTCTAAAACAATATTACAGTGTTTCAAAATGTTGTAACACTGTTGGTTGTTGGAATATTTTGGTAAAGATATTTTGGGGCTATTGAAAAAAGACGTCCGGTGTGGCACTGCTTTCTGTAAAAGAATGATTTTTCACTGGTGCAAATCTTTATATTTTCAGGATGACTGTTTGTCTGGAAATATTAAATTGTCAGTGATATAATTTTGATTATTTTTAAACTTGCATTTGAGGACATTTTATAAAGCTAAGCATCAGGATTATGATTATTGCTCTGAGATTTTAATTAATAATTAATTTTAATATTTGTTCTGATGCCTTCAGAATGTCTAGTTGACTTTGGACAAAATTTCTTTAATAATTTATTTATTACATTTTTAATTCAGACAATTATGAAGCATAAAGTAGAAGTTGATTATTTTTGGCCCTGGAAATATAAAGCTAAAAACTATATGATTTCTACTTTTAAAGGTGTCATGTAATAAGTGGTAGAGTATACAGAAGAATACAAATGTTACGAAAATAAACTCGAGTGTGTATACATGAAAGATTATAGTTCCTTTACTGAAGACTTTCACATTTCGGGACCTTCATTGTTCTAACTCTGAGAGGGAAATGCTGTTTGGGGTACCACAGTTTGCACAATGGCTTTTAGGAATATATGTATTAAAGAACATGGAAATTTGCTAGATTTTCAGAGATAAAAATTCAGATACAAATTCTTCTATTTCTAATAGGTAAATAAGATGTCAACAACACAGGGCAGAAAGATGCAAGATTTATAAAAGTATGGCAAACAATAGTATGGAAATTTAGGGGTAGGAAAAAGTATTTCCAAGTAGGAAGAGTAGACTCCACAGACAACTTGATCCTTTAGCAGGATGAGTATGATTAAGATGTTAAGAATTTCTCAGCCAAAGCCAGCCAAGTGCTGTCAAGTCGAATCCAACTCATAGTGACCCTAGAGGCCAGAGTAGAACTGCGCTCTAGAGTATTCAAGGAGTGCCTGGTGGACTTGAACTGCTGACCTCCTGGTTAGCACTTAACCCACTACACCACCAAACGTATTAAGGCTTATTTCTAAAATGTTAACAGCATCAACAAGTTTGGTTTGTTTTTTACTTACGAAGAAAACTATTTCTGTATGGTCAGAGCATGCACTTTATCAAGAAAAGTAGTAGAAAATGGTTTGAAAAGTAACTTGGAACTAAACTGTGTATGTCATTAAAAGGCCAGGTACTGATTTACCAATTTCTCCAATAACCAATTTGGAGACATTAAAGGTATCTGAGCTAGAGAGTTATGAGATCAAGGTCGTATTTCAGGAAAATTAAACTGCTAGACTCAAGTGGTCTGGAAGGCGTAGAGATCAATTAGAACACTATTTCAATAGGCTAGGTACTATATTATAAAGATCCAGACTAAGGCAGTGGAGAAAGAGATTGATGGGAAAGGTTATACACAATACACAATTGTCTGCACATTAAATCTGTGTACTGTAAATGTTATTTCATTGCTTACAGATTACTGTAAACACACTCATACCACAATAAGTGAGTATTAAATACTTTGGGAAAAGAAAACATTTTCTTAATGAAAGTTACCCAGTAAGTCATGTACTTTAGAAAATCATGAAGTAGGGCACATCTGTGGTTCAATCTGATGGATTTAGTTTTGCCTTCTATGTATGGCTGCTAACCAAAAGGTCAGTAGTTTGAATCCACTATGTGCTCCTTGGAAATTATATAGGGCACTTCTACTCTGTCCTGTAGGGTCACAGTGAGCGGGAAGGGACTAGATGGGAATGGGTTTGATGTTTCTGGTTTTATAGATAGGGGTGTGATGGCAATGACATATGGGAGGGAAAATTAACAGTAAAGGGATATAGGGTGTTGCAAGGTGTTCAGGAAGAATTCTTTGTCAGAAAAGCTTATGATCAAAATTGAGGGGGAGAGAGATTAAGAACTGAGTCAATAGTGCAGTTGGAAGAGTTCTTAAGAAGACTAGTTTCTTTCCGCTTTTTTAATTCTGTGACTTAACTTTTCTGAGCCTCACTTTCAACATTTACACATGAGAATAGTATAACCTACTAGTTCTGTTTATTTATTTATTTGTTGGTAAAGATCAGGTGAGCAAATGAATGTTTTGGTATATAGTAATTGGTGTTTATTTATTTTTTTCAGATGATATTACTGGAGTACTAGATGGTTGGTGATTAGAAGGTAGAGGGTAATGCCATTTAAATGGCAGAAAATCAGAGATTACAGTGGATGGCATGAATGAAAATACTAGAAAGGGTGAAGAATGTGCACCGCTGATGGAGTGCAGCCAGATGCCTAATGCATAGGAAAAGCCTGTCAAATATTTTTTTCTAAATGGAATTAAAAATAAGGGCTTTCTAGCTGATTCTCCTTGTATTCTTTGGGGATGGAATTCTGGGACCTTGATGACATCAGTTAAATTCAACAACAGAAATAATAGCACCATGAATTTTCAAACTGGCAGTTGAATCAAACTGTATTTATATCTATATTAGGTAGCCATAATTCAGTCCCATTGGATGCCTCAGTTAATGAGATGTTTTGTCTTAGTGAATTTCCCGATCAAGCAAGTTTTAAAATTTAAATTAAATGGGAAAGCCAATTTCCCATGACTCCCTGGGATTTTGCCCTGAGACAAATTCCTCTAAAACCCCAAGCTTCTTTGCTGCGTTGCTTTTGTGATATTCTTTTATTAAAATGCCTGTGAAAATTAAAATGAAGACAATGCATACTTGTATGTAGAGAAACAAGTGAAAAGGATAAAAATAATTCAACTCCAGTAAAAAGGGTAGTTCCTTGCCTCCTCCTCCTCCCACTGTGATTTGCTGAGCAATTTGAAGAAAATTTGTGATCTGTAAGGCATCCTGCAGAGACTTAGCATCATCCTGCTGTTTCTGCAAGAGTAACAGATAAACTCTGGTTAGGCTTCCCACACAATTACAAGATAATTAAGCTTAGCTCTCTAATTTTGAGTTCAGGCCAAAACTGACCTCTTCTTAGCTAACTGGTGTTTTGAGGGCAAAAATAATTATAGAATCATCTTAAACATATGCACACACACAATACACACTGGCTAATCTAACTTAGATTATAGTATCTGTACAAATGCAGCAGATTTTTCATGGATTTCCAGTTTTTCTTGAGCAGAAGTGCACTTGGAGACAAGGTGACGCACATGCAGCCTCTCATTAAAATCAGAAACTTACAAACCAGCAGGAGGTTTTCAAATTCACCTCCCTGAAAAGCATGCAAGAAGCCAGTGGTTCACGAAAGGAAGGACGTTTCTAAAGACTGTCGGCCCTCCACTTCCATATTCCCTCCTGCGTCTTTGACTTTCTATGTCTTGTCTTTGACTTTGTGCTTTGGTGATTAGGAAGACCTTGCCATTCTGTGACTCTTTTAACGTCTGAAAAAAATCTACCAGCAGCAGCGTCACCAGTTGTTGCTGGGTCAGGTTCCCATGTGTGTCAGAGTAGAGCTGTGCTCCATGAGGTTTCCAGTGACAGATTTTTCTGGCTGCCAGGCCTTTCTTCAGAAGCACTTCTGAGTGGACACCAACTGTCCACCCTTTGGTTACAGCCAAACATCTCAACCAATCGCATTTCACAAAAATGTCTGTCTTTAATCCCTAGTTCTTAATTTGGGGATTTGACTGGGCCTTATAGGAAAATAAAACCAGAAGATTTATCTCCTGACCTGTCTTCACATCTGTAGAATGAAGCGGTAGTCACTTATCTCACAGATATTGTAAGGATTAAATGAGATACATATATGAAAATGATTATCAAAGCTCTGAGGATAAAGGAGATACTCAAAAGGTGCTGAACCATGAGGTCTGTTTTCATTAAAAAAAATTAACGTTCGTGTAAGTTAAGTTTGAGACTAGAAAGTTTACTTTCTTTATGATGTTCAGGAGAAGTAGAGTATGGGCCACTAGTAAGGATGAATTCTTGAAAGTTGTAAGGTTTCATCTGTATATCATTTGTGTCTAAGCAGTTCTTACTCTGTAGGCAGACATCTGCAAAAACTTCTCTTTCATGATGTAGTTTACAAGTTAAATATATCATATGCTCCCCCTACCCTATCCTCTCCACTTCTTGCCAAATATGTTTGAAGCTAAAGTGTTCCAGACTTTATGCTGCATTTTATGAGTTTGAAATGAAAACTGCTGACTTTTATGGATATTGTGCCTCCATCTGATTCTGGTGTTAAAAAATTCAGCCTAAATCTTTGACCCAGTAAGCCTATTTTCGGGGACTTCTTCATTCTTAAACAATGCAAAATCAGGCAAAGAAGAATATCTGGGATAATTATTTTTTAAAGGATTAATTGAGCAACATGTTATGTTCCCCATAACAATAAAATAATAAGCAGCTATTAAAAATGACTTTTATAAAGACTATAGCAATGAGAATGTTTTTATGAACAATTGAAGCTATGAATAAATGTAGTAGCCTATGGATATACTACTCTAAAAATGATATATGTTTGGGGGCAAAGTCTGGAAAGGACTAGTGAAAAATGAAAACAGTTTGATTCAAAGAAGTGATTCAACAGTGGCTCTCAAACTATAGTCTGCTGACAAAATATTTAAAATAATTCAAAAAAAGTCACATTCGCAGACCTGACCTAACAGATCTGCATTCAGTCAACGTTAGTGGTTTGGACTCACCAGCTGTGGAAGACTGATGTGGCAGTCTGCTTACATAAAGATTTCCAGCCTTAGAAGCCCTGTGGGGTAGCTCTGCTCTGTCTCATAGGGTCTCTGTGAATCAGAATCAGCTTCCATGACAGTGAGTAATTCTGAAGAAGGGCTCCAGAACTTAAGCTTTCAAAAGGCATTCTCATGTGATTTAAGGCAGGTCATATGTGGTCTGTTGGGACACTGTGACAGGATTAAGGGTGATTTAAAAGACTGCAGCCAGAGTCTGCTAGTGTAATTCTGTTATTTGCTCCCCCCAAAAAATATGAAAAATGGGGAAAATAATACACTTCATTATGCTTTTATTTGTTTAGCCCTTAGTCAAAAAGTGATCATTGAATTTTACAAAGTTAATGTGAAATATTATGACACCTGTATATTTCTGGCCAACATCACCTACTTTTTCTTTTTCTGTTTTTTGGATCTGTGTCTGTGGGCCTTGATTTTCCTATTTCCTGCAGAAAGGAGCCACAGTAGTACAACAGTTAAGTACTCAGCTGCTAAATAATGGTTAAGGATTCAAATCTATCAAGTGGCTCTGCAGGAGAGAAAACTTGGTGATCCACTGCAGCAAAGATTGTTGTTGTTGTTAGGTGCCATTGAATTGGTTCCAACTCGTAGTGATTCTGCATACAACAGAATGAAATGCTGCTGGGTCCTGCACCATCCTCATAATTTTTGTTATGTTTAAGCCCGTCGTTGCAGCCACTGTGTCGGTTCCTCTGGTGAGGGTGTGCCTTACTTTTACTGACCCTCTACTTTATCAAGGGTGATGTCCTTCTCCAGGGGCTGATCCATTCTGTTGACATGTTGAAAGTAAGTGAGATGATGTTTGCCCATTCCATCTTCTCACAAGCATTCTAGCTGCACTTCTTCCAAGACAGATTGGTTGTTGTCATAGACTGAATTGTGTCCCCCCAGATATGTGCATCTATTTAGCTGGGTCATGATTCCCAGTATTGTATGATTGCCTATCATTTTGTCATCCAATGTGATTTTCCTGTGTTGTAAATCTTATCACTGTGATGGAATGACATGAACTAGTAGCAGTTATATTGATGAGGTCTGGTAGAGTAGATTGCACCTTTAGCGAATCTCTTGTGAGTCAGGGGGAGCCTCATAACATCAAGAATAAAACACCTGGGGCACAGTGTGTCTTCTGGAGCCAGAGTTCCTATGCAGAGAAGCTCTTAGTCCAGGGGAAGATTGATGCAAGATGGGAGCTGACAGAGAGAATGCCTTCCCCTAGAGTTGATGGCCTGATTTTTGAGTCTTAGCCTCCTAGACTTGGAGAAAATAAATTTCTCTTTGCTAAAATAATCCACTTCTGATATTTATGTTATAGCAGCAATATATAACTAAGACATGTGTTTTTGTTGGTAGTCTGTGATGTGTTCAATACACTTTGAAAACAGTCGCCCTTACTTATGCACGTGAGTCAATTGAAGAAACCATGGCTTGGGTTAGTCTTTACAGCTTTTAACACTTTAAATATATTTTTGCAGCAGATTTGCTGAAAGAATGCATCACTTGATTTCTTGACTGCTGCTTCAGTGAGCATTGATTATGGATCCAAATAACATGAAATTCTTGACAATCTCAATCTTCTTCATTTATCAGGATATTGCTTTTGTCCAATTTTGAGGATTTTTGTTTTCTTATTTTGAGGCATAGCTCATACACAAAGCTGTGGTTTTTTTTATCAGTAAGCACTTCAAGTCCTTACTATTTTCAGCAAGCAAGGCTGTATCATTTGTGTATCACAGGTTGTTGATAATTAAAATTCATTGCCATTGACTCAATTTTGAATCATAACAACCCTATAGGACAGAGTACAACTACCCTGTAGACTTTCTAAGGAGCACCTGGTAGATTTGAACTGCTGTCCTTTTGGTTAACAGCCATAGCACTTAACCTGTACACCACCAGGATTTCCACTTACAGCCTAGAAAATCTATGGGCCAATACTGTTCTGTCACGTTGGATCACTGTGAGTCAAAACTCAACTCAATGGCACCTAACACCACTTCTTGGGGGAGAGGATAGACTAACCCTGTTTAGTTCTTGAGAACTCCTGGTGGTGCACTGGTTAAGTACTCAGCTACTAACCAAGTAAGTTGGCAGTTGAAACCCACAATTCTGTGGGATAAAGATGTGACAGTCTGCTTCCATAAAGATTATAGCCTTGGAAACCCTGTGGCACAGTTCTACTCTGTCCTATAGGATTACTACGAGTTGAAATCAGTTTAATGGCAATGGGTTTGTTGGTTTTTGTTCTTATTCAGTCCTTAATATTGACAAAACCAAAAACTCAAACCTATTGCCATTGAATTGATTTTGACTCATAGCAGCCCTGTAGGACAGAATAGAACTGCACTGAGGGATTTCTAAGGAGCAGCTGACAAATTCAAATGCCAACCTTTTGTTAAACAGTCCAGCTTGTAATCACCGCACTGCTATGACTCGTAATATTGACAAGGGCAAACAAAATAAATTTATGGTAACAGTTGATAGTTTGAGGAGCGCTTTACAGTGACAGTTCTCTAAATTCAAAGGACTGATGTTAAGCCTGTTACCATAGATTTAGTACCTACATTCCCAGGATAGTCTATGTTTGTTATGCCTCAGCCATCTTCCTGCCTTCTCAAACCTGGTTTTCCGTCTCCTTGTTAAAACTGGATCCCATCTGTGACCTAACATACCATACCTTGCTACAATTTTGGTAGCATTCTCCCAAGGGAACTGGATTGACCACATTGAGTTGATTCACTGTGGTTTTTTAAGCAAGTGTTTCACATCCCACTTTGGTCATTGGTGTCTGGGGTCTTAAAAGTTAGCAAGCAGCCACACATGAAGCATTAATTGGTGTCTTGGATTGAATTGTGTCCCCGAAAAAATATGTGTAGCCATGTGCCTGGGCCATGATTCCCTGTGTTTTATGATTATCCTTCGTTTTGTGATTTTCCTGTGCTGTATGTTAAAGGATTAGGGTAGGGTTGTACATCCCTTCATCGGATCACTTTCCTGCTCCAGTGTAAAGGGAGTTTCCCTGGAGCATGGCTTGTACCACCCTTAATTCTTTCATTTTAGGAGAGGTAAAAGGAAAAGATAGCAAGCAGAGAAGCTGGAACCTCACACCACCAAGAAAGCAGCACCAGGAGAAGAGCGTGTCTTTTAGACCTGAGGTTCCAACACTGAGCTGCTCCCTGATCAAAGACTGATGGAATACTGGACTTTCCTCCACAGTCAACAAGGGGGAAAGCCTTCCCCTGAAGCAGACATCCTGAATTTGGGCTTGTAGCCTACTGGACTGTGTAAGAATAAACTTTCCCTTGTTAAAGACATCCACTCTGTGGTATTTCTATCAGAGCAGCACTAGCTGACTAAAACCATTGGTTTCAGCCCACCTGGCGCATAAGAGAAAGGAGGGCATCAAAGATGCAAGGAAAGCATGAGTCCAAGAGATAGAAGGGTTTCATATACCAGAGACTACATCAACATGAGATCAGAAAAACTAGATGGTGCCTGGCTACCACCGAAGACTGCCCTCATAAGGAATTCCCCAAAGAGTCACTGATGGAGCAGGAAGAATGCAAGATGCAGAACTTGAACTGTAGTAAAAAGACCAGACTTAATGATCTGATGGACTGGAGGGTCCCCAGAAGACATGGCCCACAGACTCTGTTAACACAGAACTGAAACCATTCTGAAAGCCATTTCCTCAAACAGAGACTGAACTAGCATGCAAGACACAATATGACACTGGGAAGAGTGTGCTTTTTGGCTGGGACAGATGCAAGAGACTAATTGTTCAGAGGTGAGAGGAAACGAGAGAGGGGTTACAGAGCCGGTTAAATGAAAATAAGGGTTGGAGGGGAGGAGCATGCTGTCACAGTGCAGGGGGGTAGCTAGGGTCGCATGGCAAAATGTGTAACGTTTTGTGTAAGAAACTAACTGTAATTGTAAACTTGCCCTTAAAACACATTTTTTTAGGTGTCCTCTATCCAGAGAGTAGAGAGTGATACCATCCTGATACTCATCCCTGATAACCATTAATGAGCATTAGCTTCTGTATGTTTACCTGTTCCTGTCATTGCATAAAAAAGAGACATACTTTTTTGTGATTGGCTCATTTTGCTTAGCATAATGTTCTCCAGGTTTATCCATGGTCCAAGATATTTTGGGAACTCATTTTTTCTTTATCTCTAAGTACTATTCCATTGTATATACATAGCACGTTTTACTTATCTATTCATCTGTTGATGGGCACTGAGGTTGTTTCCATCATTTTGTTATTGGGAATAGTGTTGCAATAAATATAGGTGTGCATATGTCTGTTTGTGTCAATTCTATTAGATCCCTGGGGTATATACTTAGGAGTGAAATTGCTTCGATCATGTGGTACCTCTGGAAACCCTATTTGGCATAGCTGTTAAGAGCTATGTCTGCTAACAAAAAAGTTGGTGGTTCAAATCCATGAGCCACTCCTTGGAAATCATATGGCTGGTGGATTTGAATGGCCAATGGCAATTCTACTCTCTCCTATAGGGTTACTATGAATTGGAATTGATTTGGTAGCAGTGATATATTTTTTGCTGTGGTACCTCTAAATTTTTTAGGAACCACTGGGTTGTTTTCCATAGCAGCTTACCATTCTGCATTCTAACTAGCAATAGAGGAGAGCTCCAGTTTCTCAATATCCTCTCCAATGCTTATTATTTTCCTGTTTTAACAAAGTCTTAGCCACCCTAGTGGAAGTAAAATGGTGTCTTACTGTGGTTTTGATTTGTATTTCTCTGATGGCAATAAAGTTGACCATCTTTTCATGTGCTTTTTGGCTGGCTTACTGTGATTTAACTAATGCCTGACACCAAAGTGACTACTTTGAATGTGAAAAGCAGCTGACACATTTTTAAAAAGTGCATAATAAAATTAGATATTATTAGCTCACCATTAGATACCAAAATTGCCCTAACCCTAAAGATTTCTTTTGCCACGTAGCCACATTGGATCCTTGCTTTGGACCTTAAATAAGTTAATCACTCTGATATGATGCATTTTCTACACCTCCAAAGTCCTTCTGGTCTGTATTTTGCCCTTCTCCCAGCTAGTGATGAGGCCAAAGTTCCAGTAAGTCTTGTGTCCAATCTCATACATATTAATGACAGTTATATCATTTCTAATGTAGACAGAGATAGGACAAACACATTAACAGTCACCTTTCCAAAGCATTTCTTACAAACTGTACACTGAGAAGAGGGAAAAGGAGGCAACACTGTGCTAGGTACTTGGTATACATTAATTTTATTCTCACAGTTTTATATAAGGAAACTAAGTTCAGATATAAAAGAAGTTTAAGTAACGTAACAAAGGCCATATTCCAGACTGCCATTCATTTGTCTTGCCTCTGTACCACACCACCAGTCAGCTTGTCTGGTTTGCTAGATTTGGTTTAGAAGAGGAAAGAGTCATGTGGAGGCGAAGTTTATTGTTAGTGTGATGTCAGACAAACCATAGCTGAATGGAGGTTCTGTTTTGATTTTTGATGTGTGTGTTATTTTTCTAAAACTACTTTTATCAACTATTTGGCTATTGTGTAGTTTTAGATTTTGATCAAGGCCAAAAATAATAAGACACAAAAGAGAGATGACTTTTTAAATAGAGATACTATGGACAAATTCGACATAAAATTAATGTGCAGGGCAAATAGGGAGCTGAGCAAAAATGATTAATTGCTCATTAAAATTTACCTTGGTATTAAAGTGTGTCAAGGGCATGTAATTCTGAAAGGCTATCAGACAAGACTAAGAGTGTGAGAAAAATAAGAAATAGCTATGAGGTCATTCTTTTGTTCTGTTTTCTGAACTTGATAACATGGGAATCATTGCATAATGGCTGATATGGTGATATAGATAAAAAAATAAATGGTACAGCGATGCAAATTAAGAGGTTGGTTTTGGTCTGACTTAGGATAGGAATAATAAACAGCAAGGTCAAGTCACGAGAGAATTTACCTTTTATACTATGAGCTCTAATAGGAGTTTAAAACAAATTAAACTTCAATTTGTATTTTAAAGATCAATACTTTTTCCAGGAAAGTACTCATAAAGACAGTTAAAGATAAAACCTAAAAATCATTATGCGAGCTAAGGATATGTGCCAACCTTTGGAATGGGGCCCAGAGGAAGTTTCCATGAACCACCAGAAGGAGATAAAACTCAATTTAGAAACATAGTCATGACCTATGTATTGAAAATTGGTAAAAGGAGTGGAGAATGGAGAAGAATAGGAAATTAGTTTCAAATGTAACTTTATTCCTCTCAAACTTGGATACTTGGGAGAAAAATTGCCTTAACAGCTACTGCCTTTCTTCATGGATGTGCTTTCCTGAACAGCTAGAGCCAGGGCTACCTGCCATCCTCCTCTATCCCTCGACAGTACTTTTAAACAAAGCACTTGGGATACAATGTGGCAAGTGGCAGAAGAAGACTAACAGTCTATTGTATTTCCTTATATGCATTCAAATTATATACACTAAAGAATGTGTAAAGAAAGACAATAACCTTTGGGTAAATAATGCTGAAGACTGTGGGATTTCATGTACTCTATTTAATGGGAAAAGAATCACAGACACATTTTTGTTTCATGTTCACTTGTTGATGTCCTGGCATTGAGACATTCTTTATATCAAGATCAGTTCAATCTTTGTCTATTTCATGTGGTTTTGACTCTTGTACTTTTTGTTTTAGATTGTCTTTGTATATCTTGATTTTTATTTCCATTTTTTACTTGTAATTTATTTCATTTGTCCTACTTAAATTCATTTCTCTTCCATTTATCTGTCTCTCGATTCTTGCCCTAATAGCCTACTTTTTGTGATTGTATATTTATAATGTGAATATTTGGTAGTCTCACTAACTAGTCTTTCAAAATTAGTGACTTACTTATTCAAATCTATGTCTCCTTCCAGAATTATTTTAGCTGTTTTTAAATCTATTGTAGTGTAATTTTAAATACTGAGATTATGTCAAAACATTTTTAAGGAAGAATTGCTACTTTCATCAACTTCATTCTTCACATGCAGACTTTTAAATCTCTCTAAAATCTTCATAATTCTGACAAGACTTTTGACATGTTCTTGCTTATTTGTAGTTGTATACAAA
Source organism: Heterohyrax brucei (assembly GCA_028571685.1). NCBI lineage: Eukaryota > Metazoa > Chordata > Mammalia > Hyracoidea > Procaviidae > Heterohyrax > Heterohyrax brucei. The sequence continues at coordinate 52,301,617 of CM053150.1, read as the reverse complement.
ATAGTTCATTATTATGTATTATCAATTTTCTCATTGTTACTATGAAGCAAATGTATTAGAATTTAAGTAAATAATTCAGAATAGAATGGAGTATTGTTTCAATAGTACGCCCATGTGGACAGTGGTTACAAACTTCAGTGGTATGAAAAAGTAGGTAATGAGACAATGACTTTGGACAGCCATTTTCTTTCAGTCGCAAGATTCCTATTATTTATTTTAACTTGGGCTATGTGTGTACCATCATTGCCATAGACAAGAATCTTCTCATGTCCCAATCAGTAGTCCTATTAGTTAGAAAACCTCTTCCCTACCCTTCCTGGCTGTCTTGGCTGAAAGCAGAGAATACTAGAAAAAAGTTTACATGTGTTTCATTGACTGTGCAAAAGCATTTGACTGTGTGGATCACAAAAAGTTATGGATAGCACTGATAATACCAGGAAAGCTGGAACCTTTAATTGTGCTCATGAGGAATCTGTACATGTGTCAAGAGGCAGTCATGTGAACAGAACAAGGAAGTACTTCATGGTTTAAAGTCAGGAAAGGTGTGCATCAGGGTTGTATCCTTTTACTGAATCTTCTCAATCTGTATGCCAAGCAAATAATCCAACAAAATGGACTATATGAAGAACAAAGCATTAGGACTGGAGGAAGACTTGTAAATAACCTGCGTTATACAGATGACACAACCTTGGTTGCTGGAAATGAAGAGAATTTGAAACATTTGCTCATAAAGATCAGAGTCCAGATTGCACTTCTACATCAAGAAAACAAAAATTCTCGTAACTGGACCAGTAAGCAACATCATAGGAAATGGAAAAAGGATTGAGATGTCAACAGTTTTATTTTATTTGGTTCTACAATCAACACCTAGAGAAGTAGCAGTCAAAAAATCAAAAGATGCATTGTACTCGGACAGTTTGCTGCAAAGGATCTGTTTAAGGTGTTGAAAAGTAAAGATGTGACCTTGAAGACTAAATCATGCCTGACCCAAGCCACGGAATTTTCACTTACATCATATGCATGTGTCAACTGGACAATAAATAAGGAAGAAAGAAGAAGAACTGATGTCTCAGAATTGTGGTGTTGGAAAAGAATACTGAATGTACATACCATGGACTGCCAAAAGAACAAACAGATCTGTTCTGGAAGAAGTACAGCCAGAGTGCTTTTTTGGAAGCAAGGACAGCAAGACTGCATCTTACATTTTTGTACACATTTGTCAAGAGAGAGCAATCCCTGGAGAAAGACATCATGCTTGGCAAAGGAGATGGTCAGAGAAAAAGAGAAAGACTTTTAAGGAGATGGATTGAAACAGAGGCTGCCACAAGGGGCTTAAGCATCCAACTGATTGTGGGTCTGGCATAGGTCTTGGCAGTGTTTTGTTCCATTGTTCATAGGGTTGCTATAAGTTGGAACCAGACTGATGGCACGCAACAACAACAACTACAAAAAACCTCAGCAAAATTACCTGTGAAGTTTGTTGCAAAATTGGAATGACACAAATGTTTGTCTATTTTAGTAGCAATCAGCTCATTCAGGGGATTTAGAAGCAAAAATACAAATGTTTGAAAGAATCAAAATGATAAATTTTTAGTTAAGATATAAACTGGATATTTAGATAGCTATGAATAATAAAGGCACTGTAGTAAATAGCCTCCCCGAATTTCCTTCACAAACTGTGTGAAATAACTTTAAATCACAAAAAGTCACACATTAAACATTATTTAAGAGAGAGAAAACTGAAACTGCAAATTAACTGCTAGAAAAGAGAATTAATGAAGTTTGTGTAGTGAGTAAGCACTATGGCTGCTAACTAGAAGGTCAGCAGTTCAAATCCAGCAGACGATCCTTGGAAACTCTATGGTGCAGTTCTATTTTGTCTATAGGTCCCTCTGAGTCGGAATCGACTTGATGGCAGTGGATTTGGGTTTATAGTTAGCACCATGATTCCATTAGCTTTTCCTTCTCAACACTGCCTTCTAGGCAGCTTTAAGATGAGCAAAAGCAAAAACCAAAAGCCTATTGCTATTGCCGATTCTGACTCAGTGACCCACAGGGTAGAGTAGAACTGCTTCATAAAGTTTCTAAGGAACACCTGGTGTATTTGAATGGCCAGCCTCATAGTTAGCAGACCTAACACTTCACCACTGTGCTACTGGGGTTTCCAAGCAAAGGTGAGCCAAGAAAAATACTAGGAAAGACAGAGGCTAAACATTGGGGAAGATGCCTGCATTTGAATTGGAGTGATCACCGGAAAGACTAAGTCCACACTGAATCTGAAAATACTAAAAACCGAGCCTGGTGGTGCAGTGGTCAAGAGCTGGACTGCTAATCAAAGGGTAGGTGGCTCAAACCCACCAGCTGTTCTTTGGAAAGCCGATGGGGCAGTTCTGTCTATAGGGTCACTAGGAGTGGAAATGACTCCATGACAACTGGTTTGCTATGATTTTCATTTGAATGTGAAATACTAAAAATGGTAACTGGAAAAATTTCAGCACTGTTGTAGTAAGTGGATTTCAAAAGGAGCTAGACACCTTACAAAGGTTCAGGTTCCCATTTTAAAGGAACAGACGTCATATAAAAGAAGCGATGCTAAACTGAAAGCCATAGACTTTAAAGTGGCAAGTCTGACATAAAGGGACAGGTACAATTTAAAGACACAGTTTTAAAATGTATGGCTTCTTTGGGAGCAAATTTTCCCCCTTAAATAAACACAGCAGTCATAAAGCAAAAGTGAACAGCTGAGTCTGCAGTCCAAACAAAACGGAGTACACGCAAATATTTGAAAAACTACCCTGAATCAAATTCTAAATCGGAAAGTAGAGATATATAAAAATCAGAAAGAAATAAAAAGAGAATTTCTTAGACTTAGGAAAGAAGTAGAAGAGAAAAACAGAAAATTTCAGAAATGATGAATAAATTACTCAAGATACTCAAGAAAAAATGAAAATTAGGTAAGAGGTATTGAATAAATACATATAAATAACCAAGAGAATGAAAATGATATGTAAAAGAGTCTGAATGAAAATACCGGACATGGAAGACAGGCAGAGAAGGAATAATATTCATGGTATCAGATGCACTGAAAACTAAAACAATAGAAAAGAGCTAAGAATTAAAACTGTCATTCAAAAAAACTTTCCAGAAATAAAAACAAAGAAGCTTGAATCTAAATACTGAAAAAAGAGTACTATATATCTGGAAAAATTTATCCAGAATGATAAGCTTCAATACATACTCTAGTAAAACTATCAGATTGCAAAGGTGAAGGTGAAAAACCTCAGTGTATCTCAGCAAACTGGTTAAATAGCTTCAAAATAAATAGATGAAGGTAAGTGAAAATACTGAGTGATTTAATCTGTAGATGCTGAGAAGCCCTTTGACAAAATTATATAATCTTTGGTAACATTTAAGTTTAACATGTATCTTCAAATTTCCAAGCTATCAACCTGGCCTTGAGATCCAGATGCCTTGATGTACAGAAATTCTTGTTGAAAACTGTCTCAGCAGATCAAAAATGTTGTCAATCATTTGGCACATAATTATGCATTCGTCGTCTGAGAACAACAACAACAAAAAACAAAAAACTGACTAAACTGTTACGTGAATACATTGTAAGGCTTAGTTTATGAGAAAATTTTTTAAGTCATAATAAAAAAATGAAATGAGAACGTGTAAGTACCCTTCTATGTCTTTCGTTACATCATGAACACTTTTAAATGATTGCAATTTTATACTAGCTTCATTAAGGAAACAATCAGCCAGGCTCCAAGTCCCAAATGATGTCTTTTTGCTGTTATTGGGCGCAAATGGAGGAAGATCACTTCACGGAAAAAAGAAATGACAAGATTGTCTGTGTAGCCTGTCAATGAACCTTGTTTATCCATTGCTCAAAAGATAAGTCTGAGGAGATTTGTTCAGGGGGTAGGCTTTCCAGCTCTGTTCTGAAGCTTGAAGTAGAAAATCTTTACCATGGGAAAGGTAAGAAATCAGAGTAGGTGACACCAGATTACTATGTAATGTTGAATAGAAAGTAAGGATTTTGTTGAAACACTGCTCTGGCTGATGTCCCTCTCCGTGTTCTGACCATTTCACTCCCTTATTGTATAATTAATCTTCTGAGAGAAAAATAATCCCTACTGATTGTGGACCACAATTTCCACTAAAATACCCAAACACATCTACATATATACTGTATAAAGTCACAAGTACTTCCGAAATCATGTAGTACAGTGTTTCTCAAAATTTTGGCAACTTTAGGCTACCAATTTAAGGTACCTTCAAAAACATTTTCATCACAATTTAAAATAATGGTACAACCCCCCCACCCACAGTATTAAAAGAAGTTTAGACACAAAAAAACAAGAAGTCATTTAAAAAGATTGGAAAAAAAAAGGACCAAAATGGATGTCAGAAGAGACTGTGTAACTAACTCTTGAAAGCAGACTAGCTCAAGCGAATGCGAGAAAGGAAATAAAAGAGCTGAACAGAAGATTTCAAAGGGCAGCCCAAGAAGACAAAGTGAAGTATTATAAAGACATGTGCAAAGACCTGGAGTTAGAAAAGCAAAAGGGAAGAACACACTTGACATTTCTCGGGCTGAAAGAGCTGAAGAAGAAATTCAAGACTCAAGTTACCATGGGGAAAATATCAAAAGATGCAGGAAGCATGAAAAGAAGATGGAAGGAATACGTAGAGTCACTGTACCGAAAAGCACTGGTTGACACAATCCATTTCAGAAGATAGCGTGTGATAAAGAACTAATGGCACCGAAGGAAAAGTCCAAGCTGCATGGAAGACATATGTGAAACATGACTCAGGAGTGGGTGGAGTACCAATTGAGATGTTTCAACAAACATGCATACTTGGAAGTATTCCCTCATCTATGGCAAGAAATTTGGAAGACAGCTACTTGACCAACCAACAGAAAGAGACCCACATTTGTGTCCTTTCAAAGAAAGATGACCTGCTGGAATGTAGACATTATTGAACAATATCATTAGTATCACACAGAAGTAAAATTTTGCTGAAGATTATTCAAAAGCAGTTGCAGCAGTACATCAGTAGGCAACTACCAGAAATTCAAGTTGGATTCAGAAGAGGACATGAATGAGGGATATCATTGTTGATATCAGATATACCCTGTCTGAAAGCAGAGAACATCAGAAAGATGTTTTGCTGTGATTTATTGACTGTGCAAAGGCATTCAGCTGTGTGGATCATAACAAATTATGGCTAACGTAACAAATAATGGGAATCCCACAACACTTCATTGTCTTCATGTGGAACTTGTACATAGACCAAAAGACAGTCATTGCAAACAGAACAAGGGATATATTGTGTGGTTTAAAATCAGGAAAGGTGTGTATCAAGGTTGTATCATTTTACCATACTTAATCTGTATGCTGAGTAAATAATCCAAGAAACTGGACTATATGAAGAATATTGGGCATCAGGATTAGAGGAAGAGGCGTTAACAACCTGCATGATGTAGATGATACAAGTTTGCTTGCTGAACGTAGATTTGAAGCACTTATTGATGAAGATTAAAGACCACAGGCTTCAGTACGGATTACACCTCAACATAAAGAAAACAAAAGTCCTCACAGGTGGGCCTAGAAGCAGCATCATGATAAACAAGTAACAGACTGAAGTTGTCAAGATTTTCATTTACTTGGACCACGATCTGCACCTATGGAAGCAGTACTCAGGAAATCAAGTAATGCATTGCAATGGGCAAATCCGCTATGAAAGACCTCTTTAAAGTGCAGAGGAGCAAAAATGTCACTTTAAGGGCTAAGATGTGCCTAACTCAATCTATACTATTTTCAGTCATCTCATCTGATGTGAAAACTGGACAATGAATAAAGAAGAATCAATGCATTTGAATTACGGTGTTGGAGAAGAATATTATTATAACATGGACTGCCAAAAGGAACAACAATACTGTCTTGGAAGAAGTCAATTGGAAAGCTCATTAGAAGCAAGGATAGAGATACTGTGTCACATAATTGGGACATGTTATTAGGAGGGATTGGCCCCTGGAGAAGGATATCGTACTTGGTAAAGAAGAGGGTCAACGAAAAAGAAGACCCTCAACAAGGTGAACTGACACAGTGACTGCAACAACGAGTTCAAGCATAACAAGGATTGTGAGCAGGGCGCAGGCCCCAGTAGTGTTTTTTCTGTTATACGTAAATTTGCTTATAAGTCAGAACTGGCTTGATGGCGTCTAACAACAACAACAATTTGACACTGTAAAATTTCAAACGTTGAATCAAAGATAATGATGATTGGGCCCTTTATTCTTGTTTCATTCATCTCTGGGAAGCATTTCGTCTGGTTTTGATTAAATATGTGCCCATGATTTTATTCTCCAACAAGTGAAGAAAAAATTAGGTCTTTTGAAAGAGTAAAACTCTCAGCAATCAAGCCGTATGTAAAGCAGTTTAGTTTTCTTATGAAACTTTAATATCTTATTCTTCACATTTAAAAGCTGTTGTATTTTAACACCGTCCTCATAGATTTAGTGTGTTTAAAGTCTTGTCCATGTTAATGAAGAACAATGTAAGCAAATCACTTAAAATCATGGAAATGATCTGACCATTAATAAGTATTTGACCTAATGTTGCATTTTAAACACTCAGTTGAATGACTTTACCTACAAAAATGAGTGTTCTTATGTGCATAAAAGCATTTCTTTGCATAGCATACTGAGACAATATGCACGATTTGGTCATTTTTACAATTATGCTCTTTGATCTTGAATTGCTCTGTCAAAACTCCAGGCTGCAGAGTCTCTTCCTCACTCCAGATGGTGCTGTTGGTTGAGGATCCTTTCAAGACATGCAGGTCTAGCTGACTTCTATAGGGTTGGCATCTGGCTCTCAGGTGCCTCATATCTTGCCCCCAGATTCTGCAAGTTCAAAAGTCCAGATGTCTTTGCTGAAGTTGGGTATGATTCTGCCTCCAGGAGCACAAGCTGTACTCTTATCTCTTTTGGTCATTTCCACCTGGAATTGCGTAGGGAATCTGATTCTGGAGTTCTCTTAGTAGGTATATTTGGCTGTCTCTTAAAGTGTATTTTCCATTTTACTTTCATTAGTAATCTAGGTGATGTTTTCCCTTCATTTTTATTATTTCTCACATTGTTCAGAATCTTGGTAGGGAAAAGGGATATCCAGCGATATGCTGGCCGTAAAACCAAGACCAGTGTCCTACTGGAAGACTCTAGAATAAAATGAGAGTGGGCCTAGGCAATGGCTTCTGCCTTTAAGGTTTTAGTGTAGATAGGAAGCTAGGCAAATAAATTTTCAGTGCTGTTCAATGTACTGATAACAATAATGGCTGCCATTTATTGAGTGAAGTAAACATGTGTCAGGCTTCATACGCATTTTCTCATTTAATTCTCAGAGTGACCTTGACTTAAGGACTATTATTCTCTCCATTTTTAGAGATGGAAGGTCAGAGATTTCAAGTAACAGTGTGCCGAGTTAGAGGTGTCAGAGCTAAAATTCAAACCCGGGTGTGTCTGATTCCAAGTACTTAACCATCATCACTGAAGGCCTTACTTTAACTTTTAAGAGGTGTCATGGATTGAATTATGTCCCCCCAAAAATGTGTAGTAATTTGGCCATGCCATGATTCCTAATATTGTTGATTGTCTTCCGTTTTGTGATTTTCCTGTGCTGTAAATCATAATCTCTGCCTGTGCTTAATAGACTGGATTATGTTAAAGAGAATTACAGTGGGACTATAACACCTTTTCTAAGGTCACCTGCCTGCTCCAGTGTAAATGAAGTTTCCCTTGAGTGTGGCTTGCATCACCTTTTATCCTTTTGTGCTACCAGAGGTAAAGAGAAAGAGAAGCAAGAAGTGAGTTGTGGACCTCGTAACCATCAAGAAAGAAAGTAGTGCTAGGAGCTGAGCATGTCCTTTGGAAAGGACTGGGATCCCTGTGCCTCAGAAGCTTCCAGTCCTGGGGGTGATTGAAGGCAAGGACTATCCTCCAGAGCCAACATAGAAAGCCTTCCACTGGAGCTGCCCCCCTGAATTCAGACTTCTAGCCTGCTGGAATGTGTAAGAATAAGTTCTGACAATTAGGTTCATGAACATGCCATCATGCACTTACACTGGCTGCACTGTATAAAGAACTCAGTAAGGTTTCATAATCTTGGTATATCAGTGTCTCACAGCTGTGTTCATGTCAGTGTGTGGAATTGTCTTGCTGAGTGGAGTTCATTATTGTTGTTGTGTGTTTTTGTGTGCCATTGTGAGAACGTCAGAGCTTAAATTAGAGCAATAAACAAATATTAAATTTCTTGTTAAACTCGACTAGAGTCAAAGTGAAATCAGGGACATATTAGGCCAAGTTTGGGGGGATAATGCCATGAAGAAAACAGCAGTGTATAAATATAAGAAATGTTTTTGCTGAAGGGAGAGAAAGCATCATTGATGAAGAGAAGTCAGGGCAGCCGGTAAAGAGCAAAACTGATGAAAATTTTGCAAACATTTGTTGAACTGTACATCTAAATCATCAGCTGAGTGCAAAAAGTACAGCAGCCTAAGTAAACATTGATATAGAAACAGGGAAATCTTAACTGAAAATCTCAGCATGAGAAGCCAAGCCAGCCAAGTGCTGTCGAGTAGGATCCGAGAAAGGTGTGTGCAAAAATGGTCCCACAAGAGCTTATGGATGAACAAAGTAGAGTCAAAGTTTGCCAAGACCTTTTGGAGAGGCGAGATGATGTTTTGGACTGTGTTGTCACTGGTAATGAAACATGGATGTACTAGTGTGACCCTGAAACAAAGTGTCAAAGTGTACAATGGAAGTCAGCCAATTTTCCATGGCCAAAAAATTTCCATCAGTCCAAATGAAGACTCAAAACGATGTTGCTAACCGTTTTGATATCAGAGGGATTGTTCATTGTGAATCTGTACCAGCTGGACTGCTAACCAAGTTTTCTATTTGGAGGTGCTTAAAAGGCTATGTGAAAAAGTTAGATGAAAATGACCTGAACTTTTTGCCAACAAATCATGCTCTTGCATCACGACAGTGTACCAGCTCACAGAACACTGTCTGTGAGGGAGTGTTTATCCAGTAAACAAAGAACTGTATTGGAACACCTTCCCTATTCTCTTGATCTATCACCTAGTGACTTTTTTCTTTACCCAAAGATAAATGAAATATTGAAAGGAAGACATTTTGATGACATTCAGGACATCAAGGGTATTATGACAACAGCTCTGATGCCTGTTTCTGAAAAAGAGTTCCAAAATTGCTTTGAAGAGTGGACTAGGCACTAGCATTGGTACACAGCTTCCCAAGGGGAGGACTTCAAAGGAGACTACAGTGATGTTAAGCAATGAGGTTGTAGCACTTTTTGTAGGATGAGTTTGTGAACTGAATTGTCAGACCTCATATCTTGTTAAAGTCACCCACTTGTGGTAATTCTGTTAGAGCAGTAACACACAACAAAGACAGAAGGTTAGAATCCAGCTGAGAATCAGACATGTCAATCTTCAATTTCAGGGTAACATAATAAGGAAGATTTTAATTCTATCAAATGTTTTGATATTATGACAAAAGTGAGGTTTCTTTGTATGATGATGTCATTACCTGGCAATGACAAAGTACTTAGTACTAATGCGTGAACTTACGTGGACCTTGAAGCTTACCTCTTAGTGCCCAACAAGTTAACACACTTTCCATTTATTTATACTGATTACATGACCATGATAGCCAAACTTTAAAACATTTTTAATATATTCTAAAATACAAATAAGCTCTATTCGGAATCAGAAAATGTATCAAGTCTAAGAATTTCTATTTTTACAAAGATATATTTTTTACCTTATTATATATTTAAATAAATATTAACACATTATACTTCACAAAATAACAACGTTAGTATCTGCTTTCATTTTTAAAGCACTTTTACAGACATCCACTCATTTGAGACAACTCTGCCATGAGATATGCTAGTATTACATCAGCATTATAATTATTATTATAAGAAACTTAAGGCTCAGAGGTATAAAGTGACAACAAAGGTCACACCAGTAGCAGCTGGCCAGATGTGCTTTGGCTGTGAGTGCTGTGTTCTTTCTGTCCCTCTTCAGTGCTTCCGTTACCGCTGGCAGTCTCTTCGGCTTTTCCTTGGTGAGGTTCTTCAGAATGATGGATGTAGTTCAAAAAGTTGCCAACGTGACTGCAAGAGCTGATTATTGGCTGACTAGAAACCAAACATGCATCAAGTCCTCTGGTAAAACACAAGTGCATTTACAGAGACATTGTTCTTAATCTTCAAAAGCTGAAATGACAGGAGATTTTTTAAAAATATTAAATTATGCTTTGTTTTTCCACCTATAAGAAAATAAAAAAGAATGAGAGCTATTTATGTTTTATACTTCACATTTTCCTACCCTCATTGGAAAAAGGCAACCACCAATTTGCATTTTTTTTCCTTGGAGTGCAATTGACATGCCAAAGCAAAATAACTGGAGTAAAATCACTTCTTGTTGCCTTCGTGGAGGCTAAAATTCATGAAGGATATCTTGAGAGGGAGGGATAAAAACGAGTATCTTTCAGAATGAAGAGTACTGGGCGTGGTACTGCATAAGAGTGAAGAGCAGATGGCAATCTGCTAGCTCGTGGAGTGGTCAAGACAGGAAGTCAGCTCTCTTGCAGCAGCTCAGGGAATGGACCCCCGCAGGGCCCTCAAGAGGGAAGGACTTTTGCTAAGCCTCGCGAGGCTCGACCCTGGATGTTTAAGGAAAGATTCACATGCCTACGTCTGGCACAAAGGCTCCGGAGCCACGGGATTTGCAGGCTCTGTGTAAGTGGAAGAGGAGTTTACTGGCTTCTTCAGAATGGCCCCAAGGCCAGAGAGGCTGTCCTGTGGACACACAGTTCCACCAAGTCCCATTCCCATGTTTGTACAAAGGTAGGGGACAAAAAGAATATACTCAGATAGATTGATTTTTCTGGACAGCAACTAGTTAGAAACTTAGAATTAGTTTTATTTTATTTAAAAACAATGATATAGAGAGAGAGGTGTGGATTCGGACAGATAAAAGAAGCTTGGCTAATTGTGTACAGTTTTAACATTGATTGATACTGATATCCATATATGTGATAATGCTCATGACAAAATATTTTTTAAGACAATGACGACTCGACGGCACTTGGCTGGCTCTGAGGTTAGGTGATAATTCTTGCATTTGTATTTTCTTGAATAAATGTCATTTTGGCTGTGCAGAAAATAGCCTAACAAGTACTGTGTTAAGGGGGTTGCTGAGGAGCCGTGGCTGCCGCAGACTTAGAATGACAAAGTGGCAGTACGGCTGGCAAGCATTTTCTAGCCTTGCTGAAGTTCTCTAACTTGTACTGTTCAAATGGGCATCAAAATGTAAATCTTCTATTGCAGCTCTTTTCACATAGGAACAGTACCATACATCACGTTTTATGAAGATAGATTAATAATTAAAATAGCAACACCTTTTATTATAAATATAGTTACTGTTCAATGTTCTATAATCTTTTTGACAAAAACCTGAGTGAAATGTTTCTGCTTGTTTAGTTCCATGACAGACAACATGGAAATAGAGATGGGATTTAACTAGAGTCTGTGATCCACAAAAACTGCTAGATCCAGATAATCCTGCTGCCTTTGGTCTATCAGAACAGAAGAAGGTGAAATCAAATCTGGCCTGGGTTCTCCCCAGAGTCTGGAGATTGGAACTATACCCTCCTACTCAGAGAAAAGCCCTGGCATCCACCTTCTGCCCTTGCCAGTAGACCTGAGTCCAGACTTTCTCCCCCAGCCTTACTGGCTCTCTGGAATGGCAAAATCAGAAATTCAGGGCTCCATGGCTCTCTGAGATCTTGCTCTTCCTAGAACCTTAGGGACTGCCAGACTCACTGATGCTACCGAGTGGTGAGTCTCTCCCTAGCTCTGTCTCCCAGCCTCGCATACCCCAAAGGAAGGAAAGTCCAGCTGAGGAAAGTCAGGGAATCGCCATAGAAAGGGACCTGGAGAAGACCTCTAAGGTCCATTTATTCTCTACGTAAAGGCTGTTCTGGAGAGAAGGCAGTGCTCCTTTGAACCAATGATGAATAAAAGCTTCTGGTAGGTCAGGAAGATTTGGAATTAGTTTGAGGAGCAAGAACTATCTGTTAACTATCTTCAAACTCCTCTCGGTCTCTAGGGATTGCCCAGATGTGCTTAGAATTGGCCCGAGTGCAACAGCTTCTCCAGAATTAACAGTTTCTATGTCAGAGCTAAAAAAATTGATGCCTTTGGATTTGGGTGTTGGAAAAGAATATTGAATATACTGTGAACTGTCAGAAGAATAAACATATCTGTCTCGGAAGAAATATAGCCAGAGTGGTCCTTGAATGCCAGAGTGGTGAGACTTCATTTCATATACCTTGGACAGGCTATTGGGAGGAACTGGTCCCTGGAGAAGGATATCATGCTTGGTCGAGTAGAGCATCAGTGGAAAAGAGGAAGACCCTCAATGAGATGGGCTGACACAGGGGCTGCAATAAATGGGTTCAAGCATAACAAGAATTGGGAGGATGGCACTGGGCAGTGTTTCAGTCTCTTGTACATAGCACTTAAGATTTGGAACCAACTCAGTGGTACCTAACAATGACAACATTTTTGAGCTACCCACTAACCTTAAGGCCCCGGAGAATTCTTTGTCCTTAAGGACTGGCGATGGAACATCAAAACCCAAAAATGTTTCAGAGGTCTCCAAAGTTCTCCAGAATGATGTATGGGGAAAAAAAATGTTAAGACATCTATTTACACTCATTTTTATCTACAAGGTTAAAAAGGAACTGCACATTAATAATATTTAATAATGTTTATGATTGTCAGTAGCATCCTGCTTTAGTCTATATGTTACTCAAACCAGCCAGAAGAACCCAGTTACCATACAGCTGACTCTAATTCATGACAATTCCATGTGTGTCAGAAAAAAACTGTTCCATAGAATGTTTGATGACTAATTTTTTTTAGTAGACTGATTGCCAGGCATTTCTTCTAAAATGCTTCTGGGTGGCACTGGACTGCCAACTCTTTGTCTAGCAGTGAGCACATTAACCATTTGTACCTCCAAGAGATTTCTGTCACTTTAACTGTGATCTGTACCCTGAGGGGAGAAGGTGAATCTGAGTTCCACAACCCAAAGGAGCTAATGCTACACAATGCATCTTGGTACAGTTTATGTCTGTTTGGTCATGAGGATATGTGATTTTATATATAAAGAGTAGAATCTTAAAATATTTCAATTCGTAACGCTACGAAGAATGACCACATGCACCTATTTTTGTATGGTTTGTTTTGTGTGAACAACAAAATCTTGTATTTTGTTTTGTTCCAAAAGCTCTCTTGTTGTCCTTTTGTAAAGAATCTACAAATGTAACATTTTTCTTTTACTAAATGACAAGTGTTCCCAATTTGCTGACCGTTACTGTGATGATGAGTAGCTGTCAATAGAATGCCACCGAACAGAGATTCTCAAAAAAGACAAGACACTCACTGTCTCCTTTCCAGATAAAGGTGACATTTTAATAATAAGAGAAAAAAACTTGTTTCTGTTGTTGTTTTGCTTTGTTTGTAATGCTGCTGTGGGAAAAAGAGGCTGAAAATGGATGTTTAGAAATGTTTACATCTCTAGTGTCAAGAATGATTTGTCTCACATAAAATTCTCATATCTGTGCAGTGAAAAAAAATTGAAACAACATTTTCTAACATATTTTTAAGGTCTTTCAAATGAGGAGTTTCAGTGGGCTTTGAAACCACTAGATAAAAATAGTCAAATAAAATGTCTTCTGACTCTTTCACAAAAATAATCAGATTTTCACACCTGGGAATAAGGGAATTCATTAAGTTTAGCAACAGAAGTAAACAAAAGATTTTATTACTGAGATGAAGAAATTAATATCATGCTTTAATAAATGTACCTCTTCCACTGGCTCCTCAGATGTTTGAAGAAATAGTCTGCAGCCGTGACACTCATCAGAACTAAGTATCAAAATAACACGAACAGAACCAGACTTGCCATTTCTGCAACAAAAAGCATTACACCACGATTTTTTAAAAAAAATTATGACATGTATCCCTTCACATCATGGTGTTAAAATGTACTAATAATTATACTGGGCCCTAAAATAGAGGTTTTTTCCATTAATGAATATGATTTAAAATACATAAATATTCCTAATCCACTTTTATTATCATTTTCTTTTTACAATGCATATTCTTGTAAACGATTTATAGTGTTCATAATACCTAGTGCTGCATTACATGTATGTGTGCGTGCGTTTTTATATGTATGTGTTGTTGTTAGTTGCTGTCAAGTTAACTCCAACTCGTATCAAACCGTATGACAGAATAAAATACTGCCCTTTCCTTCACCATATTTATGATTTTTGATATGTTCATGCCTATTTTTGAGGCTGTTCTGTCAATCCATTGCATATAGCCAAGTAAGCCAAGTGCCGTCGAATGACTCCTGCATTTTCTCTGACCCTGTGTATATCTGTCTGTCTAACCCAAACTCATTGCCGTCGAGTCAATTTCAATTCACACCGACACTGTAGGACTGAGTTGACTGTCCCCATAGAGTTTTCAAGGAGCTCCTGCTGGATTTAAACTACCAGCCTTTTGATTTGCGGCTGTAGCGCTTAACCATTAGCCACCAGGGTTTCCTCTGCCTGTCTACAGAGAGAGAGGGACAGAGAGGGTCAAAGACAAAGACAAATAATGCACTTAAAAAAATTAAGCATATACACATGACTCCCAGAATAACCGCCGCAGCTTTTGCATTATTGTTTGAAACAGGAGCTCTAAGGATGGCTTAGCTCTGTGTCCTTAGTGTTTTGCACAAGGCTTGGTTATGTTCAACAAAGGTTTCATGAGCTTTCCAGTGTAGCAAGAAGTTTGAGCTGTTTTTGTATTAAAAGACATATTCATGAGGTTTTTTGAAAAAAGATTTTAATCCAACCATATATGCACAAAGCCTATACTTCTGTGAAAAACAATGTAGTGCTAGGCTTTGTGAAAAAGTGCCTGATGTTTCTACAACCACCACTAGATGGCAATCGCTCTACATTACTCTCCACCTTCTCTCTTCCCAGGGCTCCTTAATGAGGGCTCTTGGAGGTGGCACCTGGAATAATTGTTAATCCCTGTAGATATTTGCCAAAAAAAGAAAAAGAAAAAGACATAGCTACTTCAGTAACTCTGAGAATGAACTATTAATGCAAATGCATTTCTGTTTCTGTTTCTTGTTGTATATGTCTATGACTATTGCAATTGTTAGCAGCCAATTTGATTATCCTGAAGCTGTAAATTATTACACAAAATCAATAAAGAATTTATTTTAAGTCATAGGAGTCCATAAAGGTATATATATGGAAAACTTAAGATAGTTGTAGTGCTATCACATAGCATTTCAATATTTTCCTGTCCCCTCCTCTTCTCTAACTTTATGGCTGTGAACAAGGGCTTCCAACTGGGTTTGTTCTAGTTCAACCCCCAGGCTAAGAACTTATATTTACTCCAGATATACTGAATCAGAATCTACAGTTTAACAAGATCCTCAGGTGATCAGAACCTACATTTTAACAAGATTCTATTAGAATTACCTGGAAATCTTGTTAAAATGTAGATTGTTTCAGGGGATCTGTTAAATTGTATATACAAGAATTACCTGAGGATCTTGTTAAACTGTAGATTCCGATTCAGTATATCTGAAGTAGAAATGCAAATTCTTGGCAGGAGGTCAAACTGGAAATAACCAGTTCAAAGCCCTGGTTCTAAATGGTCTCTTGACTACAATTGTTGTGGCAAATTACTATATTTTGAAAACTGACTGAATCAATTAGAATCAGTATGGTGTGGCAGAAAGAGCTTTCATTTGTATAACAAGTTGGTTTAGTGTGCCCAGCCATTGTGTTTTTATATAACAGGATTCAAAGCTAGAAGGAGGAAAAGAACAAAAGGATTTTCTTCTTGGGAAACCTTTCTTTTTTCTTTCCAGGTAGGATAATCATTTTGGAAATCTCCTATACCATTCCTCTCATATCTTATTGGCTAGAACGAGGGCTCCTACCTCCTCTAGGCCAACCCTTAGAAAAGTCTCTGGGATTTCCATGACTCCTTTAGACCAATCACGAATCATTCCCCAGATCTGGGCACGTAGACACCTGAACCAAACCTGGAGTTTTGTCGGCGGAGTAGCCGCAGAACGAGAATGAGAAGGGAGAGACAGAGTTGGAGAACTAAGAACTCTTTCTGCCAGAAATAGCACTATACACAGAGAGAAAAATAACTATTTAGTGATGTTACATTGCATTCCATAAGAAAGTAGTAGGAGATAGTCTGGAGAGTAAGCAGGATCAAGACTGAGGAATGCCTCTTCGAATTGGTACATTCTGATAGGTGATTGGCATCCTGCGACCTTGTGTAAAGCCCAGTATTCACAACTCAGGAAAGAAGACTACGTCCAAGAGTGTCTATGTCCATCGAGGAGTGTCCGGGAGACGTGATATTTGTAAGAGTAAAAGGCAGAAAAGTCAGTGTCCAGTTCCTACAGCAAGGGATGGAGAGAAAGAGTGAATCACACGTAGTGAATGGGAGTCACCAAGTCCGTCTGACACACTAGGCAGGTGTGTGTCTGCAATACTGAAGTAGGAATGAGCTAGTTTTATGACAGTACTTGGAATGGTAACACTTGGGAATTCTTTGTGAAATTTGCCCAGTGGAGGATGGAGAGAAACTGCTGCTACCTGAAAAGTGCTAACAGAGTCTGCAGGTGTGGCTGGAGGGCCGGACAGGGTGTCAGCAGCTCTTGCGAGCAACAAGGCTGATGAATTATAGTGGTGGGAGTTACTGTATTTGCAGCCACTCTAAGAGGACAGAGGACAGTGTGTCTGAAGCACAGGCAATCCCCAGATTAGGCATAACTTCCATTACGAAATCTGTCTTTAAATTGAATTTGTATGTAGGTTAAAACAGTTAGATATTGTTCCTATCCAATGCCAGTTAAATGTTTGCCTTGACATATGGTATATAGTGTACCTTCTTATACATGAAAAACTTTAAAGAAACACTTCCATATACACTAAAACATCTTTAACATGATAATACAGTAATAATAATTGTTTGATGCAGGCTGCAAAATAGCACTGGTTTGTCACTCAGAACCTTGAATTTTTAATATAATGGACTTTCCGGAGCTTGATTCATAACCACACAGTGTACTTAAGTCACACATTTGTAACCAAGGACTACCTGTACCAAGAGATAAGAGGCCAACATTACTGCAGCCTGGGATGGGGCCGATGGATGTGTCTGCAGTACTGGAGTGGAGAGTTCAAGTCTATCTCAGTGTGTCTCAAGAGCTAGATGGTGGAGGAGGTTGACTGTCTACAGCACAGGATGATCAATGACATACATAGTGTATCCAGTACTGTAGAAAACCCGCTGTCGTCAAGGTGACCCCATAGTGACTCTATAGAAGGGGGATCTATATCCCTGCTTCATTGTCTAGGATGTTGGTGCACTAGACATGAGGAATACCTTTCTAAAGCACTGGTTGTGGAGCAAGTCTGAATCAGGCAGTAGATGGGGGTTTGGTGTCTGTAGCCTTATTTAGGGAGCCTGGGTGGAGTAGTGGTTGACAGCTACAACTACTAACCAAAATATTGGCAGTTTAAATCCACCAGGTGCTCTTTGGAAATGCTATGAGGTGTTTCTCCTGTTTGCTATAGGGTGGCTGTGAGTCAGAAGACATTCCACCACGTGGAGTTATGGAGGTGGCGCGGTGGTTTAGAGTGTGTCTCCCATCTTAGGCATCTAGTGCTGCTGTAACAGAAATGCAAAGATGAATCAACAAAGATAAATTTATTTTGCCACAGTCCAGCAAGCTACAGGTCCAAATTCAGGGTGTCAGCTCCAGGGGAAGGCTTTCTCTTTTGGCTCTGGATGAAGGTCCTTGTTCTCAATCTTACCCTGGACTGGCAGGGTTCTGAGGTGAAGAGACCCTGACTCCTTTCCAAAGGATGTGCCCTGCTCCCAATACTGCTTTCTTGGTGGTATGAGATCCTCAACTCTCTGCTTGCTTCCTTTGTACCCCAAGAGATTGCCTCAAGGTACAATACAGTCTTACACATTTGGTCCTGTCCCACAACAGAGATGTTGCATATCCTCCCTCATGTACATGACAGAGGCAGGGTTTACAGCTTTATAGGAACTTTATACATTACCAAGAATCATGGCCTAGTCAAGCCGCTACACACAGTTTTGGTGGGACACAGTTCAATCCACGAGAACAGTGAACCAAAACATCAGCAGTTTGAATCCACCAGCCATTCCTTGGGGCAGTTCTGCTGCACCCTATAAGATAGTATTAACTCAATGGCAGTGTTTGGTTTTTGGCTTTTAATCTTACTTTGAGATGATTAAGGTAATCGCTGGACAACTGCTGGACTACTGGACAACTGCTTGCATCACTGAAAAGATATATCAGTGTCCACTTGTGATTATAGAATTAATCTATAGAGTGTCACTTGTGGCTTGACCATTAGATGCTAAGGTAGATCAATAAATCCACTACAGCAGACAAAGAAGGATCAGAATGTTGGTAGGATTTGGGAAGGGGGGTCAGGGGGGAGGTTCTAGTGTCTGCCTCACTCAAAGAGTTTCAGGAGACTCCTGAGCAAGAACTACAGACTGCAGATTGTCAGAGACCCTGGGTCTTCAATGATTCTGGGTATCTGCAGTACTGGAGGCAAAAGTGGAAAGGGCATCTGTAGAACTGTTGAGACAAGTGGCTCCACAGTATCCATGTGGCTGCTTCAGTTCTTGGGTACAGGGCTGATATTTCTGTAGCTCTGCTTAGTTAGATATGTATTTATTCATTAAAAAAAAAAAAAAAAAAGCAAAAAAACCCTGTGGGTTGTGTATGGGCTAGTTAAGGGGAGAGATATTACAGAGGACCAACTGCATTCTACTTACTGCATTTGGGGGTGTAAATATACTACATTGTCCACTGTCAAGGTTACATCACCACCATGACCTTCAAATGTCTATCTAATGACGAAGAGCAAATCCATTTCCTAAAATGCTCTTCCTTCTATGGTTCCAATTGAAAGAGTAAAAGGTAAAGTTTTTGCATGAGATTTGGAAGGTAGAAGAGAAGCCATTGTTCTCTGGCAACTGTTGTAGGAAGATATCCGGACGGACCTGAGATTCCCGCAGCGTCCTGGAGAGTAGTGGGAACCGTCTGATTCACCACTTCACATCTAGATGCTTGATAATGACTTTCCTGATCTTTGCTCCTCCAGTTCTTTCAGTGTTAATGAAAGTGTCCAATTCTTTATTTCAAACCCTTGTATATACGGAATGGAAACCATGGTGGCATACTCGTTAAGTGCTACGGCTGCTAACCAAAGGGCTGGCACTCCTTGAAAATTCTACGGGGAAGTTCTACTCTGTCCTATGGGGTTGCTATGAGTCAGAATTGACTTGACAGCAGTGGCTTTGTTTTTGGTTATATATGGAATACATGGAGTGAACTACAATCTCTTAACCGAATCTGGACTAATACCATGACACCAGAATCCGCTATGCTATCCCCCTAACCTACGTATTTTGGAGTAGATATGACAGGTGACTGAAAAAGAAATTAGTCTGGCTGAAGTCATTTTCCTTGACATTAATTAAAACATAAGATAGGATTATTGAACTCTATTGTTGCATTAGAACTTCTAATTCTTTTAAAAATTATGTGGTTCTGTTTCTATCCGGGAATTGTCTTGTTGAAACTCCTATGCCAACTTATGATTGTGATGGATATGAGAGAATGAGATGTTCATATACGTGTTCACATGCCGCCATCTTTTGTGAAATAAGTTGAGGTCAGTAAATGAAGCGGCCAAGAATATGAGTATTAGGGGTCCAAAAATTAGAGCAAGAGACCGCAGTCAAGACTGGAGTCGTTAGAAGGACTTTGGGATGGGAGTGTTGGACAAAGCCTTAAGTACTTAAAGGATTGAGAGGTATCGAAAGGGGGAAGAAGTGCTGGAAGTATGGCAGATAGATGTTTACTTAAAATACTTCTAAAAAATGAAGTTTTATGGGCAATACATCTATAAGAAGAATAAACTTGTTTTTTTAGAACACTGCCACAGAAAATGTTAAAGGAGTTATTTTATTATACAAACAAGATAGCAAGAACAGTATACAAGATGAAAACTTAGAAATGTGAGGAAAAGAAGGCAAAATTACCATTACAGTCAGAGAGTTTAAGATACCTGTCTAAGTCATTGGCAAAAGTTAAAATATAAATAATTTGAAAAACACAGATAGTACTGTTTAAATGTGTCTCCAGCTGTCAGCCCCATAGCTAGTTGACTTTTAGGTTATTTATTTATTTTTTATCATATTCATAAATATTGGTAGCCAAGGGAAAAAAAATATGTGAAAAAGCAAAATCAAATTATTTGGTTCCCATTTTGGGACAAGATGAATTAGTCATTTTCAGCTTCCAGTCAATCAGAAGACACACTTAGAGCCAAGGAAAGTAATTCAGTTCTTGTGTTGATTACCTCTAGGTCTTTTTGCAAGTTACATTCCACCTTTGCTTCACTTGCTTATCCGTAAACTGGGAAGAAGTATATCTAAAGTCTCCTTCAAGTTTAGCATTTTAGATATCATACATATAATTTTCATTTAGGTAAAAGAACAAACTTTTAGTATTTATTTATTAAGCTCTACTGACTGTGTTCTATGCAGCTCCCGCACTACTTATTAAGAGTAGACACATGAAGAAGTTAAAAATCAGGAACCACCCAACTATAATTGCAGTGTTTAGGGCAAACTTTACAGGAGAAAACATTCGACCTTGAGCTTGAGAAAATGTATAACGTATTCAGTGAATAAAAAACTGCATCCATCCTTTTCTTTTCAATGAGTAATTTATGATCCTCAAAATACATTCGCAGAATTCCCTTTCATGCTTCTAGAATCCTCTAGTGGTTTTAGAACTAGAGAAAGAAAACAAGTTACTTCATCTGAGATATCACCCTCACTGGGCCAAAGCATAGAAAACAAAGTTTGTGATCTTAGCAAGAAGATGAGAGTGCAGGAAACTGGGAATCAAGCAGAAACTGAAAAGTTTGAAAAATCAATTGGAGTTAAAAGAAGATCAGTCAAAAAACAAGGCATAGGAGCCGTAGCTCTGACAGTTACCTATCGATAACTCAATCCATACCCTCTCCTAATGAAGCCTTACAGACACAACAGAGGGAGGTAAAGGCTGGTGGTACAGAATACCTAAACTCTAAGGAACATCAGTTTCATTTTATTACAAAGGAATTTAATTACTCTTCCAATGAGAATTAGAAATGGCTATTATTCAATAAATAGTATATACATCCAGGGTATTTTCTAATGCCAATTAGGCAAATAAATCTAAAGAATATCTCAGTTGAATTTTAGAAAATGCTTGACTGTATGTAGCATGGGCTTTAATCCAGACATACGTGGCCTTCCTTTCAGACTCTGTGGCTTAATAGCTATGGGACCTTGGCAAGTCATTTGTTTTTCCATGTCTCAAGGTTCTTATCTGCAAAATGAGGTTAATAATAGCATTTTACAGCAAGGAATTACTGTGAAGATTAAATGAGATAATGTGGATGAGACACCCAGCACAGGGCAGAGCAGATGCTCAGTAATATTAGCTTCCTCGGCTCCCTAAGTGGTGCAAATAGGTAGTGTGATAGGATGCCAACCAAAGCTGGTGGGTGGAGTATACCCAGAGCCACCTTGAAAGAAAGGCCTGGTGACCTATTGCTGAAAAACCAGCCACTGCAGATCTTTGGTGCACTGGGACACATATGAGGTTGCTATGAGTTGAAATTGACCTAAAGATACAGCTGGTTGGCTATTTTCCCTAGAAAATATTTACTTCTCCCTAGAGTGGTGTCTAGCCCACATCAACCTAGCTGTAGCATCCTTCCAATGAAAGCATGGAAACTACCGGGAAGCTTGAACAGGGAAAATTTAATATCAAGAATTATTAACAGTAACAGGTGGTTGGAGCAACAAGGAAGTTGCTGCTAAGGAGTAAAGACAACTCTAAAGAATAGGAACAGCAGATGTGAGGAGCAGCCACTAGCCCTAGGGCTGCAACAGAGTGCCCAGAGAAGAGCCTCCCCCTCCACCCGGGTGGCTGAGACCCAGCCCTCGGTGGTGTGTGTGCGCTCTGGTCCACTGGATAGCAGAGCACTCACATAGCGTCTCACCTGCAGAAGTGGCTGGAAATCGGCCCCACATATGGATGGAAGGCAAACTATTCACATAAGCTATCTTACCAGGGAAATCCACTGCAGATCCACTAGGATTGGGTGCTGGAGGAAGGTGCTGGTCATTGGGTTCTGTTGGCCCCTGCGGACTACAGGAACTGGGCACTGGAGAAGCCACAAGGACTATGGGAACCCGGTACTGGGGAGGCTGCCTGTGCCTCAGGAGTCAGGCACTGAAGTCAGGCACTCTTATCCAGTGTAGCACATTAGAATTGAAAAGAAGATACTCTTCATCCTCCACGTATTGCCTCTGTAGCACTCTACTAATAAAACTTACTATGGTTCTGTAAGACAGAGGAGAAAAAATTAGGGAGTCATGCTCTATTTTCGTAGCTCAGGCAGTGAGAGCTGAGGGGCAATAAAATCAGAGTTGGTACTTCGGGTGGCCTAGTTTCCTCTCTGGGGTGCACTGGTATATCGTTGTACTCAATGGATTTATGCAGAGGAGCAAACAGGTGTGAACGGCCGGGGAGGCCGGCGGGCTGTCCTCCCCAGGGGTGGGCCATCTCAGGTGGTCCACTGCCGTAAAAAGGAGAGATTTTAGCTTCTTTTCTTATGCATGTCCTGGCACTTCACTTTCCCAGTGGGGGAAAATTTCTAATCATATTTGTCAAAGTCTCGGCTACGGATTATTTCTTCATTTATTAGTGGGCAGGAATACTGCGCTATAAACGAGGAATCTAGGCTATGTGTTTTCTCTTTTACTGCCTTTCTGTGGTACTGGGTAAAAAGGTGGACTCTGCTCTTGGAAGGAACTCTGTCACCTCTAATTTTGTCCACAAAACTACCCTCTGGGCATCCTGGTCATTTATCAGGTCCTAACAGCATGTGGCCAGTCAGAAAATGGGAACATTCCAAGAATCAGAATTAGGCTAGGTACAGGCAAAGACCTTCACTTAGGTCATTCTTAATCTGCAGATCTACTCTCAGCTGTAATCACATTTTGTATTAGAAGCAATTAGGTAGTCACTCAGTTAGTAATAAAATGATATTTGTTTCCCACTGGCTTTGTTTCTGGTGCTTATCTTCCTGTAGAGTCTGCAGTTATGATTTGCAGAACAGAACTGAGGCATGCCTGTGCTTGGGGCTGCATTACTAATATCTTCAAAGTTCCCCTTAATCTCTAACAACTGCATTCTTCCGTCTGCAGCCAAATGCTTGAAGTGATTGATAGACATGTTTTTTACTTCCTTTACTTATAATCACAGAAACAGAAATATTTAAGTAATAATTTGTACTTTTCAACAGAAATGTTTATGTAGCAACTTTATTCACAGCACTTCATGTGCTTTCTCAAATCATCTCCACGATTCTCATGTAAGATAATTATTCTCATTTCCATTTTATAGAAAACTGAGGTTGAGAGGTTAAATGAATTTCCCAGCATCAAATAATTAAAAACAGAAAGAAAGCAAGAAAGGAAGGAGGGAGGGAGACAGGAATGGAAGGAGGGAGGAAAGGAGGAAGAGAGGAAAAGGAAGGAAGGAAAAGAAAGAAAGAAAAAGGAAAGAGAAAGAAAAAGAAAGAAAGGAAGAATGAATTTGAGTTTAGAAGCAGCTCCTCTGAATCTTATTCCCATGCTCTTTAAATAAATGAATATATAAAACAATTCCTGGCACACAGTAGGTGCCCCCCAAACAGTCTTAGAATTCCCCATGCCCTGTTCTAACAGTTTTCTTTGTGCAGGAAAGGAGTCCTTTAACGTAGCTCATTTTAGCTCCCGTTGCTCTGCTAATGCTTACTCTTTAACGTCTTGTTCTAAAGGCCAGTATCCCAGCAGAGATCGCACACAGGGCTCCTGCTATTACAAGCATAGCTTCTGGTGGTCGGGAGGGCTACATTTTGATTCCTTTCTGCAGCCTTACAAAGTTGTTTGGCCATTTGTAATCTTTAATAGAAAACAAGATAAACTCACTCTAGCCTGCTCATGGTGCTTAAACCTCTGAATTTTTTCTTGTTCTTTTTTTTTTTTTTAAGTTCTTCCCAGGAAAATGTAACTCTAAAGCATGTGTTTAGAACAGCAGGGTCAGTTGTTATAAATAGATTCAGATAGTGTAAAACAGAGAACATCTGATACTTTTTTTTTTCTGTTTGTTGGGCTTTAAACCAAAGTTTATAATTTAAGTCGGTTTCTTATACAAAAATTTACACACGCATTGTTATGTGACCCTGGTTGCTCTCCTCACACTATGACAACACACTCCTGTAGTCCACCTTGTATTTCCTGTGTCTGTTCAGTCAGTGCCTGTCCCCCTCTGCCATCTCATCTCACTAACAGAAAGCAGCTACCCAGGTTGCCTCTGGTATACTCTTAAGTCAAGAAGCATCTTCTTCACCAGTATCATTTTATGTCTTGTAGACCAGTTCAGTCTTTTTCTGAAGTGATGCTTTTGGGAATGGTTTCAGTTCTGGATTAATAGAGAGTTCAGGGGCCATGTCTTCTGGGGACCAGCCCCCCACAGTGTGTTATGCCATCAAGTCTGGCCTTTTTATTAGAGTTCAAGTTCTGCACCCCAGATTTCTCCTGCTCCATCAGGGACTCTCCATTGAGTTCCCTGTCAGAACAGTCACTGGTGGTAGCTATGTCAGAGTAGTCATTGGTGGTAGCCAGGTGCCATCCTGTTCTTCTGGTCTCATGCTGCTGTAGTCTCTGGTTTGGGTGTCCCTTTCTGTCTCTTGAGCTCATATTTTCCATAAGTCTTTGATGTTCCTCATTCTCCTTTGCTCCAGGTGGGTTGAGATCAATTGATACTTTTCAGATGGCTGCTCACTAGCTTTAAGACCCCAGACACCATTTACCAAAGTGGGATGCTGAACATTTTCTTAATAAGCTTTGTTACGGCCTGTTGAACTAGATGTTCCCTGAAACCATAATCCCCAGACTCCTGCCCCTGCTACTCTGTCCCTCAAAATGTTTGGTTACGTTTAAGAAACTTCTTAACTTTTGGATTAGTCCAGTTGTACTGATTTCTCCTCTCATGTGTTGTCTTTCCATTTGCCTAAAATAATTCTCATCTGCTAGTTAGTAGAAACTCTGACTGTGTAGTGGTTAAATACTACAGCTGCTAACCAAAAGATCATTTCGTTAGTTCAAATCCACCAGGAGCTCCTTGGAAACTCTGTGGGACAGTTCTACTCCCATAGGGTCGTTATGAGTGAAAACTGACTTGATGGCTATGGGTTTTTCTCCTTATTGAATATCCCTCCTCTATCCTCATAACCATTAAAGATTGTTTTCTTCTGTTTAAATGTTTTCTTGGGTCCTTATAACAGTGGTCTCATACAGTATTTGTCCTGTTGCGACTGACTAATTTCACTCAGCATAATGCCTTCCAGATTCCTCCATGTTATGTTTCCCAAGTTTATCACTGTTCTTTATCGTTGTATAGTATTGCATTGTGTGAATATACCATTATCTGTTTGTCTATTCATCCGTTGATGGATACCTAGTTTGATTCCACCTTTTGGCTGCTGTGGACAGTGCTGTGATAAACATTGGTATGCATGTATTTATTCACGTGATGACTCTTATTTCTCTAGGACATATTCTAAGGAACAGGATTGCTGAACCATATAGTATTTCTTTTTCTAGCTTTTTAATGAACCGCACAAATCAGTTTCCAAGGTGATTGTAACTTTTTACATTCCCATCAGCAGCGTGTAGTTGTTCCAGTCTCTCCAAAGCCTCTCCAACATTTATTATTTTGTGTTTTTTGTGTTAATGCCAGCTTTGATGGAGTGAGATGGCATCTCACTGCAGTTTAGATTTGGATTTCTCTAATGGTGCTTCAGGATCTATTACACTGCCACAGTAGTCAAAATACCTTGGTACTATTACAAAAATAGACACACAGACCACACAGAATTGAAAATCTAGACATAAAATCATCCACCTATGAGCTACCCTCATGTGTCTGTTAGCTGCCTCAATGTTTTCTTTGGTAAAGTACTTGTTAATATTCTTTGTCCATTTTTAATTGGATTATTTGTCTTTTTGTTGTTGAGGTTTTGCAGTATCCTTGTAGATTTTAGAGGTTAGACACTGATCAGATTTTTCATATCTGAATTTTTTTTCCCAGTCTGTAGACAGTTTTTTTACTCTGTCAGTGAAGTCTTTGGATGGGTGTAAGTATTTGATTTTTAGGAGTTCCCACTTACCTATTTTTTCTTCTGGTGTTTGTGTGTTATTAGTAATGTTTTGTATTCTGTTTACACCTTGTTGTAGGGCACCAAGTGTTGCCCCTACTTTTTCCTCTATGATCTTTATCATTTTAGATTTTAGATTTGTGTCTTTGATCTATTTTGAGTTAGTGTTTCTACATGGTATGAGATATGGGTCATATTTCATTGTTTTGCAGATGGATATCTGGTTATGCCAGCACCATTTGTTAAGGAGACCATCTTTTCCCCAATCAATGGACTTTGGGCCTTTGTCAAATATCAGCTGCTCATAGGTTGGTGATTTTATGTCTAGATTGTCAGTTCTGTTCCACTGGTCTGTGTACCAACTCCAGGCTGTTTTAATACTGTAGCAGTATAATGGATTCTACAGTCAGATAGGGTGAGCTCTCCCACTTTGTTCTTCTTCTTGAGTAATGCTTTACTTATCCAAGGGCTCTTCCTTGTCCATATGAAGTCAGTGATTTATTTTTCCATCTCTTAAAAAAATGTCATTGGAATTAGTACAGATATATTGTGTTGTATCTATAGACCATTTTGAGTAGAACAGAACATGCAGTAATTTTAAAGGGAGTTTTTCTAACTGGGAATTAACAACACTTGAACAACCAATGTTCACCCAGTATTATTGCCAGACCACAGTTAAACAGCCCTAACTCATTTACTGCCTGTGGCCCACACAAACATGCTATTCCATTTACAGTGTACCACATTTGGATTAGGTTTGCTCTTTTTCATCTATAAGCAGAGTGTAGGCAGTATAACTACATTCTTCCTGTAGTGAATTTTAGTCCACAATTCTGAATTGCTACAAGCCCACTCAGATCCAGAGAATTTATCCTTAAAGTAGGACAAGAAGTTTGACCAGGGTAGGATAATACCTAATCACCGGAGCCAACTCTAAATCAGTCTGAAATGTCCAGAGATACCCCATCACAATTTATTTCCTTCTTTAATCAACACTTTTATTGAATTTGAAGCATGAGGAGAGTGAGGTAATTTGTGCTATAAACTTTCACATAAAAAACAATTTTTTTAAAAAAAGCAGGCAAGAGGGGAAAAAAAATAAAAGTGCACAAGTAAACCATGTCCCTTGCAGGCATTAGTAATTTTGAATTCTAGTGGGATCAAGAGAGAGTCTTAGTGGCATCAAGAGAGAATCATAAAAATACGCCATTTGTTTACCCGAGGCCTGTGAGCTGCACACCAGCCTGCCCTGTTTTCTCTGCGTTCTGGGGATTGGAGCAACTAACTGCATTTCTCAGACTTCCTGGCTTCATTTTAGGTTTTGCTAGTAGAAAGTTCTGGCTGAAGAGCAAATGAAAGGAGATGAACTTTGCTCTTCTCTGTATGTTTCTAGGTTGTGTCTTTGAGCGGTGCACTGCCCCCGAAAGACACTGTGCTGTTGGTTGTGACTCACACTGCCTCTGCTTTGTTCCCCCAGCCCTCAGGGGGTATGTGCTTTCTGACGGGGGTGGTTACCCAGTAAGCAAGACAAGTGTGGATTTACTTGCAATCACTTACTAATCCACAGTGAACAGTTTCACATGGGTTTGTAAAATTGTTCATTACAGATTAGTAACTAAATTCAAATACACCCATGGTTACTTGCTTGCTGGGTAGTCCACCCATCAGGGAGTGTAAATTTGAAGAGGTGCTGATTCTGTGGGAAGGTGCTGGGGTGTTGGTAGAGAGTCAGATGCCAGCCATACCTAGAAGTAGAATCTTCGATGTGGTGAAAATGTGAATTGCTCACTACAAATGATTGATAAGCAAGATAAAGTCTGCCTACTAGATAATCCACACTTGTTTCTCCAAGTATCCACCCCTGGGTGACATTTCTTCTTCCGTTTTGCTTCTCCAGTACTGTTTCTCATTTTTTCCCTTCAAGCTTTCCAAAAGTGGGGTAACCAGTTCCTTCTATTTAAAATATTAAGAGTATTTCTATTTTCCTTGTTAAGCTTAACTGATAGCAAAAAAATTAATATAATGATTTTAAAATGTGTTTTGCTTTGAAGGACAAAAATAAAATAAAATAAACTGCCTGTGATATCTATAGGTTTCTGTCCCTTCCAGTGTGGAATAGTTTCTTTTATGTTAAGCCAGCTTCTTTAAGATTTTTAGTCTTGGCTATAAATTGATTCAGTTCTGACTTTTCCCCTCTGCCTTTTTCTGTGCATAAGTGGTGCAGGGTGGGGAGACATAGCTCTTTAGAAAGCATATATACCTTCCTGTTGTTGGGATTAAAAATGATGGCTGTGTTTTGGGTGCTTACCAGCTTCCTTTTATGTGCCCGTAGCCCACCAGGTCACTGGGTAAGATGCTGTCAAGCTTCTTGTTCTTGTACCTGATAGTGAAGTCCGAGCTACCTGTTAGAACCTCCTAGCTTAAGGTCCCCCACATCTGTCTTCTTTTTAGTCTACTCCAAATCTCTATTGCTTTACCAATTATATTGCTATGAATTGCCCCTTGAATATCTGAAACCAGGCTAAAATTTTTAGACCAGTAGGAAGAATAGATAAACTAGAAACCGAAGGAGCTGAACATTGAAAACAACATGGAAGTAGGTTGTTGTTGTGGTTGGATGCCATCGAGTCCGTTCTGGCTCATGGCAACCTGTGAACAACAGAACGAAACACTGCCTGGCCCTGTACTGTGCCCACGATTGCTGATTGCTGTTATGTTTAAGCACGTTGTTGCAGCCACTGTGTCAATCCATTCCTGAGGGTCTTTTTTTTTTTTTTTGCTGATCGTCCACTTTACCAAGCATGATGTCCTTCTCCTGGGACTGATCCCTCTGACAACATGTCCAAAGCATGTAGGACACTGTCTCGCCATCCTTGCTTCCAAGAAGTGCCCAAGTACACTATGTCCCTCACAGACTTTAGTAATTTTGCATTCTGGTGGTGTCAAGAGAGAATCATAAAAATATGCCATTTGTTTACCTGAGGCCTGTGAGCTGCACACCAGCCTGTCCTCTCTTCTCTGTGTATGTATATGTATTTGGATCTGAACTTCTAATATGAGTATAATTTAAGAGTTATTTTTTCTTTTCCTTTGTCCTTCCTACCTACTTACAGACACCACTGTCAAGTCAATTCTGACTCATAGCAATCCTATAGGTCAGAGTAGAACTGCCCCATAGAGTTTCCAAGGAGCACCTGACAGATTTGAACTGTCATAGCATATGTAGCACTTAACCGCTATGCCACCAGAGATGTTTACCTGTGTTTCATTGACTATCCAAAGACATTTGACTATGTGGATCATAACAAATTATGGATAACACTGAGGAGAGTGGGAATTCCAGAACACTTAATTGGACTCGTGAGGAATCTATACATGGATCAAGAGGCAGTCATCCAAACAGGACAAGTGGACACTGTATGGTTTAAAGTCAGAAAAAGTGTGTATCAGGGTTGTATTCTTTCACCGTACCTTTTCAATCTGTATGTCAAGCAAATAAATCAAGAAGCTCGACTATATGATGAAGAACGAGACATCAGCATTGGAAGATGACTCATTAACAACCTGCGTTGTGCAACGACACAACTTTGCTTGCTGAAAGTGAAGAGGATTTGAAATACTTACTGATGAAGATGAACGACCACAGTGTTCAGTATGAGTTGTATCTCAACAAGAAGAAAACAGATATCTCAGAACTGGACCAGTAGGTAACACCATGATAAATACAGAAAGGTTTAAGGTTGTCAAGGATTTCATTTTACTTGGATCCACAAACAACACCCATGGAAGCAGCAGCCAAGAAATCAAAAGATCCATTGCACTGGGAAAATCAGTTGTAAAAGACCTCTTTAAATTAATGAAGAGTAAAGATGTCACCTTGAAGACTAAGGTACACCGGACCTAGGCCATAGTATTTTCAGTTGCATCAGATGCATGCAAAAGCTAGATGAAAAAAAGACAGAAGGATTGAGCTTTTGAATTGTGGTGTTGGAGAAGAATACTGAATATACCACGGACTGCGAAAAGAACAAACGGATCTGTTCTGAAAGAAGTACAATCAGAGTGCATATCATGGGTGGTTAATGAATCTTCCAGCACTCCTGATGTCCTGTTTTTCATATCGTCCAGATTCTCGGGTTTTTTGCTCAGCATACAGAGTGGTGGAAGAATGCACCGTGGATACTGGATGTAAACAAGGAGTGGGCAGTAAGGCAGGAGAGGGAAATTCCATACGTTCTGAGTTAAAAAAGACTGGCGCGGTAATTTGGCCTCAGTGCGGTACATTGTGGTGGGAGGTAAGGGGATGTTTTTGATTGAATTTATGTCCCCCAAAAGTGTGTGTCAACTTGGCAATTTGTGTGGTTGTCCTCTAATTTGTGATATGAAGTATTATAAACCCTAAACTCTGTGATATTAATAAGGCAGACTAGAGGCAGTTGTGTTAGTGAGGGAAGGTGTAATCTATAGGATTAGGTTGAACTTTGAGTCTGTTTTTAGAGATACAGAAGAATAAAGCAAATAGAGAGGAGAAATCTATTACTTTTAAGTCAATTCAGATGTGTGGTGACCATGTAGGACGGAGTAGAACTACCCCATAGGATTTCCAAGAAGGAGCTGTTGGATTAAAATTGCTGACTTTTTGGTTAGCAGCTTAGTTCTTAAACACTGAACCAGTAGGGCTCCAACAGAGAGGAGAGGGACCTCATTACCACCAAGAAGAGCCAGGAGTAGAGTGTGTCCCTTGGAATCAGGGTCCCTGCACTGAGGAAATCCTAGACCAAGGAAAGATTGAAAATAAGGAAATTCCTCCAGAGGTGACAGGAAAAATAAACCTCCCTCTGGAGCTGGTACCCTGAATTTAGACTTTTGCCTTCCTAAAATGTGAGATATTAAACTTCTGTTTATAAAAACCATCCATTTGTGATATTTCTGTTAAAACAGCACTACTGAAAAAAAAAAAAAAAAAAAACCTCATTGTGGTTAAGTCAATTTTGACTCATAGCAACTCCACAGGTCAAAGTAGAAATGCCCCACAGAGTTTCCATGGAGCACTTTGTGGATTCAAACTGCTGACCTCACAGTTTGCAGACATAGCACTTAACCACTATATCACCAGCGTTTCCCAGGCAGCATTAGATAACCAAAACAAAGGGAATGGATGGTGAATGTTTGCTGGGTGATGCAAGCCATGTAGGAATGAAATCGCAATGAGGCTAGTTCCACTTACAGAATGTTTTATCTCAAATGTTCTTTTTCTGCTGAAAGCCAGTGTTTCTCCTTTGGTTAAACTGGAAGGAAATGAAAACCATTCCATACTGAGTTGCAAAAGCACTGAAAGACAAGAATTAGCTCAAAATAAACACTGCAAGCTAATTCCAGTGTTTGCGGGTAACAGGAATTGAAATGAAAGGGACACTTGATAATTAGCCAGGGTCTTAAGTAGTGCATGTTATCACACCTAATAAATGAGCCTTAAATGAATTGTAAGTCTGAGATGACAGCTCTCAAAATCTTACCTTCAAACTACATAGTCAATGTCAAACACCAGAAAAGTTAAATCGAGGCTTAGAGTTGCAGCACGTGACACAGCTTTACATAATCTGAAATTTTCTTCCACTGAAATGGCTCTGGTAAAAATTTATGTGCTCTTAATGATCACTTCTTGATTTTCATTTGTTCTTTTATCAAACATTTAACTAATGACTTTTATGTACCAGGCACTGAGCTAGGTGCTGGGCCTATAGAACTGACCCTGGGAGGCAGGGAAGTGGGAGAGCTTCCTCACCAAGAGAGACACAATGGTTAATAGTGGTATAAAAAAGGAATTATGAAAAAGAGGAGGGGAATGGTGGGAGATAAGAAGGTCTGATGAAGGACGTAAAGATGTTGACGAGATGCTTAGTATGTATCAGTTTTATCAATGTGCAAAATGGATGATACTGAATATCTCATCTGATAATTTCAGGAACCCTGTGAAGGAGGTACTGATCCTCCTGCAGAGGAAGATTTTGAGTCTGAAAGAAGGTAATAAATTTCCTCTGGGCCTTACAGGCAAATGGTAGGATCCAGTGAGAAATCAGATTTTCTGACTCCAGTGTATCAGGTCTTTCTATTAAAATAGCCTACCATTTATGACTACTGTAAATCATAACATATCTATAAAAAATATTTTAAAGCACTTTAGGATCTTCATCTTTCATGGATTGATTTGTATCCCCCAAAAATATATAGAGAGAAATTTGACTGGTTAATGATTACCAGTATTGTATGATTGTCCTCTGTTTTGTGATTTTCCTATGCTGTATATTAAGGAGGATTAGGGTGGGACTGTAGATTCTTTCCTAAGATTACCTCTATGCTCCAGTGTAGAGAGGGTGTCCCTGGAGCATGGCTTGCACCACCTTTTATCCTACAAGAGATAAAAAGAAAGGGAAGCTAGCTACCATCAAGCAAGCAGCACCAGGAAAAGAGTGCATTCTTCAGACCTCAGATTCCTGCGCCAAGATGCTCCCTGACCAAAGACTGATGCAACACAAGGACTTCCTCCAGAGCCAACAATGAGGGAAAGGCTTCCCCTGGAGCACTGACACCCTGAATTCAGACTTACAGCCTGCTTGACTGTATAAGAATAAACCTTTCTATTTTTAAAACCATCCACTGGTGGTATTTCTGTTAGAGCAGCACTAGCTGATTAAAGTGTCATCTATGCAATTATAAATATGATTCTGGTGAGGACTATATCACCTGGTTGATTGTGCCATTTGACTGATATAATCTCGGTCCAGCTCTTCCACTTGCTGCTCCTTGTCTATTCTCTGGAAATTAGGCTCTTGTTAATATTATGAGTAAATAAGAACCTTCCGTTCTTCAGCTAAACATAGTTGAGGATTTGGATTCCACTGCTCAGAATTTTCAGGTATGCTTATCCTTTTGTTTAATGACTGCAAAGCTACATGAAAAGTATTATACTGGGACTGTTTGGAAGAAGTCACAGATAGACAAGTAGCTAGCTCCAAAGTAATATGAAATGACTATAGCAAAAGGGACAGCTAATTGGTACTGCACACGTTCCATAGGCCAGGCAGTATGCTAAACTCTTTAGCTGGATTATGCCCGTTTATCTTTACAACAATCCAGAGAGGGGAGACCCTCTGAGGATGGGGAGCTTGGGCATTCTTAATCCTTCAGCTCAGTAGAAATAAAGGGGATACTACCAAGACACAGAATGTCGTGCCCTAATGCTTCTACGCTATATCACCTTTGATCCTGACTCATTCTTAGGGAATGCGTAACAATAGGCTATAGAGACGATCCATGAGAGGTCAACTTTCCTCTGCTTTTCACTTTCTTGTATTAATCTGATGAGTTTAATAGACAGATCAGAGGTCAGCTGGAGACATTGCTGAACCCCTCGGTGATGTAAAAGATAAAGGGTATTTTCAGAACCTCCTTACACTGTGTCCAATCACTAATTTTTAACAAATCACATATAGTCACATGGTTTGAAGGTTATGGAAGAAATATTTATTGAGTACTGACTATGTGCTTAGTAAGTGAATATGGCAATAGGAATGCAGTGATGAGGGAGCAACAGTCACGGGTTTGGTTTTCAGTGAGCAGTTACGGAAATTAGACTCTTGTGCTGGATCAAGTTATCTGGAGGAGACTTAGAACAAATGCTGTAAGAGAAAATTCCTGAGTCTAAACAGAAATTTAGCTACACAGTAAATAATAGTGAATTTATTAAAAGAAGGTTGGCAAGTTTACTTACAAGGTGAGAGAAAGTGAGAAAGCACATTTAAATTTCAATTTCAATAAAAATATGTAATTTAAGTGAATGGATTTAATTTCCTATCACAGTGATTCATACATTTAGAAGATGTATAGACATTTATCCTGCTCAGAAAGTCTTATTTCTTGTACTAAGTGTTGACAAAAATAGAAAATGTCTTTTAATCACTATTGACAAGAAACAGCATACACAACTTCATCTTTATAAAACACATTTTCCATCTGACAGGCATTTTCATTTCTTTTACTCCTGTGTTTACAAGACTTGTACATGCTTTTCCCTTCTTCTCCCTTGTTTTACCAAGAAGGAAATTTTCAGTGGAGTATTTGAGTACTCTAAATATACATGTTCCTAAACATTATTTAACCCACATACTAAAGTATGTCAGTAAAACTAAAACTTTCCTACTTTTGATTTCCACAGAGTTCACAGTCTGGCAGAGATCGATAAGGTTGGCAGTCATCCCCTTCAGCATTCATGAAAATCCCTTTTGATGCTGTTCCCAAAACCCTCTAAAATGGGTCCACACAGGAATTAATTGAGCGACCCTTAAGGTGTTATAGGATAAAGCATTCATGTTTCTATTTCCATTTCTCAAATAAGCTCCAGGCACAACTCCTTCCTACCTATTCATAGACAGACTTCTCCAAGATGTGTCAGCCAATGGCAAAGCCCAAATAACACAAGGGCAGCAAATTAAAATGTTCCAAAATTTTCATCAAACATCTCAGCACCTTATGCTTTTACATAAACCTCTTTTACCACAGGGAAATTTAACAGCTGAAGTGAAATCTTGTCTCCCTTTTTGCAGAGAAATTAAAGTTCCAGGTTATGTCTAAAAGGATTTCCTCCCTTGCGTTTTCTTATTTTACTGAGTCTCAGTCAGAGCTGGACTTACACAGGTATCTAGGTAGAGAACTGAGACTTGTTGGTCAGCAGCAGTGCCCTGGGCTTCCTTATCCTGGAAACAGAGATTTTTAGTATCTCTATACTGATTTATTCCCATCACAAAAGTGCTCTCATGTCCTTCTTAAGTTCCAGAGAGTTCACAAGAACTTCAGAGTATCACAGCACCAGTCTGATAGTATATCTGCAAAATACCTGGGATATTTTGTGGACTCCTGTGATAGTGGCAGCACTTAAAATCTAAAGACATTCCCTTAAGCAAAAGCCTTTCCAAGCAAAACTGATGTCTCAGAAAGAAGAAATATTATAAGATGGACTCTTAGTCTATCACCAAAAACAGATGACACTGAAAACCTTGTCATAACTGGAGGAAGAGATCTGAAGAATCACAAGTTTTAAGAGGGAAAGCCTTGCTTCTTTGTTTAGCTTTGCCAGGATGTCTGTGAATTGCCAGAGTCCAGAGCCTGTAGACTTCATTCTCATCAGGAAGCAATCTCTCACTCGGAGATTAATTGTGACACTCCACTTCATAAACTCTGATAGGACCAACACAACAAAAGAAAGGAAAATAAATAATAGCAATATGCAATGCCCTGCACGTGAAAATTAGAAGTTCATTGAAATATCCACATTTTCTCTAAAAACGTATTCGGTAAAATTCAGAGATGCCTTTTCACTGATGCCACCTTGGCCTATTTATGCCATATATAGTTCATTGCTTTCATTCACATTTCCCTTTGGATCAGACTTCAGGGAATCCCAGTGTTTAATTGAGTGTGGTCTCTAGCTACAATTTCTGCTCTCTCATGAGCTGAGAATTTAAAATTTACAAGACCTATGTAGCACTGAATTTCCTTCTTTTCCAAATTCACGCTTCTCTTTCTAAAGTTTTCTGGAAGAATCACTGTATTCCTTAGCTGTTTTCCTCCATTTAAATTAATACTTTACTGTCTCTGTGGCATCAGCTCCAAGCATCTAAATTCCCTCTAGACTTGGAGTCTCCTTGGCGCTGCTAGGGAATAGACTTGAAAACTAAAAATGCTCTTCTTCTTTTTTCCAAACCTGTGCCTTTGGCACAGTGAGACCATGTGTTCTTCCCCCGAACTTTGTCTTACTTTGCTTTTTAGAAAACTTCTCTACTCCAGTTGCAACAAAATACTGTCTTCTTGCCCTCTGACTTCATTATAGCAGGTGAGCCTGATTATACTGACTCTAGAAATTCATTTCTACTGTACCGTGGTGTCCTTCAACATCCTTTTCAAAAACTAGTTGGGATTTTAACACTTCAATGTTCTTCTTAATTTGATCCTTTCTTCTTGATCGTGTGTAAAAACTGATGTATGCCCAGTTTGAATGTTGTTTTAGTCAGCTAGGGCTGCTCTAACAGAAATACCACATAGTGGATGGCTTTAACAAAGAAAGATTTATTCTTACACAGTCCGGTAGGTTGCAAGTCCATATTCAGGGTGTCCGCTCCAGGGAAAGACTTTCCCCTTGTCGGCTCTGGAGGAAAGTCCGGTATTGCATCAGTCATTGTCCAGGGAGCGTCCTAACGCAAGAACCTCTGGTCTGAACGACGTGCTCTGCTCCTGGTGCTGCTTGCTTGATGGTAGCGAGGTTCTCAAATTGTCCTTGGTTCTTTTTCCTTTTATTCCTTGCAAGCTAAAAGCATTAGGGGTGGGGCAAGCCATACTCCAGGGAAACTTCCCCCATAGCAGGAATTCACAGCCCCACCCTAATCCTTTAACATACAGGTTAGCAAAACCACACAATGGAGGACATTTCCAAGATACTGGGAACCATATCCCAGCCATATGGCTGCACACATTTTTGGGGGGACACAATTCCAACCATGACATCCCACCCTTTGACAACCCAAAAATCACATCACAAAACATTTAACACATTCATCTCACCATAGCAAAATTATGTCCATCCATATAACAGAAGTCTTAAATCAGTTCCAAGTCCAAAATACAAAAACTCTTCTACATCTGTGAAACTTAGAAGGCATTAACAGGCAACAGGCAAGTCAACAGAACATATTACATTAGCCCTCAAAGCTTTGGAAACACTCTTACGTTTTCTGAGACATTCTACACAACAGCAATGCTCTCCAGACTCTAGGTATCGGCCACACTCTCAGGTTTCTGAGTGGAGACCTCCAGCCCCGTGCTACAACTCTGCCTTCAAGGCCCACTTGGACAGAAACTCTGTCCTATTGGCTTTAGAAGCACCCTAAGCCCAACTGAGTGGCAATTCCACCCTTACGAACACAGCACGCTATGGTTCCACCCTTTCAACCCCTGAGGTCATGGCCATACCTCTTGAGACTGAGGCAGCTCAGCTTCTCACGCTATTTGTCTCTTCAGCTTCAGCTTCCTATGGCCGCGTGGCCTAGGCCTCAGGCCCACATCTGCCCTGCCGGGCAAGTGTTCCAAAGCTCTGTAGCTCCACTGGTTTAAGTGCCCAGAGGCACCCAACTCTTGCTGGAAAGCGTCCTGCCCAAAGGCACTCAGCTTTCTCACTCCGTGGGTCAGCAAGGCCAGCTCCACTGATTTAAGTGCCCAGAGGCACCCCGTTCCGCGAGGAAAACTCTGCGCAGGCACTGACCTCTCTCACTCCACAGGTCGGCTCCAGCGCTGCCTCTGGTTCTGCTGCTGCCGCTGCCGCTGCTGCCGGTCCTCTGTTGTTTCTCACGATCTGCGCCTTCTTCGTTCCTTCTGAACCTTCTATCCATTTGCAGTTTCAAAGTGGCTTCCACATTTTAGGTATTTGCTAGAGCAGCACCCCACTCCCGGTACCAATTCTGTTTTAGTCAGCTAGGTCTGCTCTAACAGAAATACCATAGAGTGGATGGCTTTAACAAAGAAAGATTTATTCTTACACAGTCCGGTAGGTTGCAAGTCCATATTCAGGGTGTCCGCTCCAGGGAAAGACTTTCCCCTTGACGGCTCTGGAGGAAAGTCTGGTATTGCATCAGTCATTATCCAGGGAGTGTCCTAACGCAAGAACCTCTGGTCTGAATGACGCGCTCTGCTCCCGGTGCTGCTTGCTTGATGGTAGCGAGGTTCTCAAATTGTCCTTGGTTCTTTTTCCTTTTATTCCTTGCAAGCTAAAAGCATTAAGGGTGGGGCAAGCCATACTCCAGGGAAACTTCCCCCATAGCAGGAATTCACAGCCACACCCTAATCCTTTAACATACAGGTTAGCAAAACCACACAATGGAGGACAGTCCCAAGATACTGGGAACCATATCCCAGCCACGTGGCTGCACACATTTTTGGGGGGACACAATTCAAACCATGACAAATGTCTTTCTTCCTTTCTTTTACTATTTCCCACAGCTTATGTTTCATCTACAAGATCAAAACCTTTTATAAGCTGATCTTCTTACTCATTGAGTTTCTGATACAGTTCTTATAAAGTGCAACAACAGCTTTCTGTCACCAGCCTTCTTTGCTGATGGTAGTTACTCTCCTGCTTGTCAGGGGAGTCACTGTGTTTCAGACGTAGGCCTTTATTTTCCTTCTCACCCGTGTCCTGGTTGCACAGTGGTTAAGCATCCAGCTGCTAATTGAAAGTTGGTGATGAGAATCTGCCAGGCTCCAAAGGAAAAAAACAAAAACAAAAACCTGGCTGTCTGCACCTGAGAGGATTACACCCCAGGAAGCCCTGTGAGGAAGTTCTGCTATGCCCTATAGGGGCACTGTGAGTCAGAATTAATTGGACAACACGCAACAAGGGCATATATTTCCTTACCTACTCAAACAAAATGCATCAAATGTAAGTTGTGTACATTTTTCAGATGCCTGAGAGAAATAGTAGACATTCAAGTTTTTACTGGTTGCCCACTACTAAGTATTTTAAGAAAGAAATATATGAATAGATAACAACATTGTGTGATGGAATACTATGTTATTAGGTTTTGACCTCAAGCTCCAATGTGGATCCTTAGCTGTAATGAACTAGACTGGAGCACACAGAACTCCGAGAACCTCTTGGGCCGTGACCAGACAGGCCAGAGTTGTCTCCAATCCAGTATGCATCTCAGCAAGAATGAGGGAGTGGGTGCAGGAGACGTTCATTCTCCTTTGGACTCTAACTTAATGCAACCTCCATATTCACAAAAACTGAATTTGTATCTGCCATAATTTAGCTCAAAGGCTAACTACTTTCCTCAATTCCAAATATGCACTTCTTGTGGGCAACATGGCCAAGCTCAGGACAAGCATCGTGGCCTGGGTTCGGGCCTTGTGAGCCCGTGAATGAGTGAATGAATAACAGCCGAAAATGGCTGGAACGCATGACATCAGACCCTCGAAAACGACGGGTCTGGCCCACTGACTGTGATCTTTGTACCTGCACCCAGGCCTACGTGCTTTCCTCCTCGTGAGATGGATCCACCTGAGAAAGTGGCCTTTGTTGTACCGATTAGATAGAAGGCACAAGTTTGCTTTGGGAGGAACTTCCCGAAATCCCTATTCAACTCAATACCTGCTTTTGTGCACGTATACCTACTCTGTTCACTAAATAATAAGAGCTGTGTAACGCACAAATCAGAGTCTGGGGCATTAAAGATACCGGCTCTCCTCCTCACCACCCGTGTCTTCTGTGTGGCATTCTTCATTGGCACCAGTCAGCGGCGGGCAATATAGACCCGTGGGACTGGACACCTCTGACACGGAAAACTAGTTCAAGTGCTTACCAGCTCCTGGGCAGTGGTAGAAGGAAGAGAACAACACTTCCCAAATTCCTTTGTTTGAGCCAGTAGACTTGGTACAGTGGCAAGCGCCTTACTTATGTTGTGGGGAGCAGCCAAGCTTTTGAGAAGAGAGGCAGTTGTAAGAGAGACCAGCAGGGCTTTAACACTGATGAGCAACATTTTTTACTTGAGTTCCCCAACTGAAAAGCTGTTTTAAACAATATTTTAAACCCACTTTGTAAAATCAGCACAGAAATTTGAAGAGGCAACGTGGATAAAGCACAATGAGAGCTGCGATACCTGAGCAGTTGACTCTGTTTTTGTTTGATTTTTGTTTTTGAATAGTTTTAAACTACTAACATATAGTCTTTGGCTTCCTGATTGATCTTTAGTTTTTCTATAGTGATAGCTTTATAGATTTGGTATGAAAAGTTTTGAAGTTCCCTTTTGCAGGTGATGGATACACTGGCCGTTATTTTCCACATCTTGAGTAACATCCCACATTGCTCCAGTGGTGACTGCTGGCTGTACCTCATAGATTTTCACCAACAATCACAGTTGAGGTAGGCTTTTAATTTCTTAAAAAATATGATGTTGACAAAATGTAAGATAAAGACTTAAATGGCACTGGAAATTGTAAATTGTAACTATAGGTTTATTATAAAACTATAGCAATGATGGCACAGATGGATCTAATTTCTTGTTAAAATCAAAGTAAGTATTCACAGAGTCATTCAATAAAAGTAATTTTATAGAATCATGTTTAAAATTAAAGGAAGCAGAAGAGATGATGAAAACCAAAGTAGAACCTGATTTGAGAATAATCAATGACAGTTAAAAAACTATTTACATTATAATCAACAATAACCATATCTGTCTGGTTTACTGAATATGTTGGGAAGATGGTGGAGTATCTTAAAGAAGGAAAAAAGAAAGAAAAATTAAGAGTGAGGGAAGAATAGAACCAGAGACACTCTGAGGACCTCAGCAGTATGAAGCCAAGAACTACTCTAGAATACTGCTACCTCTGAGACGCATTGCTGGAGAAACTTGGTAGTTGCTGCTGTTAGATTGTTTAGTTGGTTCCTATTCATAGTGACCCTGAGCATAACAGAATCAAATGCTTTCCCATTTCGTATGATCCTCACAATTATTGCTATGTTTGAGTCTGTTATTGCAGTTACTGTGTCAATCTATCTTGTCAAGAGTCTTCCTCTTTCTCGCTGACCCTATACTAAGCATGATAACATTCTTTAGGGACTGATACAAAGCATATGAGATGAAGTGTCATCATCCTCACTTCTAAAGAACATTCTGGCTGTATTTCTTCTGAGACATATTTGTTTATTCTTCTGGCAGTCTGTGGTATAGTCAATATTCTTCACCAACACACAATTCAGTGGTCACTGTTCTTCTTTGATCTTCTTCAGTCTGAGTTTATTAATGTGCACCTTGCCAAAGAAATAATCAAAACTCTGAATGTCTAGATTGCTAGCTAATATCATAGACAAACAAAAATAAATTTTGAATATGTAAGGCATTGCTATTAAGAGAAAAAAAATATGATGAGACATTGAACTGAATACCACAGATCATGCTTCTATTTCACCATCTAGAATTGTTGCTGAGTGGAGGCAGCTGACCAGGAACTACATTTCTGAGGTTTTGTTGTTGTAGGTAATGCTTGTGACTGAGTTCTGAAAAGTGAAATATAAACAAAACTTATCTTCTCTACTTCCAGCCCTGGCTTATAGAAACCTACCAAGCTATCTTCCCCTCTTTTCCCATCTGCTAGCTGCACACCAACCCACAGGCAGCCATGGGAGCCATAGTTGAGTCTAACTGATGAATATAAGGATGATCATTGTAATATTTTTCACTTCTTTGTTTCACTTATTTTCATAGCACAAAGTTCCAAAAATTAAAGTTACTGGATAAAGAGGAAACAATCTGAATTTCATTCACACTTTAATTATCTTGCCCTCAAGCCAAAAAAGCCAAACTTGTCACGACTGAGTTTCTTTTGACTCATAGCGACCCTACAGGTTGGAGTAGAACTGCACCATATGGTTTACATGAAGCTCCTGGTGGATTTGAACTGCCGAACTTTTATTTAGCAGTTGTAGCCCTTAGCCATTATACCACCAGGGCTTCCGTCTTACCCCCAGCTGGGCCTAGTTTAGACTGCCTGACTTCAGTAGGAAGCAGACATCCCCAAGTCCTTCACTGTTTCTTGACTTACACTTTTATCCTTTAGCTCCCATATTACTAACCATAGTTTCTGGTGTGTTCAAAGTTCATGCATGGAAGAAGGAAGACAGAAGAGAAACATGTAAGAGAATAGAATATGTTTTTCTTGACTAGTGTTATCATAAGCTGTTATAAAATTCTCTGTGACTGCAGAGGAGTAAGAACTGCTTTTTCCTTATTGAAGTATCGTGTCGGTTCTTTGGTGAGCATACCAGTATCTGAGGACCCCTTGGCTGTAGTTTTCTTTCAGCTGAAGTTTTCTCTCTCCTGCAGGTAGATGTTTTCAGCTGCTTCTGAGGCAAATTGATGGCAGTCGTCACCCTGATAATCCATATCTGCCCCATCATAGCCTGTTTCTTAGACCTAATTTCAGCAAAAATTCATCTGTTTCCTAACTAAATACTCCCATTCTAATACCATGCGTTACTTCAGTCAGCAACTTGATTGTTAGAGTTCTCGTGGGAATTACACACAAGTCCACTATGTTTCCAGAGCTCTTAGAGTCTTATGTAAATCTGTTTCAGTGTTCACTAGAAGATGGTATGACTAGGCTTCAGTTGAAATGTGAGCAACCATCACCCCTCCTCCATGAGAGCAGAGACTCACAGGACACAGTGGAGAATTATCTCTGTGTAGTCCTTTCTCCAGAGATAATCTACCTTTGCTTCCCCAAATCCTTTTAATGCCCTAGTGTATGGAGGACAATGGGTAGACCCAATATGTGTTATCTATAGGATATTCAGTGTGTGAACGAAAATCTACGAATTGAAGACGAAATTGTCACCTTGAGTTGGACCCGACTCAATGGCAATGGGTTTGGGTACTGAAATTCCTAAGGCTCCAGCAAAAAAAAAACAAAAACTCAATATACCTTCTAAACCCAGAGCAAACAAGAAGGCAACAGGAGAAGGAAACAAAATCTTAAGTGAATATGAGCATACAATCACAAATTATAAACACAAGATAAAATAAATGTGACTTTGCTGTGAAGAATGCTATGAAAAATAACAATCCGAATAAACTATAAGGTGCCAGTTGTTGTTAAATTCCATTGAGTTGATTCAGACTTGTGGTGAACCTGTGAACAGAACGAAGTGCTGTCAGGCCCTGCACCGTACT
This sequence comes from Heterohyrax brucei, assembly GCA_028571685.1. NCBI lineage: Eukaryota > Metazoa > Chordata > Mammalia > Hyracoidea > Procaviidae > Heterohyrax > Heterohyrax brucei. The sequence continues at coordinate 52,258,315 of CM053150.1, read as the reverse complement.
CACAATTGTGATGCTTGAGCTCATAGTTGCAACTACTGTGTCAATCCACCTCTTTGAAGGTTTCCCCCTTTTTTGCTGACTCTTAACTTTAGCAGGAAACCCTAGTATTATATTGGTTAAGTGCTACTATATCTGCCAACCTGAAGGTCAGCAGTTCAAATCCATCAGGCACTTCTTGGAAACACCACGGGACAATGCTTCTCTGACCTATAGGTTTGTTGTAAGTCAGAATCAACTCAAAGGCAATGGCCTGGCGCTAGCTTGACCAAGCCTGATATTCTTCTCCAGGGCCAGATCCCACCTGAAAACATATCCAGCGTATGTGATATGTTTATGTGATAGTCTCACCATCTTTGGTCCTAAAGAGCTTTCTGATTGTTTGTACTTCTTCTAAGACAGATATGTTTGTTCTTTTGGGAATCCACAGTATATTCAGCATTCTTCACCAACATCACAATTCAAAGGCATCAGTTCTTTTTCTTCAGTCTTCATCATTCGTTGTCCGACTTTTGAATGTATATGAAGTGATTAAAAACACCATGGCTTGGGTCAGGTGCTTCTTAGTCTCCAAGATGACATTTCTGCCTTTTAACTTTAAAGACATCTTTTGCAATAGATTTGCCCAATGCAGTCTGTCAGTTTATTTCTTGATGGCTGCTTCCATGGATGTTGATTACTGATCCAAGTAAAATGAAATCATTGGCAACTTCAGTCTTTTCCTCTGTTTCTCATGATGCGGCTGATTGTTCCAGTGGTGACGATTCTTCTTTTCTTCATGCTGAGGTGTAACTCACACTGAGAGCTGTAGTCTTGTATCTTCGTCAGTGAGTGCCTCATATCCTCTTTCACTTTCAGCCAAAAAGGTTGTGTTATCTACATAATACAAGTTGTTCATTAGTCTTCCTCCAATCCTAATATCCCCTTCTTCTTCACATGGCTAGAAGTTCAAATTCAAGTCTAGTTCTCTTGGGTCGTTTGCTCAGCATATGGATTGAATAAGTATGGTGAAAAGATACAACTCTGATGCACACTTTTCCTGACTTTAAATTATACAGTAACACTTTGTTCTGTTGGAACAATTGCCTCTTAGTCCATGTACAGATTCTTCATCGGAACAATTAAATGTTTTGGAATTACCATTCTCTGCAGTGTTATCTATAATTTGTTACTATCCACACAGTTGAATGCCTTTACCTAGTCAATGCAACACAAATAAACATCTTTCTGTTAATCTTTGCTTTCAACCAGGATCCATCTGACATCAGCTATGACACAAAAAGAAATTGTTAAAATTCAGTCACTTCAGAACGTAGCGTTGAGGCTGCAGTGAGGACACTGGGGAAAAACGAGGCTCAGAAATTGACTGAATACCAACTGAGATGTTTCCACTAATGAATACAGTACTGTAAGTGCTCAGTGATCCATCCAAGAAATTTCGAAGATAGCTACCTGGCCATCTAACTAGAAGAGATCTATATTTATGCCTATTATCAAGAAAGGTGATCCCTCAGAAAGTGCAAATTATTGAACAACATCACTAGTATCACAAGCAAGTAAAATTTTGCCAAAGATCATTCAGAGATGGCTGCAGTAGTGTATCAACAGGAAACTACCAGAAGTTCAAGCCTAATTCAGAAGATGATACGGAACTAGTGATACCCTTAGGAGGCTACAAGTTCAAATTCAAGATGCTGCCCCTAGGAAAGGCTTCCTCTGTCTGCTGGTTCTGTGGGAAGATCCTTGTCATCACTCTTCTGGTCCAGGAGGTTCTCAGGTGTGTGAACCCTGTCTCCAAAAGACATGTTCTGCTTACAGCACTGCTTTCGGTGGTGAGTTACTTCCGTGTTTCTGCTCACATTTGTCTTTAGTATCACTAAAGAGATTGACTCAAAATACAATCTAGTCTTGTAGATCAATCCTTGTCTTCTGATCATAACTGCCTCTAATCTTGCATTATTAACATCATAGGGAAAGGATTTATAACACATAGGAAAATCACAGATGACAAAATGGTGGGCAGTCACACAATACTGAAAATTATGGCCCAGCCAAGTTAACAAAAATTTGGGGGTACATAATTCAGTCTATAAGTGTACTGTATGCTTGTTCTTAAAACTTTGGTGTAACACTCTTAACATTTTATCCCATTTCATTGGTCAAAAGAAGCAATATAGACAAAGCTATAGCGCTGGGTTATGAAATATCATCCTCCTGGAGAGAGGGATCCTAAGGGGAGAAACAGTAATCCAATCCATTGCATCATTCCTGAGCTAATTTCTGTTACCTTTCTTTTGCAATTGGCTGTTTCCTCATGTTTTTGCTCTGGGATCAGTACATTTTCATTGGCTGTTTTCTCTAATAGGAGTCCTTTATCTGATCTCCCCCTGGCAATTTCCTACTCATTCTTTAGAAATTTTAAGGTCTGTAAAAACGCTTTTAGCTTCAAGAATCTGTGTGACATATTTACGGTTATTTTTGTTTGAAAGCTTCTAGGAAATGCATAACCTTTTTTCATTATCTTTAGTATAGCCACAGTTCCATATCTCAGTGGAATCTGAAGCTCATGTCTTTTCTATAAACTCCAGAGCCGAAGGTTCCTAATTTGGGGAAAAGCCCATCTTTCCTTTATCTTAAGGTAGAATGAGCCAATTAAACCGAACACTGATGAGAGAGGTTTCCGACGTTGCCTTTTAAGTAGAGACAGATCATTTTTCTTCTTGAAAAGGTTTCTTCTCTCTAGGCGTATTTTTCTGTCATCTGGTATTGTCTGAGTATGAAAAGGTCACTATATAAGTAGTATATCATTTGGGTTATCGTATGATATATTACAGTGAATAAGGTTCTTTGAATGAGGTTCTATACGTCAAATATTTAACAAAGTTCTATAAGTCAAATATCTTTTTTTTAACTTTTCATTATTACTGTTTTTTATTACCAATATCTTCATAAATCCAGTCTTGAACATCTGCAGGTGAACATCTGAGAATGACAATATCAGTAAATTACCTGCTACAACACTGTATGTAGTGCAGATTACTAACACCACGATGTACAAAAAATTAAAAAATAAAAAAAGTCTTTCATGTAAGAGCCCAGCCTCACTGCCATTGAGTCAATTCTGACTTAGAATGACCCTGTAAGTCAAAATACAACTGCACCATAGAGTTTGCATGGAGTGCCCAGCAGACGTGAACGGCCGACCTTTTGGTTAACAGATGTAGCACTTAACCACTACGCCACTAGCAGTTTATTGTAATCTGAACATATTATTAAGCTAGAGACTACCAGAACTTTCTTTCTTACATGTGTTGTTGTTAGTTGTCATCAAGTCAGCTCTGACTCGTGGTGACCTTATGAATTACGGAACGAAGCATTGCCCAGTTTTGCTGTGTCTTCATGACGGCTGATGTGTGTGGGTCTGTTGTTGCAGCCGTTGTGCAGTACCCTCCAACCTAGAGGCTCATCTTCTAGCATCACATCTGAAAATTTTCTGTTGTGATCTGTAAGAATATCACTGGCTAACTTTTGGAAATCGATCATCAAGCCTTTCTTCCTAGTCTTAGTCTGAAAGCTCAGCTGAAACCTGTCCACTATGTTTGGCCCTGCTGGTGTTTGAAATACCAGTGGCATAGCTTCCAGCATCATAGCAACACACAAGCCACCACAGCACTGAAAACTAACAGAGGGTCACTGTGGGTAAACCCAAACCAAATCCATTACTGTCAAGACAATTCCAACTCATAGAGACCTTACAGGACAGAGTAGAACTGCACCACAGGATTTCCAAGGAGCTCCTGGTTGATTTCCACTGTCAACTTTTTAGTTAACAACTAGAGCTCTTAACCACTATCCCACTAAGATTACCTTCAAATGGTTATTCCACTTTTCTTAATCTGTGACCCTTCATGTACAGTCGTTGTGACTCGGCAGTCTTATTCTGTCATAGCAGTAGTCCAGGCCAGACTACTGTGACTATAATAGTGACAGCCCTTCTGTTTCAGAAGCATATAATGATATTGGGGCTGTTGGCATTGCTAGGTGGAAAATGTTACCAGCATAAGCCTGGAACATTTGTGTTCTCCCCTGATGGGTTGCTCTGATGATTGATTAAAATAATCCCGAAACCAATGCAGTTGTCATCAAGTCAGTTACAACTTACGGTGACCTTGTATATGTTCAACTGCTCTATAGGGTTTCTGAGAACTGACATTTCAGAAGTAGATTGTCAGACCTTTATTCTGAGGTACTTTTGGGTATACTAGAACTGCTAAATTTTTGGTTATATGCAATCTTCAGTGCTCCACTCAAGAAGCTTGGTGAAATGCTCCAGTACTGAAAAGCAACTGTCTGATTTCTTTTCTTCCCATCACTGCCTTCACTAGAGACTTGAAGAAATTGCTTGATTTTTTCGCTTCTCCTCTGTCCATCAAATACTATCATCCCTCAAATCTATACCACTGACCAATATAAAAATGGAAATAAAAATTCTGAAAAGTCAGAGGTCCATTATACAATAGAACTAATTGTAAATTTCAAAACTGTGATGTAAATGGGAGCCTGCTGTATTGAGAAGCATAAGCCCTGTATTGAGACAGAGTTATCAAAAAATGCTCTTTAAGTGTGTTCAAGTTTGATAAGTGAAGTGGCTGTCAATACGTTGTTTAAGAATCCTCTCTTAGAGCACTAATGAGCTAGTTCCCATAACTGATTACAAGTCAGCCCTAGTAAGGGATGTAATTAAAGCTTCAGATGTTTTGATTTTCACAAATAGAAGTTTATCCTCCTTTGGTGCCTTTTATCCATGCTCAAAGTTCTTTCTAATTATTAGCTCATTAGTCCTAGTGGATTTTTAAATTTAACTGTAAATTAGTAGACTGTACAGAGTGAAATATAAAACAAACAGAATGTTAATGGCCCATTTTGTGAATATATATACCAGTGGCTCAACCTTTATTATCTCAATACATACATTAATAACACCAGCAGTGACTTCAACTCTTTTATAAAGCACGATTCCATGTTTCTCATGTAGAAGTATTGCACAGACTGTGTGCCAACCTGAAAATGACTTTTCTGTCTGACACACATACACAGACACATAGACATATATATTTATATATGTTTAATCTACTACTTTGGCATATATATGTATGTATGTATATATATATATATATATATTAAAATCTCTTGTATATGCCATGACCAGAAAATACGGCATTTTGGTTAAATTCTGTAATTACTGAAGTACTGCTGTAATTATTTTCTGAGCATCCTACATTATTATTGTTTCTTCTTAAGGCCTTCAAATCAGAAAGGAAACCAGTTAAACAAGTTATTATATTTTGGCCATTTCTGATGTTTCCAGGGACATGTTTAACACTTGACCTTGGACAGAAAAGGAGATATACATCCAGTGTAGTTGAAGAACCAAAAGAAAACAAAGTTGTAAAATGGGTAAATGAAGAGTGAATTTGATGCCACTACAACTGGAAGAGGACAAAGCTCTGCATAGACGGCAGCTGAAGTTTATTCTGCTCAGCTTCAGTTTATTCTCCAGCTTGAACATACTCTGAGATTCACCCTTCTACTTACTTCATTCCAGCGCCATTATTCTATTCCTGGTGATGAGGGCTTCTGGGTGACTCAAGCTTAGCCAAAGTATTGCTTCTTCTTGGTCATGGGACTGGTCCAATATAAATGCATGAGCCAATCAGATCCATTGAGGTCCAATAGAAATTATGCTGTGAAGTGTCAGAAATAATATGTCTTTTTTGCTTAGTTGGACAACTGCATGCAAGGACTAGAGCTGCCACAGGAATCCTTCAACCACTGGGTTGGGGTGACAGTCTGCTAAAAATGAATTCAGTGCTGTGGAAGCAAAGTCACAAGACAGAGTCTGTTCACCTCACATCCCCAGTGGATAAAGCCGTATCTGAAGTCAAACACTCCCTTAATTGTTCAGTTATGTGAGCTAAAGTATTAGCCTTTTCTATAAGCCTAAGTACAACTTTCTACCATTTACCATGGAAAGAGTCATAATTAATGTGATTAAAGGAAAAGATTAAGGCTAGGGAGTCTATGTGAACTGTAAAAAGGACGGTAATGGAATTATTAATCCCCTCTACTTAATTTTAGATCAGATTTGATTTGATGTGCTCCTGCACAGTAATATGTAACAGCTTCAAAAAGTATAAGGCAATCTAATAATTCTGTCTTCGACATACTGAATCTCTTGGGAACCAAGGCAGTTCTTACCTGATGGGACCTTCCTTGACTAATGAGAGATGGAGCTAGGACATGTATACCATTCTCTTCTGTCCTTCCCATGAACAACTTTGAGGCATGTTCACATGACACCCAAGCAGAATCTACCCACATTACCTACACCAGTGACCAGCTCAAGAAGGCTTCTTGTACCTCCTTTCCTTCCTTCTTTCTTCTACTTCCTGTTCCCTAGGATTACTTTCCAAATGAAATCATCTGCACACAAGCCCTGTCTCAGGCTCTGAGGAAACCTAGGCCACCACCGTGACCTTCTAGTTCTGTGTTTTACAGCTGGAATCTCATTGTTGTTGAGGGAATTGTTTTGCCACCACTTGCAATAAATTACTCAAGTTTTCCAATATGAAAGACACAGTTGTGGATGTATGAGAGGAACTGATCATAAATCAAAGCTGGAAACTCAGTACATCAAGGCCTGTGATTTTTGACTCCTGTTTATCATCTTGACTGTTTCTCTATAATGTATATGCCCTGATCAGAAGGCACTCAGGCTTCAACTTGTGAATTAGTTGCAGTTGCTGCAGATGAGGAAACATTTATTTCCAGATTGCCCACAGGACTCTCCAGAGTGAATTTAGTTGATCCTTTGTAAACCATACATTAAGTCAGAACAGCCTGAATATAAGCTCCAAATTTGGTAATAGTTCCAATTTTTGTGTAGTCTTGTTTCTTGAGATATGTGTAGGCTTGTTTCTTGAGAATACGGATTCATGGCAGGAAATCATTGACTGTCTAAATTTGTTTTACCCTCAATGTTGGTTGGCATTGGAATCACCTGGAGAAAATACTTTTTTAAAGAATATAGATTCCTAGACTCTACCCCTACCTGACTCCTTAGATCTAGGCAGGGGCCCTGACAGTGATATTCCTAAAAAGCTCCCTAGGAGATTCTGATAAATAGCCAAGTTTGGAAAATACAGATCTAGATAATTCATGTAACTGCCTTTGACAGAGTTTGTAATCCAAAACTATAAATTTTTCTACCCTAGGACTGCAAGTTCAGGCATATTCTAAATGATATTTCCTTATTTACAAGTAAGAAAAAATGTGTAACTTCTTTTTAATTTTCAAAATCAAAAGTTCTAATTTTATATGTTTGAATCATTCCAAAAATTAACACTAGAGATTGTTTTTAGGTACTTGCATGTATAGGCATCTGCAAGTGTAGTTTAAAAGAAGTTGTCTCTAGATACAGTAGCACATAATAGAAAGAATATGCCATTAATTATAAATACTTCATGAACTAATTAGCATTAATTAACTGCACGATTAAAATTTTGATTGACAAAGGTAATTAAGTGGATTCGCCTCTTCAAATATGCATGTACTTAAGTGTTCATTAACTAGTTTCTATCACAGAATATTTCCTAATAGACTTCCCAACATGGATAAGGTATTTTTTCCATTTCTTAAAAACTACTGTAAGTTAGATTGTCTCTTTGTTACTAAGTGGATTCACACAGCTCAGGGCTGCTGAAAAGGGGGAGATTCAGGTGCTTAATTAGCAAAAAGATGTGAGTTTTTACCTTGGACACTGAAGTCTTTTTTGTTGTTAGTGTTTGTTTTGTTTTGTTTGTGGACAGGAAAAATAAAAGATGCAGTAGAAATAAATGCTATAAGTGAAAATTTTAATACACAAAATTTCAAATATATAGTGACTTTTCAATATATTTTGGTTGGATATGTTCCTTAGCTGAGGGATCATCTTATACGACGACCTTAACTTAGATGAGGTTTCTTATGATAAACACGGTTTATAAATGAAGTGTTAAACCATCAGTTGTGACCGTAGAGTTCTTTCATTTCTCTGTGGTAGAGATGCACAGTTACCATGGAATATAAAAGGGAGAATGACAATCGTGGTGGGTTCAGTATAATGCAATGAAACCAAGAGGAAAATAGTAAAAATCACTAATGTGGCAATTTTCTATCCACTCACTCAGTCAACAAACATTTTCTCAGTGCTTACTATTCCAAGTACTGTTCTAAACATTTGGGATATATTACTGAAGAAAATCCCTGCCCAACGGGGAATCTAATTTTTATATTTTCTGCTTTTTTTTAATAAAAAAATCTGTGTATTTACAAAGGTAGCTCAGAATTACTTCTTGCTGCTTCTCTGAATACGACATCAAGGCCAAATTACACCAGAAATGTGATTCAAACTGAAAATCGTGGTACGTGGGTTTCAACTTCACTGGCATCTTTTTAGAGGCACCAATAATACTTTGAAGTATACACAGACATATAAAAATTATTCTACATCTTGTGACTGCAGTGCATGCACTGTGTCATTGATATGATTTATGAAACCGTCTAATCTGAAATGGCTGAGTGAGAATTTTTGATAGTTCATTTGGCTATATTTATGAAATTCAGAGAATCTTAAGAGATTAAAATGATGAGAATATTTGACTACTGCTAAACCAAGCTAAACTATGCCAAATAGTCTTTGAGAAATTGGAGTCAAGTTAGCAGATTAATAAGGAATTTAACATCCTGAAAGACAACTCTGTAATAAGTCTTATTTAAACCTTTGGCTCGCTCCAAAAGCAATAATTTAAATTCAATCTCTTTTAAGTTTCTTTGTGCCTGTAACTGGTTCTTTTGCCTTTGAGAATCACTTATTTGTGTCCCTTGAGTCTTGGAAATACAGTGTTTTATTATTACTCACTAATGGAGTTGGAGGCCCTCAAGGGATTGGGCAGTGTGGAATTTCAAGCTGCAGAATCGAACAGGGTACAGAATGTTCTTGTACTAGTAAGAAAGAGGAAACCTTGGTGGCACAGTGGTTAAGTGCTACATTCACTAACCAAAAGGTCAGCAGTTCAAATTTGCCAGGCTTTTGTTGGAAACTCTATGTGGCAGTTCTACTTTGATCTTTAGGGTCGCTGTAAGTCAGACCTGACTTGTAGTCAGTGGGTTTGGTTTGGGGTTCAATAAGAGGGAATATTGCCTGGTACTCTTTGGCTGACATAAAAAAGGTAAAAAAGAGAGAAATAAAATTCAGGGTAAAATTTCTTCTGCTACAGAGGATGAATGTCCGTAACACACTCTGTGCACTGCACAAAGACTAAGATGTTTGAGAAGGCCTTTTTCATCATCCTTCCCTTATTCTTTTCTCTTTCTCCTCCTAAATCTTCATTTTCTTCTTCCTCTTTTGAATTAAGGAAAGAAGAAAATTTTCTTGGTATTAAGGATATGTTGGACAGTTCTAGAAGGCCCTTATGGTGGGCCTTCTTTGATTTTCTCTTTCCCAGTTGCGTATGCTTTTAGGTACATATCTTGCTGCCAGTGGAGGCCGTTAAGGGCACCAAGACCACAAATATCATACTATGTTCATGCTTTCAACACATATGGAGCTCTACAAATACTAGTGAACTGAAATAGACTGGTATTGGCCGTTTTGAATCCAACAGTGTCTGATCTACTATGACAGAAATGACAAATTGAAGAGGAATGGCCTTGCATTCATCATCAAAAAGAACATTTCAGGATCTATCCTAACGTATAACGCTGTCAGTGTCGGGATAACATCCATATGACTACAAAGAAGACCAGTTAATATGATTATTTTTCAAATTTACACACCAACTGCTAAGGTCAGAGATGAAGAAACTAAAGATTTTAACCAGCTGCTGCAGTCCACAATTGATTGAACATGCAGTCAGGATGCATTGATAATTACTGGTGATTGGAATGTAAAAGTGGGACATAAAGAAAGATCAGTGGTTGGAATATACGGCTTTGAAGATAGAAACGATGCCACACACTGCATGATAAAATTTTGCAAGACTCGTGACTTCTTCTTTGCAAATACCTTTTTTCATCAACATAAACTGCTGTTTACACACACAGACCTTGCCAGACTGAATGACTAGGAATCATATCAACTACGTCTGTGGAAACAGATGGTGAACAAGTTCAATATCATCAGTTAGAACAAGACCAGGGGCCAATTGCAGAACAGAGCATCAACTGCTCATATACATGTTCAAATTGAAGCTGAAGAAAATTAGAACAAGCTCACGAGAGCCAAAGTACAACCTTAAGTATATCCTACAGACCACCTCCAGAACAGATTTAACGCTTGCAGCCCTAATGACTGAAGACCAGATGAGTTGTGGCAAGACATCATACATGAAGAAAGCAAGAGGTCAAGAAAAAGACTAGAAAGAAAAAAAAGACCAAAATGGATGTCAGAAGAGTCTCTGAGACTTGCTCTTGAACATCAAGTAGACGAAAAAAAAGGAAGAAATAATGAAATGAAAGACCTGAACCAATTTCCACGGGCGGGTTGAGAAGACAAAGTGGAGTATTACAATGACATTTGCAAAGAGCTGGAAATGGAAAACCAAAACAGAAGAGGATATTCCACATTTCTGAAGCTGAAAGAACTGAACTCAAAATTCAAGCCTGGAGTTACAATACTAAAGGATTTTTTTGGGGAAAAATATTAAACTACTCAGGAAGCATCAAAAGAAGATGGAAAGAATACACAGAATCAGTATCCCAAAAAGAACTGGTCAACATTCAACCATCTAAAGAGGTAGCATATGATCAGTAACCCAAGGGACTGAAGGAAGAGGTCAACTCTGCACTGAAGACATCAGTGAAAAACAAGGCTCCAGGACTTGATAGAATTTAAATTAAGATGTTTCAGCAAATGGATGCAGCCCTGGCAGTACTCACTCATTTACGCCAAGAAATCTAGAAGGCAACTGCCTGGCAAACTGACTGGTAGAGAGCCATGTTTATGCCTATCCTCAAGAAAGGTGATGCAACTGAACGCAGAAATTATCAGACAATAACACTGACATAACATGCAATTAAAATTTTACTCAAGATCATTCAAAAGTGAATGTAACAGTGTGTTTTAGTCAGCTAGGCTGCTCTAACAGAAATACCACAGACTGGATGGCTTTAACAAAGAAAGATTTATTCTTACACAGTCCAGTAGGTTGCAAGTCCATATTCAGGGTGTCCGCTCCAGGGAAAGACTTTCCCCTTGTTGGCTCTGGAGGAAAGTCCGGTATTGCATCAGTCTTTGTCCAGGGAGTGTCCTCACGCAAGAACCTCTGGTCTGAAGGATGCGCTGTGCTCCCAGTGCTGCTTGCTTGATGGTAGCGAGATTCTCAAGTTATCCTTTGTTTCTTTTTCCTTTTATTCCTTGCAAGCTAAAAGCATTAAGGGTGGGGCAAGCCATACTCCAGGGAAACTCCCCCCACAGCAGGAATTCACAGCCCCACCCTAATCCTTTAGCATACAGGTTAGCAAAACCACACAATGGAGGACAGTCCCAAGATACTGGGAACCATATCCCAGCCATGTTCATACATTTTTGGGGGAACACAATTCCAACCATGACATCCCGCATAATTTTGAATGCCATGTCCTGTGATTAAGGTCAATAGAAAACTACAGCAACCCAACTCCAAAATGAGTGATAATAGCCCAGACCCTGCAGGAATGAAGGTTTGGGTCACCTCACCAGGCAAGGAACCACAACCAGCTGAGGTACTTGCTGAGGGCAAAGGGAATACAGAATGGGCTGTAGAAGAAGGTAGTTCTAAATATCAGTTACGGCCACGCGACCAGTTGCAGAAACGAGGACTGTAATTGCTATGAGTATTACTGCTTTGTATGTGTGTATTGGATATTTTGTTTACTTATGAAACATAAGATGTAAATGGATTAATGCATTTTCAGTTGTACATGTGTTAGTTATATCATGTTGACGTAAGTATGACTTTGTAACTGTACCCCTTCAGAGACTGTGCATGGTAAGGTGAGATGTGTGCAGATGCCAAGTTGACAAGGGGTGGACTGTGGTGGTCAGGATTATGTCAACTTGGCTACTACCTATTTGGCTGCTGTATTAAGTGGCAGGGCGAGGTTTGTGGTAGCTCCCTGCCCCTCAGCTCTCATCTCCTGACCTTGAACTATGGCTGCTGATCGCTCACGTGGCCAGGAGCTCCTGCTCTCTTCTTCCAGCGTCTGGTTCCGGGACTTGAGCTAGAAGCTGTTGGGCTCATCAGTCCTTACAGTCGGTACTTGAGAGTCCTGCTCCCTGACCTGCCAATCCTGCGTTTGCCAGCCTCTTCCCAGTCCTGCTCCCTGACTTGCTGATCCTGCATTCGCCAGCCTCTGTCACTTCATCTCGCCACCAGCTTGGGATCCACCGACCTCCAGCCTCTGTCGCTTCATCTCGCCACCAGCTTGGGATCCACTGACCAACACAACCGGTGATCTGCAACTCTGATCTCTGACTTGCTGACCTTGGGTTCCTCAGCTTCCGTGGACACGTGAGGCTTGTGCCAGAGCTTGGGACATTCAGCTTCTGTGATTACGTAAGCTGTTTCCTATATTTGTATCTATCTATCTGTCTATATATATATTATAAACCTTTCCTTGTACCTACATGTGTTACTGGTTTTGCTTCCCTAGAAAACCCAGCCTAAGACACAGTGTATTGACAGGAAACTGCCAGAAGTTCACACCAGATTCAGAAGAGGGCATGGAACCAGGAATATCATTACTGTTGTCTGGTAAATCTTGGCTGAAATCAGAGACTACCAGAAAAATATTTACCTGTGTTTCACTGATCGTGCAAAAGCACCTGACTGTGTGGATCATAACAAATTATGGATAACATCGCAGAGAATGGGAATTCCAGAACACTTAATTGCGCTCATGAGAAATCTGTACATATATCTAGAGGCAGTTGTTCAAAGAGAGCAAGGGGACACTGTGTGTCTTAAAGTCAGGAAAGGTTTGTGTCAAGGTTGCAGCCTTTTACCATACCCATTCGATCTATATGCCAAGCAAGTATTTGAGGAGATGGACTGTTTGAAGAAGACCGTGGCATCAAAAGTGGAGGAAGACTTATTAGCAACCTGCATTATGGAGATGACACAACTTTGCTTGCTGGAAGTGAAGAGGACTTGAAACAGTTACTAATGAAAATTAATGACTATAGCCTTCTGTATACATTACACCTTAATGTTAAGAAAACAGAAATCCTCACATCTGGAACAAAAAGCAATGTTTCAATAAATGTAGAAAAGATTGAGGTTGTCAGAGATTTCAATGTACTTGGATGCACAACGAAGGCCCATGGAAACAGCAGTCAAGACATTAAAAAAAAAATGCATTCCACTGGGCAAATCTGCTACAAAGGACCTCTTTAAAGTGTTGAAAAGCAAAGATGTCACATTGAAGACTAAGGTATGCCTGACCCAAGCCACGATATTTTCAGTTGCATCACATATTTGTGATAGCTGGACAGTGAGTATGGAAAACAGAAGAACCGATGCTCTTAAACTGTGGCATTGGAGAAGAATACTGAATATACCACAGACTGCCGAAAGAACAAATGTGTCTGTCTTGGATAAAACATAACCAGAATGCTCCTCAGAAGCAAGGAAGATGAGACTGCATCTTATATACTTTGAATGTGTTTCCAGGAGGAATCAGTCCCTGGAGAAGGACATTATGTTGGTAAAAGAAAGGGTCATTGAAAAAGAGGAAGACCCTCCACATGATGAACTGACACAGTGGCTGCAACAATCGCAGGCATGGCACGGAACCAGCAGTGTTTCTTTCTGCTGTACGTGGGGTTGCAAAGAGTCGGAACCGACTCCATGGCACCTAACAACAACAAACAGCAGTAGGCAGATCAGCCAAGCCACCTGTGGGCTGGGGCTAGCGGTTCTGATTTGTATTGTTCAATTTCCCTGCTTTAGAGCACACTAGTGGCTAATTTCAAGCTACCACTGTGATGTAACTGAACTTGGAGTTAGGAAGAGACCCAGTTCGCACTCCTCTTATTTTGTGAATCAGTTTTATTTTCTCTCAATCCCAAATAAATTCCTTGGTTGATTGATGTGGTGAAATTTGTTAAGTTTAAATCTGAAGAGCATGTGTCACTATAGGAAAGAAAAAAGAAAGTCTAATATAAAAGCTGTAAGGGAGTCTTTTGCAGGGGATTTAACAAAAATTGTGGGAGCTACAACAAGTTCCTTAGTGAAGATCAACACAATTAGACTCAAATTTCCTTGAACTGGTACTTCTGGTCTCCAGAATTAGGAACTCTTAGAGCTTCCTGTCTTCCAACATTTTCTTATGTATTACCAGTGTTTATCTGCTGTATCATTTATTTCAGAATATTTTGTCTTCTTTCTCCAAGTGTGTAATTTATCTAGCTTAAGATGCTGTCTGATTTATTGAAGAAGGAAATAGAGAATTCCCCAGGTGATATGTCAATACCCAGATGCTCAGATAATCCTGCCACTTGGAAATATTTCAATCTCAAATCAATAAAATCTCTGTAAGACTTTCTAAGTCTGATAACTCAAACCCCAAGCTCACTGCTGTGGAATTAATTCCAACTCACCGTGACCCTACAGGACAGAGTAAAACAGCACTATAGAATTTCCAAGGAGCACCTGGTGGATTTGAACAGCTGATTTTCCTGTCAGCAGCCATAACATTTAACCACCACACCACCAGTGTTTCCTTAAGACTGGTAGATGTGTATTTTTCTGTGTATTATACAGGACCTAGAGGTTTTACAGTTTCTGAGGTGGGACAAAAGAGAAGAAAGGGTCCTTGAATTACTATTTTCACAAAAACCTAGTGTTTGGGGCTGAGTTTTCTAGAAAAGTAATAAAGCATATAAATATATAGAGATTTATATCAAAGAAATGGTTCACACTATCGTAGAGGGTGGAACGTCCCAGGTCCGTGGCTCAGCGTAGGAGCTTCTCCTGAATCATGTAACCACGGGAGCTGACACTCCCAAGGCTGGTAGGTCAGAGAGCAAGGTTCTTGCACACAAGCTGGGAAGATGAATGAATCCCAAGATTAGCAGATAAGGCCTCAGGTAGGCTGCTAGCTGAAATCCCAAGAACTGAAGGCCGATGGAACAGAAGCTAGCAGCAAGATTCAGGGCGAGCAGAAAAGCCCACTACCTTTGCCAGAATAAAAGAAGAAACTCAGTGCCGTCGAGTCGGGGCTGACTCATGCACTTATATTGAATATAGGACACACATGCAAGGAAACTTTCTTTCAAAAGATTGGCCACTTACAGAAGATCCCATCATGAGGGTAAGCACATATCGGATCTCAAAGTGGACATGACCACATTACACTGAGAATCATGGTCTAGCCAAGGTGACACACAATCTTAACAATCACACTTGTTGAAACTCATCTGTTGTCACCAGTTAAGTTTTTTATTTAACAGGCTGATATTGGTTATTTAGTCATAACTCCCATACGAGTCTCCATCCGTTAGATGCATATTTTCATTTGAACTAAAAGCAACTTTTTTTCTTGAGTTTATGTAGCCCCTCGTCACTGCCTCCCCTACGTATGACTCATTATTTAAAAGGACAGTGAGACTGGGGGGCAGGAGGAGATTGAGGAAAATAGAATGGAGAGTCTGCTGAATATTTAAATGTGTCATGAGACTGAAAGAATTTTTTTAGGTGATTTGAAGCAGATTCATAATCTAAAAAAAACAAGTTAGTGCTGTGATGATTTAAGTATCCGTAATCTTTTTGGTTCAGTGATGTTTCTGAAATGTGCATAATGACATTGTGAATATGTACACTAGAATGTTATAAAAATTTACAGGGATTCTACATTCTTGCAGTCAGTGATCACCATACTAAGTATGGCAAGAAAATAACAAATTCTGCTTTAATCTGTATTTTTATGATGGGACAGTGGATTACTAATATTCCTTTTTTATTTAATGAATTTTGTGAAATAGTAACATATATAAAAAGTTTGAAAAATCATCTTGTGCTTTGTAACTGCAACAGTTACCAAAAGAAAAAAAAAAGCTTTATTATTTTTGGCCTTATCTCTGTTGGGGAAGAAGATCTGAGTCTCTCTTTACCAACTTTTAAAACCTAGATCAAGAATTTAAAGCCTGCCTTTACAATTTCTCACAAAGATTTACAGAGTTTTAGAAGTGAACAGACATTATCTCCTGTGATTTTTTTCATTCATTCCCCAATTTGAAACTTTCTAAAAGCTAAGTCAGCATTTCAGATGACTTAATTTTTTCAGCAAATGTATGACAAAGGTTGACAATCAAAGTACATTTTGAGAACCCAAATGGGGTCAGAGCTCCTTGAGCATATCCATACCATATGGGAGGCAGGAGCCAATAAAGTCTGTTAAGTGTGCCTGGAAACAAAATTTTTCCAAGGCCCTGAAAGTTCTCTGAGGATCACTTACAGCTTAAGGCATTTCTATCTTAATTTGTTCCCTATGTTAAATAAAGTTATTGTGTTATTTTTAATTATACAATGTGCACTTATTTTTTAAGATCCAAACTGTGGGAAACAAAAAGGCCGATGAGGTTAGCACTAATTTTACCCTGGAAGCAAAAAGGATTAACATTCAGAAGTATTTTGTTTTAGTATTTTTCCATGAATATTTTTGCTCCTGGGTAAGGTCAAATAATACTGTACAGCAATTTAAGTTCCTATTTCACTCCCTCAGGGTTTAACACAAAAGTTCCTCCATGTTACTTCTGTAAATTAAACACTAAATGTGTTTGACTTTTTAGATCAGAGATGGGAGGTGAAACAATGGGATGAAAACCACTCAGTAGAGACTTGAAAGCATGAGTTTTAGTCCCCACATTGTCCCTCGTCTGGGATATAACTGTGACTACCAGCTACTTTGTCTGTGGCTGGCAGGGAGAATGAAATGAGTAGGCTAGAAAGAGCTGGTACAAAAGACACTTAAAAAAAAATTGTTGAAATGCAGAACTCTGAATCCAACTCTAGAAGTTTGATTCAGTAACTTTGGAGTCTGCATTTTTAATAAGAATCACGGGTGATTGTATTTCAAGAAATTCTGAGGCCTTGCACTGAAAGTCGATGGTTAAATGATCCTCACCCCTCAGAGCTTGTTGGAGAGGAGTTGGAAAAGTCCACAGACAGAAGAGGATGATCAGGAGACATTCCAAAGTTGATAGTACCACCCCTCTTGAGTTTAAGAAATTCAGAATGGACTAGAGGAACCCCAGAAAATAGTGCTCAAACTCCCTAGAACCCTAGAACAAAAACCATTTGTCATGAATGAATTGTGTCCTCCTCCCTGCCCCCCAAATGTGTGTAGCAATTTGGCTAGGTCTTGATTCTTGGTATTGTAATATTCTCATATGCTATAAACATGCCTCTATGATGTTAATGAGGGAAGGTGGGCAGCAGTCGTGTTGGTGGGGCAGGACACAATGTGTTGGATTGCATTGTGCATTTGGGGGTAGCCTCATGGGGTATAAAGGAAGGAGAGGCAAGCAGAGATCTGGGGGCCTCATAGCACCGAAACAACAGCACCAGGAGTCGAGCACACCTTTTTCAAGGGGCTGGAGTCCCTGTGCCTCAGGAGGTCCAAGCCCAGGGGAAGATTGATGACAAGGACTTTTCTTGAGAGCCAGCAGAGAAAACCTTTCCCTAGAGCTAACATCCTGAATTTGGACTTTTAGCCTAGTGGACTGTAACAAAATAAAATTAAAAATTTCCATTTTGAAAGCCATCCACTTGTGATATTTCTGTTAAAGCAATACTAGATGACTAAGGTACCATTCTTGAAGCCAACTTTTCAGACCAAGATTAGACTGGACTATAAAACATAAAATAATACTAGTGAGAGTATGCTTCTGAGTTCAGTTAGATACATGAAACTAAATGGACAGCTCCTGTCTTGGAGACCAGATGAGGAGGCAAGAAAGGAGTAGGAACTGGTTGAATAGACCTGGGAAATCCAGGGTGGAAAGGGAGAGTGTGCTGTTACGTTATAAGGACAACAACCAGGGTCATATGACAATATTTGCATTATTTTTGTATAAGAAACTAATTGGAGCTGTAGACTTTTTGCCTAAAGCACAATTAAAAAAAAAAAGACAGGGAAAGAAACTCAGGATAAGTAGCTTGCGAGACACAGCTAACTGGATGGTAATAGCTAAATATTTTGGCCCTTAGTCTCTTAGTCTTTTTTACTGAGCTTGTGCCAAGCTTTCTTTACTTCCATAGCAACATTGCTGTTTTTGTCTCTTCACAAACATTTCCCATCACCTTTCAAATTACAAACTCAGTGGCAGAGTTCCCAATGAAAAAAGGTTCTCTTGACTCCCTTGCAGTGATTTTTCCACTAAACCATCTTACAAATCTCAGTTTTCAGAGGATCTCAAGAAACATCTATATCAAGAGCCTGTCCCAGTTCTCCAGTGCTTTCTATGGGCCTGCAGTGACTCCTGTCATCCTGTGTGCTTACTTCTTCCATCAGGGGTATACTGTTCCTAGTTCACCTAGTAACTGTCCACGTTACACTTGACTTTTCCCGGTACCTAGTACAGTCCCTAGTTTCCTTGTGTCTGTCACAGAGCACATGCACAATAATATTTTTTAAATTAACAAATGAATATGTAATCACCTTAAGACATTTGTTGTTTAGAGAACAAAATATGTCTCTGTAGTACGGGTTTTGTTCTCCCTTGGTTAAGTTCTATGTTTTTCAAATGCCAGCATTTTGAACTTTCATCTCTTGTCTAGACAACGTTTAGAGTAATTCATCTTTTCTGAAACAGTAGGAATGTATCATTTTTACTTTATTGCACATATATCTTGAGGTAGAATTTCTTTGTAAATTTATTTCAGTTGTGTGGTCTGATTTCCATCAGAGACTTCATTTCAAGTTGTTACTTTTTCCTCCGATCAGAGTAACTACTTTGGAAAAGGAATAACATGTCCAGAGAAAATAGTCATCTCTATTGATATTGTATTAAAATGCAAATGCAGTGAAACTAGAAGAAGTGAAGTTGCCAGACAATCAGGATCATTTGTGAATACAGGAGAAAAATTCAAATTACTCATTTTCTCTATAGTAAGCCATTCTAAGCCTCTGTATGCACGTTCTTTGAAAGGAAAGGAGCTGCAGAAGTGAACAGAGACTACTGGTTCTTCATACTTGGTTGCTCAGTAATAATTGGAACACCTACTGACATTAACTGAGATATTTGCAAAAGCACACTTACATTTGAAAAATATGAATGTTATGCAAGTTATTTATGAACTGTTGTAGGATCAAGGGACCCCTTCCCCCTTCTTCTTAGTCCCAAGCTGCTTCTGCATGCTTTTCATCCTGGTCAGCACCCATCTTGTTTTGCTCACTTGTTGGTAGCTGTCATCCTTAGAACTTTTTTCCCCAGAGACTACAGTGTCTTTCCAGCTCCTTTTAGGAGCAACTAGAATTAGGCACAATTTGTTATCAACTTAATGTAGGATGTCTTGTGATGGTTGCATCACAAGCAACATGGATCCAGAACATGCATTAAACTAGCCTCTGTTAGCATAATTAATTTAAGAAACCAGCTGACAAAAAATAGAGTTAAAATTATGTTCACAAAAAGAATATAAATTTCAAAATAAACAGGAAGAGTTCACAGAGTGAAATTAATCATTGAGGTGGCAAAACTTGTGTGAGGTTTAGTTTTCATACTCCAGGGTATTGACTCTGGGCTTGGAAGCAGCAGTATTGGACAATACATTGCATTGGGCAAATCTACTGCAAAAGGCCTCTTTAAAGTGTTAAAAAGCAGAAATGTCATGTTGAAGACTAAGGTGCACTTGACCCAAGCCATGGTGTTTTCAGTTGCCTCACATCCACGTAACAGCTGAATAATGAGTAAGGAAGACTAAAGAAGAATTGACACCTCCGAATCATATTGTTGGTGAAGAATATTAAATATACCGTGAGCTGCCCCCCAAAATGAATAAATCTATCTTGGAAGAAGTATAGCCAGCATGCTCCTTAGAAGGAAGGATGCCAATACTATGTCTTGCATGCCTTGGGCATGTTATCAGGAGGAACCAACCCTTGGAGAAGGGCATCATGCTTGGTAAAATAGAAGGTCAGTGAAGAAGAGGAAGATGCTCAGCAAGATAGACTGACACAATGCTGCAACAGTCAGCTCAAATGCAACAACATTTGTGAAGATGGTGTAAGCTGGGCAGTGTTTCATTCTGCTGTACATCATTATGAATAGCTGTACATAGTTATGAATAGCTGTACATCGTTATGAATGGGAACCAACTCAAAGGCACTGAACATAATTAGTATTCTGGAGAGGAGCTAACTGTAGTGAGAAATGAAGAATATTTCCTGGTTTTCTCTTCACTACTCTGTCCTGTAGGGTTGCTATGAGTTGGAATTGACTCAGTGGCAGTAGGTTTGGTTTTTTTAGATGTAATTTTACATACATATATGCTTATATGTTTCATTGTTTTACAATGTCTAATTTTATGAGAGTAGATTGCCAGGCCTTTCTTCCACCATGATTCTGGGTGGTTTCCACCACCAGCTTTTCAGTCAGTAGTCGAGAAAGTAAGGGACTTCTTATACTATAGACCAAAATAAATGCCAGATACAGATATTTTTAAAATAATACTATTAAGTCACAAAGCAAAACAAAACAAAAAGCGAACTACAAAGCAACCATACTAGAAATTGCTTATTTTAGTACTTAAATAAATGAAATAATCATTGTGATTTCTATATATATAATTTATGTGAGGAATCATGGAAAATGTCAGATACATGTGTTAAAGTTAAGTGCTATTTTTATTACAATGCAGTGTAAAATACATTTGCTTCAAAAGACAGTAAAATAATGCAAACAAATTATGGAAAGCAGTTGCAACAAACAAAGAAACTATACCGTGGTGACCTTAGTCTTAACCTTGTTGCTCTTAATGGGCTCTCACTGGCAGCACGATTTAGAGTTTGGGACTAAAAGCGTAAGTTAGTTTGCAAAGAGAAAAGAAAGTCTATTTCTCACTCTGGAGGCATTCTTAGGTGACCCAGAGTGTGTGTAATACAAAGAAACTCTTCCTTTCACTAGTTCAAAGGAAGAAGAGGATGAACAAGAAGACTGGCACTCCAATAGAAAACCAAAGCAAGATATGGAGAATAAATTTACAGAATATAGTTGCCCAACAGTATTATGAAAATATCCCACTTCATAGTTAACAAAGAAAAGTTAATATCAATTATATACAATATTTTGTCTATCAAAATAGACAATCCTAGGGTAACTGCCAATTAGTAAAACATACACCAGAAGCAATTTCAGCTTTATAACCAAAGCTTTAAAAATATTCTTAAGCTTTGACCCCAAAATTCCAATTTTAAGATTCTGCCTTGGGGAAGTCACTAGAGATTCAGAGGTGTGGAGAAAGATTTAGGTGCAAGAATAAATATTGCACAGTTATGAAAATATAGAAAACTGGAAGCAACCAAAATGCTTAATTGTAAGTTTATAGGTTATATAATTTATGGAGTAGCCTTGTGATTCAATATTATACAGCTATTAAAATATTTTCAGAACACATTGAATTTTATAGAAAAGTGCTCATTGCATAATTTAACTGAACAGAAACAACATGATAAATATGTAATATATATGAGTGTGTATGGGAAGTTGTGGAATATATGCTTATTTCTGGGTCATGCCTCAGTAAATAACTTTTTTATTTTCTCCTTTTTGCTTATCTGTAGTTGTCTTTTTGTTTTGTTTTTTACTATTAACATTCAATCAACTTGTAAAAATACAACAGCAAAAGCACTCAATTCTGTTTTAAAGTCTAATAACTTCAGGAGAAAAAAATCTATAAAACACTAGTAATGCATTTTACTTTCAAAATATATTCCACTTTGATGTTTTTTGTTTAGTTTTTAAATTCTAAACTTGTGCTTTAAATCTACTTTTGTGAATTAAAATGCTCAGTTTTGGGAAGTGACATTTTAGTGCTTGTTATTCTATTGGGAAATTTTACCAGACTAACTCTCAGCACAAGCTGGGAAAGATTGATGGGCACGTATGTTGAGTAATGCACACAGTTTTTTCACAGGAACAGAAATGCTTGTGAAGATTGATAGAACAGTTCTTTTCAGACAATATACACTTTACTTTTGTAGACGGTCTCACTTAAAAAAAAACAAACATAGTTGTCTTAGTTTCATCTTTTCACTTCTGTACTTGTTTTGAACTAAAAGGTAGTACATGTCTTCTGAACTGGCATATCTATAAAATAGGGCATATAGATGAAACAAATGTAACAAAAATGTCCTGATTATATATGTGGTCCCAACGGAAGCATCTAATTACTTTATGCTTTCGATGTTGCATTTGAAAAATTAGGATAATATTTGCATTATCACTATTGTTTTTGGTTTTATGCCTCAAAGGGGCTTCACTTGCTGATTTATGCCCGAGAGGCTTTGCAGTAGTCTTGCCTATGTTTTATTCATAGTTACAAGACAGTGGAAACCCTGGTGGTCTAGTGGTTAAGTGCTGTCCACCAGGCCCTCCTTGGAAACTCTGTGGAGTAGTTCTGTGCTGTCCTGTCACTATGAGTCAGAATTGACGTGATGGCAGTATATCTGTTTTTTTTTTTTTTTTTTGGTTTTACAAGACAGCAGTTTTCCAAAACCAATGTGATTATGTTTTGCCTTTAATTAGTATCTTTGAAATCTTCCCCAACTTTAAGATAATTATGAAGACCTTAGCATTACTTCGTAGAATTGACAATGTACTTCTCCTGTGCTGGCTTCCGCAGTGATCTTTCACTATTCCACACCCACCATTGCTCAGGCAATGTTCCAGGGACCAAGATTTTCCCCAAACAAACTGGGTTCTTTCTAGACTACACTTTTATTTGCTGCTCCTTCTAAATCAAATGCCTGTCCCCATCTTCTCTGCTTGGCAAGCAAGCTTTGTCCTATAAGACTCATGGTGGTGCTGGTTTTAGTGCAGTTGACTCAATTCTGACTCACAGTGACCCTGTGTGTGCAGATTAAGACTGCTGTATAGGATTTTCAAGGCTTTAGGAACCTTTAGGAAGCAGAGAACCTTTCTGAGGATCCTCTAGATGAGTGTGGACTTCCCACCTTTCTGCTAGTAGTTAAGTGCTTAACTGTTTGTGCCACCCAAGGACTTAGATAGAATTATCTTAGAGAAAGCTTGCTTATTTGGCCCAAGATGAGTCAGCATTCTTACCTCTTCACTCCTATAGGATCTTCAAGTCATCTTCCATTTTACTATTGATGTGCTGTTGTGAAATGTGTTGTTGTTAACTGCTGTCCAGTTGGCCCCCAAAAACCCTATGCATAACAGGATCCGACTGTTGTGATCCATAGGGTCAAAATGCAGACATAGTTATTACCGACTCATTTTTCAGAAGTAGATTGTCACATTTTTCTTCCTGGTCAGTCTTAGTCTGGAAGTTCCACTGAAACCTGTCCAGCATCATAGCAACAAGCACGCTTCCACTCACAGACGGGTGATCACTGTGCTGAGGGACTCTGGCCAGGGATCAAATCCTGGTCTCCTCCCTGGAAGGTGAGAATTCTACCACTGAACCACCCCTAACTCCTATGTAAGCATTTAATTTTTCATTTATGTCTGTGTCCTCCACTAGGCTGTAAGCTTGAGAACAAGGGGACTGACTTAAGCTTCCCATTGCTGGAGGTGTTAAGCAGAGTGTTGGAACAAAAGGATGAAAGAGACTGTAGTAGAAACCCAGCCTTGGGCAGTGGTTTGCCAAGGTGACTGTGGACACCCTTGTTGGATTTATGTCTGTGGGTTTCTTGTCTCCTACCTGCTGTTCACACTGGGGAAAGGGCAGAGGAGGACTGGAACTAGAATCTGGGTGGAGAATGAAGTCCCTGTATCCTTTCCGACTTCAATCAGCAACTTCAATAAATACATTCCTGTCTACCCCTCGCTGAGATTTCCAGGGCTCTGGTAGATAAAAAATAGATCTCTTCAATATAAAACATTTGAGGAAACTGCTGAGCTAGTAATAACTACCAATGTTAAATATTTGCTATGTGCTAGGCATTCTTCTAGGTGTATTACCTACATTAATAGGTTTAATTCTCACAATCACATCATGAGGTAAGTACCATTACAGTTCCTACTGTATTTAAGGGACAAAAATACAGCTATAGTTTTTGATATATATTTCAGCAGTAGGTGGCAGGCCCAGGACTCAGAGCAAGTCAACAGATCCCCACTGCCTTCCACTGGCCGTTAAGGGTGCGTCACCCTCAGAGCTCTTTTCTTCTCAAATTGGGCACATTGTCCTAAGAATTACTGACTTCGCAAATTGGTAGTCTCTAAGCACTTGTTTAGAAGCTCTGGTGGTGTAGTGGGTAAGTGCTACCTGTGCTAACCAAAAGGTTGGCAGTTCAAATCTTCCAGGCATTCCTTGGAAACTCTATGGAGCAGTTCTACTCTGGCCTACAGGGTGTCTATGAGTCAGAATCGACTCAATGGCAATGAATTTGAGTTTATGAGTTCAGCACTTAGTTATGAGGTTTGTCTCATTCTGGGTTCTTTAGAGGTGCAAAACCGAGAAAAATGCATCTAAACATATAGAGAAAAATGTATGTAAACATAAAAATATATGTAAACATATAGATTTTTACTTCAAGGATCACTTGCTCATATAGTTGTCAGGACTGGCAAGTCCCAAATCCATGGGCCAGGCAGCAGAACTAGAAGTCAGGCAATGAGGAAAGAGCAAGGCTGAGAGAGATAGGTAGAGAGCCTATGAGAATATCCGTTTATATAACGACGGAGGGCCACACCCCCAAGGAGACTCCTCTTACAATGAATTGGCTAATCACCATATAAGGTGATTAAATTTTACAGTGAAAGCTGTTAGAGCAGGAACTCAATGGGATTGCGTTGTTATTTCAGGTCTTACATGTTTTCCACCTTTGACAGAGTGATCTTTCCACTTTTCTTTTGTTTATTGTAGTGGAAAATATCTGAGTTTTCCTTCTCTGACAGGTTGCTGTCTTATGTGCATTCTGGCTTTCACAGGTTTTACTGTGTAACATTATGGAAAAGCACTCAGTCTGGCATCTATGAAACCACTCAGAATCATAGCCAGGTTGACACGTAACATTAACTACCACAAGACTAAACTGAACATAGCTGTTTTCTGAATGTGTTTCCTTTGACAGTCCAGGAAATAACAGTGATTTCAGGACCTTGCTACACACTTTGTTTTGTTTTTTCCTTTGTTCTCTCACATACCATTGCTGGTTGACCTTAAGATATACATATCTGATCATATGACTCCTAGAAACATAGTCCTTTAATGTGATTCTATTGATTTTGGGATAATGTCCACACTCCTGACCTAAAATGAAAAGCTCTGTGAGAGCTGGCTTTACTGTTTTAGTATCAGATCTGGGGCTTTGCAGGAGTCAGAATGAAACAAATTAGGCAATTAGACCATCAGAGAACCCTAAGCAGGTCTTCAAGATGGGAGGCTCCTCATAACATCTATGCCCCACATGCCTCAGAAATTCTTCAAACATGCTAGACTCTGTGCATTCATACATGTCATTCTCTGCCTGACCTTTATTCTTCCTCCAGGCAAACTCTTACTTATACCAAAATGTTGAGCTAGGCCAGATCACAAAAGACTGGTCTAGGTTGGAAGATCTAAGACAATAATTCAAAACAACAAAACCAAACCTGTTACTATTGACAGTCAATCTGACTCATAGGGACCCTATAAGACAGAGTAGAACTGCCCCATAGAGTTTCCAAGCACTAGGTTTTCCAAAAGAATGATCAAATTTGGCTTAAATTATTTCAAAGGATTGGGCAGATGAAAAAGTTGAACTGAGATGTTGTCACAACAAAAGCCTCAGCTTATCCCTTAAGGGTATCTGGAGGGAGCTCAGGTGCTGCATCAGAATAACCCCTCTCCCCAATGTGAGGCAAGATAGTTAAACTTCTGTATTCTTACATTAATTAGTTAGGTAAGTTAGGCTGTCCTCTGCAGAGAGGGTGTGCTCTTTGGATATGGACCTCCCTTTGTAGGAAGGCAATTTCCAGGGCAAAAAACTCAGTTGCAGCTGTAACATAAGGGACAGAACTAGGTACCTTCTAAAGCAGGTTCCAACTGTAACTCTTATATTTTATGATATAGAGAACAGTTGGATGGTATAGTCAGTCCCCTGTCTGTGATTCAGAGGTTAGCCGGTGCAGCAGGCAGGGCATCTCAGAATACTGAACTGAAAATACAGTTCATTTTCTTCGGTGGGTTCCCTCTGTCTTTACCTGGCAAGAGAAGGAGGCCATAAATGCATACAAGGTTCTCCCCACGCATTCCCCAGCACATCCCTCACACACACACACACACACATGCACACACAAACATGCACACACACGCATACACAACTCAACTGTGAGCTGAGTAATACTTCTGGCAGCTGAGGTTGAGTGCACTGATCCTAAAGAGGGGATCTGGGTGGCGTGGCCCACCATCAGTCATCACTCAACCTCCTACCCTCTGCGGCCTATAAGTATGCCTTAGTTACTGATTTTATTTCTTACTGTGTCATGAAACCTTTGACATAGGACTGACTGTTGCCAACCACAATGGTATACTTCAAGTATCGCTTTATCTATAAAAACTTCCTGTGTCTTGCCTCTTTCCACGTCTCTCCTATGCAGAATTCGTCTCTCTCTCTTTTCTGTGTTTTCATGTTACCTTATTAATAACTTTTTAAATACTTACCCTTGTTGATTAATGATTAATCTTCCTTAACTAAACTGTTAGCTCCTCAGGGGTTGAGAACCTGACTTGTTCTATCTGTAACCATCTCAGTGTATTGCAGATAATAGGTGCTCATAAATTTTTAATAAATGAAAGAATAAATGTAGCTTAGTGTAATCACTCTGCCCCTTTATCAATTGGTGGAGCAGATGGAGGAGCCAACCGTGTGAACGAAAGCCATCAAGCATGTCTCACCAAAGTGATGGAGTATGTTTCGGGAGACGGTAAAGTAAACAGTGTCTCAAGGGTCACAGCTGTTGCATTCTGCCTTTCAGCCAAGAAATGCCATGATTTACTTTCAGCTCTTGCCAAGGATGAAGAAATAAAGTCATAAACAAAAAGTGAAGGAATTACTCAGCTTAGATGGACAGGTCAATCTGCTTGCTCACCTGTGGCCCTGCAAACTTGATCAGAGCATAATGCGTTCCTCTCTTCCATCCTGTCTCACGATCTTTACTTTTTAACAAAAACAAAAGGGTTCTCCATGGGAAATGTAGTTCCAATCCTGACATCACTAGTAAAGTTCATGTTTTACTCACATGACATTGGAGTGATTCCCAAAATTGTTGGAACTGCATCAAATTTTTCTGCTCCAAACATCTCCTTCTCTTTTTGCATTGCTTTATTTCAAGTGTTTTCATGTGTAATACCTACTGTACATAGATGGTAGAAGAATGTAACTAATTAGGGATTAATATGTGTAGAAAGTCCTAGGATGTGTACATGGTAAGTACCTAATAGATGGCTTTGTGTCCTTTTTTCCCTGTAGTAGTTTAAGTTAAATCATAATCCACTCTTTAATATGGAAGGCTTGGAGGGACAAAGTCAATGTGGCCGTTAGTATGTGCTTTCTTTTGGAAGTTTTACATTGATTAACAAGTAACATGCCCATGGTAAGAATTTAAACAGCATATGGCAGTACTAAATGAAGAGGATTTTTTCTGCCCTTCTTTGATTGAACCCTCCACTAGTACAATTAGCCTAAACAATATGATGAAATCTGCTCCCAGTTTTATCAATTTTTGATAGTGTCTATGAATCTTATTTATGAAAGATGAAGAATTTGTTTTATTTATACTATTTCTTTCTTTGTAATTTTATTTATATTGTATTTTAATGGTTTCATTTATAATCCTGAGTAATATAAATAAATCTCTATTTTTTTATCATGTCAATTATTCTTGACTTGCAGTATTTAAATAAGGAAATTATAAATCTGCAAAGCCTTATACCCAGCATTTTACTGGAAAACCAACTCAACACTGGGGATAACAGGGCCCAATTTGTAGGATTTGACTTCCTGTGGTTGATTTCAAGCTGCCAACCTTACATTGCTGATTGTCAAGCTGGGAAGAGCTGTACATAACCCATTCTCATCGGCTGGCACAAGCTGGCCCAAGACCCCACATCTTACATATTTCCTCAGATACATCACTACTTGTAAATGTCAAAATTATAACTTTACATTTCTTCTATAATTGTAATCATCTTCAATACTTCTCTATGGTTTGACTGAAAAAGGTACACTTCGTGTACAAAATTGTAATTTCATAAACGTTAGTCAACACGAACCAAATATTTTGCTTTTGTATGGAGAAAAGAAATAGAGTCTTGATGTGAAATAAAGTAGATAACAAAATGTGATAGCAATTTTTAGTTTCAGTAATGTTTTAGAAATAAATAGATTTGTCAATCTGAAGGAAAACATACATCTTCCAAAATTTGAAGGAAAATGTGTGAGGTAGCCGGAACAACAGATAACAGAAAATAAACATCTAAATGTTTCACAGTTTTGCTCAGAATAGTATGATATTTGCAGAAGCTTACAAGGACATTCAGCAGTCTTCACATAACGAAGGGTTACCATCAGAAGGAGAACAGTGACAGAAATTAATTTGCCTAGCTCACTAGATGCTAACTAAATTATAATTACCCCACAAAGGAAGGACCCAGAAATAGAGACTTAGATTCTAAGCAGGAAATAGGGATGAAACAAAGGAGAGAGGTTTGTGGGTTTTGCATAAGCACATAAAACCAAGCGTACCTGCCTAAGGAGTTATTGACTACTGCAGACCTGTGATTTCTTCAAGTAGGTGTAAATAATATGACACAAAATTGCATGTCCTTTTTGACTTGTGTTTTTCTATTGATCTCCATCATTTGTTGGAACAATAATAGTTTCTGCAATGATAGAAATGTTCTGTTTCTTCATTGATTTGCACAATGGCAGCCGCTAAATACTATGACTGGAAAAGGAGATTTTGATTTCATTTAATGGTAATTAAACTGCAACGTGACACTAGTGAATATGTATTGGCAGCACATTTTTTGAAAAAACCATGGACTAAGAAAAGACAGAAGATTTTTCTGCTGGAGGCTCTGTAATTTGTCCTGGGAATGAAATAATTGGACCAACTGCTGTTCACAATGTCCTCCTTACGCTGAGGACTGGACTCAGAGCTGCAGGAGGAAATAAGAGGCAACGATGCTGTGTCACCAAACCTGTGTCACAGGAAGGTGAATGTCCTCAGCCTAAATATCAAATAGTCTTCTTTCATTGCATATACTGCTCAAAATGGTGATACTTTTTAGTTTGATCCTCACATATATGGTTGTCATTTCTGGAGATTCTAAATGTGTTTGTTATTCCTCGAGAACAAAACTACATGCCTTCTTCAACATATGAAGAGCTTCTAGTTGCTTTGAGGGGAACCCTGGTGACATAGTGGTTAAGTGCTGTATTTGCTAACTGAAAGTCAGGCAGTTCAAGTTCACAATGCATTCCTTGGAAACATTATGGAACAATTCTACCCTGTCCTATAGGGTTGCTATGACTAGGAATCAACACAATAGCAATTGGTTTGATTTTAGTTGCTTTTTATGATTTTTTTTTTGTAACCCACTTTTTATGCAGACATTATTCTCAAGACTATGAATTCCTGCATTAATTTGAGCCTCTTGCTTTCTTTACCTGCTAAACAGCTGACATCTTGACTTTTCTTATCATGTTACTGAGTCTATTCATGAATGTATGCATTCAATAAATATTTACTGAATGCTTGTTATATGCCAGGTACTGTTAAAAAAGAAATCTGTTGGATGATATCCTATAGATGCATAGAACCATAAACTGCATCCAATATGTGGTCACTCTGCATCGCCAAGTCCAATCCATTCGTGTGTGAAGAGTGGACCTTCTTTATGATTAATGGGCAAGGGCAGCATCAGGGCCAGGGGCTATGCTCCCAGGGGAACCCCAAAACCGCTGGACCATCAATTGAGGTCTTTTAGTGGAGACATCAGGGTGCACCCCTTTTTATTCTTGTATTGCCAGTGAGACTCAACTTAGTGAGCTCCATCGTGGCTGTCACTGGTGGTGGCCGGACACTATCCGGTTCTTCCGGTCCCAAGTCGATGTAGGCACCCACTCATGTGGGTCTCTATCTTCTGGGTTGTCTTTCCCCCATGTCATTTTGGTCCTCGGTGAGCATCCGTTCCTACTGAGCTGGGACCATTTGCTGTGCCCTCTGATGGAAGCCAAGCAAGATTCTTAAAGAAGGCTACTTTGGATTAGAAGTCTTTATTAGAAATCCTAGCTTGGTCCTGGCACATTGCCTTTGTTTGTATGAGAACAAAAATGGTGACTGCTGCTTAATTCACAGTGTTCATGTACATTTGTGCATGAGTAGGCACACTTGAGTTAAAGGTGGAGAGGGTGGACCGCTGACCTGGCTCCTCGGGTAATAGTTCTGTAGTTACTCTGACTTCTGCATCATAACCCACTTGGGTTCTATCTTTACAGCTTTCTCTTCAGCTATAGGATTTCTCTATTTGTATCCTGGACTTTTCGCTTCCTCTGTTGTGGTTTATTAACTAAATAATCTGTACTGTTTTCCATATTACAAAACTTACTCAAAAATCTCAGATGACTGATAGTCCCATTCTCTGAAATCTGAGTAGTCAATCACTGTGAGCGAATATGAGGGAATCAGCCTGTTGTAACTATGTTCTGAGAGCCCTAGTCTATCTCTAGTGCAGTTATTGGATTTTTATGGCTTCAGTACATGTGGTAGGCTGAAAATTAGTGTTGTAAGACTACAAAGCAGAGCCTTCATAATGGGTAATTTATGGAGAGTCACTAGGAAGGTGAGATAATAGTCAAAGTTAGGTGACACACTGATCACCAGGATTCAATGATATCATTATCAGCAGTGAATTAAATTATTTCCCTCAAAATAGAAAGACATTTCAAGTGAGGGGGCACATTTTAAGGAGTGCTGGATGTGTAGTTTTAAAAAAGTATATTCTAAAAACCTTTATTTGCTTTTTCTTAGACAGCAAGATCTTGAGAAGGATTAGTAAGCCTAGTGGGAAAAAGTAAGAACTTTATCTAGAACCAAACCTCTGGAATTTGAAATCCACCTGATATATGAAAAAACTTGTTAAATAGACAGTAGCCTGCAGGTCTGGAAGACGAGGTCAGAAGTAGTGTGCAGGGAGTTGGACTCAATTAAGTAAATGTGATCATTGTTAGATTGCAGTCCCAGTGCTGTCTGTTGCCTGAGGCCACAGAGACAAGAAATGCATTTTCCTGCATATAGGAAGCTGGATAGGGAGATGATCTCATAAAGAAACGACTATTCTGTGTTGCAATAACAGTGACCAGAGCACAAATAAGTTTCAGAAGAAGTGTTAAAGGGTTAATAACTGGCTGAGGTCAGGAAAGCTGTAAAGAAGAGTTGGATCTGATGATTGTGGTATTCAGAATGAGTAGGATCCTTCGGGGGGGCCCCTCGCAGACAGCTAAACCAGTTGAATGTGCCTACCCTCCCATGCTTTAATATGATTGTCTCAGCATGAAGACATTTAGGGGTTATGGTCTGTGATATCCCAGGCTACACTGCTAATCCTAGTCCTCTGAGACTCTTGCTTTTGGCTCTGTACATGAGATGCTGTTTCAACTGCATGCTTTGTGTTTCAACGGGCTACAAAGTTGGCCCCTTAACCACAGCTTATCATGTTCATTACCTGCATCACTGATATTTTTATTTATTTACATTTTTTCTTGTTTTAGTCATCAGCAATATGAGAATTGTTGAGACAAAGACAAACCCTTCTAAGAATATGCTAAAGACTGTGACAAAGTTATTTTGCTGTTAAAAAGAGAAGGGAAAGTACAGGTTACCCAGACTTTGGGAATAATTTATAAATAGATTTCCTAACTCAAACATCTCCATACTCCATTTTCAGAAGAGAAATTGGCATGGAAGGCAAGAGCCCAATTAAAAGATTCTCTGAAATATGCATTTTTCTGGGGCAACAAAATGAGCTGTTGAAAAAAACTTCCAAACCAAATCAAATTCACTGTCATTGAGTCAGTTCTGACTCATAGGAAGTCTGAAGGGTGGAGTAGAGCTACCCTCCTAGAGGTCCCACGGCTGTAATCTTTACGGGAGCAGACTGCCACATCTTTCTCCTGTGGAGCCACTGGTGGGTTTAAACTGCCAACTTTTCAGTTAGCAGGTGAACACCACTAGGGTTCCTTGAAATAAACTTAAGCCTACTCAGAGCTGTATGGATTGCACCTCAACATCCATCCATCCACAGTATGTATTATGCCACAACATCAAGAAAACAAAAGTTCTCACAAGTGGACCAGTAAGCAATATTATGATAAATGGAGAAAGGACTGAGGTTGTCAAGGATTTTATTTTACTCGGTTCCGCTATCAACACCCATGGAAGCAGCAGTGAAAAAATCAAAAGATGCACTGCATTGGGAAAATCTGCTGCAAAGGACCTCTTTAAAGTACTGAAAATAAAAATGTCACCTTGAAGACTAAGATGGCCCTGATCCAAGCCATGATATTTTCAATCACATCTTATGCATGCAAAAGCTGGACAATGAATAAGAAAGACAGAAGAATTGATGTCTTAGAATTGTGGTGTTAGAAGAATATTGAATGTAACGTGGATTGCCGAAAGAACAAAAAGATCCATTCTGAAAGAAGTACAACCAGAGTGCTCCTTGGAAGCAAAGCAAACATGTCCAAGTACACACTTTGTACATGTTGTCAGGAGGGATAAAACCTCAGAAAAGGATATCATGCTTGGTAGTGTGGAGGGTCAGCGAAAAAGAGGAAGAGCCTCAACAAGACTGATGGATTGAAACAGTGGCTGCAACCATGGGCTTAAGCATAAAATCAACTATGGGCATAGTGCCGGCCCAGGCAATGTTTCTTTCTGGTGTGCATCGCATTGCTGTGGTTCAAGACTCACTCAACAGCACCTAACAATACCAATGACTCAAAACTGGAGCATGATCAATTCTCAAGACAAGGAAAAGGGAAGATTTTATTTTAAAATGTTGTTTTTTGTTTTTCTTATTAGAATAACACTTGCTCATTGTGAACAATGCAGAAAAGTTAAAAAAGAAAGTAAAATTACCTATTGATTACATCTCTCTGGATTCATTATACAGATAATATTGTATAATGTGTCTTCCAAATCTTTTTCATAATTAGCATTATATTTGAAACATAAAATAATGTAAACCACTTGTAATATTTCAGTATTTTAATAAACTCCAGGTCTAACATTAAAAAAAAAGTAAGTTCTTATACTTTCTACTTCACATGTATAAGTTAGCTATCCTTGTTTTGTTTTGAACAGAAGCTGCTTACTCTGTCTTTCCATTACACATCTATCACTGCTTTCCAAGCTCCTTTCCTCCTTTCTTCTCTCTCTCCTGACCCTGCAATTATTATGTCATTCTACTTCTAACAAGCTTTGCCTTCCATGTTGCCTCCAAGGAGTTAAAATTCCCACCTAATAGGTTTTTGTTATAAAACAATATTACTAATAAGAAAAGTAATTAATCTTTGAACTTTGCCCAGTTGGACTCTCCTCATAATATTAGGACAATAAATGAGATCAAAGACAGAGTACTTTTAGACTTTATATGCCTCAGAAATACATAATGCCAATTATTTAAATCTAGGCTCACCTAATTACTAAATCTAGGTCAAAGGACAGATGACTATTCAGATTTGTCTTAGTGTGACATTTTCTTACTAAGAAATCAAAGTAGAAAAAGAAAAATGCAGAATGTGGGAATATAGATGTATACAAAATAGGAGTTTTCCAAGAAGGCTGCAAATGACTTCAAATAAAGTATCCTTTTTAAATTTCTGAGTAAAACAGTACTTCTGTTGTGATTAGGGTGATCTTAAGTATAGCACTCCTTAGAGACCTTGTCTTTTAAAAAAATCGTTATGTCAGGGATATTATAACTAGGAATCATCCTATTTTTCATTTCTGAGTTTGGTAAATCAGATATTTAGCTAATCTTCTAGAACAGAGATTAAAATATAATTTCTTTTCAACAAATATTTTTTTTAAACAAAGGATGAATGAATACATTAATTAATTGACTGCTACTGTATTGGTATTAGAAGTGTTTGATCAGTTGTTAGATTTAGTCTGTATGGGGAATAGTTATGTCGGGAAGGAAACTTGTTACTGAAGTTAGTAGTAAGATGACAAGGATGGTCATTTCAAAGCATAGAAATAAAAGTCTGGGACCAAACTAAGTAATAATCAGAATTGGGAGGCCAAGTAGCAGAAATAAAGCCAAAGTCCGTGGGAAAATCAGACCAACAGTTCTGCCATACTGAGAACCACATCAGGTAGTTATGCTGTTGTACTGCTAACATAGCATATGGCTGAAACAGAGGAGCTTCTCAGAAATACTGTTTGTTAAATGGATGATTATAGGACTCTAACTGGAATCCAGGAGGGTGGGTAGGTATTTGCTCAAGAACTCAGTAAATCCAGTTTGTTAAGTGCATGAATATTGAACTCTAACTGGAATTCAGGATGGTAGGTACTCATATGCACAAGAGTATGCGTTTGTGGATGATTGCTCAGAAATACTAGTTTTAAGGCAGCAAGGAGGAATTTTACATGCCTAATGAATAATTACTCTTCTGTTTAGGTTTTACAATTTAAGTCACATACACAGTTGACTTCACCCTGGGATATCTAAATGGCCCATACATCAGTCTCACTGAAGTCAATAAAATAATTGACTCAGATTGCTTGGTAGAATATTGATAGATTTCACCAAAAAGCAAAAATCGTCCATGGTACATTTCTTCAGACAGATTCACCTTATAAAAGTTGAAAATTAGAGAAGCAGGGGACAGAGCCAAGATGGCAGACTAGACACATGTCTCCTCAATTCCCTCTGAAAACTAAGGCCTGAGTTGATAATTCAATGGACCACTCTGGACACCTGGGGAGCCCTAGGATACACCTAAGGGTTGTCAGATTGGGCTACACGTCACTAAACAAGAAACTACCTCTCTTTGATGAGGCAGAGCACATTCAGCCCCACTCCTGCTGACTTGACACCTGGGCAGGCTGCAGGTACTGATACTTTTTCTTTTTTTTCTTATCCGGGAAGCAGTGGATGGCATGAGCTAGCAAATATGCTGACCTGCAATGCTGAAGGAAACAGTGTATAGCACAGTAGAGAGACATTGCATGGAATAGCCACACTTTGAGATCCTGGATCCTGACTGAGAGCACCACTGCCCCCCAACTCTGTCTTTCCTGAGCTCCACCATAGAGTCTGCTGTTTCATGGTAGGAAGGGCAGCTTTACTGGGACACCTTCTTTGTAAGCTGGGAGGCCTCATCAGGGGCTGATTCCCAAAAGAAGCAGCAGTGCCAGTCCAGAAAACACTTTTTGAGCAGAAAGGTTGTGTTTAGCACAGTGTTACCTTAGAGGTAGAGTCCTCAGGCCGTAACCCCTCCCTACTTTGAACTATATCATGGCATCTTGGGATGGCTGGAGAGGTGCTTCTGTTATCAGCTGTAAGGTGGAGGCTGTCACACCTGATGGTCTGAATGATTTTGGCAGCTGTCAGATAGCTACTAAATTTTTAAAATAACACTGCCTGGAGGAATAACTGCTGAGTGGCTGGTGGTATCTCTTCCAGTCTTTTCTGACCCACATCATAGGGTCAGTTGACATTCCCCCAGTGACTCCACAAGTGGGGTGCCATCTTAACCAGATAGGAGGAGGAGTCTGCCACCCCAGAGTCCACTGGGGCCAGTCACTAGAGTACAGAAAGGAGGCTGGTGACCAACTCCCCCCTCAGAACTATGCCTCAGCTCCTGTTGAGGTAACATCATAAAAACTAGACAGCCTCTAGATGGCCTGAAGGCAACAATCCATCTATAACCATTTAAAGAAACACCCCACCATGGCTCTAGAAAACTCCCAAAATAAAGAATCAAAAAAATTCCCAGATGAAGAAGGCTTTCTGAAGCTATTGGGGGTTGAGTACAAAATAATTATATATAGAACTCTCCTAGAGCTTAAACAAATGCAGAAGAGCAAAATCAAAAATCAAGCAAGTTATTTGAACTGATAGAACATCAATGATCTGAAACCCAGCAGATCAATAACAAAATGACACAATTAGACAATTCAATCCAAAGCCGAAAGAGTGGAATTGATGAGATAAAAGTCAGACTTGGGGACCTTGAAGACAGAGCAACTGACACCAGCATTTAGAAGGAGAAATCAGAGAAAATAAATTAAAAAAAAAAAATAAGCCTTAAGAAACATGTGGGACTCTATTAAGAGGAATAATCTATGAATAACCTGAGTTTCTGGACAGGGAAGGATAGCTGAAAACACAGAGAGCAACTGTTGAGTTGTTGATAGAAAATTTCCCTGAAATTGTGAGAGAAGAGACATAGATATCCAAGATGTGTACAAAATGCTACAAAACTCGACCCCAAAAGAAAGACACCAAGACATATTATAATTAAGCTTAATAAAATGAAACATAACCAGATTATCTTAAAGACAGAGAGGCTCAAAAGAAAGCTAACATTAAGAGGGAAACCAAGTAAGCTTTCATTGGACTTCTCAGTAGAAATGATATTGGCAAGGAAGCAGTGGGATGACAGATTCAAAGCCTTGAAGGAGACAAACTTCCAACCAAAAATTATATATACTGCAAAACTGTCTCTCAAATGTGAAGAGGAGGTTAAGACATTCTCAGATAACAGAAGCTCAGAGACTTCATAAAAACCAAATCAAAACTATTAGAAATACTGAAAGAAGCTCTTTACCAAGAAGTACAAAACCACAGCATCCGGAAATCCACTAGATTAGGGAAGCCACAAAACTCAAGCAAAGATACGATACTAAAAGAAGGGAACCAGTGATTATATCACAAAAACTATGACACCATCACACTATAAAGAGAGATATACTACAGTAGTTATAGTCCTTTCAGGTGGAGAGGAAGTTAAAAAGATATGCAGAAGTTAAAACTGGGCTTAAACTTAGATTAAGGAGGATCATAGGGGTAGCTGAAAAGCACAACAGTGCAACATATCAAAACAAGAAATGCAATACAAGAGTCTCAGGAACTAAAAAACCAACACTGAAAAAGATGAGAAGTCAACCAGTAAAGAAGAATGACTCAGAACAAAATATTAAGAAAAACAGAAAACACCAACACAAAAATAAATACATCAAAATGACAGCCGTAAACACATACCTGTCAATAATTACACTGAATGTAAACAGACTCACTGTTCCAATAAAGAGACAACAAGTGGCATCTTGGGTCAAAAGACACGATCCATCTATATGTTGCTTATAGGAAACAAAACTCAGACTTAAAGAAATGAACAAACTGAAAATTAAAAGATGGAATGATATATACCAAGCTAACAACACACAAAGAAGAACAGGTGTAGCAATACTAATCTCAGATAAAATAGATTTTAATGTAAAATCCACCACTGTAGACAAGAATGGTCACTATTGCTGAAAGGTTCAATACAGAAGCAGGACTTAACAATATTAAATATTTATGCACCCAATACAAGAGTATCTAAATACATCAAACAAACATTGACTACATTGAAAAGTGAGATAGATCACTCCACAGTAATAGTTGGAAACTTCAATACTCCACTTTCAGTAATGGGCAGATCATCCAGAAAAAAGCTCAGTAAATACACAGAAGATCTTACTATGACGATTAACCAACTAGACCTCATCAACATATACAGAACATTTTATGTATCAACAGAAAACTACACTTTCTTCTCCAATGCACATGGAACATTTTCCAGAATAGACAGTGTGTTAGGAAATAAAGCAGATCTTAACAAAATCCAAGCTATTGAATTATTGCAAAGCATCTTCTTGGACACAAAGCCATAAAAGTTAAAATCAATAGAAGAAAAAAGGTAGGCAGAAATTTAAATTCATGGAAACCATAGAACACTTTGCTCAAAAAGCCACAAGTTATAGGAGAAATCAAGGACAAAATAAAGAAATTTATGGAATCCAAGGAGAATGAAAACATACCCTACCAGAACCTACGTGATACAGCCAAAGCCGTGCTCAGCGATCAGTTTATCTCTATAAATGCATACATCTGGAAAGAAGAAAGGACCCAAACCAAAGAATTAACCCTAAAGCTTGAACAAGTAGAAAGAGAGCAACAGAGGAAACCCATAAACACTGGAAGAAAATGGATCATAAAGATTAGAGCAGAACTAAATGTGTTACAGAATAGATGAACAATTGAAAAACCGAACAAAACCAAAAGCTGATGTTTTGAAAAGATCAACAAAACTGATAAACCATTGACTAAACTTACAAAATAAACACAGGAGAGGAAATAAATAATCCACATAGGAAAGGAGATGGGAGATGTCACAACAGGCCTAACTGAAATCAAAAGTATCATAACAGGATACTGCGAAAGACTGTACTCTAGCAGATTTCAAAACCGAGAGGAAGTGGATTTCTGGATTCACATCACCTACCAAAATTATCACAAGGAAAAGTAGAACAACTTAATAAACCCACCACAAAAGAAGAGATTGAAAAAGTTATCAAAAAACTACCAACCAACAAAAGACCTTGCCCAGATGGCTTCACCAGAGAATTCTATCAAAGTTTTAGAGAAGAGTTAACTCCAATACTACTGAGAGTATTTCACAGCATAGAAAGAGATGGAATACTCCCAAATTCATTCTATGAAGTGAGCATAACCATGATACCAAAGCCAGGGAAGGATCCCACAAAAAGGGAAAATTATAGACAAATATCACTCATGAACCTAGATGTAAAAATCTTCAACAAAATCTTTGCCAACAGAATTCAACAACATATCAAAAAAATGATGCATCATGACCAGGTTAGATTCATACCAGCGATGCAAGTTTGGTTTAGCTTCAGACAGACGGTTAATGTCATCAACCACGTAAATAACATGAAAGATAAGAATCATCTGATTTTGTCAATTGATGCAGAAAAGGCATTTGACAAAGTCCAACACCCATTCATGCTAAAAACTATCAGGAAAATAGGAAGAGAGGAGAAATTTCTCAGTTCAATAAGGGGCATCTATGCAAAGCCAACTGCCTACATCGTCCTGAATGTAGAGACTGAAACAATTCCCCTTGAGAACAGAAACTAGACAAGGATGCCCATTCTCACTACTTCTATTCAACATTGTACTAGAAGTTTGGGCCAGAGCAACTAGACAAGACAAATCAAAACTACAATTAGATAAATGGCATCTGCATCTGTAACGAAGTGAAAATCTCTCTATTTGCAGATGATATGATTGCATTTACAAAGAATCCTAAAGAATCTATAAGTAAACTACTTAAACTAACAGAAGAGTTCATTCAGCAAAGTATCAGGATTTACATAAGTAAATCAGTAGGATTCCTTTATACCAACAAAGAGATGATCAAAGAAGACATCGCCAAATCAATACCATTTACTGTAGCCCCCAAAAGATGAAATACCTAGGAATAAATCTAACTAGAGAAATAAGATACCTATACAATGAGAACTACAAGACCTTACTGCAAGAAACCAAAAGAGACTTACATAAATGGAGAAAACTCCCCTGCTTATGGATAGGAAGACTTAACACTGTGAAATTGTTTATCTTACCCAAAGCGATCTACATACACAATGCAATCCCAAGAAGAATTCCAGTGTCATTTTTTAATGAGATGGAGAAACAAACCACCAACTATGCTTGCAAAGGGAGGCAAACCACGGATAAGCAAAGCACTACTGAAGAACAGGAACACAGTGTGAAGCCTCATACCACTCGACCTTAGAACCTGTTATACTGCTACGGAAGTCAAAACAGCCTGGTACTGGTACAAAAAGAGAAATGTGTGCCAATGGAACAGAGTTGAGACTTCAGAGATACCACCATCCTCTTATGAACAGTTGATATTTGACAAAGGTCCTAAGATTGTAAACAGGGGTAAAAACAGTCTCTTTAACAAATGGTGCTGGCAAAATTGGATATACACCCCCCAAAAATTGAAACAAGACTATCTCACACCTTAGACAAAAACCAACTCAAATTGGATAAAAGAGCTAAATATCAAACCTAAAACAATAAAGATCATGAAAGAAAAAATTGGGTCAACAATGGAAGCTTTAACACACAGCTTAAACATACTTCACAACCTGACAGACAATGCATGATCAACAGAAGAGAAAATAGATAAAATGGGAACTACTAAGAATCAAACACTTTTGCTCATCCAAAGACTTTATGAAAAGAATTAAAAGACCATCTACAGAACAGGAAAAAATATTTGGCAACTACACGTAAGACCGATGTCTGATGTCCATAATCTACAAGATACTATAAAATGTCAACAAGAAAAAGGTAAATAAACCAATTAAGTGATAGGCAAAGGAGATGGACAGGCACTTCACTAAAGAGGACATCCTTCAGAAGACACGTGAACAAATGTTTGCAACAATTAGTTATTAGAAAAACCCAAATCAAAACTACAATGAGATGTCATCTCACCCCAACAATGTTGGCTATGATCCAAATAAAACACCAAACAAATGCTGGAGAGGCCGTGGAGAGGTGGGCACTCTCCTGCACTGGTGTTGGGGTTGCAAAATGGTACAACCTCTTTGGAAAGCAGTCTGGCGCTTCCTTAATAGTCTGGAAACAGGGATTCCATTTGATCCTGTACTTCCACTGCTCAAAATATGTCCCACGGAATCAATGGCAGTCACACGAACAGGTACATGCACACAAATATTTATTGCAGCACAGTCCATAATAGCTAAAAGATGTAATCAACCCAGATGCCCAACAACAGATGAATGCAGAAACAAACTGTGGTACATATACTCGATGGAGCACTGTGCAATGCTAAAGAACGATGATGGTTTTAGGAAGCATCTCGTAACCTCGTTTCAACTGGAAGACATTATGCTGAGTGAAATCAGTCAGTGGCACAAGAACAAATATTGTATGAGACCCCTACTAGAAGCACTTAAAAATAGACTCATGTATAGAAGAAAAGACTCTTTGATGGCTGTAAGGGAGGGGAAGGAGGGAGAGGGCTAGTCATAGTTTAGATAGTTGACAGAGACATGGTTGGGTGAAAGCAGTGACAGCATACAGTAGAAAGAAAATCAACTCAATTGGATTTCAACATAAACTGAAAACTCTTCTAATCTTAACCCAATATTGCAATGATAGAGTAGCAAGGACAGGGGTAAGGGAACAATACTCTCAAGAGACATCAAGGCCAGTTGGCATAACTAGCCTATTGCTAACTGAATCTTCTGCATTTCATATTGGTGAGTGATGTCTGGGGTCTTAGAAGCTAACAAGCTGCCATTTGAGGTATACCAAATCATCCCAACTCATCCCCAGCAGTCACCAAAAACAACAGACAAGAGGAAAAAAGAGCCCAGGAGACAGAATAACCCATGCGAATGGGTGACTGTATCAACATGTGATCAGAAGACCCAAATGGCACCTAGCCACCACCAAAGACAGCGATTATGGGGCACACAATGTTGAGTCCCAGTGGCAACAGGAGAAAAAGAGGAGTGTACCTCAAGAACTCTACTAAAAGACCGCAATGGTGGTCTGGCAACCTGGGCGTTCCTCAGGGAGCATGGCCCCTAGACCTGCTGCTGTCCCTGATCAGAAAACTTTACTGAGGTCAGCTCTTTGGACTGGAATGGACTGGACTTGGGGACACAATGTGACCACATGGTATGTGTACTGTATGGTTCTATGCATCTCTAGGATGCTGTCCTACTGGCCTCTTACTACAATGAAGAGGAGAGGGTGGAGAGGAGAGGACAGGAGGTTGTTGAGAGGATATGACATATATAGAATGAAAAGGAAGAGAGTGCTGTCACCAGGCAGGGAGAACAGAAGGAGCTGCAGATAGGCAGGCGTGCAAATTTCATTTGGGTTGTATACTTTCACTTAATTACAATAAAAGAGAGAGAGAGAGAGAGAAGAAAATGGCATAGAGGTATTTGCTTTTCCTTTTGATTTTTGTAGTTGAGCTTATAGGTCTAGGAGATAATCCAAGTTATTATTACTTATTCTTTCTCAACTAGTCCTTACAAAAACCTTTGCAGTCAATATTATATCCTTTTTATTTCTTCGTCTTTCACTGTTAGGAAAATGGTAATTAGTTCAGGAAAGTCAATACTTCTCAAATTAATGTGTATAAGAATCAGTGAGAACTTTTCAAAATGAAGATTCTGATTCAATAGGCCTATGTTAGGGCCCGCACTGCCCAGTGATGTTTTGCTGCTGGTCCATGTACACCCTGTTAAACAGCAAACAACCAAGAGATACACTCATGATCACAAAGCTACAACTAGTAAGCGTAACATTTCAAACATTTTTGAGACAAATTCCCTTTAGTGAACTCTCCTTGTTTGAAATACGTATTGCGGTTTCTGTTTTCCTGATTGGACCATGATTGATTCCAGATCCTATTAGCCTGTGGGTATAGATGTAATCAGCATAGTAATAATAACCCATAGCTTATTTGTTCACGTTTGCATCTGTTTGCATCAAATCTTAGCTACCTGCCCCTTTTCTCTCACCCAAGTGTGATATGGAGTTCACAGGCATAGCTCCACACGCTTACAAATAAATCCAATTCAGGTGAGCCGTGCCACTACATTGCTAAGTTTCTGGGGTGTCTGCTATCTCCTGTCATGCACCACAGTCTCTGTCACTCCTTCCTTGGAGCTTTCTTACTGTAAATCTGAAACAAGAAGCTAGTGCTCTCTTTTCTCCAAGGATGACACAGTAAAATTAGTGAGAACCTATTACTTTCCTGGGAGTCTGTGGGTGGTGCAAACAGTCAGGGTGCCTAGCTGCTATCTAAAAGGTTGGAAGTTGGACTCCCCCCAGAGGTGCCTCCGAAAAAAGGCCTAGTGATCTGCTTCCGAAAGCTCAGCCAACAGAAAACACATTTCTGTTCTGAAACATGTGACATCATCATGAGTCACTAGCAACTGGTTTTGGTTCCAGGTGCCTTAATATGAAGGCAGGACTGAGAGCCCCTTACTCAGAGTGATTTCTCGATTCAGCATAATTCTCAGCAGGCAGGTAGGTCAAGTTTTTTCTGCTGAACAACAGTGACAAAATTGTAAGATGTTTTCCAGAATTGACCCTCCCCCATTAATTAAACCTCAGAAAGCTATGGTATGAGGGTTTTCCTGAAATTTTGTCTGTGATTTTAACTTGTTTTTGTAAGAAGGATTCAATTTTTTTTCCTTCTTTCTTTAAAGCTGGCTGTGGTTTTCATCCTATGGAAATCAAAAAAACCAAATCCATTACTGCTGAGTCAATTACAACTCATAGCAACCCTACAGGACAGAATAGAACTTCCCCATAGCATTTTCAAAGAGGAACTGGCAGATTGAAACTGCTGACGTTTTGTTTAGCAGCCAAACACTTAGCCACTGCACCACCAGGATCCCTCTTCCTATGGAGGGAAAATAAATAAACAGAGTAAACAGAGAAATAAGTAAAAAGTAAAGTATTTTTCATGTACCATTCCAAAAAAACCCAAACTCAGCGCTGTTGAGTCAACTGCAACTCATAGTGACCCTCCAGGATATAGTAGAACTGCCCCGTAGAGTTTCCAAGGAACATCTGGCAGATTTGACCTGTCAATCTCTTGGTTAGCAGATGTAACCTGTAACCACTGTGCAAACAGGGTTTTCCATCTACCATTAGTGAGTGATGAAATCCATTTACTGGGTCAGGACCAGAATCATGTTAAAGCAAATAAAACAGGACAGGAAAAAAAAAAAAAAAGAAAAGAAAGGAAAAAGAGAGAAAATATAGATTTGTGTAGCATTTAGTAAGAGTTATTTCTGGAAACATATTCTGTGTATGTGTATGTGCATATGTGTATGTAAATGTACTCACACAGTGTGTATATACTTTATCACAGTGTAAAATATTTCTTAGCATGAGTCATGATAAAAACCTTGTATGTTGCTGCTCTAGACGACATAAAGCATTTGAAATAAAAGGGCTCAAAGAACAGTTGTGGTGTAAAGAAAAAATTACTGGGCTTGCAGTGAAGATATATATTCAAATCTCAGTTTTGCCACCTACTTTGGCCTTCTAATTAAACACCTGTAAAGTAAGGATACTGATGGTATCTCTCTTGGTTACCTCAGAGGATTGTTTGGGATGTTAGATTTTAAAATATATAAGCGGGCTGTTGAAATACAGGCTTTACCAGCTCCCCTGAGGCCCTAAAACAAAGTCCAGGCTGCTCACTTAGCCCATCACTGTCTTATCTGAACCTTGTTCTTCTGTCTCATAATTTTCCACTCTCTACTTTCTAGCCTGTTTATGAGTTATGTCAAATTACATTTCCCTAGAAATGTCAAGAGTCCTTGTGTGATGCAAACAGATAATGAGCTAGACTATTAATTGACTTCAAATGCTGGTGGTTTGAGTCCAAGTAGAGTCACCTCAGAAGAAACACATAGTGATGTACGAAACAAAACTCAGCTATTAAAAGCCCTATGGAGCACAGCTCTACTCTGACACACGTGAAGTTACAATGAATCAGAGCTGACTTAACGGTAAAAATGCATCT
This sequence comes from Heterohyrax brucei, assembly GCA_028571685.1. Taxonomy (NCBI): domain Eukaryota; kingdom Metazoa; phylum Chordata; class Mammalia; order Hyracoidea; family Procaviidae; genus Heterohyrax; species Heterohyrax brucei. The sequence goes on along the minus strand of CM053150.1, from coordinate 52,213,375 downwards.
CGCTGCCCCATGTCTTCACATATGTTGTTCACCTGGCCTGAAAGACTTTTACTCACATTCTTTTCAACTTATTTAAGTCTTGATAGTCTTTTGTAACTCTTCACAAGTTCTGTCTACCTAGGATGTTTTAGCTTGACCCGGAATGTAATTTAGATGCCTGCTAGCATGTTCTCCTGGAGCTCTGGTGTCATACTAGTAAAGAGCTCATCTGCTAACCAAAAGGTTGGCCCTTGAGATCCACTAACCACTGCTTAGAAACCCTAGGGGACAGTTCTACTCTGTCCCATAGGGTCGCTGTTTTAGTCATCTAGTGTTGCTCTAACAGAAATACTACAAATGGATGGCTTTAACAAAGGAAAGTTTATTCTTACAGGCCAGTAGGCTACAAGTTTGAATTTAGAGTGTCCATTCCAGATGAAGGCTTTCCCCCTGTTGGCTCTGGAGGAAAGTCTTTGTGTTGCATCAGTCTAGTTCAGGGAGCATCTTGGTGCAGGAACCTCTGATCTGAAGGACTAGCTCATCTTCTGGACTACTTTCTTGATGGGGTGAGTGTCCCAATTCTCCGCTTGCTTCCATTTCCTTTTATCTCTCATAGGATGAAAGGATAAAGAGTGTTACAAACCACACTCCAATGAAATTCCATTTACAGTGGAGCAGGAGGTGATCTTATGAAGGGATTTACCGTCCCACCCTAATCCACTCTAACATAACCTACGCTGTTAACCCCAGGAAGAGATTAGGATTTACAGCATCAGAAAAGTCACAAAGTGGAGGGCAATCATGCAATACAGGGAATTCTGGCCCACCCAAATTACTACACATATTTTTGGGGGAAATAATTCAATTCATGACAATCACTATCAGTTGGAATCAACTCAACAGCAATGCATTAGCATGTTCTCCTGTAGTGCTCTGTTATTGTCTTTCATAAATCACACTTGTGCCAGGGTAATCATTGGTTATCTTATGTGTTTTCCTATGACTACAATCTCCCTGAAAGCAGAGTGATATCTTAATCTGACATAGATCAGGTATAGATAAACATGTTCAACTCCAAGCAATAGGAAAACTTTATTTTCCAGATATGAGGTGACATTATATGGGGGAATAAGAGAAAGAATCCTCTCTGGAAGAATAGGACACAAAAGACAGTCTCATTGGTTTCCACATCCCCACTCTTTCTTTCAAATTCTCCAAAACTAGTTGAGAAGATGCAGACTATCGTAATGGACTTGATACTAAAGTGACCTCCAAGAATACTGCGGGTACTTGTTTCTGATGGGAGAAGGAAGATCCCCATACAGAAGAGTCTGTAGCAGCCTGAGGTGATGAGGACAACACATGTCTCTGCAAATCTTGCCTTCTCCAAGAGGTAGACTGAATTCCAGAGGCTTGAGAAGGAGAACCCTGTTTTAATTCCATCCCCCAATCCCAACCTGAATTTGAAGACATTTCCCCAACTCTTCACTAACTCTTCTATGTGCCTAAGAGAACTGGCTTGCTGTGACACCTGCCATAATATGTCACAAGCTGACAGGCAATCACTTTGTGGAGGATACTACTCTGCCACAGGACACACATAAGAGTGACACACGGCCTCTTCTTGACAATGAAGAACAATTCTTCCACATCCTTAGGAAAATAACCAGTCTGAAATGCCGAGTTCCTGTAGCGATATGATGTGAATAAGGACATTATAAATACAGGAATTTTTATAACTGTCATTCACCCTCCTGGCTTTGGGATGTGTGACACAGAGTTATGATAATCACTTGTCCTTATGTTGAAATGGTAAATAATTTATCCATGCATTCATTCATTCATGTATTCAACAAATTTGGGGTACTTTCTAAGAGCCAGACACTCTCAGCAAGTGTCACGGAGACCCAGGAGTAAATAAAACATGGTCTCTGCAATTGAGAGCATCTCATTCAAGAAGGAAGCACAAGAATAAAAACATGAGTATAATGGAATGAGACATAACAGTCAGACAGAGCTCAATGGAAAAGCTCGTTTGTGATGCCTGAGGGCTTTAGGGAAGGTTTCACAAGGAAAAGGAAATTGGAGGTGAGTTTCGAAGAACAGTGGTATTGACCTGATCACCAGCAGAGAGGGGTGGGATGCCCTGGTGAGGCAGCAGGAGACGCACAGGAGGTAACTGTGAAGAGGTGTGGGCTGCAATGCCCTGCGGCTGGAGTGTATGATAAGCTAGTGGCAGTCACAAGAGATGTTGTCAGACAGGCTGGTGGACAACATATTGAGCAGGGTCTTAAAAGCCTTGCTATGGATTTTCTCATGTTGACTTTGAGGAATTGTTAGCTGTTTAAGTAGGGATGAGCACAATCAGGCCTTTTAATCTGAATATTTCCTCACTTTGGAGAATAAAGAATTAGTGAGTCCAAAGTGATACCAAGCTTATAAAACCTTTGTCTTTTACTGGTTTATTCGTATCTGCTCCTGTCTGTGTTTTCATAATGGTTACAAGCTCTAGAGCACACCTATAGAAGCCTTACGGTTTTGTTTGTGAGTAGTGTGGAGAGAGACTGAGCTCGGGAGACTGACTGTCACACTGTAGGACAAAGCAGGTCACACAGCACAGCAGAGAACAGGAAAGTGATCTGAAGATTTTGGTTATCAGCAGAATAAGGAAAAGGGAGGGACCAATGGCACCAGTCTGGGACAGAGAAGTAGTCAAGTGGCCTAGGACTCTAACTGCCTAATCCCCTTCCCAGCAAGGGATGATAGAACAATGAAACTGTTACAGTGGGACGATTTGGAAGGCTCCCATGGGGAGAGTGACAGCCACAGAGGACCAGCTGGAAGGGCATGGACAACACCATGGATGACTGATTCATCTGTGAAGTGGAGATGGATGTGCTAATTGTGTGTTTGCTTGGTAAAGAATATCCATTTCAAGTCTGTGTAGCGGATCATGGGGAGACGAGATAGAAGAGCAAATGGGAATGATACTGGCAATAAGATGGTCACATGCATCTTCCTTTTCTCTTCAAAAAAATATGAACAACCCTAAAAGGTAAGGGTACTACCTAAGATTATGTGAGGTAGTTAGCAGCACAGGTGCTGGGATTAGACAGAACTAAGTTGGAATCTCAGTTTTGCTTTTCACTCTGTGTGATCCCCATCAAATTACTTAAAATCATCAAGTCTCTTTCTCCCAGTTTATAAAACTGGCATGACAATACCTTTCAGCATGATTTAGAGGGCTAGCTGAAATTATGTGTATAAAACACTCAGTCTAGAACATTGATTGAAAGAATGTTATCTATTGCCAGTATCTTACACAGTTAACATATATATATACATACACACACATATATACATATAGTTATTATTACCTAGTACTGTTCTATTTATAAGGTCTTCACTGATGCATGAAAGTTAGACAATGAACATGGAAGACAGAAGAAGAATTGATGCCTTTGAACTGCACTACTGGAGAAAAACAGTGAATGCACCACGGACTGCCAAAAGAGCAAACAGATCTGTTCTGGGAGAAATACAACCAGAGTGCTCCTTGGAAGAAATGACGGTGAGGCTGTGTCTTACATTCTTTGGACGTGTTGTCAGGAGGCTTCGGTCCCTGGAGAAGGACATCAATCTTGGTAGAGTGGAGGGTCAGTGAAAAAGAGGAAGACTCCTGAAGAGATTCATCAACACAGTGGCTGCAACAACGAGCTTAAGCATGAAAACAGTGGACGCGGCACAGGGCTGGACAGTGTTTTGTTCTGCTGTGCGTAGAGTCACTACAAGTCGGAACTGGCTCGACGGCACCTAACAACAATAGCAGCACTATCCTAAGGAGCCCTGACGGTACAGTGGTGAAAGCGATCAACCACTAACTAGAAGTGCAGCAGTTCGAAACCATCCGTGACTCTGTAGGAGAAGGATGTAGCAGCCTGTTTCTGTAGAAACTTACAGGCTTGGAAATTCTATAGGGTCACTATGAGTTGGAATCAGCTTGAGGCAGTTTTGGTTTTAGAGCTCTTCTGGACACTCCAGAAACTTACAAATCTTCTTTGGTGTGACTTCTCTTGACTTGCAAGTGTACTTGGAGTTTAAATTAATCTCTTGCAAGTATAGGACACATTAAGAGTTATTACTGGTTGGTATTGAAGGAGATAGTCATTTGTCAGCAATATTGATTCAAGGAAAATCAGTCAGGTGCAAAAAGGCTTCACTTTGAAGGGATGTGACAAATGGGGCTCCATCATTTGAATGAGGAGACAGCAATAAGGTTACCAGATCTCGTGGGCCTGCTTTGACACGTTATAGGTGCTGCAATCCCTATATGCAAGTTCTTAGTTGTTTGCATAAGCTAGGAGTTGGGAATAGAGGTCCATCAGAGCAGAGATAAGATTTGTGTACTTCAAGCATCAAAACCTGAAACAGTGTGACTACTTAAGAAACAAGTATAAGAAATTGAAAAATACAGTAAACAGGTGTCAAGTTTTCAACAGAAATATTACTACATTTTTAGATATTTCTTTGAATATGCCTATCACCCATTTGTTGGAGTTTTTTTAGTGGTGAAACTTAAGTGTCCTTCTCTGAAGGCTAGTAAGCTTTATTCAAATTTAACCAAGAGAAAGGAAAATTTTGACATGCTGTTATTACTCCTTCAGCTTCTGAGCTTATGTATAATTCAGTGTTTCATACTTTGCAAAGAAATAAACTTCTCTGTGCTATGAAAGATTTACAAAATGTGAAGCAAAGGGAGTATATGACAGGTACACAAAGATAGTATTAACCACTTAAAGAATTGCTTATGTACTATAAAATTACACTTGTGTATTGAAAAGGAAGATAAAACTTAATATTAGACACTAAAGAAGCAGATCCTTATTCAAAGACTAGATTATCATATACAAATTAGAGACTCACTGCTTGACTGGCATTGTTACAGTGACTGTGGGGACAGTATAACCTCCCATCTATGGTCTCTCTGCCCCCAATTACTCCTTTGAATAACATGAGAATAAACCAGGGGAAAAAAAACACACAAAAAACTAGTACCACTGAGTCCATTTCAGCTCATAGCAACCCTATAGGACAGAGTAGATGTGCTCCAGAGTTTCCAGGGAGCCCTGATGGATATGAACTGCCAACCTTTTCGTTAGCAGCTGTAGCACTTAATTAAGCACTATACTACCAAGGTTTCCAACATGAGTATAGCCTTTATAAAATAAAAACTTAATTCTAACTTTAGTTTACTAAGCAGCAGGAGATGATAAACTCCAGAGGCTTCTGTAGGTTTTTGCAGGGAGAACAGTGGGTATCGGGTTATGCCTGCTCTGTTTTACAGGCTCCTGAGATGGTAAGGAGTATTGGTGGTGTGGTGGTAAACACTATAAACGGCTAACCAAAAAGCCAGCAGTTCAAAATCATCAGCAGCTCCACAGGGGAAAGGTGCAGCAGTCAGCATCTGGAGAGATCTACAGCCTTGGAAATCCTAGAGGACCACTATTAGATGGAATCAACTAGAAGGCAGTAGGGGAAGAGTCAGTGGCTTTAGGACAAGCAGTTGCAATAGTTCTTGTGATCTCCACCGTCGCTGTCTGTAGTGAGGACTCTCCTGGGGTTTCCAGTGCCATCTCCTCTCCTGTGTCCCTATCGTCCTAGGGACTCCCTTTGTTACCTTATCCTTCTTTCTTCTTCAGCTCTTCAAACATTTTGAAACAAGTTTGCTATATTAAAGTCCCTTTGTTTGAAATACACAGTGTGGTTTCATTTTCCTGATTGGACCCTAACTGACTGAAGATCCTGATTCTGTGGGGGCAGCCTGGGTCAGGAGAAATAAAACAAAACGTTGCCATCAAGTCAAGTCTGACTCATACCAACCCTATGGGCAGAGCAGAACTCTACCACAGGGTTTCCAAGAAGTCGCTGGTGGATTCAAACTGCCCACCTTTCGGTTAGCCATGGAACACCTAACCCACTGTGCAAACACAGCTGTTGATGGAGTCAGAATAGTAATAATACTGCTTGTTCTTGCTGTTGTCTGCTCACACAGAAATGTTAGCCACCTGCCACCTTCCTCTCACCCAAGTGTTCGTAGGAATATCTCCCATACGCTTGCAAATAAATTCAGTTCAGGTGAGCAGCGCATCCTTTATCTCATATCAGGCATCACAGTCTCCATTTCTGTTCTTCTGGAGCTGTCCTGGGCACTACCACTAGCGTCAACTGCTGCCATGCTCTCTTCTCTTTACCTCTTCAGGTCTTTCCACCTGGACCACAAAAGCATCACTACTTGCGTCACTGCAAACCAGAGTCCCTCATAAAAACAACTTGGTCTCTGGCATGAAAGTGCCCTATCTGTTAGAACAAAGCTAAGCTGATATAACAAAAAGACCACGATGCATGGTAGCCTCAGCAGGGTAGATGTTTATTTTTGCTCATTTATATTCTAGAAGTGAGTGGTCGGGGCTGACGTTGGTGGCTCTGTTCCTGAGGTCAACACAGGTTGGTGGGTTAGCCTTGCCAAGTGCAAAATGTGGCTTCTATCTATAAATAATCCAAGGTGACTATTCCTATTATTGATATTTCCCAGGTAGAGGAAGGAAAGGAAGAGAATATCCAGGAAAAAGGATATTATAGGACCAAATCTATTACAAGAGAGGCTGATAATTTTATCTCTAGCTTGATAACCAGAAGCCCAGTCAATTTTCTGATGATCAAAGTACCACGTAAAGCCATGTGGTTGTGTTCTGAATGACAGTACCCTGATAATAGTTCAGGGGACTTAATACCCAACCCATGCTCTGTTTACTAAGGCAAAAACACCATTGTGGGTTTATATCTTCCTAGAAGAAGAGGCACCTTCTTTACTCTGCTTGCTAAGCCAACTGCTCACAGGACTATTTTTCCCAAGTGGACACCTTTCTCTAGTTTGTCCAAAGTATCTGTTTAGGCTTATGGTAGTCCTGGACAGTCTATAACAAACGATGTTAGCAATTTCTGTCACAGCACCTTTTTCTTTAGGATTAACATTGAGTTTACAGGGCTGCAGAAGGTGGACAGATATTAACAATAGACACCATCCTGTCACCCCAATTGTCTCTCCTATATGAGCTCTGAACCAAAGCCTCTTTGCTTCAACAAAAAAACACATGCTTTCATAAAACTTATCTCTTGAAAACTGATGCCTTCTTAAATCTTCTTTGCTAATTCATTCACCTCCTTTTTATTCCAGTCTAGATGTAGCTATTATCATTCATATGTAATATACAAGGAAAGCAAGGCTCTGAGCCTAGGTAACTTGCCCAAGGTCACACAACTAGTAAGCAATTAGACATGAATTTGAATCAGGCTTGTCTGACTCCAAAGCCATTGCTCTTTTTATTATACCACCCACCTATTAAGTTACAAGCACTGGTACCTTGTGATAAAAAATGAACTACTTGTAGTAGGAGCCTCTTTAATAGAGAAGCTCTGGGAAACAGGACATCACCAGGGCCACATTGTCATTGTGGTTTACACTTCCCATGAACTCTTTCCAATAAACATTTCATTTAAATTTAATAAAGCAGTTAATAAAGCCATAAAGGTTAATTACTAGTTAAGGGAAAAATATGACTTCACTTTGGTGAACATGTGAAAAATGAATCAACTTCATTTTGCAGTTAACCTAGGATTATACAGGCAATAAAGCATGATTATGGATTTAACATGTTAATTCCTAGTGGATTTAATAACAGTGCTGTGAAATTCAAGACCAATTGCTAACTCATCTGACAAGCCTTCAGACAGCACTAATCAAGATTAAATCACTTGGCCCAGATGTGGATGCAATATATCTTTCAAGACGGAATGACCGTAATTTTTCATTATGCAGGATGTGTAAATGCCTGGTGGTAAGAAGAGTAGGGAAAGTGAGGACACATTCTTTGATCTCAGTATGACACCTTGTTTCCAGGTAGCTATTTGGTAGTTATTTTTTGAAGAAAGGAACCTTTATCTATTTTTATAATTCTATTGTCATCTCCAAGGTATTATTACTGGCTACAACGATTCATGATTTACCCGTAATTTGTAGCAGAAAGCAAAACAGACATTCCTTAAAATATTTTGCCTTTCCAGAAATAGATCATTGGTAGTTTCAGCCCTTCTAGTTCCCATATTCTACAGGTCAACAACTCTCTAGGTTTTATCAGTGTAAGGTTAATTCTTAAGAAATGCAATCCTTAATAATATTATATTGATTTTCTTGTAAATTATACAATCTAATTCCAGTTAAAAAAAAAAAAAGTAGTGGTTTTGTTTGGTTGGTTTCTTTGTTGCACGAAAATCAAGAGCAGGTATTTACAAAGTAGGGCCTGCAGACCAAATCTGATCCACCACCTGTTTTTACAAATAAAGCTGTATTGGCATACAGCTTCCCTCATTCATTTTATGTTTTATCTTTGAGTGCTTTCATGCTGTAACAGCAGAGTTGACTAGTAGAGACAGAGACTGTATTTCCAGGAAGCCTAAGATATTTATTAAGCTCTCTTTTACATAAAGTTTATTGGCTCTTGATTATTATTGTTGTTAGATGTCATCAAGGCAATTCTGCCTCATAGTGACGCTGTGTACAAGAGAACAAAAGACTGCCTCATTCTGTGCCATGGTCACAGTCATTGCTGTGCCAGAGCTCACTGCTGTAGTCACTGTGTCAGTCTATCTAACTCTGGGGCTTCCACATTTTTGATGAGTGTCTATCAAGCATGATGTCCTTCTCCAAGGACTGATCCTTCTTGACAAGTCCAAAGTATATGAGACATAGCTTCACCCTCCTTGCTTCTAAGGAACATTCTGGTTGTACTTCTTCCAAGACTGATCTGTTTGTTCTTTTGGCAGTCCATGCTGTATTCACTATTCTCCTCCAGCACCACAATTAGAGGGCATCAGTTATTCATCACCTTCTTCATTCATTGTCCAGCTTCCAATGTGTGTGAACTGAATGAAAACACCATGGCTTGTGTCAGGTGCACCTTAGTCTTCAAGGTAACAACTTTGCTTTTGTGCACTTTAAAGGAGTCTTTTGCAGACAATTTGCCCAATGCAATGCATCTTTTGATTTCTTGACTGATGCTTCCTCGGGTATTGATTGTGGATTCAGGAAAAACGAAATCTTTAACAACTTCGGTCTCTTTTCCACTTATCATGATGTTGCTTATTGGTCCAGTTGTGATGATTTTGTTCTCTTTATGTTGAGGTATAAGCCATACTAAAAGCTATGGTCTTTGATCTTCATCATTAAGTGATTCAATTCTTCTTCACTCTGAGCAACAAGGTTGTGTCATTTGTATAATGCAGGTAGTTAATGAGCCTTCCACCAATCCTGATGCCCCATTCTTCTTCATATGGTCCAGCTGTTTGGATTGTTTGCTCAGCATAAAGGTTGATTAGGTATGGTCAAAGGATACATACTCTGATGCACACTTTTCCTAACTTTAAACTACGCAGTATCTCCTTGTTCTGTTTGCATGACTGCCTCTTGATCTGTGTACAGATTGCTTATGAACACAAGTAAGTGTTCTAAAATTCCCACTCTTCACATGGTAATCCATAATTTGAATTGAATGCCTTTGTATAGTTAATAAAACACAGGTAAACACCTTTCTGGTACTGTCTACTTTTGGCCAAGCTCCATCTGAATCAGCAGTGATATCCCTGGTTTCATGTCCTCTTCTGAATCCAGTCTCAACTTCTGGCAGGTTTCTGTAGACACACTGCTGTAATCCCTTCTGAATGATCTTCAGCAAAATATTGCTTGTATATGATGTTAATGATAGTGTTCAACAATTTCTCCATTCAGTGGGAATACTTTTCTTGGGAGCAGGCATAAATATAAGTTTCTTCTAGTCAGTCAGTCAGATACCTGTCTTCCAAGTTTCTTGGTACAGATGAACGAGTACTTCCATTACAGTGTCCATTTGTTGAAACATCTTAGTCGGTATTCTGTCAATTCCTGGAGGCTTGTTTTTCAGCAGTACCTTCATGCAGCTTGAACTTCTTCTTTCTGTACTGTTCATTCCTTTCATAACATCTTCTGAAATGGTTGATTGTCGACCAACACTTTTTGCTGTAGTAACTCTTTGTATTCCTTCCATCTTCTCTTGATGTTTCCTGACTTGTTTAATACTTTTCCCATGGAATCCTTCAATATTGCAACTTGATGCTTGAATTTTTTTCTTCAGTTCTTTCTGCCTGAGAAATGCAGACTGTGTTCTTTGCTTTTGGCTTCCATCTGTAGCTTTTTGCCCAGGTTGTTATCATACTTTGTCTTATCAAGCTGCCCTTTGAAACCTTCTGTACAACATTTTTACTTCATTTCTTCCTTGCACTTTAGCTACTTGATGTTCAAAAGCAAGTTTCAGAGTGTCTTCTGACATCTATTTTGATCTTTTTTTTCTTTTCTGTCTTTTTAATGAACTGCTGCATTATGTCCCTGATGTTATTCTACAGCTCATCTGGTCTTCTCTCAGTGTTCAACACATCAAATCACTTCTTGAGATTATCTTTAAACTCAGATGGAATATATTTAAGGTCATACTTTGACACTCCTGAGTTGTTCTGATTTTCTTCAGTTTCAACTTGAACTTGCAATGAGCAGTTGAAGTTCGATTCCACAGCTGGCCCCTGGCCTTGTTTACATTGATGATGTTGTGCTTTTCTGTCTTCTCTTCCCACAGATGGCGTCTATCTGATTTCCGCATATTCCATTTGGTTAGGTCCACATAGATGGTCATCATTTTTGTTGATGAAAAAGATATTTTCAGTGAAGCAGTCAATCGTCTTGCAAAACTTTATCATGTGATTTCCGACATCATTTCTACCACCGTCACTGTATTTTGCAACTACCTAGCCTTCTTATTTGTTTCCCTCTTTTATTTTCCAGTCTCCAGTAATTATCAATGAATCCTAATTGCACATGCAGTCAATTTCAGCTTGTAGAAATTGGTAAAAATCTTCACTCTTCATGTTTGGCCTTACCAGTCACTATGTAAATTTGAATAATAGTCATATTAACTGGTCTTTCTTGTAGATATATGAGTATTATCCTATCACTGACAGAACTACACTTCATGATAGATCCTGAAATGCTCTTTTTGATGATGAATGCAGTGCCATTCCTCTACAAGGTGTCATTCCCAACATAGTATAACATATGATTTTCCAATTCAAAACAGCCAGTACCAGTCCATTTCAACTCGTTAATGCCTATGACATCAATGTTTATGCATTCCATTTCAGTTTTGATGATTACCGGTTTTCCTAGATTCATTCTTGGTACATTCCAGGCTCCAATTATTAATGGATGTTTGCAGCTGTCTCTTCTCATTTTGAGCAATCCCACATCAGCAAATGAAGGTCTTTGACTTTATCCATGTCATTAAGGTTGACTCTACTCTGAGGAGCCAGCTGTTCTCTGATCATCTTCTGATTGCCTTCCTACCTGAAAGGTCCATCTTCTGGCACTGTAACCAGCAGTGTTCTGCTGCTATTCATAAGGTTTATACTGGCTAAATCTTTTGAGAAGTAGATTACCAGGTCCTTCCTCTTAGTCTGCTTTAGTCTGGAAGCTCAGTTGAAACTTGTCTACCACCAGTGACCCTGCTAGTATTTGAATACTGGTGGCATAGCTTCCAATACCACAGTAACATGCAAGCCCCACAGTATGACACACTGACAGACACATGGGGGTGGCTCTTGTTAGAGTTTAATTTTTTTGAAATTATCATTTATTGAAACAGATTTTTTTTCCATGTCCTACTACTTCTCAAAAGATTGGCAGCTCAAATCCACCAGACTCTCCTTGGAAACTCTATGGGGCAGTTCTACTCTTTCTGTAGGGTTACTGTGAGTGAGAATCGATTTGACAGCAGTGAGTTTTTTTGTTTGTTTGGTCTGTTTCTCCCCCTCATATAATCCACTTTGGACCAAGTTTCTAGTTTCATATCGAATGTGGTCTTTAGGTCCCATCATGACAGTGAGAATTAAATATGGGAGCATATGCTCTAATATACAGTGACTATCTTGCTGTCAAGTGCTGTGAAGTCAGTTTCAACTCCTAGTAACTCATGTGGCAGAGTAGAACTGTTCCATAAGGTCTTCTATGCTGTAATCTTTACAGGAGCAAGCTGTCAAGTCTTTCTCCCAAGGAATCACTGGGTAGGTTCCACTGTTAGTCTTTTGGTTAGTAGCTAAGTGCTAACCAGGGCTCCTTGATGTACAATAGGTACTTACAAGTACAAATTCTTTATCGACTTGCCAACGTTTTGCTATTGTTGCTGTTGCTTTAATATCATGTAGTACAGCATAATGGTGAAAAGCATGGACACTGGATCCATATTGTTTGGAGTCAAAGCACAGCTCAGTTATTATTATCTATATACCTTTGGGTGATATAACCAGAATGCTCCATAAAAGTGAATATGGCAAGATTTTAGTTTGTTTACTTTGAACACATCATCAGCAAAGATCAATTGCTAGAAAAGGACATCAAGTTTATAAAGTAAAGGGCCACTGAAAACAAGAAAATCCTTCAATGAGACAGATTAGTACAATAGCCACAAAAATGGACTCAAATACACCAAGGATCATGAAGATGCCACAAGGCCAAGCAAAGAATTTTTTTTTTTCTGTTGTACACTTGATGGCAGCTAACAACAACAGCCTCAGGCAATTTCCTTAAATACTTTGTGCCTCAGTTTCCTCATCTGTAAAATAAGGATCATGATAATAGTAATGTACCTACTTCAAAAGGTTCTTGGTAAGATTAAAAGTTAACACAAGCAATATGCTTAGAATAGTGCTTGGAACACAGTAAGCATTACACAGATGTTAAGCACTATCATGGGCATAATCATCATCATCACATCATTTCATCATCGTGATTTTCATCATCATTAAAATAACTTAGGTCATGTTAGAAAGAATTAGCCCCTTTCCCAACAACTACTGAAACAAATGGATTTAATTAGGGAAGTATGAGGTGTAGGAGTTTAAACTCTAATCAGCACTATGCTCACATCAAGCTCTGTTGCCTATTCCTTCTTTTTTTTAGTCTAATAATTAACTTAGTTTCACCGTGTCTCGGTTTCCATGTGAGCAATATGGACTTAATGATATAGACTTGATTCATTTATTAAGAATCACACAAGCTAATACAGCTGAAGGCTGCTGATGCTGGCTAGCACACTGATGTGATCAGCAATGGTGGTTCCCTCCCCTTCTCTGCCTCAGTGTTTCTTTTAAGGAGGTCTGACCCTCTTGAGGAAACCCTGGTGATGTAGGGGCTAAGTGTTATGTCTGCTAGCCAAAAGGTTGGCTTTTCAAATCTGCCAGAATCTCCTTGGAAACTCTATGGGGCAGTTCTACTCTGACCTATAGGGTCACTATGAGTCAGAGTCAACTCAACTCAATAGCACTGGGTATATGTGTTGCTCTCTTGATGTTTTGTGTTTAGTTAGCAACCAAGCACTTTACTACTGCACCACCAGAGTTCCTTTGATATCAATTTTAATTAGATAGAGAAATAGACAGATGGTTCAACCCCCAAACTGTTACGTTAGAGAAATGCTTCCCAAAATGATATATATATATGAATCATTGATTATTAAAATGTAGTTTCTGATTCAAGTTGGGGCCAGAGAAACTGAATTTCTATCAAGTTTTAAGTATTATCCATACATAGTACACGGAGACTTTCAAATTAACTCACAAAATGACTGTGTATCTGTGATGAGTAAGATTGTATGCCAGCTTGACTGGATCATGATTCTCTGTGGTTTGACAGTTATGATACAGTTTGGCAACTATGTAGTAATGTGATCACCTCCACCAGGAGATCTGTTAAGAGCAATCAATCAGTTGAGAGGGAGTTTCCTTGGGATTGCAGCCTGCATCTAACAAATTTGGACATACTGTTGGAGCTCACTGGCTTTTGCTTATTCTGCATCCTTATGCTGCCTCCTGTTTGTCTCACTTCTGGTTTTGGGGACTGAGCTAATAGCTTATGTGCTGTCTTATCTTGGGATTTGCTGGCCTTCACATTCCATTAGCTGGAGGCCTGCTATCTCATTGATTGGATTAGTCACATTGGAATTCATGGCAGCGCTCTATTTAGTAACTATTCCCACATGATAGCTGTGACCATCAGTGATTCCACTCAACTGATACATAAAACTTTATTCTGCATCTTTGCTTAGTCGTTCATCCATTCAGCAACCACTGAGCACCTGCTGGTTCTTGTTTGAAGGAGCTCTTATTCTTGGGCAGGTGGAAAGGGAGAGTAGACTCAGATATAACTTAGATGGGTAAAGCGGGCATTTTTGGTGTGGTAGAATTTCCTAAGAGGGCTGAAAGAAAGTGATTACTCATTTATAACAGTTGACAGCTGGTAAAATATCAAATAAGCCTTCAAAAGGAAACCCCCAAACCAAACCCGTTGCCTTTAGGTGGTTTCTAACTCTCGTTGACTGTATAGTATAAAATAGAACTGCCTTATAGTGTTTCCAGAAAGGGCTTGGTAGATACAAATTTTTGATGTTTTGGCTGTCATCCATAGCTCTTGATCACTACGTCCACCACCAGGGTTTCCTTCAAATAGAAGATGCCACTTAAATTGGGTCTAGCATGTAAGTATTCTCTAAGTAACATTGGAGCAAAGAGCACCCCAAGGTAAGAAGGCAGCGTGAAGAGGGACAATGGCTTAGCCTGATGAATGAAGTGACATTCTGTTGGTATGTAAATCAAGCATTCTTAGACCACATTCAAAAATAAAATGAGTAGGAGGCAGAGTCAAGATGGCGGACTAAGCACACGTCTCCTCATATCCCTCTGGAAACCAAGACCTGAATTGATAATCAAACGGAGCCTTCTGGTCACCTAATCAGCCCCAGGACATGGTACAGGGCTGTTACTTTGGACTTCATACCACGCAGCGAAAAACCTCCTCCTCTCTTTTGCTGACTCCCAGGCCTGGCTAGCCCTGGCTCTCATGGACTGAAGGTAAACGCACCATTTTGACTTTTTTTTCCCTCTGTCTTGGCCGGCAGGCAGAGCAGGGTCTTGCCTAGTGGCTAGACTCAGGCACGCTGCTGGGGGGACAGGCAGGCAAAATTCCCAAATTTTGAGAGCCAGGCTTGGACTCTGTTAACCTAGCCACTTTGAGCCTATCGTTTTATATCTGTCTCAGCAGGGTTTGTACAGAGTTTCACAGCCAGTGTGTGGGACACCATGTTGGATACGGAGATTCTAGCAGGACCTCATTCTTAGCCTGGGAGCCAGCGCCTGCAAACAGGGCAGCGCTTCTCCAACAGAAAAGCAGTAATTTACCCAGTGCCACCTGCTTTGGGGGTCCTGCAACAGAATCAAGGGAATCACTACCTCTCAGCACCTTTAGCCTTTCTGTCTGCTGGCTGTCTGGAGGGCGCCATCTTGGATACAGTGGCCACAGCTGGACCTACTTCTTACCTTGGGAGCCAGAGCCTGCCCACAGGAGAGTGCTTTTCTATTAGAAAAGCAATAGTCTACACAGTGTTGTCTAAGGCTAGGCCCTGTCAGCAGAGACTGACAGGGCAATAGCATTGCTGTATTCTGAATTAGTTTGTATCATCTGGGGTTGGATATAGTGGTGCTTACTTTGCCAGTTGAGAAGAGGGACCTCTACACCTGAAAACCTAACTGACTTGTTAAGTGGTCAGATATCTTTTGCTTTACATTTTAAGACAGCCTAGAGAAACATCTGCAGTCTATCCTCACAGTACCTCTTCCAGCCTCTACATACTCACATGGGTCCCAAAAAGCAACAGACACTTGTGGCACACAAGAAATCAGCCATGGCTTCAGAAGGCTCCCAAACAAAGCAATCAAGGAGTTTTCCAGATGAAGAAACTTTTATGAAAGCATCAGAAAGTGAATACAAAATGATTATATACATGGCCCTTCTAGACCTTATACAAAATGCAGGAGAACAAAATTAAAAATTAAGCAAGCTGTTCGATCTGATGGAACATCAGTACTCTGAAATCCAACAGATCAACAACAAAATCAAAGATATAGAAACTTCCATGCAAAGCCAAGAAAACAGAGTGGGACAAATGGAAAAAAGAATTTCTGACTTGGAAGACAGAGCTACTGATGCCAGCATCTACAAGCAGAAATCAGAAAAAAGAAACAAGAAAAATGAAGAAACATTAAGAAGCATGTGGGACTCTATTAGAGGAACAACCTTCGATTAATTGGAGTCCCTGAACAGGGTGAGACATCTGAGAACACAGAGAGTATTGTTGCTGAGGTGCTGAAAGAAAATTTCCCAGAAATCGTGAAGGAAGAGAATATAGACATCTCAGATGCATATCGTACACCACCCAATATAGATCTTAAAAGAAACACTCCAAGACATATTATAATCAAGCTCAACAAAATGAAACATAAGCAGCAACTCTTAAAGGCAGCAAGACTCAAAGCAAAGCTAACATTCAGAGGGAAACCCTGTAGGCTTTCATCAGATTTCTCAGCAGAAACCATTTTGGCATGGAGACAGTGGCATGACACATTCAAAGCCTTGAAGGAGAAGAACTTCCAACCAAGAATTACATATCCTGCAAAACTACCTTTCAAATAGGAAAATGAAATTAAGACATTTCCAGATAAACAGAAACTCAGAGACTTTGTAAAAACCAAACCAAAACTACAAGAAATATTGAAAGAAGTTCTTGGCTCTGGCTTAGAAGAACAAAACCACTAATTTTATATTTTAGAATGACTTTACTACTCAAAACTCTACTCAGTTAGGGAAGGCTCCTAAGCCAGTCACAGCTTTGATAAGGAAAGAAGCAATCCAGTGATCATCATGAAAACTATGGTGTCATCATATTAAAAAGAGGGATGTATTACAGTTGTTATAGTCCTTCCAGATGGAGAGGAAGATGACAAGACTGGTAGTACTGAAAATTGGGTTTATATATAGTTTATTAAGGGGGATCATAGGGGCAGCTGTAAAGCACAACAAAGATGTATCACATCATTTCAAGAAATGTAACACAGGAATCTCAACAACCACAAAACCAGCTCTGAAAAAGGTGAAAAGTCAACTCACAAAAAGAATGTCTCAGAACAGACTAATAAGAACAACAGAGAAAACATCAACATAAAAATAAACACATCACAATGGCAGCACTGAACACATACCTATCAATAATTACATTGAATGTGAATGGACTGAATGCTCCAGTAAAGAGACATCGAGTGACATCTTGGCTCAAAAGACATGACCCATCCATATGTTGTCTACAAGAAACTCACTTGAGACCTAAAGATAGGAACAAACTGAAAATTAAAGGTTGGAAGAACGTATATCAAGCTAACAATGAACAAAGAAGAGCAGAGGTGGCAATACTAACCTCAGACAAAATCAATTTTAATGTCAAATCCACCATCGTGGACAAAGATGGACACTATTTATTGCTGAAAGGTTCAGTACACAGGCAAGACTTAACTATATTAAATATTTATGCACCTAATATTAGAGCACCTAAATATGTCGAAGAAACACTGACTACACTCAAAAGAGAGTTAGATGACTCCACAATAAATGTGGGAGACTTCAACACTCCACTCTCAATACTAGACAGATCATCTAGGAAAAAACTCAGTAAAGATACAGAAGACCTCATTGACACAATTAACCAACTAAACCTCATTGATACATACAGAAAGTTCCACCCATCAGCAGACAACTACACCTTCTTCTCCAGTTCACATGGAACATTCTCCACAATTGACCATGTGATAGGCCATAATGCAAAGCTCTACAAAATCCATACCATTGAATTACTGCAAAGCATCTTCTCAGATCATAAAGCCATAAAAGTTGCAATCAATAGCAGAAAAAACATAGATAGAAAGTGGAACTCTTGGAAACTGAACAACATCTTGCTGAAAAAAACATGGGTTATAGAGGAAATCAAGGATGAATTAAAGAAATTCATGGATTCCAATGAGAATGAAAACACTTCCTACCAGAACCTATGGGATACAGCCAAAGCAGTGCTCAGAGGTCTGTTTATCTCCATAAATGCACACATCTGGATGGAAGAAGGAAACCAAATCAAGGAACTAATCCTACAGCCTGAACAAGTAGAAAGAGAACAACAGAGGAACCCCTCGGGCACCAGAAGAAACGAGAGCATAAAGATTAGAGCAGAGCTAAGTGAATTAGAGAATAGAAAAACAATTGAAAAAATTGAAAAGACCAAAAGCTGGTTTTTTGAGATCAACAAAACTGACAAACCACTGGCTAAACTTACTAAAGAAAAGCAGGAAAGGAAGAAAATAACCCAAATTAGAAATGAGATGGGAGTTGTCACCACAGATGCAACAGAAATCAAAAATATCATAACAATACTATGAAAGACTGTACTCTAACAAATTTGAAAACTTAGGGGAAATGGACCAATTCCTTGATTCATACCACCTACCCAAATTATCACAATATGAAGCAGAACAACTTAATAAATCCATTACAAAGGAAGAGATTGAAAAGTTCATCAAAACACTGCCAACCAAAAAAAGTCCAGGTCCAGATGGCTTCACTGCAGAATTCTATCAAGCATTTAGAGAAGAGTTATCTCCAATACTACTGAAACTATTTCACAGTATAGAAAGGGATGGAGTATTCCCAAACTGATTCTGTGAAGCCAGCATAACCCTGATACCTAAGCCAGGGAAAGACCCAACAAAGAGAGAACAACAGACCGATATCACTCATGAATCTAGATGCAAAAATCTTCAACAAAATTCTTGCCAATAGAATACAACAACATATCAAGAAAATAATCCATCATGACCAAGTGGGATTCATACCAGAGATGCAAGGCTGGTTCAACATCAGAAAAACAATTAATGTGATTAACCACATAAATAACATAAAAGACAAGGATCACCTGATTTTGTCCATTGATGCATAAAAGGCATTTGATAAAGTCCAACACCCATTCATGCTAAAAACTCTTAGCTAAGTGGGCATAGACGGCAAATTCCTCAACACAATAAGGGCCATTTATACAAAGCCAATTGCCCACATCATCCTGAATGGAGAGAGACTGAAAGGCTTTTCCTTGAGATCAGGAACTAGACAAGGATAACCACTCTCACCTCTTCTATTCAACATTGTGCTAGAAGTTTTAGCCAGAGCAATTAGGCAAGCCCAAGAAATAAAGGGCATCTGCACTGGCAAAGAGGAAGTTAAAAATCTCCCTGTTTGCAGATGATATGATTGTATAGGCAGAGAATCCCAAGGAATCTGTACGTAAACTACTCAAACTGATAGAAGAGTTCAGCAAAGTCTCAGGATACAAGATAAACAGAAGTAAATCAGTAAGATTCCTTTATACCAACAACGAGACTGTTAAGGAAGAAATTATCAAATCAATGCCATTTATGATAGCCCCCAAGAAGATTAAGTACCTAGGAATTAATCTAACCAGAGAAATAACAGACCTTTACAAAGAGAACTATAAGCCCTTACTACAAGAAACTAAGAGAGACTTAGATAAATGGAAAAACCTACCCTGCTCATGGATAGGAAGACTTAACATTGTGAAAATGTCTATTTTACCCAAAGCAATCTATTTACATAATGTAATCCCAATTCAAGTTCCAGTGACATTTTTTAATGAGATGGAGAAACAAATCACCAATTTTGTTTGGAAAGGGAAGACGCCCCGGTTAAGCAAGGTACTACTAAAGAAGAAGAACACACTGGGAGGCCTCTCACTACCTGACCTTAGAACACACTACACTACCACAATGGTCAAAACAGCCTGGTACTGGTATAAGAACAGACAGATCGATCAGTGGAACAGAACTGAGACCCCAGAGATGACACCATCTGCCTATGAACAATTGATATTCGACAAAGGCCCTAAGACATTAAACTGGGGTAAAAACAGTATCTTCAACAAATGATGCTGGCAAAACTGGGTATCCATCTGCAAGAAACTGAAACAAGATCCGTATCTTACACCTTATACCAAAACCAACTTCATCTGGATAAAAGACCTAAATATCAAACCTAAAACGATAAAGCTCATCCAAGAAAAGGTAGGAACAACAATGGAAGTTTTAATACACTATATGGACAGACTCCAAAATCTGTCAAACAAACCACAATCATCAGAAGAGAAAATAGATAAATGGGATCTATTAAGAATTAAACAATTTTGCTCATGGGAAGACTTTATTAATAGAATTAAAAGAACACCTACAGAATGGGAAAAAATATTTGGCAACTCTATGTCAGACTGACACCTGATTTCCATAATCTATAAGATACTACAAAATATCAATAAGAAGAAGATAAATCATCCAATTAAGCAATGGGCAAAGGAGATGGACAGACATTTCACTAGAGAAGAGATCCAGGCAGCCAAAAAACACATGTGGACATGTTCACCATCTTTAGTTATCAAGGAAATTCAAATCAAGATGACAATGAGATACCATCTCACCCCACAAGGTTGGCCATGATCCAAAAACCACAAAACAACAAATGCTGGAGAGGCTGTGGAGAAAGTGGAACCCTCCTACACTCTTAGTGGGTTTGCAAAATGGTCCAGCCTCTTTGGAAAGCAATTTGGCGCTTCCTTTAAAAAATGAATATTGATATACCATTTGACCCAGTAATTCCACTACTTGGAATATATCCTACAGAATCAAGGCCTTTCACACCAATGGACACATGCACCAGAATGTTTATTGCAGCACAGTCCACGATAGCAAAAAGATGGAATCAACTCAGATGCCCAACAACAGAAGAATGGATAGGTAAACTACAGTATATATACTCAGTGGAGCACTACACAATGATAAAGAACAACGATGACTTCAGGAAACATCTCATGACCTGGTTTCAACTGGAAGACATTATGCTGAGTGAAAGTAGTCAGCAACAAAAGGACAAATATTGTATGAGACCTCTACCATAGATCTTAAAAACAGACTTGTGTATAGAAGAAAAGACTCTTTGACAGCTGCAAGGGAGGGGAGGGGGGGAGGGTTTAGATTAGATAGTTGCTAGGTATCTGGTTGGGTGAAATCGGTGATAGCACACATTAGAAACAAGAACAATATTAAGTGGACTTAAACATAACATGAGCACTCCTTCCATCTTAACCCAATATTGCAACGATAGAGTAGCTGGGGCAGGGAGCGGAGGACCATGCTCTTAGGCAAAAGCGAGGCCAGTTGGCACAACTAGCGTTTTGCTAAGAGGGCTCTCTGCACCCCACATTGGTGAGTGGCGTCTGGGGTCTTAAAAGCTGCCAAGCTGCCATCCAAGGGCACAGCAAATGGCCCCAACTCAGCAGGAATGGATGCTCACCGAGGACCAAAATGACATGGGGGAAAGACAATCCAGAAGGCAAAGAGACCCACATCAGTGGGTGCCTACATCAACTTGGGACCGGAAGAACCGCATGGTGCCCGGCCACCACCAGTGATAGCCATGATGGAGCTCACTACGTTGAGTCTCACCAGCAACACAAGAATAAAAAGGGGTGCACCCTGAGATCCCCACTAAAAGACCTCAGTTGATGGTCCAGTGGTTTCAGGGTTCCCCTGGGAGCATGGCCCCTCACCCTGATGCTGCCCTTGACCATAAATCATAGTGAAGGTCCACGCTTCAGACAGGAATGTATTGGACTTGGCAATGCAGTGACCATGTATTGGATGCACTTTATGGTTCCATACATCTATAGGATGTCATCCTGCTGACCTCTGGCTGGAGGAAGGAGAGTGGGTGGAGAGGAGCAGAAAAAGAGACTGTTGGGAGGATGAGACATGTATGGAGCAGAGAGGAATAGTGTGCTGTCACCAGGCAGGGAGAGCTGTGGAAGCTGCATATAGGTGGGTATGTAAATTTATACGGGAATGTACATTTTCACTCAGTTGTATGAAATAAAAAAATAAAATAAAATGAGTAAATAAAGTGGGAAAAGCAAAGCACTTACTACAGTAGAGACTTAGGAAGGAAGCATTAAAAGACTTGAGCAGGGGAGTGACTGATCCCCTTCTTGCACCAGCATTCAGTTGTAGCATCTGTTCCTTGCTCGTTTTTACATTCAGATTCCATATTTATGCTGAACTACAGCACCTTATTTGTCTCAGTTTCTGATAAATGATAAGTGTGTGGGTAGAATCTTCATACCAGTTGATTCTGACCCATAACAACCCTGTAAGACAGAGTAATATGGCCCCATGGAGTTTCTAAGGGTTCAAACTGCCGCTGACCTTTTGGTTAGCAGCCATAGCACTTAACCACTACGGGACCAGTGTTTCTTGCCTCTCCTTAGATAAGACCAAATGTACCTCACATGCTGTCTGTCCGGAGCACCCAAGCACAGGTAGTTGTATCTACA
Organism: Heterohyrax brucei; assembly: GCA_028571685.1. Lineage (NCBI taxonomy): Eukaryota > Metazoa > Chordata > Mammalia > Hyracoidea > Procaviidae > Heterohyrax > Heterohyrax brucei. The sequence goes on along the minus strand of CM053150.1, from coordinate 52,190,945 downwards.
GTTTGGCTCTCAGCTCTCCTGCTTGTTTGACTCATTTTCCTCATTGATAACTCAGGCATAAGTAAACTGACTTTTTTCATTTGTTGTAGGTGAGGTGACATAGTGTTTGTGAATGTGTTCACCACAGGATCAAAAAGATAGTAAATGACTGAGCAAAGACAAGGAAAAAAGTATGCAATATAAAGTTGTGCTTTAAGGTCACTAATTCTGGGTGCAGGCCATCAGGATTTGAATCCAGACTGCACCACTGACTAGTTTTGCACCTTTGGGCAAGTAATTTTGTACACGCTAAGAATATATGTGGAATCCTAGTGGCCTCGTGGTTAAAGGCTTGGTGATTAATCAAAAAGCTGGCAGCTCGAAGTCAGCAGCCATTCCTTTGAAACCCTGTGGGGTGTTCCACTCTCCTGGAGGGTCGCTGGGAGTCAGAATCTGCTTGATGGCAATGGGTTAAGAACATGTGCATGTATCTGTACAATTAGGAAGCTTCAATAAATATTATATTACTGATATTCATCATCAAATATTTTTTCTTCTGCCATCTAAAAGTTGCTGAACTGTTTAAAGACATATTTTTGGTTAATTAGCAAATCTCACCCTTTAATGAGTCTTGCTGTCTTTGAGTTAGATGGGAACTTAGCACCATCCAGGCAAACTATCCAAATCGTTGGGATCCAGTCCTTCATGAAAACTTCCGAGGATGAGAATTCCTTTCCTCCCCTGGCCCTTGGTATAACACACGTACTGTCTTATAAGACAGGCTTTCTTTGATTAATGAAATCAGTCCCTGAAATGTGTTTCCTGAATAAACCCAGATTTTTCCTTCAAATTATCCATAGAAATGTATGATGCTAGAGAACAGCCTCTCGGATATCTGACATTTAGATACTGCTTTGGTTTTTCCCATTTGAAAAAATTCTTTTTGAATGCAGCCTAACATCAGGATAGCCCTTGTGCCAGGAACATCACATTGGTGGGTCATAGTATACTTGTGGCCAGAACAACAGTTTTACTGTCTTTTTTAATGTGAACTACTGCTAAATTGTGGCTACATCACACTGAATTACTGCAATTGTTTTCCCACTGTTAATTTCAGGACTTTGCATATATCCCATGAATCTATACATTGAAAGGCTCAGCTCATGTTCGCCATCTGTAGCTGTCATTTTAGATCTTGATGCAACCCAGAGTCCCTTACAACACAGTGATGTCATGACCCTAGGTCAGCACATGCTTCGAAAGACCTGCTGTCAAGTTATCGGTGACCCTCCAGCGCTCCGGTTGTAATGATTTTTCGTTTCCATAGAAGTAAACTGTGAATGATTTCCTCTTCTGATGATTTCACAAAGGTCTGTTTTCAGAAGATCAATTAGGCATATTGAAGATAATGTATCAAATTTGTACCTTGTCATGTAGGTTTTCTATATTTTCTGCAGGAACATGTCATTTTTTTTAAAAGAGTTATTTAAAAAGCTGTTGTTTGAAAAACAGTAAATTTGAATTTCGAGTGCTGTGTTGCCTTTAGGCGCTTCATAATTGCCAAAGACCCAGCACAGTAAGGCTCCTTCACGCTGATAACCTGGCATCAGTCTGCTTTCTCAGTGTCTTTCTCAGGATTTCCTGGCCACACTGGAGAGGAAAGCTGAAAATTTTTCTTTTCCTTTCATTTCTTCAAGTAGCTCCTTCTTCCTGATGTTATCAATACACTCAACAAACAGCCTGATACTCATCCTTCAAGACCATACCCTGACATCGCCTCTCCAAGAAGACCTCCGAACCCTCCCCAAGGCGGCTGTTGCTCCCTGTCTGCTCTCTCACCGACATCCGTGGTGCTGGTTCCCAGTGGGCTGGCTTGTTGCTAGTGACTGGAAATCCACTGTAGCAAGAAAAACACAGAGGAAATATATTGCCTCACAAAATATAAATAAGGGTTAAAAAAATGAAACCGTATGAAGGGCAGAAGGACAGTTAAAGTTCTAGAAAATCCAGGTCCTGAAACACTTTCAAGACTCTCATGACTTATTTCTGCTTTTCTTTGTCAGTTTTTTCCTTTCCTACCTCAGGAGAGCTTTCTTCAATCAAAAAATACAATACAGTATCTGAGCTTTAAATCTTTCACCTTCTCTCACTATGGTCAATTGCTTTTTTTCAGTTCTGAGCCAGTTTGAAAAAAATGCTAGGGATTGCTACGAGTCGGCTACCTCTGGACTCAACACTTGTAGCCAAAGTGCGAAATACTACAATTACCTTAGTACACGGTGTACTCCCATTGCTGGACCAAGCTACAGTGGGTGGGGAAACAGAATTATCTAAAAATATGGCAACTCATAATGAAAATATTTAGTTCTTTGAGTATGTGAAGATGCTGTTTTCAGGGGAGTCAGGAAAGACTGGGCCATGAATCTCATAAATGCTCATTTTGTCCTATGTATTTACATTTATTTTCATGACTAAATTCTTGATTGAAATCCTTAAAGGCAGTGACTATACGTTAGTATTTATTTTCTGTGAACTGAAGATTCTTTCGGCCTGAGACCTTCTTCTTCTCTTTATACGTGTGTGTGTGTGTATGTACATATATATGAATTCACTGTCACAGAGTCAATTCCAACTCATAGTGACCCTATAAGATAGAGTAGAACTACCCTATAGGTTTTCCAAGGACCAGCTAGTGGACTGAAACTACTGACCTTTCAGTGACCAGAGGAGATCTTAACCACTAACCAACCACTGTACCACCAAGGCTCTGAAACACACACACACACACACACACACACTCATATATACACATATACACACATATGTACACATGTATATACATGTATACACACATACACACACATACTTTTAAATAATGTGTGCTGAGTAATGTTTAAGATACTTTACTATGTTAAGTACCATGCATTTTTATTGTTAGCATAGTCTTTGTAGTGTTTGGCACTTGCAGCAGCCAATCTTCATAGTTTCACCTAGACATTGAAACATCGGTCAAAGTATTTTAAGAGCTGAGTTTTATGAGAAGAAAAGCCAACAGAAGCAATGCTTACATAAAAGATCAATTTAATGACATGGATTTTTCTCCAAAAGGAGGCTTGAATTTAATCAGTGGACTCTTGGTTCTAGTTACCAAGTGACATGATGAGTCTCAGGTTCTATTTACACTTTCAAGAACTGTAGGTGCAAAGTTGAGTAGACTGATTTGCCTTTCAAAACAGTTTGTACTTACGTGTTTCTGGTACTATGTCTCCTTTATGCTCATTTTTGGCCTGAGGATGCTTTTTCAGGTTTAATTTCTGTTTCTTTTTGATTTTCCTCCTACAGGAAAGTGGAGAAGGACTACTCACTTGCCTTTCATCATCCTGATCCCATGCTTCACTACTGGCCTCCTCTGTGCTTTGTTTATCTTGATGCTGGCACTTGATTTTTCTGCGCTCAACTGCTTTACTTTTTCTGCCCCTAGGAAATGAGGTTCTGTGCTTTGTCTTCTCTTGACTAGGTGATCTGTGTCTTTCAGTCTGTAGGTATGTGGGACTGTTATGGCTTCTGGCATGAAAAGTACCTTCACCTGTAGAAAGACACCTGAGTTTCTCCTTAGTAGTTGCAGAAAGGTTCACACATTGGGCCATAGCTGAAGATGCCCGTCCATGGTTTAATTCATAGCCGTGTGCATTTTTTTCTCTCGAGGGCTCACAACACATATTCTGGGCCAAATGTTCACCTTCGTAGTTTCCTCTCAAAGAGAAATTACTAGATTCTCTGCTCACAGATCTCTTTCTATATCCGGTGCACCAGGATTTGGATCTCTGAGTACTGGACCTTGATCTTCTCTTGATCGTTCTGCCAGAGTGTCGACCAGCTTCTGCAAACTGAGAGAACTGTTTGCATTTCATCCGCTTCTTCCTGAAAGAACATAACTTTCTACTCTCTCTGTTAGGAGAAAGGGTAGTTTCTGAAACGCAGCTCCAAGAAGGATCCCTCTTCCTGGCTTTGCAAGTAATCGAAGATCTTTCTCTGCATGATCTTTGAAAAATCTTTAATAAAGCATCAGAGTATTTGTTTCTTTCTACTTCTTTTTTATGGAAATTCATCTGCTGGCCAGGGCTCAAAACCCTTCTTTCTCTTACACTGTACTTCCATGGTTGTCCTTGGTTAAAGATTGCGGGGTTACTCAAGAAACTTGCAGTTGTTTCCCTCTTTCCTGGATCTTGGACATGATCAGGAAACAACTTTATTCCTTCTGACTTCTGCTCTTGTCCCTGTGTTTTGCGGTTCAGTAAGCCTCTCCCTCTTTCCCTTGGTGCAGCCCAGTTCAGAACAGAATTAGTATAAAGCGTGCCTTGGTTATCACCTGATTCGAGTTTGTCTTCAATCCAAACATGGGGTTTGCTTGCTGTTTTATGATGGACTGATGGAATTTCAGATTTCTTCAAGGAAAAGTTACCATTTGGAAATGACTTTACACCTGATAGAGCCTTCTCCTTATTATTCCACTGACCCTGGGCAGCTTTAGAGTGCTTCGCATCACAGTGAGATAACAGTGGGGTGCGAGCCTCAGACAAAGGTGAAACGGGGGCTGATATAACGGATTTCTTTTTCACACTCGATGAAGAAGCAGAACAGCGATAGATAGCCCGCTGGTCGTAAGTGTCCATGTTGTAAGGTGAATGAACAAAACTGATAAACTCATGAAGAAAATGGTGGGTGTGCTGTAAGAGATACGGTTCCAGAAGGTTAATGAAGGACTCGCTGTCCAGGTCATATTCTGTCATGTGTTGGAGGATGGTAGTTAGGATGTTCTTCACTGTATAGCCATAATCTCCATACACAGCGGTTAGTTCCCTTTTCAGCCAGGGAATCAGCCGATGTAGGCAACTTGGGTTTCTCTTGAAATAATTAGCTGAGAAGTGCCTTTCCATTTTGTAACCATGAACATGTGACACCCAGATTCCAGAATAATACAAAGCTCTTCTGAACTTTCTAACCACCTGGTCTTTAAACTGGCCCAGAGTAGTGGAGCTTGGTTGGAACGTCTTGTTATCCCCAAACTCCCTCAATAACTCTTGGATAGTCAGCTCCTTGAATGGTCTTGTTTTCCATGGAATGCCCTGAGAGGTCAGGTGGAGATGATTGTTTGGAAAGGACTCTACAAGGCTTTCCTCCTCTGAGGACAGAAACACTGCATCTTCCTCGTTGGCATCATTCTCTGGCCTGGTGAAACAACACTGAGAAGAACAGCACTGCACAAAGGAAGGTGTGGGTTTCTTCCTTGATTTTGGATATAGAGAGTCATTACCATTCTTGATGTGGCAGGGATTCCATTCAGGCTCATTGTGAACATCCCCTAAGCAGTTAGGGCACTCACAGTCCGATGAGGTGTCTAATGGCATTGCCCTGAACAGATTGTATTTCACAGTTGCATGTGAGGGAAATTGGCTCGAATCAATTTCTGGTGTACCATAAAAAGTACAGCTTAAAAACAGTCCAAGAATATGATGTGTTGTGTTTCCATGGAGTAAATACTAGAATAAAAAGTAAGCAAAAAATTCTTCTCTCAAATTAATAATGTGCTCAATAAAACCCGAGACAGACAAAGCAATGGGAACACAGGCACACTTGTTTTCTTTTTCTTGCTCAGATTAGTTACTCCAAGCTGTGGAAAGCAAATTGAAAGTTAAAATTTAAGAACCATATTCTTTGATTTAGCAATTCTAACTCCAGAGATTTAATCTAGATATGCAAATTTACCAGCATTTATGTGTTGACTGGTTTTCCACAATAACAAAACACTAAACACAACCTAAATATCCATCAACAGAGGATTTGTTGAATAGGTTACAGTTTATCCATAACATGTAATATTATATATTGTCACACAAAAATATGAGGGAACTCTATATAATGATATGAGAAGGTGGCTGAATATGCTTTGTTACATAAAAAATTAAGTTTATATAGGAGTATAAAAGACTATAAAATTATAGATAATAAGCATTAATTTCTGGCTGTATTGTAAACTAGATACCCTGCACAATTCTCCCACTTGGAAAACAAAATAATGATAACTATAATGATTAAATATACATATACATGTATATGTATATATGTACAAAAAATATATGTACAAAAAAATTTTTCGTAGTCATTGTTAACTTTACCAGAAAATAAATGAAATCCTCAAAAGTAAAAAAAAGAAAAGAGAAAAAAAAAATCAAAGATGAGTAGGAAGCCAAAACTCATAGCTGCAGTGGATTGGAGACAGATAATGGTCTCTGTCCAAGGTCAAAAATCTAACAGGATGCCCCTGCATAAATTTCTGTTCCCAAATGCCTATATCATCATTGAAAATATAAGTTAGGAAAAGAAAAAGTTATCCATATAAGGGTCAGCAGGAAATACTAGCTAAGATTTCTTTCTTTCTTTTTTTTTGTGATCAGAAACCATTAAATGTGTCTGCAGACTGAGTTCACACAATTTTATTTCCCTGAAAACCTCAAGATGATCATTTATTTTGAAGTTGGTAGTGACCTCAGGCAGCTGAAGGAGGCAAACACAAATTCTTCCAGGAAAAAATGCAGCTTAAACTCATGTCTCACAGACAAATTCCCCTAAAAAAATCAGCTTGCAACAGAAAGAAAGAAGTCATCATAAACAAGAGTCCATAGAAACAATAGAAAGCAGAGCTGGCTCCTAAGAGACTCCAGATATTAGAATTATCAGAATCAGAAAATGAGTACACTTGGTGTGTTCAGAGAAGTAAGAATATTTTCAAAGTATTGCAAAAAAAGAGTCTATAATATGTGGAATTTCTAGAAATTAAAAATATAAATACGGAATTTCTAGAAATTAAAAATATAAATACGGAATTTCTAGAAATTAAAGTTATAATTACTGAAATTAAAAAAAAAATATGGATGAATGGATAAACCAAACAACAGAATCAAACAGCTGAAGAGAGTCATTAGTGAACTGTAATAGAGAGCTGAAACAATAGCATAGGGCATATTACGTAGAGGAGAAAACGATGACAATTTGTAAGAGAAAGTAACAGACTATAAGATTAAGGCAAGAGGGTGTTAGATTCTTAGAAAATTATGGAGTAGTTAAGGAAAAGTGGTATTCAAAGAGATATGTCTGGTAACCTTCTGGAATATGTAAAATATAAATTACCTGTTTCAGGATTGTAATAAATTCCTAATGTAGTAAAGAAAAAGGAATTCATAAAAAACATCAGAGTGAAACTGCAGAGCACTGAAGATAATTTTCCTATTGTAATTATGGAAGCGAAGAATAGTGGAATACTTCTTCAAAATACTGACTAAAGCATACTTTTCACTCTAGAAACACACATCCAATAAAGGTATCTTTCATTTATTAGGCCAAAATAAAGATATCTGAGGGAAAATGAAACCTGCAAAAGTTAAACACCAATGAACCCTCCCGAGAGGCATTTTGAAAGATGTAACTTAGGAGGAAAATGACTACAGAAGAAAAATACTAAGGTCCTCAACAATATTCGCCACCAAGTGCCGTCGATATTAGATGTATTCTTTTTCTTAGCCTTTGTAGTAAGTATACAGGCATTCACTTTACTGTTATTATTTAAATTTCTGATACTTAAAAAAAAAAACCATTGTCACTGAGTCACTTCCGACTCAAAGAAACCCTACAGGACAGAGTAGAAATGCCTTATAGGGTTTTTAAAGAGCGCCTGGTTGATTCCAGCTTCCAATCTTTTGGTTAGCAGCTATAGCTTCTAACCACTATGCCTCCATTAGTTAACCATTTTATGTAACATTTAATTAAAATTTAATTCTCCAAAGATAGACATAAATAACATAAGATTATATAGGCATAAAAAAGTCTTGGTGTATATGTAAGAAATTTTAATAACAAATCTAGGTAATGAATTTTGGTATCTGGACAGAAAAAAAAAAGATTCTTGTAGTTCCCATTTACGCCCTAAACACTGTTTAAATTTTTAAATCCTGAGCTTATATTTTTTCAAATTTAAAAAAAGCTAAAATGAAATTGAAAAAATATATGAAATAAAAATAACATACTAAGTTTGAAAAAATTGTATCTTGAAATTTTAGTCTGTACATTTAGTCATTTCAGAATGGCCTTTTCATTTTATGCTTTATTAAAAATACTGCTCAAAATTTAAGTTATATTTTTTGTTTAGCATGACTTCTCATTGTTTGTTAAACAGTATAATTCTCTTCTAATTTCTAAAACTCATAGAATCTTAGAGTTGGAAATAATTTCAGATACTGCCTCATCTATGGGTGTGCAGACAGGGAGCTCTTCTAACAAAAGCATATACAGAAGTGCAACGTGTTACACGTAATGTGGTCCTGTCCTTCCTTTTTAGCATTGCCTACCCCATCCTGCCCATAACTTTCAAATGTGACTCTGCTAAATCGCTAGGGCCACCATGAAGTTTCAACAACTCTTGTCTCCTCCGTGTCTACCTAGTACAGAAATCACTTATGGGAGGCAGATTGTTACCTGGTTTCTAATACATTTCCACTGACACAGTTCTCTTAAGATAACTATCAATCCATTTCACTCTCCATTCCAGATGAGTTTCAGATTAAAAAATGGTTTTCTTGTCTTTAGCTGAAATTCCTCATCGTGTACCTTCTAAATGTTAGCCTTAGGAGTCAGTTCTACCCTGGCCCCTAGGGTCACCATGAGTCGGATCCGACTTGGCATTTGGCTGGCTTGGCTAGTTATGCTGTGGGTCTAAATTCCCCGTTCTACTCTGTCTAAACCAAACCAAGGCATTGTCATCAAGTCAATTCAGACACGTAGTGACCACCTTGTACCTCGCTATAAATCCTCTCATGTAAAGGCAGCTCTTATTCCCCCTCACAGCAACAGCCTCCCACCCAGGCAACTGGGCTCAGTGCTCTCTGGTCTCCTCATTCTGGACCCTCCTCAGGCTATCTTCCACCTGTGACTCTTCCAGTGGGGGGATGTCGATGAGGCCAAAATCTCACACCATCTGCAATCACCAACCACCACCACAACCCCTGTCGATCATGCCTCTGGTTCTTCCACAACTGCTGCTGTTGAGTTGATTCAGACTATAGAGACCCTATAAGACAGAGTAGAACTATCTCACAGGGTTTTCAAGGAACCCTCAGTTGACTGAAATTGTTTACCATTTGGTTAGCAGCTATAGCTCTTAACTACTACATCATCAGCATTTTGTCCCAGTTCTTAGAACTCCTAAATTTTCTGGCCAAACAATTGTTTGAGGGTCATACCAGCCTTGTCTGTGCTCATTCTTAAAGGTTAGAGTATACAGAGTCAAGGGGTGGTTGTGAGATGAATGGATGGAATTGGTAGGGATGCTTGGGTACACGAGGCTACTCATTAGCGCCAGATGTGGACAGAGGAGACAGGATGCAGGCAAAAGAACTTCAGTTTATACTCTTATGCAAGCTTACAGATCTTAGGTGCAAGCCTGCTGTCATAACTTTCATTTCCCCACTCTTTCAAGTATATTTTTGTTTCTCTAAGTGTACGTTTATGATAAAAAAATTAAAAAAAGCACTGCTATTGAGTCAACTCTGACTCACAGCAAGCCTATAGGACAGAGTAGGACTGCTCCATAGAGTTTCCAAGGAGCACCTGGAAGATTCTAATGGCCAACGTTTTGGTGGGCAGACATGGCACTTAACCACTACATGACCAGGGTTTCCATATTGACGATATTTTACCTAATTTCTGCTGATACCAGATCTGCAAATTAAAATAGCCTGCATGTAGAAATCCCATCTAAGTTATACATATATAGTTAATTATTACTTTTTAAACAAATATAGCCAAGATGTTTGCTTTACTTCCATTCTGTCTCTTGAAGTCTTCAGCCACCCTTTTTAGAGGCAATGTTCTCACCAAGTCTTCATTTATCTTGAAGAGCAAAAAATGACAAGAATTATATTACTTAGCAAATTTAACTCACAAGGGTTTGGAGGTGTCCACACTGATCTGAGTCTGACCGATCAACTGATTTGGTTGTTGTGGCTCATTTCTGTTTTGTTTACCATGGAGACAGAATTTAGAACAAAGGCCAAGTTCTGCTGTAGAATTGTGCAAGAGAAAGAGCTCCACATTTTCCTCAAAACTTGTCATTTTGAGTTTCCCAGTGAAGTCCCACGTGGCTTTTAGATGAAATTCCCAAATAATACAGGATCCGGATCTGTGACTTGGATGTTAGCAGAGCTCTTTATTTTTCCAATTAAAAAAAAAAAAAAAGTGTTGCCTTAGAGAGGATTCTGACTCATGTCTACTGTTAGGTGTGTCAAAGTAGAACTGGGCACCAAAAGGCTTTAAATGATTGGTTTTTAGAAATAGATCATCAGGCCTTTCTTCCTAGGCACCTTGATATGGACTCAACCTGCCAATGTTTCACTGCTATCCAACAGCAGAGCACATTCACCATTTGCATGACCCAGGAACTTGACTTCTAATAGTGTGAGCAGTCTGACTCAGAAGAAGGCAGAAGCACTAGGTGGGATACAACAGCTTCTGATGACTGAATCCCCAAAGGATCAGTTGCTAGTTTATTGAAACATGCGGATTTAAATGCTCTAATCAGAAAACCATCACTTTCTCTTTAAATGCAAGTCATGAAAACTCTTGTAAACATGTATGCAGGGTAGTTAAAATTTTGTTCGTTTCTTGTCCCAAATTTGGGGTTCCAAATGATTAAAATTTATGCCTCTTTTAAGGATCTTTACCCAAGCATGACTGGCCAAAACAAGCATGACTAAGTACGTGTTAATACCAACAACACAATTGGAAGATTGTTACCTGGTGGCATCTCAGATGACACAGACCCATGTGAGGTTTTTGTTCCTTGCTGATCAACAGTGAACAGGTAAGGCATAGAGAATCTTTTCTCACAAGGAAACTCTTACTAAAGAAGCTTGCAAGTGGAGACAGGAGGGCCTAAGCAACACGTACCCATCTCCCTGAATGAAAGTTTTGTTAGGGCTTTATGAAGAATTGTGGAAACCCTGGTGGTGTAGTGGTTAAGTGCTACAGCTACTTAGCCAAAAGGTCAGCAGTTAAATCCACCAGGTGTTCCATGGAAACTCGATGGAGCTGTTCTCTGTCCTACAGTGTCACTAGCAGTCAGAATCAACTTGACAGCAATGGGTTTAGTGACTTTGTTACAAGGGATCTGGGGAAAGAAGGATCTCATGTTTTGTTCATATTGGAGGTGGAGATTTCTAGAAAGTGATGGGGCTAGGGAAATTAGGTTGCATAGGCTTCTTCGTAAAAATGAAGTTGACAGCAAGGGGTTCTGGAAGCCACTGGCAGGCCTAATTATGGGATGTTGCACATACACCATCCTTTGAAGTCTTGGTTCAAATCCAGTATCAGCTTTATGTTCTTGGGCACTTCTGCTAGAAGATCACATAGTGTTCACTCCTGGCACCACTGTGCATGTTCCTTGTATTAGCACATTCTGATGCATCTTGAAAAACAAAGAAGTCTTGTTCTTTTGGTGTCTATAGTATATTGATCTGTAGTCCTGGATTGAATTGCCCTCATATGAGTACCACATAATCACCCTCGGGGATTTCTAAACTATTGAGAGAGCCTCGGGTGCTTTTCCTGTCTCACTACTCTAGGATACGGTTACTTATTGGTTCCTTCTATTCCCCACCACCTGTTTGTAGTTTTGGTTACAAGTGAGAGAGGGAGAAAAAGCTTTTTAAGAAGATACCACTTAAATTCTAGCAGGCCTAGGTATGGGGCTTGTAAGCCTGTGAATGAGTGAATGTAAACAGCTGAAAATGGCTGGAATGCATGATATCAGATCCTCCAAAACCGTGGGTCTGGCCCGCTGAATGTGACCCCTGTACACACACCCAGGCCTACTTGCTTTCCTCCTTGAGAGGTGAATTCACCTGAGGAAGTACCTTTGGTTGTGCTATTTAGATAAGAAGGCACCAGTTTGTTTTGTGAGACACTTTCCAAATTTTATGTGAATCAATGCCTGCTTTACTGCCCATATTTACCTGTTCTGTTCACTAAATAAAAATGAGCTGCCTGATGCCTAAATTAGAGCTGGGGGCATCAGAGTTATCAGCTTCCCTTCTCCCCCCACCATAGAAATCCAGAGATAACCTCAGTTTCTAAGAAGAAGGTAAAAGTCCAGATGCCTCTCTCTGGCACCAGCCTGAGGACACCCCATCCACCCCTATAGAAATCCTTGAGATGAGCCTAATTTCTTGTTCCCGTGTACCTTAATATTAACTACTTATCTAGTGCCTCTTTAAGTATACTGTACCAATGAAAATGCAATATGGAAATCTGTACACCTGTAGTTGCCAGTTAGGAAGATGTATGGAAATTCTTTTGTCTGTTTTCTTGGGGAAACCTATATATAGATATGTCTGATAATAGAACACGGTGCGTGGCTATTTTTTGGACTTGAGTCCATCTGCCGCACAGCTAGCTAATAAACACCTCTTCCACAAACAAAGCGGTGTTCGAGGAGCTTTCTGCTCTGTGGGCCGAACTTACATTTTTCCTACTGCACAAGATTTACTGAAAGGTACTTACAGAGACTTCTAGAAACTCTGTGTCATTACTCAAAAGCAAGTTTTGTTTTGTTTTTTCTTACTGTTATTCTCTAAGTTTAGTCATTATGCTCACCCAGATTGATCCACCTCCCTGAGATCCACTGGTTTGATATATCTCATGGGATACTTCGAGGATTAAGTAAGCTACTTTCTGTAGTGCTTGTCCTCTAATAGTTGGACAGTTCAACAGGCATTTAGTGTTGTTTTGAGTGATTTCCACTAAGTAGTCCCAAAATAGTGCATCATGATTTTTTTCTTTTAATTTTGCTCTATGTAATTTTGTGATCCAAAATAGATACCAAATGTGACACCCCCACAACTATAGGGTAATATGAAGGCTCACATCCCTGTAACTTTCGTACCTGTGTTCACATTATGTGGAAGAAAGAACAGCGCACTCTTGTTCTATTATCACCCCAGACAATTCACTGACACTTCCTGATTCTCAGTTAATTCATCTATGAAAAGACCCCAATTAAAAAGCTGAAAAAAGATAATAGACAGAAAAAGTAATTCGTAAAACACAAGGATTTCTGCTGCAAAGTGCTGTCAGGAGATACTCTCACCTATACAAAATGCCTAGCACTGTAAAATCACACAATGAATACCTGCTGGAAGGAGGGGAAGAAGGCTAAGAGAAAGAGCTAGAAGAAGGCTGTGAGGAAAGGAAGGAAGGGCAAAAAAAGGGCTGTTTAGGTTTTTTTTCCAGCTGTTTATATTTCAGTCCATCACTTCATTTTTTTTCCCCTTCTTTTCTTCCTTTCCCTTTTTATTTTCACTTGTCCAGTTCTTAAGTCCTCAAAATTCTAAAGCAGCTCAGAAGTGATGGGATTGTTGGAGAGGGGTACATAAGTATGGAAAAGTAACAGTACTTCAGGCTTAGCAAGATCTTAAAAATGATAATGGCAAGATGCTGAGGATGGTGAATCTGATCATTGGAAGGAAAAATGAGATTAGGTCTTTGTTTTACAACACGAATCTTGGGCTATTTCTTGGAAGTCTTGTTTTTTCCTGATTTTTACAAGTCCCATGACTCTGGAGCAGAATTTTCTTGATCTCACTTTTACTAACATTTCAGACCTGGTAATTCTTCATTGTGCACTGTAGGATGTTAAACAGAATTTCTGGCTTTCATTGACTTAATGCCATTAGCACTGTTCTAGTTATGACAACAAAAATGACTCCAAACATGGCCAAATATATTCCGAATTTGGGGCAAAAATCACCCAAATTCAAAACCATGCTCTGCAGTCTAAATTCATTGTATTTTGAAATAAAATTTTCCTTACTGGAGCTGGAAAAAGAGCCCCCATAGCATGGTTGTTAAGAGCTTGGCTGCTAACCAAAGGTTGGTAGTTTGACCTACCAGCTGCTCCTTGAAAGCCTTTGGAGTAGTTCTACTCTGTCCTATAGGGTCACTAGGAGTTAGAATCAACTTGATGACAAGGAGATCGGTGCGGCTAGAAGAGCTTTATCAAGAAGCTTTAGTATGCTCATTCTTTGGAAGGACAATGTATCAGTTGGTTGAGAGAGCACGGGCTTTGAAGTCAGATACTGTGAGCTTGAATTTTCACTCTTCTAGTTTAGAATTTAGCCTTCATAAGTGATTTAGTTAACTTCTGTGGGGCTTGTTTACTTATCTGTGTGCTAGAACATGAAAAGTTTATTTATAGCACTCATCACCACCAACATACTCTACATTTATGTGGCTATTTTTTTCTCTATCCCTATTAGGAAAGAAGGTAGACTGTTTGGTTCATGTGCCACTCTGTGTCCATTGCTTATATCCAGCCTATCATATACTAGTTACTCATTACAATTTATTCAAAAAATTTTCTGTGAGTCACAGAGTCCAGTTTCTAGTGCATAGTAGATGTGGATTGTAACAAATGCAATTCTTTGTGGCAAAGATCAGCTTTGATAAATGAATATGAAAAAATTTCTGTAGTTACAGGAGTCTTAGAGGTGTTCCAGAGATTAAGAAAGAGGACCGTTCACCCCAACCCTACATTTTTCTGATATCTAACAACAGAATAGGGCTTCTCTCCCAAGGTCACTTCTTTGACCAAAACACCTAGGAAAACGCTGACTAAAACTCTGAGTGCAGGCTCTCTTTCACTTTATTTTTCCTCAGATGCTTGGAGATTTTACAGCTATCCTTTTGCTATAGATTTCTCTTTTAATGGCACTGTGGTTTGACAATAGTCTTTGCATTATTTCTATTCTTTTACATTTGTTAAGATGTGTTTATGGCCCAGAATGTGATCTGTTTTGTTGACTTCCATGCATATTGAGAAAAACATATATTTTGTTGATGTTGAATGAAGTATTCTATAAATGTCAATTAGATCTAGTGGATTGATGGCATTATTCAGGTCAACTGTATCTGGACTGGTTTTCTGCTTACTTGACCTATCAGCTACTGAAAGAAGAGTGTTGAATTCTCCAGCTATAATAGTGAGTGTATCTCCTTTAAATTCTGCCCAGAAATCCTAGTGGCAAAGTGGTTAAATGCTACATCTGCTAACCAAAAATTTTGTCAGTTTGAATCTGCCAGGCACTCCTCAAAAACTCTGTGGAGCAGTTCTACTTTGTCCTATAGGGTTGCTATGAATTGAAATCAATTCAATGGCATTGGGTTTTTTAAGTCTGTCAGTTTTTCTTTTATGTATTTTGATGCTTTGTTGTTAGAGACATGTCTTCTTTGATAACTGACCTCATTATCATTATGTAATATACCCATTGATTCCTAAAAATCTTCTCATTCTGAAGTCTGCTGTGTCTGAAATTAATATAGGTATTCCAGCATTCTTTTGGTTAGCATTAGCATGGTATATCATTCCGTATCCATTTACTTTTAGCTAGAATCTTTATTTTTTAACATAGATTTCTTATAGATAACATATGGTTGGGTTTTATTTTTATCCACTTCAACAATCTCTAGCTTTTTACTGGTGTGTTTAGACCATTCACATTTAAAGTGATTATTGGTAGAGTTGTCATAATATCTATCATGCTTGTTAATTTTTTTTCTATTCATTGCTTTTTTTTGTTTGTTTCTTTTTCTTTTTCCTGCATCATTCAAATCTCATAATCACCCATTGAGGGAAGTACGCTATATTAATTTCTATTTAGAGATGAGGAAACCAATAATAGATTGAAAGCTCTATCAAGGTTTCACAGGTCAGTGATGACAGAACCAAAATTTGAAACTTGTCCATATTCTTTACATGACTGAAAATTATCTGTTATATATCCAGCAATTTCAACAATAAAACTCCGAGAAAGGCACTAAGCTAAGTAAAGCTATATTTTCAGAGATCTAAGATTGGCGTTCTTAAGACATGCTTCTCTCCAAAACCAGCACGGGACAGAGGTGTTAAGACTCAGAGTCTATGATCTACTTAAACCAAAACAATGGATAATGCAGCTGAAATATGAATTTTCTAAATTTCAAATTCTAAAAAGATTAGCATAAGAATATGAAGAAGAAAGAAAAAATAAAAAAATAGCTTTTGCTTCATTAATGTGCAGGCTAGAATTATTCGTGGAAATAAGCCTATAGTTTTAGAGACCTGGGTTACCTGGGTTTCTTAAAGGACATGAAGAAAAAAAAATAGCCTATTCATAAGCCAGATTGCTCGGTTTTATTTTCCCATTGACTGAGGTCTTTTAAAATGAGTTGTTACAACTTGGCTTCTGTGTCACCATCTATTTTCCTATAAAAATGCCTCCCCCTGCTTTCGTGGGGAAGTGAGGAAAGACAGAACTGGCCTTGGGCCCAAACCATAATTTCAGTAATTACTAAAACAAGTGACTGCAGCCATAATTGACTCATTAAAGCCAAATGGTAGTGGTAATTAGTTTGTCAAATTTGAATAAAAGAGGTTTTTTGGAAGGAACAAGTGGAGTTGAGCTAAGGAGGCCTGAGCTGTCAGCCATAGAAGGGGGGATCTTTTCCCAACAGTGAGGGTCTTTCCAGCGCCATGGTTCTCTTGGGTGACAGTGACAGATGCTCCTCCTTACAGATTACGGCCTTGTCACACTTAAACTAATCTCTCTTCATGTTTTCAGGCCTTGTTCACTCTCCTGGGCAGCAGTCATCAATTTACATGGAGAGGTACCTAGAGAAACAGAGAACCTATTTATCACACTTGTTCAGAGTGTACTAACAGTGATTTCAAACAAAGTATGGATCCACATTTCAGTCAGGCTTCACCTCTGCAGCATCACAAATAGTGTCAAAGGATATATTGTTGGGAAAATAGATGAACAGGGTGAGAGACTTGTGTGAAATATAGGGGTGGGGGAGAGGTCAGTGAACTATCCCCTCTTCTGGTCACCTCAGTCTCTGTAGGGAATCCAGCCTGGTTTAGATATTAATTAGCTTGTTAGAGTTACCTGTTTGCTTGTAGACTGCCGCTTCAACATGCCAGCTGATGTAACAGAAGCCACATTAGATCAGAAAAACAAAAGCCAGAGTGCTAACAATTGTATCCTTGAATCCTCCTTCTCCAACGAACCAACAATACTCTGTGTATTCAATTATTTGTTTCATTATATACTTATTTCCTATCCTACATTCTTAAATTCTTCGTTACACTCAGCTTGGTCAGTGTAGCAATCTTTGTGCGTACCAAAGCTAAGCTTTTTCCACTTTTTGCAGAGAATGTATTTCCTCGCCAAAGTCTTACATTGTTCAGGTTTTGCTGAAGTTGCAAATACCAAGCCTGTTTTTTTTTTCTTTCATGGTCAGAGAGTCAAGTAGGAAGCAAACCTTTCGACATTGATGGATTCAAACTCCAAGAGTCACCGACCTAAGATACTGGAATTTCTCTACCTTCTCTGAATTCAATTTGAACACAATCAGCATCTACCTATTTCAAATAATTTTGTAGACTTTCTTCCCCTAAAACGTTTGTTTTGTTTTTTTAATAGTCCACGTCACTTTCACACAGTAATTCACAACATAGGCAATAAACTATGCCTCTTGGGCCAAATCAGGCTTCTTGACTATTTTGGCAGATAAAGTTTTATTGGAATGCAGCCACAGCCATGGGCTTACCTCTTGTCTGTGGGTGCTTTCCTATTACAGCACCACTGAGTAGCTAAAACGGAGGCTAAATGGCTCAGGAAATTAAAATCATTTTCTATGGAGCCTTTTGTAAAACAAGTTTATACACCCTTGAACTAGACTATGATCAGCACTTATTTATTTTGAATAATTTTGCATATTTTTTCACTCACAAAGGATTGTTCTCTTTTTGTTGATAACTGCCACTTTCACAAAGTAATCTAAAACATAATCAAAAACAAAAACCAAACCCACTGTCATCAATTTGGTCCCAACTTGCAGCTATTCTGTAGGACAGAGGAGAGCTGTCCCAGGAGGGTTTCCAAGGCTGTTAGTCTTTATAGGACCAGACTGTCAAATCTTTCTCTTGTGGAGCAGCTGGTGGGTTTGAACTGTCAACCTTTTAGTTACCAGCTGAACATTTAACCACTGAGCTTCTAGGGCTGCTCAGAACATAAGCATTTATTTTAAACAGTTTACATGCCCTCCCCGCCCCCCCAAATTCCTGTACTTATGCTGATGTGTCTTCTCACTTTGACAGCTGGCAATTAAGTCCCGTGTATTTTACTGTAAAGAGGTCTCTTGTAGCAAATTTTCCCAATGAAACGCATCTTTTGATTTCTTGCCTGCTGCTTCCGTGGACATTGATTGTGAATTCAGGTAAAATGAAATGACTGGCAACCTCAGTCTTTTCTCCGTTTACTATGATGTTGCTCACCAGTCCACTTGTGAGGATTTTTGTTCTCTTGACGCTGAGGCACAATCTATACTGAAGGCTGTGGCCTTTGATATTCTTCAGTAAGTGTTTTATATCTTCTTCACTTGCAGCAAGCAGGGTTGTGTCATATGCATAAATAGATTGTTAATGGCTCTTCCCCCAATCCTGATGCTTTGTTCTTCTTCATATACTTTAACTTCTGGGATTATTTGCTCAAGATACAGATTGAAAAGGTATGGTGAAAGGATACAACCCTGACACACTTTTCCTGATTTTAAACCATGCGGTGTCCCATTGTTCTCTTTCAATGACTGCCTCTTGATCCATGTATAGGTTCCTTATGAGCACAATTAGCTGTTCTGAAATTTCCATTCTTTGCAATATTAACCATAATTTGTTGTAATCCATGCAGTTAAATGCTGCTGCATAGTCAATAAAACATAGGTAATCATCTTTCTGGTACTCTCTGCTTTTAGTTAGGATTCATCTGACATCATATCCCTGGTTCCATGTCCTCTTCTGAATCTGGCTTGAATTTCTGGCAGTTCCCTGTCCATATACTACTGTAGCAGCTCATATACTACTATAGTAGCTTTTGAGTGATCTTTACAAAAATCTTACTTGCTTGTAATATTAATGATAGTGTTAAATAACTCCCACAGTTGGTTCGATCACCTTTCCTGGGAATAGGCATAACTATGGATCTCTTCTGGTCAGTTGCCTGGTAGCTCATCTCCGAGGTTCTTGGCATAGACAAGGGAGCACTTCCAGTGCTGCATCCATCTGTTGAAATATCTCAGCTGAAGTCCACCCGTTCCTAGAGGCTTGTCTTTCACCAGCACCAGCGCCTTCAATGCAGCTTCAGCTTCTTCCTTCAGTGCCATCAGTTCTTGTTTATATGCTACTTCTTGAAATGGTTGACCCTTGACCAATTCTTTTTGGTATACTGACTCTATTTATTCCTTCCATCTTGATTTGATACTTCCTGTGTCATTCAATATTTTCCCTGTGGAATACTTTATTATTGCAACTCGAGCTTTGAGGTTTTCTTTTTTTTTTTTTTCAGTTCTTTCAGTGTGAGAAATGCAGAGCATGTTCTTCCCTTTGGGTTTTCTATCTCCAGCTCTGTACATGTCACTATAATAGTTTGTCTTTTTGAGCTGCCCTTTGAAATCTTCTGTTCAGCCTTCTTAGCTTCATCATGTCTTCCTTTTGTTTTAGCTACTCAGTGTTCAAGAGCAAGTTTTAGAGTCTCTTCTGATATCCATTTCGATCTTTTCTTTCTTTCCTATCTTTTTAATAACCTCTTACTTTCTTCATGTATGATATCTTTCAGCAGTGTTTAGTGCTTGAAATCTGTACTTGAGATGGTCTCTGAACTCAGATGGGATGTACTCAACGTTGTACTTTCTCTCTCCTGGACGTGTTCTAATTTTTTTTCACTTTCAACTTGAACTTACATATGAGCAATCAATGTTCTGTTCTGTGGCTGGTACCTGGCCTTATTTTGACTAATGTTATTGAGTTTTCCCATCATCTCTTTACACACAGGTAGTCGATTTGAATTCTGTGTATTTCATCTGGCAAGGTCCGTGTGTATAGTTGCCATTTACGTCAGTGAAAAAGATGTTTGCAATGAAGAGTTGTTGGTCTTGCAGAATACTACCATAGGATCCCAGTATCATTCCTTTCTTCCTTCCTTCCTTCCTTTCTTTCTTCCTTCCTTCCTTCCTACCTCCCTTCCTTCATTGCGACTGACTGAAAGTGTACAATCCAAATCAATTTTGCATGCCCACCTTTCTATAGCTCCTTCTGCTGCTCTCCTTGTCTGGTGACAGCACACTTCTCCTTTTCATTCTATGCTTGTCATACCCTGTCAGCAATCTCCTGTCCCCTCCTTTCTACTCTCTTCTTTCTCATCTAGAAAGAAGCCAGTAGGACAGCATCCTATAAATCCACAGAACAATAGCGTACAGACATCATATGGTCACACTGTGACCCTGAGTACAGTCCATTGTTGTCCAAAGAGTTGATCTCAGTAGTGTCTCCTGGGCAAGGGCAGTAGCAGGTCTAGGAGCCATGCTCCCAGGGGATCCCTTAGGCTGTCGGACCATCCATTGTGGTCTTTTAGTAGAGTTCTTGAGTTGTACCCATCCTTTTCTCTAGTTGCCACAGGGACTCAATGTCGTGTGCCCCATCACAGCTGTCTTTGGTGGTGGCCAGGTACCATCTGGTTCTTCTGGCCACATGTTGATACAGTCTCCCATTCACATGGGTCCTTTTGTCTCCCGGGCTCTTTTTTCCTGTGTGTCTTTGTTGTTCTCAGTGGTCATCTGTTATGGATGAGTTGGGACCATTTGGAGTATCTCAGGTGGCAGCTTGCTAACCCTTAAGACCCCAGATGCCACTCACCCATATGGATTGCAGAGAATATCTTAGCAGCAGAAGGGGAACACAATGGGAGGCCTCACACAACCCAACCTTAGAACATACTACACTGCCACAGCAGTCAAAACAGCCTAGTACTGGTACAAAAAGAGACATAGACCAATGGCATAGAGTGAAGACTCCAGAGACACCACCATTCTCTTACAAAGAGTCGATATTTGACAAAGGCCCTAAGATTGTAAACTGGAGTAAAAACAGTCTCTTCAGCAAATGATGCTGGCAAAATTGGAAATTCACCTGCAAAAAAACTGAAACTCACACCTTACAAAAAAACTAACTCAAAATGGATCAAAGACCTAAATATCAAACCTAAAACGATAAAGATCACGTAAGAAAAAATAGGGGCAACAATGGATGTTCTAATACACAGCTCAGACAGACTTCAAAATCTAACAAAACATAATCAACAGAAGAGAAAATAAATTAATAGAAACTATTAAGAATCAAACACCTTTGCTCATACAAAGACTTTATCAAAAGAGTTAAAAGACCACATACAGAATGGGAAAAAGATATTTGGCAACTACATGTCGGACTGTCGTCTGTTCTCCATAATCTACAGGGTTCTGCAAAATATCAACAAGAAAAAGGTAAATAACCCAATTAAGCAATGGGCAAAGGAGATGAGCAGACACTACACTGGAGAGGACATCCAGGCTGCCAAAAGACTCCTGAGGAAATGTTCACGATCGTTAGCTATTAAAGAAATCCAAATCACAACTACAATGAGATACCGTCTCAACCAAACAAGGTTGCACACGATCCAAAAAACACAAAACAACGAACGTCAGAGAGGCTGTGGTGACATTAGAATTCTCCTGCACTGCTTGTGGGATTGCAAATTGGTACAACCTCTTTGCAAAGCAATCTCATGCTTCCTTAAAAAGCTGGAAATAGATATACTATTTGAACCAGTAATTCCATTGCTTGGAATTTTCTTTCAGAAACAAAGGCTGTAGGAACAGACACATGAACAAGAATGTTTATTGCAGCACAGTCCACAATAGCAAAAAGATGGAATCATCCCGGATGCCCATCAGCAGATGAACAGATAAACTATGGTACATGTACTCAATGGAACACTATGCTATGACAAGAAACAATGTTGATTTTAGAAAACATCTTATAACATGGTTTCAGTTGGAAGATACTGTGCTTAGTGAAATCATCCAGTGGCAAAAGGACAAATACTGTATGAGAACCCTGTTGTATGGAATTAAAAATAGAATTATCTACAGAAGAAAAAAACCCTTTGATGGCTACAAGGGTGAGGGGAGTAAGGATTTATCATAGATGACATAGCTGATAGATGATAAAAATTTCATTCAGTTACTGTAATAGTTATTTAATAATAATAATAAAGAAATCAGAAAAGCCATGGAATTGAAAAATGAACTGAAGAGATAATGTAAAATGAGTAATAATTATAAATGACAAGAGAATATTGTCAAAAATAAGCAAGAAATTAAAAACATTTACAGAAAACCTTAACCATAGCTCTTTGCTGATATAATTCATTCTGCTGGTAAAATTTGCTATTGAGCCATAGGCCTACAACTGAAGCCTTATAAAACCATCCTCATTGAATGCCTTTTTGACTTGCCTCATGCACTTGCTGTCTGTGTTCTTCTCATCCCCATCCTGCCTGTCTGGCTGAGATTAAAACAGACAATGATTGTGCACTAGCCTGAGGAGTGTCAAGGGACTAAGCAAGAGTCTCCTCAGTTCCCCTTGAGAAGACTATCATGTTTCCTGCCTTTTCTATTCAAAGTAATCGTAAAGAGAAAGTTGCACCCAAGAAAAATGAATATTAGTCTGTGTAAAATAATAGATGAATTTTCAACTTCTGCTGCATCCACAACACACTACCTAAACCATGAAGAAAGACTATTTTTTTATGCAGCAATAAAAGTTTTCAGACTTCTTCACTACCATTTCCATTGGCTAGCCACTGGGGTTTTAAAACTCTGTCAGCGTACTTCTACTTACATCTGTTCAACCTATTTCCAGAACTATACATTTGTAAAAGTTAGAAGGGAACTCACTGTCTTGTGATTTCTTGTCTTTACACAAGCCATTCTTGTGTATTAGAATACTGTTACCTCCGTTGCTTTGTTAGGCAAACTCCTACTTAGTTCTTTAGCATATATGTCATAGCTCCTTTGAAAGTTCTTCTCTGACCACGTGAGGTTATTTGGTACACTTCCTCTGTAATTCAATGTCATGGATTGAATTGTGTCCCCCCCAAAACAGGTGTAGCCGTGTGGCTGGGCCACGATTCCCTGTATTCTACGATTGTCCTCAATTTTGTGATTTTGCTGTGCTGTGTATTAAAGGATTAGGGTGGGACTGTAAATCCCTTCAGAAGATCACCTCCCTGCTCCACTGTAAAGGGAGTTTCCCTGGTGTATGGCTTGCCCCACCCTTAATTCTTTCATTTTACAGGAGATAAAAGGAAAGGGAAGCAGAGAGAATCCAGAACCTCACACCAACAAGCAAGCAGCCCGGAGGGAAAAGCACGTCCTTCAGACCTGAGGATCCCACACCAAGATACTCCCTGGACAAAGATTGATACAATACTGGACTTTCCTCCAGACCTGACAATGAGTAAAGACTTCCCATGGAGCAAACATCTTGAATTTGGACTTGTAGCCTACCAGACTGTGTAAGAATAAACCTTCCTTTGTTAAAGCCATCCACTCACGGTGTTTCTGTTAGAGCAGCCCTAGCTGACTAAAACACTCCCATAACACCTTATGTTTTTACACACATTGCCTTTGAAAAGACATTTGAATCTGAATTCAGAGGACATGCATTCTGGACACAGAAAGCCTGAGTTTGAATCTCAGCTCCCTACTTAACGGATGTGTGACCTTCAATAAGCTGCTTAGCTTTCCTGTGCATTTGATTCCTTGTCGGTGAAAGGGTGATGGTAGTAGCTGTAAGCATTAAAATGTTGAACGTGTGTCTAGTGCTCAACATACTACCTGGCACAGAGGAGGTGCCACAATGTTATGGTTACATGACAGTGACCTTTAGAATAATTGTGAGTTCACTTGATTACCTTCTAGTTTAGAACGGGAGCTCTCTGAGGACAAGATATGTTTCACGTGTTGAGAGAATGAATAAACACTTTTTAAAACAATTTTGAGATATAATTTCTATGTGATAAAACTGACCCATTTTAAGTGTATAACACAATGATTTTTTTAACATGATTATACAGCCATCACCCAAATCCAGATTGAGAGCTTTCCTATCACTTTAATAAGATTTCTCATGCCTGCTTACAGTTAATCCCCCTTCTCATCCCTTTTTATGTTTGAGGAAACTAATATCCAGGAAAATTATTTGACTTTCTTAAAGTCATAGAAATAAGTGTGATAAGCAGGACTAGAACTCAAATTTCCTGATGTCTTTTCTGTCCCCAAACTTTTCATTAAACAATGTTCTCTACTGTGATAACCTAACAGTAATCAAATCTGAGAATAAGATATCACAGTGTCTTTGTTGACAAAAACATTAACTCTGAGTTATTAGCATTTTCATCACCAACACTATTGAGCATTGTAACACCTGACATTCATTGCCTACCTCTCCTGGGCATCAGGGGGCTGGATTCTCTTCTTCAGAATAGAATCTATCACGCCATGTGGCAGCTGCAGCCTTTTCTGAGTTTCAAATGTGCTCAAAGGCATTCCTGTCAGGGCCATGCCATTTTCAGTTTTAATGATTACCTGACTAGCTGCCAACTTTGCAAAGTCAATGCAGAATCTTAGAAATCTATCAGTAAAATAAATGATGCAAGTTAGAACTGCACTGGAAATCCCAGTTCTACGTGAGACAGGGTCATCCTAGTCAAACTTCTGCTTAAGAGTACCAGTGTTTCAGAATAGGAAAGTGGAACAAAAGAAAAACTGATAAATCTGTAGTGATGACATAAAAGACTTAGCTTCCTTTTCTCTGTTAGACTTGATTCTTGATATGTGTAGCTTCTTTCTGCGAATCAAGAAGCCCTCACATATCATAGTTCTATCAATAGTGAAATTACTTTAGTCCCAGAATACCACCTGGATTTGCACAGTCATTGTCCCACCGTGGCAAAAGTGGAGTGTCCCATAAATTCTCTGTGTACCAGTGAAGTTTTTGGTTCACGCTTCAAGCAATGGACTAGATCAGCTCTCACTCTACTCAGCTGTTTATAGCTCACTAATCCAGGGCGATTATTTTGTGAAAACAAGCACTTCTCAAAACACTTTCACAGAGATCTACTTAAAAAGAAGATAATGCTGGCAGATAAAAATGAAAATAAAAAGTTGATGTGTAGTCCTTACATCAAACTAATTAACAGCTTGGCAGTCCTAAGGAGGAAAACACCCAATTATCTCAGGCCAGAATACTGGCCATCAACAATTTTTTAATGCAGCTGGCATAGAAAGTATCACACAAATAACTTTCAGCAAAAGGCTGATGGAGACAGACACTAATGTCCTAGACCAGAGTGAAAATGGAAACTGGAACCCAAAGCAATTAGACTTTTCATTATAGAAAAAGGAACTGTGGCCATTCAACAGCGACATGATTAAGACATTTAATTTCCTCTTGGAAATATACTGTTACCATCTTTTATTCTGCTGTATGTGAGTCTGAGCATTCATTCTGTCAATGTCTAAAGACACCGGTGACATTCATGCCAGCAGTGGAGCAGGAGATGATAGGAAGGCTCTGTCCCCAAGATTATGTTACCGAAAAGGCTGTTTGCCTTCTTGTACACACTCAGGATTTTGTGCATCAATTCAGAGATCTTGTAGATGCTGAACCTTATCTTTAAGAACCCTACTATAAAGCCTTTAAGCCAGTTGCTGTCAAGTTGGCATCTGATTCATGGAGAATTCATGTGCTGCAGAGTAGAACTGTGCTCTACAGGGTTATAAAAAACAAAAACAAAACCCACTGCCACTGAGTCAATTTCAACTCATTGCTACACTATAGGACAGAGTAGAACTGCCCCCAGGGAGTTTCCAAGGAGCACCTGGTGGATTTGACCCACCAACATTTTGGTTAGTAGTCATATCACTTAACCATTACTCCACGAGGGTTTCTGATAGGGCTATAAGGTGCTTGAAACTGAAATCAAATACATTTCCATCAGGTAAATTCTGACTAATAGTGACCCTATAGGAGAGAGGAGTGTTACCCCATAGGGTTTTCGAGGAGTGGCCAGATGATTTGTGCTGCCTACCTTTTTGTTTAGCAGCCAGTCTCCTAAATGAATATAAAATATACAACATATAACAGGACTGTTGCTCAGTGAGTTTGTTTTCATGCAAGAAAATTACCAAAGTGAATACATATATGTTAATTCAATGGCATACGTTGAGTGTCTAATATGAACCAAGAACTGTGCTAGGCAGCAGGGCACTTGGGCAAGGAAATTATTGTCTTTGCCTTTGAGGATCTTCCGTTTCAGTGGGAAAGCCACGTCTGGGAAGCGATTCAATGTAAAATGCTACGGTAGTGGAATGTTTGAGTTACAAGGAAGTGGTGAAGACGAGCTTAAGTTTAAAACTAAAGGGACGGGTGGAGAGGAAGTTCTCATTAACTGATTTTAATTTACTATAGCACATATGCATGCACTACGGGAAGTTATTTCACTTTCACATTGCAAACTATATTAAATACCATGTCCTGTCACTGAAAAGTGGTGACTTACTTTCCCTTATGTTCTGTGTAGGTGGGAGGAGTTGGAAGTATCTTTGTGGTATAAACAGAAAACTTTCAGAATTTGCTACCGAGAGAGTGGGATGCTGATCTAACATACGTAAAACATGAAAGTGATTTTGAAACTGAATGGAAAGAAGACTCACAAGGAACTGTTAACACCAGAGAGGGTACAGATGGTGAGAAGCAGAAACCGCAGACAAGCAACACAGAACCAAAGCAGAACAGTGGACTGAGAGAGCTGAGTGCCTGTGTGCAAGAGGCTTCCTGGAAGAGCAGGTTTCTCTGGGCATTTATCAGTGGAGCTGCAGAGCTTTGGAGCATTTGCTCTACCAGGGCAAATGCCAGCTTGAGGGCCAGGCTGAGAGGCTACAGCAGGAGCATCTGAAGAGACAAAGAGCATGAGAAACTAAGCTGTCTCAGTCTCAAAAGGTATAGCCCTGACTTCAGGGGTCTCTAAGGGCACAGCCATGGCTTCTGGTGTTTCTAAGTGCAGAGTTGCCACTAAGGTGGACTAGGAAAATGGTACACATAAACCAGAGGGAAGCAGGGCTATAGCCCAGAGCCATGGGGCCTCCACACAGAATCACAAGAATGTAGCTAGTTCCTAGAGTCTAGCAGGAAGGGCTACTGCGTAAAATATCTCAGAGGATGAAAGGTTATATTCAATGCCTTGAGGGCTAACATAACGTGTTCTTTTTATTTGTTTGGTATCTGTTATGCCTTCTTTCCCTGTGTTTTCTCCCATTTGTAGTGGAAATGTCTAGCTTGTGCCTGCCTGTTCTGCCACTGTATTTTGGAAGCAGATAACTGCTGTTCTAAATTTCACAGCAGAGGAAAAATTTCTGGACTTTGGACTTGTACTGAAGATTTTTGCTATGATGGGATAACTGTGTCTTACATGTTGCAAGCATGTGGCTTTGGGGAGGCCAAGGGTAAAATGTAGAACTGACCCCCAGAGTATTCAAGGACTTGGCTTGACAAGGGTAAAATGTATTGGATTGAACTGCATCCACACCCCCCAAAAAAGGTGTATAGCAATTTGGCTAGGCCATTACTCCTGGTATGGTGTGATATTCCTATATCCTGTAAACCCTACCTCTATGATATTAATGAGGGAGGATAGGTAGTAGTTGTCTTGGTGGGGCACAACTCAATGTGTAAGATTGTATTGTGCCTTGAGACAACCTCTTGGGATGTAAAACACAGGGAAGCAAGCAGAGAGTCAGGGGCATCCCACCTCCAAGAAGCAGTGCCAGGAGCAGAAAGCGTCCTTGGACCAGTGGCCCTTAAACCTGAGAAGCTCCCAGTCCAGGGCAAGACTGATGACAAAGAGCTTTCTCCAAAGACAAAAGAAAAAACCTCCCCAGAGGTGATGCTTTGAATTTGGACTCTTAGCCTACCTTATCATGAAGAAGTAAATTTCTTTTTGTTAAAGCCATCCACTTGTGGTATTTCTGTTAGAGCAGCACTAGGTGACTAAGAGAAGTCTGAATACTCGCTAAAAACATCCATGAAGTGATGCTACCACTGCAGCAGTCAGAATAATACCCTCCCCGCAAAAGATGTCCACTTCTTAATTCTTGGAAACTGAATATGTTACTTTACAAGGCAAAAGAGACTTTGTAGATACGGCTAAATTAAGGAGTTTGAGATGGGATGGTTATACTGAATTATCTAGGTGGGTTCAGTGTAATCATAGGAATACTTGTAAGTGCAGCGGTCAGAATTAAAGACATGTGAAGATGCTGTATTGCTGGGTTTGAAAATGAAAGAGGGGGCCAGGAGGCAAGCACTGCAGGTGGACTGTAGAAGCTGAAAAAAAAATAGAGAGATTCTGGCACAGAGACTTCAGAAAGAATGCAGCCTTGCTGACAGATTGATTTTAACCAGTAAACGGAAACTCTGACGGTATCGTGGTTAAGTGCTATGTCTATTAACCAAATGTCAGCAGTCTGAATCCACCAGGCGCTCCTTGGAATCTCTATGATGCACTTCTGCTCTGTCCTGTAGGGTCACCATGAGTCCAAACCAACTTGACGGCAGTGAGTGGCAGTGGCTTAACACTTGTTACAGATTCTGACCTCCAGAACTGTAAGATAATAATACATTTGTGTTGTTTTAAGCCACTAAATGTATAGATTGTTACAGCGGCAATAGGGAACTAGTACAGCCACAGTCAGATGTACCTTTTAGACACAAAACTAGAGCATGGCTCTTTCACTCATGAAGCTCATGTCCAATCTCACTATATAACATGGAATGAGTTAAGAATGCACTCAATTTTCATTTTTGATAAATGGCAGATACAAATAAGATTACTCAATCACCTGTGGTAAACTATTATTTTTTCTAGTCTATTCCACCTCAATTGTTATTCTTAGACTAAGGCTGTTTTTTGGGAGTTTGGGTCCCATAGGAATGTTTTCTGCTCAGGACCTCAGCCTTGCCATAAATGGTGGCTGCTAACTACTGAGCAACCAGCTGTTTGCATTAGAATGTTTTCGTTGAGTATTTTCTTACACAACTAAATTAGATCAGCATCAACAAGAAACCTCTGACTCTGTCCTTCTCAAATAGGCCTTCCTTCTGTGCCTTTCCTCTAGGGCCTCATTCCTTTGTATCTTTACGTAGTTTATAGTATGCACATAAAAACATGTTTCTAGAACTTCGGACCTCTGGAGTTTACACACAATAGCCTATGGCACAAAAATGGTTAGAAATCAGTGCTGGAGTCTACATTCTTTTAATGGTTTTGACTCATTCACAATCCACAAAGCTGTAAAAAGAGATCCGAGTTTAAATACTGCCTTGGTGTTTCCCATGTGACAACAGGCAAGCTGCTTGTTTATTAGTGAGCCTCATTTTTCTTGTTTGTGAACTAAGAATAATAATAACAAATTTAGAGAATTAAGGTAAATAAATTAACAGAAGATCCCATAATATATATGCACATTGTAGGTATTCAACAAATATCGGTTCCTTTCCAATTTTCCTTCTCCAGGACCTGTCTTAATATCCTTCCAGAGTTAACAGAATAATCACGTTTCTATGAATTTGCTCCTTTTGGAAAAAACTGCATTTTCAGTCAGTCATCACTTACATGACAGGCACACCAGTCTAGAAAATTTTCTGTGTAATCTTCTCTTTCATCAAGTAAGGCAAATATATCAGCATACAAAGAATTTGGGATTGAGAAACAGGTTACCGACCTGAGCAATCAAACCTCCTAAGACCCTCAGTTTTTAGAAAGTGGTATCCATTTCTTTAACATTATTTTTAGTACCAAACACCTTTTCTATTATTTTTACATACAAATTAGTATTTTGAAAGTTTG
Organism: Heterohyrax brucei; assembly: GCA_028571685.1. Classification (NCBI taxonomy): domain Eukaryota; kingdom Metazoa; phylum Chordata; class Mammalia; order Hyracoidea; family Procaviidae; genus Heterohyrax; species Heterohyrax brucei. The sequence continues at coordinate 52,161,039 of CM053150.1, read as the reverse complement.
ATTGCCAGAATACAACATGTATTATAGAATTGTAGTTCATTTACCTGAAGTTTGTGAATCAATTACAAATAAATCTAATAATCAGAGTTTTGATCAGTTTAATCACCAACAGTTATTGTGATTTCAGGCAAAAGCAAAGCAAAGTAGAAATTCATTTCAAATGTGAGTGGCAATTTTTATTTAGCATTTCTAATATTATGATAACTCTAATTCCTTTATTCCACTCCAACCCCAACTCTGTTCCTCCAAAATAAGCAAACCAGTCTTTGCTAGTGGTCAGTACTCAATTTCAACTCGTAGCCACCCCATATGACGGGGTAGAACTGTCCCATAGGGTGTCCAAAGTTACAATCTTTACGGAAACAGAGCGCTGCACCTTTCTCCAGCAGAGAGGCTAGTGGGTTAGCAGCCTAGTGTATAGCACACCACACAACTAGATCATTATTAACTTTCTTTCATCTCTAAATTCCATTCAAATTCCTAAACAACCACAGGTGCAATTTATCTAATCCACATCAGCAATAATTTTAAACTGCCTCTCAGTTTTCAATCTTATTAGCAATAAGTGTTTTGTGTTTTTCAAGGTTGTTGAGAGGAGTTAAGGAGTTTCTGTTTCCATATGTTTAAATTCAGTGTTACTATGTTTGCTCTGCCTTTTGACCTTTAAGTTGGTATGCCAGTCAGTCAAATTACTGTACTTCTCATGACCTTTTAGAGACTACATCACTAGTATTATTAAGCCTCATTGGGGAAGTGCTCTGCCTTAAACCAATGATTTTAGATGGCTTTAATATTTTTTTCTAGGTTTTTTTTTTTTTTTTAAAGAGTAGCATAACTATGGATACTTTTGATGTCTCTTACCTGCTCACCCAGTCTTGCATTTGTGCTTAGAAAAATCCACTTTCTTGGAAAGGGTGTGTATCTTTCTAGGCCTTGCTTTTGAAGTACATGCACATGGTTTAGAGAGATCCATACACAATGTGCAATATACTGCATTTTTATATTTTAAACGAGTGACATCCTACTTCTGCTTTATCTTTTACAACTTGCTTCTTTTTCCTTCAACATAGTACTTTTGAGATTTAGCCATGTGGATGCATGTTGGATATTAAACAGTGTTATACTTCATTGCATGAATATATTATAGGCTATTCATTCCTTTAACTGATGCTCGCGCTTTAGCAATTTCTTTTTACCTGTGCAAAAGATTCCTGGTGACTGGCCCTATCTGCCTTCCAAATAAGGCTGACTGACTTGGATTCTAACATGGACTAGATAAACTTCAAGCCAAGAACTCATCTGTTTCAAATATAAATTGTCTTGCTATTTTTAGTTCTGTGTCATCTGAGAGAAATGAGAATGTGAAACTTGTTTTATAAGTGTATGATAACACCCAGAATGCTGTCAATATATTGAGGATATTCTAGTCTTCATGAAGTGTAGGTCAGGGCACGCTTCATTAGTTGCTTATCAAAGAAATAGGAATGCAAAAAGTGAGAAGAGTGCCCAGGTGCTTTTTGAAGTAAAGGCACCACTTCTGGAAGTTTTCATAGCTTATATCAGCTATAACATTCATTGAATCATTAGGGAATCAAATTTGCATTACTCAAGTGGTAGTTACTGTTGTTAGGTGCCTTCAAATTGGTTCTGACCCATAGTTATGTGCAACAGAACAGAACACTGCCCTGTTGTGTGCCATCCTCACAATCATTGCTATCTGAACCTATTGTTGCAGACGCTGTGTGAATCCATTTCATTGACAGTCTTTCTCTTTTTTGATGACCCTCCACTTTACCAAGCATAATGTTTTTCTCCAAGGAGTGGAGAAAACATACTCAAGGTGCTTAAAATGAAGCCTCATCATCCTCTCTTCCAAGGAGCATTCTGGTTTACATCTTCCAAGACAGGTTTGTTAATTCTTTTCTGAGTCTTCCATTTGTTCAGTATTCTTTACCAACACCGTAATTCAAAGGCATCAGTTCTTCTGTGGTCTTCTTTATTTACTCTCTAGCTTTTACGCACAAATGAGGTGATTTAAAATACCACAGCATCAGTCAGGTGGTACACCTTAGTCCTCAAAGTGACTGCCATGAATTGAATTGTATCCTCCAAAAATATGGGCATCAAATTGGCTTGGCCATGATTCTCAGTATTGTGTGATTGCCCACCATTTTGTCATACAATGTGATATCCATAAGTGTTATAAATTCTATTTTTGATAAGATTTAATTAGCAACAATCATGTTGATGAGGTGGGACTTAATCTACATGAATAGATTGCTTCTAAGCCAGTGTCTTTTGATATATAAAATCAAAAGAGAAATGAACAAAAACCTCAGACCACCAGGAAAGAAATGTCAAAACAAGAGCATGTCCTTTGGACCTGAGGTTCCTGCTCTGAGAAGCTCCCAGACAAGTAGAAGATTGAGGACAAGGATCTCTCTCAAGAGTCAACAAAGAAGGAAACCCTTCCCCTGGAATTGATTCCCTGAATGTGGACTTCTAGCCTCCTAGACTGTGAGGCAGTAAATTTCTCTTTGTTGAAACCATCCAGTGTGGTATTTCTGTTACAGTACCAGTAGATGACTAAGTCAGTGACATTTTTACTTTTTAACACTTTTAAGAGGTTTTTGCAGCAGGTTTGCCCAATGTAATACGTCTATAGTTTCTTGACTGTTGCTTCGGTAACGCTGATTGTGGATCCAAGTAAAATGAAGTTCTTGAAAACATCAATATTTTCCTCATTTATCATGATATTGCTAATTGGTCCAGTCGTAAAGACTTTCATTTTCTTTATGTTGAAGTGTAATCCATACAGAAGGCTGTCGTCTTCGATCTTCATCAGTAAGTGCTTCAAGTCTGTTTGCTTTCAGCAAGCAAAGTTGTATCACTTGCTCATCACAGGCAGTTAATGAGTCTTCCTCCAATCCTCATAAAATGTTTTCTCCATATGGTCCAGCTTGTTAAATTATTTGCTCACTTTACAGGTTAAATAAATATGGTAAAAGGATACAACCTTAGTGCATACCTTTCCTGATTTTAAACCAGGCGGTATTCCCTTGTTCTCATCACACAATTCTGCATGAGTAGAACTAAGTTCTCTGCAATTTCCATTCCTTGCAATGTTATTTACAATTTGTTATGATGCACACAGTCAACTGCTTTTGCATAGTCAATAAAACACAAGTAAACATCATTCTGATATTCTCTGCTTTCAGCTGAGATCCATCTGATATCAACAATGATTTTCCCTGATTCCATATCCTCTTCTGAATTTGGTTTGAATTTCTGGCAATTCCCTGTCAATGTACTGCTGCAGCCACTTTTGAATGATCTTCAGCAATGCCTTCAGTGCAGCTTGGACTTCTTCCTTCAGTACTGTTGGCTCTTGATCATATGCTACATCTTGAAATGGTTGAATATCAACTTATTTTTGCTACAGTGACTCTGTGTAGTACTTCCATCTTCTGTTGGTACTTCTTGCATCCAATATTTTGCCCATAGATTCCTTCAATATTACAACTTGAGGCTTGAATTTTTACTCAATTTTTTCAATCTGAGAAATTCTGAGCATGTTTTTCCCTTTTAGCTTTCGACTCAGGTCTTTGTATGTTTTATTTTAATACTTTGTCTTCTCAAGCCACCCTTTGAAATCTTCTGTTCAGCTCTTTTACTTCACCATTTCTTCCTTTTGCTTTAGCTACTTGAAGTTCAAGAGCAAGACTCAGAGTTTCTTCTGACGTCCATTTTGGTCTTTTCTTTCTTTCCTGTCTTTTTAACAACCTCTTGTTTCAGGTATGATGTCGTTCCACAGCTTGTCTGATCTATGTTGATTATTGTTTAATGTATCAAATCTAGTCTTGAGATAGCCTCCAAATTCAGGTGGAATGTATTTAAGGTAATACTTTGACTCTTGTGGACTTGTTTTAATTTTCTTCAGACTTCATTTTGAACTTACATATGAGCAATCAATATTCAGTTTTCCAGTTAGTCCTTAGCCTTGTTCTGAGTGATAATATTGAGCTTCTCCACTGTCTCTCTTCGTAGATGTAATCTATTGGATTCCTATGTATTCCATTTGGTGAGGTCCATACATATAGTCACTGTTTATGTTGTTGATAAAAAGTATTTGCAGTGACTAAGTAATTGGACTTGCAAAATTTGATCATGCAATTGCTGGTGTCATTTCTATCATCAAGGCCATATTTTCTGACTACTGACCCATGTTCTTTGTTCTGACTCACATTCCAACCATTAGTAATTATCAGTGCAATCTGATTGCATGTTTGATCAATTTTAGACTGCAGAAGTTGGTTAAAAAAATCGTCAATTTCCTCACCTTTGGCATTTGTGGGTGGTAAATAAATCTGAATAGCTAGATTAGCAGTTCTACCTTATAGGCTTGTGGATATTATCCCATCACTGACAGCATTATACTCAGGGATAGATCTTGAAATGTTCTTTTTGACAGTGTATGCATCTCCATTTCTCTTCAGTTTGCATTCTTGGCATAGTAGACCACATGATTGTCCAATTCAGAATGACCAACATCTGTCCATTTCAGCTCACTAATACCTAGTATATTGATCTTTATGTGTTCCATTTAATTTTTAATGACTTTCAGGTTTTCTAGATTTATACTTTTACATTACACATTCCAGTTGCTAATAGAGGTTTGCAGCTGTTTCTTTTCATTTTGAGTCATGCCTCGTCAGCAAATGAATGTCATGAAAGCTTTACTCTATCCATGTCATTAAAGTTGATTCTACTTTGAGAGGCAGCTTTTCAACAGTCATATTTTGAGTGCCTTCGAATCTGAGGGCACATCTTCTGGGCACACTGTATCAGACAGTGTTCTGCTGCTATTCATAAGGTTTTCATTGGTCAGGTATTTCTTATTCTGGAAGCTCTACTGAAACCTGTCCACCATGGGTGACCCTGTGGTTTTGGAAACACCAGTGGCATAGCATGCAGCATCACAGCAACATACAAGCCACCACAGTAACACGAAGTGACAGACAAATAGTGAATGGCTTAGAGAGCTACTGGTAATTGTGACCCTGAAACCTTCTACTCCTCACATTTTCTTTCACTGAAACAATCACTTTTTTCACATGATTTTCAATAATATGACATTTCTTAAGAATGCTGTTGATGGATTTTAGCAAATAGAGAGCACTTGGAAGTTTTAGAAACAAATAATATGAATTTCCTTAAAAAGGTTTATTAATTCATGTTCGTTATTAAGAAAATGACTTTCATATTTATTATATCCAGTTATTTTATTTTTAAAAAATGTGTCTAGTGATAGACTATGCTAGCAATTAGTCAAGCACAGAAACCAGCTGACCCAGTTGTATAGTTACTAGAGTTGGTGAACACTCTTAATTTTCCATTGCAAAACAAGAAAACCAAGTCAAGTAATTATTTAAAAGCCTTCATTGTAAAATATTTTAAATGTAGCATGAATTACATAAATATTATATCTACAAGATGATATGGATCTAAATTCCAACATAAAAGCAAAACATAAACTGGGATCAGTTACAACTACCAACGTAGTAATTGTTTTATTATTTTGTTGTGTTTGTTACATTATGTGTGGAATCAGAATAACTTATTTTACCCCATGCCCTCTGAATTTTTCTAAGTCTATAAAAACATAAGTTCTTAGTCCTTTCTCTTGTGTTTAATCAGAGTAATTTTGTTTAGTTTTTGGTTCTGAGCATTTATTGATTTTGAAAGAGATTTTGGTTTCCTCCAATACGGTTAGCAGAAGCCATTGGCACTTGTTCTGACCACTGATTTCTGGCCATCACTGCCCTGATAAGAGAATGGCTTTAAATACATTTCTGCATCAAGAGTTTACTCCGACTTACTTTGTTGTTGTTGTTAGGTGTCATTGAGTCGGTTCCAATTCACAGCGACCCTACAAACAACAGAATAAAACACTGCCTGGTCCTGTGCCGTGTCTACAATCATTTTTATGCGTAAGTCCATTGTTGTGGGCACTGTGTCAGTCCATCTCATTGAAGGTCTTCCTCTTTTTCACTGACCCTCTACCAAGCATGACGTCCTTCTCCAGGGACTGATGCCTCCTTACAACATGTCCAAAGTATGTAAGACACAGTCTTGCCACCTTTGCTTCCAAGGAGCCCTCTCGTTGGACTTCTAGAACAGATCCATTTGTTCTTTTGTTAGTACATGGTACATTCAACTTTCTTCTTCAGGACTACAATTTGAAGGCATCAATTCTTCGTCTGCCTTCTTTGTTCATTGTCCAGCTTTCGGATGCATATGATGTGACTGAAAATACCATGGCTTGGGTCAGGCGCAGTTCAGTCTTAAAGGTGACATCTTTACTTTTCAAAATTTTAAAGAGATCCTTTGTAGCAGCTTTTCCCAGTGTAATGCATCTTTTGATTTCTTGACTTCTGCGTCTATGGTCATTGATTGTCGACCATGTAAAATGAAATTCTTTGCAACCTCATTCATTTCTCCATTTATGACAGTGTTGCTTACTGGTCCAGTTGTGAGGATTTTTGTCTTCTTAATGTTGAAGTACAATCTATATTGAAGGCTGTGGTTGTTGATCTTCATCAGTGTTTCAAACCTTCACTTCCAACAAGGAAGGTGGTGTCATGTGTGTAAGGCAGATTGTTAATGCTTCGTTCTTCTTTATATAATCCAGCTTGCCTGCTTATTTGCTTGACATACAGATTACAACATTATGGTGAAAGGATATAATCCTGACACACACCTTTCCTGACTTAAAACAATGCAGTGTCCCCTTGTTCTGTTCTCATGACTGCCTCTTGATCCATATACAGATTCCTTAAGAGCACAGGTAAGTGTTCTGGAACTCCCATTTTATGCAATGTTAGCCAATTTATAGTCAGAACTAAAAGGAGATTCCTCATTACAGAGGATGCCCAGGGTTTCCTACGTAACACTATGTACCTCCCATATCACCCCAAAGCCATAAACTTAGAAGTATATAAATAGACTTAGACCTGAGATTAGTCCTATTTGGACTATGTGGAACAGGTTCTTCAACTTTCTGTGGCCTCTATTGGCTTACTCAGAGTCTACAACCCTATATAAAAATCAATTACTGTCAAGTCAATTTTGACTTGTAGCAACCCTGTACAACAGAACAGAACTGCCCTTCAGTGTTTTCAAGGAGCTGCTAGTGAATTTGAGCTACAGAACTTTTGGTTAACAGCCAAGGTCTTAATGGCTACACACCAGGGTTCCATTTAACTTTAGTGTATTCCAAAACCCACCAAACTTGTTGCCATAGAGTCAATTCTGATTCATAATGCCCCTATGTGGAGGGTTGATGTAACATTCCTTACCATTCTACCACATGAATCTACCTCCCAAGTTTAGCAAGTCTAAGCAACTGTACAACACAGCCCAGTTATTCTGTACCTCCACCACTAGGTATAAAGAATAACAATAACAAGTGTATTGGGAAGAGTTTCCTCCTTTTAATAACAATAATATAAATGTAATTATTAGAAAAATTGATGTTCAATTTTTAATCTAATGAATCCTTTGTGTTTAACAAATAATGTTTACTGTATACAAATATTTCAAGTGATGTACTTTATGCAATGTCTTAAACCATTGCCTAGAGTTTCTGAATACATAAATAATAAAATTTTATTCCTAAGAGGAAATTCTACACCTTGAATTTATGGCCTTGGGTCTCTCTTTACCTAAGGGATAATGTTGACAACAGAATAACACACTTGCTTTATTATAAAATACACAAATTATAAAAAGTTCTAGGCTGATCATCACCCGTATTTGTAATAGTTCTACCAATTAAATGTGCATCTGGAAGAGAGCAAAGAAAACTTTTCCTGTGGCAAAAGTAAGCTGGGAACCAGAAAATCGTAATTTTCACTTTCTCATGGCAGAAAGCAAATATGACCAGAGAAAATCAGAGTCAGAGTGGAGGGAAATGAGGAGGAAAAGGAAAGAGAAGGCAAATGAAGAAAAAAGAAGAGTTAGACGTGAGTGATAATTTATTAATTTGATGGAAACTATAAGATGAGATATCCATGAAAAAAGGAGTATATAACTTAGAAGAAGGCAGGGCCCAAACAAGCACACATGTGACTACTAACAGTAAACATGCATGAGTTCTGCACAGTTCTCTCCTGGGCAAACATCTAACACATGAAGACGTAGGTAAGAATGTTCACAGCACCTTTGTTCGTAACACTCCAAACTTGAAAACCATTCAGATTCTATTATCTGTTCAACTACAGACAACATAGAATAGATAAATTGACTATGGCATAATTCTTACAATGGAATAATACACAGCAGTGAAAGATAATGACCTGCTAGTAGAGGCAGTAATCTGAATTAACCTCACCAGAAACTAAGCCCATTGCCGTCTAGTGGATTCCAACTCAAAACGGCCCCTAGAGGAGAAAGCACAACTTCCCCACAGAGTTTCCAAGGAGCACCTGGTGGATTCAGAGTGCTGACTTTTTGTTAGCAGCCAAAGTCTTGACCATGACACCACCAGTGTTTCCCAGTTAAGCTCACAGACATAGTGTGAAAGAAACCAGACACAAGATAGTATATGTTTGTATTTACACAGAGTTCAAAAGCCAGCAAACTGAATCTATAGTAATAGTCGTAAGAATAATAGTTACTGTTTTAGTCAGGTAGGGCTGCTCTAACAGAAATGCCACAGGGTGGATGGCTTTAAGAAAGGAAAGTTTACTCTTACACAGTCCCCTAGGCTACAAGTTCAAACTCAGGATGTCTGCTCCAGGAGAAGGCTCTGCCCCTTGTCAGCTCTGGAGGAAAGTCCGATATTGCATCAGTCTTTGTCCAGGGAGCATCTTGACGCAGGAACCTCAGGTCTGAAGGATGCGCTCTGCTCCCAGTGTTGCCTTCTTGATGGTGTGAGGTTCCCAGTTCTCTGTTTGCTTCCCTTTCATTTTACCTCTTACAGGATGAAAGGCTTAAGGGTGGGGCAAGCCAAGGAAACTCCCTTTATGGTAGAGCAGGGAGCCAAAGAAATGATCTTATAAAGAGATTTACAGTCCCACCCTAATCCTTTAACATTACAGCATAGGAAAGTCACAAAATGGAGGACAATCAAAAAATATTGGGAATCGCAGTTCAGGCACTTGGCTACACATATTTTTGGGGGGACACAATTCAAACCGTGACACTTAACTTGAGTGTTACTGGATATGAGGATCATGAAAAGACTTCTATTGTACTGAAAACATTATATACTGTAAACTGGGTGATAGCTACATATGCATATACATATGTAAGAATTCATTTAGCTGTCTAATAAAGATTTGTTCACTTTACTGTATACCAAAACCAAACAAAAACCAAAAACCAAAAGCCTACTGTCATCGAGTCAATTCCAACTCATAGTGACCCTGTAGGACAGAGTAGAGCTGTCCCATCAAGCTTCCAAGGACTGCCTGGCAGACATGAACTACTGAACTTTTGGTTAGGAGATGTAGCACTTAGCTACTATGCCACTGTCCTGTATATAACTCAGTAAATAATAAATAGATGTTATTTGTAGGGTATGTGGTGTCAAACACAGCAGAGTGGTATCCAAAATATTTAACAACCAGTAGTAGCATATGATTCTCGACCAATCAGAACCACTGTCTAACCAAATGGAAGGTTTTCCTTGCATGACTCAGTAACTGTTCTTCAGAACAGACAAATTTCATCTAGAGGAGACAGTAATCACAGCTTTGAAAATTGTCCTTTATATGTTTTCTCAGTTCATTACTCAACTTTGATAATTTCCTCAGAACATTATTCTTATTCTGGATGACACTGTTTTTAAAATTAAAAATGTCTGCCTTTGGTTCCAGTTTTAAATTCTTCCTTTTCCTGGTACTCTAGTTTCTCCATTATTCCTTTACACAACCCAAACTTTATCAGTATCCTTTAAATTAAAGGAACCATTTAATGTTGAGGATCTCTTCCTGTTCAAACTTCTTCGTATCTGTTACACTCAGATACATTATATCCTCTGATCCCTGGGTGGCACAAATGGTTAAATGCTTGCTTATTAACCAGAAGGTTGGTAGTTTAAATGCACCCAGAGGCACCTTAGGAGACAGGCCTGGCAATCTGTTTCTGAAAAGTCACAGCCTTGCAAACTCTGTAGAGCAGTTCTACTCTGCACCTGTAGGTTTGCCATGAGTTAGTATACCTTTTACTGGTTTTATTCGTTAACCTTTCTAAGCATCACCCTCTTCATCTTTACTGTTGTTTTTCAGGTTTTAATTTTATCAAAGTCAAATCAGTTCCCATTGCTGTTAATTCCAACTCATAGCAAGCCCGTAAAACAGATTAGAACTGCCCCATAGGGATTCCAAAGCTGTACTCTTTATAGAAGCAGACTATCACATCAGTCTGTTGCAGAGAAACTGGTAGATTTAAACCACTGATCTTTTGACTAGTAGTCAAGTGTTTAACCACTGTGCACCATCTTGAAAATTACTAGTGATAACAAATTAAATAGAAGTTATTGTTGTTAGGTGCTGTTTTAGTTAGCTAGTGCTGTTCTAAGAGAAATGCCACAGAGTGGCTGGCCTTAACAAAGGAAAGTTTATTCTTACACAGTCTGGTAGATTACAAGTCCAACTCAAGATATCTCCTCCAGGGAAAGGCTTTCCCCTTTGTCGGCTCTGGAGAAAAGTCTGGTGTTGCATCAGTCTTTATCCAAGGAGGGGCTTGGCACAGGAACCTCAGGTCTGAAGGATGCCCTCTTCTCCCGGTGCTGCTTTCTTGATGGTGTGAGGTTCCCAGTTCTCTGCTTGCTTCTCTTTCCTTTTATCTCTTGTAGATGCAAGGATTAAGGGTGGGGCAAGCCACATCTAGGGAAACTCCCTTTACAGTGGAGCAGGGAGGTGATCTTCTGAAGGGATTTACAGTCCCACCCTAATCCTTTAACACACAGCACAGCACAATCACAAAATGGCGGACAGTCATAGAATACAGGGAATCATGGTCACATGGCTACACCTATTTTTGGAGGGACACAATTCGATCCATGACAGGGGCCAACAACTTGGCTCTGATTCAGTCACCATATGTATAACGGAACAAAATACTGCCCAGACCCGCACCATCCTCACAATTGCTATTATGTTTGAGCTCGTGTTGCAGCCGCTCTGTCAGTCTATCTCCTTAAGAGTCTTTTTCCTGTTCACTTCTGCCTCTTCTCTGATTCTGCTCTTCCCTGGTCTCTCCTGATAGCTTGTCCAAGGCATGTAAGATGAAGTCCTGCCATCCTCACCTCCAAGGAACAATCTGGCTGTTCTTCTTCCAAGTGAGATTTGTTCATTCCTTCAACATTCTTCACCAACACTGTAACTCAAAGACATCAATTCTGCTCTATTTTTTCTTATTCATTGTCCCACTTACACGTGCATATGAGATGACTGAAAACACCATGGTTTGGTCAGGCACACCTTAGTTCTTGGAGTGACATCTTTGCTTTTTAACACTTTAAAGAGCTCTTTTGCAGAAAATTTGTCCAGTGCAGCTTGGCATTTGATTCCTTGACTGCTGCTGCTTCCACAGGCATTGATTGTAGAGCTGAGTAAAATGAAATTCTTGACCAGTCTTTTTGGCATTGATCATGATGTTGCTTATTGGTCCAGGATTTCTGTTTTCTTTATGTCGAGGTGTAATCCGTACTAAAGCCTGTGGTCTTTGATCTTCATCAGTAAGTGCTTTGAGTCTTCTTCACTTTCAGCAAGCGTGCTTATGTAGTGTGTATAACACAGGGTGTTAATCAGTCTTCCTCCAGTCCGGCTGTCCTATTGTTCTTCATGTAGTCTAGATTCTCAGACTATTTTTGCTTAGCATACACATTGAATAGGTGTGGTGAAATGATACAACCCCAACGCGTATCTTCCCTGACTTTAAGCCATCCAGTATTCCTTTGTTTTATGTGAACAACTGTCTTTCTTTGGAATAGGCATAAATATGGACCTTTTGTAGTCATTTGTCAAGGGCGCTGTCCTCCAAATTGGATGGTATAGATGAAAGAGCACTTCTAGTGCTGAATCGGTTTGTTGCAACATCTCCTTTGGTATTCTGTTAATTCCTGGAACTGTATTTTTCACCAGTGTGTTCAGTGCAGCTAGGGCTTCTTCCTTTAGTACCTTCTGTTCTTGATTACATGCTACCTTCTAAAATGACTGAACATTCAACAATTCTTTTGGGTACATTCCTTGCGTTTTCTTTTGATGCATCCTGTATCATTCAGTAGAGCTTTTTATAGGGTATTTTCTGTTAGTTTCCCCTTTTACCTCCAGTTTCACATAAATCATGAGTTGGATTGTATCCTCTAAAATAATATGTTCTTATCATTATCCAATCTGACCCTCCAGCCTGTGAATGTGACCTTGTTTGGAAATAGAATCTTTGAATTAACTTGAGGTCATATAGAGTGGATACTAATTCCATCTGAGTGGTCTCCTTATAAAATATAAGAACACAGAGAGGACTCAAGGGGAAAATGATATCTTAGGCTGGCTTCTCTAGAGAAGTAAAACATATAAATATACATATACAGAGGTTTGCATCAAGGAGATGGCTCATGTGGTTGTAGAGGTCAGAATGCTATAAGTCCATGGGCTAAGATAAAGGATTCCCTGATACATGCAGATACAAGTGCTAACAAACTGAAGTTCAGCAGGTCAGAGAGCAGGGCTTTTATTCACAATCTGCAAAGATCAATGAATCCCAAGATCGGCAGGTGAAACCACACATAATCTGCTGAAGTCCTAGGAAGTAGACGTCAGATGAACATGAGCCAGCTATAGGATCCAGAGTGTGCAAAATCTCCAAGTCTCATCTGAATGCCCACTTATATTTGATGGAGGCCACATGCTCAAGGAAACTCCCTTTTAACTGACTGGCTACTCACAGCAGATCCCATTGTAGAGGTGATCACATTATATCACATCTTTTTTTTTTATGACTGAGTGAAAAATGTACATTCCTGTATAAATTTACATGCCCACCTATATGCAGCTTCCACTGCTCTCCTTGTCTGGTGACAGCACACTATTCCATCTTATCATGGAAATGATCACAACAGCATAGGACTGCCAAACTATATTGTAACTTCCAGACCACTGAGAATTATGGCCCAGCCAAGTTGACACACAATTTAACCATCACAGATGGCCATGTGGAGTTGCATCTAAAGGAACAATAGTTCAGGGATGTCAGAAGCCAGAAGAAACAAGAAGTAATCTTCTTCTAGAGACTTCAGAGAAAACATGGCTCTGCTGACACCCTAAATTTAGACTTCTCTAGCCTCCAAACAGTGAGGAAATAAATTTATGTTGCTTAGAGCAATGTATTTTGTGATATTTTGTTACAGCATCCTTTAGAAACTCATACACTACCCTTATATGTAAACTTGCTTGATTATTTCTGCTATTTTAGTTCATTCAATGCCAGACCATGCTTTTACTTGTCTCTAGAACCGGGTATCACGCCATTTAAGCTATATAAAAGAAACTGTCACAAGCTTACGGGACAATGGATTGTTACTTGTTGACACTCTAATAATTACTTGAAATCATATCATATCTTAATTTACTTAATATTTGAATTGAGACTTTCTTTTATTCTTATATTACTGGACTTTACGCTATTCTCAGTAAAGTTCAAATTTTTAGAAATTTTTAAAATTATACCAGGTTTTTGTCTTTTTTAACACAGATCCTGTTACTGCTTGTCTTGTAGATTGCTTACCGAGTTGCAATGATGGAATTTCTTTTCTTTGCTATTGTAGAGTGGACTCACTCTTTTCAGACTCACTTCATCTAACAATTTATTGATTTACTGCCTAATTTTGTTGAAATATATCATCATATAACTCTCTACAAGAAAATACTAACCAGAAGGTTTGTTGTTGATAATACCCTGCATACCTGAAAGTGTCTGTAGATGACAGTATGGTTGAACGCAGACTTTTAGGTAGAAAATAACTTTTTTTTTCCTGACTTTTAGGAATCACTGTGTTATCTACTAACTTCCAATTTCACAAATACCAGGCTGAAACCACTCTTAATAAGCCACCTGCTGCAAATCATCTAGTGCTGGAGTAACAGAAATACCACAAGTAGATGTGTTCAACAAACAGATGTTCATGCTCTCACAGTCCAGCTGGCCAGAAGTCCGCATTCACGGTGCCAGCTCCAGGGGACTGTTTTATCACTCAGTGGACTCTAGTGGAAGGTCCTTGTCATTAATCTTCCCATGGTCTAGGAGCTTCTCCATGCAGGAACCCTGGGCCCAAAGGACACGCTGTGCTCCCGGTGCTGCCCTGCTGGTGGCAGTGTGTCCCCATATCTCTCTGCTCATCTTTGTCCTCCAGACCTTAAGAGATTGGCCTAAGACTCCATCCTATTTCATAGCTCTTATCAACATAACCGCTGCTAATCCATCTTACATCATAGTGATAGGATTTTGTACCCCCTAGGCTGATGCCTGGGTAAATCACATCAGCTAACAAAATGCTAGACAGTCACACATAACTGGGAAGTGTGAACTAGCCAAGTTGACAAATATTTCTGGGAAACACAATTCAATCTATGACACCTGCTGTCACAGCTGACTTACAGTTCTATCTCGATGATTTCAGTGTCTAGGTATTTGATATTCTAAGGTTTTGAAAAGCTTAGTGTATGGATTGATCTAACCAATTTAATTGCACCTGATTGACTTATTTAATTTCAAGACTTAACATCCTTCAGTTCTGAGAAATTGTCTTCCGTTGTTCGTTTGATAACTTCTAGCTTTCAATTTTCTCTCTTCTCTCCAATAGAAATTCTGTTAATGGGATACTGAATCTTATCTGTTCCTTCATATTGTCACTTTGTCTTTTAGTTTCATGCTTAGATACTTTTGCAAGTTAATTTTTTAATGTCCTTATTAAATTTCTAATTTTTGCAGTTTTATTTTCAATGTCTAAGAAACTGTTCTTCTGTGATTGTCCCTATTTTAGACCATTTCAAAGAACTGAATGTGACGCTTGTAAAGAAGGGGGCTAGAAGATCTGCCTGCCAATAGCTAGCTGTAAGGTCAGGAGCAACTGGGAGGGCTAATGGGACAAAGGTGCCAACCAACCGTTAAATACGTCCTTCTATAGAGCTCAAATTAAGTGCCTGCTGTTATAGTCAATGGTATTCAGGAAAAAGAAATAAATAAATTCACTTTGGAAAATTGCCATCAAGTGAACACAGCCTGTTGTTGGACCAAAAACCTCACAAGCAAGAGTGTGCTGTTTCCTGATATTAGATCCAGGGAGAAATGAACCTCCCTAAAATATATCAGTGGGACTCTTTTGTGAAATCACATTCTTACTATGCAGAAGAGAAAAACACCAATGAAAGAATAATTGGCAAAAATGTAGTTAGAAACTCTTTCTTCTCTAAGAAAAACAATGTTGAATCAGCAGTAAATGTTTACATTGTCATGGTGACTTCCAAAAAAAGTATTTTGTAGTTCAATTTAGAAGGAGGAAGACTAATTTTGAAATTTAGTTCTGTTGTTAATTAATCAGCATCATTGGCTAAGAAAATTAAACATCTTGTGCCTTAGTATTCTCAGTTGAAAATAGAAATATGAGTATCTGCTTCACAGTGCTGAACATATGTTAGCTATTATTCTTATTAGAAAAACTAATAATCAATGAAGTAGAAGAACGTAACTGGAACTACAGTGGGAGAAAAATAGCATGGAGAATGTCAGGTTGTAATTGTAGCTGACAGACTGTTTATGAGCAAACAGTCTCATTTTTCTAAATACTAGGAAATGCTTGTGAACGGTTATTGTAGGGGTGTGCAAAGGAATTCTGAGTGTACAGATTGGGATAAGAATAGTAACTTTGAGTATTAATGTTTATGTGCCTTTATCTCTGCAGGCCAGTGATAATTGCCTACACTTGACAAAAACGTTAATAAATACTGTTCCTGCTCCTTGTGTGTTGCCTCCATGGGGAGGATTTGGTGACGCCAGCATTTGAGTCTGGGTAATCTCTAAAGAGATGCTCAGTTTTCCTCCTTGTAAGGTCTGTCTGTTCATGTGTCAACTTCGAGAGCTAGGAGTCTGTTGCATATTCAGTAAGATATCCTTAAAATACATCATCATGTCTACAGAAGGAATAATTATTTTCTAAAACTCTAAGATCTATCAGATGTCAATAGAGAACTGAAAATGACAATAAGCCACTTTCTAGGTGAGCTACAGTTTACTCACCTCAAAAATCAGATGACCACACAATCTCCATCCCAGACCTTACATGAAGATTAAATGTCGTATATATATATATATATATTATGTGAGACAGTAAATACTACATAGAATACGGGGCAACAAAAACAAACATTAATTCTCTGTACAGAAGTGTTCTATCTGCTTGATATAAGGATTCGTTAAGGTACGTAGGTAAAGGGGAAAAAATAGCAGAAGTCTCATAGTTATCATACAGAATTTGAAAAAAAGAAGGAGAGCATTGTTGCAGAGTTGATTCTGACTCATGGCGACTGCGTGTGTTACACAGCGGAACTCCAGTGTCTTTACAGAAGCAGGTCACCAGGCGTTTCTTCCACGACACCTCTAGGTGGGTTCTAATTGCCAACATTTCATCACTTAAAAAAAAAGAAAACACAAAAAAACATAGCCACGGAGTCAATTCCAATTCATAGCAAACCTATAGGACAGAGTAGAACTGCCTTACATGGTTTCCAATGTGCTGCTGGAAGATATAAATCGCTAGCCTTTCACTGTTAGAAACCCACAGTTCAGCATTAAATCATAGTATTCCAGAGTGTCAGCACTTAGAGATTCTCCACCCCTGAGAGGTTTCCTTTTGGTGACTGACCGATGCCACTTTCCTTATGGGTGCAATTTGTCTCATCTAAGAATGCTTTCTTCCTTTATTTTCCCACAAATGTCCTTTTTGTCTTCCAAGGGTTAATGTCATGTTGATAGTTTCTGAGATTCTTCTTTGCCCACAAAAGCCACCAGATACATACAGTATACATTACAATTAACAGGTCTGTAAAATCCTTATTAACTTGTTTACGAGTCCTACTAGAGTGAGATTTCAGTCCCGTCTGGCTAGGCCTAAGGCCTGTCCCAACCTCTACTTCAGCATTGGTAACAGACCCCCAGGCACAGTGAGGTCACCACTTGAGTTGGCACTCTGACAACTCGGATTTTCAGTTTCTCTTCTTTTCTAACAACTAGCAGTCTCCATTCCTCTTCGTTCCCTTTTGAGTTCTGCTGTTCATCTCTTTTAAATCATATTTCATCTAGCATTTCTAGGAGTTGGTAGCAAGTTTCTTTTTATATTAACTGAGTCTACCATCTTGCCTGAACTGTTCTGTTTGCTAGAAGTATAACTCTCCTAATTAAAATATCTGTTTGTCAACCCCAGCAACAAGACCCATGCTTCTCAGAAGTGGATTTCAGCACACTTTAAAGACACAGGTGTCCGTAACAGCATTTGCTTCACATCTTTAACATCTCATTTATCAAAATAACTGGCACCTAAATTGTATCCCAAAGCCATTTTTGGCAATGTACTAGTTCTCGTGGCTCTTGAACCAGCTCTCTTTTTGCCTCAGCCCACAGGTAGCATTGTGCCCCTTGTCAGGAAAATGTGTGCACTTCGCAGGTAATTTCCAAGGTGCCAGAGAAGTGAAGAGTTATGTGTGTGCACTAATGAGAAAGCTCTAATTTACCCTATTTGTAGTTTGCCTAGATCCTGACTCACATGTTAATCACATTCTTTGCTTTAGCTTGGATATACAGATTATGAGTGTGCCTTTCTGCTCCTTAGTAGAATTAAGGTGCAGCATTCCTAATTTGTGGAGGCAGGTTTACTAGACTTGACTAATAATGGATAAGAGGCAGCAATTAAATGCAGTATGATGAATTATAACTTTTTTAGAGATACTGAATCTAGTGTTAATTTGGTGACAGTGATGACATTCAGAATTCCTTTTCACTTTATAATTTACATTTCCAGTTATTCTTCACACAGAGACCAATTTATGAGAGACAACTATTGGCATATAAAATACGCAGCTGTTCTAGAAATTATGAGCATACTGTTTGTCTTTTCAGAATATACAAGCTCTTAATTATCTTCCATAAATAGCTGCATTCAATTTGTTTCTTTTTATTCTCAGATTTATCTTGAATGTCTCATATAAACATAATTTAGCTGAACACAATATAGCTGAATACAATATAGCTGAAGTGGAAAAAAAATTAATAAATGTTTGGCAAGAGCTAGGATGTTTATTTATCCTAAGATAGAACAGATAAAATTCTATCAATATAAACCATTAAAGAAAGTGGAATAGTATCTAATTTTCTCATTCTGTAATACTGAAAAGTATTCTCTTCATGCTCTCTGAAGACATTTTGACCCCTACTTTCTAGTTTCTTTTTTCATAATGTCCCCTTTATAAGTAGATCTTTAGATATCATTGTGCACGTTGTAGGCTATAGACACTATTTGAAATATAAGTTATTTGCTATACATAGTTATGTAACATCTTACATGTAGAATATAGGCATACCATAGAGATAGTGAAGGTTTGATTCCATATCATAATGATTAACCAAAGTTTTGCAATAAAGCAAGTCAAATTAATTTTTTGGTTTCCCAGTACACATAAAATTTACGTTTATACTATGCCATAGTCTGTTGATACTGTAGTCTATTAATGCAGTAACATTGTATCTAAAAAAAACAGTGTGCATACCTTAAATGAAATACCTTACTGCTAAAAAATACTAACCAACTGATCTGCATAGCCATGACAATTTCTTAAAATAAGACAATGATAAAGTTTGCCACTTTGATTGACTCTTCCTTTCAGAAAAGATTTCTCTGTGGCATGCGACGCTGTTGGAGAACATTTGACCCACAGTAGAGCTTCTTTCAGAAATGGAGTCAGTCCTCTCAGACTCTGCCTTACCTTCATCAACCAAGTTCATGGAATATTCTAACGACTTTGTTGTCATTTCAACAATACTTTCAGCATCTTCCCTGGGAGTAGACTGCATTTCAAGAAACCACTTTCTTTGCTTATCCATAAGCAGCAAGTTCTTATCCTTTCAAGATTTATAGTGAGATTGCAGCAATTCGATCACATCTTCAGGCTCCACTGCCAATTCTAGTTCTCTGGCTATTTCCCCCGCATCTGCAAGTACTTCTTCCACTGAAGTCTTGAACCTCTCACAGTCACTCACGAGGTTGCAGAAGTTGAAATCAACTTCTTCCAAACTCCTGTTAATGTAGATGGTTTAGCCTCCTCCCATGAATCATGACTGTTATTAATGGCATTTAGAATGGTGAATGTTTTCCAAAAGGTTTTCAGTTTATTTTGCCCAGATCCGTCAGAAGAAGAACTATGTATGGTAGCTATAGCCTTACAAAACATACTTCTTAAATAATAAAACCCGACATTCAGAATTACTCCTTGATTTGTGGACTGCAGAATGGATGTTGTTTGTTGCTAGGTGCTGTTGAGTCAGTCCCAGCTCATAGAAACCCTGTGAACAACACAATGAAACACTGCTCAGTCTTGTCCCATGTCCACAATCGTTTTTATGCCTAAGCCCATTGTTGTAGCCACTGTGTCAATCCATCTCCCTGAGGGTCTTCCTCTTTTTCACTGACCCTATACTCTACCAAGCATGATGTCCTTCTCCAGGGACTGATCCCTCCTGGTAATATGTCCAAAGTGTGTAAGATGCAGTCTTGCCATCTTTGCTTCCAGGGAGCACTCTGGTTGGACTTCTTTCAGAACAGATCTGTTTGTTCTTGTGGTGGCCCATGCGACATTCAACATTCTTCCCCAATACCACAATTCAAAGCCATCAATTCTTCTGTCTTCTTTGTTCACAGTCCAGCTTTTGCATGCATATGGTGTGACTGAAAATACCTTGGCTTGGTTCAGGCACATTTTAGTCTTCAAGATGATGTCCTTACTTCTGAATACTTTAAAGAGGTCCTTTGCAGCAGATTTTCCCAATGCAATGTGTCTTTTGACTTCTTGAGTGCTGCTCCATGGGCACTGATTGTGGACCCAAGTAAAATGAAATCTTTGACAATCTCAGTCTTTTCTCTGTTTATGACAATGTTGCTTACTGGTCCTGTTGTCAGGGCCAGTTACTTAGCAGGCGTTTTATGTCTCCATCAGAGCTCTTGGGTCACCAGGTGCCTAGTTAATGAATAGCAATACATTGAAAGAAGTATATATACATATATAAGCATATACACATATGTATATATATATATTCTCAGTAGTAGGTCTCAACAGTGGGCTCAAAATATACACTAAACTATGTTGTAAACAGATATGCTGTCATCCAGACTTTGTTTTTCCGTTTATAAAGCACAAGTGAAGTAGAGGTATATATACATATATATACCTCTTAAGGACCTCAGGATTTTTGGAGTGGTAAACGGGCATTGGCTTCAACTTAAAGTCACCAACTACATTAGCCCCTCCTGAAAGTCAGCCTGTCCTTTGCAGCTTTGAAGCCAGGCCCTAACCCATCTAGCTACGGAAGTTCTAAATGACATCATCCTCCAATACAAGGCTGTTTAGCCACCTTCATCAATTATCTACACTGTGTCTTCTGGGTAACCTGCTGCAGCTTCTGCATCAGCACTCACGGCTTCACTTTGCACTTTTATGTTGTGGAGACAGCCTCCTTCCTTAAGCTTAAAGTAACTTTGTTAGCTTCAAATTTTTCCTCTGTAACTCCCTCACCTGTCTCAGCCTTCATAGAATTGAAGGGAGTTAGGGCCTTGCTCTGGATTAGGCTTTGGTTTAAGAGAATGTTGTGGCTGGTTTGATCTTCTATACAGACAACTAAAACTTTCTCCATGTCAGCAATAAGGCTGTTTCACTTTCTTATCACTTGTATGCTCACTGGAGCAGCACTTCTAATACCCTTCAGTAACTTTTCCTTTTCATTCACAACTTGGCTGGCTGGCACAAAAGGCCTAGCTTTCAGCCTGTATCAGCTTGTGGCTTACCTTTTTCACTGAGATGAATCTTTTCTAGATCTTGATTTAAAGTGAGATGCATTCAGCTCTTGCTTTCAACTGAACACTTTGAGGCTGCTGTAGGGTTATTAACTGGCCTAATTTCACCGTTGTTGTGTCTCGGGGGTTAGGGAGGTCCCAGGAAAGGGAGAGAGACGGGGCCGTGGCCAGTCAGTGGAACAGTCAGAACACATGCAACATTTATCAATTAAGTTTACTGTCTTATGTGGGTGCTATTTGTGGCTTCACAAAAACACCTACAGTAATAACATCGTAGATCACTGATCATAGGTCACCATAGCAGATACATTAATAAAGAAAAAATTTGAATATTTCAATAATTATGAAAATGTGGCACAGAGAAATGAAGTAAGCATGCCAAAAGACTTGTTCAGTGCAAGTTTGCTACAAACCTGAAATTTGTCAAAAAAAGTACAGTATCTGTGAAGTGCAATAAAGTCATAAAATGAAGTATGTCTGTGCAAAGGTAGATGCAAAAAGGAAGGTGTTTAAAGTGTGAGGAGTAAGTAGAAAAATACCATAATTGTCAATAAAATTTATAGTGATTATAATCTTAACTGTGATGTAGCATTTCTTCTTCAGTTTATATTCTAGCTAAAAGGAAATCAAAAGAACATTAAGCAACTTTTTCCTTTATTACCCAAAGCCTTAGCACAGGGTGGAGGTTGAGAGATAGGGTAATTAGAGAAATTACTGGACTTCTTTGGGACATAGACTGTGGTGTGGGGACTACTGGTTTCTCAGAAAAGCTCTGAATCCTATGTGGCAACTCATCCAATGTGTCAAAGGGATAGGGGATGGCCAGAGCAGAGAGATACATCTAAACTGACAGGTTGGATAACATTCTTAAGTGCCGATAGTCAATATGAGGCATGCATAATATCCAACAGGGAAACCCGGGGACTCAAAGGAGGTGTGGGAGTGCTGGAGGCAGGTGGATCTAAAGAGCTCTGTAGTGGATTGATGATCAGAAACAGTGATTTTGACCCTAAACCCTGAGGCAATGAGAGGTTCAAGTTCACTAACACTGGACACTAGTACATGCTCTTATGCTAGGAAACAGAAGTCCTCAGATCCTTGCCACTGAATTGATGCCAATTCATAGCCACCTTATAGGATATAACAGAACTGCCCCATAAGATTTTCAAGGCTGTAATCTTATGGAAGAAGACTGCTACATCCTTCTTCTGGAGAGTAGAAGATGTGTTCCAGTTATGACTTTTTGGTTCTCAGCTGCGCACTTAATCACTGCTTAATCACCAGGGCTCTTACGCTCAGAACAGTTAGTTTTGTTATCATAAAGATAACAGTGAAGCAGGCCAGCATCAAAGATATAAAGAATGAGCCAAATCCACCAGAAGCCCACCATATTAGAAAGTTTGTACTTAGAATTTACTAAATTTGTAGTCTTTTCCCGAGTAAAGACTATTTAAACTTGGTATGCAGACATGCTCGTGGCACTAAGGTCTCTTACTGGCCAGCTTCTTGTCTGTCACTGAGCCTAATATACCTGTACTAAAATTGCCAGGTTCAGCAGTAGCTCCAGTTAAAGATTAGTTACCTTATAGAAAAGAGATAAAAATACATTCTTTGGCATGTTTGAGCTGAAGTCAGTAGATACCTGTCTTGCACGTCTATATTTCAGTGTCTTTCTTCCTGCCGTTTATATGGGAGCATCAGGCAGCATACATGTGTCCCAGATTAAAGAAGAAATCTTTTTATTAGATCACTTTTCTTGGTGTGTGCAAATCCACACAGCAGTGCCATGACTTGTTCCAGGAAGGAGAGTTTTTTCCTGCTCATGATGGTCAAAAGCTATCATTTGCAAATCATACATCAGTGCTTTTGGGGGAAAATGATATCTTCTCTTAGAAACTCCTGGTGTAGCTAAGGCTTTCTGTTGGTCCCATGCTTCCTTCCCCACTAGACCTTACACTTCTTTCATTTTAAGGACATCGCTTTACCTGGGCCAGATCACATAACCTATTTAGGGGGGAAAAAGAATAAAGGAACCAACTATAGTTGGAAATCTCACTCTCCAAAAGAGGTTATCTGTACTGCTGTAAAATTATTCTTTTCTAACTGTCATGGATTGAACTATGTCCCCCCAAAATATGTGTCAACTTGGTTAGTCCCTGATTCCCAGTATTGTGTGGTTGTCCTCCACTTTGTGGTTATAATTTTATGTTAAATAAGATTAGGGTGGGATTATAAGACTCTTATCAAAGTTATATCCCTAATACAGTGTAAAGGAAGTTTTCCTGGGATGTAGCTTGTACCATCTTTTAGCTTACAAGAGATAACAGAGAAGGGAAGCAAGCAGACAGGGACAGACCTCACACCACAAAGGAAGGAGAGCTGGAAACAGAGTCTACCCTTTGGACTGGGGGTTCCTGTGCAGAGGAACTCCTAGCACAGGGGAAGATTCGTGAGAAGGAATTTTCTGCAGAGCCAACAGAGAAAGAAGGCCTTCCCCTGGAGCTGAAGCCCTGAAACTGGACTTGTAACCTTAACCTACTAGACTATGAGAGAGTGAGTTTTTCTTTGTTAGAGCCATTCTTTTGTGGTATAGTCAGGCTACTTTTGAATACATGACCATCTTTCTGATGGGAAACATGAGCATTCAAAGTAGAGCATATAGGATTTTAATACAAACCTGGGTAGAATCCTGGCTCCAGCTCTCTGGGTAAGCTGAACAAGTTACACACGTCCAGGAGTACTTCAGTTCCTTGATCTCTAAATTATGTGGGTAGCAGGGGGTGGCAATAAATGTGTTGACCCTGTAGTGCTGTTGTGAAAATTAAATGATGTACTGTAATTAAAGTGCTTAGCAAAGTACTTGGCACAAAATAAAGTTCTCAATAAAAGTCACTGTCTTTCAAATGGAAACTTTAGCTCCCTGTGTATGATTAAAGTGATGAAATTTTGTTTTAGCCTATCTATCTCAGCTCACATGGTCAAAGTTTAGTATCTTCATTTTTATTGATTACTTTTCTCTTACTCATCATTTGAGGCTGACCATATTATTTTACAGTATGTTTTTTCATTATATCTCTATTCTTTTCTCTATAAGGCCAACTCATTTTGATTTAAGGTAGAGAGATGCAACATTGATTAGTGATTCTTTATGCTTTGGATATGTAATTTAAAAAAAATGATCCTCAAGAGAATTTCAAAATTCATATATTGATAATTATGATAATTGGTACACAAACTTATAGGTGGAATAAGGAAAAGCTGAGTTACAGTCTGAGTAAGAAGTGTAGTATACAGCCTCATATATGTTCCATGCATGGCTAATAATTCGCATGAGTTTGTAGAATAAATACTTTAGAAAGTTCAAAATTATACATGTTTCAATGCTAGGAAGAAAATGTGTTTTTTTAAAAAAATACAATCATACTTGGCTGTACCATAAGCTAAAAGGCTTTTTAAATCCAATCCAAATTTCAAAAGACAGGGTAGCAGGTATAAGGGTCTGGGGACCATGTTTTCAAGGGACATCAAGATTTATTGGTATAAAAAGTCTTCTCTGAGAGTGTTCTTTACCCCATGTTGGTGAGTGGTGCCCGGGGCCTTAAAAGTCAGCTAGCTGACTCTAAGGATCATCAGTTGGTCCAGGCATCCCTGGGAAACACTAGACATGAGACAAGATGAGCCCAGGAGACAGAAGGACACATGTTCAGGAGACCACATCACCGGGAGAACAGAAGAACTAGATGGTGCCTGGCTACTGCCAAAGAGCAGCCCTGAGAGGGAACACAGTGTATATTCCCTGACTTAGCATGAGGGAAAAGGGTGTGTAGATCTAGAACTCTATTAAAAGACCAGACTTGATGGTCTGGTAACCTTGAGGGTCCCCCGAGAACATGGCCCCTAGATTTGTTGCTAGCCAGAGCCAAATCCGTTGCTGAAGCCATCAGTTCAAACAATGGACTGGACCTGGGGACACAGAGTCATGCCAGAAGTGTGTGTACTTTATGGTTTAACATATGTAGGAGGCTGTCCTACCGGTTTCTATTTAGAGGGGAGTGGAGGGGACAAGTGTTGGTTGAGCAGATACTTGAAGTAAAGAATGGAAAAGTAGAGTTTGCTACCACAGGGTGAGGGGAGCAGATAAAGCTGTAGAGAAGTGCGTGCTTCGGGTTTTATATAAAATTTGATTTGGATTATAAACATTAATTTAATCATAATGAAAAAGAGAGAGAAAAATATAGTTGTACTTAGAAAAACAAGCTGGAAATTGTTGATTCCTAAGTAATATTTCAGAATTAAAGGAAGAACACTAAAGAAAAGAAAACTAGGATGTACTCTGGCTCTTCTTCTTTCTAGCCTTCAGCTCATAGATGTGAACAAAACAAAGAGTTTGGACTCAAGGCATTTACCAATTTGTGTCTGCTTTGTTCACATATATTTTCTCCACAAAAATAGGAAAAATAAAAAATATGACACAGCTTTAAACCACCTCCTCTTTTAATAAACTCTAATATTCTGTTAGCCTCAATAAATGTGGATATAGGCAGAGGTTACAGAGAGATATAACAGGCTATGTTACATTCATGATAGGTCTTACACCATATCATGTATAGGAGTTTGGCCTCTTGCTGGGAAGCCTGAGAGGGCAGAGGCCATATCTACCAGCTAATTGCTGAATTTCTAGCTCTTTTGTAATGTCTGACACATTATAAATGTCTATTGCTTCTATGGGCATTGATTGTGGACCCAAGTAAAATGAAACCCTTGACAACCTCAATCCTTTCTCCATTTATGATAATGTTGCTTACCGGTCCAGTTGTGAGGATTTTTGTTTTCTTGTTGTTGAGGTGCAATCCCTTCTGGAGGCTGTGGTCCTTGATCTTCATCAGTAAGTGTTTCAAATCTTCTTCACTTCCAGCGGGTAAGGTGGTATCATCTGCATAACGCAGATTGTTAATGAGTAGTCGCAAACCTGCTGCCTTGTTCTTCTTCACATAATCCAGTTTCTTGCATTAGTCGCTCGGCATACAGATTGAAAAGGAATGGTGAAAGGATGCAGCCTTGACACACATCATTTCCGACTTTAAACCTTGCAGTGTCCCCTTGTTCTGTTCATACAACTGCCTCTTGATCCATGTGCAGACACTTGAAGAGTACACTTAAGTGTTCCAGAATTCCCATTTTATGCAATGCTAGCCATAATTTGTTATGATCCTCACAGTCAAATGCCTTTGCATAGTCTATGAAACACAGCTAAACTTCTTTCTGGTGTTCTCTGCTTTCAGCCAAGATGCATTTGACATCAGCAGTGATATTCCTTGTTCCATATCCTCTTATGAATCCAGCTTGAATTTCTGGCAGTTTCTTGTCAATATTCTATTGCAGTTCCTTTTGAATGATCTTAAGCAAAATTTTCCTTGTGTGTGATATTGTTTGGTAATTCCTGCATTCCTTTCTCTGGAATGGGCATAAATAGGGATCTCTTCCAATCAGTTGGCCAGGTAGCTGTCCTCCAAATTTCTTGGTATAGATGAGTGTGCACCTTCAGTGCTGCATCCACTTGTTGAATTATCTCAACTGATACTCTATCAATTCCTTGAGCCTTGTTTTTTGCCAATGCCTTCACTACAGCTTCGATTTCTTCACTCAGTACTACTGGTTCCTGATCATATGCTACCTCTTCGATACGGTTTACTGTGCATTATGTAAACAAAATGAAATTCAGTAGTACAAAAAATATGTGCTGGACCTATAAAAGTTGAGGACTATGATTTACCCTGAGGAAACAAGATCCTACCCCTTAAAACAGAGTGAGACAAACATCTATGAGATGGCGTACGGTAGAACTAGCTACAGAAGCATTTAGCTCGGTCTGGATGAAGGCTCTGTCAAGGTGTTTCAGAGTACATGATCTCTGACCTGAATCTTGGAGAACAAGTAAGATATAGACAAGAGAAAAAGAGAGAGTTTTCCATAGATAAAGGCATTTGAGTTCTGTAGCAGTTTGATCTCTCCAAAGATTTCAAGTTACAGTCAACTAGTTAGCAACTGATAGCAACTTGGAAAATCTAATATATGAGTTTTGACTTAGATAGATTTTAATTTATTTAGTAATTAACTGTATACCACAGTGGTTAAATCCAGAGAGAATCCTAACTGAGAATTCATTTAAATGAGTAGCATTAAGAGGTTGGAACGTGGTGCAATAATGGCAGCATTCAGATCAATGTTTCTAACGGAAACACAAGTATTAATTTTTAATAGATTTGAGTTATTATTATTTTTTTAATTTCAAGGCAAATTCACAGTCAAGGAACCCAAAGACCACTGCTGTGAAGTAGATTGCGGCACATAGTGACCCTACAGGACCTAGTAGAACTGCCCCACATAATTTTCAAGGAGTGGCTAGTGGATTCAAACTGCTGAACTTCTGGTAGCAGTCTGAACTCTTGACTCCTGTGCCACCAGGATCAAATTTAGAAAAGTGACTTTTATTGACATCTATCAGCCATTGGCTGCTGTAATAACTGTAACACTACAGTTACATAAAGTATATGAAAACCCAAAAACATTCCAGGAGTATATCTGAGGTTACAATTAAACTCCGGGAATATATGTTTCATACACAGGTTTCTGACAATTACACTCTTGTTTTTTTTCTATTCTATGTTGACTCATATTCTCTAGTGGTATTGTGGAGACCAAACAAAAGCAAAACAAAACAAAACAAAACCCACTGCCATTGCATTGATTCCAACTCATAGCAGCCCTATAGGATAGAGTAGAATGGCCCCATAGAGTTTCCAAGGAGCCCCTGGTGGATTGGAACTGTCCACCAGCCATAGCAACCAAACACTGCATCACTAGGGTTTCTGTTGTGGTGATCCAAAAACCAAACCCTCTGCCATCAAGTCAATTCCGACTCATACCGACTCTATAGCACAGAGTAAAACTCTATGGAAACTCCACAGAGTTTCCAAGGACAGCCTAGAGGAATCGAACTGCTGACCTTTTGGTTAGCAGATATAGCAGCTAATCCATATGCCACCAGGCTTTTCATTGTGATGATAGTGATACAGAATTCCTTTTCAACCATGCTTCCGCTTACATAGTCATTCTTCAGTACTCACTTCATTGTACTGCCAGTCAGTGGAAAACTCTGGCAGCATAGTAGTTGAGAGCTATGGCTGCTGACCAAAAGGTCAGCAGTTCAGATGCACCAAGCACTCTTGGGAAACACTGTGGAGCAGTTCTGTTTTGTCCTAAAGGTTTACTGTGAGTTGGAATCAACTTGATGGCAATGGGTTTGGTTTTTTGGACTATTCTATGAATACAGTTCAACCAAAGGAAATGACCAGCAATCTCCACCTTAACAAATTCCAGAGGCCCTCTCTGGTTAACATGATACACTTGATTCTGCTTTCCTGCTTAAATCTTTTTCAATTATCTTGGACTCACAGCCTTCTTATTGAGCTATTTCTCCTCAGTTTGTAACTTAAATATTAATGTTTTACATAGAATTCTATATCATGCCCTCTCCACTTCTCTTGCTGTCCCTCTCTTTCCCTGGATGACTGTGTCACTTATCATGGTTTTAGTCACCACCTACATAATAATGGGAAACCCCAGTGGCACAGTAGTTAAGTACTATGGCTGCCAACCAAACGGCTGGCACTTCCAATCCACCGGGGACTCCTGAGAAACTCTGCAGGGCAGTTCTACTCTGTCCTGTAGGGTCACTATAAGTCAGAATAGACTTGATGGCAGTGGGTGTATATATATATATATATATGACTTAAATATTACTATCACTACTTTGATCTCTCCGTTAGGTTTAAGGTGCCTGTCTACTATACCAACCAGGAATCATTATATAGATGTCTCAAGTAATTCAAACCCAACATTTCAAAGCTGATTTTTGTGTGCTTGATTGTTGAAATTATCACTCTAGATTTATTCATTTCATATATCTTCTGACATTGTCTACTGTATGACTCCATAGGTTCCTCTTACTTCATCGCTGTGCAAACCAGCAGTCGTGAAGGTTTCATCAGAAAAACAGAACCACTGAGAATGGCACAGAATACGAATTTATATTTGAATTTGATTCTATGGAATTATAGGAACTGGTTAAATAGTTTATGTACAGACACTGCTTTTGCATCTAGTGCTGGATCTGAGTCAGGATTTAGAAAACATTAGGAGACCTGGTGAGAACTGGAAAGACTGTGGGCTCAAGCCGGTAACGTGAGCCAGCACACCAGCAACAATGTTTATGAAGCACAACTGTACCCGCTGTCTCCACTAACATTCCCGTCATAAGAAGACTATGGACACCCTGGTAATGTAGTGGTTAAGTGCTAAGGTTGCTAACCAAAAAGTCGGCAGTTCAGATATGCCAGACACGTCTTAGAAGCTCTATGGGGCAGTTTTATTCTGCTGTCTAGGGTCACTGTGAGTCAGAATTGACTCCACAGCAGGGAGTTTGGTTTAGGTTTTAAGACAGTGACTGCTGTTTCATTCTGTGTTTTGGCGAGGGTCTCTAGAAAAGCAAAACCAGTGAAGCATATATATGAATATATATAAAACCACACCTATTGTCTTTGAGTCAATTCCAACTCATAGTCAATTCAACCATAGGACAATGGAGAGCTACTCAATAAAGTTTACAAGGAGCAGCTGGTGGATATGAACAAATGACCTTTTGATTAGCAGTTGGGCTCTTAACCACTGTGCTACCAGAGTTGTGTAAGTGTGTGTGTGTGTGTGTGTGTCTCAAGGAAATGGTTCACACAATTGTATGGGCTAGAAAGTCAGAAATTTAAGGGTCAGATGCAGGCGGGATGCTTCCCCTGACTCACGTGGTAGCAGGGGCTAACAAAACCAAAATCTTCAGATCAGGCAGTAAGCTGCTGCCTCATGTCCCAAGAACCAGAGGTTAGAGGATAAAAAGATGAAGGCAGAATCAAATGCAGGATCAAAAGAGAGAGACAGAGGTGCTTTGCTCCAGCATCTATATACTCGTATATTGAATACAGGCCATACCCCTAAGGAAACTCTCTTTGAACAGATTGGCAGCTCACATCAGATCACCAAATGGAAGATAATCATAATCTCTTGCAAACCACTGAAATTCATGGCCTAGCCAATTTAACACACAGCGATCACATTCTAACTTCCAACTCTCACACAGAATGTTTGGCAAGGTCCACACTAACCTGGAACTATACAGGGAGAGGAATGCTGAGAGACGCTGTTGCAGCTTAGCTAAGTTAATACAACACAAACCTATCTGTTTTAGGCTGGATTCTCTAGAGAAGCAAACTCAGTCAAGTGTGTAAATATGGACATATGGAGAGATTTATATCAAGAAAATGGCTCACATAATTGTAGAGGCTGCCAATTTCCAAGTCTATGGGTCAGACTGGAGGTTTCTCTGGACTCATGTAGCTGCAAGGGCTGACGAACACAAGATTGGTCAGTCAGCTGGCCTCTGGCTCGCAGGCTGCAGAAGTGAGGGAATCCCAAGATCAGCAGATAAGACAGCAAGCTGTGGAGGCTGATGAATTCCTGGATCAGCAAGTAATCTGCTGTCTTAAGTCTAGAGAACTAGAGGTCAGATGTAGGATCGAAAGTGAATAAAAGCCAGTGAGCTTTGCCAGAAAGTCCACGTATATTGGATTAAGGCCACACTCCCCAAGGACACTCTTTTCAACTGATTGGCTGCTCGTAACAGGTCTCATCATGGAGATAATTACATTATATTAGATCTCACTGTAGAGGTGATTTCATCATTACTTATTTGCCAAACTGCATCATAACTACCAAACCACTGAATATCATGGGCAAGCCAGGTTGATACACAACCTTAACCATCACACTATCCTAACATTCAGATAGTTAATAAACCTTGAGTAATTCCTCACGTCTGTCCCTCGCATCACATCTTTGCTGGTATAACTTATTTCAGCCTGCTATCACCCGCTTCCTGATGCAGTGGCCTCTTCACGTGCTTCCTTCCTACGCGTCTAGTCTACCTGGCATTCGTGAATCCATCTTTCATAGCACTGCTGCACCACTCTACCTACAAAAACCAAACACAACACTGTGACTTAATTCCTAAACAGGTCCAATATTATTCATAAAAGAAAGTCCAAGTACTTTGGCTTGATGTAAAAACCCTTATGCCCATTACTCCTTGCCTTGAATTTGATCAGCTCTGGACTATGCTAATCTCTACCTCCACCACATCAATTTGTGAATTTATTTGTGCTTCTTCTTTTGTTTCAGCCACTCTCCATATTCACCTTACTTTACATGTACCTAACCTCTAACTCTTTCTTAACTTGGGAACAATCTGATCTGGAAGAACTCATCAATCTTCATCTATTCTTCTTCTCCTCAGGCTGGTTTAACTCTCATCATTTGAGCTCTGATGTTCACCACACCTTGGGTATGTCATTTCTGTAGGGAACACTACATTATATTGAAATTATCTTTTCATCCTCTCTACTTTTGGGCAATAAGTTCCTTTAGGACAAGGACTGGGAATTTTTCATTTTCTTTTCTTTGAAAGTTTAAGATTGAGTTTGATGCACACTGGAGGGACAATGACTTCATTATTTTCAGTATATGTACTTCTGGACTGATCCTGTGACACTACGAGGGGAAAATAGAGAGGAAAATATATCATCTAGCCTTTTATTTTCAGGGAGAACTGTGGCTTTATCTCTTTCCAATGTGTATATTACAGTGATTCTCTCCGAGAGCATTTGGGTGTGATAAGAAAATTATAGACTGTTTGCTTTCTATGAGGAGATAATGACTTCATGAAAAAACTATATTTTTTTCTATAAATCTTACACTGAAATAGATTTAATTGCTCAAGAAAACTAGCTGAATAATATATAAGATTTGTGAGAAGCTAGTAGGTTATGGGTTATGCAATAAATATGCTAAAATCTATAACTTTCTTTTAAAGTAGCAACAAACAGCTTGAAAATGTATTAAAACAAATGGCCTCTTTTCCCAATTCTATTACAAAATAGTTTGGAATAAGCCTAACACAAAACAGACAAGACTTCTGTGAAGAAAATTATGAAACTTCGTTGAGATTCATGAAAGGAGATTTGAACAAGTAAGTACACCATGTTCTTGTGTGGAAAGCGTGACATTTTAAAAATGATGTCAATTATTTTCAAATGACTAATAGATTTAAAGCAATTTCATTCAATATCCAAAGAAAACATTTGAAGATCTTCACATAGTCATTTAAATGCTCATTTGGAAGTACAAATGCACAATAAAAGGTATGTTAATTTTGAAAAGGAAGACTTATTACAGGGACTCGACCCTACCAGATCTTTAAAAATGTATTATAGAGTTAAATTATTTTAAAAAAAAAAATAGTGAAATAGAAACATAGCACTAAAGCTTAAACTACTAAGTACGAGAAATAAAAGATAAAAACAGCATTTTAAATCATTGGAAAAGGAATCATTGTTCAATAATCTGTGCAGGAACAATGGGTTGTGTATGTGGGAGGGAGATGAAATAACCTCCTCCTTTGTGGTGTAATGATTAAGTGCTATGTCTGCTAACCGAAAAAGTTGGCAGTTCAAATCTGCCAGGTGCTCCTTGGAAACTCTGTGGGCAGTTCTGCTTTGTCCTTTGGGTCGCTGTGAGTTGGAATCAACTCAATGACAGTAGGTTTGTTTTGTTTTGTTATCGTTGTTTGGTTTTGATTTTCATTCAAAAATTCAAAGTATATTCCAGGTGGGTGGACTGATGAACTGAAAGAGAAAAAAAAATGTTGCTATCGAGTTGTTTGTAATGCATAGAGACCCTGAAGGGCTGAGTAGAGCTGCTCCATTGTGTTTCTTACCAAACCGACTGTCACATCTTTCCACCATAGAGCAGCTGGTGGGTTCAAACCGGCAAGCCTTCAGTTAGCAGTGTGAAGGAACTACACGTTAAGAAAAGTTGGGGGTTGGAGGAGAGGAATACTATCTAATTCAATGGTTCTCAACACAAAGTGATTCTGGATCTGAGGGGACATATGTCAACATGTGGAGACCTTTTTGGTTGTCGTAACTGGGAAAGGGGAGGATGCTACTGGAATCTAGTGATTAAAAGCCAGGAATGCTGCCAAACAACCTATGAGACAGAGAAAAACCCCTCATAATGAAGAGCTAGACAATTTAAAATGTCTATAATGGCAAGTTTAAGAAATCTTGATGAAATCACTGATTACACAGGAATTAGTGGGGCAAAAAAAGGGCAAAAATGAACAGTGGCTAACTGTTCATGGTGCTAGCATAATTAACAATATTAGAAACCAAAATACAAAAGGTACATAAAATGGTTACTTTTCTTAGCTTATAAGATACAGATTTTAGGCTTGGCTGAATTAGAATTAGAAATCCTAGTAGCACACCGGGTAAGTGCTACCTCTGCTAACCAACAGATCAGCAGTTCAAATCTGCCAGGCGCTCCCTGGAAACTCTATGGGGCAGTTCTACGCTGTCCTGTAGTGTTGCTGAGTCAGAATCAACCTGTCAGCACTGTTTGGCTTTTTTTTTTTTTTTGGTTCAATTAGCATTGGGAATGGGATATATCAGTCAGAGTCTGATCAGGGGACAGAACCACTCAACAACTCAAATAGGAAATGTTCATTATAAAAGCATCATTAAATATAATGGTGGCTTGGAGTAGTGAGTAGCTGGAATGTGAGAAGCAATGAAATTCCAAAGAACAAAGGAGTAACAGTCTCTAACCCCACAGCTGAAATAGAGAGCCCATGTAAGAGCTCTCCCCAGGGCTGATGTGTAGGGGGAATAGCCATGGTTCACAGGATGTCAGAGAAGCTGTGGTGCCACATTGGTGTGACTTGGAAAAATCCATCTTCTGGATTTATGTGGTTAAAGTTTGGAGATCAACTGATCTTACATTACAGTGCTAAAGAGTTCTCTTTCTCCAACATCTCCACACATGTTACAGAGACTAGAAAGAGGCTGTGATAGCTAGCACTCCCTTACGGCTTCTTTCTACTGATATTTAGAACCTATTCTGCTCCTTGAATACTCTAGAGGGCCGTTCTACTCTGACCTGTAGGGTCGCTATGAGTTGGATCTGACTCGACGGTACTTGGCTTGGCTGGCTCTGTGTTCTGGTTTCTAGTTCTAAACGATCACAGTGCTTAGATTTGTTTTTGACCCTTGAGCTACATGAGATGCTTGTGTGCCCTTGTAATCTACCTCAGTTTTTTGCTTTAACAAAGACAGAAAGATAGGAGGTGAAGCAATGAAAACAGGAAAATGACATGAATAAAAATTAAAGAAGGGAAATTTACATAGCTAACAAATGTGAAAAAAATTGTTCAACATTTCAAATCTCTATTTCACAATTCATTATACTTCTAAATATTACAAAAGCTTTTGAAAAGTTATACAGAGGTTTAATGTGCCCTCTCACACTTTTTACTACCTTTGTTTACATCTTAAGGGTTATGATTTTAGTGATGAGTTGATGTTAGACAGATCACTGTCACATATGTAATTTTAAGTATCCCGTTCAGTGATCTGTGTGAAGGAAAGCAGAGGAATAAGGGAAAGCATTTAACAACAGGAAGTCACTAGGGAGCACAAAGGTTGAAAAAATTGCAAAACAAATATCTTGTCTGCCTGAATTAATAGATCTAATCAAGAAGCACATCGCTGTTGATGCCGTGATTACCGTGATGTACTCACAGGGGAAGCCTTTGTTTGCTCTTGTGCTAAATGCTATCACAGGATTTATTATACAGAACCGACACATTTTCAAAACACTTCATGAAAATTAACTAAAAACTGTAACTAGGGAATTGAGAAATGAAGAGCAAATATTCAGCATACCAAATAATTTTAATGATTTTAAATAAGAGAAGGCTACTATAATAAATAATAGCTCAAATTTTTGAGAATTTACTGGATACCAAGCATAATGACTAAGTACATGATTTCATCTTATCAGTCCCCATTTTCTAGAAAACTGAGATGAAGAAATGAAGTGACTTGCATGAGTTCACATACCTAGCAAGTGGTTGTACTTGAATTAAAACACTAATCTATCTGACCATAAACCCTATGCATACTAGATAAACTATAAAACCAAAAACAGAAAGAAAAGAAACCCATTGCCACTGAGTTTTTTCTGACTCATAGCGACCGAATAGACAGAGTAGAATTGCCCCACTGTGTTTCCAAAGAGCACCTGGTGGATTTGAACTGCCAACCTTTTGGTTAGCAGACACAGCACTTAATGACTAAGCCACCAGGTTTTCCAGATGAACTACAGATGCATTAATTTTAGTTGTATATTGTTATTCTGATTTTATAAGCAAAATCTGTCCCCCTCAGGAAAAAGTAATTATTTTAAAAGTACAAATAGGAAAAAAAGCATAGTTAAATCTCCCCACCTAAAGAAAAGTATTACTAACATAGTGTTACATTTCCTTCTAGTAGCTTTTTTTTTTAATGTGTATATATACTTTCCTCTCCAAACTGAGATCATAGTGTATATTTCAGAATCTGTCTACTTTCCCTAATATATGCCGCAAAAGAAATCCTGGTGACACAGTGGTTAAGAGCTATGACTGCTATCCAAGAGGTCAGCAGTTTGAATCCACTGAATTTTTCTTGGAAACTCTGTGGCAGTTCTGTACTGTCCCATAAGTTTGCTGAGTTGGAATCCACTCAATGGCAGTGAGTTTGGTTTTTTGTTTATACTCCCACAAGGAGTCCCGGTGGTAGAGTAGTTAAACACTCAACTGCTAACTGAAAGGTCCACAGTTCCAACCCACCAGCTGCTGCTGGTGGAAAGACGCAGCAGTCGGCTTCAAAGAAGATTTACTGCGATGGAAACCCTAGGGAACAGTCCTATTCTGTCCTATAGGGTCGCTGTGAGGCGGAATGGACTTCATACTGTTGGGTTTCATATTTTTTTCAGGATATACCTCAATCAATTTCTTATGTTGTTAAATGTTATTCTAAAGCATGTGTTAATGGGTACAAGGTATTAGACATACAGTCATGTAATTATTTTTCATCACTTCTAAACTGTCAGAATCTACTCGATGGCAATAGGTTTGGTTTTAGTGGGTTTCTGAACTGCTAATATTCAGTTTATTAGTGATTTTTCAATTTTAAAAAACTTTATATGTTATTATAGCATAATCTTTATATGTAATAATTTATAGATGTCCTTTATCTGAATTAACATGGATAGTATTGCATGAGAATAAACTGAAAAATTGATTTGCAGAAAAACTCATTGCAGTGATTTTTAAGGGTTTATGAGAAAGAATATTTTATCTTCTTGACTATTGTAACTGTTATTTAATTTCAACATTTCTGTGAGCAATGACATCTTGTTGCCTTATTTTTAGTTTCTTTCCTTATTATCTTTCTCAGTTTTTTTTTTTTTTTTGGTCCTGTTTTGTTTTCATTCTAAGCATGTTGCACAGGCTTAAGTAAAAAGGGGATGTATTAGAACACTGGTAGCTTGAAGATACAGCTGAGCAATCTGGTCTCAGCTGAAACAGGGTAATTCTGGAGACAGAGGAAGCATGAACCAATAGAGAGCTTCTTCAGCATGCTGTTATTAGAACAATGCAGCCTTGACTGTTCTCTTGAAAAAGTGATGATTGCCTTAGTTTGTGTTAGGAGGGCCATAATTCTGCCAAGACCTTGTGGTCTACAGGGGAAAACTCATTGTCCTTGTGTCAATTCTGACTCATAGAGACCCTATAGGACATAGTAGAACTGTCCCTTAGGGTTCCCAAAGAGCAGCTGGTAGATTCAATCTGCTGACATTTGGTTAACAGCAGAGCTCTTAACTACTGTACTTACCAGATCTCCTTGTAAAGGAGAGATATTTCTCAAAAGAAGTAATAGTGGGGAGAAAGGAAGGCACTCAGACAAAAACAGCAGACATCAACCTCATTAGCAAAGAAAAGCATCTCCATATATCTGTAGGCTATTGATGCTTCTTTGTTAGTGAATTGTTTCTTTTCAGTCTTGACTTTTTCAACTGTTTGTCATTTTCTTATTGAGTTATAATATCTCTATATAGTAAGAATCCAAAATGAAACAAAACAAAGCGAAAAAAAAAAAAAAAAACCCTCAGGTGAGTTGATTCTGCCCACACAAAATAGAGTAGAATTGCCTGATAGGGTGTCCAAAGTTGAACATATTTTCCTCTTTGTTGCAAATCTCTTTTCCTCTAGTTAGATCTCACATTTAAATTTTGAGTATGATGGGGAGGGTGTTTATTTGCAAAAGTTTTTCATTTTTATGTAGTTTTCTGTTCTTTATAGTTGTCTATTTAAATTTATTATCATTATCTACTATTTTTGTTACTTTATCATTTTGCATGTATGTTTCTGTGCTTCCTTTCTTGTATTTTATTTTGACTCCTGTATTTTATTCTATAAATACAAGCTTTATCGAATGCCTTCTTTGCTGCTCATCCTTCTATCTTATATTCTGATTTCACCAATGGCCTCTTACCAGTTCTCCTATTGAGAAGCTACCGCTTCGTACCCAAAAGTCACAATCATAATTTTGTTGTTCTCTCTTTATATATTTAGACACTTGCGTGGTACCTAATGGACTTCCCAAATCCTCAGAGTTTAGGAGATATTCTGTGAACCTAAAATTCTGTTAGAAACACTGATATATCTGTGTTACTTATGCCTGCTTGCTAATTTTCTTTCTGTTAACTTCCCAAAAATAATTGTTCCAATTTCCCTTCCCCAGCCCTGCCTCTTACTAGGAGGTAAGAGTCAAAGTAGAGTGCAGAGTCGAAGCCCTGGAGGAGACTTCCCTCTTAGCACAGCATAAATAAGAATCCAGATGTATACTGGGCAAAAAAAGTCATCATCTAACTACTTAAGTCTGAATATCAAACAGATTTTAAATAATTTTAAAACATTAAACATATCCTATATGACAAGTTGAGTGCTACATCTGCTAACCAAAAGGTCAGCAGTTCAAATACACCTGATGCTCCTTGAAAACTCTATGGGGCAGTTCTACTGTGCCCTATAAGGTCACTATGAGTTGGAATTCACTTGAGGACTCTTGGTTTGGTTTTTTGGTTATGTGACAAGTCTCAGAAAGAACTCTCAGTCTGACATCTTACTAAGGAAATTTTCAAACATATAGAAATGCAGAGAGAATATTGTAGTGAACTTATGAAGTGTCCATTTCTAGTTTTAAAAATTAGCAACATTTTGGGAGCATTTCTGAAAGACAAGCATGCCAAAATAGAAAAATTGATAATTAATATTTCTTTTAGGGTCATTCACTCTCATAAAAGACCTCAAGATCTGCTTGTACAGCTAGGAGTATAATTCTTCCTTTGTTCATCAATACTGTTCAACATTGTGCAGGATAAAAGGTAAATGAGACAGCCATTCATCTGGGTTCCGTGGCAATACTTGAACAATGGAAGAGAATATAAAGAGACTTCAGAAAGAACTGGATTTGTGACTGCCATATTCTAGCAGTCCTTAAACATGTTAAAGATGTGGCTCTACATTTTTTCTCATCTAAAACCAAATGAAAACTAATAATGTCTATTTCTTAAAGTTTATAAGGATCAAACAAGTTTTTTTTTCTACACACGCTACAATACCTTTATTGTGATATTTGCTAAATATAAGCCTTTTTCCACCTGGAAGAAATTAGATTTTCAGAATCCATCTGGCTAATTGTAAGTTAGATAACCATGCCAACTAGATGACAGTGCGTTTGGGTCTAACAACGTAAAGGAAACCCTGCTGAAATAGCAGTTAAGTGCTACAGGTGCTAATCAAGTGGCTGGCAGTTTGAATCCACCAGGCACTCCTTGGAAACTCTATAGGTCAGTTCTGCTTTGTCCCATAAGATCTCTATGAGCTGGAATTGACTTGACAGCAGTAGGTTTTGGGTTTTGTTTTAATAATGTAAAACAAACTTTTGGAAAAGTTTTACTTTACTTTTTTTTTTAATTCAGAGGTTAATGCCAAGTTCAAAGTTCAAGTTGTTAAATCAAATCTGACAGTAGGGACAACGGGACACCGAACATGAGGGCCTGGGAACTTCCAGCCAAGAAAGATAATTTTATGTAAGAGATTTAGGATTAGACAGAAGTCAGGTTCCAAACTAATGACAAAGGGGTAGTGAAAGAATTGTTTCACACCAGACAATGGGAAGGTCTTTTCTAGCCCAGTTCTAAGGAAAAACAAATGCTACAGTGTTTGTTTGCTGTGTTTAAAAACCTGAGGCCTTGATGGAGCTTGCAAAGTTGAGTCTTACTGGCAACACAAGAATGAAAAGGGATACACCCTGAGATCTCCACTAAAAGACCACAACT
The DNA here is from genome assembly GCA_028571685.1 of Heterohyrax brucei. NCBI lineage: Eukaryota > Metazoa > Chordata > Mammalia > Hyracoidea > Procaviidae > Heterohyrax > Heterohyrax brucei. The sequence goes on along the minus strand of CM053150.1, from coordinate 52,121,525 downwards.
GATGGTCCAGAGGCCTGAGAGTTCCCCTGGGAGCATGGCCCCTGGCCCTGATGCTGCCCTGTCCATAAATCGTAAAGGAGGCCAACTCTTCAGATAGGAATGGATTGGACATGGTGACACAGAGTGATCATATTGTGTGCGCACTTTATGGTTCTATGCATCCATATGATGTCGTCCTGCTGACCTCTTATTGGAGGCAGGGGAGTGAGTGGAGAGGAGGGATAGGAGATTGTTGGGAGGATGAGACAGAGAGGAAGAGTGTGCTGTCACCAGACAGGGAGAGCAGTAGGAGCTGCATATAGGTGGGCATGCAAATTTATAGGGGAATGTACATTTTCATTCAATCATAATAAAAAAAAGAACCTGAAGTTTACATTAATCTGTTGCAATATTTGAAACATCTAATAATATAGTTTTAAAGGCTCCACAGCAACATTTAAACAAAAAAGTATGATGTGTACTAAATTTTTAAAATTTTGCATATACTATAGCTCTAAGTAAATAAAAGTTTGATTTATGAAGATAAGGAATAAACGGTGACAGGAGAAATGAAACTGCTAGTACACTCAGATGATGGCAGTTGTTTTTTTCTTTTTTCTCTCTCTTTTCCATATCCTTGATGTTGTAAAGCTGTGCAATAAATAAAAAGTTAGGTAAGAGGGATCTGTGAGGATGAAGGGAGCCTGAGCAGGATCACAGTCTGCTGGAAAGACACAGGCAGCCTCAGTAAGGACACTGGGTGAAGGTAGTTGTTGTGTTGTTCAGTGCCGTTGAGTCAGTTCTGACTCACAGTGGCCCTATGCACAACAGAACCAAACACTGCCCAGTCTTGTGCTATGTTCACAATCATTTTTACGCCTCAGCCCATCGTTACAGCCACTGTGTCAATCTGTCTCATCAAAGGTCTTCCTTTTTTCATTGGCACTCCCCTCTAGCAAGCACGATGCCATTATCCAGGGACTGATTCCCCCTGACAACATGCCTCACAGTCTTGCCATCTTTGCTTCCAAGGAGCACTCTGGTTGTACTTCTCCTAGAACATATCTGTTTGTTTTTCGGTGTTCCATGGTACATTCAGTGTTCTTCTCCAACACCATAATTCAAAGGCATCAGTTCCTCTGTCTTCCTTGTTCATTGTACAGCTTTTGCATGCATATGATGTGATTGAAGATACCATGGCTTGGGTCAGGGGTACTTTGGTCTTCAAGGTGACAGCTTTACTTTTCAACACTTTAAGCAGTCCTCTGCAGCAGATTTTCCCAGTGCAATGCATCTTTGAATATCTTGAATGCTGCTTCCACAGGCATTGATTGTGGATCCAAGTAAAATGAAATCCTTGACAACCTCAATTCTTTCTCCATTTATGATGATGTTGTTTACTAGTCCATTTGTGAGGGTATTTGCTTTCTTAGTGTTGAGATGCAATGCATGCTGAAGGCTGTGGTTTTTGATCTTCGTCAGTAAGTGTTTCAAATTCTCTTCACTTCAGTAAGTAAGATAGTGGCACCTGCATAACACAGATTGTTAATGTATTGTTGTCCTCCAATACTGATGTCTTGTTCTTCTTCATGTAACCCAGCTTCTCAGATTAGTTGCTCAGCATACAGATTGAAAAGGTATGATGAAAGGATACGACCCTGATGCACACCTTTTCTGACTTTAAACCATGCAGTGTCCCCTTCTTTTGTTCACACAACTGCCTCTTGATCCATGTGCAGATTCCTTAAGAGCACAATTAAGTATTCTGAACTCCCATTCTCTGCAATGTTAGTCATACTTTATTATGATCAATGAAACACAGGTAAACTTCTTGCTGGTATTCTCTGCTTTCAGCCAAGATCCTTCTGACATCAGCAATGATATCCCTAGATCCATGTCGTCTTCTGAATCCAGAAGAATTTCTGGCAGTTCCTTGTTAATATACTGTTGCAGTCACTTTTGAATGATCTTGAGCAAAGTTTTACTTGTGTGGGTATTAATGATGTTTCCTTGGTAATTTCTGCATTTGTTGGGATCACCTTCTTTGGAATGGGCATAAACATGGATCTCTTCCAGTCAGTTGGCCAGGTAGCTGTCCTCCAAATTTCTTGGCATAGATGAGTACACACTTTCAGTGCTACATCTGTTTGTTGCAATATCTCCATTGACCTTTCATCAATTCCTAGAGCTTTGTTTTACACCAGTGCCTTTAATGCAGCTTTGGCTTCTTCCTTCAGTATCACTGGTTCCTGATCTTACGCTACCTCTTGAAGTGGCTGAACCTTAACCAGTCCTGTCTGGTACAATGACTCTGTGTATTCCTTCCATCTTCTTTTGCCGCTCCCTGAGTTGTGAAAGTAGAGTCCTCAGGAAATATACACTGGGTTAACATTCCTTAACTTCTGAGGCTGCTCAAGGGACAGGGAAAGAAACTGGAGTGTTAGAAAGAAAACTCCTTGGTAGGTACACAAGGATGAAAGATTGTGGTTAGGGACAGACTGATGAGGGTGTTCAGCAACACCTTTCCAGAATACAGGAATAGTATGGTATATAGTGGACCAAGATTTTCACCAAAATTTTGTTAAACTTGCCCAAATGTTATTCAATCTCCTTGTTTCTTAGCCCCACACACTTCTAAAGTCAGAACTCTGAACTCCCTCACCAGCAGAAACAATACTCAGCAGCATAGATATTAGCAAAGCTTCTGTAAAGAAGGAAATGAAGAGGGTTCTAGAACGTATCCAATAGCACAAAGCTTCCTAATTCTTCTTTTGAGGCTACTTTAGAGGCTAGTAGGTTCTCCCTTTTCTAGGATCCTGAAGTCTTTATGTCCTTTGCATCTGCCCAGAGGTAGTGTACAAAGTGAGAAAGAGAAGGTACAAAGAGCATGTGAGGTTTGGAGGCTGGGTCTGGAAATGATGCTTTACCTTCATTCATCCGTATTTCCTAGGACAGAATTTAGTCCTACATCCACATTGATTACAAGGGATCAGGAAAGGTTGTTAGTCCCTGTGTCTAGAAACACAAATGTTGGGAGCAATGACTGTCTCTGTCACAGGGTTACAGCCAGTACACAAAAGAGCTCCCCCCAACCTTTCCAAGTGTGTTTTTAGCTGTTTTTGTTGTTTTTAGCTGTCATCAAGTTGATTCCAACTCATCGCGACCCTGTATACAACACTTGCCCAGCCTGTGCCACCCCCACAATCATTGTGCTTGAGCTCATTGTTGCACCCACCGTGTCAGTCCATCTCACTGAGGGTCTTCCAGTTTTTTGCTGTTGTGTTGTTGTTCAGTGCCGTTGAGTCAGTTCTGACTCACAACAGAACCAAACATTGCCCAGTCTTGTGCCATGTTCACAATCATTTTTATGCCTCAGCCCATTGTTACAGCCACTGTGTCAATCTGTCTCATCAAAAGTCTTCCTTTTTTCATTGACACTCCCCTCTAGCAAGCACGATGCCCTTCTCCAGGGACTGGTCTCTCCTGATAACATGTCCAAAGGATGTGAGGTGAAGTCTTACTATCTTTGCTTCTATTAAGCACTCTGGCTGTACTTCATCCAAGACAAATTTCTTCATTCTTTTGGTACTCCATTTTATATTCAATATTCTTCACCAACACCGTAATTCAAAGGCATCAGTTCTTCTGTCTTCCTTATTTATTGGCCACTTTCACATGCACATGAGACAATTGACCACGTAATGGGTTTGGGTGAGGTACACTTTAGTGCTTGAAGTGACATATATATATATTTAACACTTTAAATATATATATATTTATATATGTATTTAAATATAAGTTAAATATTACATATACAGTGAAATATTTCTATATATTTAAATATTAGTTAAATGAGTTGAATCCGACTCAATGGCACTTGGCTTCGGCATATAATATTTAACATTTTAAAGAGTTTTTTGCAACAGATTTGCCCAATGCAATGCATTATTTAACTTCCTGACTGCTGCTTCCATGAATGTTGATTGTGAGTGGGTCCAAATAAAACGAAACGTTTGACAACTTCAATATTTTCTCTATTTATCGTGGCACTTGGCTTGGCGTCATGATACTACTTTACTGGTCTAGTAATTTTTGTTTTCTTTATGTTGAAGTGCAGTGCATACTGAAGGCCATGGTCTTTGCTCTTCATCAGTAAGTGCTTCAAGTTCTCTTCACTTTCAGCAAGCAAGGTTGTCTTATCCACATAACATGGATTATGAATGAGTCATCCTCAAGTCTTGATACTCCATTCTTCTTCATGTAGTCTAGCTTCTCAGATTATTTGTTCAGCAAACAGATTGACTAAGTATGGTGAAATGATACAACCCTGATGCACACCTTTCCTGATTTCCTTATGTATCCATTCCAAAGAAAGATGATCCAACAGAATGTGCAAATTATTAAAAATTATCATTAATATGCACAATGAAAATTTTGTTGAAGATTATTTAAAAGTACTCGCAGCAGTACATCAACAGGGAATGGACAAAAATTCAAGCAGGGTTTGGAAGACTACAATGAGGCATACATATGATTATTGATCTCAGATGGATCATAGCTAAAAATAGAGAATACCAGAAAGATCTTTACTCATATTGACTATGGCAAGGCATCTGACTGTGTGGGTTATAACAAATTATGAATTATATTGCAAAGAATAAGACTTCCAGTACATTCAATTTGCTCATGAGAAACAGGTACACAGATCAAGAGGCAGTCATTCAAACAGAACAAGGAGATACTGTGTGGTTTAAAGTCAGGAAAGAGCGTGTCAGGGTCATATCCTTTCATGATTTATTCACAGTGACTTGTTGGTAATTTAATTTATCACAACTCTCCGATTTTAGATATCACCAAAAGAGAAATTCACAGATACTGAGGTTAAAAGGTGCGTTAGTGGTAAGTAATAGAGTTGTCATAGAAACCCAAGTCTCTTTCCTAGCTCAGTGGTCTTTCCACCATACCAAAATCAACCCAAATCCATTGCTGTCTAATTGATTCCAGCTCGGAGTGACCCTGTAGGACAGAGTAAAACTGCCCCATACTGTTTCCAAGGATCACCTGGTGGATTCCAACCACCAACCTCTTGTTAGCAACTGTAGAACTTAGCCACTACACCACCAGAGTTTTTACCACACATGTCTTTAAATAATTATTGACATGTGTTAGAGTGGTTGACTTAACACGATGCATAAAATAAGAACTAACAGGATAACATGAAAGAAAAATTATTTCTGCTCAATTTACCACAAGTTTGTTCAACAAGATATGGGTTACCCACTAATTTTCTACTAATAAATGAATTCCCATTAATGAGTCTAAGAAGTACCAAGAAAATAAGTTTTCACAGAAGAATTTCTTGCAAGATATACTCAATCTCTTTAGATATTTTGGTTTAACTAATCCAGGATTATTACGGATTTTGAGGGACCAGCTTGTTAAAGAATACAAGTTAGTCACCTAGGCTCTCTGCAGGCCTAATAGAATACAAACTAAGAAGTCCTAAATCTGAATGGCTTCCTCTGTGTCAGTCTATAGCACATAGAGTTGCTACTCTAAACAAAAACACATCTACACATCTTAGTAATGGAAAGGGACTTCAAGGAATCTTGTCTGGCAGATTCAGAGCCTCCAAGAGCTTCACACAGAGTCTGTGATGCCTTTGTGCTTATACCTCTTTCTAAAGTTTAGTAAATTTTATTGCAGATATGATCTATGATTTGAATGAATCTACTTTGACAATTTCATCTGTATTTTACTCAGAGCAGGAAAGCCAAATTCAATTCTAAGACACAAAGGATGGGTCTCTTCAGTTGTAAAAATAGTACTCTTTTAACATGATGTAGTGATCCTAATTTGTACTCTGATAGAGACATATAAATGAGGTGTCACTCTATTGTTTTATAAGGAAAACGACACATTTGCAGAATAAAAATCAAATAAGATTTGTAACAGGTGACATTGAAATAGTGAGTTGGTACCTGCCTTTGTTTGGAACTGCACCTTCCCAGAACACAACTAGCTACACATGGCTGTGGAGCAACTGAAACATGGTTGGTCTGAATTGAGAGCTGCTATAAATATAATACTGAATTTGAAGTGTTAGTATGTAAAAAATGGAAAATATGTCATTGACAGTTTTATATTGATTGCTTGTTGAAATAATACTTTAAATATATTGATTTAAACAAAATGCATTATCAACATTAATTTGCTGGTTTTTTCTGTTTTTAAATGAGTCTACTAGGAAATCAAAGTTATACACAAGGCTCTTGTTACATATGAGGCTATCTGAATTTAACTTCTTATGTCTTCACCAAATTAGCTTCACAAAGTATAATTTATATGAATAATTAAGGTTATGGATTAAATATTCCCAGTCACATAAACTCTTCTGTCAGTAACTTTTTCTTTTTTCACATAAATAAAATGTAGTTTAATGATTCAGAGATTGCTCTCTGATGTGAGAATGCTTAAGTTCGTTACATAGATTCAGCACTTACTAGCTGTAACCCTGGGCACATTTCTTAAATTTGGGGCCTTCATGGTCCTTGTCAGTTAAATAAGAATAGTAATAGTACCTACATCAATGTGTGTCATTCAGTGACTGACACAGAGTAAATATGCAATAAATGTTATATACCTTTACTGTTACTGCTATACATTTTCTGGCATTCAGATTAATAAATCTATGAAATATTGTGTATGTGTGGATTGTAACCACTCAACATATTATATACAGATTCAACATCATGGTTACGAATCTCACCATAATTTATAGTATCAATAATAGAGAAATATCATATGTGGTAGGGTGGGATAAGATTTGTCTTTCAACCTGGTAATTGTAAATTCCATTAGGTTTCACATTTGTGAAAAATTATTGTTAGAAGAATGACCCTGGTCAAATTACTTCTTTGTCCCTAACTTCTTTCCTTCACCTACAAAAGATAAAAATTAGGTAAGACAGTACATATAAAATCTACCCTGAAGTGTAGTGCTGTTGATCCTGAACTGAACTAAACATGTTGTTGTCAAGTCAATTCCAGCTTACAGTGACCCTATACGACAAAGTAGAACTGCCCTGTTGAGTTTTTAAGGTGTGCCTAGTAGATTTGAACTGCTAGCCTTTTGGTTATCAGCTGTAGCACTTAACCACTACACGACCAGGGCCAGTGGTAGGGTATTGTCAGTATGTCTACTAGGAAGGCCAGTTAATCTGACTATTATTCAAATTTATACACCAACTAATAAGGCCAAAGATGAAGAAACTGAAGATTTTTACCAGCTTTGACAGTCTGAAATTGAGTAAATGTGCAATCAGGATACTTTCATAATGATTTGTGACTAGAATGAGAAAGTAAGAAACAAAGAAGGATCAAAGGTCAGGAAACATGGCCTTGATGATAAAAGCAACACCAGAGATCACATTATAGTATTTTACAAGACTAACAACTTCTTCATTGCAAATACTCTTTTTCACCAACATAAATGGTGACTATACACATGGACCTTGCCAGAGGGAACGCACAGGAATCAAATCAACTACATCTGTGGAAAGAGATGATGGAGAAGCTCAATGTCATCAGTAGGAACAAGAGCAGGGGCCAGTTGCAGCACAGACCATCAACTGTTCATATGCAAGTTCAAGTGGAAACTGAAGTTAGAACAAATCCACAAGAGCCAAAGTATGAACTTGAGTGTATCCCATCTCAGTTTAGAGACTATCTCAAGAATAGAATTCGATGCATTGAACACTAACGACCAAAGAACGGACAAGTTGTAGAATGACTCTAAGGACATCAGACACGAAGAAAGCAATACATCATAAAAAGAAAACAGCAAAATGGATGTCAGAAGAGACTTCAAATCTAGCTCTTGAGTGTTGAGTAGCTAAAGCAAAAGGAAGAAATGATGCAATAAAAGAATTAAACAGAAGATTTCAAAGGGTGGCCTGAGAAGACAAAGTATTGTAACAACATGTGCAAAGAACTGTAAATAGAAAACCCAAGGTGAAGAACATGTTCTGTATTTCTCAAGCAGAAGGAACTGAACGAAATAAATTCAACCTCAAGTTGCAGTACTGAAGGATTTTACACAGAAAATACTAATGGATGCAGAACATCAGAACAAAATGGAAGGAACATGCCGTCATTGTATCGAAAAGAATTAGTGGGTCTTCAAGCATTTCAGGAGGTCACATATGACCAGGAACTGATGATACTGAAGGAAGAACTCCAAATTGCACTGAAGGTATTGGTGAAAAACAAGTCTCCAGCATATTGAGATGTCTCAGCAAATGGAGGTAGCACAGGAAGTGCTTGCTCATCTATGCCAAGAAATTTGGAAGACAGCTACCTAGCCAACCAGCTGGAAAAGATCCATATTTATGCCTGTTTCCAAGAAAGTGATCCAACTGAATGCTGAAATTATCAAACAGTATTATTAATATCATATGCAAGTAAAACTTTACTGAAGGTCATTCAAAAGTGGCTGCAGCAATATATTGACAGAGAACTGCCAGAAATTCAGGCCAGATTCAGAAGATGATGTGGAACCAGGGATATCATTGATGATGTCAGATTGATATTGGCCAAAAGCAGAAAATACCAGGAAGATGTTTACTTGTGTTTTATTGATTATGCAAAGGCATTCAGTCATAACAAATTATTGATAACATTGTAGAGAATAGGAATTTCAGAGCACTTAAACATGAGGAAACAGTACCTGAATCAAGAGGAAATTGTTCTGACAGAAAAAGGGGACACTGCATGATTTGAAGTCAGGCAAGGTAGGTGTCAGGCTTGTATGACAACTAAGTTCACATAACAACGATGTTCACGAACTCATCCTGAAAAAAGTGCTACATACCTCGTTGCTGATATCACTGTGGTCACCTTGGAAATTCTCCCCTTGGGAAGCTATGCACCAATGCCAGATATAGTCCATCCTTTGAAGCTATCCTGGAATGCTTTTTCTCAAATGGCCATCAGAGCTGTCATTGTATTACCTTTGATGTCCTGAATGTCATCAAAATGTCTTCTTTTCAATACTTCCTTTATCTTCAGGTAAAGAAAAAAGTCTTTGGGAATCAGATCAGGTGATTAGGGAGCATGTTCCAATACAGTCATTTGTTTTCTGGCTAAAAACTCCCTACAGGACAACTATACAATTAAGTTTACAAACTTGCCACTGTGCCACCATGCACAATGGCCATTCCAGAAAAAGTTCCAAAATTGCTTTGAAGAGTGAACTAGGTGCTAGCATCAGTACATATCTTCCCAAGGGGAGTACTTTGAAGCTGGTCTTAGTGATATTCAGCAAAGAGGTATGTAGCACTTAGAACAATTAAAGTCACACACTTAATTGTCAGTCTTGTATCCTTTCACCATACCTATTCAATCTGTATGCTGAACAAATAATCCCCTAAGTGGGACTATATGAAGAAGAATAGAACATCAGGATCAGAGGAAGACTCACTAATAACATGCATTGACAACTAACAACATGCAGATGACACAACTTTGCTTGCTGAAAACGAAGAGGACTTGAAACACTTAATGATTAAGATCAAAGACCATAGATTTCCGTATGGATTACATCTCAAGGTCAAGAAAATAAAAATCCATACAACTAAACAAATACAGCAACATCATGACAAATGGAGAAAAGACTGATATTGTCAAGATTTCATTTTTCTTCAATCCACAATCAACATCAGTGGAAGCGGCAGTCAAGAAATCAGAGGACACATTGCATTATCTGCTGCAAAAGACCTCTTTGAAGTGTTGGAAAGCAAAGATGTCACTTTAAAGACTAGGTGTGCCTGACCCAAGCCATGGCATTTTCAGTCCCATCATATGCATATGAAAGCTGGACAATGAATACAGAAGACAGAAAAATAATTGATGCCTTTTAATCGAGGTGCTGGAAAAGAACATTCAACGTGCCATGGACTGCCAAAAGAACAAACAAATCTGTTCTTGAAGAAGTACAACCAAAGTGCTTCTTGGAAGCATGAATTTTGAGACTGTATGTCACATACTTTGGACATGTTGTCAGGAGTGATCAATTCCTGGAAAAAGACATCATGCTTGGTAAAACAGAGGGTCAGCAAACAAGAGGAAGACACTAATAAAATGGACTGACACAGTGACTGAAACACCGGGCATGGCACAGGACCAGGCGGTGTTTCATTCTACTGTACGAAGGATCTCTCTCCAAGGATTTCTCTCCAAGAAAAAGACGACAGCACCTAACAACAACCTTATATGTAAGGCATTTAAAATATTGCCTATTGTTAGGCAGCACATTAGCTGCTACTATAGTTTTTGGAAATAAGACAGAACAGTATTAAAGCATATTTGAAAAGAGGAGAAAATATCACTCACCCTTACATCTCCCTAAAGTGTTTTGCTGTTTCCTTGATTGCTATTTCGTTGATTGGCCATGTATACTCACATGGTTTGTATCATCCTAATCTGAGTGTGTTTACTAACCATTCTGTAAACCACAAAAGTAAGGCTATGCTACAGCCACTACATATAAAGCTCTGAAAGTGTATACATGTATTTAAAATGAATGAAGGAAACATGAAAACTACATGATTGCCCGGGCTGCTGGAATTGATGAATCATTTTTTTCCCTCTTGATTTGGGTTAATATTCTTAATGCATTTCTAGAAAAACACTGAATCATGAAGGATCTCAAAAGACAAAACACAGTTCTTCTATGCTTGCTATGCTTATCACTTTATGTACTTGTGAATAAAGATGGTTCAGAAATCATTTCATATTTGATAGCATATTTCATGTCAGACTTTCAGAAGAAGAGAACTACTATGTTTGGGCAATAAATTTGAAAAATAATTTCAGAAAGACCACTCTCGGGAGCAAGGACATGTTTTCCCATAATATCCTAATCTGTCAGCATGATTGTTTCTTTTACCAAAAACATCTTAATCTACCTACGAGGCATATGTTACATGAATAGAATGACCTCCATTACAAGTATAGTTAAAGTGACAAGGCTTTCTTCAATGAATAACAGTAGATATGCCTAACGACAGATATTTATACTAGCTTTTTAAGTCATTTTCTCTATCCCATTACAGCTATCCTTTCATGATTCTATTTAACAAGTGCATTCATTATTAAAGCTATGCTCTCTAAATGGAAAAGAAATAGCCTAAAATTCCAGGCACTGTTCAAATATGTATATTATATCCGTTATATTTCATACAATTTGAGATAATTATTTGCTTTTTTGTAGCTGAAGGCATGAAGAGTAAGCTTATACAGATAGTCAACGGTGCAGCTGTGATATCAATACCGGCATGGCTGGCTTCAAAAATCCATTATTTTTCCACTACAAAAGAATAAGATCTATAGCTATGTTGCTTGTGAAACTACGTATCTTGTCTTTAGCTTTAATTAAAATAAGACTATTTGGGAGCTAGTTTCTATGTAAAATCTAATCTATGAATACCTGCTTCTCTCCCCACATCACCCCACTTCCCTACACCCCTGCTCCCTGGTAACTAACAGAGATTAGATTCTTCTGTGCTTAGTTCATTCATTGAGACCTCATAATAATGGTTTCACACAGTATTTGTCCTTTTGCGACTGATTTCACTCAGCATGATGTCTTCCAGATGACTCCGTGTTATCAAACATTTCCCAAGGTTATCATTGTTCTTCATCACTGCATAGCATTGTTTTATGTGAATGCACTATAGTTTGTTTATCCATTTTTCTGTTGATGGACACCTAGGTTGATGCTTTACTGTTGTGGACTGTGCCACAGTAAACATGTGTGTGCATGTATCTGCTCATGTGACAACCCTTACTTCTCTAGGACATATTCCAAGCAGTGGAATTGCTGGGTCATACGGTATTTCTTTCTCTAGCTTTTTAAAAAATAGACAAATCATTTTCCAGAGTAGTTGTACCATTTTACATTCCCACTAGCAGTGTAGAAGCATTCCAGTCTCTATAGCATGTATTGTTTTATGTTTTTTGGATAAATGCTAGCTTTGTTGGGGTGAAACGGTATCTCCTTGTAGTTTTGCTTTGGGTTTCTCTAATGATTAATGACCATGTGCATATCCTTATGTATCCGTTAGCTGCTTGGAGGTCTTCTTTGATGAAGTGCCTGTTCATACCCTTTGCCCATTTTTGATTGAGTTATTTGTCTTTTTCTTGTTGCAGTTCCAAAGTACTACATAGATTACAGATATTAGAAACCGATCAGATTCATGGTTGCCAGAAATTTTTTCCCACTCTGTAGGTGGTCTTTTCACTCTCTTAATCAAGTCTTTGGATCAGCATAAGTATTTGAATTTTAGAAGCTTCCGGTTACCTATTGTCCGTTCTGGTGTTTGTGCATTGTTTGTAATATTTTTTTTGCTTTTCATTTAATATGACTGAGTGAAAATGTACATTCCTGTATGAATTTACATGCCCACCTATATGCAGCTTCCACTGCTCTCCCTGCCCGGTGACAGCACACTATTCCCCTCTGCTCCATACATGTCTCATCCTCCCAACAGTCTCCTTTCCCCTCCTCTCCTCCCACTCTCCTTCCTCCAGCAAAGTGCATCCAATATATGGTCACTCGGCATTGCCAAGTCCAACCCATTCGTGTCCAAAGAGTGGAGCTTCGTTGTGATTTATGGGCAAGGGCAGCATCAGGGCCAGGGGTCATGCTCTCAGGGGAACCCCCAAACCACTGGACCATCAATTGAGTTCTTTTAGTGGAGGTCTCAGGATGCACCCCTTTTTGTTCTTGTGTTGCCAGTGAGACTCAACTTAATGAGCTCCATCGCGGCTATCACTGGTAGTGGCCGGGCACCATCCAGTTCTTCCAGTCCCAAGTTGATGTAGGCACCAACTCATGTGAGTTTCTCTATCTTCTGGGTGGTCTTTACCCCCATGTCATTTTGGTCCTCGGTGAGCATCCGTTCCTGCTGAATTGGGACCATTTGCTGTGTCCTCAGATGGCAGCTTGGCTTTGTAGATGAAGGCGTGAAGAGTAAGCTTACACAGATAGTCAACAGTTCAGCTGTTATATCAATACAGGCATGGCTGGCTGCAAAGATCCATTATTTTCCCACTACGTAATAATAAGACCTATAGCTTCATTGCTTGTGAAACTGTGTATCTTGTCTTTAGCTTTAGTTAAAATAAGACTATTTGGGAGCTATTTTCTATCTAATATCTAATCTATGAATACCTGCCTCTTTCCCACCTCACCCTACTCCTCATTTCTGTTGTGTATGATGACTCCCAGTGTTGTCCCTATTTCTTCTTCCAAGATGCTTATTGTTTTAGATTTTATGCTTAGGTCTTTGATCCATTTTGACCTAGTTTTTGTGCATAGTGTGAGATATGGGTTCTGTTACATTTTTTTGCAAATGGATATCCGCTTTTGCCAACAGCATTTGTTGAAGACATTATTTTTCCCCAATTTACAGACTTTAGGCTTTTGTCAAATATCAGTTGTTCACAGGTGGATGGAGTTATATTTGGATGAGTTAGACCTGATTCAACGGCAGTGTGTTATTCTGTTCCATTGATCTATGTATCTGTTTTTGTACCAGTACCAGGATGCTGTGGCAGTATAATAGGTTCTAAAGTCAGGTGGTGTCAAGCCTCTCACTTTGTTCTTCTTCTGCAGTAACACTCTACTTATCTGGGGCTTCTTCCCTTTCCCTACAACGTCAGTGATTTGTTTGTCCATCTCATTAAAAACATGACATTGAAATTTGTATTGGGATTGCATTGTATCTATACACATTTTTAGGGAGAATAGACATTTTCACAATGGAAGTCTTCCTGTCCGGAAGCAGTATGTTGAAGTCTCCTACTGTTATTGTGGAACTGTCTGTCTCACTCTTCAATGAGGTTAGAGTTCATTTGACATGTTTAGCAGTTCTGTTGCTGGATACATAACTATTTAATATGGTTATGTCCTCCTGATGTGTTGACCCTTTAAGCAGTATATAGTGACGCTCTTTGCCATTGTAATGTAGTTTTCTCCACTGATGTAGTTCTCTTTTTGGTTTCGTGTAATAAAGTCTTGTAATTTTCTTTGTATAGGCCTTTCACATCTCTGGTTACATTTACTCCTAAGTATTTTATGTTCTTGGGGGAAATTATGAATGATACTGATTTGGTGATTTCCTCTTTGATCTCTTTGTTAGTATAAAGTAATTCAACTAATTTATTTATGTTTATCTTATATCCTGATGCTTTGCTAAACTCTTCCATTAGTTCCACTAGTTTCTGTGTGGATTCTTAAGGGTTTTCTGTGTGCAACATCATATCAGCTGCAAACAAAGATATTTTTACATCTTCCTTACTGATGTGGATGCCCTTTATTTCTTTACCTCGTTTAATTGCTCTGACTAGAACTTCCAGCACAATGTTGAGTAAAAGTGGTGATAATGGCTATATTTGTCTGGTTCCCGTTCTCAATGGGAATACTTTCAGTTGTTCTGCTTCTGATTGTTTTAGTTTTGGTAGGTAACATGTTTCTAGAAATTTGTCCATTTCGTCTGGGTTTTCAAACTTGTTACAGTTTTTCAAAGTACTCTGTTATGACTTTCTAAATTTCAATTGGGTCTGTTGTGTTATTACCCACCCTAGGGTCACCATGAGTCAGATCTGACTCAATGGCACTTGGCTTGACTGGCATTTCTTATTTGAGTTATTTGCTTAGTCTGCTATTTTTTTTTGTCAGTTTGGCTAATATTTTATCGTTTTGTTTATCTTTTCAAAATACTAGCTTTTGATCTTGTTAACTATTTCAGTTGGTTTCTAGTCTTTTATTTATCTAGTTCTGCTCTAACTTTTATTATCTGTTTTTTTCTGGTGCTCAAGGGGTTCTTTTGTTACTGTTTTTCTACTTGTTCAAATTGTAGGATTAATTCTTTGATTTGGGCCCTTTCTTCTTTTGGTATGTGTGTGTTTTTTGAGATAAATTGACATCTGAGCACTGCTTTTGCTGTGTCCCATAGGTTCTTGTAGGAGATGTTTTCATTCTCCTTTGATTCTACGAAATTCTTTATTCCATCTTTGATTTATTCTACAACCCAGAAGTTTTTGAACAAGACATTGTTCAGTTTTCAACTATTTAAATTTTTGCTACTATTGATTTCAATTTTTATGGCTTTATGGTCTGAGAAGGTGCCTTGCAATCTTTCAATATTTTGTTAAGACTAACATTATGGACTAATATTGCCGGGAGCCGGTCCCAACACTTTGTAGGGTCCCTCACAGAGGGAGGGAGAGGAGCGGCGGGAAATGAATCAAGGAGACAGGAAAGACTTTTCTGGTTTAAGGCAGCCCGACCCAGAGAGCAAGAGAGAAGGCTGTCTGTCTTTATTGTTTTTATAGTAAGAGTGACGTGAATTTTACCCTGCTCACTGACCACACAATCTATTGGCTAGTTTAAAAACAAAACCTCGTGGCTGGCAAATTTGAAACCAAAAACCTCATGGTCTTGAGGTGATGTAATTTTTTACCCTGCCACATGAGCTATTAGTTAACTGAAACCTGGTGATCCTTTTAACTGTCAAGGCTTTTTAGATAATGGCCTAAGGATGCCTCGAGCTCAATCAGCCCTACTTATACCTCAAGGTTAAAAGGTCCACGAGGAAGGGTCTAAAGTTTATGATCTCTATTTGTTCCTACTTTGCTCTTTATTTTATCTCCTCCTGCGGGGATAGTAAACATCTACCGTCCCCCACCCTATGTCCTTCTCAAGCTGTTCTAAAGAGGATAATTCCTTTCACATGGGTGGGGATGTGCAGTTGGGGGAAGTCAGCAGGGGTTGGGCCGGCCTCCTTGCTCTCAAAGCTGGCTGTGTTAGAGATCATTCCTCTGAGCTCTTTTTCCTCAGAAAATTCCTGTACAGGTTTTCCCAATATTATTTCATAGACCAAGGGGGTAGTAAAGGGCCCCTCTCAGAAGGCATCTCCCCTGATCCTTGTGCCAGGAGAGGAGGGGGTATCTTTTTGAAGAAAATTTGATTAGGAAGCCAAATAATATCAAGGGCAGTAGGCTAAAAAACATGTCACAGGTGAGATGCTTCAGCCCGTCATTTGCAGGGGCTCGTGACTTTGTCTACAAGGCTGATGGCGGACCTCCGCATAATATGTAGTCTATTCTGGAAAATATTCACCGTACATTGGAAAAGAAAATATACGTGTCTATTGTTGGGTGGCATGTTCTTTATATGTCAGTGAGGTTGAGATAGTTGATTGTGGCATTCATGTCTTCCATGTCTTTGTTGAGCTTCTTTCTAATTGTTCTGCCTGTCACCAAAAGTGGTGTATTGAAGTCTCCTACTACTATTATGGGACTGTCTTTCTCACTCTTCAATGATTTTAGAGTTCATCTGACATACTTAGCAGTTCTGTTGTTGGATATGTAAATATTCAATATGGTTATGTCCTCCTGATGTGTTGGCCCTTTAAGCAAATCCACTGTAACGGATTTTGCTTTAAAAGTATATTTTATCTGAAATAATATTGCCATTCCTGCTCTTTAAAAAGTGTTGTCAGCTTGATATAAATTTTTCATTCTTTAAGTTTCAGATTGTTCATATCTTTAAATCTAATGTATGTCTCCTGTAAGCAGCATGTAGATAGATCAGGTTTGTTTAGTAGTTCTGCTATTCTTTGTCTCTTTATTGGTACATTTAACCTATTTACATTCACTGTAACTATTGATACGCATGAATTTAGTGCTGTCATTTTGATGCCTCTTTTGGCAAGTTGTTGAGAAATTTTTGTTCCACTTTCTGTGCTGAGTTGTTTTTCTTTGTGGGTTTTTTTTTTCCATCTCTTTCATTCTTGTTGGTTTTATGTCTGCTGAGACTTCTTGATTTTTGTTTCTTCTATTGCTGTGTGGGATTGTTAATTTTCTCTGTGGTTACCTTTATGTTAACCTTTATGGTTACCCTAATGTTCTAAGTTTAAACCAGTCTTTAATTTCATTGCATTTCCTTAACTTCCTCTCCATCTGAAAGAGTTACTCATATATTAATTTATCCCTCTTATGGACTAATGTCATCATTTACATACTGACATATATGTTTCTCTATTTTTAGTGTTTTAGCTTTGATTTATTTTTGTGGATTCCCTGTTCATGTTGAGATATGGATGTACTGTCCTGCCTTGTATTCACGAGTATATGTCAGATGTTATTGATTTTCTAATTAAAGAACTTCCTTCAGTGTTTCTTGTAATTTTGGATTGGTTTCTGCAAATGCTGTAAATTTCTATTTATCTAGGAATGTCCTAATTTCTTCACCATATTTGAGACACAATTTTGCAGGATATTTAATCCTTGGTTGGTGGTTTTTAACTCCAAGGCTTTGTATATGTCATCCCATTGCCTCTATGCCAACATCATTTTCACTGTGAGTCGGATCCAACTCGATGGCACTGGGCTGGCTTAGCAATCAGAGTTAATTCTCAAAGTCTATCCTTTGTGAATTATTTTTTGTCTAAACCTTGACGCATTTAAGAGATTCTCTTTATATTTAGTTTTGTTGAGTTTGACGATAATATGTGTTGGTGTCTTTCTTTTGGGATCTAGCGTGACTGGAGTTTCATGAGCATCTTGGATAGCTATCTTCTTCTCTTTCATAGTATCAGGGAAGTTTTCTATCAACACATCTTCAACAATTATCTCTGTATTTTCTGTTATCCTACTCTGTTCTGGAACTCTGGTCAGTCATAGATTATTCCTTTTAATAGAGCTCCACATAACTCTGAGTGATTCTTCATTTTTAAAAAATCTTTTAGCTGATTTTTCCCTCCAATGAGTTGGTGTGAGTTGCTTTATCTTCAGGCTCACAGATTCTGTATTCTATTACCTCCATTCTACTTTGTTGACTTTCTATTGAATTACCTAAATCTGTAATTTTATTGTTAATCTGCTGAGTTTCAGATTGCTGTTGTGCAAGCATTTCTTGAAGTCAGTGTAATTTTTCACTATTGCTGTGTTGCGATTCTTCTATTTTCCTTCCTAATGTCTATGAGAGCTCAAAGTATAACCCTTTTGTATTCTACTTTTGACGTTTGCAGGAATTCTTCTTCATCTGTGAAATTATTCATTTCTTTTTTTTTGAGAGTTTCCTGAAGCCATAGTGGTCTGCTTCTTTAAATAATTTGAAATAGATTGTTGCCTCTGAGCCATCAGAATGTTGTTTAAATATCAGTTATTATATTTCCATCTATGTACATGTGTGTATGTATATAGTTTTTTTAAGTATTCAGGTAGAGTAGTCAAGTACATTGTTTTATTAATTAGAGCAATAGAAAATTTGAAACCCTATCACTGGGTGGTTTGTCCTACAGCTAGGCATGGGGGTCCCAGCTTAGTTTACTTGTCTTATGTATGTTCAGCCCAGGCATCCAATCAGTTGGCCCCAAACTATGCAGTGTCTGTAGGAGAATGTTGATTAGTGTGAGCTCAAGTTGCGGGGTATATGCACTATGAAAGACAGGGTATCCATCCATGCCCAGAAAGGTGAGTGGTTGGCAGATACACACCTTGGAAAAGGGCCTCCTTCTGCCCTGGACTTCCTTTGTTAGCTGATTGTCAGTTCAAATACTACATTAGAATCAGGCACTACCACAGCACAGAAAGGAAAGATGGGACGCACTGGAGAGAGACAGATTTTGTGCCCTAAAGAAAAAGTTTTGATCCACACATGACTACATGAACTTATCTTTTGGCACTCAGATGGAAGAATGGTACAATTCTGTATGCTTGTCTTTCTGAAGCTCAGCTTCTCTGCTGAGAAAAACACTGTCTGGACATGGTTATGTTTGTGGCATTTGCTATGTTCATGGAGCTGCCACAGGTGTCCTCCTCAGGAGTGTTGGCTCCTGCTAGTCCATCCTGACTGGGCTACTATTTACCCTCACTCCTCTCTGTTGGGCACCTTGTTACCCTAGTGTCTGTCTGGTGCTCAGAGTTCCAAGAATACCCTATTGACTTCCTTAATTTGTTTTTCTGTGCTTTGTTGTTAAAGAGATAAAAGTATGGCTCTGGCTACTGCACTGTGTTAGCCACACCTCCACTATATTTCTCTTGAAAACTGAATGTCCCACTGTCTTAGTTATCTAGTGCTGCTATAACAGAAATAATACGAGTGGATGGCTTTAACAAGAAGTTTATTTCCTCACAGTAAAGTAGACTGAAAGTTCAAATTCAGAGTATTGGCTCAAGAAAAAAGGCTTTATCTTACTACTGACCTTCTAATCAATCTTCTAAGAGATTATGAGCCTTTCCTTGCAGGGACCCTGGGTCCAAAGGATTTGCTCTGCTTTTGGCATTGCTTTACTGACAGTATGAAAAATACAGCAACACTGTTGTCAAGTTGATTCCAACTCTTAGTGACCCTATAGGACAGAGTATAACTCCCCGTAGAGTTTCTAAGGAGCACCAGGTGGATGGATTGGAACTGCTGACTTTTTCGTTAGCAGCTGTAGCACTTAACCACTATGCAACCTGGGTTTCCTTGGTGGTATGAGATCTCTTTATATCTCTGCTTGCTTCTGTCTTTTATATCTCAAAAAATATTGCCACAGAACATAATCCAGTCCTGTAAATTGAGTCCTGCCTCGCTAACACAGCTTTGACCCATTCCCCCTCATTAACATTATACAGGCATGATTTATAATACCTAAGAAAATCACACAATGCCAAGAATCGTGGCCCAGCCAAGTGAATACACACATTTTGGGAGGAATATAATTCAATACATGATACCCACTAATTGATCTAAATTTTCTTCTCCCAGATAAAATTTAATTCTTAACTCTTACTAAGTTTGTAACATGAGAAAAATATAAAACAGTTAATACATATTTTGTGGAAAATATTTTGGTAATATTGCTTAGAATATTTGACTATATCAGAAGATTAATTAGGCCTATTAGTCTGCACCTTTTCACCCTCAAGTTTTTGTGCAGGGTCTAGCACAAATGAAGTACTCCACAGATCGTTATTGAATAAAGAGCAAAAAAGAATCATTACTGCTGAGGGATAAATGCACTAATCAATAACCTTAGAAATAAAGACATAATGAACAAGAGTGATTGCCAGTGGTGGTGTTTATCCCTGTTAAACTACCATTTTCCTGTTTTTTGCATATTTTATTTTATTTCCTAATTATAAAAGTTGAACACACTTAGAATCACCAAGTATAGTATAAGTCAGCTGGACTGAGTAAAGGATAAATATAGTTATATAGAGAGATATATATTTCTTAAATTTAGCACTGGAAGAATGTTTTCACACTCTTCTTAATTGCCTTTTCTTGACTCATTCCATCCATGTCCCTTCAACTTCAACATTCTTTTTAATCCCTTATCTTCTCCCCTTCATCCCCACTGCTTTTACCTAAATGTGCTCCTTCAGATTCTCTTATCTGGACGTTGTGTATCTTTCTTACTCTTTCCATTTCTTCACTAATTAGTCCATCTTTAAAAATACCTGAAGTTTAAGTGGGCCATGTCACTCTCCCACCAAGTGGCCATATCAGCAATTTAAACGTCTTAGAATAGCTAATGTCTTCAATGACTTGGCTACCACTCATTTATACCATTTATCCTCCTTCCATCTTCTCCCAAGACCTCACTGCTGTTTACAGCACCAAACCAAAAAAGCCCTCTGCTCTTGACTCAATTCTGACTCATAAGGGCCCTATATAACACAGTAGAACTGCCCCACAGGGTTTCCAAAGCTGTAATCTTTACCGAAGCAAATGCTCACATCTTTCTACTACTGGACAGCTGGTAGGTTCCAACTGTCAATCTTTCAATTGATATCTTAGTGTCACCACTATGCCACCAAACCTCTTTGCAACACAGCTGCAACAAATTACCTCTGTAGAGCTGAAGAATGAAAAAACAAACAAACAAACAAACAACAACAACAACAAAAACAAACCTGCCTGAAAGCTCAGTAATTTCTCCAGGAGATGGGTAGTAGAATTGTCTATTTTTTCTTTTTCTATTTTGACCAATAAGTGTTGCTTTTTTTTCTTTAAAGAGCAAATAGAAATGAAATGGTTCAAAATATATGAAGATGACTCTCTATACATTTGTTGACTTTGTCATTTTTCTCCCTCCAACATTATTGGAGGTAATGTTGCAGTTATGAATTCTCTACTGCATTCCTAAGGATATGTCATTTCAGCCCAGTGTCTTCTTCAAGAGGTAATCCTTCCCTTAGAGTAGTGTCATCATCCATAAGACACAACTTTATCTCAGAGCAAAATAATAATAATAATTTGTATAAAAAGAAATTCATGCTTAAAATATTGTGTAGTTCCTGGCTGTGGGGGATACAGGCAGATGTTATTTTCCTTATTAGTTGTTTGCTGGTAATTACAAAGAGAATTGGGCTTCATCTTTAACCTAGTAAAGGGAATTCACTTTTGTTTAAAAGCAATTATTTCAACATACATTAAGTATACTTTTGTACCTTGCGATTTCACAGAAGTCTCCAAGAAGAATAATGGGATTTTAATTACTTGTGTTGGCGTGTTTTCCTAACATAGAAGGGCTCTAAACAATTTCAAATCAGCAATTTCAAGGTCTTACTCAAATTCATTCCTTAAATGCACAGTGTCTTGTCTTCAAGCTTTGGATGTCCAAAGAAAAACAATGTAAACAAGATTGGATATGTTTATCTTTGTCCAATTGCAGTATATTTTATCTTTATAGAATGCTGAAGACGTCTAGGGTTTTGGGAAAATTTTTGGCTAATACACCCCATAAAGCCCAAACCCACTGCCATACAGTTGGGGTCGACTCATAGCAACCCTATAGGTCAGAGTAGAACTGTCACATAGAGTTTCCAAAGAGCACCTGGTGGACTTAAAATGCCAACGTTTATGGTTAGCAGAAGTATCACGTAACTTGCTATGCCATATTGTCTGGGGACATCTAGTAATGACCTTTTATCTTAAGTGCTACACTGGGCAGCCTGGGAGGCTGCAAGTCACATAAGGTGAAAACCTTTGATGTTTCTATCTATAAGGATCCATTCATTTTGGTATTTAGACCATGATGTCAGAAAGCAATTCTCAAAGTACACTGTAATTACACTGTATGTTTCTCTTCCTCCTAACCTGTGAATTCTTTGTTTAGCAGGATGGCTAGCAAAGTAGAAGCCCCCTATATGTTTGTTGTCAGTGCAACAAATCACCCTCTGTAAGAGTTTACCAAGAATAAACATCAAATTGGATAAGACTATGCAGGAACAAAATGTCCAAACCTAAGAGTTTGTTCATAGTTGTATTGCTGAGGAATGCTTGGGAAATACCTAAATCCAATCATGGATACCAGTATGTGGAGTTAGATTAGAACTGTTAATAAATAAAGCCTGGGAAAAGATTGTGCTCATTCTTCTGTATAGAAACCTTTGTCTGAGTGTTCCCAGGAGCAGCCTGTTCTCCCAGGGGTCCTGCTAATTCTGTACTGTCCATGTAGATCAATACTAACTTGCTATCAGAAGCTAAGGTGAAGCTGGCAGAGTTATTACCTACAGAAACCAGAAGCCAACTGAACCTAAAAGGAAGAAATTATCATGCCTAAAGACAGAATCAAAGCCAGAGACACTAACTCTACTACAGATGCAAGAGTAGGTAAGGGATTGAAAGCAAAAGGGAAAGCAGGCAGCCTTGAGCTATAAACCCACAGCTCAGGAAGTGAAACTAGAGAATTGAAGAAGGTATTGAAGAAGACATGATGAAAATCTACAACTTTACTTGTGGTAAGAACAAAGCTTCCCCAGAATAACTTCTTCTGGGTGTTGGATCTGATGTGCTTCTTTGGATTGGCCTGCATTACCTAGATGAGTAGTGGAGACTAAGAGTCTGCCCTGTTGTTGCTGTTGTTAGGTGTTGTTGAGTCAGTTCCAACTCATAGCAATCCTGTATACAACAGGTCCTAGACCACCCTCACAATCATTGTTATGCTCGATGTAGTTGTTGCAAACGCTGTGTCATACCATCTTGTTGAAGGTCTTTCTCTTTTTCACTGCCCTTCTACCTTACCAAGCATGATGTGTTTCTACAGGACTGATACCCTCTGACAAGCATATCCACAGCATTCAAGACATAGTTTCACTGTCCTTTCTTCGAAGGAGCACTTTGGTTACACTTTATCGAAGACAGATCTGTTCATTCTTTTAGCAGTCCATGGTACATTCAGAATTCTTCTCCAGCATCACAGTCAAAGGTATCAAGTCTTTTTTTGTCTTCCTTATTCAAGAGAGGGCTTTAGTCATCCTATCACATGTTTACCTTTATTGAAGTTTGACAAGCTGAGTTTTAAGACAAGAAATACTATCTAAGATAAAGAAAGATACTTAGTAGTACAGTTGGATCAGTTTATTAGGAAGATGTCAAAATAATAAATGTGAAATAAAAATAGTCTATATATTCTATATAGTATTCACTATGAGTTGGACTCTAGGTTGCATTTATACAGATGTCTTAGTCACCTAGTGCTGCTATAATCGAAGTACCAAAAGTGGATGGCTTTAACAAAGAGAAATTTATTTTCTCGTGGAAAAGTAGGTTAAAAGTCCAAATTCAAGGTATTAGCTTCAGGGGAAGGCTTTCTTTATTGGCTCTGGAGGAAGATACTTGTTGCCATTCTTCCCCTGGACTGTGAGTTTCTCAGTGCAGAGATCTCTAGTCAAAAAGATGTGCTCTGTTCCCGGTGCTACTTTCCTGGTAGCGTGAGGTCCATGTCTCTCTGCTCACTTTTCTCTTTTATATCTTAAGAGATTGCCTCAAGACACAATCCAATCTTGTAAGCTGAGTCCTGCCACACTAACACAACTGCTACCCATCCTCCTTATTAACATCACAGAGGTATGGTTTACAACAGAAAGGAAAATCACACAATACCAGGAACCGTGGCCCAGGCAAATTGATACACACATACTTTGGGGGGTATAATTCAATTGGAATTGGATTACAGCTTCTAACCAAAAGATTGGCCATTCAAATACACCAGGCACTCCTTGGAAACCCTGTGAAACAGTTCTTCTCTGTCCTATAGGGTCATTATGAGTCGGAATCAAGTTGAGAGCACTGGGTTTGTTTTTGTTCGTTTGTTTTGTTTTTTGATATAATTCAACCCATGATATTTAGTATACACATTTATCAATGCTCCTCCGATAATAGAGGTAACATCTGTGAATTTTACTTATATCAAATTAGGCCTCAATGAAAGTTATATAAAATTAATTGTTTTCAGCTAGAATAATCCTATAGTAAAACATAGAAGGACTGTTGATTAAGTTCACAAACTCATCCTAGAAAAAGTTCTACATATCTCACTGCTGAATGTCAGTAGGGTCACCTTGGAAGTACTCCCCTTGGAAAGCTGTGCACTGCTGCCAGCACTTAGTCCACCTTTCAAGGCAATTTTGGAACTCTTTTTCTGAAATGGCCATCAGGGCTGTTGTCATATTACCCTTAATGTCCTGAATGACATCAAAATGTCTTCCTTTCAATATTTCCTTTATCTTCAGGTAAAGAGATAAGTCACGTGGGGCAGATCAGGTGAGTAGGGAGGATGTTCCAATACAGTTATTTGTTTACTGGCTAAACACTCACTGACAGACAATTATCCAGTTAAGTAACAAACTTGCTACCATGCCCCCATGTGCAATGGCTGTTCCAGAAAGAATTCCAAAATTTCTTTGAAGGATGGACTGAGTGTTGGCATCGATACATAGCTTCCCAAGGGGAGTACTTCCAAGGTGACTGTAGTGATATTCAACAATGAGGTGTGTAGCTCTTGGAACAATTAAGTCCACAGACTGAGTTGTCAGACAGCTAAGCTGTGAAGGGAGTATGCATGTATTAAAAGCCAGGTGAAACACAACAACTAAAAAAGAAAACTATTTTAATCCTTTAATCCCCAATTCCACCCCAGACTATAAGAAATATAAAGTTGGGCACTCTGAATTAAGGTTATTTCTATATCTCCAGGACCTAGCACAGGTCTGATGCACACTAATCAATCAAAAAGTATTTGTAGAGCATTTATTGGCAGATTATATGACCTTTCTGCCTAGTTTCTCGTGGATAATGGCTTCTCTTTCTTCAGCATCTGGAAGATTGCTTGCAGCTTCTGGGAGGGGTGGTACCTCTTACAAAAGGGCTGGGATACCTAGAGTTCATCTATTTAAACCACTTTCAGACTGAAAACACTAGAGCCCCAGATAGGGCCCGATCACAGATCGCCCTCCACAAACAGCAGCAGTCGTTCAGCACCCTCTCCCACTGTCAGAACCTTACCCAGCATACCTGAGACTCACCTGAATAAGATCACGGTTTAGAAATTCAGCACTAGAGACACTGAAGTCGTCTCCTATACTGCAGACCCAATGTATCTTCACCATCCTGCATTGGACATATACAGGGTATACTTTTATTTTCAGACACATCAGTTTCTCTCTGACCATTTCTTCAATAAATGCTTCTGACATGGTAGGCACTTTCTAACTAATACTTAAAAAATAATGTTGAATCCTCCTGCAACTTCAGCAGACAACATTGGTACCTTCCTGGCTCCAATGTTACTGACACTGAGGCCATTCTTCCATCTAGTTAAACACACCCCACTCTCAAGCTAGCTACAGTATCACAAGGGAGAGGGTCTAGAGCAGTGTTGTGAATTGGAAATTTCTGCAGTGATGGAAATGTTCTATAATTTTGGATTGCCCAATACAGTAACTGCTATGCTCATGCAGTAACTGGTCCCTTGAAATACAAAAAGCAGGTACTTTGTGTGGTGGAATTTTTGACAAATTAATTTTCTTATTTATATATCTACATATTTTTCTAATTTTCTAAATTAAATATATACTGATTTTGTGATCAAAAAGACCAACAATACAGTCTTTTCAAAGAGTATCATTATATAAGCTTATTGTATGTACATTTAGCAGTAAAATAAGTATTGTATTATCCAGTTCATTTACTAAATAATGTAGGACTATCTTATTAAATCCTTCATGAGATTCACAGAAAAATGGATAGAGCAGATAAACCACATCAACTGGTATCCAGAATTTGAATCTAACACTCTGTGTGAGATGCTGGAAAAAAATCATTTTGCATCTGAACTTCACTTTCTTCATCTGTAAAACGGGAATATTGATAAGTATTGCCTTGCACAGTTTTGAAGAATGTATATGGAAAAGAAGTCCCAAGTACTAGTACATACATTTTTTTTTTTTAACACTGGATTGGGGGGTGGGTGTTGTTAAACTGTAATCCATCTCTTTTTTAACCATAAAGTGTTTCTCATGGCTCACTAGCTCCTCAAAGCTCCACACCACCACCATGCCAAACTTTTTGCTGTTAATCTCATTAAGATTCATCAGTTATTATTGACTGTGTGACCCCTAAATCCTTTGATACATGTGGAAATTGCCATTATACTAGGATTTCTAGAATAATTGCTGAATGTTAGAAAATCCCTTCCATCACCCACTTCTGCTGTGCTGTAAAACTTAGTAGGGTTTTAGTTCATTTGTACTGCAGAGAAAGTTTGAGGCAAGGGGGAGGTCATTGGTGAATAGAGTTAGGCCTTTAACCATTTGGTGTTTTGATTTTTTAATGTTTTAACTAACTCTATAATCTGGTGATTCAATCACTCATTGATTATGAATGTATAGAGAATAGTCAAATGATGTCAGTATAGCAGTGACATGAGAGGAAAATCTCTGCCTTCAGTGGACTTAACAAAAAATAAGCAATTATTTATTTTAAAAAACTATATAAAATAGTATCACATAGTAATACGTGATATATTAACAATGTAAGAGCAGGTGAGAGACACGGCAGGTTTTAGACGGGGAGGTTTTGGGGCGTTTCTGAGAAGGTGATACTTGAGTGAGAAAACAAGTCCTGCAGCTGTCTGGAAAGCTGTAAAGAGAACGTTCAAGGCAGAATCTAGAACAAGGGCAAGGTCCCTGATTGAGGCTAAAACATGTTTCTTCTCTTCAGTACAATTTTGGAACTCTTTCTACAATGGCCATTGTGTACACTGGCACAGTGGCAAGTTCGCAAACTTAGTTGCCTAGTCATCTGTGAGAGAGTTTTTAGCTGGTAAACAAATAACTGTACTGGCACACCTTCCCTACTCACCTGATCTGGCCCACAATCACTTTCTTCTTTACCTGAAGATAAAGGAAATATTGAAAGGAAGACAGTGTGATGACATTCAGGACATCAAGGATAAGATGATGACAGCTCTGATGGCCATTCCAGAAAAAGAGTTCCAAAATTGCTTTGAAGGTGGACTAGGTACTGGCATCCCAAGGGGAGTACTTCAAAGGTGACTGTACTGGTATTCAGCAATGAGGTATGTAGCACTTTTTCTAGGATGGGTTTGTGAACTTAATTGTAAGACCTTGTTTGTCAGTTAGACTGGTCTGTAAGGAAGAGAGGTGGGGAAGACAGGTGGTGAAGAGAGGGAAAAACCAAGTCTATGTGCTCATCATAGTCCTAGATTATAGTACAATGCTTACAACAAAGGTTATCTATACATACCTGCAATATAGGTCAATCAAACCATAAGACATACTGCTGTATCAATCTACAAAAACACTATTTTGTTAAAAGGTAGCAGCATCTGGCGGTGATATAGGCTAAAAATATAATGAATACTTTTTAATAAACTACTTAGCATCACATTTTGCTGTTGACCTAGATTAATTAACCTTCTTAATTAAATGATACATTATCAATTATTTTTCAAATTTCCTAAAATATGGAAAATAACAAGAAGGAATAATTGCTTCAATTAAATTTCTTAAACTAGTTAAGCATCTTCTTTGTGCATAAACAAATTACTGCCACACAGATGCGGTGCACACATTTTATAGATTTGTGACCTTTTCAACTTTTCCGAAAAGCTTTGAATGTTCGTTTATCTGAAGACAATCTGTTGAGATTTTTGTTTCTCTAATCATCACATTGGCTTTTGTTTGTTTTACCTTGTTTTTTTTCTGAAAATTTCAATGTGTCTATTTTGACAGGCATCAAATACTCTTACAGTAATTAGTGTGACATATATAAGACATAGGCTAACTTGGGACAACATAGCATTAGTTCTGAGTGGGTGGCTTGCATTATTATTTGTCTTCAGAGGATTAATCAGAACCAAGAGGGTTGGAGTTCCAACTTGACTGTGTTGCTTGGTTCAAATCAGGTAGGCTGAATCTGGGAACAAGGTCAATGTCATAGATCAGATAATGAGAAAAAATACTATGGTAAAAATTTCCATGCCAAACACGGATCTTAATATCTATCCAAGAACAAATGGAGCAAATGATTAGTAATGATCTAAGGTGTAGGCCATCAGTCAACTCTGATGGTTGAAAAGGTAGTCATAGGGAAATACAGGTTTAGCGAGAATGTCCAAGAACAGGATACCTAAAAACCAAACTCATTGTCAAAGAGTGCATTCCATCTTTCAGTGACCTTGCAGGACAGAGTAGAATTGCCTCACAGCATTTCCAAGGAGTGACTGGTGGATTCAAACTGCCAATCTTTTGGCTAGCAGCTAAGCTTTTAACAACTACACCAGCAGAGATCCCTTAAGAACTGGGTACAGGAGAAGAACTCTAGCCCCTAACAGGAATTGAGGAACATGGGTTCCTGGGTTACTGAGATAATTGGCAGAGGGCACATTACTAAATAATTGCTACGGAAGAGGACACCACATAGTCAAATGAGCCAGTTTTTGTTATTCAGAAAGACCTAGGTTCAAATTCCAGCTCTACACTTGATCAAGCCATTTAGCCTTTGCAAAGTCTTGTATTCCTATGTCAAAAATGGAGGTCTTGTGCCCAATAGACAGGAATGTAATAAAAATTAAGTTATACTTCATAAAATGCATGTTTAAGGTAATACTTGCAATATGGTAGAGTCTCACTTTCTTTTTAAATCAATTTCATTCGTCTTTATTTGTAGGGTAATCAGATGAGAATCCAGTTACTGAGAAACTCAGACGACCAGGTCAGAACAGAAATCTGACTGGAAGATTCGTTTCATGAATGCACGCCACTGGGCTCATTTGAGGGTCATCTGGAAGAGTCATTTCCTTAAAGCTGTGTCTTCTAGCCTGGCCATATGGTCCTAGACTCTCTGCAAGGGTCCTCCTGTGGTAAATGCCACAGGACCAATTCACACAACCAGTATATTTTACACCTGAACTAGATTGCAACTAATTTATTAGACTATCTGTATCAGGTGCATAAAAGTCTCTAGCAAATAAGAGATGATGAAGGACTCTTGACATTTGAAAGCAAATGTTTTATAGAGATTTAAGGCAGACACCAAAAACAGAGAGAAAATCTTCTCTCAGTCTGCACTTAACAAACCCGTAGAACAAACACATGCAACTGTGCTTGCAAAACAAGGCAAAGGAAAACAAATTTCACAGGATAAGTAGAACTGCATTAAAATTTTGCTAATTAATGGAAAAAGCATAAGACTATGAATTAGTAAAGAAAGAGATCAATTCAAGAAATACAGACTAGCCTAGAATGAATGCAATTCGTAAAACTTAGCACCTTGGGTTTCTGAAGCAAAGCCACTTAGACTAAAATTAAGAAAGTTAATACATTAGAATAAGTACTTTTTTCATCTATACTTTGTATAAATTATGACTAGACTTTCTGATAGCTTTTAAAATAAAAATTGACCGTAAGAATTTTTTTTAAGTCCCAGTGATTATTCCTAATCTGTATGTCTACATATTTCTCAGACACTTTTGTTCGTACTTATTTTTGAGATCTAAACTGAAATGAAATGTCATTTCCTTAGGAAGTACTTATCTGAACTTCACGTTTTTAATTGTCATACTCCTCCATTAATCCCAAGTTACTCTCTCTGGTAAGACTATTATTTTCCTTCATAATAATAATCATACTTGGTAATTATATATGTATGTATTTGTCTATGTTGCTGTTCATCACAATTCTCTAAGCATCACGGGAGCCGTGATCACCAAGTCTGTTTTGTTCACCTGGTCTACTTTACCACCTTCACTCAGCGATTGACAGTAAGTAAATAAATGCTGGCTTGGTGAATAAATTCTCATAGATATTTTCTTCTCTCCTCTGTATGAAGCATTCTTATAAATAAATATGAGCAAGTCCCCCGACTTGTTACAAACAAAAGATAAACTTGTTAATTTGGGGCCGGGAGGGGAAGCGAAAGGAAAGAAGAGAAGAACGGGGACAAGAAAAAGCCAAGTTTGGTTGCCGTTGCCCACCAACATTTACAGGTTAGCTGGAAGGGGAGAAACCAACAAGGGAGACTGGGGAAGGACAGCAAGAGAGATGGGACCAAAACTAAGATAAAAATGTCTCTTGGTGACACTGTGGCACTGTCACCAAAGAAAAGATAAGAAGAAATTTGAGAAGGAAGCAGAATTTGAATTTACAAACTTTTAAATAGAAGAGAACAAGGATCACGGGCTCTGGCAGGCTGGAGGCCATTGGTGATAATGGTAACAGCAACATCAGGTGAACAGAATGAATGGAAGCTCAATTAGAGTACGCTGAAGAGAGAATGAGAGGTTTCTATTCAAATACCTTAATAATATTGGCAGTATTATTTCTCCAGCATAATACCTATTCATTGGATTAGATGTTTAGTCAATAATTTCACAATTCATTTATTCAGACTTTTAAAGATTCCCTACTGCTGGCTGGAATCTGAAACATCAAGACAATTAAAGGAGGCTCCCTGTCATTGATGTAACACATTTTAGATATTCAGACATCTCAGGAATATATCCGTCTCTTCCTGGAATTTTTCTAACATAGTTCTTCAGTTTTGTTTCTTCCAAAAGATAATTTAAAATCTTGTACCTCACTGATAGATTCCTCAATAAGTAACAAAGCAAAGGCTTGATTTTGCCTCACACCTTCCCAAATTCTTTACCCTGGAAGACTGTTTTCATTCATTTTATAATGTCTTTTCCATGTCCAATAGATTAAAAATTATTTTATGAGTTTTAATAAAGTACAGAATGCCTATCAAAATTCATAACTTCTTTAATGAGTTATCTTTATTTGCTCTATATTTTTCAGCTAACTTACATGGCAATTTTAGGTCAATAAAAGGCTGTGAATAGATACTTTTATGAAACTCACTAGTTCTCCAATAACACTGGAGAATTCATTACAATGAATGAGTTTCTTGGTGTAATAATTAGAGGGTTTGAAAACTATTTCCTATGTTATTCCTGGCATTTCTATGACAAAATAACCATTACATTTAGAGAACCCTTTTAATACTGAATAGAACAGCAACTTGAATCATAGATAGATTCACTATTAAACCAGAAGTAGTTACTTGGAAATTAAAATTTTCCCCTTTAGCACTGATATATGGTGTAAACAGACTACATAACATTACTAACAATATACAAATACCAGAAGAGAAAGTAGATAACTAGGAACTCTTAAAATACTTATGCTCATACAAAGATTTCACCAAAAGAGTAGAAAGACTACCTATGGACTGGGAAAGAAAGTTTGGATACCATGAATCTCATCAGTATATTATGTCCATAATCTACATGGTACCACAAAACCTCAACAAGAAAAGGACAAATAACCCAATTAAAATATTGACAAAAGATATGAACAGGCATATCCAAAGACAACATACAGGACACTGACAGATACATGAGGAAATGCACATGATCATTAGTCATTAGTGAAATCCAAATCAAAATTACAATGAGATATCATCTCACCTCAACAAGGCTGGCATTAATCCAAAAAATACAAAACCAGAAATGTTGGGAGAGGTTGTGGAGAGACTGGAACTCTTTTACACTGCTGGTGGGAATGTAAAATGGTACAAGCACTTTGGAAATCAATTTAGCACATTCTTAAAAAGATAGAAATAGAATTACCATATGATAAGCAATCCCACTTCTTGGAATAAATCCTATAGAAATAATGGCTGTCACATGAACAGACAGATGCACACCAAATGTTTATTGCAGCACTGTCCATGATAACAAAAAGACAGAATCAACCTGGGTGCCCATCACCAGGTAAATGGATAAACAAACTGTGGTGATCTTAGGAAACATAACATGGAGTCTTCTGAGAGACATTATGCTGAGTGAAATTAGTTACCAAAGGACCAATATTGGACAAAAACATTATTATAATGACTTAAGAAAAGATTTAGACACAGAAGAAAGTAATCTTTGATGTTTACAAGGGTGGGGAGAGAGGGAGAGATGTAGACATAAATTAGACGGTTGATAGGAATTGGGTTAGGGAAGGGAGTGACAGCACACAGTAGGAGGTTAGCACAACTGGACTATGCTGAAAGCTAAAATGTTGTCTGAATAAAACTCAACATTTTGAAGGACAGAGTAGTAGCAGCAGGGGTCTGGTGACTGTGGTTTTAGTGGAAATTTAGGCTAATAGACATAACTAAGTTTTCTTGTTTTGTTTTTAAGAAAATGTTCAGCATTCTACTTTGGTGAGTGGTGTCTGGGATCTTAAAAACTAACAAGCTTCCATCTAAGTAGCATAAGTTGGTCTTGATACGTCTGGAGCAGAGGAAAACAAAGAACATCAAAGACATGAGGAAAATATGAGCCCCACAGACAGAAGGTGCCATATAATCCAGAGATTACTTCAGCATGAGACCAGAAGAACTAGATGGTGCCCATCCACCACTAGTAACTGCCCTGACAGGGAACATAATGTAAAGTCACAGCTGTAGCAAGAGAAAAATGGGTGTGCAGAACTAGAACTGTATTAAAAGACCGGACTTGTTGGTCCACTGGAGTGAAGGGTCCCCTGAGGACATGGCCTGTAGACTCTCTGTTAGCCTAGAGCTGAAACCAGTACTGAAGCCAACTCTTCAGACAAAGATTAGACTGGACTATAAGACATAGAGAGATGCTGGTGAAGAGTGTGTTTTTGGCTTAAATATATACATGAGGCTGTCTGAGCAGTTCTTGTCCACAGGTGAGATGGGAGCATGGAGGGAGACAGGAGTTGGTTGAATGGTTACAGGAAGTATAGGGTGGAAAGGAGGAGTGTACTATCATGGGGCAAGGGGTGGGGAGAGTAGTTCAAGTGGCATAGCAGTATATGTGCAGGGTTTTATATGACAAATTGATTTGGATTGTAAACTTTCATTTAAAACACAATAAAATATTTCAAAAAATAACTCCTTTAGCTCTATCCAATGGTACAGAACTGTTCTTTTATTATACTGACTTCAAGTCCAGGTTAGAACCCCTGTTCATGCTTTTTTATATTCAAAATGGAAGGTGTTTTCTTTATTGTTATCACTGATAGAATACAAGTTTAGGATTAAAAATATTTTTGACCATACAGAAATGTAAAAGGTAGAAGTGACCCATGATTCCACCATCCAGAAATAATAACAGCACTAACCTCTGGGTTAGCAGCTGCACATTTAACTACTGTGCCACTGGAGCTTCTTTTATATATGGTAGCTTGCAAAAATTTTTCTATGCTAAGAATCTTTAAGTTTTATGCCTGACAGTAGATCTGATGGGTATAAGAATACTTCTTCAAGTTCTACATGGACTGTTTTTGGTTAAATTGCTTTTTCTGTTCTCAAAGGATATTTTTTTTGTAAAAAAATCAAGTGCTACAGCAAAAATTCAAGGGAAGAACCCATCCCACCCAAGTCTGATCATCCAAATATAAAAGTAGCTACTGTCAACCTTAGAAATCCTGGTGGCTTAGTGGTTAAGTGCCATTGGATGCTAACCAAAAGGTTGGCAGTTCAAATCTACCAGATGCTCTTTAGAAACTCAGTGGGGCAGTTCTACTCTGTCTCTAGGGACACTATGAGTCAGAACCGACTCGACAGTAGCAGGTTTGGTTTTTGGTTTTTACTATCGACCTTTGTGGATTGTCTACATTAATAGAGTTTGGTGTAGGTCATTTTATATAAATGAAATCATATCACATATACAATTTTTCAGCTAGCTTATTTTAAATTAGGGAAATGTCAATCTTTCAACAGCAAGTAAAATGTATTATCATGCTTGGTGAGGTAGGTGATCAGAAAAAAGTGGAAGATCCTCAAGAAGATGGACTGACACAGTGGCTGCAACAAGGGGTTTAAGCACAAAAAAGACTGTGGACACGGTGCAGACCCAGGTAGTGTTTCCTTTTGTTGTACATAGGATTCTCAGGAGTCAGCATCAATTCGACAACACCTAACAACAACACTATGTCTTTACATAAGGAGTTATGGTGGTGCATTGATTAAAGTGCTCAGCTGCTAACCCAGCAGTTGGTGGTAATTTGAACCCACCAGAAGCTCAGCATGAGAAAGGTGTGACAGTTTGTTTCCATAAAGATTACAGCCTTGAGACTCCTATGGTGACTCCTATGGTGCCACTCTACGCTGTCTCTTAGGATTAGTGAGTAGGAATTGACTCAACAGCAATGGGTTTATACCTTTACATGGTTTAACTCATTATAATTTAATCAGTCACTTATCAATAAGCACTGACATTCTTTTCAGTTATTTTTCCTCTTATTTAGTGCTCAGTGGGTACCTACAGCTCAAGTCCTCCTAGGCCAAAGTCCATATCAGAGATAAATGTGTGTTGTGTGTGAATGTTCTTGCATTAATATTCAAAGACCTATAAATTGTTGTGCAGGACGGCAATCAATTGGTCCAAACTATACTTAAGAACTGTTAAGTAATCATTGAATGACTCAGGTTAAGCCCCGGTTAAGTCCCAACTAAACAACTCAACAGAAACAAACACACTGCAGTCTAGTGAATTCCCGCTGATATAGGGTCACTCCTGTGTGGCAGAGCGGAACTGCTCCATAGGTTTTCCAAAGCAGTAATCTTGATGAAAGCAAAGTGCTGAGGCTACATTTCTCTCCACTAGAGCAGTTTTTGCGTTTGATCCACTAACCTTTCATTTAGCAGCCAAGCAGTTAACTACTGTAACACCAGGGCTCCTTAAGGCTATTTGTGATCTGACTCCTGCCTCACTTCTTCCACTCCAACTTCTTCCACTGCCAACTTATTTGCTCTACCCTGAATAGGTAGTTCTGTTGTATCCTTCTGAACATTTACTTGTGCCTTGAATGCTTTTCACTATTCCTACTCCGTGAAGTTCTCTACTTTGTGTAAAAAGCTATTTCCTCCTGATTCCCCAAGGTGCACATGACGCATTATCTTCCCCAGCTGTCTCCAACTCTTCTCCCCAGTTGGTGAAGATTCTTCTTGTCTGTGTTTTCATAAGAACCCTTGAGATGTTTATTACACTGTATTATAACTGATGTCATGTAAGCTTTGTAGGCTCGTGTCTAGCACAGTGACCCGCCCGAATTAAGTACCTGATAAACATTTGTTGAGTGTGAGTGAAAAGGTAAGTTCCACCCTGTGAGGCTTTTCAAAAAGTAAAACCAATGTGCTAGGTTTGAATTGTGCCCCCCAAGTATGTGTTCTGCCCCATGCATGCGGATGTAGTCTCGTTTGAGAATAGGGTCTCCTTGTTATGTTAACGAAGCCGTAGGCCCAGGTGTGTCTTAAGCCAATCACTTTTGAGATACAAAAGGAGTCGATTAAGCACCAAAGCAAGCCCAAATAGAGAAAGGTTGGTGCCAGGAGGAGATCATTCAGGAACCTAGGAAGAGAAGCTGAAAGAGACGAGGATTTCCTCCACGGAGACAGAAGAAGCCTTTCTCTAGAGCCAGAGCTTTGAATTCTGACTTCTTGCCTCCTAAACTGTGAGAAAACTATTTTTTATTTTGTTAAAGTCACCCATGTGTGGTATTTCTGTTACATAGTAGTGCTAAGACACTAAGACAGTTGTATGGCTACCAGAAATTTGCCTTCACGAATTTCTAGTAAAAGAAAGCACTGTAGTCTCTAATGACTAATGATGCTGGACATCTTTTCACATGTTTGTCATCCATGTCATATTTAATGAAGAGTCTGTTTAAATGTTTTCACCCTTGCTTTTATTGGGTGTGCTTTTACTCAGTTTTGAGAATTCTTTATATATTTTGATTAGAAGTCTTCCATGAGCTGTGAAATTTTCAGATATTTTCTCTCAGTATGTGACTTGCTTACACTCTCGTAACAGTGCAATTTAAAGAGCAGAAGTCTTTAATATTGGTAAACTGAATTTATCACTTTCTTTTCTTGTAAGGAGCATGATTTTGGTGTTGTGTGTTTGAAGAAGTATTTATCATTGCCATGCTTTAGAAATAAAGAGGTAAACATATAATATAATAATAATAATTATAATAAACATATAATTATATAAATAATTATAATAAACATATAATAATAACTAAGGAAAACTAGTACTCAAAAACCTTACAGGACAGAGCACCTCTTTCAGCCATAATTAAGCCTGGGATCACTTCTTTTTTAATTGTTGTAAGCCTAACTTATCAAGGCAACCACATAATTGTTTACTTATATGAAAGCAATAAAATTGAAGCTATGGTTCCCAAATCAGTAGTCACTCAATTACATTGCCAGCCAAGCCGAGTAATTTTTATTATGATTGAGTGAAAATGTACATTCCCATGTAAATTTGCATACGTTGCGTATATATTTTAAGGCACATAAATTATTACCAAATGTCACTAAAGGACACTCTACTTATATAAAGGAATATCAATTTGTGATTACATCAGGAATCATAATTTGGATATTCTCATCTGTGTTCATGTAAAGTGACTAAGTACAAATTAATTTCTATTTCATCTGGGTGAAGTATCTGTTAAAGTAGCAAAGATAGTGCTTTTAAAATTCTCCAGTGAAGTTTGATAATAGCAAAAGAACAAATATACACTCAGGGTACCTAGGAGTAAAGACCTAAGTGGCTTCTTCAGACTATTTTTTAATTTCCTATTTTACATTTAAAGTACATGTGATTTTTATATGCTATTCTATAGGATATACTTTCACTTAAAAATAGAATGATTTTTCTCTCACCATTGATTTGTTAGGATGATGACCCGTGTTTATTGTGTGGGATGGAGAACTCACCTCAATTCCCCTCTTTAAAGCCCATAGCCCTTAAAAAGTAAAAGCCAGCTGCCACAGAGTAGATTTCTCACTCATGCTGATCTCATGTATATTAAGATAGAACTATGTTCCATAGAGTTTTCAATGGCCGATTTTTAAGGAAGCAGTTCACTGGGTCTTTCCTGTGAGGTGCTCTGGGTAGACTTAAACCTCCAACCTTTTGGTGGGTTTCCAAGTTTGTTAACTGTGCTACACAGGTCACTGATTATAGAAAAAGAGGGAATTCTTGATGTTTTGGAATGACTTCTCATTTACTAAAGAATTTAAAAGACCAATTCAGCTGAATCTTCCCTGGTGTACCCTCTATTTCATGTAAGTTGATCTCTATATACATTTTATGTCTCTTTAAAAGAAGAGAGAGACAAATTATTTGGGTATAGAAGAAAAAATAAAGATTCAAAAGAGTAAAACAGAACCACCTATTCACGGAAGATTGAGGTGACATCAGTCTCTAATCTTCCCATTTTCCTACCCTTCATCTCAAAGTAGAGCCCTGGTGGCATCATGGTTAAGTGCTACAATTGCTAACCAAGACTTTGACACTTTGAACCCCCAGCAACTCTTGGAAGCCTCATGGTACAGTTCTCTGTCCTATAGTGTTACTATTAGTTGGAGTGGAATGGGTAACAACAGGGTTTTGTTTTTGTTTTTGTTTTTTTGTTTTAATCTCAGTAGTTTTCTCTTAAAATATATTTGTTTTAGCTTTATTGTAGTTTAAATGATATGGCTATGCTATAAATGCATATAATGTTAATACATCTCTTGATATATTCTGGGCTCCTAATTGTCTTGCTTTACTTTTATGAGGAAATCATGTAGAAGTAAAAGAGGAACTAGGGCATTGCAGCCCTGTCCCATGCCTAGGGGCTCAGATCTCATAGGTTTTAAACAAAGAGCACACATTAAATAATTCCATTTATTGCAAGATCTAGAAAATGTTAACAAATCTGTAGAGGCAGAATCAATCATCAGTCATCTAGGAATAGGGGCGGGGAAGGGTAGAGAGAAGCAGGAAAACGGGCTGACACATGGCATGAGGAAGCTTCTGGAGGTGATAAACATGTTCATCATCCTGATTTTAATAATGGTTTCATGATAATATACTAAGTTGAAACTTAAGTTGTACATTTTAAACATGTGTAGTTTATTATATCAATCATAACTTGTTAAGCTTGCTTAAAAAAGAAAACATTAACAATGGATGCCAGAGAACTTTCTAATATAAACAGTCACTGAACTACTACCTAAATATTTCATGTTTACATTTTGGGTTTTAATCTATAAAGAACTGTCATTCCATGTTCCCATTTAATCCTCATACAAGCTTTGTAGTCTGTTGAGCATTTTATTTATCCTATTTTACAGATGAGAATATTGAGACTCAGAAAGGTTAATTTGTCCAAGCTCAAAGAGCCACAAAGAATTGGATCTGAACTTTTAACTGTGCCATACTGGCTTTGGAAATTCTGGTGGCATAGTCGTTAAATGCTATGGCTGCAAACCACAGGTCAGCAGTTCAAATCTGCCAGGTGCTCCTGGCAGTCTTCCTCTGTCTATAGGGTTGCTACATGTCCAAATCAACTTTATGATCAGACAGTAGGTTTGGGTTTGGGGGTTATGCTGACTTTATGTCTTGTAGTTTCTGTGACTATTACCTGGTCTCTGTCACCAGATAAATCTTAGTTCCTCTATTTTTATGATTTCTAATTTGATACCATACATTAGATACTACAGCAATTTGGATGTTTCATTGTAAAAAAATCAATATCAAAACTTAAGAGGTTGTGAACAAACTTCTTGTATTTATTTGGAAATTTGGAACTGTTGAAAGCGTGTAGTGGCCTTGTAATCAAAGTTACACAAAACTTTAGTTTTTTATTGTATCGCTTTTCTCAAAATGAGCATCTGGGCCGTAACTCTCTAGCAAACCTTAGGTTATAGTAAGTCTGCCTACAATCAGAGTTTGAAGAGATTTAGCACATGTGATATTCTCTGCCTGAAGACCATGAGGACTGACAATCGAGTTCGTGAACTCATCCTGGAAAAAGTGTTACACACTTCATTGCTAGATATTACAGTCACCTTCAAAGTACTCCCCTTGAGAAGCTATACACCAGCGTCAGTACCTAGCCTACTTTCAAAGCAATTTTGGAACTCTTTTTCTGGAATGGCCATCACAGCTGTCGTGGTATTACCCTGGATATTCTGAATGTCTTCAAAATGTCTTCCTCTCAATATTTCCTTTATCTTTGTGTAAAGAAAAAAATCACTGGGGGCCAGATTAGGTGAGTGAGGGGATGTTTCAATACAGTTATTTGTTTACTGGCTAAAAGCTCCCTCACAAACAATGATACAATTAAGTGTGCGAATTTGCCACCGTGCCACTGTGTGCAATGGCCATTCCAGTAAGAGTTCCAAAATGCTCTGAAGGGTAGACTAGGCCCTGGCATCGGTGCATAGCTTCCTGAGGGGAGTACTGCAAAAGCAACCGTAGTGATGCTGAGCGGTGTGGTATGTAACACTTAGAACCGTTAAGTCTGTGGACTTGTCAACATGGTATTATCTCAGTAAACTAAGAGTAACATTATTTGGAGGCTTGCGGAGTTGAAATTGCAGGGTTGGAAGACTCAGCTACTGCACTTCCTCAGTTCCACCTACAATTTTCAACTGCAAAATATATCTCAAATTACCCATTTATCCTCATTTTTATATCCATCATTTTCATCCAGGTTACTGTCATTCCTCACTTAAATAATTGCCCTTCTAGTTCATTCATTACACAAAGCAGCCAAACGTCTTTAAGATCTTTCTTAAAAATACATTGTCATGTCAATTTACTGCTGAAAATCCTCTGTTGTTTTCCCATTTTGTGTAGCATGAGATCTAAACATTTTACTGTGGTGTAAAAGGTGCTGTACCATCTGGTCCCCATTGTTTGGTCCCCTTGCAAAAGCTTGTAGCACCCCTAAAATACTGGCCTCCTTTCATTTTCCTGAAAATGCCACATTCCTGCCACAGGGCATTGCACATGCTGCCACTGTTTTTGAAAGAGTTTTTCTTCCACTCTTCAAATGAATGTCTTGTTCCTTGCATGTCAAATGTCACCTCTTCACAGAAGCCTCTCTTGTACATCTTTGTAGCATACCATGGGTCATTTCATACTTGTCTGCTTCTGTTCCTTCTTTGTTTACTGAAGTAAGATTCATTTGAATCCAAGATTTGTAGAGCTGGAACCATACTTGTTTCATTCATTATTAGCCTAAGCACCTAGCAAAGATTTGGCACATGATAAATCAAACCAATGCCATTGCCACTGAGTCAATTTCTACTTGTAGCTATCCCATAGGACAGAGTAGAAGTGCCTTGTAGGGTTTCCAAATCTGTAATCTTTACAGAAGCAGACTGCCACATCTTTTCTCCAGCAGAGGAGGTGGTGGGGTCAAACTACCCACCTTTTGGTTAGTAGCTGAGTGCTTAAACACGCTGCCACCAGGGCTCCTTGGCACATAATAGGAAACAAATAAAAATGTGCTGGATGACTGAATCAACACTAGTGTCCACCAGTAGAGGAATAATTACAATATGCTGTTCCATTGTTTAAAAAGAGAGAGACATTTGTGTACTACTACTATCAAATGAAAAGGCAGGGAGAATAACACTGAAATCATTATAGTCCCATTTTTATAAAAGATATGCAGTCATGCATGAGTATAAATACATATACATATGTATGTGTGTGTGAGTTTGGTGGTGTAACAGTTAATGCACTCTGAGCTGCTGACTGAAAGGTTGGGGTTGACATCCACCCAGAGAGATATTTCAGAAGAAAAGCCTAGAAATTTAC
This sequence comes from Heterohyrax brucei, assembly GCA_028571685.1. Lineage (NCBI taxonomy): Eukaryota > Metazoa > Chordata > Mammalia > Hyracoidea > Procaviidae > Heterohyrax > Heterohyrax brucei. Next base: position 52,080,544 of record CM053150.1, on the reverse strand, counting down.
TTGCAAAATAGCAGCTGCTTAAAACCCAAAAGAATACAGTTCTACTTGGACACACAGCAGGTTGCCGTAAGTTGGAACCAACTCAGCAGTAATTGGCTTTATATACATATGTAATATTATAATATCTTGTTAGGTGATGAAAGACTTTGGCTTTTTAGTTTATAACTTCTACTATAGATTTAATATTCCAAGTTTATTCAGTTTTCTTGTGTAATTTATAAATAAACACATTTTTGCTTGTTAATGCCTTTATTTACTATGTTGCAAATTAATTCTGGGAAATAATTGCCAAAAAGTTACCAGAATCAATGCACAGTGCAAATAAGGATATTATACGTGTAAACTGAGTAAGTAAAAACTCTAAAACTGAAATTGTTAGACAAGATATATTTTCAATGTTGGAAATGCTAATGGAAAAAAAAAATCACATCTTTTTGGCTCCTTCAAGAAGATAAGTTGTTTGCTGTTATCGTGATTTTTCAGACCTGCCTGAAACATTTACTTATTTAGTTTTATTTCAATAGAGAAGAGATATATTTTAGAGTTTTTCATCTTATTCACCAGTGCTACAATTGATAATAAACAGAGACAAGACTTCAGAATATTTTACAACCAAACACAGTTATATACATTTGTATTTTTTACTTCCCAAAGCTGGGCAACAGCAATAATGATAACAAAGCTTTATCTATGGTTATGGGCTGTTGGATCAATGCAGTCAGAATTCATATGCCCTCTACATAACTGCAAATCCAAACAGAAAGGAGGATTGCAGAAGTGTAATGACTAGTTTCCTGAAAGAATGTTGAAAGGTTACATAAATCCTGGGTCGGGGGAAGCTGAAGAGTTTCAATCATTTATAATAATTGCACTGTCTTGTCTAGAGTAGGAGCAGGTGAAAGACACCTTTGAGTTTTCAAGGATGAGTATCAGAGAGCCATGTGGACCTTCAGCTTGTTGAGCCTGAGACCATTTCTTTTTCTGAGTTCTGCATTTATATCCTTTGGCTGAGGTGTTTGTCTCATGCTAAATCCTTGCCTTCTTTAGCATTATCATCACCAGCACTTTTGCTTTTTCTACCAGGTTAGCTTCAGGGTGGAAAACACTTCCCCAGAAATGGGTTCTCCTTGATGTTCTGGGAATGCTCTTGGGCATGAAGTGGTTTAGCATCAATGCCTCAGAGTCCTGGGAGAGCAGGAAGAGTGGAGGAGAGCTTTCTTATAGACGATCTAAACATAAAGGTCCATGGTATAAAATGATGATATAAAATTTTAATATTTGTCGACTTTGACTTGACGGCACTTGGCTTGGCTTGGCTAGTGCCAAATATACAGTGTCTAGCATATTTTCCATGACTGTAATCACAATGATCTATAGTTTCATGAAGACAGTTTTCTTAAAAATAATTTATTCTTGAGACAATAGATATCTTAAAACTAATTTTTTCCCTCTCAAATCCTAACTGTAGGAAGAACAGTCATCTATCTCACCCATGTGTCCTGGGTCTAATCATAAAATAGGAACTTCTATTCTATTGGCAGTATTAATAGGAAATAATTCCGTTCTTTCCAACTCACTCACGCAACCACAGAAGAAAGGCTTTAATTAACTGGATTGATAAGAAAGAAGGTCATCAGATGGGTTACTGGCTCCTGTATGTACAGTTCAACAAACAAGCTCAGTTACTGGTTATGGATTGATTTGTGTCCCCCCAAAATGTGTGTCAAAATGTGTCCCCATATTGTGTGACTTTCTATCATTTTGTCATCTGATGTGATTTTCCTACGTGTTGTAAATCCTACCTCTGTGATAGTAATTAGGCAAGATTAGAGGCAGTAATTTTAAAGAAACAGAACTCAACCTATAAGCTTCAGTTGTATCTTAAGTCAGTTTCTCTTGAGATATAAAAGGGACCAAGCAGAGACAGAGGGGGCCCTCATACCACCGAGAATGAAGTGCTGGGCTAGGCAGAATGTAAAATGTGCAACCACTTTGGAAATTGATCTGGTGGTTCCTTAAAAAGCTGGGAATAGAAATAGCATATGATCCAGCAATCCCCCTTCTTGGAATATATCCTAGAGAAATAAGAACTGTCACATACACTGTCACGTGCACACCAATGTTCACTGTAGCAGTATCCACAATAGCCAAAGGATGGAGTCAACCTGGGTGCTCATCAACAGATGAATGGATAAACAAATAATGGTATATTCATACAATGTAATACTATGTAATGGTAAAGAGCAGTGATGCACTTGTGAAACATCTCACAACATGGATGGTTTTTGAAGGTATTATGGCAAGTGAAATTAGCCACAAAAAGAAAAATATCATATGAGATCACTTTTATAAGAGCTCAAGAAAAGATTTAAACACAGAAGAAAACATTCTTTGATGTTACAATAGTGAGGAGAGAGGAATGGGGGATTCACTAACTAGATCGTACACAAGAATTATTTTAGAGGAAAGGTAGGAGAAGCTGGCACACCTGGGCTAAACCAAAGACTAAGAAGTTTCCTAAATACAACCAAATACTTTGGGAGATGGAGTAGTGGGGCAGGAGTCTGGAGACCACGGTTTCAGGCGACATATAGGTCAACTGAATAACAAAATTTATTACGAAAATGTTCTATACTTTTCTGACTGGCACATGAGCAAGGAGAACAAAGAACACCCAAGATATAAGGGCAATAATGAGCCCTATAGACAAAATAAGGGCACATAAAGCGGAGAATACATCAGCAGGAGACGAGAAGTAGATGGTGCTACCTGGCTACCACCAATGACTGCCCTGACAGGGAACACAGTAGGGTCCACAATGCGGTGGGAGAAAAGGGGGATACAGAATTCAAACTCTGATAACAAGACAAGACTTGATAGTGTGACAGACTGCAGAGTCCCCAGACAACATGGCCTCCAGACTCTTGTTTGCCCAGCCAACTCTTCAGACAAAGATTGGGCTGAACTGTTATGACATAAAATGGTAGTGGCGAACTGTGTGCTTCTTGGTGTAAGTAGATAAACGTGAGACTGTGCTTCTTGACTTCAGTAGATAAACATGAGAGTAACTGGGCAGCTCCGGTCCACAGGCAAGAAAAGAAGGCAGAAGGGGGTAGAAGCTAGTTAAATGGACATGGGAAATACAGAGTGGAGAAGATGATTGTGCTGTTACAATACAGCAAGAGCAAGTAGGGTCACACAATGTGTGCTTAAGTTTTTGTGTGACAAATTGGGTTGAACTGTAAACTTTCACTTAGGAAGACAAAAATAAATTAGTAAATAAGAAAAATAAAAGGAATGCAGTGCTAGAAGCAGAGCACATCCTGTGGCCCTGGGGTCCCTCAATTAGAGGCTCTTCAACCAGGGAAAGTTTCTTAAGAATGACCTTCCTCTTGAGCTGACACAGAGAGAAAGCTTCTCCCTGGAGCTGGCACCCTGAGTTCAGACTTCTAGTCTCTTAGACTGTGAGAGAAAATTTTTCTCTTTGTTAAAGCCATCCATGTGATACTTCTGGAACTCAGATACTAATGCGTGGTGTTAAAAGTCAGAATACAGATTGCCATCGGTAGGGGGAAGAAGTGATTGACTAAGGAAGAACACAAGGGGGTTTCTGAGGTGCTGGTTCAGAATGTAAGAGAGAAAGATCCTCCATACAAATCCTCATGGCCTTTCTGATTAAAGCTTTCAATTAATAGATGTAGATCCCTGGGGTCCTCCTGTGATCCTTAAAGCACAGAGTAACTTAAATATTTGAGATGATATCATTTAATAAATACAGGTAATGTTCCCTCAACTTAGCATAGGAAAGACACTCACCAAACAGTCCTAATAAAAGATAAAAATAGCTGATATTCAGTGAGCATAAAATAAGGACTAGATACACACTCTGCTGGTAACATGCCACATCAGTCAAGGTTCCACTGTCAAGGGAACAAAATTCCAGTAGAATAGTTTATTCAAGAGTATTTACTGAAGACACTATTTCCGGAGGCTTGGGCAAAGTTAAGAAACCCTGGTAGTGTAGTGGTTAAGTGCTATGTCAGCTAGCGAAAAGGTCAGCAAGTTCAAATCTGCCAGGTGCTTCTTGGAAACTCTTTGGAGCAGTTCTACTCTGTCCTATAGGGTCCCTTTGAATTGGTATCAACTCAGCGGCAGTGGGTTTGGTTTGGGGGCAAAGTTAAAGGAATCAACAAGCAATGCTAAGACACTCGGAAGCTAGAAACAGGTGACAGCTATTAGTTACGACCCTTAGACTTGAGGGAAAAGAGGAATAGTGTTGCTAGGGTCTAGTGAGAGCTGGAATCACAGAGGAGAGGTCATGGGACAATATATTGACAATGCAAGGGACTACAAGGTGTACCCTAATCAGGGCCCTCAAGCAGAGAGAAAGCAAAGAAGAAAGGCCCAACCACTTTCTTTGTTTTTCCTCCTGTCTATTATCAGTGTCTTGTTTTAACTGGAAACAACCAGAAGCCAACCAGCAAGAGATTCTGAATTTGTAGTACATAGGCATCAACTCTGGGGCACAGAGAAGGTCAGAGAATGGTAAGATAATGTGAAAGGTGACAAATAGAAAACATTTAGGAAACATGCACTATAAAAATTATTTCTTTTAATTCTCAGGCCATCTCGTGAGATACATAATGTTTACTCATTTTATAAGCTATACTCATTTTATAAATGAAAAAGTAAGATTGTAAGTAACTTATCTAGTGCCTTAAAGCTAGGTCCCTTCGATTGCTGAGACCTTGAGTGAAACAACCACACAATTCTAGATGCAGAGTACATGTTCCAAAATAATTTGCTTCAATAATTAATTGATTGAATGTTGTCTATATTTGATGTAATTAGGCATGCATTGTCTTTCTAAATGTAAGCAAATTAACTACAGTAATTATTGGTTGGTAAAAAAGAGAAGCATGTTCTCCCCTGAGATACCAAATGCTGCTTAATTAGAATTGAGAAAAAAGTAAACGAATATTCAAGACTAGAGCTGGAAGGCAGAGGGAGCAGAGACGCTCTACAAAGGAAGAACTGGGGAAGACAGGTTTAATGAGCGTTATTCCTAGCTGAGTTCCACAAACCTTTCTCCTTCTAACATCTCCCCCGTGGTTCAGACAAACTGTCAGTGAACTGCCTGAACATGTAATTCATACCCATGAATCTGTTTCCTTGTTTGTGAGTCTTCCTGGGTCTTAAATACCTCTACACTTTTTCTTTTCCTGATTTGATTATCCAGCTTGGTCTTCAAAGTCAAGATCAAAGCCATTTCCTCTATGAAGTCCTCCGGAAGGCAGTGAATGTGCCTTATACTTTTTGGTACTCCCTCGGTCACCCTACCCCCTAAAAAACCAAAACCCATTGACATGAGGTTGATTCAGACTCAAAGCCCCTTTCTACCAGTGGCTTACACAATAGACTAAAACTTTAAGGTATTCCATAAATGTGGTAAAATTAATTAAACTGACAAGAAATGGTAATTCGATTCTGAAGATTGTAGATTTATTGGGAAGCAAGGTAGAAGTTCACTGGACTGAAACCAGCTAGCTAGTAGACATAAAACCCATCACTGCAAAGTGGTTTCCAACTGATAGCAACCCTATAGGGCAGAGAAGAACTGCCTTTTAGGGTTTCCAGGAGTGCCTGGTAGATTCAAACTGCTGACTTTTTGCTTATTAGCCATAGTTTGCCATAGGTTTTAACCACTGTACCACCAGTGCTCCAAGAGAGGTGAATCAAAGAGATACACACCAAAAGGTACAGACAGAAGAGTCATCAATAAAATTTATTTTCTGTCCAGCACAGAGCTGTACTTTTTAATTTCCCTGAAATTGTTGCAGTACCATGTGGAAGCTGACTCAGGGAATGCCACCCCAAATCTCCCCGTAAATCTGTTTGTTTCTCTACCTTTCTTTCTTTTATGTCTGATCCTCTCTTCTACAACTTACAGCTAAACTGGACCTGAATCAGTTTCATCATGAATTAACACACACCACTCCTTGCTTAACAGAATGGCTACATTTTAGTAGGATCTTTTCACACCAGTCATTATTTGTCTCAAGTGTGATTATAGTCTTAAAATCCATATTAAAAACTTCTCTTATTCCCAACCTCTTCTTCTCCCTGGATTTATATGAAGTTTCTTGCAGTGGTCATGAAGGCTCATACAAGGTAAGACACAGGCTATGAAGCTGAAGAAAATGGGGTCTCTGAAACCAGGAAGTTTAGATCGTAATAGAATAGATGAGAGAGAGATGTAATTAATCAAAAAGGTAGGATTGGGAGGTACAAAAATATTATCTAGGAGGTAAAGAGATGGGTGAACCCTTTCTAATTAAAGGGAAGAAAATAATATTCATATATTAGCAATACTTTATTTTAAATATGCGTATTTAAAATTAAAGCATAATGCATTTTGATAAATATAACCACCTGTAATATGACGGGAGTAGTAGTATCAACATCAGAATCTTCTAACTTCAGGGGGCACAATGCTGGTAGACACAGTCCAAGGCTAATAGCTGTGAAATGGAGATCAAGCATACCTCTACCTTCTAAACTCTTTACCAAATCGGATACCAGCTGTCACTCTCATGGCACTCTCTACTTCTCTTCTGCATTGACATTCCATTGCAATGGCCACACTGAACTCACAGATTATACTTACAGTTAAGTGGTTTATTCAGGAACAGTGTACAACTTGAGATCCAGATCAACAGGCTACAACTCAGGATCAGGATGCATTTAGACGAAGTCACCATCCTTCAGTGCAGGACAGCTCTCTCAACTCCTCTTGATTATGCAGGCCTCCTCAGAGGCTTCCTGTGGCCTATCTACAGGGCTTTAAACTGGTTTACACTGGTTCAAACACCTGCTGAGAATTTGCAATTCTGACAAGTTTGGGAGATGCTAATGCTACTGGTTAGGGAATAATTCAGAGAGCAACTAGTAATACAGTGGTTCTTAAAATTTGTTTCTCATAAAAATCACTTGGGGATCTTATCTAATTATAGGTTGTGATTCCATATGTCTGGGGTTGAGATGCAAACTCTCAGTAGTTGTTCAAACTGGCCTGCCACTGTCTTGAATGTCACAGCCCTTGACTGATGTTCCAGCAATTTTATGAGATCCTTTCCCTCTTCTCACTTCTTTGTGTCTGAAAAGCCTCTGTGAGGCTATCTGCTTATAAAAATCTGTGTCAATTTGAAGGCATGGCACTCCCACAAGGGCCACCAACTGACCAACCTCCTCTCAGTACCCTAAAGGTACTTCATTTGCATAGTAAGCTACAACTCACCTCATTTGAATAGTCTGTTGAGCAATCCCTGCAAGGTACACACCAATCACAGGGCAGCCTTCAGCTCAGGAGCAGACAAGAAGTATCAAAACCATACTGTTTACAGCTTACCCAGGAAGTGTCAATCACCCTGGACAAAACTAACAAATCCTCTGGGACAGGAAACCAGGACAAAAGGTTTAGTGTGAAAATCTCAAGTTATTTTTTTCCAAAGAATCAAGGCAAAAGGGCACATCAAGGAAGACATTCTGCCAAAGCACTATCCAGATCAAGATGAAGAGTATTTCATAACCGCAGAATGGTCCGTAATCAATTCCCTTCCAGTATTCTGGTTTCTATTGCCATAGATTAGTTTGGTCTCTTCTAGAAACTCTAATCAGTAGAATCTTTCAGTATTTACTCTTTTGCATCCGGCTTCCTGTCCACAATATTTTTTTGAGATTCATTCATGTTGTTGTGTGTGTCGACAGCTTCTTCCTGCAGCTTCTCTTCCTGCTTCTTGCTGTCTGAAAAACCTCTGAGGAGCTGGTTTTCAAAAACCCAAGCTCTTTGTCATTTGTAAGGTGTGGCACAGCCACCAGGGCCAGTCTCCATCTCCTCTTCATAAATGTACAAGTTTTTCTCTCTGACCTTTGTTGTTGTTGTTGAGTTCTACTTCATTTTAGGAAGATAGTATAATTTATTCAACCTCTTGATAAGAATTTTCATTGTGATTGTTCTGAATAAGATTGCTATGAATATTCATAAGCATTTTGTGGAGATGCGTGTTTGCTTCTGTTACTTTTATGCCTAGAAGTAAATTTGCTGGATGATGGTGACATGGTGTTGAGGAACTGCAGCTGCTAACCCAAGGGCTGGGAGTTCAAATCCCCAAGGCACTCACTGGAAACTCTATGGAAAAGTTCTATTCTGTCCTATAGAGTTGTTGTGAGTCAGAATCAACTTGACGGCAGCATTTTTCTTTTTAAAGAGCTAAATGTGTATGTCATTTTATTAGAAACTTCCAAACCATTTTCCTAAAGGTTGTACCATTTTACGATGCTATCGGCAAGATATGAGATTTCCTATTACTTCATATCCTCTTCAAAAGCTGGTGCAACAATCATTTCTGACTTAGTCAAATCTGCTATATATGTAATGGTGTCTTAAAAAAAATGCCATTGCATCAACTCTGGCTCATAGTGATCCCAGAGGACAGAGCATAACTGCCCCATAGGATTTCCAAGGAGTGGCTGGTGGATTGGACCACCAAACTTTTACATCTTATTGAGTTTAGCTTGCATTTCGCAAATGGAAATCCAGGTCACAAAGTGGTTAAGAACTGAGCTGATAACCAGAAGGTCAGCAGTTTGAGTCCACCAGCTGCTCCTTGGAAACTCTATTAGAATTGACAGCAAAAGGTAATAACAAATGATATCAATCACCTTCGGGTATTTTATTGGCTATTCACACGTTTCTTCTTGTGAAATTTCTGTGCACATTTTGTTGTTTATTTTGATTGATTTGTTTATATTTTCTTATTGATTTATAGTTCTTTATCTGTTTTGCAAGGAGTCCCTTGGTGACACAAACTGCTAAGCACTCAACTATTTAAATGTGTAACAGACTTGAACTCAACTATTAGCCAAAAAGTTTGCAGTTCAAACATACACAGAGGTGCCTTGGAAGACCAGCTTCTGTTTTCAAAATGTCACAGCCGTGATAACATTATGAAGTGGTTCTACTTTGCACAAGTGGGGTCAACATGAGTCAGAATTGACTCAGTAGTGACCATCACTACCTACAACATGCACCTGGCATACAAGTCTTCTGTAACATGCACTGTGAATATTTTCTGTTTGTGTTTACTTTCTTAGAGATACCTTTTGATGAACAAAAGTTTTTCAGTTGTGGTGAAGCCTGTTTCATTCTTATTTCCATGATTAGCATGTTTTGTACATGTCTAATAAGTATGCTTCTATTTCAAGTTTGTGAATATATTCTATTTTTTCTTCTTGATAATTTATAGTTTTAGCATTCATATTTAGATCTGTTATGCACCTCTAGTTGTTTATGTGTGGAATGAAATGAGTTATTTTTTTCCACAGGTATTCATTCAGTTGTTCCAGGATAATTTGATGAAAAGACTTGCTTTACATTTTAAAATTTCATTGGCACCCTATTTGAAATCAGTTAACCATATGTATGTCTATTCTGGACTTCTCACTCTGTTCCAATGAACTATTTGCTTAGGCTTCCATCAGTATCATACTTTCTTAGTTACTGTAACTTTATATTATGTCTTTCAAACTTGATAGGACATATTTTCCAACTTTATTTAAAAATAGTTATCGTAAGTACTTTATATTTCCCTCAATTTGAGAAAAATTTGTTAGATGTTTCTTTCTAATATTTTCCACGCAGCCAGTTCTGTCATTTTTTGTCTCTATTAAACTTTCATGATAGTTTCTTTAATCACTTTGTATCCGACTCAACGGCACTTGGCGTTCCTAACCTTCCTTCTTTTTACCTACCTCTTACCCTGTTTTTTTACATTGTAGATTGTTCTACTCTTTGGTTTTCTGATCTTTCTTGATAAATACAATGATAATGTTTTATGTATTGTGAACTTATTTTTACATAATTTTCCTGTTTGTAGAGAAAAGTATTATCTAATCTGATGTTTTCTCTGAGTCAGTATGACAGTGATGTTTTCCCTAACTCTGCCCTTTTTTCATAAGCCTGTATTTCTGTAATTATCATTTATTTAGTTGTTTTGTGTATAACTTTTAACTAATTTATTCTGTAGCATGGAAATGTGATCTTAAGCCGTTTTAATCTCAATCTCAAATGCTATGATCTTAGTTAACACCTAAATTATGTCATGAACATTATGAAAACCAGAGCTAGATATTAAGTGGAATGTCAATATTTTTATAAGGCTAACTGGACAGGACTGAAAAGCACAAGGCATTCAAGTGCGTAACAGACGTTAGTGGTGGAGTTAGGCTGCTCATCTTCCGACGTCTCCACTCACTGCAATCGCCTCGCTTTGTTAGGGAAAGCAGTTGAACCCTCCATTCTCTGCTTGGCCTTCCTTATTCCGTATCACTAACACCTATGTGTCCAAAGCTTTATGAGTATCACCAATAAAACACACGATGAGGAATTGGCAAAGCTTTTAGATATTATTCTTTTATTTTTGCTCTTCCTAGTAAACTTTTTTGGTAAAGGAGTTTAGAGATTGATTTTCATCCTGATCTTGTCCCTCAAACACTCAGATATTAGAAGGTTGATGTGGTGATGATTGTTTATTACAGTTTAAAACACTGTTTTGCCCGTTATGATAAATCATGTTGTTTATAGGTATTACAGTTTAAAACTGAAAAAACCTCTATCTGAAGTGTTTACTCAGACTTTTATTCCTCCTGCTTTTCAAGTAGTATGTTTTACAATGGCAAACAATAACACAATGCTTTCTCTTTTTTTGTGAGTATAGAATGATCTGCCTTCAGGATAAATTAGACCCTTAAGAGCCTATTCAAGCTCAAGCCTAAATGACCACTTTAAAATTTATTGAATGCATTAAAAAAGAAAAAAAAACTCACATATGAAAGAAGTCTGGACTTTGTGACTTCTAAGATCCCATCTTACTCTCTAAGATTCTAAAAAGGTGTTTCTTTTTGAAAATAGCAGAAACCTCGGAAGGTATGGGGGTGCCAGTTTCAAATGATAAGCTAGCCCCTCAGTGTATGTTTCTACTACAAACATTTCCCCCTGTATTTTAGCCTCTTGCTTTATTAGTCTATATCAGACCCATCAATCTCCTTTTTTGCCTGGATTTTATATTCAAGTGCTATAGGCTTTGGAGATTATGTAAAGCTTAAAGGATCTTTCCACACTGGAAAAGGTTCACAAAAATATCTAGGAAATGTTCATTTTTGAGCAGCCAATATGTCCCACACTGTAATTTTGTCCTCGTTGACTCAGCAGCACCTAACAACAATTCCTTCTTCCTCCCCGAAAAGACAGATCCAATCTCATCACACCAGACTTTCAGTATATTCGAGGTGCAAAACAGCCATTGAAAAACCCTACAGAGCACAGGTCTACTTTGACACACGGAGGGTCACTATGAGTTGAAATCTGCTTGAAGGCAACTGGTAGCTAGTAATTTATTTCTCATAACTAAAAAACAGATTTGATCCCATTATACTGGGCCTTTGGCATTTTTAAGTTGTTTTCAGCAAAAAGTCAAAATTTCTTAGCAGTAACATATAAAGGCAACTCCAGTCTGATACTATGTAACTTTATAACATTTTTCTTACACTAAGTTACTGAGCTTTTCTAAACATGACATTTTCTTTAATTTCTCTGCCTCCTTGCATGCTATTTTCCTCTGCCTAGAAGGTATTTTCTTTCTCCTGTTGATGACCTTCAACACTGACAGCTGATACTTTCCTTACAAAGTTTACAGAACTAGTTTCACTTTTTTCTCGAGCTCAGGTCTCTGTTACAGCACTACTCCCAAGTCCACTGCTGCTGAGTCAATCTGGACTCTCAGAGACCCTACAGGACAGAGTAGAATTGCCCATAGGGCTTCCAAGGCTGTAAATATTTACTGAAGCAGATGGCCACATTTCTCTCACAGAATGGCTGGTGGGTTCCTACAGTGGACCTTTGGGTTGGCAGCTGAATACTTGAACCCCTCCACCACTAGGGTGGCTTGTACTACTTCCAAGAATCTCAGTTATCTTACTCAGGCCTGTCCTTGAATAAGGACAGTATTAACCCACCAAAGTGACTATTAGCTCATGCATTTAGGTATTTGGCTGAACTCTCTGAAGCTGCTGCTATCTGACCATTTTTGAGCCATTTTGTAATACTTCTGTTATTTATAATCTATCTCTTTCTAAAAATACTTCTCAAAATTCTGTCAAAACCCAAGACAAAAATGTTCACTAAGCTTTCCATCTGAACTTTTACATTTCATGATTCCCTTGCAATTAGATGTCAATTCTGGTCAATGAAACAACAAAAAGTGAATAGACTCAAGTCACTTCTGGCTGAAACAGCGCAAAGAGCACTTTACCCCATCTCATCTCTTACGTCAGTGACCAAAGAGCCTGCATGTTGTACACGGTACAGCTACGTACTGGAAAGTCTTAACTTGGGTCTTGGACGTAGAACAGAGTTCGGCAGCTCTTTTAATGGACATGAGCAAGGAACAAACTATTATGTTAAGCAGCTGGGATTTCAGCTTTAATTTATGGCTAATTCTTACATACGAAAAAACCCCACTGCCATCTAGTCAGTGCAGACTCATAGCAACCCTACAAGACAAGAGTAGAACTTCCCCACAGAGTTTCCAGGGAGTGCCTGGTGGATTTCAACTGCTGACCTCTTGGTTAGCAGCTGTAGCACTTAACCCCTCTGCCACCAAGGTTTCTATTCTTGTATACGTCTAGGGGGAATAAGTAGACTAGGAAATGAGAAGAGAAACAAAGAAAATATGTAAAAGATTAAAGCCAAAATGTAAGCCATTGTGTTCTGTACTAGATGTATGAAATGTATTTGATTCTGAAGATAAAACAGGATTTTTGCAATATTTAAAGTCTCTGTAAAATAAAAACTATAGAAATGCTTAGATACTCAGAATATGCTGAATGAATGAGCTTTTTCTGTCAGTGTTGTTATGTGTATACTTTATAGGAAATGCAGGAACCCCGGTGGGATGGTGGGTTAAGTGCTGCTTCTGCTAACTGAAAGGTCAGCAGTTCAAATCCACCAGGCACTCCTTGGAAACTCTGTGGGACAGTTCTACTCTGACCTCCAGGGTTGTTATGAGTCAGACACCACTCAACAGCTGTGTTTTTTTTTTTTATAGGAAAAATACAGAATAAAAATATTAGTTCTGTAAAATATTGAAAATTAGTTCAACAAACTCTCTCAATTGCGCCTGTCAAGGTCCTGTAACGGATCAGACCCCAAGTGAACTGGCTCAGATTCGGGAGATCAAGCTAGCAAGTCTGATCTCCCTGTGGGAGACAAATTAGGCTTCCCCTTTCCCAAGACACCTGTCTCCTCCTCCCCCTAGGCCAAAGGATGAAACCTTTTAGTGGTGGACAGTAGAGAAGTTTTATTAGGTGAAAGTACATTCCAAAGAGGGAATGGGTCAGTCTCTGTGGAGAAAGACCCTGTACAGATTTAGGGGCTGTTTTACATATCGGTGAGGGAGGGTCTAATGGTGTGGTTCCTGGTTCCGGTGATGACATAACCCCAGGATCAAATTTTGGGTCATATGTCAGCAACTGCATGATGGGTCTCCTCCCAAAGAGTATGATAATAATACAGAGATAGAATGGATATAAGGGTAGGTCATTTCTAGGTCATCCTTGGCAAGTGGCTGCAGGTGTGGCCACGACTCAACTGCTGAGGAAAGGGCCATATCTGCATCGTAACTGTCAGGAAAGAATTACGTTACAGTAAAACTGCCAGGAACAAACTACTGTATCTGTAACTATCCTTCTCAAGTAGCAGCGATTGGGGTTGCTAGCTACCTTGACAGGCCCAAGCCCAACTCTACATAAATTACTTTTCTATTTTTCTATCTCCAGAGATATTTTCCTCAAGTATCCACCTAGTAGATGATTCTAAATAAAAAAGAGCTGATGTGGAGGTAAACTGTTCATTTTTGTTCATGAACCTTTAACAAGTGCTTTTAAAAAGTGTTTTAGATAATGTTCAAATGCTTATTAGCAAATCTGCCAGTAAGGATTTCACATTAATATATTCCTAGATGAGAAGTGAGAAAAACACCTCCATTAATTTTGTGAGAATCAGAAGACATGCAGATTAACAACAGGATATTAATAGCTTTATTCTGCAAATTTTGGGTGAGACTAAGACAGTAATTATCTGAACTGTTATCTGTCCACTTACATGTCCTCACATGAGATACAATGGTAAAACTTCCATGCATGTGTATGTAAGTATTCAAATAGAAAACCTTGTGAGATTTTTATTATCTTCTTCATACTTTCCTCTGCTTTTTTTCCACAATATTTAGTAATAAAGTACATTTTTACAATCATGGAAATGCCTTTTTAAAAATATATATCAATTCAAACACTTGTTTTTTGAATCAGTCCGTTCTCAATACTCTCAACCCATCCTTCATCTTCATTTGGTCAGTTTTAAACAGTTTATGAACAGGACTGCCATTTGGGGTTTCTTTGAAGTTAGAGATCATGTCATGCTTACCACTTACTAACTCTTGAGTTCTGTTATTCACAGATCCTTTAAGGACAGAAATTCCTATGAGATTGAAAAACTGCCTTTCCACCAGCAAAACCAAGCCCACTTCTGGTTTGCTTCCTGACAGTCCCACTTCCATTAAAGGGCAGCAAGGTCTTCACCCTAGTGCTGCAACCTCATGTTCGTTTCCGTTTCATCTGATACTGGATTTGTTCTGTTGTCTCTTTTCTCAAAGACAAAATTGTTTAAAATTTTTCTTCTACTTTCTTTTTTTTTTGACTAAAGCTGTACTACCCACTTACAGAAATGCATCTCTCATTCTTTACGTCAGTCGGAGCATGTAACATTCCTCACAGTTAGATAACTTTTCATGCACCGCTTTAACAAAGCAGAGTGACGGAAGAAGGTGAATTCTTTTTTCATATTAGTTGGTCTAAAATTTGGAGCATCAATCTTTTTACTTGATGTTCAATTAATAAATGAAATTGTAGTACATTGAAAGAATCTCTTCCTTTAATCAAAACTTAGGAAACCTATACAAACAAAAGGAGTATTTCCTCTGTTTGTTAAAACTGCCAAGTCAAGTGCCGTTGAGTCGGATCCGACTCGTGGCGACCCCAGTTAAAACTAACCAAACATAAGCATTCTGTGTTTTGAGTAGACCTAATTTTAAAGGAAAAAAAGAAAAACCGCAAAAAAACACTAAAATGAACTAAAAAAAATCTTCTGAGTAGGACAGAGTGGCTCACCGAACAATTTTCATTTTGTTCTCCATGTACACATCTCCAGTCTCAGGTCTCCTTAAATATTCTTTTCACAATGGCATGCGGTAAAGACAACCGAGAAGACAGAGAGACCCACAAGAGTGGGTGCCCACATCGACTTGGGACCGGAAGAACCGGATAGTGGCCGGCCAGCACCAGTGATAGCCATGACGGAGCTCACAGAGAGGAGCCTCACTGGCAACACAAGAATAAAAAGAGGTGCATCATGAGATCTCCACTAAAAGACCTCAATTGATGGTCCAGCGGTTTTGGAGTTCCTCTGAGAGCATGGCCCCCGGCCCTGATGCTGCCCGTTCCCATAAATTATAACAAAGGTCCACTCTTTGGACAGGAACGGAATGGACTTGGCAATGCAGAGTGACCATATGTTGGAAGCACTTTATGGTTCTATACATCTATAGGATATCATCTTGCTGACCTCTGGCTGGAGGAAGGGGAGTGGACGGAGAGGAGGGGAAAGGAGACTGTTGGGAGGATGAGACATGTATGGAGCAGAGAAGAATAGTGTGCTGTCACCGGACAGGGAGAGCAGTGGAAGCTGCATATAGGGGGGGCATGTAAATTTACATGTGAATGTACATTTTCACTCAGTTATGTTAAATTAAAAAAATAAATAAATAAAAAATATATTCTTTTCACAAATAGTTGTATTTGGTCCCAAACAAAGTCCTTATAGTCTTTATACACTCAAAGTTCTGGCCTCTTGGTTTGCATTCTTCCTGGGAGGCTTTTCCTCTCCCGTATTTTCCCTCAACAAATGCAAAAGACTACGCTGTTAATAGTCTGATGTACATAGCTGCTAGCAACATTTAACAGCTACTAACATTTGCAATATATATCCAAATGGTTAAATTTCTGTGTAAATTCACTTCTAGTAATTTGTCCTAGGGAAATAATAAGGATGTGTGCTGGGTTAGCTCTAAAGGAGTGTTGTGTTACTGGAGTAACCCAGGGGCAGACTCCTGCTGCCTCTCACTACTAAGCCAATTATGCAGAGACAGAGATTGGATGGAGTTATTCAGATTGTCAACAACCTGAGAAGCTGGTAGGTTAACACTGTAAAAACTATGTTAACATCTCAGTCCAAACTGGCACATTTTACAGAGGGCTTAGGGAAGGGAAAGGGGACAGGCGTGCGGTGAAGGCATGCAAGTGTTCAGAGGAGGTGAGGTCGGAAAAAACACCTCTTCGTCTCAAGGCAAGTTGCCCTGAAGTCCTCAGACCAGTTACTTTTCTTGAGAACAGTGGGGTGCAAATTGGCGTCACTCTGCCTGGTTATCAGTCAAGAACAGCCTGGGAAAACAAACTCAAAATCTTGGTACCAGTCAGAAGGGACTGTTATGGTCTCCTTTATGTGTCAGCATTTCCAAGGGAGAAAGGGGTTTTAGTACCCAGAAAGATACTAGCTAAGAATTTTTCTACAGCTATTAACCCTATCAATTGTAGAAATATTTATTGTATTTGGAAGAAGAAATTCTAAACTGTTAACTTTTATTTCATGCTAATATAACCATGCTTCATATTTTCTTTTTATATTTTATATATATTTTCATTTTTCTGTGATAAAAATGTAATCAGACATAAAAATTATTTTCTGATCTAAAGATAGGCCTCGTCCACAGTTAGAAGGACTGGGATGACTGACATGGATAATTTCCTTTTGCAGATTTCTTCCTCCAGAGGTAGAACACAGTGGTGTGGAAGCTGACACTCATTTAGTCCGGTTTCCTGTAAGACAGCAGGCTGTCAGAGCAGCTCCACTATAGTAACCAGACGGCGGGGTGCAGGGGAGGGGATGGGAGGTGGCTGAATACAGAATGACACAAAGAGTGTGCTGTCACACGGTGGGGAGAGCAGATAAAGTTACATGGGGTGTCTGGGGTTTTATACGGCAAATTCACTTCGATTATAAACTTTTACTTAATCTCAATAAAATATTGTAAAGCAAAAATAAAGTGTCCACTTCTCACACATTTGCTGCTGTGACAAGCAGCAATTTTTTTTTTCCTTTTTGCTTTTGTTTTTTTAAGTCACTTACTATTTGAGTTACCTGAAGCAATTATTTTCTGAAGGCTTTCTTGACTCATTCTGTTTAGGCATCCATGTTTCCTATTTTGAACAGTTATAAATTATTAGCTCCCTCGGTGTTTGTGTTTGTTTGTTTTTTGTAGTAGTACATAGCCAAAAACAAAAACAAAAACTCTCTAAACCCGTTGCCTTTGGGTCAATTTCAATTCACAGGAACCCTGGAAAACAAACTGGAACTGTCCCGTGGGGGTTCCAAGGAGCAACTGGTTGATTCACACCACTGACCTTCTGGTTAACAACCAAGCTCTTGATCATGGCACTACTGGGCTCCATAGTAGTATATGACTTTGAACCATTTTTAAGTGTGTAATTCAGCAGCGTTAATTGCATTCACAATGTTGTACAACCCTAACCACTATTTCCAATACTTATTATTCCTAACAAAAAAAACTATATATATGAAACAATAATCCCCCATTTCCTTTTCTGCCCAGCATGTGGTACCACAATCTACTTTCCCTCTCTATAAATTTGCAAATTCTAGATACTTCATAGAAGTGGGATCACATAATATTTATCCTTTTGTGACTAGCTTTTCTTCATTTAACATGTTTTCAAGGTTCATCTATGTGGTAGCATGTGTCAGAACTCCATTCATTTTCATGACTTAATAACATTCCATTGTATGTATACAGCACTTTTTGTCTATCCATTCATCCATTGTCGGACACTTAGGCTGTTTCCACCTTTTGGCTATTTTTACTGGTACAAACAATGCTGCACCAGCATCTGTTGGACTCTGCTTTCAATCTTTTGGGTATATGCTTAGGGGTGTAATTGGTGCATTCTATGGTAATTCTGTTTAACTTTTTGATGAACTGGCACACTTTTGCACAGCAGCTGCATTATTTTACATTCCTACCAGCATTGTGTTATGGTTTTAACTTCTCAATAGTGTTGCTAACACTTGTTATTTTCCATGTTTTTGGTAATTGTGAGTGTGAATTACTTTCTCATTGTGATTTTGATTTGCATTTTTTTAAATGTACTGTGATTTACAAACAATTTTACAATCATATCATTATGCCATAAAACACTGAGAAATTTCCTCCTTATTCTATTCTAAATGTTCCCCTACCCTGCAACAAGAAGCTTACCCCTTTTGTCGGGAACTCCCGTGACCTTTAGATGAGGTCTGGCCTTCTTCACTCAATCATCTCCACTCCAAGAGCCCTATGTACATGTTTAAGAGTTTGTTCCATCGCCAGCCTCAATCCACGTTTTGTATAGTCTAGTTGAGTCTTTGTCTGGGGAGCTAGCCTCAGGGCTGGATGCAGTTTGTGGGTAGACAGTCACAGGGTCTTGCTCCCAGAGGGCCCTACGTTCAGAAGGACTATCATCGAGTATAGTCTTTTGGTAGAGTTCTAGCTCTACTCCACTCCTTCCCCCACTATGTCCATGGCTCCTTTCTGCGTAACCCATCCAGGTTGTCATTGGTGGTGGCCGGGCATCATCTAATTCTTCTGGTCCCACGCTAAAGTGGACTCTGGCTCATATTTTCCTCCTATTGTCAATGCCCACCATTTATCTCTGGTCCTGGTGGATTGGGACCATTTGGTGCTATGTAGATGGCAGCTTGCTAGCTTTTAAGACCCCAGATGCCACTCACCTAGGTGGTATGCAGAGCATCACCTTAACAGACGAAGAGAGGAAAAGTCTGGATGGCCCGTGATAGCGTGGTCCTTGATTCCGGACCCTGTTTCTCTGTCCGTCCAAGGAGGGGGGACATATTAAGGGGACAGTTTGGTTTTGAAGTTCAGTAGCTGCAGGTACCCCAGTTCTAGCGCATGCTGGCAAATCCTATACCCAATCCTAATCCTAACCCCTATTTCATTTGTAAAAAATCCCTCTCCCTCTCTCCATCTCCACCCTTGTAACTGCCAAGTATTGATTTATTCTGTGCTTAAATGATTTGTCGTACCCTTATAATAATGGTCTCAAACAAAATTAGTCCTTTCATGTCTGGTATTTTGATTTGCATTTTATTAATGACTAATAATATTGAACATATTTTCATGTGCTTGTTCACTATTTGTATGTCTTCTTTGAGGAAATAACTATTTGAGTCCTTTGCTCATTTCTGCTATTGATTTCAACTTTCATGGCTTTACGATCTGAGAAGACGCTTTGCATTAATTCAATGGTATGGATTTTGTTGAAAATTGATTTATGTACTAACACATAGTATATTCTGGAGAATGTTCCATGTGCACTGGAGAAAAAGGTGTAGTTGTCTTCTAATGGATAGAAAGTTCTGTATATGCCGATGAGGTCTAGATGGTTAGTTGTGGCAATAAGGTCTTCTGTGTCTTTATTCGGTTTTTTTCTAGACGATCTGTCCAATACTGAGAGTGGAGAGTTGAAGTCTCCTACTATTATTGTGGAGTAATCTATCTCCTTTCTGAGTGTAGTCAGTGTTTCTTTGATGTATTTAGGTGCTCTAATACTAGGTGCATAAATATTTAATATTGTTAAATCGTGGTTGTATATTGAACCATTCAGTAACAAAGTGTCCAGTCTTGTCCACATATTAAAATCAATTTTATCTGAGATTAGAATTGCCATACCTGCTCTTCTTTGTTCATTGTTAACTTGATATATATTCGTCCATCCTTTATTTTCAGTTTGTTCATATCTTTAGGTCTAAAGTGAATTTCTTGTAGGCAACATATAGATGGGTTATATCTTTTGATCCAAGATGTCGCTGGATGTCTCTTTACTGGAGCATTCAATCCATTCACGTTCAATGTAATTATTGATAGGTATGTGTTCAGTGCTGCCATTGTGATGTCTTTATTTTTGAGTTGATATTTTCTCTGTTGTTCTTATTAATCTGTTCTGCGACCTCCTTCCTTGTGAGTTAATTTTTCACCTTTTTCAGGGTCAGTTTTGTGATTGTTGAGACTCCTGTATTACGTTTCTTGATATGGTATGTTGCCTCTTTATTGTGTTTTACGGCTGCTCCATCATCCTGCTTAATAAATTATATATAACCCCAATTTTGATTGCTACTAGTCTTGCCAACTTCCTCTCTATCTAGAAGGACTATGACGACTGTAGTATGCACCTCTTTTTAATATGATGATATCATAGTTTACATGATATGATCACTAGATAATTTCTTTCACTATTATAGCTTTGATTGTGTTTGGAACCTTCCCTAACTGAGTAGGACTCTGGAAAATGTGTCCTTCTAAAAGACAAAGTTAGTGGTTTTGTTCTTCCAAGCCAAGAGATTCATTCAGTATTTCTTGTAGCTTTGGTTTAGTATTTACAAAGTCTCTGAGTTTCTGTTTATCTGTGAATGTCTTAATTTCATTTTCATATTTGAAAGATAGTTTTGCAGGATATATAATTCTTGGTTGGAAGTTCTCCTTCAAGCCTTTGAATGTGTCATGCCACTGTCTCCATGCCAGCATCGTTTCTGCAGAGAAATCTGACAAAAACCTACAGGGTTTCCCTCTGAATGTTAGCTTTGCTTTGAGCCTTGCTGCCTGTAAGTTTCTGCTTGTGTTTGATTTTGTTAAGCTTGATTATACCATGTCTTGGGGTCTTTCTATAGAGATCTATATTGAGTGGTGTTCAATACATATCTTGGATACCTATATTCTCTTCTTTCATAATTTCTGGGAAGTTTTCTGTCAGCAGTTCAGCCACAATACTCTGTGTTCTCAGGTGTCTCACCCTGTTCAGGAACTCCAATTAGTTGTAGATTGTTCTTCTTAATAGAGTCCCACATGCTTCTTAATGCTTCTTCATTTTTCATGTTTCTTTTTTCTGATTTCTCCTCATAGATGCTGGAGTCAGCGGCTCTGTCTTCCACATCAGAAATTCTCTTTTCCATTTGTTCCACTCTGTTTTCTTGCCTTTAAATTGAAGTTTCTATGTCTTTGATTTTGTTCTTGATCTGTTGGATTTCTGAGTACTGATGTTTCATCAGATCTAACAGCTTGCTTAATTTTTCATTTTGCTCTGCTGCATTTTGTATAAGGTCTAGGAGGGCTCTCTATATAATCCTTTTGTATTCACCTTCTGATAGTTTCTGAAAAGCTGCTTCATCTGGGAATTTCTGAGGTGGTTTCTTTGGGGGGCTTTCTGATGCCATTGATGACTTTTGGGTTACCGTCTGCTTCAACATTTGCTGCTTTTGGGGTTTAGTGTAGGTCAATAGAGACTGAACACCAGATGTTATAAACTAGCTCAAAATACAGAAAGGCTACTGGCCTGTTGGCCTCTGCTGTCGGGCCCCAGTTGTAGGGGATACTGTGTAGAATTCTGCTTTTCTGTTGGAAAAGCAGTCTCTTCTAGATAGGTCCAGCTGAGGCTTCTGTGTGGATGACCCCGCCTCCCAGCAAAACAAGATGGCGTCCCAAGTAAGCTTGCCAGCCAGCCAGGACCAGGCTCCCAGCGGAAAGAGAGGCCAAGAGTGCCAAAATACCCAGAGTCCACAGCCTCCACTGCTGGGCCCTGGCCCCAGGTGACACTGTGCAAGACACTGCCTCTCCCCTCAGCAGGAGCCCCCTCCCAGCCTAAGAACCAAGTCCAGTCAGGGCCTCTGCCTGGGCTTCTCCATTTCTGGATAGGCCAGAGGAGATGAGGTGTATAGAGTCCAGAGCCAGGCTCTCAGAAGTTGGGAATTACGCTTGCTGATTCCACCAGCAGTGCATCTGAGACCAGCAGCTAGTCAAGTCCCAGTTCTGCCTGGCCAAGACAAAGGAAAAAAAAATTGAAATGATGAGTTACCTTCAGTCTGTGCAAGCCTGTGCTCGCTGACAGTGGGGTCAGTGAAAAAGTGGAGGTTTTGTGTTCAGTGATATGAAGTCCAAATTAACAGCTCTGTGCCACATCCCAGGGCTCACTAGGTGTCCAGAAGGCTCTGTTTAACTATCATTTCAGGTCTTGGTTTCCAGAGGGATTTATGAAGATGTGCGTTTAGTCTGCCATCTTCGCTCCACCTCCTTTGCTCATTTCTTAATTGTGAGTTGCTAGGATGCCGGGAACCAGCCCTGACAACTTTTTGAGGGCCCCACCGGAGGGAGGGAAAGGCGTCAGCGGAGAAATGAATTGAGAGAGACAGGAAAGAGTTTTGGAGAACAGCAGTCCGAAAAAGGTCTGTCTTGCTTTATTTTTTTATAGTCAGTGAGGTAGCTGTACTTTGACCACGGAGGTGATTGGCTAGGCAAGAAGCAGGTGCCTCGTGTTCCCTTCATGTCAATCATTAGAGTCTTCTAAATAATGGCCCAAGACTAGTGTCTCTTTTTATGTTAATTATTAGGATCTTCTAAATAATGGCTGGAGACAGTGGTTCTCCTCTCATCTTGACTGTTAGGGTCTTCTCTGTTAGCTAGTAAAGAACAAATAGTTTGTAATTCTTTTTCATGTTAACCATTAGGGCCCTCTAAAGGCTAATCCTGGAATTCTATAAACTACCTAAGCCTTGAGGTCAAAGGTACAGGAAGAGAATAAACTCATCTTAAAAGCTATACTCTGACAGTCTCTATTTGTTCCTTCTCTGCTCTTCCATGAGTCGGATCCGACTCGACGGCACTTGGCTTGGCTGCTCTTCCTTATCTCTTCCTGTGGGGGCAATAAGTGTCCATCGTCCCTTACTCTAAGCTTCTCTTAAACTATTCTAAGAAGGATATTTCTTTAGCGTTTGTCTGTTTGCCAATACCAAACACAATAAACTTGGGAGCCTAGCTGTTTTCCTGAAGCAAGAAGCAGAATGTCCACTATCTAAGAGCCGAGGGGGTAGGGGAGCTGTCCTTGGAAAGCCTCTCAGAGCCTTCCTGCAATCTTGCTTGTCTCATGTGAAAAGGGGGTGAGCAGTTGGGAGAAGTCAGTGGGGGTTGGGCCGGCCTTGCTGCTTTCAAGCTGGCCATGTCAGAATTCATACCTCTGAGCTCTTTTCCCTAGAAATTCCTGTTCAGGTTTTCCCAATACTATTTCATAAACTGAGGGGGTAGTAAAAGCCCCTCTCAGAAGGCATCTCCCCTAATTCTTGTGCCAGGAGAGGAGGGGGTATTTTTTTGAGGAAGATTTGGTCAGGTTGCAAAATATTATCAAGGAGAATGTGGCCAGAAAATATGTCACGGGTGAAATGCCTCCGCCTGTCACCGCAGAAGCTTGTGGCTTTTTTAACAGAGGCTTTGGTGACAGCCCTCAGCATGTTTAGTCTGCCTTCTTGACTCCACCTCCTTTGCTCATTTCTTAATTGTGAGTTACTGGAGTTCTTCATATATTTTGAGCATTAAACCTTTATCAAATACACAATTTGCAAACATTTTCTCCCATTTTGTAGTTTGTCTTCACTCTCGTGATAATGCCCCCTAATGCACAGGTGGATCTGACTCGATGGCACTTGGCTGGCTTTGGCTAATGCACAGAAGTTTTTAAATTTTTTAAATTGTGCTTTAGCTGAGCGTTCATGCTCAAGTTAATGCCTCATCCAAAATTTGTACACATACTGTCATACGACATTAGTTGGACTCCCTATTTCTACCCCAGATCTCTTATGCCCATTCTGCCAGTTCCTGTCCCTCCTGCCCTCTTACCCTGTCTTCAGACAAGAGCCACCCGTTGAGTCTTGTGCATCTGCTTCAACTAAGAAGCACAGCCCTTACAAATATTATGTTTCAGAGTCCAGTTTAATCTTTGTCTGAAGAGTGGACTTTGAGTACAGTTTTTTAATTCTGTGTTAACAGCGCATCTGGGAAGTTGTATTTTTTATTTTTTTTATTGTGCTTTAGGTGAAAGTTTACAATCCAAGTTGCCATGTAACACCCCCGCCCCCTGCTATGCAACTCTAGCTGCTCTCCCTACCCCCCATGACAATACACTCCTACTTTGCACCCTGTACTTCTCGTATTAATTCAGTCAGTTCCTGCCCCCCCACACTGTCATCTTAATATAGAGACTGAAAAATTTTCCTTCACCCTATCCTTGCTGTTCCTACACCCGTCTAACCCCCTTTATTTCACAGCAGCTCTCGCCAGACAAGGACACTCTCCCTTGATAAGCCCGGCACCTGCTCAGCAGGACACTTCCTGTCCCTGCCACACGTGCGCCTGAACCCGCTCCACTCGGCCCTCTTCCCATCCCTTCGATAAATCTCACACCTGCCTGGTAAAGATGATCCCCATTTCAAAGCCTCCCACCCACCTGGCAGGATGCCCCCTCCTCAGAACCCCGCCCGCTCACCCCATTTGTCTCAATCACAACTGCACTATACGTAGGGACTCACAACTTGACTCGGGACCATTTTGTTGGAACCTGCAGAGGTCTCATTTGGCCCGTCAATGTAACAAACTGCCCCTTGCCTCCTCCTGGGTGTCGGTCGCTTCATTTTTCTATAACAATCTCACCTCTGGACAGAAGCTGCTCGGAAAGCCTGATGTATGTATTTAAGCCAAGAGGTATAGTTCTTGCCAGCATCACTAGGGCATGTGGTCCAGTCCAATCTTTGTCTGAAGAGTTGCGCTCAGTACTGGTTTTAGCTCTGGACTAACGAAAAGTCTGGAGGCTGTGTTCTCAGGGGAGATTCCAGTCTGTCAGACCATCAAGTCTTTTAATAGAATTTCTCCCGCTGCTCAGAGACTGTATGTTGTATTCCCTGTCAGGGCAATCACTGGTGCATTTGGGAAATTTTTAATTTTGATTAAGTCTAATTTAGTTTTTTATTTTGTTACTTCTGCCCTAGTTTATTGTTAACTACTAAAAATGCCTCAATAGCAGTGTAAATATGGCAGTGATTTTATACATGTTAATGCTTCTGGGAATTTTTCTTGGCCAAAGAGTAGCCAACAATGGCTTATTGATATTAAGGTACAAAGACCTGAAACACTCGCCTTGGTTTATGAGAATATCTGAAGCAGTATTTCAACTTCAGAGCTCCCTGTACAACTGACTGGGACAGTGGCATGCTGGCTCCAAAGTGTACATGTTTGCAAGATCCATTTTTAAATATTCAGGGAAAGCATGCTGGATTTGGTTTTCAAGAAACTGGCTGGAATCTGGCTCTGAAATTACTTTACCCTCTTGAACAAAGTTATATAACCTTTTGAGACTCAATTTGACCATTCAGATATTAAAAAACTCAAAAAAAAAAAAAACACTGCCATTGAGTTGATTCTGACTCACAGTGACCCTACAGAACAGCATAGAACTGCTCTGTAGAGTGTTCAAGGAACACCTGGTGGATTTGAACTGCTGACCTTCTGGTTAGCAGATACAGTTCCTAACCACTATACTAATGGAATATACAAAAATATTGTGAAGATCAAATAAGAAGTGCCTGGTTTTCAGTAAATATTTGTTAAAATAAGAACAGAGAGTTCCTAAGGTCATCTTGAGAAGCCCTGATGACACAATGGTTAAGTGTTTGGGTGCTAACTGAAATCAAACCCAACAGCTTCTCTGTGGGAGAAAAATGGGGCAGCCTGCTTCTGTAAAGATTACAGCCTTGAAAACCCTGTGGAGTAGTTATCCCTCGTGTAGGGTCACTATGAATTGGAATCGAGTCGATGGCAGAGTGGTATCAGTTTTTTTGGTATAAGATGATCTTTAAACCTTAACCAGAAATATTCCCTGAAGTCATCTTAAAATCAAACAATATTTTAGCTTTAATAGCAAAGAATGTCCACCTTGAACATTATGCACCCTTAAGATCTATAGTTAAAAGCTTGGTTGCTAACCAAAAGATTAGCAGTTTGAATCTGCTGGCTGCTCCTTGAAAAGTGTGTGGAGCAGCTCTACTTTGTCCTAGAGGATCACTGTGAGTCTGGATCAACTCACCGACATTGGGTTTGATTTTCTTGGCTTATTGTATAGAATTAAATTGACAACAGCAACTCAAAAGAACAGATAGAAACTTTAGCGGGCAGTGAGTTTATGTTAATGTTGAAAGAACAATTCGTAAGAAGATAGTGAGACTGATTGCACAACCCAGAGAATGGAAACAACCCCACTGAACTGTACCCATAGAAACCTGAATTGGTGTATGCTTTTGCTGTGCTTATTCTCAACAACAGCAAAACAATTATTAAGCAACAGAAGAATACACAAGGAAATTATTCTAGAATGCCCAGTGGGCTTTGGCTGTCTTCCTTTACAGTGTACTCTTTTCTCTTTCCTTTGGCGTTTCCTTGGCTGATACGGTATCACGCTAGTCCAGGGAAAGCTGCATTTTCCCTCCCTGGCCGGTACAGACCCCAGTGGCCAGTGTAGCTGTCTCTTTCTCTCGTCCCTATTCACCCAGACCGAGATCAGCAGCCATCAGCCCCTGTTCTGTTTCTCAGGTCTGAGAGTTAGTTGAAACTAAAAACTGCAGGGAAAAAGATATCTTTAACCTATCAGAAAAAAGGATAAAAACATATAGGACAAGTGAGGAGAGGAGTGTCTGCCTAGAGCCTGCATGCCCCGGGGAACACGCTCACCATCCTAAGAGCAGATGTTTGCTTTCTCCCTTAAGAAGTTCCTTTGGGATTCTGTCTGCCAAGGCCTTTTAATGGCCTCACCATGAGGCCGTAATAGATTACAGCCTGCCTCCTGAGGCTTACCCAGCATCACACCCTCTTGGTCTGGTTAGCCCCCAGTTGTTGCCCTCAGGTGTCATCTTACTCTCAAGCACCAAGACCAAGGGACAGACCGTTTATTGGAAAGGGGTTGTGCACCTTGCAGCTTGCAAGGCCATGCACTGCAAAATATTGCAGTAGAAGTTTAAAGACAGGTTTCAATCCAAACTCATTTTCCCTTCCGGGTTATAATGACCTTAACTGTACAATACAACAAAGCTGTATGGCTTTTTAATTTAGGGTCACTTCAAGCTTCAAAATTTCAACTTTCCAAAAAAGTTTCCATTGTGAACCTGTGTTAAACCTCTCCAGTACTCTGGAACAGCATTCCTTCCCAAGTAGCCTAGGGCGCTAGCAGCTATTCCATTTACAGCGCAACAATCCAATGCTGTATAGTAGATTTCAACTGCTAGTGACCTTGTAGGACAGCTCAAAGGGAGAATGTAGTCACGTAAAGAGAGCAATCTCTGAGAACACTGTGATGTGAACTTTAGCTTAAATTGCTTCCAAGAAAGCTACTGACAAACCAATCTTTCCATTCCCAACTTCACAATCACGCATTGGGAACAAACTGGATTTGACTTTCTACTTGTCTCAACTGACCCTCCAGCTCCTGGATTAAGCTATTATGTTTGCCTTGAAATCAGTAACCTTGGGTCCCTCTGGTCCTCAGCCTGGGCCTTGGGCTTCACACAAGCATCATTCCCCTTTATTCCCTCAGTCACTGACCTTTCCCTTCAATTTGTTAGAGATTCTGGGATGATTTTTGTTTAACCCTCATAATAAAGTATTTTTCATAGTTGAGATCTCAGTCTCAAATAAGAAATCAGTTAAGATACTTTAGACCATTTTTCTGTACCTTGAAAAGATACTGTTGCCATAATATATTGCTTTCCTTTGGCAGAATTTCCCATGTGATATTCCTGTGCAACTCTTGGTGCCTCTGATTATTCCTCATTATTAACAGAAACACTCTAGATTTAATACAATAGCTGTAAACTGATAATCACTGCCAACTTGTCTTGGAGACCATGTTTGCAAATTTAACCAGTACCTAAAATTTCATAAAATGCTGCCCTTCTGTTAGGAGCCCAGTATTTTACTTTTAACATTTATTTCAAAGCAGAGATTCTGACTCACTTAAGAAGGAACACAGTATAAAAGACATATCATAAAGCTACATAGTATAAAAGAAAGAGCATATGGAGCATACTGGGGTCCTAAGTCTATGGGTTCTGCAAAGAGAGACTCCACCAAAGAGCCTCCACGTGAACCATGTGACAGCTTGGTGCTCCTCATGGTTGCGAAAGCCTGTGTGATATGTTTTTTAACAGAATACTTCCAAGGCAGCTGCAGAAGCTCCACTTGAGGAGCTCACATAAGGCCTGACTTAGTTGTATTACAGATATAAGTACCTACCACTTATTCTTAGTATGCAAAGCCCTGGCTCGTCAATAAAGATCCCACTGAATTCCAGAGTATCCAGCACAACCTGTACATTCCGTGTAAGCAGCTGATGTTGCAGCACTTTGTAGGACAACCCTGATGTCATCACAAGGCTACAGCAACAAAGGAATACTCGTGTGGTTGGTAAATGACGGCCAGTAGACACTGAACAAAGTTTAATGAGGCTTTAAAATCGTGAGAATCATGGGGTGGTTCTGGCATAGACAGGAATATGCTTTCCTCACACTTTATCATGGATTAACCAAAAAAAAAAAAAAAAACCCCTGCTGCCATCAAGTGGTTCTGACTCATAGGGACCTAAGTGGTTCTGACTCATAGGGACCTCATAGGACAGACTAGAACTGCTCCATAAAATTTTCAAGGAGCACTGCGTGGATTCACACTGCTGACCTTTTGGTTAGCAGATGTACCATTCAATGAGTCTGCTACTGGAGCTTACATAGATTGTGACCTCTTTAGTCCTAACCAAAAGCCAAATCTTCAAAATTGTGTTAATATAAAGCAATCTGAAACCTAAAATATTGCCTTTTTTTACAAAATTATATTTTATTATGTTTTCAGTAAAAGTTTACCACAAACTAGATTCCCATTTGACAATTTCTACACAAATTATTCATAACATTAGTTACATTTTTAAAATGTCAGCATTCTCTTTAATTGCTCTCTGGTTGCTCTGTTTCTGTTACTCTCATTTCCTTGCCCCTTCACTTCTCATCTTGGCTGCAGATTAACTGGTGACCTTTTGGTTGCATATAGAGAGTATTAAGTGGAGTATCATACGTACAGATAATAACCACGCTCACAAGGCATTTGATCATGTCTGAGAAATATCTGTAATTGTGTACTCTATGAATATATATTTGTGCATACACCTATCTGCACATGAACATAAATATAGATGCTTCTGTCTGTACACACATATGTATACACAGGTACCAGTACATGTGTACACCTATACATGTACATGTTAGATCATGTACTCTTTTGGTTTTGGTTGGTGTTATATATATTATATTGAGAAATTAGCTTAAACATTGTTTTCTGAACCTGTTGACTAGGAACACATTCCAAATTTCAGTGCTAACACTTACCAGCAATATGATTTGGGTAAGTTCCTTCAATTCTGTAGGCCTTGATTTCTTTATCAATAAACTGGACAAAAAGCCAAGTGCCGTAATAAACTGGACAAAATAAGACACATCTCATAAAATGACTGTAGATGTTATATTCACCAACACATGTGAAGTACTTGGTATACTGTTGGTGCTTAATAAATAGTAGCTGCCATTATTATACTGTCACTGCCACTGAGTCAATTCTGAACATAGCAGAACTGTCCTACAGAGTTTGTAAAGAGTGCCTGCTAGACCTGAACCGCAAATCTTATGGTTAGCAGCAGTAGCTCTTAACCAGCATGCAACCAGGGTTTCCCAAAGTGATGATACTAAACCGAAACCAAACTCACTGCCATGGAGTTGATTCCTACTCATAGCAACCCTGTAGAAGAGAACTGCCCCATAGAATTTCCAAGGAGCGCTGGGTGGATTTGAACTGCTGATCTTTTGTTTAGCAGACATAGCACTTAATCACTATGCCACCAGGGTTTCCATTTAGAATAATGATAAAAATGATTATGATGGTGACACTGATTTTTGAACCAGCATTTGATACATAATAAGAACTCAATGTTTGTTTTCCTTTCCTTCTCAACTTGAGATTACATCACATTGCATCAATGTAGTCTACATCTAGTTTTACTCTTCGAAGCCCAAAGGAAAAATATACTTCATCTTTCTCTTCAAGAGTTTCCAAAAACTTTTCTTCATGAGATACTCCATTATATTGTGTGCCAATACATGGGGGAAAAACCACCTTCACAGTCAAATATCTGATCTTTTTCTTCCTCTCTCACTGCTAAGTATTAATGAATGTCTATGTGAGAGTCATTTTTCTCTTATATCCAAAAGACGTAAATTTAACCAAAGCTACTGAATCTTGCTCTTACCAAAAGAGAGTAAGGATGACTATCATTTGAGAGCAAGTGTACCACCTCATTTAATCCCTGTAATTTTACGAAGGCACTCTTACAACCAGTCCCATGTTACACCCGCAGACACTGTGGCTGATGAAGGTGAAATATAACTAGGTAAGGTCACACAGATAATGGGTAGCAGAACTGGGCTTCAAACCTCTGTCTGAATCTCAAGCCTGTGTTCCTATCCACAATGCCATACAGCCCCCTCACCAAAGATGGAAACTTGAAGAAAGTTTATTCTCTTAATGAACCACAAAATAATAAAAATCAAGAGAACCAAATGTCAACATGTTCGTTAAGATAAGAAGTACACACAATATAAAAATGATAAATTCTTTGCCTTTTTTTACAACCTCAGTGTTCCATGAGAAAACTAAACTCATCAATCTTCTTCCTAACTAATCTTTTCAACATTATTTCCTAAAATAAATTAGGAACTGTAAATGAATTTAATGAGTTTTTCTTCCTAATGACATAAGCCTCGTATCATTGTAATTTCCAAACCAAATTATCATTTAAGTTATACATAGATGTTGCTTGC
Organism: Heterohyrax brucei; assembly: GCA_028571685.1. Lineage (NCBI taxonomy): Eukaryota > Metazoa > Chordata > Mammalia > Hyracoidea > Procaviidae > Heterohyrax > Heterohyrax brucei. Next base: position 52,049,523 of record CM053150.1, on the reverse strand, counting down.
AGCCCTCTGTGCAACTCAAAATTAAATACAGAATTTAATAATTAAAATTTCTCTTTCAAATGGACACTTCTTATTCTCAAAAAAAAATTACATGTGTTAACACAGCCAGAAGCCTCATTCTCTTAGCTACTTAAGGGTGTTTATTCCCTGTCATGTGTTAACCTGCTCCACAAAACACATACTGCCAATATAAAATATGGCTTGCCATGTGACTCGACGGCACTTGGCTTGGCTGTATACATTTTTAAATATTCAATTATAATTTTCAATGAGCCATGGAGAAGAGACGTATTGATTCATGTCATTTGCATAAAAGTGTCAGTCAAATTGGCAGCAAGTTCAACCTTTTGCTGTCCTTGAAGCAGAGGACGGGATGTGGAATCCCACACGGTCAGTGAAGCCAGTGAGATTCAGCTACTCACCTGCAACTGAAATAACAAAAAATAGAATTATTTCTGATTCACCAAATGATTAAATCAGTCACGTTAGTCCTACAAAAAGACCAGAATTCCCACCATAACATGTATGGGCCAACCATCATCTTGAAAGAGAAAGAGGAGAAGACAAGGATAAAGACAAGGATAACACCCTTTCACTTTCAGCAGTGTTTTGAAGTGTCTTGAAGTTCTCCTGTTAGGTACACTTGTCTGTTGTTCTGTTTTCTTGTTGAAATAATCCTTTTTCACCCTATAAAGCTTCTCCTGGTCTTGGAGGTTTTTCCACCCACATGCACTGATTTAGTTACCTTCAAATCTAAGTCAGGAGCTCTGGGAGAAAGCATCAACAGGGAACTCAGGGATGGATTGAGTCTTCTTGGAGTTTTTATTTCCCTTCCAGTGCTGCCTGTTATTGTCTACTTGGAGTTCTCAGTTGGTGGCTTTATATATTCTGCTGGAATTTTTAGTTGTAGTCTGTGGGAAAGACAGTGTGCTTACTCTATTTTCACTGGAACTGGAATCTCAAAAATTAAAGTTTGAAAAATTTAAGATTAAATACTTGTGACTTCACAAAAGGATACTGAGTAATATTAAATCATACTGTTTAGATAAATTAGAGTTAGTACATTTAAGATAACTAAGAAATTCCAGCAGGGAATTTAAAATTTTTCTCTTAATATATTGTTTATTACTCAGCTGGTTGGTTTGAACTTTTCTGTACTTTCAGTTCTTCTCGTGCATGAAGTAATTTCATCACTCTTTAACGCAGAAAGGGCTTTTAGTGTTTTGTTTGACAAATGGTTCATTTGACCTATTTATGAATAAGTGCAATTGTTTTGACATTTCTACTACAAAATGTAAAGTTCTCTTAATTTTTTCTGTATTATTTTTCACCCTAAGTGAATGACTCCTTAAAGGTTAAGGATTTTTGTTTGAGAGTAAATTGCTTCTTAACAAAAAATGGTTTTTAACATCTATGTAGTAAATGATAAAATAGCATCTACATAGCCTGTGCACAACATATAACTTAAAAAGCCAAGCCAAGTGCCGTCGAGTCATATAACTTAAAATGCATTATACTATGCAAGAACATTGACCATACTATTATTCCTTTATGATGGACTAAATTAATTTTTATTAAAAAGGGAACAATTTCACTTGTTTCTAATAATTGCAGTAACTCCTATAAATTCTTTCTTTTCAAATTCCTATAAATATTTTTGTCTTGAGAAAATGAAATTAAATTGTAGCAGGAAAAAGATAAGTTCAGCCCATGGAGCAGAAAACACCTCAAACACCGTCTTGTTTGTAGAGGAAGAGGCTATTTATTAGCCAGCGGCACAGCAGATGGACTCAAGTCTGAAAAATAGCCTCACACCCCATTCCATTATGAGACACATCTATTTATATGTTTTTCCAAGAAAGTAGACTGTTGAAATGAGACATAAGTGACTCTATTTTGAGCCTCAGACTCCATTTTGAGGAAGGGAGCAGTAAAAATTCAGGGTATTAAGGTAGAAGGCCCCAGGAAACAACTTAGCAGAAAATAACAGGAAATACCATAGAATAATCTTACCTTTGTCTTGCAAAATGTCTGTCACAAGACGGAGCCTGGAGACAGCCTTACAAATGACCCCTAGACCCTTGACCACAATCTACTAAAACATCTGCTAACGAGTTAATGACCATATTTTACAACCAACGGAAATTCCATGCGGCCTCAATCAATGCAAAGGTCAGCTGCCCATCCCTGCTTTATGGTTTCACGGCTTAGATACTGTGCACTAGAGAAGCTTGGGGTCGCCTCCTGCTCTACGTAGCTTGGAGTGTGTCCCTGGTGCACCAGCCTTTTTCCTATTGGGCACATTTTTAATAAAACCTGACTTTTAAAGAGAATATTCGTTGCGTCTTGAAATCTAGACCCTAACACAGACAAAGGAATTTCCATATATTCTTCTAATTGGCAGTTACAGGTAGGTATACAGATTTTCATATTGCATTCCTATTTGCCCAGCATACTTAAAGAGGCCCTAGATAAGCACTTAGCATTAAGTTACATGGTAAGAAGCTACCACCTCCTTAGAAACTGGGCTCATCAAGGATTTCTGTTGGGGGAGGAGGAGGGAGCATCTTGGGCTGGCCCTGGAGACATGCCTCTGAACTTTTACCTTCTCCTTAGAAACTGAGCTTATTTCAGGATCCCTATGGAGGGAGGGGGGAGGGAAGCTGGTATCTGACTCCCCAACCCTAATTTAGACATCAAGCAAAAAACAGGCATTGATTCCAATAGGGTTTGGGAAGTTCCTCACAAAGTGAACTGGTGTAAAACAGTATAACAAAGGTTACTTCCTCAGGTGAGTTCACCCTTCATGGAGGAAAGTAGGTAGGCCTGGGTGTGGGTGCAGAGGTCACATTCAGTGGGCCAGACCTGTCATTTTTGAGGGTCTTATGTCATGCATTCCAGCCGTTTTCAGCTGTTTACACTCACTCATATACAGGCTCACAAGCCCTGCACCCAGGCCCGCTGGAATTTAAGTGGCATCTTCTTAAAGCTTTTTCTTCCTCTCTCAAAATGACAAAAGAATTCCTTTCTCTAGTCAATCTTTTACAGCTATTCTGAGCCAATTACTTCACCTGCCTGTACTGTAGCTTCTTGGCTATAAAATTGGAGTACACCAACAATTTCACACAGTTGTTGCTAAGACCAAATGAAGATGAAATAGCTGTAAAAATGTTAGGTATTGTAATTGGTAGTTGATTATGAATGTCTAAAATATATTCTCTTTTCTTCATACTGTAACTCCTTATCTTCCTATTATCAAGTTAATCTGTCGTCAATAGGATGGTATTGACTCTACTCTTGATATCCAGGGATGAGTGAAGTACAGCCTTGTGCAAAGGTGTAGGGAAGGTCAGGAGCTCCCAGGGGCAATCTCTAAAGTGCATCCCTCCCCATCCCAGTTTGAGTGCCCAGGGGCTAATCTATACATTGTGCCCACCTTCCTGTTTCAAGATGAATAGACACTGATAGCAGCCACAAGCCTTCCCTTCTCTTGTGTGCTGCCTCAGTCAGAATGTCATTCTTGCCTTGTCTGGTTCCACCTTAGACTTGTGCCTAGGAATAAGTGCTCTCTTCTGTCCCACTACTTCCCATGAGTCTGCCTCAGTGGTCTCATATCTAGTTGCTCTTCTAAATAAAATCCTGTGTGTTCTTCCTTTAAACATTTTTAGACACAGTGTCACTGACCTGTTGTGTCAGTTTGTAGTGGCCAGTTGTTTTTAAGAAAGCTATCATGACAATATTTGTATCGATGGTGTTGCCTTTGTTGTTAAAAGATTAAAATGAGCCAAAGGGACAAATTACTTTGGGCAATTTTGTAGAGGGAATCCATGCTTTCAATACATAGCACTCCAACTGTTTCTGAAAAGCTGGGCTAAGAGATAGAAATCAAGGGAAAAAATTATGCCTCTTCACAGAGAAGTGGAAATCAGGAATCCTTAAACTAGACTGTAAGACCTTTGAGAATGGAGACTGACTTTTATTCATCTTAGTGTTCTCAGCACTTGGCGTGACATGTATAGTGGTAATAAGAACCTCTTAGCCAAGAAAGACAAAATCAACAACTGGAATAGACTTATAATAGTGTTATGATGGCAGTATGTAAACTTCAGCCACCAGTCACAAAACCCTGACCAGTCTGAACTCAGAGAAGCCTGTGTTGAGTCTCGCGGGTATGTATTGTCCGTGGCTGATCGGTACTGATGAAGAATGCCACGCAGAAGACACTGGTGGTGAGGAGGAGAGCTGGCATCTCTAATGCCCCAGACCCTGATTTGGGCGTTACACAGCTCATATTTATTTAGTGAACAGAATAGGGATACGTGCAGAAAAGCAGGCATTGAGTTGAAAGCAAACTTGTGCCCTCTATCTAATCAGTTTAACAAAGGCCACTTCCTCAGGTGAATCCACTTCTGGAGGAGGAAAGCACAAGGGCCTGGGCGCAGGTACAAAGCTCACACTCAGGGGGCCAGACGCATCGTTTTCAAGGGTCTGATGTCATGCATTCCAGCCATTTCGGCTGTTATTCATTCACTGGTTCACAGGCTCAGAAGCCCTGCACCCAGGCCTCGATGCTTGTCCTAAGCTTGGCCATGTTGCCCACAGCCTACTCTAATCTGTATATACACAATGAGCAACCCCTTTATGCTCTTAGAAACCCTGTGGTGTATGTTTAAGTGCTTACATCTGCTAACCAAAAGGCTGGCAGTTTGAATCCACCAGGCATGGCTTGGAAACTCTATGGAGCAGTTCTGCTCTGTCTTATGGGGCCACTGTGAGTCAGTCTACTCAACGGTAGTGAGAGTTTTCTTGGTTACGATTTGTCCTCTTGCAGCATTTTGTGCATTAATTCTCGTATCCATTTGACAGACGTCTCGGACAATTACTACGTTGTATTATAAGTATATTGTTATGTGCCTTCCTTTCTTCTCCAACAAATGATCTCACAATATTCCACACTTACATCCCCTGCCCCCCACCCCAAACAGGGCAAGGATTGAACCATATCTCCTCTTTGTCTCTACCAACTCTCAGAATAAGTGGCAATTCACAGAAACTTTATAGATATTGAATGAATTAAGAATTTTAAGTTAATTTTCCTAGTTAACTTTTGTTTTCAGGTGCTGTCATATCTAGAACTCCCTGGACTGCACTTCTAATTTAAATTGAGAGAAAGTCGCAGTGTATTCAAATCATAATTTTCTGACAGGGTAGGAATATCAATCAAAATCTCTCTCCCATTTCTGTTTCCTCAGTTAATAATGCCTCAACTTCTTTGCGCCCTAAGAAAAGGGGCAAAAAACCCAACCCACTTCTGTCAAGTACATTGCGACTCCTAGCAAGCCTACAGGGCAGAGTAGAACTGTCCCATAGGGTTTCCAAGCGTGTGACTGTTTAATGAAGCAGCTTGCCACAGCTTCGTCCCACAGAATAGCTAGTTGGTCAGAATTCTAAACCTTTCAATTAGCAGCCAAGCCATTAACCACTGTGCCACCAGTGTTCCCAAGTAACACAAAGGACAAAATATTATACCAATCTATTTTTCAAACTGGTTTTGATTTTATTAAACTTTATTCATAATTTCTACAGACAAAATATAACCCAAATAGTTAAGAGTAAAATCTCCCCAATAGAATTTGGAACAGGGACTTGTAGCCACTTGGCTCTCCTCAGCCCTGTGCCAAGATATCTATGGAGCCCTAAGGAACACAGTTTCAAAAACCACATTGTAATGAGCTATCATCTGCGGGTATGAGCTATGAAGAATGTGCTGTTGATGATGTCTGAGCAGTTTCTCTTCTTCAGTGCCTCTCGTTTTCTCTAACGTGGAAACGTCCTCAGAACAACACATGAGCATTATGCTGCACAGAAATCACAGAACTAGAGGGTCACTGTGAGCTGGAACTGACTCCACAGCAACGGGTTTAGATGTTTGTTTAGTCTCTGTCACATTTCAGTGTTTAAAAAAAAAGTTGCTGTTGAGTTGCTTCTAATTCTATAAGATTCTATAAGACAGAGTGGAACCACCCCATAGGGTATTTTGATATTAAACAGCTTAAAATAACTAGGAGTCAGAGGTCTGCCATATAATGAGAAAGGAATTCATGATCATGTTTGTCCTGAGGGCAGAGGTACTTCAAGCAGCTCCTACAAAGTGTCGTGAATTTCAGGGAGGGAGCTCCATCTCTGGAAGATTTGCTTAAGCTCTCTGCTTATTAATGACTTCTGTAAGTATGTTTCAATGAGATAGGGAAAAGCCCAGTCTCATCTAGCCTGTCTCCAATTCCTCACTTCAGTCCATGCAGCTCAGAGCTGTCTCCTCTAAGTGCTCTGCAGAAACAACAGTATAGAGCAGGGATAAGCTAATCTCCTTTGTCTAAGAGGGCAGTGAAAAATGAGTGGCTTTGGAATAAGGCTATGGATTAAAATGTATTGCATATTTTAAAAAAACGATTTTTAAACTGTATCTGTACAAGACTAGTTATAGAACCAGCAGACAAGTAGAAAAGTCTACTGTATTGATTGCCTCTGTAGTTCATAATTCATTTATTAGTATGTCCTTCGCTCTTTCCTCCTCATACCCAGTGCCTTCTACAACAGCTAGGTTTGGCCCTTCTTTATTTTTTATCCTTAAGCTTCAGTGGTAGCCAGAACACCTGGTACAAACAAACAAAAAAACAAACCCAGGGCCATCAAGTTGATTCCAACTCATAGCCACCCTATAGGTCTGAGTAGAACTGCTCCACAGAGTTTCCAAAGAGCACCTGACACTGACTTTTGGTTAGCAGATGTAGCGTTTAACCACAGTGATAAATACTGGAGAGCCCTTAGACTCTGAATCTCAACTCTCCCTGCTCACTCACTCCTTAACTCCACATCGATCCCAATTTTCTCACAGAAAATAAGACGTGGGAGGCAGAAACAGACATTACTGATAAGGACTGTGCACCCTACCAGGGTGGCTGGACGGAGTGTATTCTGCTTTGGCATAGGGCAATGTGTGTGTGTTTGTACGCATTTGCATGTGTGTGTTTAAAAAGAAAACAGATAGCTAGAAAAGCCCCCAGAGATGATGAGACTTGCCTTTTAGTTATACCCAGCAACGATTTATATCCATGACTGCCCAGTGGTTTTCTGACGAGGAGCTACCATCTTTGGCCATCACAGATGTCCCATCGTGCCTGGATTCCTCTTGCAATGTCCATAGCTGCGCAGTTGGCACTATAAGTTGATAGAACGGCCTGATTCACCTAGGGTTTCATCAAAAATCAGCCTGTTTCAGGGTATGTTTTTCTACATTCTGCTTCTCATGGCCCCTATTGTGTCCTCCTGAATATCTGTCTGTCCTGACCCCCAGCACCCTAGATCAGCAGCCCTTTGTAGCCGCGTCAAGTGTTTTCACACACAGTATAAATGTTTCTGTTCTCTAACTTTGAGGCAGACCGTAAAACATATTCAGTGCTGCTATTTAAAGTTCATCTTGGCCTGAGTCCCTGCTACACAAGGCTGAGGAAATTCAGAGAATAAAAATGTTACTAGCATTTTTCCTGGATCAGAAAATCTCTTTTTAGTGATAAATCTGGAGAAAACGAGAATAATTGTCTACAGGTTAAGTTATAGTGTGTCAAGACAACTCACTGAAGAACCCTAGTCTACATAAACTATTGCACCCTCGGTCAGACTTTAATTCATTTTCTTTTAGGATAATCTGAGGTTATTATGAGCTATAATTTCCTAAGTAGTGCTATGTCTGTGTGTGTGTGTGTAATGTGTAGACTTCTTTGCAAATCACACAAAAAGGAATACACAGCTTGAACAAAGAAAAAGTAAAACCTTATTTTGGAAGCTACATTTTGAATACCTTCTATTTGAAACTAGAGCTAGGTGAACAAAATAAAAAGTCATTTGAACCATTCTAATTATCATTCTCATGGACTTCTTAAGTGATGAATTCTTGCAATTACCAGTTCTCATCTTTAAAGTGTAATAGACTTTGACCCATTCGGTTACTGAAAGTTAGATTCAAAAAATGCTAAGAAGCATGCAAAGCACTGCTATTACTCTCCTTATTCTAAATCCAGTCTAAAGAAAATGGACTATTCCCTAGTTGTAATTAAGACGCTAGGGAAACAGAAGAAGATGTTCTTCCTGAATTCAAGTATTTCATAGACTAACCTGGAATACAGATGTGTGAAGACATACAGTTTAGGGTCATGAGAGCTACAGTAAAAGAATATTGAAAATCCTAAGAGAGTAAAGGAATACATTACACAAAGAAAGTAATGCTTGAGCTGGATTTTAAAGAACAAGCGAGCATTCATAAGATAGAAAAGCTGGATGAGGGTAAAGGGATAGCAGTTGTGACTGGAGCAAAGAGAATGGGAATGAGGGAGCAGTGTAGTGGGGGTGAATCTGAACGCACACAACATGGTAAGAATACAACTGTTCCTGCCTTATTTTGTGGATAATAGGAAATAAATGTAATTTTACAATAATGAAATGGTCAGATCTATATTTTAGAAAGATAGTAGAAACACTGTGGACAGTGGGCTCATGAGGGACTAGATGAAAGAAAGATACATTAGAAAGCCATAGCAAAAATCCAAGTCACAGAACTTATCATCATATTTTTGGTACCAGAAAGATCTTATCAAAGGCAGAATTAGATGTTTGCAATTAAGTTTATAAATGCTTTGAAAACTCTTCATTTAATAAACATTTATTAGATACCTAGCATGCAACAAGCATTGGAAAAACACAAAAATCTATAATGACACGTGCAAATACTTGACTATACTGATGTTCACCACAAAGTTACTTCTAAATACAAAATTCAGAAACAATCAAAAAGGCCCGTATTTATTATATTGCATTGGTTTAAAAATATTTTTTCTAACACATATCACCACTGAGTCATTAACTCATGGCAGCCTTACAGAACAGAGTAGAACTGCCCCACAGGGTTCCCAAGGAGAGATTGATGGATTTGAACTGCTGACCTTTTGGTTAACAGCTTAACTCTTAACCACTGTAACACCAGGGCTCCTCACACACGTGCATGCATGTGCACACACATACACACACACATTGCATATATGTACGTATATACGAGGTTTGACAAATTTGCAAACTCACCCTAGAAAAAGTGCTGCATACCTCATTGCGGAATATCACTATGGTCACTTTCAAAGCTATGCTCCCACGCCAGTGCCTAGCCCACCCTTCAAAACTATTTTGGAACTCTTTTTTGGAACATCCATCAGAGCTCTCAACGTACGCAGTCTGACAATTAAGTTCGCGAACTTGTCCTAAAAAAGTGATTTGAAGTGTGAGTTAGATACTGGTGTCAGTGCATCCCTTCCCGAGGGGGGTACTTCAAAAATGACTGTAGTGATATTCAGCAATGAAGCAGGTATCAGGATGAGTTCATAAACTTGTCAGACTGTGTAATACAACAACTCTGATGCACATTCTAGAAAAAGAGTTCCAAAACTGGTTTGAAGGGTGGGTTAAGGCCTGGCATCTATGCATGGCTTCCCAGGGGAGAATGTCGAAGGCAACCATAGTGATATTCAGCATTGAGGTATGCAGCATTTTTTCTAAGATGAATTCACGAATTTAAATTGTCTGATCTTATATGTATACATATATGTGTACATATATATGCAATTTTTAAAACTTTTGCTACACTTTTATTTAACAAAGTATTATAAAAATTTTGTACACTTGTTTGAATACATTCCAACAAAATATGCAAGTTGTTCATGACATGCTTTTAAAGGAAAAATGATAGTGTAAATGTATGTGCTTTTAAAAATAAATTATAGAAATATATAAAATGAAAGTATATACCTAATAGGAAAAAATACTAAAAGTACATGCAGAAAAATATAGAGTGTTTATAACTGGGTGATGATATTATGGTGATTTTTATTGTCTTCTGTGTGTATTTTCAATGGTGAACTATGTTTCATCAAGAGAAAAAAAGTTGTTTAAAAGAATGTAGTCAAAATTTATCCATTTTTTTAGTGGATAAAAACTTGGCAACAAACTATTCTATGACGTGTGTAAACAGCAGGGAGTGTGAATCTGTTTATTTGCATAGGTATCTGTAAATGATCTAGCTCATAGATTTTTTGATTTGTTGCTGTGTTAAAAATTTTTTTGGTGATGGTTTACAGAACACACTGGTTTCTTATGAAACTGTGGACATGTTGTTTTATGACACTGGTTAACAACCCTCAGCAAGTCAACACTTTCCCTTCTTAACGTTGAGTTCCTTGTTACCAGCTTTCCTGTCCCCTCCTGCCTTCTACTCCCGGCCCCTGGGCTGGTGGACCTCTTAGTCTTGTTTGTTACTGCGCTTTTAAATGGTATCTCAGTTTTAGACAAGGGTATCTTGTACCAGCCTTGGTCTGGATTTCTCCCAATCTTGGCACAGAGGTCCTCATTCAAAGTCCGTATCTGTAAGAGATGGATCTGAACATACATCCATAGAGTTAAATTTCTGCACTTCATTTTTTCTGTAACAGAATGTCAATAAACGAGGAGCTAAATTGTTTAAAATTCTATTTTAATACTTCTAAGAAAAATCAGAGCACCAATAAATTTAAGGTAGCGCAATTACAATGAACGATGACTACAAAGTAGATGGTGACGTAGGGGGTCAGCAAAAAAGAAAAAGGCCCTTACGGAGGTGAACTGACACAGTGGCTTCAACAATGGGTTCAAACAGCAGTGACTGTGAGGATGGGGCAGGACCACGCAGCGTTTCATTCTGCTGCACACAGAGTCAGTGTTTCATTCTCTTGCATGTGGGATCGCTATGACTAGGAACCAGCTTGATGGTACCTAACAACAACACAACTGAAAAGAAATTTTACTTTCCACAAAATGCAGATCTCTGACTACTTAATAATCAAAATGTAGACATTTATTGAAATTTGGTAAACTTTATCAAGCTGTGTACTTTCCTTTGTTACATAGAATTCAATTATATACTATAAATCAAGCCTGTGTGAATTTTTCACAGGATTAGTTTACCAAATAAAAAATCAGAAAAGAGGAAAAGCATTAATGTTGAGCACCACTGGGACACAATTTGGACTATTCACAATTTTAATCGAAAACTTTCCTTTTCTTTGGAATTCATTTGCTATGTGGCACCCACACATGTAAAATTAGTAATTGCTTGTTGTGAGATCTCTTTGATTCTGTTTTCAGAGGAAATATATATGGTATGTGGTTCTCTGTGATGATGTGTGTAGATAATCACCATGGATTTTAAAACTAGGGAGGTAGGAATACTCTTTGAATAAGTTCTACATACATGACACATTGCATATGGAAAAACACAAGGGCCATCCTCAGTGTCAAAATGCTATGTTTAGTGTGTGATGAAAAGAAGATAAAAAGGTTGCTCCTTAATTAAAGTAATTGTTTGGAGAAGCCACGTACATGGACACCGGGGACAGACCGTGTAATGTAAATGGAAAGCACCCAGGTTTCGGGATGATGCAGACCTGTTCGGAAATCTCAGCTCTGTCGTTTATCATTTGCGTGTCCTTGGGCCGGTTCTCAGCCCATCTGACTCTAATCACACTTGCACGATGGAGCTGACAATAGCTGCCTCAGAACGACGCTGCAAAAGTAAGCAAAAAGTGCAAAAGTGTTGACTAGCATTTATTGCACAAATGTAAACCAACAAATTGTTATTCACTTTACCCCTTTTAATATGGACAAATAGGACACCAGTACACTCATTTGCCAATGTAGAGTCAGTTTAAACTTTTGTCCCTACGACATCCAACAAACATTCTCACTGTTAGGCTGAAACCCAACCCTCCCTCCCCCAACTATTCCCGGAACCGCTGGAGTCCAAACCTCTCATCTGCCAGCTATTCCAGGAATTCCATTCAAATGAAGACTAGCTACTGCTTCTTCCCTATAGGCTCAACTAGACCTCTTCTCACCTCACTCCACTGAAAACAATGCCCCCCCATGTTGATTAACTGACTCTAGCTGTCCACAACCCCATTGGCTACTTGCCACCCACAACCCCATAGGCTACTTGCCACAGGCACTGTCCTCAGCTCTGTCCTCAACAAGGTCTGCCACCACTCTTTTATAAACCCCCCAACCCCCAGACCAGAGCTCAGTTTTGCAGACTCCCTCCCGGGAGCTCTGTAAAGCCGCCTGGGACGCAAATAAACTTTTTCTTTCTCTTTCTCTCTTTCCCTGGTTTTCTTTTACTGCATAATTTAAATTAAACAAAACCTTTTACATCTAAAACCTCTAATACTCACCAAGTTATTTCTTAATCAAAGTATGTGACATTCTGGTACACCTCAAAGATTGGTTCTGCCCATGATTTTGAATTATTTTGATCAGATATCTCAAAGTCTGCCTTTTGTTTGTTTTTATTGTAATGATTATTTTTTCCCTTTGCGTTGTTTTGTAACGTTACCTCAATAACATTTATGTCAGTGATCACAAGCAAACGATTTAAACTTCAGCTTTCCTATTTGGTTCTATAATTTGGTCATCTTTCAAGTGGGGCTTGTTTTGTTTTTCAGGAAGATTGAGAAATTGATACCTTTTTTTTAACTTTGTGTAACTGAAAATGACATTGTACTGCTGTCCCCCGTGATCAACACCTCAGCTAAATGCAGAATTCACTTGTTAAAACTTTTCTCCATGTACATTCGATTTAAATATCATCTTCTATTGTGGAAACAACATCATAGACCAGACAGAATTTTTGTTCTTAATGCATTTTAGCTGAACTTCTTAAGCATCTTTATTTATACTTTGAGTTTTAAAATGGCACAAGGATACATCAAGATATTCTCTTTTCTTTGAGCGTTAGATACTCAGTGAGGTCTCACAAGCTCAAGCCTTTTTCCATGTCAGGAGAATGTTCTTCTCCTACATCTTTACTGCTTCTGGTACATTTGTTCTAGACTCTTCTTCAAGAACTAATTATTGAATGTTAGGTCTCTTTTGGCTGACCTCCATATAATCATTTTAACTATCTTATTACTTTCCTCTTGTTTTTTATTTCCTCTGTAACTGAATGCCTTACTTTTGTTTTCCACGATATTGATTTGATGCTTTTAGCCTGACGTTAACTTCTTGTTTTGTGAATTTTAACTCTATTTTTTCTTTTTAGCATCTACATAATGAGGACTGGCAGTAAAGTTCGCACCTCACTGTTGAATATTACTATGATCACCTTTAAAGTACTCCCCTTGGGAAGCTATGCACTGATGACAGCACCCAGTCTACTCTTTTGATGGCAGATGGGACGGTCTGAGGTCACTTAGGTTATTAAGCTACATTTTAACCAGACAAACAAGTCCACAAGATACAGAGTTGATTGAGACCTCAGAGAGAGGTAACCATTTTTGGATAGTTTACTCTGCTGTATTACCTGTGACAAACTTTAGATAGTCTTCTCTGTTTGATTACCCTGTGACAAACATTTGGGTCTGCTCTGATTGATTATCCTGAGACAAACTTTAAGTCTGCTCTGTTTCATTATCCTTGACAAACTTTGAACAATTCACACTGTTATGAAACCTATGATATAATGAAATCTTGTGACTCCTGACTATTATTCTGTGACAAACCTCCTCCCCTTTGAATTCTGGCTATAAAAACCACTAGAAATGTAACCCAAGTGGGGCAGTGTATTGGCTGCTCTCTCCCAGACTGCTGTAGATCTGAAAATAAATTATTCCTTGAACCCCAAACTGTCTCTGAATTTTTGGTTACAGTGACAGGTGGACTAACCTGACTTCAATTGGGCAATACTTTGAAGCAATTTTGAAACTCTTTTTCTGAGAGAGCCATCAGAGCTGCCATCATACAACCCTTGAAAATGTCATCAAGATGTTTTCCTTTCAATATTTCCTTTATCTTTTGGTAAAGAAAAAAAGTTATTAGGGGCCAATTCAGGTAAGCAGGTAGAGTATTCCAATACAGTTAAGAAACTCCCACACAGACAACTATATAATTAAGTTTGCAACCTTGCCACCTTGCCACCACTCACAATAGTCACTCCAGAAAGAGTTCCAAAACTGCTCTGAGGCACTGGCATCGGTGTGCGTAGCTTCCTAAGGGGAGAACTGCTAAGGTGATCATGGTGACAAGCAGCAATGAGGTCTGTGGCACATAGAATAATTAAGTTTGTGGACTTGTTGAACCTCATATTTTTATTTTTTTAATCTCATGCATCTTTCTTTTCGTTGTCTCTCAATCAGCACTATTTCATCTAAGACTCTTGTTGTTAGAGATTTTTGGATGGGAAAGGTTTAAATTAGTTTAAATTTATGCCGTGAAAGGAGACTGGGGAAAGAGAGAAAGAGAGAGAAAAAGTTTATTTGCGTTCCGGGCGGCTTTACAGAGTTCCCGGGGGAAGGAGTCTGGAAAACTACGTGCTGGCTTGGGGGGCTGCGGGCTTGTAAAGGGGGCTAGCGGACCTTGTTGAGGACAGCGCTGAAAACAGCACCCGTGACGATGAGAACAGGTGTCTGCAGCAATAGCCTATGGGGTTGTGGACAATTAGAGTTACTTAATTAACATAAGGCGGTTTCATTTCAGTGGAGTTGAGCCTATGGGAAAGAAGTGATAGCTAGTTGGCCCCAGGCAGCTCATCTCATTTGAATGGAATTTCCGGAATAGCTGGCTGGCGGAGAAAACGTTTTGACTCCCACCGCTCCGGGAATGGTTGGGGGAGGGGGCTTGGGTTTCAGCCTAACACTTGTTTCATTTCATTATATTTTATCTTTCTTGTTACAAAAAATTTATCTTGTTTCATAAAACTGAGAGAAGAAAATTCCTAATTTTTATGCATTTGTTATTTTGAAAAGTTTTCCTTTGCATTTGAAGTACCGCGTTCTTTGTGTTTTACACTGTAGAATTGTTTCCTGTACAATATTCTACTATTGGTTTTCTTAGATTAGTTTATTCTTTTTTAATATTTTTGTGTTTTTGAGAATATGCTCAATAAAACCCATACCAATTCAATTGTTTCCATGTGGCATTGATTATATTCTTTGAATTTTACAATAGTTTCTATCTTCCTTTTCTGAATTGGTCCCCGTTAACTCACTGCCCCCTAAGGTTCCTGTGTAATCTTTCCAGTTGATACTGTCATTTTGATCACATGCAGATAGTTCTTAAAAAGAGCATAATGCTTAAAGCAGATATTCTAACAAGATAAACTGAGCTACTGTTTGGTTTTAAAAAGACTTCAGGGGATCTTTTTGGTGTAAGTTTTAAGGACTATCTCAGGGCAATAGTTGCAGAGGTTCATATAGTCCCTTTGGCTTCAGAAAGTTTACAGTCTGTAAGAATTTGAAAATCTTTTTTGCGTTTTCCCTCATTTGATCAGGTTTCTTTATAGAATCTTCTATCAAAATGTTAAGTAATCATAGCCGGGCACCATCCAATTCTGGTGTCATGGCAAAGGAAAGAGGTGTTCAAGGAGACAGCCACACATTCCCTATCCTCTTCCTGCTCCTGATGCTCTTTTTTCCCCATTGCTCCAGGCAAACAGACCATTCATCACAATTTGTTTGGATGGCTGCTTGTAAGCTTTTAAGACCCAAAGCACTTTGCAGTGTACTAGGAGGTAGAACAGAAGCACTAAACACATTATTAGGCTACTTAACTAGGTTGCCCCATGAAACCATGACACTAAATCTCCCAAGTGAGGAGTCTAATACCATGAGGTTTTGGTTGTACATAAGCAGCCTCAGAAGCTATTATCTCTTCTTCTTCTTTTGTCATTGTTGTGAGTATATCTATCACACAACTTTCACCAGTTCAGGTTTTTTATGGGTACACTGTTAGGGTCCGGATTTCAAGATATGACACAGATTCTCTTTAAAAAGGTCAAGTTTTATTAAAAAATGTGCCCAATAGGAAAAAGGGGCTGGTGCACCAGGGATGTGCTCCAAACTATGCAGAGCAGGAAGTGACCTCAGCCTTCTTTAGCGTACAGTATTTAAGCCATGAAACCGCAAAGTAGGGAGGGAGAGCTGGCTTTTGCACTAGATTGATTGAGGCCATATGGAATTTCCATAAGTTGTAAAATGTAGTCGTTAATGAATGCTTCAGTAGATTGTGGTTAGGGCTGGCTCTAGGGGTTATTTGTAAGGCTGTCTCTAGGCTTTGTCTTTTGTAAGAGAAAGGTGAAATTACTCTATGGTATTTCCTGTTATTTTCTGCTAAGTTGTTTCCTGGAGGCTTCTACTTTAATACCCTGAATTTTCACTGCACCCTTCCTCAAAATGGAATCGGAGGCTCAAAATGGAGTTACTTATGTCTCATTTCAACAACACAATTTATTGACAGCAATTATAATAATTGGCTGTGCAACCTTACCATTAATCAATGTAATTGTTTTCCATCACCGTTAAGCTGTTTTCCATCACCCTTCCACCTGTCCCTCGTGACCACTAATAAACTTTGGTCTCTATATCTTTGTATTTTCTCATCTTTTTATATAAGTGAGGTCATACAATATTTGTCCTTTTGTAACTGACTTATTTTACTCAAAGTATTCAAGCTCAGTTCATATCATAGCATGTATCAAGACTTTGTTTCTCCTGCTAGCTGAATAGTATGTATTCCATTGCACATATATGCAAACAGTTTGTTATCCATTCATCAGTTGATAGCCATTTATGTTGCTTTCACCTTTTGGCTACTGTGAATATTGCTGCAGTGAACATTGGTGTACAAGTAACTGCTTTCATGTCTTTTGAGTATATTCCTAGAGGTGGAATTACTAGGTCATGCAGTAGTGCTATATTTAATTTTCTAAGGAACTATCACACTAATTTCCACAACACTTGTACCATTTTCATTCCCACCAGCCATGGGTAACCGTTTCAATATTACTACTATGCCCTCACCAACATTTGTTATTTTCTGCCTTTTCTTTTTTTTTACCTTAGTCATCCTAAACCCATTGCAATGAAGTTGATTTCAACATGTAACAACCGTGTAGGACAAAGTAGAACTGCCACATAGGGTTTCCATGAAGTGGCTGTTGGATTTGAACTGCTGACCTTTTGGTGAGCAGCCAAGGTCTTAACCATTGTATCACCAGGGCTTCTACTAGAAGTGAAATGATTATCTCATTATGGTTTTGATTTACATCTCTCTGATGGCTAAGCTTGTGTACAAGGACTACCAATTAAGTTTGCAGACTCATCCTAAAAAAAAGTACTACATACCTCGTTGCTGTATATCACTATGGTCACCTTTGAAGTATTCCCCTTGGGAAGCTATGCACTGACAGCAATTAGCCCACCATTCAAAGCAATTTTGGAACTCTCTTTCTTGAAAAATCATCAGAACTGTCATTGCATTACCCTTGATGTCCTGAATGGCATCAAAATGTCTCCCTTTCCATATTTCCTTTATTTCTTGGTACAGAAAAGGGTCACTGGGGACCAGATCAGGTGAATGGGAGAGTGTTCTGGTACAGTTATTTGTTTACTGGCTAAAAATTCCTTCATAGACAACTGTACAGTGAAATTGACAAACTTGTTACTGTGCCACTGCGAGCAACGGCCATTCCAGAAAGACTTCTGAAACTGAAGGGTGGACTAGGTGCTGGTGTCAGTGCATAGCTTCCTAAGGGGAGTACTTCAAAGGTGACCATAGTGATATTCAGCAATGAGGTATATAGAACTTTAGAACAATTAAGTTTGCAGACTTAATTGCAGACCTTCTACTTTCTGAAACACCAGAGGTGTCTGGAAGCTAAGTGTTTCCACAAACATAGGTGGGTATTTAGTGCTTGGACCTACTCACTGTCTACTTCCTTTGCTGGTAAAATTGTCCTGTCTTATCAGATGAATGGCTAATAGATTGAAACAAGTGTGTCTGACCAGCTCTGAGTGGACTCACTTTGAAATAAAACAGTCAGAGTAGTTCAAGCATAGGAATTTTATGCTGTTCCCTGGGCTTCTTCTGTCCAATCAACTTTCTTTACCTACCTTCCTTTTGTTCTAGTATCGAATTCAGATATAGACTGTGGTTTTTCCCAGATTTTTAGTGGTATTATGTTCATAAACACGATTTTACAAGTGAAATATACTTTTATAATGATGATATGGATGAATTACGTGCACACAAAAACTCACTATAGCAGTATCCTATAGACAACTTCACTTTTTTGTACACTGTCTCCTAAGTCTTTTAAAAATTCTTTCAAAATTTTACATAGTAAAAAATGTAAATATCTGTGTTATCGTCCTAAAAGTGATCACAAATCATAAATACAGATTTCTGTTTCAAGCAAGAAAATCTGTTAAAGACAACTAGGAATAGAGAGTTCCTTTCATTTCAGCACGTAATTCGCTTTCTTTTGTTCTGAGAGGTACATGGCAAGTCAGTTGACTATTGTCGTGTTGCTTCAAAATCTCTACACTGAGTTCTACCTACTTGTAAATTCTGTAGAAGCTATTTAGTTCTTAGTTTTCCCTTCGTTTCTGGAACATAGATAGCTGGACATATGGGGAGCAGTAGAAAGCCTGACACTTGGAAAATGTTGCCTTGAAATTCTTTTGTAAGAATATAGGACTAGAACTGAAGCGAATTAATGTTGTGTGTTTATAGTAAGAATGGTTGACACAAAAGAACATCACCAATGACAGAAAAGTAAATGTGAACCAAAGTGATGTTATCCACGTCTGACTAAAAGTTATTTGGCTAAAGGTTATTTGCCGCGTCTAGCTTGTGAGAATTCTGCTGTACAAGAATTTGTTCTACAGTATTACAGTACTTAATTGAGAATGTAAAATAGTAGAGATCATGATGGGATTTCTGCTCAAAGCCAATTGAATAGGAAGGGTTCTTCCATGTCTTCTAGATCAGAAAGAGACTTGCTCAAGGAAAGCCTTAGAACTTTGATACTGACATGACAATGTAAGAAGGAAGTTAGGAAACGTTAACAGGTTGTAACCAAGGCAAAGTGATGTGGAAAAAAATAAGTATGTTAAACAAAGACAAAAGACTATATGGCCTTGCCAATAAAATGTTTTTCATTTTATACCTCACATACCATTCAGTGATCTAGAGTAATTTCTATAAATGTAAACCTCAGTTTATATATTAACATGATAGCAGATATGTTGTTGGTGGTGCTTACCCCATGTGTGCAGAGTAGAACTACTCCATAGGGTTTTCAAGGTTGTGTAACCTTTCAGAAGCAGTCTGCCAAACCACAGATAGATACCTATCAAATTCCCATTGTGAGGATAAAACACACTGAAAAAAAGAGAGAGAACAAAAACCTAAAGCAGAATGAGAATGATAAAATTAAGGTAAAAATAATCTGAATGCTATTTCCTGTGAGCCAGCATCAGAGGGATGAGTTTTAGAATGTTATTGAAGGTTACACCACACGCTGCACTCTTTGAAACAAAACTCGGATGATTTCAAGACAAAATTATGACCTCAGCTTCAGTATTTACACTAAAATTGACATTGAGGCCTAGGCACTATGCCTATTTAATAAACAGGAACTGCATTTTAAGCAGAAACACTGGTTGTATAGTGGTTAAGTGCTACAACTACTAACCAGAAGGCTGGCAGTCCGAATCTGCCAGGCACTCCTTGGAAAATCCATGGAATAGTTCTACTCCGTCTATAGGGTCGCCATGAGCCAGAAACAACTCGACGGCAGTAGGTTTGGTATTCTAAGCAAGCCAGTACTAAAACAATGCCCTACTTTCTCCTGATTCAGAAATAATTTCTAATCTACAGCACTCCAGAAAATAGAAGTATATAGAAGAAGGTGGATAATTTTTAGAATATTTGCTTTAAGTGAAAAGTAGTAACTATAGAGACATGAAGTACTCTAAGTGCAATGCATACTGTAGATGGTATAATATTTCAATCATCACACTTTTTGTAAAAGAATCTACAAAATCCATCTGATCCCCTAGCACAGTTAAAACGACACCTATAAAAATTTGGGTGGCTGAATAATCAATAAGAGAACTGATGAAGGGCAGTTTTTATTGTTGTTTGTATGTCATCATGCAGAGTTATCATCCTTGTATCCACTTAGGAGCAGATGCTTTTCCTTGGTCAAATCTAAAGCAATACATTTCAAGTACAAACAAAGAAGAAGAAGAAGAAACAAAAAGAATAGTTTAAGATGAAGACACAAGTGCACAGGGAAGAGATAAAAAAGGAAACAACAAAAATAAAAAATATATATAATATCAAAATTAAAATTTGCAATGGGGGAAGAATTGATACTGTGTATAAACAGCAACAAAAAAGCTGTATTAAAAAGCTTGAGAAACCTAGTAAGATGTAAAAACAGAGAGATCAAACAAATAAGGAACAGTGTGTATGTGTATCCACACACATATAAAATTAAACCTGAAAACTAAAAATGTTCTCAATACAAGAGCTTACAAAATTAAATATAGAGGAAGAAAAATTTTCTGAGCTGAAAAAGCTATCAGTTGCCTACCATGGTAGCCACTTCTATTACTATTACTAATCTCAATATTATTAATAGCAACATCTAACACTTAAGCAGCACTTACTGCATGCCAGGTATTCTTCTAAATACTAGTTCGCATACTGCATATAGTCCTATGATGTTTGCACCGTTATTATCCCCGTGTTACAGATAGGGTAACTAAAGCACTGAGGAGTTTTACATGAATTGTCAGTGATTACAAAACAAGTGAGTGCCCCATTTAGGATTTGAACCCAAGCAAACTGGCTCCAGATGCTGTGGTCTCAGTCTCTCAGTAAGCATTCTCTGAGTTCCAGAAGAATGATATTATTTTTTTTAAAAAAAAGGATTTGAGCTTGAAATATTTTGAGGCAGAAGGAGATACAAATCCTACAAATACAAAGAAACAAAAATCAATGCCATTCCAGGGTTTAGTATGTTGGTGCTCAAATCAAAAGACCTAAATTCTAGTGCTGGTTTTTGTGGCAAACCCAAATTTTATGATCTTTGAAAGAAGGTCATTAATGCGTTTTATCTTTTTGGCCTAAGAAAAAGGTTTGCATTCATAATTTTAATACAGTATAATCATTGACTCATATATGGCCTCGTTTTATTCAGATAAGTGGTTATTTAGTCATTTTTAATAGTATAATAAGCACTATTTCACCAAAAATGAAATTAGGGCTTTGACAATTATATATTTCTGGCTCCCCTCACGCATATTCTACTCCCTGACTCCCTCCACTGGATATAACCATCACCCTGCTCACTGTGTTCATCATCCTTGGCTTTAATTTATAAAATATGGTTCTTTTCCCAGTTATATTCTTAGAGTGAAAATAATATTTTTAAGTACTTTAGGCTTTACTTTGCTTTTCACTAATATGATACTACTGAGTCATCCTTATTGCTGTGTTACTACAGTTTATCTCTTCTGAGTATTCTATATTTCATTGTGAGAACATACCACCATATCATTCTTTCACTGTGCTCTTGAATAATATTTGGATTGTTTAAAATATAGCCTTCCTAAAATGGATAATGGCTATGGCTAATAGTTGATCAAACTCTAGACTTAATATAGCATTCAGTATGTGCCAGAGGCTGTTTGAAACACGTGGCATCTGATAACATTTTATTCCTTCACAGATAACATAAAGCAGTTATCATTATTAACATGAGCCTTTAAATTGCCTTATCAAGAAACAGAAGTGCAGGCATGGTTATTTAGACTCCTGAAATAGCCGCTAAAACCCTAAAACCAGACACACTGCCGTTGAGTCAATTTTGATAAATAGGGACCCTATAGGACAGAGTAGAACTGCCCCATGGAGCTTCCAAGGCATAACTACCTGGTGGATTTGAACTGCTGACCTTTTGATTAGCAGATGTAGCACCTAACCACTACACACCAGGCTTTCCAAGGACTAAAACAGAAATGGTCTAAATCATTTACCCTAGAAACAAGAATGGAAACAGAAAAGAAAAAGGAAAATTTTCTTTTTAATATACAGATTAAAAATGTAAAATTTGAATTTATTTTATCGTGTTCATTTTTGACAATTTAGAATAAATGTGATCATTTTAATTGTAGTTTCAAGTTGGAAAATAAAAAGAATGCTGATGTAAAATTCTAATACTACTATTAAGAGGTCCTTGTATTTTGTTTCACATGCCCATAGAATGTAAAAGTTAAATGTCCTTTGAGCATTTTTCTTTCTTAGAAAGTGGCAGACAGCAGAGGTATTCAATACACTGTTTGCCTTTATTTTTTTCCAACAAAAGTAACCTACAAACTGATACCACTCCCCTTCCAAACAACTGGATTTTGGCTTGTTTTGTATTCTGAATCATACTGATCAGAAGAAAGTTGTGAATTTAATAAGAAAAGGTCATTTTGAAACCTTTTGATGTTGAAAAATATATACATACTGTAAGAAAACGCCAGTTAAAAATGGAGCCCTTTCAGTTCAAACAGACATTTAGATTAAGAGTGACGATTTGGTCACAAACTAAACAGGAGAACCAAAAATCTATGAACATGTGTTCTCAAAAAAGGTAAAAATAAAAACACTAAAGCTGTTAACTGTGGTTTCAGTGGACTCTTGTCGCAAATTGCACATGGCTAAAACAAGACTCTTTACCAACACATTAATCTCTTGTATTTCATCCTGAAAGATTCAGTGCTAGGAATTTTTCTGTTGTGGCATTTGCTGTATTTGTAAACTTAACGTGCAGGGTGCCTTTTATCTGGAAGATTTGATGTTTCCTGTGATGTATTGGAGAACATCAAGGATTTAAAGGACTTGACAGTAACTGTATTTAACTTACATTAGTTTGGCATTTTTCCTCCAGTTTTTTTATCTTCTTTCAGTGAAAGAAAAATTTCATGGCTCAAGTTACTCATTAGAATATTCTTGCTGAAAATAGCAGAATCCAAGGCTTAGCCTGGGCTACTATTCTGAAACAAAAGGCAGGATAGAGGATTTTGGGGGACAGCACAGTTGGGGTGGTGGGGGGAAATTGTCCAGCAGAAATACTGTCAAAGACCAACAATAGTTTATCAGTGATGAAAGATCAAAAAGAGGCCATGTGAAAATTAGGTTGGAGACAGCAAAATTGTGGGAGTAGGTTCCAGAACGAAGACTTCAGCAGGGGAAAGGGTAGAGTACCTGAGGCATGAGAAATCAAATGAGTAAAGCCCTAATGGGACTTGTTGATTCGGATGCCCCATCCCCAAGACTCTCCATGAAGGCCAAGGTGTTACTGCAAGTCAAGCAGTATGGGACAACTTTTGTTCCCATTTGATTTACTGAGTTAGGTCTGTAGGCTGGTTGTGTCTAGGTTGAACATAGCAAGAAGCAGCAAAAGAAGTGGTAGAATTTTCATAGGTCTTGAAGTTAAAAGGAGGCGTAGTGGTGTAGTGTTTAAGTGCTACAGCTGCTAACCAGAAGGTTGCAAGTTTGAATCTGCCAGATGATTCTTGGAAACTCTATAGGGCATTCTACTCTGTCCTATAGGGTAGCTATCAGTCAGAATGGAATCAACTCTACAGCAGTGGGTTTGATTTTTTTGAAGTGGGGAGTTTGAAGTTATGAGTTGACTCAAGTATTGACTCAACAGCACTGGGTTAGGGAACCCTGGAGGCGTGATGGTTAAGTGCTATGTTTGCTAACAAAAAAAAGTCAGCAGTTCAAATTAGTTGGGTGCTCCTTGGAAACTCTATGGGACAGTTCTACTGTTAGGGTTCAGATTTCAAGACGTGACCCTGAATTTCTTTAAAGGTTACATTTTTTTTTAAAAAATATGCCCAATAGGAAAAATACTGGTGCACCGGGGATGCACCCCATACACAGAGTAGGGGGCGACCACAAGCTTCCTCAGCACCCAGTATTTAAGTCATGAGATTGCAAAGCAGGGAGGGGGAACTGATCTTTACATTGATTGGTTAAGGCCACCTGGAATTCCTGTTAGTTGTAAAATGTTGTCAAGGTCTAGGGGTCACTTGCAAGGCTGTCTGTGGTCAAGGTCTAAGGGTCACTTGCAAGGCTGTCCCCCGGCTTGTCCTGTGACAGATGTTTTGTAAGACAAAGGTGAGATTACTGTATGGTATTTTCTGCTGTGAAGTTGTTTCCTGGGGTTTTCTTTAATACCTTGAATTTTTACGGCACCCTTCCTCAAAGGCTGTCACTTATGCCTCATTTCAGCACTACCCTGACCTATAGGTGTGGTTCCTATCCACTGATTTTGCATCAAAATGCAGAGAACATTTTGCTCTGCCATGCATTGTATTCCCCCAGTTCAGGAAAATTTGGATTATCTCAGGTTATTGTGTATGTTATAACTCTGTTGAATTCTTAAGTAGATTTTGAATACACCTCCTTATTTATTTTTTTAAAGTGTTTTTCTCCTATTTGATCATTTCACCTTTATGTTTCAGGAGAGATTTTCAATTTTATTCTCCAGATGTCTGATTTGATCTTCCAGCACCAATTTTCTAAGTCAAATTAAATTTGTAATGGCCAGGGTAACAGTTTAACATCAAATAGACCTTTCTCAATCCATTCCCAGATTGCCTTTCAATCTTCATTTCTTGGTATTTCATTTACACAGTTTGTAACCTAGGCATGTAGAAATACTGTAGTCCAACAATATTCAACACCATTTTTAGGCATGTTCTTCCCTTTTCCCTGGACTGACCTTGCCTTTTGTCACCAGTAGGTTTCATTTTCTTATGTATGTACCAAAAAAGTATGGAAAATTTTTTAATTACAATAATATAAAATACTGTAAGTATATAGAATTATATCTACTTGTAACATAGAAGTAATCAGACCCTCCATATCTATAAGTACGTTATAATACCCAGGAAGATTATCTGTGGTTTGGTTATAGGTATCACAATTGACTTCTCTCAAAAAACTTTTATCTCTCATCCAATTGGTTGAAATTTTCTCAGTTACAAACTCATTAACCTTTCTCGTAAACATGAAAAACTTTCTAACAAGTGGGACACTTTCTACCCAAGAAACACCCATTGACTCTTGTGTTAGGCACTGTGTCAGTTATGAAGAGCAGAGATACACACATTAAACAGTGACCTCGTTCTTGTACTCCACAGAGGGAGTGCACAGACAGAAAAAAAATAGAATACATTAAGTGCTCTAAGAGTGGCCTTGACAGTTCCGAGGGAACAGAGAAGATGCAATGATTTATTTCACCTGGGTGAAGTGGGCAGGGCTCCAGCAGATATTCTAAAACGGAGACTTGAAGGATACAGAGGCAATTTCCAGGCAGAGACTAGAATAGGGCTCCCAGGCAGACAAAACAGAGACGTGATACAGCATGGAAAGCTTGAGTAATGACAAACTAATTGGAGTCAGGGGAGCAGGAGATGTAGCCAGGCAGCACTTAAAGTGGAGAAAGCATTGGCCTGGGCATTCAGAGCCAAGCCGAAGGTGTCCCTTAACCTCCCTAGGCCTGAGTGTCTCATAAGGAAAATAATGGGGACGGAAGAGATGGGCTGTTTAGGAAGTATGGGGGTAGATTTAATTTATACGGTAATTTTCCACTACTGGTGTCACAGTGGTTAAGTGCTACGTCTCCTGACCAAAAGGCTGGCAGTTCGAATCTGCTGGGTGCTCCTTGGAAGCTCAGTGAAGCAGTTCTGTGTCTTATAGCGTCATTGTGAACTGGAATCGACTTGACAGCAGTGGGTTTAGTTTTGTTTTACAAAAAGAAAGGACTTTTAAAAAGAGCAGGGAAAAAAGACATCTAAAATAGAATTTTAAATATAACAGTATTTCACACTGAGGCCTTGTGCATGAAATGTGAAGCGGTTTACACTAGAATTTACCAGTTCAGGAACTCATGATTGATTGAGTGATTACTATTAGGCACTGTGTGGGTCATAATAAATTGTGGATAATGTTGGGGGGGATTCCAGAACATTTAATTGTGTCCATGAGGAGCCTGTACAAAGACCAAGAGGCAGTCCTTCAAACAGAACAAGGGACTATATGTGGTTTAATATTATGAAAGACATGTGTCAGGGCTCTGTTCTTTTGTCATACTTACTCAATCTGTATGCTGAGCAAAATTCTGGGATGCTGGACTATGTGAAAAACTAACATGGCTTCAGGATTGGAGGAAGACTAATTAACAACGTTAGCAACAACATATTAGCAATATGCAGATGACATAGCCTTGCTTGGTTCATGTGAAGATGGCTTGAAGCACTTACTGATAAAGATCAGGTACTACAGCCTTCAATATGGATTACACCTCAATATAATGAAAATAAAAATCCCAACAACTGGACCAATAAGCAACTTCGTAATAAACAGGAAAAAGATTGAAGTTATCAAAGGGTCCATTTTACTCGGATCCATAATCAACACACATTGAAGCAGTGTTCAAGAAATTAAGCAAACTGGCTTAAATTATAAACTTTCACTTAAAGCACAATAAAATACTAAAAAAAGAAATCAAATGACACATTGTATTGGACAAATCTGCTGTAAAAGACCTCTTTAAAATGTTAAAAAGCAAAGATGTCACCTTGAAGACCAAGGTGTGCCTGACTTAAGCCATGATGTTGTCAGTTGCTTCATATGCATGTGAAAGCTCGACCGTCAATCAGGAAGACCAAATAAAAATTCATGCCTTTGAACACGCTATAGATTACCAAAGAATGAACAAATCTGTCTTGGAAGATGCACACTCAGAAGGCTCCTTAGAAGCAAGGATGGCAAGACTATACCTCACACACTTTGAACACGTTACCAACAGGGGCCAGTCCCTAGAGAAGGACATCATGCTTGGTGGAGCAGAAGGTCAGCAAAAGAGAGGAAGACCTTCAACGAGATGGACTAACACGGTGTCTGTTAACAATGTCTTGGAGCGTGACAAGGATCGTGAGGACAGTGCAGGACCTGGCAGTGTTTCATTATGCAGTGCACTGTGTTGCTACAAGTTGGAACCAACTCAGTGGCACTGAACAACAACATTGTGACTAGGTTTTCTTAGTTCCAAATACTCCAGAAGAGTGTTTTAAGGCTGTCATTTTTCAGGTAAGCAGTAAACTTTGCTGTACACAAAGTACGGAAGAATATAAGTGAGAAACACTAGTTAAAATTCACCGAAGAAAAGGCTCCTGCAGGAGCCTTGCTTTTGTCATCTTCCTCTCGGCAAATTACACACATTGTGTCTTCTACACGACATAGTGCAATCTTGCTCCAACTGTAGTTTGAGGACCACTAAGGAAGACTCTTAGGATTTATTCCCAGCAGTCTGGAGGTTCTTCTCAACATTTTAATATTGAGGTTTTATTTGGTAAGTTTAAAAGGTAATACACGGATATTGGAGCCTCGGAGATGAAGAGCTCAGCTGCTGACCAAACAGTTATCAGTTCTGATCCAGCAGCCACGCGTTGGAAACTCTATTGGGCCTTTTATTCTGTCCTATGGGATCACTGTAAGTCAGAATTGACTCGACAGCAAGGTTTTGCTTCAGTTTATAATTCAGTGCTTCAGTTTATAATTCTATAATAATTTCTTTAGCATGAAAAGGGGCATTTTAATGCAATGGGCTATGGAACAAAAGAACAGAAGTATTCTTCATACGTACATGGCATGCTTTTAGTAGGCAATGAACAATGACACGAGAGCATACAGTAGGTTTTACTGTGTTCAGAAAAGTGACGTGGAAGATGAATCATTGCATACTTCACCTTGATGTGCTAAAATCCAAACAGCCTGCTCTGTAGCAGACAATATCATACTTTTGCTCTAGGCAAGTAAGCTCAGTTCATCCATTGTCTGAATGATTAAATAAACATTAGAGTCAAACTTCATTTTTGTCACTGTTTGTACTTAGCATCTTTTGTTGTTTTTCATAAGAATGTAAAGCAGCTCATTTTTAAGTCTATGCTTGTGCGTGTTTTAGTAAATCTGGTGTGAAAGATTTTGTTTCCTTCAAATAGTTTTTACATTATTAAGTAATGTTGTAGGAATACTTGTGTAGTTTAAAGGTTATGAAACTTCAAATTAAGACACACTGAAACTCTGATTCTGCTGCTGAAGAAGTAAATGAACTTCTCTGAACCTGCTATAAAATGAGAATGACAGCAACTCTGTTGAGCTATTAAAATAAGATAATAGATTAACCTATGTGTAGTCGATACATTGTTGTCTTTTCCTTTCTCTTTCTACCCTCAATCCGCATTTTGCCATCCATGGAGTGTATTTCTGGTCCATTTAGCCCCATTGGACATTATGTGAGAGAGGATGTGGAAAATATTTCTTAAAGTACTGGAATTATTTATAAAAGTAAATTACACATATTCTTTCTGGTCTCAAAGAGTAGAGGTAATCAAGATGTGTTTTAACACCTGCTTCCCTTATGCTGGGCTAGAAGCAATCTCAGAATACAGTCTTTCCCCCCCCTTTCAAATTAATGTCTGCCTTGAATTTTCAGTCCTAATTAGCCATGCAGTAGATCTCAATACTTAAAGTACTAGAAGATTTAAAGTTCTTTTTTGATTAAAGTTGAGAAATGTGAAAATACAACTTTTAATTCTGAGGCATAATAGCATAATTTTTTTGTACATGCAAAAGTAGGATAGGATGTATACCATAAATACAACATGTAAAGGGGATGATACTATCAATTTTGAAAGTTCTTTGGGAAGAAAAAGTCTCCAACATGAAATATTTACTTATAAAAATTTCATGGTGAAACTTCATCATAAGCATGGCTGTATGTCTAAAATCCTAATAGTAATTCACAGTGAGTGAATATGAGTCAAACATCACGTACTAGTCAGTTTTGTAATCGATACAGTATATAAATGAGGGAAATAACTACTGCAGTCACTTCCATCTTTAACTTTCATGATTCCTTATATTCATTTCTCAAGCAAATAATCTTTGAGATCAAAGCATTAAATAGATTCTGTGGAGATTAAAGAGACACACTGAGAAGGGTTTGCACTCCTCTAGCAAAAATGATATACATTGTTGCTACCATATAGAATGTTTTTGATAAATGCATTATGAAAGGAGGCATAGAGATAAGTCCGGAAAAGCGATGATAGTTCAGCAGAGCCTTGAAGGTACATTTTTGATAGGAACAGTATAGAGTGTGACTATCTTATGTTCAGAAAGAGCATGAGCAAAGGCAGAAACAAAGAGAGAAGCTCTGTGCCCAGAAGGGGCATCTACTGCAGACTGCCTGGAACAGAGGGGCTCATGAAGGCAGGTAGTTTGAGACAGGCTAGGACACTAGGAAGTGGCCACTTAGAGGGTTTAGTTTCAACAGTGTAATAATGTGCAGTAGAACCTACGCACGGAATAAAGCAAGAATGAGCCTTCAGGTTGGAAGAAGCAGCTTAATGACCATCAAGCAACACAGCTCATCCTACAAACTGTATAAGAAAAGCCATCTTATAAAGGATTAAAGAAAGCTCAGTCCTTAATTGGTGGCAAGAGAAAGGGCGGTTTATGTCCAACCTTCTGTCATATATTTGGGCATTAGCAGCGATATTATCTCACGTGAGTGCCATAAAAGGATCCATAGAACTAAACTGCAACTTTTGTTTTCCCGAATGGAGCTAAGTATCTTTCCTTGAACTCCATCACACATGACATTTAATAAGAGGATCTTGAATTACCATACAAAGAGGAGTGTTCTCACTTTGAGGCACAAACCCAGGAGTATAACTAATTCATGGTAATGTTATATTATCATGGCTAAAGCATGGGCCCTATATCCAAACAGACTAATAATGCTAGCTTTTCTATTTATTAGCTGTCTAAATTTGAGGCACTCATGGCCGGATCTGACTCGACAGCACTTGGCACTTGGCAAATTTGAGGCAAGTTATTTCAGGTTCTCCATTTAGAGTTCAAAACATGTGGTCAGAAAGGAATATATTTTAAGAGACTTTTCAGATAATGTAGATAGTCTTTAATATTATAACAAAATGTATTAAGTGGTAGCTTCTTAAAATTTAGTTCTAATGTGGAATCTGAAACCATATAAACTTTTTGTATTCTGAAACATTTAAATCCATTGATCTTTCTTTTACTTTGAATGGCTGCTTTACCCACGCATGGTTGTATAACTTCTTGTATTAGTCACTTGGAAAATATCATTCACTGAGTTGTGCCAGTCTTTCGAATGTCAACATTTCATAATACAAGATCAAAAAATCTCTTGTAAATACTGCCATCGATTTTATCAGAAAAATCATTTGAGTACTGTGAAGCTCTCAAGCTCACAATGACAGATACAAGTCTTCCAAGGTTCTAATATTTATTTGAAAGCTACAATTTTATACCTGGCAGAAAATGTGGCAAGTTCAAATGGCAGGATCACTTTATTTTTGAGAAATATGTATCAAATATCCAAGAGTTAATAACTTTAGTTTGCCTGTAGTCACTTGTTCAAGTAAAAATGCTGTTCCAACAAGAACAAATAAAACCCAAACAGCAACAACAACAACAAAAAACTAGTTACTTTAGCTCCTAACACAAACAACCATACAATTGCTTTTCTGCAAAAAATAATCATTGTGCTTTGGTATGTAGCAGGAGTCCTTTATACATAGTTTTGTCACTCAGATTACTAAGACATGTACTCAAGGAGTTGAGACAAAAATAATTTTTACAGTTTCATCAAAGACAGTAAAGGAAACTGTCATTAAGAGATCCCTGTGTGGTGCAAACGGCTTGCACTGGGCTACTAACCAAAATGTTCTTGTTCAAATCCACCTAGCAGCACCATAGATCATGGCCACCAAAAACCTTGTGGAGCGAAAAGTTTCACTGATACAACCGGGGACTCCATGAGTTGGAGCTGACTGGAAGGTGCAGGTCATTATTATTTGCTAAAGTGTCAGCAGTCTTCCTCAGCTTTCCACTATTCATACAGATGTCAATAATCAGTTACATTTTTTTTTGTAAATCGGTTTTGATACAGCTTTTTGTCAGCTATCTACACAGCCAATGATTTCTATTCTGTAGTTTGTCTTTTCATTTTCTTAAGTGTCTTTAGGAGAATTTCTTTTTAACTTAATTTTGATGAAGCCAAGCCAAGTGCCGTTGAGTTGGAAGTTCAATATATATTTTTTTCTCTTTCTGATTTTTATGTCCTAAGAAATCTTTGCCTTACTTTAAGTTTACAAGATTTCCTTCTAGAACAGCATCAGTTATAATTTTTACTTCTGGGTCTATGATTCATTTAGTTTTGAATTAAGGGTCAATACTCATTTTTTTCCATATAAGTATCCAAGCTGCGTCAGTATCATTTGTTGAAAGGACGAGGTGGTGTTGACGCGGGTGAAAGTGGAGGAGTAAATTTTCTATATACCGTTAGATTTGAGTTGCTTCTTTTGAGGATTTTAATTCCTATGTTCGTAAGAACTATTGTCCTATAATTTTCTTATTTTGTAATTATCTTTGTAAGTTTTAGTATTAGGATAACACTAGCCTCACAAAACAAGGTTAAAAGGGTTCTTTTCCTATTTTCAGACTTTAAGATTGGTGTTCTCTTTCTTGGATGGCAAAATTTATAAGTGAAAAAGAAACCACATGGGATTAGTCTTATTTGTGGGAAAATATTTAATAGCAAGCATAGCTTTATTGATAAAGGTGGGGCTATCCAGATTTTGTTTCGTTTTGTGTGAGCTTTGGTGAGTTTTATTTTAGAAAGAATTTTCCTACTTGGTTTAAGTTGTCAAATTTAATCCCATCAAATATGGTATTTTTTTTTTTTTTTGTCTTAAGTAAGCTCCATGGAAACCCTGGAGTGTAGTGGATAAGTGCTACCCCTGCTAACCAAAAGGTTGGCGGTTCAAATCCACCAGGCACTCCTTGCACATGCGTGGCAATTCTGTTCTGTCCTCTAGGGTCACTGTGAGTCAGAATCATGATGGCACTGGGTTAGATTAATTAAGTTCCGTAGTGACATTCCCAGTATTTGTGATTTGTGATTTCTCTGGTTTATTTGATTGGTCCGGCTATACCAATATTCTCTTTCCAAGAACCAGCTTTATTCATTTTATTTATTGTTTTAATTGCATTTTAGGTATAAGTTTACAGTGCAAATTAATTTCTCACTGAAGAATTTATACACAAATTGTTTTGAGGTTGGTTGCAATTCCTGCAATGTGCCAGCACTCTCTCCCTTTCTCTTTAAATTCTGGGTCCCCTATGTGATTTGTCCAGGTTTCCTGTCCCTTACTGCCTTCTCATTTTTGCTTTTGGGCAAGTGGTGCCCGTTAAGTCTCCTATATTTAATTAAGAAACATGTTCCTTATGTGTATTATTATTTGTTTTATTTGTTTGTCTCTTTAGATGAAAGTTGGCCTTCAGGAGTGGCTTCAGTTCTGAGTTAGCAGGGTACCCATAGGCCATAGTTTCATGATCGCCCTGGTCTCTGTCAGACCAGTAAGTCTGATTTGTTTTTGTGAATCTAAACTTTGTCCTACATTTTTCTCCCACTGTGTTTGAAACCCTCTACTGTGATCCCTGTGGTGGTAGCTGGGCACTGTCCATTTCTTTCCAGCTCTGGCTGGTGGAAGCTGTGGTTCATTTGGTCGATGGTCCTTTGGACTGACACATTCCTTGCTTTTTTGGTTTTTGCCATTATCCTTAGCTCTGAATGTAATATGATCAATAGGTATACTTTAGATCATTGTTCACAAACTTTTAAGACCCCAGACCCTACTCACCAAAGTAGGATGTAAAACACTGTCTTTATGAACCACGTTATTCCAATTGACTGAGATATCCCCAGAGACCTGGGTCACCAGCCTCAGCCCCAGTAACTCTGTCCATCAAGGTGTTTGAATTTATCTAAGAAGGTCTACGGTTTTGCTTTGGTCAAGTTGTGCTTAAGTTCCCTGCATCGTGCTGTCTTTTTTTTTCATCCAAGTTAACACTTGTCTACCACCTTTTTACTCCTCTTTCATGCTTGGTAGAGTGGAGGGCCAGTGGAAAAGAAGAAATCCCTCCATGAGACGGATTGACACAGGTGCTGCAACAATGGGCTTCAGCATTAAAATGACTGCGAATAAGGCACAAGACAAGGCAGTGTTTTATTCTGCTGTTCACAGAATCACTGTGAGTCAGAACCGATTTGATGACACCTAACAACAATTACCTTTTTAGTGATTTCCCCTCCCCAATTCTACCCTCCTTTGTGATTGTCAGATACATATACATACTTTTTTCCATGTGTGAATCTTTCCTTGTGTTTTTATAATACTGATCTTGTACAATATTTGTCCTTTTGTGATTGACTTATTACAGTCAGCATGATGCCCTCTAGATTCATCCATGTTATGAGATGGTTCATGGATTCACCACTGTTCTTTATCACTGTATAGTATTCAAGTACCTGCATGTACCATAATTTTATATATTCCATTGTTGATGGGCACTCAGGTTGTTTCCATCATTTTGCTATTGTGAATAGTGATGCAATGAACATGGGTGTACATACATCTATTTATATAATGGCTTTTATTTCTTTAGGGTATGTTCCTAGGAATGGGATTGCTGGATCATGTGGTACTCCTATTTCTAGCTTTTTAAGAAGGTGCCATATGGTTTTCCATAGTTGTTGTCCATCCTCATCAACCAGCAATGCATAAGTGTTATAATCTCCTGCAACCTCTCCCAAGTTTTTTTTTTTTTTTTTTTTTTAAATTTGTGCCAATAATGTTGGGGTACAATGATACCTTACTGTAGTTTTTATTTGCATTTCTCTAATGGTCAACAATTGCCAGCATTTCCTAATCTATCTGTCAGCTGCCTAAAGGACTTATCTGGTGAAATGTCAGTTCGCATCCTTTGCCCATTTTTTTTTTTTTTTTGGTTTGGTATTGTCTTTTCGTTATTGTGTAATGAATTATTCTATGGATTTTAGACATTAGACTCTTGTCAAATGTGTCATAGCCAGTGTTTTTTCCCCTCAGTCTATAGGTTATCTTTTTACTCTGATTGCAATCTTTTGATGAACCTAAGTGTTTACTTTTCAGGATGTCCCAGTTATCTACTTTATCTTCTTATTTTCCTGTGTTGCTAGTTAATGGTTTGTATTGAGTTTATGCCATACATTAGGGCCACTAGCCTTATTCCTAATTTTTCTTCTACAATCTTTATTGTTTTAAGTTTTATACTTAGGTCTGTAATTCATTTTTGATTAGTTTTTGAGTATTGTGTGAGATACGGGTCCTATTTCATTTATTTACAGATGGACATCTAGTTTTGCCAGCACCATTTGTTAAAAAGATTATCTTTCCTCCATATAATGCACATTGGTTGTTTGTTATAGATCACTTGACCATAAAAACAAACAAATGAACAATAACAACAAAAAAAAAACCATTACCACCAAGCTGATTCCAACTCATAGCAACCCTATAAGACAGAGTGTAACTGCCCCATAGAATTTCCAAGGAGTGTCTGGAAGATTTGAACTGCTGATCTTTTGATTAGCAGTTGTAACTCTTTACCGCTAGGTTACCAGGGTTTCCACATAACCACAAGACTATGTATTTACATCTGGGTCCTCAATTTTTTTCCTTTGGTCTGTTTCTGTTTTTAGACCAGTAAAAAGCTATTTTGACTAACGCTAAGTGCCATCGAGTCAGATCCGACTCATGTGGCTATATAGTAGGTTTTGAGATCAGGTAGTTTGGTCTCCTACTTTGTTCTTTTTTTTTTTTTCTTCATAATGCTTTATCTAGGGCCTCTTTCCTTTCTGTAATCAGTTGACTAGTTTTTCCATCTTGATAAAGAATGCTGTTGGTATTTGCATTGAAATTGTGTTATATCGGTACATTGTTTGGGGTACGATTGACATTTTCACAATGTTGAGTCTTCCTAGCCGTGAGCATGGAATGTTTTTCCACTTATGTAGGTCTCTTTCGACTTCTTGTAACAGTGTTTTGCAGTTCTGTTTAGGCTCTTTATTTCCCTTGTAAAATTTATTCCCAACAGTTTAATTTTTAGAGAAGCTATCATAAATACTATTGTTTTCTTAATTTCCTTTTCAAAGTTCTCTTTGTTGATGCATAGGAATCTGATTTTTGTATGCACCGCTTGTATTTTTAGACTCGGCTGAATCTATTAGTTTCACCAGAATTCTTATGGCATCTTTGAGGTTTGCTGTGTATAGGATCATACCGTCTCTGAATAGGGATAGGTTTATTGATTCCCTTCCAATTTGCATGACTCCTTCCTTTTTTTTCTTCTCTTCCTCCCTCCCTCTTTTTTTTTTGTCTTATTGCTGTAGCTACCACTTCCAAATTCAAACCTGTGGACACTGAGTCAATTCTAATGCATAATAACCATACAGACACAGAATAGAACTGCCTCAGAATTTCCAGATTTGAACTGCTGACCTTTTGGTTAGCATCCATAGCTCTTAACCACTATGCCACTAGGGTTTATGAATTCTAGCACAATGTTAAATAGGAGGAATGGTAATGGATATTTTTGCCTTGCTCCCATTCTGAAGGGAAATGATTTCATGTGTCTCCATTGAGAATGATACTGGCTCATGGAGATGTCTTTTATTACACAGAAGAACTTGCTACTCTATTTTGCTGAGTTCTTCTCAGGAATGGGTGTTGTAATTTATCACATGACTTTTTGTATCAATTAAGATGATCCTATGATTCTTTTGTTCTATTTAAATGGCTTACATTGATTGATTTTCTAATGTTGAACCATCTTAAATTCTTGGTATGACTCCCACTTGGTCATGGTGTATTATTTTTTTATATGATGTTGAATTCTGTTGGCTAGAATTCTGTTGAGAACTTTGCATCCATGAGAGATATTGGTCTGTAATTTTGTGTGTGCATTTTGGTTCTTCCTGGCTCTAGTGCCAGGGTTACATTGCTTTCATAGAATGAAAGGAGTATAACTTCCTTTTCAGTGCCCTGAACAGTGAGTAGTATTTGTATGAGCTCTTTCCTGAATGTCTGGTAGAATTCATCAGCAAAGCCACCTGGGCTAGGGCTTTTTGGGATTGAGTTTTATTAACTCTTCAATCTCTTCTCTTGTTATGGGTCTGTTCCGGTTTTATGTCTCATTTTGTGTTAGTTTGGGTAGGTTGTATGTTTCTATAAATTTGTCCATTTCCTGTAGCTTCTCAAATTTGTTGGAGTATAATTTTTCATAGAATTGTTATGATCCTTTTTACTTCAGGTGGATATGTTTTAATGTCTCCTATCCCTTATTTGGGTTATTTGCTTCCTCTCCTGTTTTTGTTTGTTAACTTGGCCGATAGTGTTGATTTTGGTGATCTTTTGAAACAACTTTTTGTCTCCTTAATTCTGTTCCTTTTCTGGTTTTCATTTTATTTCTGCACTAATCTGCCCCCCCACTCCCCACCTCCCACCCCTTCATTTTGATGATTGTGGGCTTCTTTTACTATCCTATTTGTTCAAGTTGTAGGCTAACATTTTCATTTTGGTCTGTTCTTTTTCAATGTGCTTATTGCTATAACTTGATCTCTTAGCACTGCCTTTGCTTTGTCACAAGGTTTTAGTGATGGGTTGCATTCTTATTTGATTCTAGGAGATTTTTTATTCCATCTTTGGTTTCTTCTTTTATGCAGTTGTTTTTTAAAAGCAAGGTGTTATTCAATTTGCATGTATTTTTTTCCCTTGTTCGTCACGTTACTGATTTCTACTTTTATACAATACTGTGATCAGATGCTTTGTATTATTTTAATATTTTGAAAGATGTTCCATGTGTATTGGAAAAGAATGTATACCTTGCTGCTGTTGGGGGTACTGTTCAATGTATTTATCTATGAGGTCAAGTTGGTTGATTGGATTTTGGCCTTCAAGTCTACATCTTCGTTGAGTTTCTTTCTAGATGGTCTGTCCATTATCAACAGTGGTATGGTATAGTCTTAACCTTATTGTGGAACTATTTATCTTTTCAATGCTGTTACAGAGTTTCATAAATTTTGGAGCCCTCATGCTGGGTGTGTAAATATCAAGGTTATGTCTTTCTGGTGGACTGACCTTTTAATCATTATATAAGGTCCTTCCTTGTCTTTTATAGATGACTTTTAAAGTCTAATTTATCTGAGATTCATATTGCCTTGTCTTCCCTTTTATGAGTTACTGTTTGCTTGATATATTATGCAACTCTTGATTTTCCACATATTATGTCTGTGTCTAGACAGCATATCGATGAGTCTTTTTTAAAATAAAACTTTACAGGAGCATTTATGCCATTTATATTCAGTGTGATTATCAACAGATGTTTATTTCTGTCATATTACCATGCTATTCTTACGATGCTGACCTTTTCTTTGTTCCTCTTACTCTCTTGTGCTGAGTTCATTGCGGATTTCCCCCTCATTTTTACAGATTTTCTGTTTACTGAAACTTTGTATTTTTATTCTTTTATATTCTGATGAGGTTTTATTAGCTTTCTTTGTGGTTACTTTCAAATTTACCCTTATTATTCTAAGTTTAAACAAGTCTTTTATTACTTGATATTGCACTGACTTCCCCTTCATTTGAAAGTTCTTTACCTACACAATTTATTTCCTCTTGTATTGTTATGACAGTGTCATTTACAGACTGACATCTGTTTTCCTGCTTCAAGTCTTACAGCTTTATTATTGGTAATTCTTTTACCTAGGTTAGTATCTGGCTGATGGTGTCCTGTGTCCAAGACTATAGTTGTTGGTTCTCTGACTGATTCCCTTTAATATTTCTTGTAAGCATGGTTTGGTTTCTCCCTTAATTTCTCATTATCTGGAAATAGCCCAATTTACCCCATCATATGTGAGACTTTTGTAGTATACAAGGTCTGACAAGTCTGTGAACTTAATTGCTCTTAAGTGCTACATACCTCTCTGCTGAGTATCACTATAGTCACCTACAAAGTAATTCCATTGGGAAGCTATGTACTGACACTAGTGCCTAGTCCACCCGCCAAAACAACTGTAAAACTTTCTGGAATGGCCATGGTGCATGGGGGCAAGTTGTCTAGTTGTCTGTGAGGGATTTTTTAGCCAACAAACAAATAACCATATTGGAACTCTCCCTGCTCACCTAATCTGGCCCCCTGTGAAACTTCTTCCTTTACCCAAAGATACAGGAAATCTTGAAAGGAATACATTTTGAGGACATTCAGGATAATACAACAGCAGCTCAGATGGCCCTGGAGGGTAGACTAGGCACTGGCATCGGTGCATAGCTTCCTGGGGGGACTACTTCAAAGATGACATAGTGATATTCAGCAACGAGGCATGTAGCACTTTTTCAAGGATAAGTTCACAAATGTAATTGTCAGCTCTCATATGTTATTCCATTCATTGCCTTCTTGCCTGCACAGTTTCCTCCAACTAATCAGAATTTAGTTTTACTGTTTCCCTTTTTGACTTTTCATTTTTCTTGAGCTGCTCTCAGGACTGTCTTTGGTTTGGCAAGTGTTTTATGATTTATCTTGGTGGCTTTCTTGGGGCCTATGTTATAAGGGGCTTCCTGAGCAGCTTTTCTTCTTTTATGATTGCAAAGTTTTCTGACAATAAATCTTCAACAATCTTCTGTTTTTTGTAGTTTGTTGCCCTGTTCTGGTACTCCAATCACATGCAAATTTTTGCTCTTGATCATATACCACATTAAGAATTTATTTTTCTTCGTCCTTTTCTCTGATTTCCCTTCCCTTCAAAGTGGCATCATGGATTTATCTTTAGTTTTGCTAATCACATTTCAAATTTTCTCCTAAAACCTTCTACTGAGTTGTCCATATCTGAAACTGTTATCCTTTGGATTTCTAGTTCCTGTTTTTGTATTATTTCTAATTATTTGATACTTTGTTCTTGTATTACTTTTTAGTTCTTCTATTGCCTTATTATTTTGACTGTTTTTGTGCATCTTATGTTCTCCATGATTTTGTCTATTGTTTTCCTTGATTTATTTCTTAATCTCTTGTAAACCTCTAAACATTTCTTTTGAACTTCGTATCAGGTAGTTCCACTAAGTTTTCTTCTACCAGATCTTCTGTTTATTTTGGTCACTTGTTGGAGCCATTTTGACATTAAGATACTATTTTCTGTATTTGTGTTCATTTCATTCTGCTTCTTTTGATGTTACAGTGGGTGAGCTGGTGTGCTTTGCTACTTGCTTGTCTGTGGACACAACAGCTTTCACTACTGTATCTGGGTGGGCAGGGCAACCCTACTTTGTTCTACACTGGTTTGGAATGATGGCAGAGTGGGGACTGGGAAGATGCCATTTCCCTCCTGGTGCTGGTCAGCTGTATGGAAGAATTCACAGCCCATCACCTGAGAAGCAGAGATGTTGGATGGGGAATGCTCCAGGCTTACTTGCCTCCATACAACAGCTGGTCAAGTAGCAGGAGAATGAGCAGTGCAAGCCCAGTACAGCAATGGGCCCAAGTACAGGATGCTTTAGTTCCAGTAGCATAGCAATGGCTGGTAGGAAGGAGAAGGTGCTGGTATACAGGGCTAGGTACAGGGAACAGAAAAAGAAAAAAGGTAGCTGGTGAGCCAGTGGAAGATGAGGTAAGGTGTCATAATACACTCACTGGGAAATAAGAAAGGGAAAAAAGGAAAGAAAAAAATGGTGCAGCAGGGTCCAGTGGATGGGGGCAGGGTACACTTGGTATCTGGCTAGTGGCTCTCTAGCCACAGTGGTACAGTACAGCACAGAAGGAGGTGGCCTATGGGGCTAGGTGGAAGAAAGAAAGGTACAGTTAAAAAAACGGCACAATGGGAGCCAGCAAGTCAGAATAGGGCAGACATCAGCAGGTTGCCAACCAGTGGCTCTTTTACCCACGGTGGTGTGATGTGGCCTGGCAGATGGGGTACAGATAGCACACAGGGCTATACAGGATAAAGACAGGGAACAAAATGTTCAGCAGGGGCTAGTGGGCAAAGGTAGGGTGGATCTGATTAACAGCAGGTTGAATCTCTCTTGCTGAGTGGCACAGTGTTACCCATCTGGCGGGGACTGCATATGGGCTAACTGAAAGGGAAAGTGAAATGACAAGAGCTGACAGGTAGAGGAAGGAGGCAGATCTCAGATGATGGCTGGTCAGTAGCTGTCTAGCCTAGCATAGGACAGAAGGGTGAGGATGGAGAAGCATGTTTTCTCAGGTTACCAGGTACCATCTGCTGTTGGGAGCTCTGTGCAGTAGCCTTCCTATACTCCTGGTGTGGGGTCATTTCTTAGTATGCCACAAGATGGTGAAGCTGTGTTGTTTTAGCTGACAGGTGACCTCCATTCTGTATCTCTCCTTACTGTTTTTGTTCAGTTTCTTCTTCCATTTAGTATTTCTTCTTCCATCCAGTTCTTTACCCCTTCATTTGATGCTTAGGGTTCCAGGATTGGCATTTGTGTATTTAGTTTTTCGGTCTTTGTGGATCCGACTTGACAGCACTTGGCTTTGGCTGGTGACAGGACAGCATGATGCACGTCTAGGGTATGTTGGCACACCTTACAGCTTTGGGCTTCATTGATTTTCTCCAGGCTTTTGTTTTATATATTGATTTCATCCTTCTACTTACCATAAGCATACTGTGTTTTTATCTAGGATATGAATTAACACAGAACTTTACACTGCTCAATTTATCTATATGAGTCTGTCAATTTCTAACAATTAAAAAAATTATGAATTCTCTTTGAAACAAGTATGACTATGAATAAGAACATGTAAATGTATGAAATAACTGCCCCTTTCATATCCTGTCTAATCAAAGAATAGCATTCCTCAAAAAACTTTAACATGTTCAAGAATGCTCATTAGAGGAAGATTATACATTAGACAAAAACTGGGAAAGTACATAAACAAAGAATTTACAGCACAAGAAGGTAAATTAGCACACTTGGTAAAATGTTCAACCCACTAATTGCTTTTAAAATTCTCGTCATAGCCTTATACCAGAAAAATTAACAGTTGTCAAGGTTGTGGTCCAAATGTTATGCTATATACTGTTAGCAGGTGGAAACCCCAGGATATTGCTTGTTGTGAGTTGTATTAGCCAATGAATGGGAAGCTGAAGCAGGAGAAGAAGAAAGACACTTTTATTTTGCTGTACAAGGAAATGGACTCAGTCAGAGCTGCCAAGACTGTTCAACAAGGGCAGGCAGGCAATTTACTTTTAAAGGTATTTACAAGTTGGGAGTTCATACAAGTCATGTCAGGAACATTCTTAACCATACTACATAGGTGCAATGGGGTTTATACATAACCTCCAAGCAAATATGCAGGACTGAAATACAAAGCTGGGGACAGCCCAGGAAAGAAAATGATTTTTCAGCAGAATACTGTAGGAGAAGTAGCCAGGCAAAGAATACAGCACTGTGGGGGCTCTGTCTCAATACTTTATTGGTGACAGTGTGAACTGATACAACTATTTTGGAAAATAATTTTCAATACATTCAAAAGGAAACCAATACTTTTATGTGTCCATTATCTGTGATACAGTATCCCCTGTAAATGTATTTTACAACTTTGCCTCCCTATGGTAGACAGAAGCAATTTGGGATTCAACCCTTTCCAATGTGCACTATGACATCAGTTACCTGAGTGTTATCTGTCATCTTCAGATAGATACACAAAGAATGAATGATAAGAAGTGACAAACCCAGGACCAGAAAGTATCAGCATTTGCCAGGGACAAGATAACAATAACACTGTGACTCAAGGATCAAGAAGGGATAGTTGGGGGGAGGAATGCACAAGATCAGATTAAGTCAGGTCAGAGCTTTCAGAATTCATTCTGAAGACACTATTCTGGTGATCTATCTTGAGATTCTAACAATACATATTATTCTTACGTTGTCTAGGCTCCATTTTCTGAATCTTAAAGGAAATTTAGCCCTTTGAACTGGAAAGGAGATGACACTAACGACTAGCAATTGCAATAATTACTAAATTTCTGAGATCTTTTGGTAGAACTGATGCATCTATTTATGGATTTACACCTGTATTAAACGAAAGGAAACAGGTAAGATTTCATGTAGTATAATGGCTCCTAAGTTCTCATTCACCAATAAACTGATTTGGTTGAATACATACAAAAGGTGACAAGAATCTACTTTGAAAGTGTCAGGAGACTTCAGATTAACCTGCAACAGAGAACAGCATGTAACACACCTTCCTCAAAGTTTTTCTTAAAATACTCCTCAGAATAATTAATTAACATACACTGTAAGGTGCACAGACCAATTATTAAGCATATAGATATGACAGTCAAACATCATTAAAATGAAAGTCACCTTTGAGTCAAAATGGACTCAAGATCAGTGGGTTTGGTTTTTTCTTCTTTCAACAACTGCTTCCCAGGCTGACTCTAACCAAGAATCTGGCATTGTTTCCTCAAGGAACTAGCCTCCATCAACACAGTGCATGCATAATAGCCTTCTTTGTGTTTCCTTTGTTGGACCAGCAACTAAGTGCTTTGAAATTCTTTCCCACCTGATTTTATCAGCAATTGAAAGCACACTAGTATTGCCTTAGGAGTTCAACTATTTACAAGCTGACTATCCCTTTTATTTATCCTATAATTTCATCTACTTCTTTGTATTCCTGCTTCTACATGCAGGTTTTACAACCAACTGAGAATTTCAAGCTCTCTATTTAAAAAAAAAAAAGGGCAAGAAAAAAACACAATGATATGCATAAAATCACAATCACAGTAATGGGATCATAGAGAATCTATGCTCATTTGTTAAGTATTTACAAAGGAAGAGACTAGGACCTTGAAAACAGGGGTTAAGTGTCAAAACAATATTCCACTTTTATACTAACAAATTAGATAAATCTCAAGTTCTTAAAAACTTATGTTTAAATACAAGTCAAGGTGGAAGAGTCAATTCGTACTTCAAACTTCCACATGTAATCATTTGGGTCCTTTTGCCTTGGATTTTGTTTCTTTTGGAATCTTGCCATTTTGACATTGAGTAAATCTGGATACTGTAGAAACACCATCCACAAACTTGGTTTTGAAAAGAACGTTTGCATTGTTGAACATACCTTCTTTTAGGGACACCACAATGAACTTAAGGAAAAAAGGGTAAAACATTAAAAATATTATTTGTAGTATCTTTGAAAAAGTTCACTTTTTTATATTAGGGTTAAGAATTGTTCAGAGATCATTTGGTTCTGTTATTTCTTTAAATGTTTGACTCCACGCAATAGCACATCCTCAAATGAAAGTAACAAACAGCCATATTTCTGGATCACTGTACCCCTCACCCCTATGTGCCTCACATGGTTTTCATTGGCTAATTTTTTGGACGTAGATTACCAGGACTTTCTAAGGAGGCATGTCACGGTGAATGTGAACCTCCTTGCTTTCAGTCAGCAGCTGAGGATATAAACCATCTGTACTAACCAGTGGTTGGTTCACTTACAGTATCAGGCATTCTATCTTTTGTTGTGAGCTTTCCAACTGCAACACCACTAGCCCAGATACAATCACTGTATGATTAAGGTGCCTCTTTACTGCTAGCTGCCTAAGAACTTCCTAAGACAAACACAATCTTTGACAAATATGACAGATGAAGATTTCAGAGCTGTACAATGCATAGTCCATACAAATATATGCTGCAGCCCTAACACCTACAGCTACAGTGCAACAAAAACAAACTCTTCTTAGTTTCCAGAGATTTTTCTCCACTTTTTAGACATGAGAGATTAGATTCTCTTACACCCCACAAGACTTTGTGACATCTAGATGCATACCTGAAACAGTCTTATATTTATTGTGCATCTTTTTGGGAGCTAGCTGGAAAAATAATTTCATTAACTCATTATCAATTCCAAATTACTGTAAAATTGGGTTCTTCCTCATGTTACAATCAACAATCCTAACACTTGGTTCTTTCCTCAAAAGGAGATCAACCTCTTTCCATCTACACCCATTTCAACTATGTATATATTTCACAGAAATGTAATTGCTTTAGTATACCTCGGAAGCCCTGGTGCCATAGTGGTTAAATGCTACGCCTGCTAACCAAAAGATCAGTAGTTTGAATCCACCAGGCTCTCCTTGGAAACTTTATGGAGTAGTTCTATTCTGTCCTATTGGGTCTCTATGAGTCATAATTGACTCGATGGTACTGTTTTTTGTTTTTTTAGTATACTTCAATCCTAAATCTTTTAAAATATTGACTACTGCT
Source organism: Heterohyrax brucei (assembly GCA_028571685.1). NCBI lineage: Eukaryota > Metazoa > Chordata > Mammalia > Hyracoidea > Procaviidae > Heterohyrax > Heterohyrax brucei. Next base: position 52,005,331 of record CM053150.1, on the reverse strand, counting down.
AAAGGCAAAGAAGAGTTTTAGAAAAAACAAACAAGCTACTACTGAGACCTATTTCCTGGTTCTTACCTGAGAATGTGTGAAATGAGTACGCAGCATCTGTCCAATGTTCTGTGTATGTGAAAGATCCAAGGCTGCATCCACCTCATCCAGGATATAAATTGGAGCAGGTTTGAACAGGAGCATGGATAGTATTAATGACAATGCCACTAAAGACCTAAGAAAACAGGCCAGTGGAGGAAAAGCCATTTTTACCATAACAATGAAGTAATTCTACCATCCAGCGCAGATTAACCCAAAAGTCATAAGAATCTTAAGATCCAAAGTTCAATACTACTTTTCTTCTATTAATGTATCTTTTATTTTAGCCTTCCATTTTTTTCTCTCTTCAATGAGTTCTATTCTGAATAAAATAGGTTTATGTTCTTCGCATTCAAATAATCACGAATCTTAACCCATTCCAAAAGAAAAACTCAATTCTCTCCTATCAGATTATTTTTCAGTCTTAAAGTCTTGAAAAATAAGTAATGTTGAAGACAAAAGTTTTAAGTGTCTCAGAAGCACACTATTTTCATTTGACAATTTAAATTTTGCCACATTATCTTCAAAATCTGCCCACAGAAAAGACTGGTTTAGTTTTACTAGTGTTTTATTCTTCTCTCTTCCCCTAACTGCATACTAGATAAAGCCAAGTGTCATCGACCACGCTAGTTACTTAAGACAATAGCTAGTCTTGGTTAGCAGTATGACTGACATAGATGCACTTTTTCAAGTTTTTATTATGTATTACATGCCAAGTGCCATCGAGTCAGATCATACAAACACTATATATGTAAAATACTATGGAAAAAATACATTTGCAACATAATTACTATGTAACTTCAAATACTTCTCCAAGTATGCAACACTATAATAGTCAAGCTAATGCAGAGTATTCCAAGAAGGTTTTAATAAGCATGTAGATATAAGCAGTAAAGAAATGTGTGCAAATATAGAACGGTATTGGAAAGTAAAAGATTTCTAGAAAAGAAAATGAATTAAAAAATGCAATAAAAAATAAAGCATACAGAATCTGACAATTCATCTCTATAGAGGTGAGCTGGTGTCTAAGGCATTGAGCTTTACACTTAAACTTTTAAAAATACTTCACCAAGAGTTCAACTGCAGCTCTGTAGAGTGGTATATATAATAATAATTTTTATCATCTTAATTGTGGTAGCAGCCTACAGATCCCAATGAGAAGAAGAGTATGTATTTTCTGGTTTCCTTAGCATTGTTTCTAAGATTGGCAAAAAAACTAAAGATACAAAGGTCTAAACTGAGGGATTCATTTTTGGTTATTATCTCTAAAGACAGAAACTGTCTTTAGACTCTTAAAATATTTATGCATTTTATTAATCCTGAAAAATACAGAATGGACTGCTTCTACTAAAAAAATGACAAAGGATTTCATAAGTAAAATTAATAGTCTCAGTATTCCCACATACACAAAAGTTGCATGAGGGTACTGTAGGGCACGTGAGAACAATTCATGAACTACTGACTGTCATCCTGGTAGAGGAAAAAAATCAACACTAAGTTAACAACTCTTTTTACTCAGTGGATGTTTATAATTTTCTTAGAGCGTTTTAATTACTTGGCTGTTTGCAGACAGAAGAAGGTTAAGCAGTATGACCTCCCAAATTGCAGTCAGCATGCAGCTTTTCAGAATCAACATGTAACGAGTGTGAAAGAGATTCTCAGTTTTCCATCCCTCAGGGGTCCCCTTGTGTAGACCTAAGCTTCCTTTTGGTTACCCCTTTCACCTGAAGAATTTCACTTTTAACTTAACAGTTCTGCTATGACCAAATTCTTTTGTTTGTCAGAAATAGTATTTATATATTGTCTTCATTTTGAAGCACATTTATGTTGAAGAATTCTAGGTTCACACATTTTTCTTTTAGCAGTTCATATATTCTAAACCTATGGTTTACAAATTTTTGATAAAAAGTCTGAGTTCATTTTTAGTTTTGTTTTGAATGTAATACATCTTTTCTTCTCTGGTTGTTTTTAAGATTTTTCTCTTAATCATTGATTTTCAGCAATTTTATATGCTATGCCTTATTGTGTTATTCTGTATATTTTTATCCTGCTTGGGATACACAGAACTCTCAGTCTGTGGCCCACAACACTCATCAAATTGGGAGATTCTGGGGCCACTATTTTCTTGAGGTATTTTTCTGTACTATCTGTTCTTCTGAAAGTCCAGTTATATATATGTTAGACTGCTTGATACTGTTCCAAAGGTCACTGAACATTTTTTTCTTAGTTTAGCTGGAAAAGACTTGACAACTGTGTCTTCCAGTTCACTTACCTCTTTTTGACAGTGTCTTAATCTTCTATTGATCTCTAGTACTGAACTTTTCATTTCAGGTATTTTTATCTCCAGAAGTTGCACTTATTTTTTAATAGAGTTCACTTCTCTCACTATGTATTTTCCATTAAATATATGAAAATAGCTATAATAATTCTTAACATCTTATTTGCCAATTTCATTATCTGTCATTTCTGGGTCTGTTTCCATTGACTAATTTTTTTCCCTCTGGTTTTAAGTCACATTTTCTTGATTACCTATAAATTTTATATATGAGGCCTAATAATGAAGTCTGTGAACTTGATTATTCTAAGTGCTACACACTACGTTGCTGAATATCACTATGCTCACCTTCAAAGTGCTCCTCTTGGGAAGCTACGCACTAATTTCAGCACATAGGTCATTCCTTCAAAGCAATTTTCAAACTCTTTCTGGAATGGCCATTGCGCACAGTGGCAGATTAACGAACTTAACTGTACAGCTGTCTTGTAAGGGAGTTTTTGGCCATTAAACAAATAACTGTATTAGAACACCCTCCCTACTCACCTGACCTGGCACCCAATGACTTTTTTCTGTACCTGAAGATAAAGAAAATATTGAAAGGAAGATATTTTGATGACACTAAAGACATCAAGAAGAATACAGCTATGCTGATGGCCATTCCAGAAAGAGTTAGAGAATTGCCTTGAAGGGTGGACTAAGTGCTGGCTTAGGTGCATAGCTTTCCAAGGGGAGTACTTCCAAAGTGACTGTAGTGATATTTAACAATGAGGTATGTAGCACTTTTTCTGGGAGGAGTTTGGGAATGTAATTAGCAGTCCCAGTATGCTGTAGATTGTGACTGTGTTATTGTTTGGGGCTTTTAGCTGATAATCAAAGTAAATGTAAGTCATCTTGATCCCTTTAAGGCTAATTAACTTTGATAGGTAGGGTCTGGTTAGAATAGCCTTCACTTCAGTGACAGTTCATACTTCATGGAAAGTTCAACCCTCTAGCACCTCTCAAAATTCTAATCTGTCTTCTTAATTTAGAAACACTACTGCAATCTGTTTAGGCTCCTCGCTGCCTCTGTGTTCCAGAAATCCTCACCAGGCAGGAAGTCCACATGAATACAAGGCTCACTTTTTGGTTCCTTTTTCTAGTCTCACAGTCGTAGGATACTCATTTTTCAATATCTGAAAACAGTTGTTTTTCACACATTTTGTTTATCTCCTTTGTTAACTACCATTTCAATCAAATGTTTCTATCAAAATGTACTCAGAAAAAAAAACAAACCAAACCCATTGCCATAAAGTTCATTCTGACTCACAGCAACCAAACAGGACACAGCAGAACAGCCCCACTAAGTTTACAAGGAACAATTAGTAGATTTGAACTGTCAACCAATGCACCACCACAGGCCCCCAAAATACATTATGGTCTTCAAATTCTACATCCAAAGATAGCTAGGCATAGCAAAGCTGAAATAAAATTGGGAAGCAATAAAATCATGGCTTATTATAAGATGAATGAGGATTTATAATACTAAAAGAGGATTACTCACCTCTGACCACCACTAAGTTCAGTTAAGTTTTCTTTCCAGGTATTTCCTAAGGCAACCCTGAACTCTAGACCATCCAAAACTGTTTGTCCCTCTGGTGGTGCAAGCATTGCATTAGCACCAGGCAGAAGGGTAGAAAAAATAGATCCAAAGTCCTTGTTCACCTGGATAAAAGAAACATCATCAAATGTTCTCAGAAGGATCAAATGTTTAAGTGTATACGCAACTCAGACGTGCCATTTTGTTGGCTACTATAGTCCTCTTAACTGAGGGGACTGAAAACGGTTATCACACTAAGGAACAAATCTGGCCATTTCTATTTACTTACATATTGTCTGTGGCTGTTAGCACTACGACAACCGACCTAAGTAACTGACAGAGATCTCAAGCAAAGTAAATCGTAATATTTTGGAGTTCAAATACCTTTTGCCAAGCAATATTTAGGGCTTGGTTCTTCTTCTGGTCAAGGTCTTCTATAGTTGCAAGGATTTTGGATTTATCATTTTCTACAATCCTCTTCTTCTTCATCAAGTCATTGTACTAATGAGATAAAAAAGCATATTAGGAAAACACTTCTTCATATTCAGTTAAAAATAGTTTTCATTATTTCCATAAATAATACATACCCTTCCACATACCAGAAAGATATAAAGCCCTGAGTTATAACATGAACCAAGATGATGAGGAAAGTATGATCATCCATCTGTATATCCATCTATAATTGCTAATAAGTCTTTGAAAGATTTTGACCCCACTAACATTCGCTTATCTTCCTTGCAGCCGAAACAAAAGGGAAAGTGTGGCATATGTAAACTCGGATAAAACTAGCTCAGATGTCTTCTGGAACCTTAGCACTGATGCACGAATAAAATTCTAATTATTCACCATGATGTACAAGGTCGCATGTAATTTGTCCCTTATTTATCTCTCTGACTTCATCTTATCAGACTCTTCCCACGCTCCTGCCATATGGTCTTTTGTCTATTCCCTAACATGCTTATTCTATTATGAGCCTATTATGTACTGTTTTCTCTTCCTGGAATGCTCTTCCTCTATATAATAGAACTGGTACTTCATCACTCAAACATCATCTGTTCAGAATGGTGTTCTGTTTAACCTACACAAGGAAAAATATACCACGAATAGCATAACTTTCTAAAAATCTTTTTAACTGATTTCTCCTCAACATAACACATTACAATGAAGCTTCATATTTTCCCTCAACATCAGCTCTCCTCTTTGCTGTCCCTCTGCTTTACTCCCAAAACCTCCTCTCAATACCTTTTTTCTTTTATCTTATTCCTTGCATAAGTCAAATATAGTTTCTTACGTGGACAGACACAAAACACACTGAGAACAAAAGCCCATATGCTAATCAACAACATATCCTTTCTTTGTATCAGAAATGGGAGTTGATAAATTATGTTAAAAAAAATTAGACTTATCATTATCTAATAAAAGTAAACAAAGCAAGCTTCATGCATCATGCATCTCAAATATCAGACCTAAGATTTTCTTCCATGAATATGCCATACATTAAAAGTTTTAATACAGAAATGAAAACTGGGACTAGGTTTTCATAGAGTCCACCACAACTATTTGGTACCTAAAGTAACTGAGTTTCTTTGTAGATACTAACATCTACAAGTTTTAAAAAGCCTCATGACAGAAATTTTCTTAAAAGTAATTGCGCTTGACCAATGATAGGTGTGTCAGAGATCACGAAGTTGAGTCTCACTGGCAACACAAGTATACCAAGGGGTGCACCCTGAGATCTCCACTGACCCTGATGCTGCCCTTGTCTATAAATCATAATGGAGGTCAACTCTTCGGACAGGAATGGATTGGACTTGGTGACAGAGTGACCATATGATGTGTGCACTTTATGGTTCTATGCATCTGTAAGATGTTGTCCTGCTGACCTCTTACTGGAGGTGGGGGAGTGAGTGGAGAGGAGGGGATAAAAGATTGTTTGGAGGATAAGACACGTAAGGAGCAGAAATGAAGAGTGTGCTGTTACCAGGCCAGGAAAGCAGTGGGAGCTGCATATAGGTGGGCATGTAAATTTATATGGGAATGTACATTTTCATTCAATCATAATAAAAAAAAAAAGTAATTGTGCTTGTAATTATTATCAATTTTGTAGGTCTCTCATTAGCTCTATTCTAATACGTAAACTGAAACAACAGTTTGCAGAATTAAAGAAGATATATGGCACATAATATAAAATTACTACGGTTACTATTTCCTATGTGGCCCGCAAGGGTAGGCACTGCTTTTCTCTCTGGATTTTTCCAGTAACATGGTCTCCAAAATTCAACATTAGATAACATTTAGCTTTCCTTCTTAGGCTGAGAGTTTTATCAGAGGCAATGGGTAACTTTACCAAGTTAGGGTATCAACCTGAGACTCATGAGTTAGCAGAACACTGGTTACTTATAAAACAGTTCTAGTTATTACTTATATAATAGTTCTAGTATATACTAGAGTCAAAGAAGACAGCAGTTAGTTACGAAGTGACTGGTAAGGAGGCAGACAGCAGTACAGCTTCTTTTTCAAGGCATTTCAAGGAAACTAGAAACCCTGGTGGTGTAGTCACTGGCAGTGGGTTTGGTTTGGTTTTGTTTCAAGGATAGTGAATGACGAAAATGTGAGCAGCATACAGATCAAAAAGAAGTGATTTTTTTTTTTGTATGCACCAAGGAATAGAATACGCTTACAACAAAGTGCAAAGCCAGTGGAAAAGTCATTCGAGGTATAATAGAATATACAAACAACTGACACAACAGGTACAAAAAAAAAAGAACGAGAAATTAATAAAACAGCAAAACAGGCACTAAGGACATTAAGTAAAAGTTGAATTTTGCAATCACCTCCAGGGTCACATAGAAACATTAATGCCACTCATGTCCCAAGGTGACCAGGTATTAAGAAGAAACTGCCTTACCCGCTCTTCAGCTTCTGTCAATACATTCATGGCTCTCATATTGACATTTCTTCCTAGTTTCTCCTTCATTTCTTGCAACTTCTGAAGTCGCTGGCCTGCTTCTTTTGGGTTATTAGTTTTGAAATCATAGGCGCTATTTGGTTGGCCAAAGAGGTGTTTCTCTGCATTAATCCAGTCATAATCTTTCAACATTTTGGATACCTAAACACATATGAAAACAGCAAGATCGACGACTGCTTGAAATCTATATTTATAAGCCAATTTCTGAAATATACATCCATGATCAAATATTTGTAAACAATTACTCATTTTAAAGAATGAAGTCTAGTGTTAACAGGTATAAGTTTTTTACCTGGAGCCTAGGCTCAAAAAACAATGTATTACATATGATCCTATATATACATATATTTATACATTACCGAAGTATCTGCAAGAAAGCTCTAGAACTAAGACAGACATTTAACAAAACTGCAGGACAAAAGGTCGGCATACAAAAATAAGCAATAAGAAAGTTAAAAAGGAGATAAAGAAAACAACTCTGTTTAGAATAGCATCTGACAGAATAAAATGTTTAGAAATAAATTAACCCAAGAATGTAAAAGACTTATATAGTGAAAATCATAAAACACTGCTGAGACTAAAGAAGACCTAAATATATGTAAAGACTCAATACAAGTCAATGTCAATAAAATCCAAAGTGATCTATATGTACAATGCAATTCAGATCAAACTTCCAACATTCTTTGCTCTCCCTCACTGACAGCACACTCCTCCTTTCCATACTGTATTTTCCATGTCCATTCAACCAGTTCCTATCCCCCTTTACCTCTTGAAAGGAGCTGCCCAGTTAGTCTTATGTATTTATTACTTAAGCCAAAAAGCAACTCTATAACAGTATCATTTTCTATCTCATAGTCCAGTCCTTGTTTGAAGAGTTGGCTTCGTGAATGGTTTCAGTTCTGGGCTAAGAGAGTCCTGGGCCAGTCTCTTTTTCAGTCTTCTGGGGACCCACCAGTCTGGCGTACCATCACATTTGGTTTATTAATGGAGTTTGAGTTTCATACCCCATTTTTATTCCACTATGTCAGTGACTCTATGTTGCATTCCCTGTCAGGGCAGTCACGGGTGGTGGTGAGGCACCATCTAGTTGTGCTGGTCTCGTGCTGATGCAGTCTCTGTGATTACATGGCCCTTTCTCTTCCGTGGGTTCATTATTTTCCTCTGCTCCAGGTGGGCTAGAACCAGCTGATGCTACCTGGGTGGCTGCTTGCTCATTTTTAAGATCCCAGATAACACTCACCAAAGATGCAAGATATTTTCTTAAAAAACTGTTTTATGCCATTTGACCTAGATGTCCCCTGAAACCATGGTCCCCAGACCCCTACCACTGCTACTCTGTCCTTTGAAGTGCTGGGCTATACTTAGGAAAAGTATTAGCTTTTGGTTTAGTCCAGTTGTGCCAACTACTCCTCTACTACCTAACTTAATTCTTATCTATTGTCTAATCAACAGAAACCCTGCTGGCAGTAGTTAAATGCTATGTCTGCTAACCAAAAGGTCAGCAGTTCTAATTCCCTAGGTACACTTTGGAAACTCAATGGAACAGTTCTACTCTGTCCTATAGGGTCACTATGAGTAGGAATTGGCATGATGGAAGTGAGTTTGGGTTTTTTTTTTTCAATCTAAATATATGGATACATCTCTTCACCTTTGTACCCATCAAAAAAACCTGTTTTCTTTTTACACCTTTTGAATCCTTATAATAGTGGTCTCATGAAATATTTGTCCTTTTGCAACTGGTTTTCACTCAGCACAGTGCTTTACAGATTCCCCCATGCCAACATTCCTTGCAGAAATGAAAAAAATAACTTTCAATATGACACGAAAAGAGAAAAGACCCAAACAGTGAAAATGATAAAGAATAATGATAATGATAAAGAATAAAATAGTAAGACTTCAAAATATATTAGACATCTAGAGTAATCAAGGAAAACTCTGGTGGCATACTGGCTAAATGCTATGGCTGCTAACCAAAAGGTCAGCAGTTCAAATCCACCAAGGGCTCCTTGGGAACTCTATGGGGTAGTTCTACTCTGACCTTTAGGGTTGCTACGAGTCAGAGTGGACTCGACTGTACCAGGTTTAGAGTAATCAAAGTAGCCTGGTACAGAAGAGAACAGAACTGAAAATCCAAAAATACATTCAAACATCTATGGTCAACTGATTTTTGACAAAGGAGCCAGACCCATTCAATGGAGAAGGAACAGTCTCTTCAACCATTTACTGGCAAAACTGAATTTCCCCATGTAAAAAAATAAAACAAGATCCATACCTTCTGGTATACAAAAAACTAAATCAAAATGGATCACAGACTTATGTATTAAACCTAAAACAGCAACATTTTTGGAGGAAAATATAGGAGCAAGGTTTTAGGACCTAATTTTTTTTTCAGTGATAGATTACCAAACACAACAATGAATGCACAAGCAACAGAAAATAAAGTAGGTAACCAGGCCTCAGAGAAGTTACATATATTAACCAAAAGACTTTATTGAAAAAGACATAACCTACACACAAGGAAACATCTTTGGGAATGACGTAATCGCGAAGTTCTAGTATTTGTAATAAGCTAATACCAATTAAAAAAATCCAAACTGAACAAAGGACACAAACAGACACTTCACCAAAGATGATACTCAAATGGCAGACACATGAAAGATGCTCAACATCAGTGGTCATCTGAGAAAGCAAATCAAAACCACAATGAGATAAGATACCACTTCACTCACACTAGGATGGCTACAATAAAAACAGGAAGATGACAAGTGTTGCTGGGGATATGGATAAACTGAATCCTCACTCATCACTAGCAGGAATGCAACGTGGAAAAGTGGAAAAGTCTGGCAATTCTTCAAACAACCAGACCTAGCAATTCTACTTCTAGATACATACCCTAGTCATCTAACAGAAGTGACATAAACAGTATGTTCATACTTATGTAAGCTGCAACAGTATACACAACAGAATAAAGACTGAAACAACTTGAGTGCTTGTGGTACATACACACAATGGAATTCTAAGCAATAATGAAAAATAAGTTCCTGCAACATCTTACAACATGGAAGGACCTGGAGCTTATTACTATGTTGAGCGAAATAAGTAAATCAAACACACATAAAGAAAGTGTATGTTCTCACTTTTATGAAATAGCATGAATAGAGTCAATATACAGAAAGTAACATTCAGTAGTGGTTACCAGGGATAGTGGTTGTGGAAAAGGGGAGAAAATACTGTCTAGGTAATAGTCACTTAATCTACAGAAACTGGAAAGCTGGAGCCAGAGGTGGGTGAAGTTTTATAGCACGACTGAAGTCACTGACATCAACAGGACAGGGAAGAGGGATGAATGGGCACATGCTAGGTTGTGTATGGTTTTGTAACATCAGGGAAAAAACAAAAAGAAAGGGGCAACAGGTGATTCCACTAATTAGATAGGATTGTCTCAAGGGATTAGTTCTCTTGGTTTAGGATTAGGGTGTGGTCTCATGAGGCAATCCAGTCAACTGATGCAATCCAGTTCTTATAAAGTTTCTGATATACCATTATGGTGAAGAGTGACTGGGGTTTTAAAGGCTTATGGGTGGTCATCTAAGACACAACTATTGGTCTTTATTTATCTGAAACAAAAAAAGAAGGAAACTCAAGAATCAGAGAAGGTACTGGACTTCAGGACTGTCTACACGTTCTACTGCCTACTCCACTTTGAGACCAGAAAAACAAGATGGTATCTGGCCACCGCTACTGAATACTGAGATTAGGAATACAGTAGATGAGAGAAATGTAGAAGAGCACTTCAAATTCTTTAAGAATCTGTACTTGCTGGACCTACTGAGGATGGAAGAGTCCCTGAGACAGTGGCTCTGAGTTCCTCTTCAAGCCTTGAATTGAAACTATCCCCTGAAGTCACCTTTTAACTAGGTAATAGTTTAGCTCAAACAGTATAACAATCCTCACCCTTTAGTATCGTTTAAAAAAAAAAACTTAAAACATGTAGGCATACATACATACAAGACTGAAGGGTCAACAGCTAGTTTAAATCACACATAAGAAGGTTAAAGCATGGAGATTAAGTAAGTGGAAGTGAAAAACCAACCACAACAGAAGTAACACGGATGTTGACATAATGCGAAGAATGTAACCAATGTCACCAATTAGTATGTCTAGAAACTGTGGAATGAAAATGGGTTTTGCTATGTACATTCACCACAAATAAAATGTAGAAAAACAGACTGTATTACTTAAGCACTAAAATAGAAGCCAACACAGAAATGTTTATAAACTATACACAAAACACTTCTTATAGAGTGAAATATAAGTCAGACGAGCCTCCCTCAGATTCTACCAAATTTAACGAATTGCTTCAAAAAACCAGTTGTGAAAAGTTTTAAATTCTTAGAGGGAATATTTCTGATAAAATCATGAAAGCTTAATTTTAATTGACATTTAATAATTCCCTTTTAGAACTACAATGTAAGAAGAAAAAAAAGAAACTGCCCTAAAATATTAACTCCATCTCTACTGTCCCTTTGGCAGGCACAGTGTAACTTCATATAGTACAAATCACTGAAAATTTCAAAGTAAAGTGCTTACGAAAGGTATTCCTCTATTAGAATTGGTTAAGGTTCAGACTAGTTGAATCCAATTCCTCTCAATTTGTTTGTCCTTAGTCACTGGATGAGTATGGCTCTCACCTTTAAGATCCAAAGTAAGATCACTGTTTATAGTTTACCTTCCTTGCCAATTTTATCTATTAGCCCTGTGATGGCATTCTATATATGTGCTCGTTCTTATCCTCAATGCTAACTATGTAACTCTAGTGGTATAGTGGTTAAGTGGTATTACTGCTACTCAAGTGGCATTACTGCTACTCAAAAGGTCACTAGTTCAAATCCACCAGATGCTCTCTGGCAACCTGATGGGGCAATTTTATTCTGTCCTGTAGGGTCACTAGGAGTCAGAATTGACTTGGCAACAGCAAGTAAATATGTAATAAATATCTGATAGTCTACGTATTTCAAAGAATCAGAAGAGACTTTCTAGTAGCTCTACTTAAAAGCCTCCTTTTAAAATCCCTTGAAGTACGATCTCCTAGCAATCACCAGTACTCCCATTTTCAATTCCCAAACAATTGTTAGCAGTGCTACTGACTCAGTGAGTCCACTAACACTAGTGCGGAATCAACAATAGTAAACAAAATGAAATATTATAATGTATTCATACTTTTTTACTAATGAATTCCAATAGATATCCATGGTTCTTTCAGAGTATTGTAGACAGACAGCTTTACGTTAGTGATAAATTTTTTATGTTAAATTTAAATCTCTTGTGTTTTTTGTATGTTAAGATAGAGAATTCGAGCACTAAAATGCATAAAAGTTGTTACACACCCATAAAAAGATGACAGGTAAATGGATACAGTCTCTCAACCAAGAAAATTTCAGCAAACGCACGTGTAGTCTTAAAAAACTTAAGACACTGTGATACATGAAAGAAATTTTAACAGTGACTGAAAAACATGTGGATAAAAAGAACGTGCTGCTAAAATATCAGACTTCAGATGAAGCTGCACTAAAAGTGACAATGACGCTCATGTGCATACTGAGAAGTCCATAAATTCTCCCTTTTAGAACTTGATTGGATGTCTACTTCTCTGAGTTTAAGTTCACTTTGAAATAACATACAGAATACGTATTTTTACTAATAGTAATCAATTTCATGAATCTATGAGTTATGATGACTTGGAGATTTAACAAAGTCACTTCGGTGGTTATTTGGTACATCAATCCTGTAGATGAATACAAATAAGTGAAGAAAAAATTTAAAACACCTGTGCTAAAAAGAAATTAAAATAGTTGTAAGGCATTTCTTCTCTCAAAATTATATTAGGAATTGGTCCCATAACTTATACTGAATCTTTCAGTAAATAGTTTACTGGAATATTTCAGGACCTGGAATACAAACTTTCGACTACTGAGGGTAACAATGGACACAGATGTACCTTTGTGGCAGCATCTTCTGCTTCCCGTTTATGCCTGTTGATGTTGTGGTCCAACTCCTTAATTTTAAGCTGAGAGTCATTATTGTGTTCTTTATGCTTCACCACTTCTGCGTATTTTGCTTTAATGACATTGTCCTGGGCTGTTATCACTTCTTTTTGTCTAGTCACCTCTTCTTGAGCTTTATTTACTGACTCCTAAAACAAAAAATTACAGTCTAGTAACATTTTAAACAGTTTACTAAAAGATAGCCTTGTGGAGTTCTGCAAGATAGATGACAATATGATTACAAGCAGTTGGTCACCTAGTCCTCTGTACTTTGTATTTCCATTTAAGATGACTAATGAATTTAACTGGAACCCTGGTGAAACAGTGGTTCAGAGCTGGGCTGCTAACCAAAAGGTCAGCAATTCAAATCCACACAGCTGCTCCTTGGGAACCCTACGGAGCAGTTCTACTCTGTCCTATAGGATTGCTGTGAGACAAAATCGACTCAGTGGCAAGTGTGGGTTCAGAGCCCTGGTGAAGTAGTGGTGAAGACCTTGTCTAGTAAGCAAAAGGCAAACAGTTCAAATCCACCAGCTGCTCCTTGGAAGCTCTGATGGGGCAGTTCTACTCTATTCTGCATGGTAGCTATGAGTTGCAATCAACTTGATAGCAATGGTTTTTTTTTTTTTTTTAAATCAATTTATAAATAGGAGAAAACTTGTGCTACTACCAGAAAAAAAGAGATGGGTATAGAGCCTATGATGGAAACACAGAATTTCTGCTGGATACAGTACAGGCAGGACCACCTGGGTAGGCTGGGGGTCTCTTTCAGGTATATTCCTTCTTAGGGTACACTGCTTTAGCCCTAAAGGTAATGGCTATTCCCTGTATCTGCCACGGCTATATATTCCTTATGATCCCCTATGATTCTAAACTCCTATTATAGTTAAAGACTGTTTATATTATACATCATCTGTTCAAATTACAGTACGGTTTGTCTATACAGACACAAACTGTTTCAAACAATTACCAATATTGTTTTAAGGCCTTTTTCTCAATCAGTAATCATTTTACATCAAGCTCTCATCAAAAGAATAGTGGAGCGAGTTAGTGCACTAAAGTCAAATGTCTTCTTCAAGTCAACATTTCACAAACAAGTTAGCATTTGTAATTTCTCCAATTTGCTAAGTAAATCTTACCTTATTTTTAGCCACTTCAGCTGCCATTACTTCAATCTGATCTTCATAGGATTTGATAGCTTCATTTACAGCTTCAAGCTGTTGCTTAGAAGAAGCTTGTTCCCTCCTGAGTTCTTCTAACTCCAGAGTGATAGCTTCAACTTCCTGTAAGAAATACATTATCATCTCTGCATTCATACAGTTCATCAACTACTAAAAAATACACATGCTCATAAGATTAATATATATCCTGCAGATAAGACCCAAGCCTAGTTACCATTCAGCTACCAAAAACATGTTTTTATGGGCTCGAAGCACAAACTATTTCCTTTATCTTTTTATTATTATAGGGAATAAAATAAAGAAGTCTACAATGACTCAAGAGGGAAAATGTTCTTTTGAATTAGCTGAGGAAAGCTTTCTGTTTTTAACTACAGTAACTCAACGTGTAAAAACTTTCTCACTACACTCTTTGTCCATTAGAAAAGTACTCTGTGCAACTAATTAATGATAAACTCTTAAGGTAGAAAGTAGATGCTGAAGCTGCTTTTGTACAAACATCTCATGGGGTTTGGCTCCCTTGTTTGGAGGGTTAGGATTATGGTTTCATAGGTCACCTCAGTTAATTGGTCTAATAATGTTATTTAGTACTTCTGTTCTACTTCCTAGTTCACTGTGTAGTATCTGGGGTCTTAAAAGCTTGCAAACAACCATATAAGGTATAACAACCAGTCTCTAGTCACCTGAAGCTACCTAGGATGAAGAAAGGTCAAGAACAGGAAAAAAAAATGAATGTGTGGCTTGTTAATTGCCTCTATGAAAAACTGTCTCAACAGAAGAGCTGGAAGGTGCCTGGCTACCATTATTGAGCAGTTTGGTAAAAGACTCTGTACAAGAAATGTAATGAAAAAAGGAAAATGCACAACACAGTTTCAAATTCTGATTGAATCTGGATTTTCTAGAGCCAGTTGGCTGAACCCCTAAAACTACTGCCAAGTTAATCTTTAAATAAAAACATCCCCTAGAGTTACAGAATAATGTGTGCCATCAGCATTGTGTTCTTTTAAGATCTATCTATATGGGATCAAATTAACAACTGCAACCTGAAAAGTTAAGACAGGTAACTTAGCGAGCAGTAAGTTTAAGTTGAGAGAGAAACAAACTAGAAAAGGAGAACATAAATTAGTGTCACCTACACCCAAAACTTAAAGGATATAATCAGTGGTGAACTGTACATACAGAAATTGTTGAATTTGTGTCCCACTGTGTATATTCTCAACAACAAAATTAAAAAAAAAAAGATGAAAAGTAGGTTTAAGTGAAACTGTATCAGACAGTGATTAAGAGCACAGTCTTTCTGAAACACAAGAAAAAGGGGAATACAGACCTAGAATCCCATTAAAAGAACAAACTTGATGGTCTGGTCTCCTGAGAACACGGTCCCTGAACTTGTCATCAGTCCAGACCTGAAATCAGTACTAAGGCCAACTCTTCCAAGATTGGACTAGATTACGGGACACAGGGTGACGCAGGTGGTGCCTGTACTTCTTGGCTTATAAGAGGCCGTCCAACTGGTTCCTTTTAGAGGTGAGAGGGGATGGTGGAGAAGAGGGAAGGAGTACAGGCAGGAAAGATTGTTTTGTGGCTTGAGGCAGTCTCTTGAGATACAAAGAAAAGAAGCTCGCAGAGACACTTGGGGACCTCGCTGGCCGCTGAGCAAGTTCTTTAGAAAGGACCAGGTTCCCTGAACCTCAGCAGCGTCCAGTTCATGGAAATACTGACAAGGACCTTCCGACACTGCAAGCAGAGAAAGCCTTCTCCTAGGACTGACATTCTGAATCTGGATTTTCAGCCTACCAGAGTGTGACAAAATAAAACTTCTCTTTTAAAGCCACCCACTTGTGCTATCTTTGTTAAAACAGCACTAGCTGACTAAATCACTGGGTAAGGAGAGCAGATAGCATTGCATAGAGGTGTGTGTTTGAAGTTCTATATAGCAAATTCACTTAAATCGTAAACTTTTCCTTAAAATCACATAAAAATAAAGTTAAAAAATAGCCCCGGTGACTGGAAAGTCTTAAGTTCCAGCTTTGGTGCTCTCTGAAAAATATAATTATCACAATCTATAATTCAAAACTACTTTGCAAATATAACTTACTTTGGCTGATATCCTCCTACAGTAAAACATCATGTAGACACTTACCTAACAGAAGTCTCAACCCACTTACTGTCTGATATGACATAGCTCTACTTCATGATGTAAACTGTGGTCTACTCCTGAAGAAGCATTTACCAAGAGGTAACTTTGAACTTTCCTTAAAATTATGTCTGTGCAACACATACCATACTCACAATTACATGACATCCTGTTACAGATTTTACATGACACAGCATATTTCACTTTTAAGATGCTTAATGTATTTCCCAAAAATGCACACCTAGCGTTCGGATCTACTAATGAACACTGACAAATAAGATTAACCAGCAATGTTCTAACACACTGAGTTCTACGTTGACTTTGGAGATTGTCTCCCTTTCAAGAAAGCTTATTACCTGTTGCTTTTCTTTCATTTTTTTGTTAGAAGCATCTGCCTTTGTTTTAGCACAATCCAGTTTTTTCTGAGCATCCTTCAGTTCTCTCTCTCTCTCAGCTTCTGCATTTTTCATTTTATTCTCCAATACTTCATACTTTTCTTCTGCTTTTTTTTTAATTTCTTTGGTGTTTTTTAATGTTTCCTCACTTTCCTCTGCATCATAAAGTAGGCAAATGTGGCTAAATTAGGTCTTTTAACTATTAACAGTTACATATAATAGCTTATTATTTCAACTTTCACAAGTTAGAGGCAAGTGTTTAAAATCAATTTAAACTACTGTTGCACACTGCAGTCAGTACCAGGTTGTGTTTCCTTCTGTTGTACACAGGGTTGCATTAAGTTAGGACTGACTCAACAGCACCTAACAACAATGGTATGGTGACACACACATCCTGCCTAGGTGTCATGATCTAATCATCTAAAAATCTGCAAGATTATTTAACTGCATGAACTTGATTAATAAACATATATAAGTGAACTACTTAGAAAAAGGTTTCAAAGCAACTTATTAAAAAGACCACTGCTCTTTATCTATCAAGTCTGTGTGTTTCCTAATGCTAGAAGTGGGAGTTTAATATTAGTATTTTCCCTTTATTTTGGGTGTCAGCAAGCTTATAATTAACTTCACAAACGAGTTTATTTTTGTGTTCCTTCCCATTTATACATACTCAAGAAACCTGTTATTAAAGCAGAGAAATACATATCTAGGATAAATCACAAAAAAAATTGTCCCCAAATTTGCAGACAAAAAACCTTAAAAGAGCAAGACAAAACTGACATGTGATCACCATAAATGACATACACTGTTAGTGCTACAACCCTGGTGCACATACAATCCTGGAAGCCATAACCACACAATTTCTTACACATTTCTCATTGCAGGATAAAAATAATAAGAGGGGAAATGGGTGCGTAGCCATTATCCTGAACAAAAATAAAAATTACCATGTATAATCAAATTCTGACTAAAAAGTGTGATGGTTTCATAACATGGGACATAGAGAGATATAAATTTAATTGTATTAAACAATAAAAATGTCTGCATAACAAAAATACTGTAAGGCAAAAAAGATACCTGCAATGCACTTAAGCTACAAGAATTAATTATGACAACAATGGAATAAAAACACACGCAACTCAGTAGGAAAATGGGCAAAATAAATGAGTAAGAAATTCTACAAAAGGAAACCCAAAGAGTCAATAGATGCCACACTTTACCAACAAAGAGATATGCAAATTAAGACATGAAATATTTCATTTCATAACCAATGGACTGAAGAAAAAGAAACACCCACGTATGCCTTTAAATCAGCACAGCATAGCAGAAGCACAGATTAAGCACAGAATGTTTTTATCTTACCAATGGTTTTCTTAAGGGCATCTAATTCTTCTTGTTGCTTATGATATGAGCTTTGCTGGAGCTTGGTTTGTAATAAATCTGCCTCCTCAGTTTTCATCTCCCACTGCTGTTTCAGCTGGCGATACCTCAGAAAAAAGGAAATGATCATCATTTTCCTGGTGTTTAAGACATGCAAATTATAGGCTCTTAACTAAAATAAAATCACTCTATAATATCACCAATATAAAATGCCAATGATTTAAAAAAATGTTCCTGATGACTTTCAGAGCAAATTTCTAAGGCATCAAATTTAAGTCTGATTTGGTGACCAGTTAAACAATTCTAAATGACCAAGATTCATAACAAACATTTATAGTTTTAATACTGTAAAGCACTTAAAGTGATCTTTCAATAAAGTTTCATCAAATTTAAATAAATTTTTAAATGATGTACTTTATAAGCTTGTAACATATATACTTCTGAAGTTTTTCGAAGTAAAATTTCTCTCTTATAACTATGTACCCAGTTCACCCACATGGTTCAGGTGTGAACAGTCATCATCAGGGAGGATTTCCCTGGCAACCAATCTAAAATTTCAACCCCTCTTTACCAGGGCTAGTTCATACCCCATCACCATTTTATTTGCTTTGCCCTAGGACTATATAACAAAACAATAAAACACAGGTTAGCATCTTCCTCTGCTTTCAGCTAAGATATATCCAACACTGGCAACGAGATCTCTCCTTCCATGTCCTCTTCCAAATCCAGTTTGAATTTCTGGTGGTTCTCTGCCAATGTACTGCTACAACTGCTTTAGAACGACTTTCAGCAAAATTCTACCTGTGTGTGATACTAATAATACTGTTCACTAATTTTCACGTTCTCTTGGATCAGCTGTCTCTGGAATGGGTACATATATGGTTGGCTGGATAGCTGTCTTCCAAATTTATTGGCATAGACGAGTGTTAAAACATTTTAACAGTGATTTTCCGACACGAATTTATTTCTCCTTTGGCGGCTTTCAGTTATCAAAGATAGTCACAGTGCTATTATTACAGACACCCAATCATCAATGTATCATATTATTCCAAACCAAGAACTCAAGTATTCTGTGGTATCAGACTCCTATCTAAGGGTAGTCCTCACTAATCTTAACAAATTGTTAACAGTGTGTATCTCAGCAGTGGGATAACAGATATTTGGCTTAATTTCTTTCATTGTTTAACTGGATATCTCTACTTCCTTATAACAGGTACTTTTATAATCAGAAAAAAATAGAAAAATAACAAGTTATCAACTCATAATTCATTCAAATATTTTACACAAAACCACAGTTTTTAAATTAAAAATGTTACTCCTTTAAATAAAAGTATTATTTTCTACCATGCAAACTGCTGACCAAAAAACGGTTTAATTCAACAGACGTCTTACTTTTCAGCAACGTTTTTAAGACCTGCTAATTCTTCTTCTAGAGTCTGTAGCTCATTCTCCTTAATTTTCAGCTCATCTTGAACATCTTTGAGTTCCTGAAATTTGGTTAAAATAGAAGCTGCCTGGGATCGAGCACCTGATAGAGGCAAGTTGAAACATATCTTGGGTATTAAGCTATTACATAGTTAGTAAGCAATAAGACAGTTCTCTAAGATAATTATACTCGAAATATTCAACAGTAAAATCTTTTATATGTAACACATGGAATTACAGATTTCATCCCATCACTAGACCTTATGACATACAATTGATAAGAAGTACTTCTAAGCAGATATGGATGATTATTCAAAGTACTCACTGCCTCCTGCTTACTGGGTCCAGCCCTTCCAGGCTCATTTTCCTTTCCACTGATATCAGACCTGGTTAGGTGACTTGATCCGGTCAATGAAATGTGAAACGTATACATAACTGACAATTTGCTTTCCCTATGCCATGAGTAAGAGCCTTGGTGGCATAGTGCTTAAGATTTATGGCTGCTAACCAAAGACCAGCAGTTGGAATGCACCAGCTGCTCCTTAGAAACCCTATGGCTCAACTCCTTACTGTGCTATAGGGTCCCTATGAGTCCAACTCAACTTGATGGCAATGAGTTTGGTTTTACGGTTGCCATGAGGAAAGCATGTTTAAGACAGAGATTTTGCCTGCAATCTAGGCCAAAGAATGAGAGTAATATGGAGCAGGTGTCACTGACCACCAGCTATGGAATCAACTTGTTTAACTAACTAAGATTCTGAGGCCTACGCACTGATACAGGGGCCAAAAAAGGTAAACCAGTTTTGTCCTACAAACAAGTATAATCATGTGGCAGTGACAGGCTGCAGTACTATGCTATTAAGAAAACTGTTGAGTGTGGTGGAAGAGTGCTGAGGACAATTAGCATGTTATTTTGAGTACTGGGTTAATGATATAGGATTAAATGTTTACTATCCCTGAAGTAAAAACTTCAGTGGCATCCAAGTTAATTAAATCTAAAATGTTTCTTTTGTTTAGGTATTTAAAAATATCTGGTGTTTTCTTATATTCCAGTACTAGATACTAATAATCTTACTGTGTATTGGGAAACTTGATATTTAATCATGGAATTCTTGCTCTAAAAATTTCTTGGTCCAGAAAGACATCAAGTCATTTGAGATCTCAAGAGGCAGTATAAAATCTACTGGCTGAGAGTATCAACTCTGAAACCAGACTGCCTGAATTCAACTTCAAAGCTTGGCCACTTACCAGGAAATAATTTAACCAGTGTGTCCCTTAGTTTATATTACTGTATACTGAGGAAGACAGAAACAGCCCACCTCACAGAGCTACTATAAGGATTCCATGAGTTGACTGTGTTAAGGCTCTAAAATAGGGCTTTACAGAATGATAATATTCTGTATCTGCATGATAGTTTTGCACTAGCCACTTGTGGTTATTAAGCACTGGTAACATGGCTAGTGCACCAAAGAAATTATTTTTGTTTAGTTTAATTAACTTAAATGCAAATGTGAAGAGCCACCACACACAAGTAGCAGCAATTATATTACAATAACCCTAAGCACTGCCTAGGGCAAACAAAGTGCTATCCAGTGCTATTATCTTACCGTGTAACACAGATCTACAGTCTCAGTGTGGCAAATATTACAGGACAACAACTACGGTCATTATCAAAGAACTCTTAAGGCATCATCTCAAGGACAGATTTAATTTTTGTTTTACTTTTGTCAGGAACAGTAGCAGCAATGGAATGTATAAAAATGAGAAGTTAATGATTTCTGAAGGAGATGTGAGTAGCTAGGCCCAAAATTTACTTAACAAAAAGACTACACTTTGTGACTTGAAGTAAGAAAAAAAAACACACAGGAATGGATTTGCTTGAGAGAAGCAGACTATGAGCTCTTTGAAGGCTCAATCACTGTATTATTTCTCAGTATTATTACACACATATTCAAAAGCCAAACTCAATTCTCATATTTATACTAAGGCTGGTCCCTATGAGTAGGAATCAACTCAATGACCATGGGTTTGGTTTTGGTTTATATAAAAACAATCAGGCTATAATTTCACAAAATCTAGAGTCTGATCCTGATTCTAATCAAAACATTACGAAAATAGCTGTGTTAAGGCATTTCACCTCCAATATGACTTACTAAAAAGAGGAAAAAAAGTCATCTATTTACCACACAGAATTTTAACAAAATAACATAAAACTAACCTCCACTCAATGTCCCATGGGGATCAAATACATCACCTCCAAGAGTTACCGTTCTAGTCATTATCCTTTTATCAAAGGCTACTTTTTTGGCATTATCCATATTGTTACAAACAAATGTTGTTCCAAAGACAAATTCCATGGCTTTCTGAAGTTCTGGTTTGTACTCAACCAGGGAAAGAGCCACATGAACATTATTAGGGCCAACCTGTTGAAAAAAAAATCAGATATGCCATAATATATGTATTTCTTCCTTTCAAACATTATCTTATACTCCAGTAAGAACTGCGAAATACAAATTTACTTACCTACTAGTACAATTTTTTTTAAACTTTCACAAAAGCTATGTAAAACTCAAAAGTGTTTCGGGCAAAAAAAAATTT
The DNA here is from genome assembly GCA_028571685.1 of Heterohyrax brucei. Lineage (NCBI taxonomy): Eukaryota > Metazoa > Chordata > Mammalia > Hyracoidea > Procaviidae > Heterohyrax > Heterohyrax brucei. The sequence continues at coordinate 51,983,277 of CM053150.1, read as the reverse complement.
AAATATTGAAGGATCTATTACTGGTAAGTAAAATACTTAGCTAAAGTACCCGGCAGTATGAGACTTTCTACCAAGCAAGAAGCAATACCGGGCGGAGTCAAGATGGCAGACTAAGCACACGTCTCCTTATATCCTTGTGGAAACCAAGACCTGAAATGATAATCAAACAGAGTCTTCTGGTCACCTAGTGAGCCTCTAGGACACGGCATAGGACTGTTAATTTGGACTTCATACCACTGAATGAAAAACCTCCTCTCTTTCGCTGACTGCCACTCCTGGCTAGCCCTGGCTCTCACCGACTGAAGGTAAATGCACCATTTTGACTTTTTTTTCCTCTGTCTTGGCCGGCAGGCAGAGCTGGGTCTTGCCTAGCGGCTAGACTCAGACACACTGCTGGTGGGATAGGCAGGCAAAACTGCCATATTTTGAGAGACAGGCTTAGGACTCAGCTCATCTAGCCACTTTGGGCCTGTCTTTTTATCACTGCCACAGCATGGTTTGTACAGAACCGCAGTGCCTGTGAGCGGGACACCATGATGGATACGGAAATTTTAGTGGGACCTAAGTCTTAGCCCGGGAGCCAGTGCCTGTAAACAGGACAGCACTTCTCTGACAGAAAAGCAGTAGTTTACAGTGTCACCTACGGTGGGGGCCTAGCAACAGAGGCAGAGGACTCACTACCTCTTGGTACCTTTAGCCCCTCTATCTGCTGACTGTGTGGAAGGCACCACCTTAGATACGGTGGCCTCAGCTGGACCTATTTCTTAGCTTGGGAGCCAGAGCTTGCCCACAGGAGAGCACTTTTCTACCAGAAAAGCAGTAGTTATTACAGTGTCGCCTAACGCTGGGCCCTGTCAGTACAGGCCAAGGCAGTAATACTGCCATATTTTGAACTAGTTTGTATCATCTGAGGTTGGATACAGAGGTGCTTACTTTGCCAGGTGGTAAAAGGGACCTCTACACCTGAAAACCTGACTGACTTGGGAAGCGGTCAGATACCTTTTGTTTTACATTTTAAGACAGCCTAGAGAAACATCTGCAGTCCATCCTCACAGTATCTCTCCAAGCCTGTACTAACTCATATGAAACCCAAAAAGCAGCAGATGCTTGTGGCATACAAGAAATCACCCATGGCTTCAGAAGGCTCCCAGACAAACCAACCAAGGAGTTTTCTGGATGAAGAAACTTTTCTGAAATCATCAGAAGGTGAATAAAAAATGATTATACACAGAACCCTTCTATACCTTATACTAAATGCAGCACAACAGAATGAAAAATTAAGCAAGCTGATCTGACAGAATACCAGTACTCTGAAATCCAAAAGATCAAGAACAAAATCAAAGCCGTAGAAATTTCCATTCAAAGCCAAGGAAACAGAATGCAACAAACGGAAAAAAGAATTTGACTTGGAAGACAGAGCTACTTACACCAGCACCTATGAGCAGAAATCAGAAAAAAGAAACAAGAAAAATGAAGAAGCATTAAGAAGCATGTGGGACTCTATTAAGAGGAACAATCTTTGATTAAATGGAGTCCCTGAACAGGATGAGACACCTGAGAACACAGAGAGTATCACTGCTGAGCTGCTGACAGAAAACTTCCCAAAAATCATGAAGAAAGAGAATATAGATATGCCAGATGCATACCATATGCCACCCAATATAGATCTCAAAAGAAGACTCCAAGACATATTATAATCAAGCTTAACAAAATGAAACATAAGCAGCAACTCTTAAAGGAAGCAAGACTCAAAGCAAAGCTAACATTCAAAGGGAAACCCTATAGGCTTTCATCAGATTTCTCAGCAGAAACCATGCTGGTACAGAGACAGTGGCATGACACATTCAAAGCCTTGAAGGAGAAGAACTTCCAACTAAGAATTACATATCCTGCAAAACTACCTTTCAAATAGGAAAATGAAATTAAGACACTTCCAGATAAACAGAAACTCAGAGACTTTGTGAAAACCAAACCAAAACTACAAGAAATACTGGAAGAAGTTCTTGGGTTTGGCTTAGAACAGCAAAACCACTAACTTTATATTTTAGAATGACACATCATCCAGAATTCTACTCAGTTAGGGAAGGCTCCAAACTCAATCATAGCTTTAAAACTGAAAGAAACAATCCAGTGATTATCAGGAACACTATGGTGCCATCATATTAAAAAGAGGGATGTAATACAGTCGTTATAGTCCTTCCACATGAGGAGGAAACTGACAAGACTGGAAGAATTAAAATTGGATTTATATATAGTTTATTAAGGGGGATCACTGGGGCAAACGTAAAGCACAACAAAGATGTAACATACCATATCAAGACAACAACTACAAAATCAGCTCTGAAAAAGGTGAAAAATCAACTCACAAAAAGGAATGTCCAGAACAGACTAGTAAGAATAACAGAGAAAACATCAACACAAAAATAAACATACCACAATTGCAGCACTGAACACATACCTATCAATAATTACACTAAATGTGAATGGACCGAATGCTCCAGTAAAGAGACATCGAGTGACATCTTGGCTCAAAAGACATGACCCATCCATATGCTGTCTGTAAGAAACTCACCTGAGACTTAAAGATAGGAACAAACTGAAAATTAAAAGATGGAAGAATATATATCAAGCTAACAACGAACAAAGAAGAGTAGGTGAAGTAATTTTAATCTCAGACAAAATCAACTTTAATGTAAAATCTACCATCGTGGACAAAGATGGACACTATTTATTGCTGAAAGGTTCAGTACACAGGCAAGACTTAACTATGTTAAATATTTATGCACCTAATATCAGAGCACCTAAATATGTCGAAGAAACACTGACTACACTCAAAAAAGAGTTAGATAACTCTACAATGATAGTAGGAGACTTCAACACTCCACTCTCAATGCTGTACAGATCAGCTAGAAAAAAGCTCAGTAAAGATACAGAAGACCTCACTGCCACAATTAACCAACTAGCCCTCATTGACATATACAGAACTTTCTATCCATCAGCAATTACACCTTCTCCAGTGCACATGGAATGTTTTCCAGAATATACCATGTGTTAGGACATAATGCAATTCTCAACAAAATCCATAGCACTGAATTACTGCAAAGCATCTTCTCAGATCATAAAGCCATAAAAGTCAAAATCAATAGCAGAAAAAATAGAGATAGAAAGTGGAACTCTTAGAAACTGAACAACATCTTGCTCAAAAAACATGGGTTATAGAGGAAATCAAGAATGAATTAAAGAAATTCACAGATTCCAATGAGAACGAAAACACTTCCTATGAGAATCTATGGGATACAGCCAAAGCCGTGCTCAGAGGTCTGTTTATCTCCATAAATGCACACATCTGGAAGGAAGAAAGAAACCAAATCAAGGAACTAACCCTACAGCTAGAACAAGTAGAGAGAGAACAACAGAGGAACCCCTCAGGTACCACAAGAAACCAGATCATAAAGATTAGAGCACAGCAAAATGAGTTAGAGAATAGAAAAACAACTCAAAAAATTGAAAAGACCAAAAGCTGGTTTTTTGAAAAAAATCAACAAAATTGACAAACCACTGGCTAAACTTACTAAAGAAAAACAGAAAAGAACAAACAACTGAAATTAGAAGTGAGTGGGAGCTGTCACAACAGATCCAACAGAAATAAAAAATATCATGCCAAGTGCCGCCGAGTCATTTTTCAATGAGATGGAGAAACAAATCACCAATTTTGTTTGGAAAGGGAAGAAGGCCTGGATAAGTAAAGTACTACTAAAGAAGAACAACACACTGGGAGGTCTCTCATTACCTGACCTTAGAACACACTGTACTGCCACAGTTGTCAAAACAGCCTGGTACCAGTATAAGAAAAGACAGATCAATCAGTGAAACAGAATTGAGACCCCAAAGATGACACCATCTGCCTATGAACAGTTGATATCTGACACAGGCCCTAGACATTAAACTGGGGTAAAAATAGTATGTTCAACAAATGGTGCTGGCAAAATTGGATATCCGTCTGCAATAAAGTGAAATAAGATTCATATCTTACACCATATACAAAAACCAACTCCAATTGGATAAAAGACCCAAATATCAAATCTAAAATCATAAAGCTCATCCAAGAAAAGGTAGAAACAACAATGGAAGTTTTAATACACAACACAGACAGACTTCAAAATCTGTCAAACAAACCTCAATCAACAGAAAATAGATAAATGGGATCTGTTAAGAATCAAACACTTTTGCTCAACCAAAGACCTTATTAATAGAATTAAAAGGCCACCTACAGAATGGGAAAAAACATTTGGCAACTCTATGTCAGACCGACGCCTGATCTCCATAATCTGTAAGATACTACAAAATAGCAATAAAAATAAGATAAACCATCCAATTAAGCAATGGGCAAAGGAGATGGACAGACATTTCTCTAAAGAGGAGATCCAGGCAGCCAAAAAACACATGAGGACATGTTCACGATGTTTAGTTACTAAAGAAATTCAAATCAAGACGACAATGAGATACCATCTCACCCCAAAAAGGTTGGCCATGATCCAAAAAACACAAAACAACAAATGCTGGAGAGGCTGTGGAGAAAGTGGAACTCTCCTACACTGTTGGTGGGGTTGCAAAATGGTCCAGCCTCTTTGGAAAGCAATTTGGTGCTTCCTTAAAAAATGGATAAAGATATACCATTTGACCCAGTAATTCCACTGCTTGCAATATATCCTACAGAATCAAGGCCATTCACACCAACGGACACATGCACAAGAATGTTTATCGCAGCACAGTCCATGATAGTGAAAAGATGGAATCAACCCAGATGCCCAACAACAGAGGAATGGATACGTAAACTATGGTAAATATACTCAGTGGAGCACTATGCAGTGATAAAGAATAATGATGATTCTAGGAAACATCTCCTAACCTGGTTTCAACTGGAAGACATTATGTTGAGTGAAAGTAGTCAGCGACAAAAGGACAAATATTGTATGAGACCCCTACAATAAGATCTCAAAAACAGATTTATAGAAGACAAGACTCTTTGACGGCTGCAAGGGAGAGGAGTGAGGGAGGGACAGCAAGGTGGGGAGGCTTTAGATAAGATGCTAGAAATCTGGTTGGGTGAAATTGGTGATAGCACACATTAGAAACAACAACATTAAGTGAACTTCAGCATACCTTGAATATTCCTTCCATCTTCACGGAATGTTGCAAGGACAGAATAGCTGGGGCAGGGGGCAGGGGACCAGGCTCTTAGGCGAAATACAGGACAATTGGCACAACTAGCATTTTGCTAAGAGGGCTCTCTGCACCCCACATTGGTGAGTGGCTTCTGGGGTCTTAAAAGCTGCCATCCGAGGGCACAGCAAATGGTTCCACCTCAGGAGGAACGGATGCTCACCGAGGACCAAAATGACATGGGGGAAAGACAACCCAGAAGACAAAGAGACCCACATCAGTGGGTGCCTACATCGACTTGGGACCGGAAGAACCGGATGGTTCCTGACCACCACCAGTGACAGCTGTGATGGAGCTCACTAAGTTGAGTCTCACTGGCAACACAAGAATAAAAAGGGGTGCACCCTAAGATCTCCACTAAAAGACTGCCACTGATGGTCCAGCGGTTTCGGGGTTCCCCTGGGAGCATGGCCTCTGGCCCTGATGCTGCTCTTGGCCATAACGAATGGATTGGGCTTGGCGACGCAGAGTGACCATATACTGGATGCACTGTATGGTTCTATGCATCTACAGGATATCATCCTGCTGACCTCTAGATGGAGTAAGTGGAGTGGGTGGAGTGACGGGAAAGGAGACTGTTGGGAGGATGAGATGTATGGAGCAGAGAGGAATAGTGTGTTGTCACCGGGCAGGGAGAGCAGTGGACAGAGCATACAGGTGGACATGTAAATTTATATGAAAATGTACATTTTCATTCAGTCAAAACAAACACAAAAAAAGGAACCAATATCGAGTTTCTAAATCCAAAACCAACTTTTTAAAAGTAACTTAGATTCAAGTATAGCAACTCCTGGATCAGCACCGCAATAACATGCAATGTTTTGTTTCAATTATTAGGAATTTGGAAATTCCACAATGAATACTTTTTCATTTAAAGAGGCTATAGCGGCCACTTGCATTTTACAGAAATAAAACACAACAAATAACTGAAAACATGAAGGGAAAAGAATGGTAAAAATCATTCCTCAGTCCTTTATTTTTAGTGAACTGCCGGTCTTCCTCAACCTTTGTTTACAGTGCCCATCTTTTTGAGCGGCTCAGTGGCAGAAGGAGAAAGCAACAGACAGCTCTAAGTAACAGCAGCTCCCACTTAAGTCTGACAAAGAGATCTGAGTGAAGTACTTTTGATGTTTCTCGAAATCTCAGTTTATTTTTAATGAGATCCAACCTAAGGCTGAAGCATCTTTCTGAGCCTTTTAGATCTAAAGGTGATTTTTTTTCCAAAGTAATTCAAATACCAACCCCAAACACACCTTTCAATTATTCTGCATTTGCTCTCTTTTCCCTGATAACATATGCCAATAATTACACTGTGGAGTCATTTTTATTGTAAACTTCTCAATCTCAGAAAAAGATACTCTGTATCCATTTTTACTACTTTGTTAATAAGTATAAATGCTAAGTGAGTTCACTATATAGGCAGTTGTTGATTACAAATGCACATCAAGATTTTGTAGATCTGTCTTTACAACTCACACAGTTGGAATGCCTACTCAAAAACAAGCTTATAGTTCTGCTAAATGACACAATTAATGTGTCATGTTTTTACCTAGCATTACACAACCCAGTAACGTTTCAAATGTACTTCTTTGCACTCATCTGTTCTCTTACAGGTCACTGTATTCTACCTCAAAGACTGAATGGGTATGCTGGTCACCTGCTATATATGCCCATATGTTGGATGGCAATCTAGCCAAACTCTGATAGAGAAGAACTTTTGCAATACTGTTATATAACGATCGTCACTGTGGGCAATTTAAGTGTGCCTGACATGAAAAATACTGAAGAATTTTGGATCTTTATCTATGAACAAGCTCAACTTGAACTACTGACTTAGAAAGGAGAAATTCTGTATTTACTCCCACCTGAGTCAGGTGGTTTGACCTGAGGTTTAAACCTTCTACTACCACACTCTGAAGTGCCACAAGAGTTCCAATCCATTTCTATTCTGTTGTCATCTAAATGCATAAAAACAAATCCCTTTTTCTTCATTCTTTTAAAAATCATAATTAATAACTCTGTAATGTTCCCAAAAAAGGCCTCTAGTTTAAAAAAAAAAAAGATTAAACATAATAAATTAAGACTTACAAGATTCTGAGCAACCCTCAGGGTTTCTGGAGCAATACTTCTAGCCGAAATTTTATTGAGTGGAATTATGGTGTATCGACGTTTCAATTCTCCCTTCTCCAGTAGCTTCTTACCAGTAACCTAAAACAATATACATTTGAAATTAAAAAAAAGATTAAAGATCCATGGAAAACACTCAAATGGAAATAGTGCTAATTTCAGAATACATAATCAGTGAACATTTAGACCATTCTATCTTGGACAATCAAAGTTTTACGATTCATAACACAAATTCTGGGTTTCTGAGTTAACATGAGATTTCCTCTAAAATTCAGTTACAAAAAACTCACTAACTGAATAGTTTTACTTAGAAAAATGACCTCAGAAGAAACTTGAAACATCAAGAAGTATTTAATTCTTCAGCAGCACACAATTCTTTAAGCTAAAGAGCAATGCTAAATTTTCTTTAATTGAAATCAATTTACCTCTGTGTCTACTACAACATTGTAAAGTCGTTCCCCAGCCACCAGTTCTAAAGCTGTGGTTGCAGAAGTATCTTTCACACTAATGAGAGAAGCTACAAGTCCTTTCACACAGTTTCTATTCCAGTTTTTCTCTGGATCTCTAAAAACACAGAGAAGTTGGCAAAAATTAAACCTAGTTTAGAAAACAGAGAAAGTTACATCTTTAACATTAAGTTTTAACTAAATGAAAATGTAAAAAATGCTTCAGATGGTCAGCTATGTATTTTTAAGTCAAAAGGATTTTATGTATAGATTACTATAATTGTTCCATTAAAAAAAAAACAACACAAATTACAAAATATAAATGTAAATATTGACATTAATGACAATGAATTTAAAGAAACTTTTTACTGAGATTAAATTCCCCTCATTTGGGTCTTAAAACTAATGGCATGAGTTGGCTTTCGATTTTTCAAGATTACCCCCCCAACATTACCAAAATGTTTAACAAAAAACAGCAATTAAGTAAAATTTTTATTAGACATTATCTTTTAGCTTAAAAAAAAAATCTGCCAATGAGCCACTTCTGACTTATGGTGACCCCACGTGAGAACAACACAGTCCATCAGGATTCTACTGGCTGCTCTTTTGGTAGATGTCGAGCCTTTCTTCAAAGGAACCTGAGTGGACCTGAACTTCCAACCTTTTAGGCAGCAGCCAACCACGTGAAATGTGTTACCCAGGGACGTCAAATTAAAAAAAGAAAAAAGAAAAGCCTTGATTGTTACTATGTTAAAATTCAACGTTTAAATCTCTTAATTCTGATGCAACCATGAGAATGGAAAGGCGAATGTTCACATACGGTGAAGAACGTAACCAGTGTTATCAAACAGCTTATGCAGAAATTACTGAAGGGAAACTAAAGTGCTATGTAAACTTTCACTGAAAACACACCAAATAGTACTTTAAAACAAAAACTTACTTGTATGCAAATCGAAGATTGGGAAATCTGGCCAAGAGAGCTTCATATGTTTCTTTCAATCTACTGATATCACGAGACAGCTGCCTACGTCTTTCCAAAAGGCTTTCTTCTCTGTTTTCTGAAAAATAAATTGAAACCAAGTCTTAAAAACTCAAAAATTGTTTTAAGGAAAATATTAATAAACTGTATTTTCATTCGCATCAGCAAAAACTAATTTCTGTGACGTACGAAATAAACATATCTAATGTTCAAGTTTCTATCATATGTCAGACTGACATTATTTCCAACAAATAACAGTTTTGAAGAAATGATATACAAACCGAATGTCTGTTCAAGTATACAAATGGTATTTTTGAGTTTTCAAGTGCACTTCAGAACATTAAAGCAAAGAATTCTCAGTAGTTTTCAAAAATTCAAAGGGCCATTCTACAATAAAATTTTTTTTACTGTATTAACAAACACTTCTTATACTAATACCGATTAAAAGAGTTAATATGTTCCCTACTTGTTTATTAAAGTTAATTTCTATCAAGAATCATCACTTCCTAAAGATCTCGTATCATATTTTTAAAGGCAAACCTTCATAATTTAGCTTTTTCATTTCAGTTTCAAGTTTTTCTTTAAGTTTCTTTACAGCTTCTAAAGCTTCTTGATCTTTCTTATAACCACTATCCATCTTTTTAACTTCAGCCTGTTTGGCCTTTAATTCTTGTTGGGCATGTTTCAATTTCATCTGAGCCTGCAACAGACACATACAGCAAACTATATGAGGCAGACAGCACTAAGGATTAAATGTCATAGATTGAGATTGATTTATGAGGTATCAGCCTTGAAAATGTAACTGTTCGATCTCCTGGATTAGTTACTCCAACACAACACTTGTTTCCTAGGATTTTCATCTTAAAACAGTACCCAGATACAAACTAACGTGGGTTTAAAAATAAGTAATTAAAAATATGCATATATATATATATATGCACATTTTCTTCCCCTCCTGCAACAAAACTGTTGTGTTCAAAGCATTTTTAGCAGCACTATTACCTAAACAAATCTGAAAACTATTGTAATAGAGCAGACACCATGAAAGATTACAAACAGAAATACGGAGATATAACACTAGCACTTGGGCAAATGAGAAGGAGGAACATTGCAAACAGAACAAAGTATTTATTGCTTTTAAAGATTCTATTAACCTATGAAGGCATTTTATGTTTCACAGCATTTTCATAAACTACTGTCATCAATATTTAGCAACTGACATGTCTGAATTTTACTCTTTTAGGTACTTTGAAGAAGAAGGAAGTAAACAAGTTTCTTGTCTTTGAACTGATCATTTTCAACTGTGGCATACAACAATTGCCCAAAAAAGATTTAGAGCAGCTTCTGAAAACAAACACAGTCACATGGAGCTTAATGCCCATCTTTACCTGCTTGGCTTCTGTTTCAGCTTTACTTATGTCATTTTTACAGGTCATCATTTGACCAGCAAGAGTGGCTTCTGCTCCATCTTCATTACTGGACAGGCCAGCAGAAACAGCATTGAAGTGCTGCTGTGCAGCAGCCAGAGCTTCTGCATCCTTATTGCTTGCTTCCTGCAGTGCATTCAGTCCATCTGTTATTTTTCTAACTTCGTTTTCCTTTGCTGCTAAAGTTTTAGCATCCTTTAGGAAAAGTAGGAAAGCATTACTTGTTAGGACAACCATCCATGAAATTGCACAGCAATTTCAGATGGACACAATAATACGAAAAATAATATAATTCTCCCAACTTTAAATATGGAATTCCCACTCTGAACTTCACTCTCAGTTTGGGGGTTAAATAGGATACTTACCCTATTAGAAATAGTTTCATCACTTATGCTATAGCTCAATCTGGGAAACAATCAGTTTAAAACTAAGCGCAGACTTAAAGAGAAACCACTTGGAGAAAAGTATTAGTATCTAAATTTACAAAACAGAAAGGAAAAAAGCACTATTAAATCAATCTTAAAAGCAGAAATTTTACGGTTAAGAAAATGTACATGAAAATAGGTAACTATTACAGGCAACAAAATTTGAAAATTAACTGTGGTAATGGCAATTAAATACTTAACATCTTTTAAGTAATATTAATTAGATATCTGACAATATACAAGATGCTAGCACAGGGAAAGAATAATCTAGCTATCTGTTTGCATGACAGCAGCCAGAAATTTTGGCATACCTGGTAGATTTATCATTCATTGAGTACTTTGGGGGTACATACAAGGTACCAGGCACTGCTGTAGACATCAAAGATACTAAGATGCTGTCCTTGAGGAGCCCAACACTCTAGGGTGAAAGACTGAGACAATCTGGAGTCATATCATGTAGGGCCTTTTAGACCATGGTAAAGACTTTGAATTTTATTATACATGTGCACTTGAAACCATTATCCAATTATGTTTTAGAGTCGATATAGAAAACAGACTGTAGATGTGCAAGCATGAAAGCAAAGTGATGAGAAAGGATACTATTACAGTAGTCTTTGCACCAGGTTGGTTGTGGCAGAGGTGATAAAAAGCAGTTTTATCCTGGATATACTTTTATTAAAATAATCAGGTGATGGATTGGATATGGTGTTTGAGAAAAACTGAAAAACAGGAGATTCTACACTTTTTCATCTGAGCAATCTGGTGAGTAGCGAGATGAGGAAAACTCAGTAACTCAGGAAGAAGTAGGTTTGGGAGTACAGGAAGCTTAGAAGTTTTGTTTGGGTACATTAAGTCATTCAGATAAGAATGTTACATGCCTGGGGAAATGAATCTATAGTTCAGGGAAGGAGTCAAGACTAGTAATACACTGGAAAGGCATCAACACATACAGAAGTGAAAGAGTTAACACACAGATCTGGTAGCTATCCTTTGAAAGTCCTGCTTACAGCGTTGGTCCTTGCTGGAATGTGGGAACCTGGATTTTAGGAGGGTTCCCACTATTATGAGAGCTGGTAAAAGCAGCTTACTGCACCTAACCTGTTTTTATATGCAACAAGGTTTATGCTGAATACCTGCTTTCCTTCTAGGGGTCTGGAATTTGGGCATGTGCAAAACAGGAGGTACCTGCATGATTATAAATAGTATGGAGTTTCCCTGGTTGGCAACATTTCACATCTGTTACAACAAATTGCTGACTCTACTGGGAGAAGATGTATGTAATCCCATCTAGACTCCACCCCATGCACCTTTGGTTCCCTTTGCTGATTTTGTTCTGTATCTTTGGGTGTAATAAATCACACAGTGAGTACAAATCTATGCTGAGTCCTTTGAGTCTCCTCCTAGTGAGGCATCATACCCGGAGGTGTTCCTGGGGACCTCTGGACACAATACAGACAGTATTTACAGCTATGGAGCTAAATAACATTTCTAAGTGTATACAAAAATCTGAAAGCTAACTTTGACACATGCTCATGTTTACAAGTCAGGAGGATCTAGAAAAGGAGACTCAAAGTGCCATGTGAAGGTTAGAGAACTGGTAGGACTGAGGAAACATGAACCAAAAGCAAAGTAGGCCTATAACGTTTGCAACTTTATAAAACTTGACACATGTGAGGCAATGGTTTCACTTGTTTGGTGCTGAACAACAGATTGGTCTATCACATCCATGTTGCTTTGACAGTATTTGTCTAGATTTTTACCCTTAAGTCAAGAACTGTATTTCTGTGCAAAAATAATAGGATGTATAAAACGATATTTTTGTGAGTTTATATTTACTTTTCCAACGAAAAACAAGAACTGTGTATTTTCACTGAGACAAGAGAACTATACTCAAGAAAGCTCCACAAGCTCCTGACATACATCTGCCTGCATATGACTTCAAGGAAGTTACTCAGATGACTTCTTCTTTTCCAAAGGCTAACCCCTCTAACTGTGCACTACTAGATTCTATACTCTCACCTCAAGGATCTAGTTTTAGCAATTCTCTCAACTGTCTCCTGAACCACAGATGTTGCCTTTTCCACTAGATAATTCCTATCAGTATAAGATGTGCTGGTATTTATCTCATCTTAAAAACAAATCAAGAAAAGCCTCTTAATTGTATATCACCTTCTAATTAGTAAAGACGGGTGGCACAGTAGGTTAAGAGTTAAGGCCTCTAACAAAAGGTCAGCAGTTCAAATCCACTAGCCACTCTTGGGAGAACCTATGGGGTAGCTCTATTAAGTCCCCAAGGGTCACTACGAGTTATAATTGACTAGAAGGCAACAGGTTTGGTTTTCTTTCAGTTAGCTCCCTATTTATCCTGCTCTTTTCAGCAAACATCTCAAAAGAATTCTTTATTCTCACTTTCGAACTTTTCTTTTCCCATACTGCCTTGAACAAATTCTAATTACAATTTCACAGCCACTTCTTGCACTTTCTTCACGTAGCTCCCAGAACACCATACTTTACTGACTGCTCCTTCATTATTTTGTCTAGATTTTTAACTTTAAGTCAGTAACTGTATGTCTGTGCAAAAATAACTAATAGGATGTATACAAAAATACTTTTAGTTCTTCTTCAAATTCCTTAGCCTCTAAACGTTGACATATGCTAGCGTTCAAACTTTTGAGCTCTTCTCTTCCTATATACTCTCACACCCTTGATAATCTTATTCAGTCTCATAGATAAAAATACATATACATGGATGATTCACAAATTTTTATCTCTAACTTGGATTTGATATTCACATACTCAATTACTTAGAATCTATACTCGGGAGCTTAACAGGCCTGTTGAGTCTCTTACAGTCACACTGTATTTGTCATTTCCCCCATCCAACTTGTTCTTCCTCCTAATAATGGCAACTCCATCCTAATTGTCAAAGGCAAAAATCTTGAAGTTATCCTTAACTTATTCTGTCATACACAAGCAATGTGTCAGCCTATTCTGTCAGATTCATCCTTAAAATACACCTAAAATCCCACAATATTTCACTACTCCCATCTCTTATCACCTTTATCTAAGGGCTGTCACCCAGACTACAGCCTCATATCTGGACTCCCTGCTTCTTCTCTTGACCCTTGAGAGTATCCTCAAAACAACCAGAATAATCCTGTTAAGGCAGAGATGTCACTCCTTCACTCACACCACATCTAGTGCCTTCCCACATCGTTCAGAATAAAGGTCTGTTTTTCATGTTCTGATGCTGATCCTGTTCTGTCACCCCTCCACAACCCTAGCACTCAGTGTTCTTCAGCTGCAATGACCTCTTTGCTTCTCCAGCACTATGAACATTCAGGGCAGAGACTGCTGTCTGGAAAACTGCCATCATCCTCTAATCTTTCTACATGGCTCACATCACTCTCTGACCCCCGTCAGATCTTATTCAAACATCATCTTCCCACTTGAAGCCTTTGATGGCTACCCAATCCAATTTAAACTATAACCTTTGCCCTTCCTGTTTCCCTCTCTTGCTTTATCATTCACATATTTACTGATTTAATCATTTCCACATATAAGACACACAAGGAAGAATCCTTTGTCCATACTGTGGTTTACTGATATCCTAGCACAAACAACTGTGCCTGGCCCATATTAAAAACCAAACCCAGTACCAACGATTCAATTCTGACTCAACAGCAACCCTACAGGGCAGAGGAGAATTGCCCCATAGAGTTTCCAAGGAGTGACTGGCAGACTCAAACTGCTGCCCTTTTGGTTAGCAGATGCAGCACTTAACCACTATGCTACCAGGGTTTCTGGTCCACAGTAGGCACTCAATAAACACTAACTGAACAGATAAAACACACACCAGTGATCAGATGGCCTCTTTGCTCACCTCTGCCAGGTTTTTTTCTAGCTCTTTGCGTTTATTTACTTCACTTCCCAAATTCTTCTTCTTGAGGTCAAACGCACTTTGAGATTTAGTGTTCACTCGCTGAGCCTCTGCAAGAGTGTCTTCTAAGGCACGGAGCATACCTCCAGTTTCCTGTAATTAAATGTGCCTCATTCAATCACATTACTTAAAATTTGTTGATATTTTTTTCTTACGTGATCTTTATAAGAAATATATCTTTTTAAAAGCTATTTAATTATCCTATTTTAATAAGCCAGAAAGGAAGACAACACTGACTGAATTCTGAAGTTACTTACAGAGCAGTTCAGTATTTTTTTCACACAGAAGTACATTATGCCTTATTTATGTGTTCCTACCTTGTCTTTTCTTTTTTCTAACTCTTCTATTTCATGAGTAAGTCCTTTAATTTTTTTATCATTCTCAGACAACTCTTCTTGAAGCTTTACAATTCTATCTTGCATTTCTTTTAACTCCTCAGCTGAGCGTTCTTTGGTATCTTCAGCCAGCAAAAACTGATAAGCAATATATAAACGACTCAAATGTTCTATTTCTCTCATTACTTTTTGATACTCCAAGTAGGAAGATCTTTCCTAAAAGAGAATTCATCAATAAAGGATTATTCAAAAATTTCCATTTCTGTACAAATTTGGAATGTACTAAACTACAAGTACCACATTTTCCATCCTATGACAATACAGATTTTTTTTATCTTAGGTTAAATGATCATACAATCATAAAATTTGAGGAAACTTTAAAGAACATTAGGAGAACTCTAGTTTCTTTGACAGCATATACCATCTCTAGTGAGCAATCTGTCATCAGCTGCAAACCTGACAGGTGGTGGTTCAAAGCTACCCAGCAGCTCCACCGAAGAAAGGCATTCCATAAAGATGACAACCAAGAAAATTCTACGGAGCAGTTCTCTACCCTGTAACATACAGGATCCCCATGAGCTGGAACCAACTCAATGGTAACATGTTATAGTGAATCCCATGTGGCTATTTCTTCTTATAATCAAGTAGTTGAGATTAACAAATAAATGTGAACATAAGGTTCATAGACCGTTGGTAATACAATGACTATAAAACCAATTTACACACCTATCACCAACACACCATTAAAAGTAACCTGTAGTAGTATTACTAAGATATTTCTACCCAATAGTGATTAATGTGGCTGTTTACATGCATACCCTCACATATCACTAAACTTGATGCCTAAAAGGACCCACTGTGGCAAAGGAACAATTAAAACCTGCTTCACAAATGAAACTGTCAAATGTAGAAATGTGGCGACATCAGGTATGAAACCTAGCAAGCTCCTCATCTAGACGTTAGGTGTTGTCAAGTCAGTTCCAACTCATAACAACGTTATAGGTGAGACTAGAAAGAACTCATACAATTTCCAAGGGAGCCTAGTGGATTCAAACTGCTCCTTTTTGGTTATTAGGCCAACTCTTAACCAGTTTACTACCAGGGTTCCTATTCTCTACTAAAACATGCAGGCAAAGGGGGATTCCTTCAAGATTACAATTTTTCATTTTTCCAAACCTATCAACTTTATGAATTTAAACATTTCCAAGCAGCACCAATTTTATGGAGCATTTAATAAATTCTTAAATGATCTATTTTTTAAAATGTGCTGTGTGTTCATTTTTTCACTATGTAACAAAATGTAAAGAAACACTGCAAAGTTTCATGATGTCCAGCTGCTAAAATGATAAAAACTAGGCTTTTGTTTCAATTCCTTTCACTTATAAAATGCCTTGTCAACAGTAACTATGTAATACTACTTAACTATACCAGAAGTTACTCACCCGATCATCCAGGGTTACTAAGAGTGTCTTATCCTTAAATAATATACCACTCAATTCTAATTGTTCAGGAAAATCTAGACTTGTTTCTCTTACTGAAGTGTTAAAATCCGGTATATGATTATCTGAGATTACATATAGCAGCCTCCAAAACCATTATAACTTAATAGGTATGAAGCATATATTCTCTATAAGCAGAAGGCTGAGCGATGGACTATCAACTCTAACTTCCTATCTCACTGCAGGAAAAAACCTCCCAGATTAGTATATTCTTCATCTCTACACATACGGTCTAAGGATACTTCACTGATTTAGACAGGTATTTTATTTGCTGCCTTCAGATATAGAGTATATACCTCTTTTAATTTTTGAATAGTTGGTGTAATCTCTTCTTCAAGTATCTGGAAAATAAAGAAAAAGAAGTACTGTTAGTATGTAAAGTACCATTAAAATAAAAAGCAGCCCAGATTATAGAAAAATTAAAAACAAAAACAAACAAGCTGTGCCACTGGAGAGCATAGAAAATCCACAAGAAAATTTCACTTCAAAATGTTTTATTATCTATTTAATTACCGTCTTAATTTCTTTCAGCTTAGCTTCCTTTTTTTCTATAGTTTTCTGGGCAGCTATTTTTTTGTATTCATACATCCTGGTTCCAGCCGCTTCTTCTATCATAGACAAAATCTGGAATGACAATTTCACATTTGAAGAATCCAAGACAATTTGTCTCTTCTAAATTTATCTAAGTACATCATTTACAGCCTTGACCTCAGTATGCATTTTAACAAAATAAGAGTCCAAATGA
Organism: Heterohyrax brucei; assembly: GCA_028571685.1. Taxonomy (NCBI): domain Eukaryota; kingdom Metazoa; phylum Chordata; class Mammalia; order Hyracoidea; family Procaviidae; genus Heterohyrax; species Heterohyrax brucei. Next base: position 51,966,131 of record CM053150.1, on the reverse strand, counting down.
AGCACAACTATTAGATTAAAATTCACATACTACCCATGACCCTGCTATTGAAGAAACATTTCTGGACTTCACCCAAATTCTAAAATCACAATTTCTGTTATAGTTTCTCAAGTACATCAGTTTTAAAATTAAATAGTTCTTCTTTTCTTTCAACTCTAAAGAGAATTTTTTTTTTAAGTTAGCACCATTCAGCTTTATTTTAGAAGCACCTACTTAAAATTCATCCAAGTCAAGTTTCGGCCATTTTTTGCCAAAAGAGGAAGCATGATATAGTGTTTACATTCCAGCTGTGGCACATTCTTTAAGAATTTCAGCGAGTAACTTAATCTTCCCTCATTTCAGTTTCTTCATCCAGACAACTGACAGTATCTCAGATGTTGAGGATTAAACAAAATAATCCATGTGAAAAGCACGAATTAACTACAGTGAAACTTGTGATAGCTGGAACTTCACAGGACTATCTTGATTTTGTTTTGCAAGTTTTCAGCCTGGAACAAGCTGTCACGCTATCCCTTTTCTATTGCTCATTACTTGACTTTTCCCTTTCTGACAGGTTTGCACCTTTTGTAGATTTTACTGTTTGTCAGTATTCCTTTTCCAGAAGCTGTCATCAATCCCTACCTTCAAAGGAATTATTTTATCTTTGAAACTACTCTGATTTTTAGGTATTAGGCAAGCCTCAAGTCAGACGTTTTGCCCTGACCTATCATCTAAAGAAAATAAATATGACCTATGTTCAATCCACACTGGTATTAATTATCAGTCTTATTAGCTTCTTTCAATAGAAGTAAATAAAAAGGCTTCATTCTTGCATCAAATATTCATACCTTTCCCCATGAGTCAGACCTGACTCAAAGGCACTGGCACTGGGATAGCAACTAATAAATTTTCTCTCCTATGCATCTCGAATGGTACTATCTAGCTGCAATTTTGCACCAAACTGAGAAAACAGCCACTCAAATCTTTTTTTACAGGGTTTCATTGTCCCATGGAACACTGGTTGAGAAATGCTACTTTACACTGAAAATTTCTTCTACTTTAATATAGGCATAGGACCAAATATAACAGAAACCTTTTACTAATGATTCTCAAAAATAAACAATGTTTCCAAGAAACAAAGAAATTAGGTTTAGAAAACTGACAGCTTAGAAGATTAAAATGATATTTATAATTTCTATTTTTACTGTTTACAAATAGTATTCTTACCTCTGGAGGTTTCATATTTAATACTTTTGTAATTCGACCCTGTAAATAAAATGTTGAAGTTACTACAATGATGACAAATTACATCAGATGTAACCTACAGGCCTGAGCGTTTCTCTTCAGTAAAGTAGTATGTACCCTAATACATGGATCACAAAACGTTTAGGCCTGTTGTTGTCATGAGTTAAGGGCCTATTCAACAACAGCTATCAATAGCAACGACATCTTAATACATTAATTTTGGGGGAAAGTCCTTTCTCTTACCCACATGAGAAGATGTTTACGTTACTTGGTTTGAAACCAATGCTATCTTACAATTTTAGAATTTTAGCATTGCTATTTACTTTTTCACTGACAGTGATGCAAATCAACTGATACAAAGTTATTAAACAATACAATTTATTAAATAATACAATGTTAACTGAGGCCTGCTTTTTTAGTAAATATCGATGCAGAAACATCCTATTTTAAAAGACACATAAATAAAAACAGGCATATAGATGAATTTAAGTATAATTACTGAACATTTCTTAACTTCTTAGAATGAAGGGTCCTCCAAGAAATACACGACATACCTTTAGACCTCACATAAAAGAACATTTTTAACTTCAGTTAGGAAAGCACTGAACTCATTCATTACACACATCTCCCCCAATAACACATCCAGCTGTCAGACTCATATTACTTAGGATTTAGATTCATTTGAAGTAAATTTTCAGCTTCAAAGCTGTTAAACAGTGAAATCATTTTTCTTTGGCTCAATCATCCCACCGACAATGCTGTGACTTTTTCAAAGGGTGGCTGGTTAAGTGAGATTATGTAAAGTATATCAGAGCTTACTTTCATCTGTGTAAGAAAAGCACACTTGAAATATTAAGGCATTTTAATTTAATAGTTTAAAAGAATGAGACTCTTAAAAAAATACAGTGAGTACGTACTGTTCTTATAACAAGAAAATAAAAGTCAAGCAAAGTTAGCTCCAGACATTTCTCAAAATTACATCAACTCAAATAAATAAACCATCTTTATTACCAGGGGCCCAGACATCAGCATATTAGTAAAATCCAACAAAGAACCTCTCTAACTGTAATGACTTAAAAATAAAACATGTCAAGCCCACTGTAAAGCACATGTAAAAACCACAAACAAAATACCTGCATGATGAGAAAGTGAGGATTGTTAACATTAAGGCCAACAGAACAGAAGAGATCTTGTACTCTGGTGTTGTTTGCATTTACTCCGTTGATTAAATATTTATTTCTGCCACCAATAACCACCTAAAAAAAGGAAGTATTTTAAGATATAAATGTACACACATCTTATGCCAAGGTGATATATTTGCAAGTACATTAACTTTCATTTAACTGTTCTGTCCAACAGTACACAAAACTAAGTCTAAGTAAGCAGTGGAAAAAACGCAGCATGGTCAAAATGAATACTAAGTCAAGACAACTGGCTTCTAATCCAGGAATTTTTGCTAAGAAGATACATGATAATAGACAGGTCTCCATCCACCCCTGCACTGAACTCTAGGTCTGTAAGGTGACTTATGGCTTTATCCTTCCCAGAACGCGTGAAACATTTTTCATGCCTGGTAACCAGCTTCCAGCCATTTTTCCATACTTGGAGGCAACTCCTCTTGCTTCATTTTTCAATTTTTAAAACAAAAAGAGATGAAATAACAAAAACTAAAGGCAAGTGGACTGATAGCAATCCTGGACAAGATTCTAAAAGGAATTAATAGACATGACTTGTGACCGCTTAGGCAAAACAAAAAAAAAAGTAATCAACAGCCTTCAGCATGGATTCATTAAAAATGCATCATGCGGGATGCTACTTTATTCATACTTCGAGTATGGTGCTTACATTATCATTTACTGGATTTTACTATCTCACCGACCACATTTTGAGATCCTAAAAGGCAAGATCTGTTACTCCTTCATCTTTCTATCTGTATACCCTGGTGCACTCAAGAATCCTCAAATATAGCAAAATGTTAGTTTCATTTCTTTTTCCTCACTGGATTGTTAGGCTGGTAGTTCGTTTATCAACATATTTAGGCAAAAGACCCTTGTATAAGCAAATTAACTTGATACAGTCTTCATTATCTAGTTTTGGCCATGATATAGGCCAAATGAGTACAAGAACAATTAGGCAAATTAGAAGACATAGTGGCAATGCCTAAAGAGTGACAAACAGTAAGAATCCTGTCCCAACCTAGCTCATATTTTTTTTAAATCGCTGCCTCTGATTAAAACAGAGGGAAAAAAAATCTGTGACATCATGCTAAAATGGAAAGTAAACAGATATTAACCAAACTATAAATAAATACAACTGTGACAAGCTGAAACACGGTCTGAATATAAGAAAAAAATTTTAAAGGACAACCATACGATCCCACATTAGTTTCAAAAACTGCAGATATAAATATGGTAGTAACATGGTTTAGTACCAAGTGCACAAAGAAATTAAAAGTGGTTTTTATGAATCTGTAACGCATTATCAACTCTCCAATACCACACTGGGAAGTAGCGGTAGAGTACCTAAAAAGAAAGAAGTGACAATTTGACTCAATCCTGTTCTAACATGACAAACACTGGTATATACTCCACACTTGATTTAAAGCACCATGCACTGAAATGCCACCCCCCCCCACCCCCGCCCCGGTGCTGAGCATATCCAGAGTGGTCAGGCAAGTGAAGAAAATGAAAACAATTAAGAATCAATTAAAAAAACTGGAGAGATTTAGCTTAGAATACACTTAAGACTTAAATGTTCGCATCTGATATAAATTAGATATGCTCTTGGTGCTCTCAAAGATTTAGATTAATGTATAAGACTATTAGGAAGCAGACTCTGGCCAATTTATAAAAACCCTGTTTTACTTATAGCTGTCTTAATGGAATGGATAACCCTTGAGGACAGCAAGATTTCTGGTACTGGAGGTGTTCCAGCACAGACAGAGAAAGTGCATGTATGGCTCAATATTCAAGTATGCTAGAGTGTTCATAGTGTTTATACTGAATGGATAACATCAGATCCCTTTTAACTCTCCCAGTTAATGGTGAACTTTGCAAGACCCAAGTTTTGATACCAAAGTTTTGTTATCATTAAATGGGGTCAAAACCGTGCTTGAGGACTGAGCCAGAATTTGAGGTGTCAATTTCACTTGTGACTTTTCTTTACACCCCAAACTTTTTATAAAACCATACTGCCAAAAAGGGTATCAAATGTTACAGGTGACTCACCTGCCTTGTTATGGTGATTTCATCATGCACCTCGAATCCCAAAGGACTTTGCTTTTTGTCAGAATTATCAAAGGTGATTGACACTGAGGCTTTGGTTATACCAGCCTGCCCATTCTTGTAAACTAAATCTTGTAAATTAGAAGCTCGAACCTGAAATTGGAAAACAAAATGTCAATTACAAAACCCCACACAGCACAAAGTAGCACTCAGTATGTATTTCTTGCTTTGGGAAAACCCACCTACACTGTATCAATTAAGGCATCAAGGTTAAGTAGTTGCATCTATTGGCAAAGACAAAGGGCAACCTACAATGGACATCTTTCTGTTTAGGACTTCGTCAATCATGAATTGGTTTTCCATTGCTTCCTAGCAAAAGTCCATCAGTCAGATTTAAGAGAAGACACTGCCTAAGCAATCTGCTATTCATTTACTCTCCTTGGTAGTAGGTTCTCTACCATTACAGTGCAGGAGGAAAAACAGACTCTGGAATGAGACTGCCTCAAGAAAGAACATCTGATTGTGAGTGTATTACTGAATGTCATTAACAGGATAAATCTTAAGCAGATGTCTAATCCAAGGTTTCTATTTTCTTATCTTAAAAAAGTGGATAGTAGGGTCACCATGAGTCAGATCTGACTCCAGGGCACTTGGATAGTACTCTCCATCATAAAGGGCTGCAGTGAGGTGTAAGATAATTCACATAAGGACAAAACACAGAACTTAAATGTTAAAACCAAAAAAAAAAAAAAAAAAAGGCAAAACAGAACAGTAACAATGTCTAAGTTCAATGAAGGCTTCCTCACCAACGTAAATTCACACAAATCAAGTTTACACTTTACCTGAGACAGGTTGGAGATGCCCAGCAAAAAGCAAATAGAATCCAAAATGTTGGATTTTCCACTACCATTTAAACCAGTGATAGCATTGAAGAGGGGGTCAAAACCATTGACTTCAGTCCTCTGTGCATAGGACTTGAATCCTTCCAGAATTATTGACTTAATATGCATTTTTACTAATGCTTTGGACCAGTAAACCTGTTAGGCTCAAACAGACCTTTGCTAGGTACAAAACAGAAAGAACGTAAGTCGAATGCAAACCTGTACTGACATGGTATGTGAAAGACTAAAACACAGGAATGATAGCACACAAAAAAATTAAACAGCACTTGCCAAACTATCTCCCACGTAGACGTATCTTCCCTTATGTAAAATCATCATAGAATTAACCACGATCTAGAAGTTAACTAAACCAGTCAGAAACTCAATTCCCTTAGAATTTCTGTCGGGCCTGCCTTCCCCCTTCTTTATATTCTAGCCGAACTGGACTACTGATCATTTTTTACACCCTTTGCCTCTAAAGTACCTCTCTCCTCCCAACAATACTAGCAGGGCACTCTACCGTACTCGCTTATTTACTCAGATTCTTTCTGCCATTCCTACGTAAAATTCCATTTCTACTCCCCTTTTCACCCCGTCCTGTTTCCTTCCTCGCACTTGAGAGTGATGTTAAACCGCATTTGTCTCTTTCATCCATTACAATGTTAAGTTCTCGTAGGAACTTCGTTTACATCCACTGCTGTATCGCCGAATAGTAACTGATTCTGAGAACTGCTAAATACTAAATAAACCTCGCATGTTCTCTACGAGCTTGCTATTTACAAGGGCTGTAATGTCGCCTCGCCAAGCTTTCCGGTCAACACTTCTCATTCCACCGCAAAGCCTAATTTCCATGAGACCCCTACATTCGCTGCTACTCATTCTCCCATCCCCGTCTCCCGCCAGGAACGCCAGGCCCAACCAGCCGCACGCACGCACCGGCCTCCTCGCTGCCTCAGGCCGCAGGGACTACAAGGGTCCAGACGCGTCCCCCAGGCCAAAGGGTTTAATTTGGAGTCGAATTTGCCCAGCCTCAGGCGCTAAGATGCAAACCCTGCCATAACAGCTCCAACAGCCGCGAAGCCACTAGCACAGGTGCCGGAACTATTTATTCCTTTGAATTTCGGCGCGAGCAAAGGACCCTATTTCCACAGCCTATTTCCTCTGTTGGCGCCTAGAAGTTGCCTGATTTTCTGGTTCTATCGTCTCTCTACAATCGAGCGATCAAAATGCCAGGGAGATGGGAAAGAAAGTTTTGGCAATGACAGTTCCGGGTATAGAGCAACGCGGTCCCCCCCCCCGGCTCAAGGACTAAGTGTTCTGTACTGATGTGGGGGTCCGGCACACTTCGGACAGACCCAGGCCTCAACCTAGGGGCCTCGAGCCTCGCCAGCCTCGCCCCGCCCCAGGCCCCGCCTCCTGCGGGCTCGCCCTGGAAGGTCCACCTCCTCGAGGGCCTTGGGGGAGGGGAAGGGGCTGGCTGAAGTTGTCGCGGAACGCGGAGGTGGGCAGGCTGGGACCTCAGAAGCTTTATGCCTGCATCCGAATCTCTCTGATGCCTCAGAAATAGAAGATGCGCTTTGTTGGGACTGTGTAGGCCAGGCGCGGGGCTTCTGAGGACGCTGGATCGCGTTTTGGCTCCTCCTCTCACCGGGTTCCGACGGGGAGGGCTTTTACGTCTGTTTTCATATCCGGAAGAGGCAGTGATAATCGCAGCCTATGACTGTCCTGGGGTCTGTGGGGCGGGCAAGTAGGTGATTGACGTTACTAGTAGTCGTAGTTAACCAAAGTGGTTAACAAAGGGACCTTGCTTGACAAGCTGTGTGTAATAATGTACTGTGGCAGAACTTTCTTGGGGGGGGATTACAGGGAATTTTTCTGGAAACTTTTTACTGTGGCAAGTATCTATTGATCTCTGAATGCCAAGTTGTGTACCAAGTGCTTTTTAAAATTCTCATAGCAACCTTATAAAATTCTTCCGTAGTGATTTCATTTTACATAGGTAACTTGAGTCACATAATGTTTGGAGCAACTTCTCCAACTAGTAACAGAGTGTAGAAGACAGAATTTTCTAGGCTGGCTGACTCCTGAGCGCTTGATGTTAAATATTATGTACAGTAAGTTGGCATCGACTCGACGGGTCAAGGGTTTTTTGGATGTTGGTTACGGGTACCTGTACAAAATCCATCCCTGTCGGTAACTGGCTCTGCGAGTATTGGTTTTTAAAGGGAGCCCCGGTGGCGAAGTGGTTAAGTGCTGGGCTGCTAACAGGAAGGTGGATGGTTGGAATCCACCAGATTATCCTGAAGAAAGCTGTGGCAGTCTGCGTAGATTTACAACCTTGGAAACCCCAGAGGCTCGTTGTACTTGGTAGCGTCACTATGAGCTGGACTCAACTCTGAGGCAGTGGTTGCTGTCTTTTAAAAAATAAAAATTTAGTTTACTCGCAGTTGAGCATGTTAATACTAATGAGTTAGCAGAACTTAGTAGAGAGTGGAGTTTAGCTCCAGAGTGGGTATGGTGCTTTCCTAGGTAACCAGTGTCTTCTTTTAGGGCATTTATTTAAAGCTGCATTTTACCTTTCGGAATGCTTTGCAGTCGTCTGCACTAGTCTTAAACTACCAAGAATGGGCCCGTATTTGAAATACTTAGTCTCCTCCAGAGAGTAGAATAAGTTTTGTGGTTTGATTGTTTAAGAAAGAATTCATTTATTTGCTCTCAGATGCTCCCTCGTTCTGTGAGATCAATCACAGGTAGTAATCTAACATCAAGCTATTTAAGCATTTTTGTCTGCCATGTTTCCTGTACTCAGGACGTTCCAGTTATTCATGTGCAGTGTTTCTATCAAATGTTGTGTATTTTCTTTGAGCTGCATCCCCTTGCTTTCATCCCTTTGTGAGTAAAGAATTTTAATTTGCCAGCAGCTCAAATTGTGAAGTAAACTATTCCATGTAGTGAAAATAGTTTTAAAACAGACTTTATTATCCCTGCTCTAACTTTAACAGATAAATAGTGATATAATGAAATCAAATGGATGAAAACTTGAATCCACATATGCTTCTGAGTGGTTATAAGCACATACAGTTTAATTTCTATTAAGATTTATTGAAACAAAAACTGCTTACAAAAGAAGAGATCTGTATGATTTTTAGTTTAATGTGTGCCACAAACGCTAAGGGATTTCTGTTGAATATAGCACAGATAGATTTTGGAAATTCACCCATGGCTGACTTAAAACTCACATTCCATTGTGAAATAGAAAAGAACAAGGTTAAAGTGTCAGGTACCCTGAATTTGGAAAGGTGAGGGCTGGAAACAATGATGGTAAGGTAGATGACCACTGTTCTTGTTTTTTTACCATGGATCAAAAGCTTTTAAAAGCTCTGGCAACAGCAGGCAGTGTCTAAACCAAGCAGAAATCTGGGAAATTGGAGAAGTCTTAGACCTTATGTGGAAGGTAGCAGCAGCAGCACCATTGAAAACACAGGAATCTGTAAGGCAACTTCTAGATGATTGGGACCTAAGTGAACCCCCACCCCTGAATTTAGACAGAAGCAGGAGTGAAATTAGCTTCACAGGAGAAATAGGGAAAATGTGACTCATCTTATTCGGATGTTAATTTGGGTTAAAGGGAATAAATTGATAATGACAGGACTTGTAAAACTGTGTTGAGAAGCAGCACATTTGGAATCTTTACCACGATAATATTTGAACACAAACTCTGGTAGTGCCATGGTTAAATATTCTGCTGCTAACTCATGGTCTGCAGTTAGAACCCATTCACTCTGTGGGAAAAGATGTGACAATTCACTTCCAGCTTTGGGAATCTTATGGACCAGTTCTGTAAGGTTGTTCTGAGTTGGAATCAACTTGATGGCAATGGATTTTTTTTTTTTTTGATTATTTGAATTGTCATGCACTGAGTATAACTTGTCTGATGAACTTGGGGAAAAACACAGCTGAACATAATTTAAAATGGGTAAGAGAAAAGTAGGGAGTCTATTAACATGTTGAATCTGATGAGAGCCGTTTTAATTTCAATGACAGTAATTATTTTCCATACCAGGTGTTCTGCTTGGTTCTTTGTTCTATCTTCCTACATCGTTACACTTTGTTATTTTAGCTCTTCAATCTTTTTAACTGTCTTTTCTTTTAGATCTATTATTTCTAGGTACAGAGTTTCTGAGTCTTCTGTTTATAACATTTGCTGACTTCCCCTTAACAGTGATTTATGTCCTCATGTGGTGTTCTTGTCCAGTGAGGTGGTTTCATTTATGGGAGTCTCTTGTGGCCTGAGTTATGAAAGAGTCCCTCCGGAGTAGTTATGCATTTGCTTCTATTAGGGTTCTTTGGCTGTCAGAGATCCTGGAACATTTTTAAAAGATAATTTCCCAGCTGGTGATTACTGAATTACCATGATGTTGTAAGTTTAGGTCCAGTTGCAGACCTGGGGTTTTCATTTCCCACAGATGCCTTTTTGTTTTATCTCCCCATCTCACAAGCCCCAGGTGAAGAGCACACTTCCTTGCCCCTTCTTTTAGACTGGTAGATGGAGTATTTCCAGACTCAGTGGCTAGTTCTAGATTGTATTTAAAGGCCTTGTTCCAGCTTCTCTCCCTCACAGAAGCTCAGGCCTTGTACCTGAGCGTTAAAAAACACCAGCTTGTGGCACATAAGGCCTATGGATCAAATATAAAATGTTGGAGGGCAGCCGTCATGTCTGTTCCTACTTTCTGCTCTTCAACTTTCCAGTTTGTGTCAGGACACCAGGAATTTTCCTTCTTTTTGTCTTTGTTTTGTTTTGCTCTGTTGTGTTTTTGTAGTCAGCCGTGTTGGAGGAGTCATCTTCATACACTTTTCATAAAGAACATCAGCCAAGCCTTGTTCCGACAAGCCTTGCTTTCAGATTTTTCCATTTCGTATTCAGAGTTAAAAAAGTTTCTGTCAACTCAACACTGAGTCACGGAGACCCCATGTGTGTCAGGGTAGAACCGTGCTCCATAGAGCTTTAAGAGCTGGATTTTTTTTTTTTTGGTCTGAAAGTCAGTGTCCAGTCCTTTTTTCTGAGGCTTCTTTGGGTAAACTCAAACTTAACAACCTGTTGATATACTCAGTCTGCTTTTCCAGACTCACCTTCTTTTATTCCTTCCTTCCTTTATTTACTATGTTTTCTTTTGTGCACTACTGCCCCAATTTATTTGAATAATTTATTTGAATTTTTAATTTGAATAATTTAGTTATTCAAATAATTAAAAACAAACAAACAAACAGTGCCATCAAGTTGATTCCAACTCAGGGCAGCCTTATAGAACTGCTCCATAAGGTTCCCAAAGCTGGAAGTGTCCATAACTGAGTGAAGAAGACGTATATAAAGACATTAGGAAGAGTAGTGAAGGACATCTCTAAATAAAATAGATGACACAGGCAAATGCGTATAAAGTAATTATATGAGCCAAGGGTAGGAGGAGGAGCCCTGGTGGCACAATGGTTAAACCACACAGCTGCTAACTAAAAGGTTGGCAGTTTGAACCTACCAGCCATTCCTTGGGAGAAAGATGCGGAAGTAGCAAGATTTCAGGTGAGAGATGCACAGATGCCAGATTATGTAGCATTCAATTTGGCACCGGAAATGTGATGTTTTCTTCATCTCTATTTCTTTTCACATGCTGAAATCTTTACTTAAAATGCTCATCCCTTCTCTGCATCCTCCCACGTCTGTTTTTATTATGTTTCAAAACCAAAATCAATTCTCTTGTAATCCCTTAACCTTTAATCCAAATGTTTCTTCTGACCGCTGTTAACACCTTTGTGCTGTATGTCCATCAGCAGATAGCATTGAGTAGCCACTTAATAAATATTGGTTGACTGTCTGTAACTTTTGTTGTTAGCTGCTGTCAAGACCACTTGGACACATCATGGTGAACCAATGCGGGATAGAACAAAATACTGCTTATTCCTCTACATCCCTGCAATCATTAGCAAATTGGGTTCTTGTGATCCATAGGATTTTCACTGGCTGATTTTTGGAAGTAGATTGCAGGCCTTTATTCCTAGTCCATCTTAGTTTTAAAAGATGAGCTAAAACCTGTTCAGCAGTATAGCAACACACAGATCTATTGCTATGAACTAAATACCCATTCAGATGAATTTATAAAACAAAAGCTTTTATAACTAAAAGCTTAATTCAGCCCTTCATATTTTAGATGAAAAAAACAATGCTTGCAACTTAAGTTTTTCACATTTCTGCTATTCAGGGACTAAAAATAAGCTTTTGTTTCAGACTTAGCTTGAGTGGTCTTACTTGTGATTTATTATTACTAGTAAGTAACTTTGTTGCTTGAAATATTGACGTATGCTTGTGTCTTGGCAAGTTCCAAAAATTATCACTAAGCTACCTTATGTAATACAATTCTCTTATTTTTATCTCTGTTTACAGATCAAGAAAATGGCACTTGGAACTAGACTTGGATCATAGAGCAGAACTGGGACTGAAATCCATCCATTCATACTTAATGAAGAAGCATTGTTCCATTAGTGATAAATGCTATAATAGGCTAAAAGATATATCTGTGGATGTTTGTAAAATGCAGATTAGAGTTAACTTAAAAGATGTGGAACAGCTGGAGGAAAGGTCCTTAATAGTGCTGAGCACTGGCATATGTATGTATTGAAATGTTGCCAAAAATTCTACTTGGAAAACTAAATTAGAGTCATTTTCATTTTGTATATTTTTTATTAATGGAATCTAGAAGTGTAATAGCAAGTGAGAATTTTTCTGCAAAAGGCAATCAAATTAGTTGAACTCATGAAAATCATAAGCTATAATTCAGCATTTTATGTCTAGAAAAAATAAGACTGGGCTCATGCTGTTTAAGAAGGTAAGGAAATTTGACAGAACATAGGGATTTACAGCAGGTTTATGACAAAGAGTCATCCTAACTGAAAGTTTAACTATAAATTACAGGTCAAGCTGTACAATGTGTTTCATTTTAGGGGAAAATCTTTGGGGAGAGAGAATTTGCTTGTTTAAAGAGGCAACAGAAAGCAAATTGAGAACAGATTGCATTTTCAGTCCTTTCTTTTAAAATTTCAAACTAAGTCAAATTGCCCCTGAGTTCCTAACAATTGCTGTTGTGAAGTTTCCATGTTATACTTTGTTATTCTCTCCCTCTGTTCCAGAGTTATTGTATTTGACAGTAACAAAACGACATAGGCAGCATAGCTACTAATAAACTAATATGGGCACTAGAGACAGATGTTCTCGGTATTTCTAGAATCACGGTGTCCTGTCATTTTAGGCTGGCCTACATAAAATCAGAAAGTTTTGCAGATGGAAGACCCCTTGAAAAGAATCATAGGCACTTAATTTGCAAGTGGGGACATTAAGGTTTTGGTGATTTTCTTAAATTTACTCTTTAGCTCAAGTAATCTGAGGTCAAATGAGAAAATAAGATTTGCATACAAATTTTGATTTAAAGCCTAAAACAATTATTTATTTGTAAAATAAAAATTAAAGCAGTTTGCCTATAGAGGGAGGATTTCTGGTTGGAAGAGGGCAGTTTGGCTGATAGGTCAGACTTTTATTCTCTGACAGTTCCTTTTTCTTAGAGAAAGCCCTAAATAATTAACATTTGTTTGCAGAAACAAGGCCAAGCCAAGGCTGAAACATTTAATCAATTCTTTACTAACATTTCAGGAATAGCAGTGGGGAAAAAATCAGGAGAACATGGTGGAGAGAGAAGAGAATCTGGCTTACACAATATGACATGCATTATGTGGGTTTAGTGTCATGTGTGACCCCAGAGAAACAAAAAGCTAATGGCACCTGAAGTGTCCCTGTCTTCATTCCTCATCTCACCTACTCCTCTGCTGTCCCCAGGATGCATACTTGCTATCTCTCATCTTAGTTTCTCTGTGCCCCAGGTTTGAAGAGGAGCTTTACAGGCATCCACTTAGAAGGCCTTTTCCTCACAGAAGGCAAATTTGTAACACAGGTTTGATGCAAAGCCAGGCCAAGTGCCGTCGAGTCGGATCCGACTCATGCAAAGTGCCAAGAAAATTCACAAGAAGGAAAGATCATGGCAAGGAACACCAGCAGTAAAAAACTTCTAGGAGACGTTTCCTAGATACTATTTGAGCTGAATTCATAACAGTGAATATGCTTTAGATAGTTGGAGGTAGGAAAGCAGTAATCTAAATGGACAGATAATTATGGACAAAACTAAGAGGCAATGGCTTAAACAGAAGATAGCCTGGGGCCAGTCTGCCAGTGATTTGATTAGAATTTTAGTTGAAACATTAAGGACTATAACACTGTTTTAGTGGACACTGTATTGCCCCACTTAGAAGGCCCCTTCAGGACACAGGCACAGGTTCCTGTATTTGCAGAGTGTTGGCTGCTGATGGGAAACCCTGCTGGTGTAGTGGTTAAGTGCTATGGCTGCTATCCAAGAGGCTGGCAGTTCACATTGGCCTGATGCTCCTTGGAAATGGTGAAGCAGTTCTACTCTGTCCTATAGGGTTACTATAAGTTGGAATCGTTTTGATGGCAATGGATTTTGGTTTGGGGGCTACTGATGGCTGGTCTCACAGTTAAACCCCTTTCGTAGGCCATCGCATCTGAGCCAAGTTGCCTTCCTGAAGAAGATTACAATTCTCTGACCACCCATATCCGATCACTGGTTCATGCAGGGATACAAAAGCCCTACCCCATTCTTTTTCAACTGGGACAACTTAGTATAAAGGGGATATATACATATCTCTGTATGCCATTAGCTGAGGCCTTTGTTGTATCTTGAGCCCTGGTGGTACAATGGTTAAGAGCATGGCTGTAACCAAAATATTGACAGTTTGAATCTACTAGCTGTTCCCTGGAAGCTCTGTGGGGCATTTCTACTCTGTCCTGTGGGATTACTATGAGTCAGAATCATCTCTATGACAGTGGGTTGTGGAGGATGTGTTGCAGTTCATCTTCTCCCTCTGGCCAGTTCTGTTTTTTGCTGTCCTATAGGTGTTCTGGACAACACTCGCCAGTAAACTTTCTGTGTGCAAATTGCTGTCTCGGAGTCAGTTTTCTGGGGAATCCATCTGAGACAAACTCAAATGAAATTGGAGACACTATGACATTTTCATTTGCCCACTCCACTTAGCCACCAACTTGTCTGGCACTTTTATTTAGCATCTCCACTTGTTGTGATATACGTAAAGAAGCTGTAAAGAGAAGCTGCAGAGGGATTTTCTCAGTAGTTCCTGTAAGTTAATGTGTGACTTCTGTCAGAGCCTAGGTGAAGAAGGTCTGGGATTTTCAGTGAAAGGTAAAAGGCAAGTAAAAAGTCAATTCTATAATTAATCCTGGCTATTTGAATTTTCCCTCTTAAAAGAGAAGGCTTTTCACCTGTTTCAGTATCACTGCAGTCACAGTTCAGCACAGCTTTTTCCCGGGGGCTCAGAAGTACTATCTCAAAATGTACCTGGGAGGGACTGGGATATTTGGAAGGCTGAGTGAAAATGTGGTGTTATAGTGGTTAAATGCTTCAACTGCTAACCAAAAGGTAAGCAGTCTGAATCCACCAAGTGCTCCTGAGAAACTCTATCAAGTAGTTCTGCTCTGTCTGTAGGGTTGCTATGAGTCCAAATTGACTCCACAGCAGTGAGTTTGGTTTAGTTTTTGCACTAATGAAGGCTAGGTGAAAAACCTTGGAACCTAAAAAATAAAAAAAAGGTTGAACTAGTAGTTCAATTTTCAATTAAAAAGAAACAGTGGTAAATAGTCACTGGCTCTTTAGTATCTTTCCAAACATTACCTGTTTCAGATTTTATATTTTTCTGTTGTATAAACTTGTATCTGGTACCTTGTATTTACAAAGTTCTGTGGTGGTTACTCTTGGGACACTAATATAAAGAATCACTGGACTGTTTCTTTTCTCTTTTTTAAGGAGTTTTATTGAGGAAGAATACAACTTAAAAACAAACAATAAAAACCCCATTGCCATCGAGTCGATTCTGCCTCATAGTGACCCTATAGGTCAGAATAGAACTGTTCCGTAGAATTCCAAAATGTTCCATAGAATTCCGGAGAGCACCTGTCTGATTCAAACTATCAACCTCTTGGTTAGTAGAGTTAGCAAGTAACCACTACACGCTGGGTTAAAAATCTAAGCTCCCCAGAGTTCAAGTGAGGAGACAGATATGTGTATATATAGAAAACAAAGGAAATTACTGATTGTAGTTACTGATTGTAGACGAGATCAACTTCAGCTTGAAGCCCTTTGGAATGTCATGTAGCCTACTTGGTGAGGAAAGAGTGAGTTATCAGCTAGGTGAGTGGTGCCAGCTGGTTCAGTATGTATGACTGTAGTTGATTACACATGGCCATTGTATCCCTGGTGGCACACTGTTTAAGAGCTCAGCTGCCACCCAAAGGGCAGGAATTCAGTTCCACTAGCTGCTGCTTGGAAACCCTGTGTAGCAGTTCTACTCTGTCCTGTAGGGTTGCTGTTAGTTGGGACTGACTAGACAGCAGTGTTTTTTGTTTTCTTCCTAAATGGTTTATGTCCTGACCTTCTGTTTCCCGGAATGCAGGTTGACCCAACCTTTTTTTTTTTTAAGTATTTAAATCTCTTAACTAACTCCTTTTGTAAAAATCTATGCTAAAAGAAAAATCAGAAATGTGCACAAAGATTTACATCTTTACTTGAAAATACATCAAAATGGTTGTTATTTGTAGGTAATGATATTAAGATTAATCTTATTTTCTTCCATATATGTATATGTATACACACATACACATATATAAATTATGATTTAGGTGAGAGTTTACAGAAGAAATTCATTTCTCATTAAACAGTTAACACACAAATTGCTTTGTGATGTTAGTTACAAACATTGAAATGTGTCAACACTCTCCCTTTGTCCCAGTTTCCCTATTTCCTTTTGTCCAGTTTTCCTGCCCTTCCTGCCTCTCATCTTTGTTTTGGGCCTAGTATGCCCCTTTCTCTCATATACATGATTGAACTACGAAGCACATTTCTCACGTGTGTTATTAGTGGCCCTGTAATCTACTAGGTGCTCCCTGGAAACTCTGTGGGGCAGTTCTACCCTTTCCTGCATGGTCACTAAGAGTCAAAAGTGAGTCAATGGCAATGGGTTATAGACCTGCCTGTCTAATCTTTGGCTGAAAGATGAACCTCAGGAGTGACTTCAATACTGAGCTGAAAGGGTGTCTGGAACTGTACTCTCAGGGCGATTGTGTCCGTAAAGAATTAGTATTTAGTTTCAGAGACTGGTATGCATAGTATACATGGGAAAACATTTCTGTGTCTGAAGCTGAAGGGAAAAAGTTGTGCCTTCTACAATTATATCTGCTTGGAAACATCTTTTAGATCTAAACTATTGAGAAAACCTAGACAAGGGAAAAGAATGTTAGGAATTTTGTAAAAATTCACTTCTTGATTTCCATTTCCCCCCTCTCATTTAAGTCCTTCTGTTTACATTTTTTAAGTTTTTATCCATAGATAATGTCGTTAAATTTCATGTTTTTAGGCTAAATAATTATGAACCAAGAGTTAATATCACTACTTTTGAGAGTAGGGACTATGCTTTTTTTTTTTAATTTTAATTTTTATTTAACATAACTGAGTGAAAAATGTACATTCACATATAACTTTACATGCCCCCCTATATGCAGCTTCCACTGCTCTCCCTGTCCGGTCACTGCACACTATTCCTCTCTGCTCCATACATGTCTCATCCTCCCAACAGTCTCCTTTCCCCTCCTCTCCGTCCACTCCCTTTCCTCCAGCCAGAGGTCAGCAAGATGATATCCTATAGATGTATAGAACCATAAAGTGCTTCCAATGTATGGTTACTCTGCATTGCCAAGTCCAATCCATTCCTGTCCAAAGAGTGGACCTTTGTTATAATTTATGGGAAAGGGCAGCATCAGGGCAGGGGGCCATGCTCTCAGAGGAACCCCAAAACCGCTGGACCATCAATTGAGGTCTTTTAGTGGAGATCTCATGATGCACCTCTTTTTATTCTTGTGTTGCCAGTGAGGCTCCTCTCTGAGCTCCATGGTAGCTATCACTGGTGGTGGCTGGGCACCATCCGGTTCTTCCGGTCCCAAGTCGATGTAGGTACCCACTCTTGTGGGTCTCTCTGTCTTCTCGGTTGTCTTTACCGCATGCCATTTTGACCCTCGGTGAGCGTCCGTTCCTGCTGAGTTGGGACCATTTGCTGTGTCCTCGGATGGCAGCTTGGCAGCTTTTAAGACCCCAGACACCACTCACCAATGTGGGGTGCAGAGAGCTCTCTTAGCAAAATGCTAGTTGTGCCAATTGGCCTGGAATTCGCCTAAGAGCATGGTCCCCCGCTCCCCGCCCCAGCTACTCTATCCTTGGGGTCTATGCTTTTTTAGTATTCTGTAAGGGCCATTCCAAGCTAATGACAATTTATGGTGATAATTGTAAAAAATTGTATTTCTGTAGCCTCATAGTTTATAAATTTATATCTACTATTCATGTTATCTCCATAACAGTTTGCTGACATAAACACTAAGCCGTCGAGTTGATTCTGACTCATAGTAGAACTGCTCCATAGAGTTTCCAAGGAAGGCCGTGTGGATATGAACTATTGACTTTTTGGTTGGCAGATGGAGCACTTAACCGCAACACCACCGGGGGTTCCTAGAGGCAAATATAGAAGGTTTTAATTAAATTACTGCATACTATAGATAGAGAAAACTGAGACTGAGATAAAGAACATGGTTTAGTGCTTGTTACGGTTATCTATAGCAAGAAATGAGCCACAGTAATACAATGACTCCTTCTTTCCCTCATTTTCCCCTCTCTCCCTTCCTTTGGAAACTCTGTGGGGTAGTTCTTGTTCTGTGCTGTAGGGTTGCTATGTATCAGAATAAATTTGATGATTTTTTTTTGTTGTTTTTGGATTTTAAGGTCATACTTTATGTATCATGCTTTTTTTCTGATTCATAATGTGTATACTATGGTAATGTAGTAGTTAAAAGCTACAGGTGCTAACCAAAAGACTGGCAGTTCAAATCCACCAGGCACTCCTTGGAAACTCTATGGGCAATTTTGCTGTGTCCTATGGGGTTGCTATGAGTCTCAGTCAACTAGATAGCAACAGGTTTGGTTTTTTGGTTTGGTTTTAATGTATCTATAGAGCCCTGGTAGTGCAGCAGTTAGGTGCTTGTCTGTTAACTAGAAAGTCACCACTTCAAATCCACGAACCACTCCTTGGAAAGCCTATTGGGCAGTTATGATATGTCCTGTAGGGTTGCTATGAGTTAGAAGTGACTCAACAGCAACTTTTTTTTAATGTACATATGAACATATAAATTGAGACTAAACTGTAGTTGAATGTGTTATTCAAATGCTTCCACCGAACTAATTGTTCCAGGAAATTACTGGTTATTTATATGCCTATAACTAGCAGGATGCCATTTTCTAACATAAAAGTGCATATACTGGTTACATAGCTTAGGGTTCTCATTTATGTAATAGATCCCCTTTTTAACCAAAAGAATGAAGCACAAAATCCTTCCTGTACAACACATATTTAGAAAATATTAAATAATGTACATACACAGGTGTTTATATATGTGTAGATTTGGGGGGAAAAAAACATTGCTGTTGAGTCGATTCCAACTCACAGTAACTCTATAAGACAGGGAGGAACTGCCCCATAAGGTTTCCAAGGAATGGCTGGTGAACTCAAACTGCTGACATTTTGGTTAGCAGCTAAGTCCTTAACCACTGTGTCCCCCAGGGCTTTTGGTATAGAGGTGGTAGAATAGAATGCATGTGAAAAAATTAATGTGCATTTTTATTATAATAGTGAGGCACACTGGTGTTTTCACTCAGACAGAGTAGTATCTATGTTTTATCAGATATTTTTATTGGCAGGTACTGTTGGTTTTTTGTTTTGTTTTGTTTTCATGTATTATGACATCTAACCTTCAAAGTAGCCCTACTGTTTCTCTTGTTTACAGATGGGGAAACTGAGGTACACAGAGAAGTAGTTTGTCCAAGGTCACAAGGCCAAGTTGAATTTAAACCCAAGAGAACTGACTTTACAACCTGTACTCTTAACCTGTATGTTATACTGCCTTTCTGTAGAATGACAAGAGGGCATCTCTTCCTCATGAAAGCAAAAACATATCACACGACTACTTCAGATATAGAAAAATAGTCTCTTTTTGCTGCTAGTAGAGATATACATTGAGCATTCTCTAGATGGTATTTTGGAAATATACTTCTAAGCCTTAAAATGTTAATAATTTGTAGTCTAGTAATTCAATTTATCAGACATTATTATAGGAAAAGCAGAAATGTCCACAAAAAACTCATATGAAATATTGTTCTTTAGAGTATTTCAAACAATAGAGAAATGGTTAAAGAAATTATACCACATTTATTCGTATTTTCATTTAAACATTTACTGACCACTTGATATATGTGAAAATGTTAAAGTACGTGCTTTCGTAGAGCATTCTATGGGGGACTCAAGTGATGCCCAAGTACATAAATGCATAATCAATCTAATGTCAGGTATATCATTGGAATAATAACATATTATACCTTTATTAAAAATAAAATTAGATAACATTGGAAAATATTCATGATATATTGTTCAATCATAATGCATCCTTAAATGTAATTCATTGTTTGTGACCCTCATGCACATCAATAATGCATTGCTCTAGCTTGTTTATTTTTACTGTTATGTGACATTCCACTGTAGGAATACACCACGATTAATCTATCTAGTCTTTTGCTAACAGACACTTAAGTTGCAAAAACTGCCAATTTCATTCTAATTGTGCCTATCTCTGTGGTAGGGTTTTGGAGTTGATTTTTATTTTCTTCTTTACTGTTAGAACAAAAACTGATATGATAGTGGTTCTGCCTCTTACCAACAGTGTGACACTGGGCAAATAACCTCTTTATATTTTTCACCTGTGTCCCATCTGAAAATTGAGAGTGTTGGGCTAGTTCTTTGAGGGTCCCTGAAATTTTTGACTGTAATACTTGACAGGTGAAAGACAGGTGTTTCTCTGGAAGCAACATTGCATGTAGAGGTCCTGTGCAATGGTGAGATTGAAGTTCATGTTTACGTAGCATTATTTCTAGAAATGCATTACAAAATCCAATTCAGTCTGGCAAATCTAGAGAAACTAAAGAGTAATTTTGGAAGAATGATAGAGTAGAAAGAGCATTTTGCTAAGAAACCAGAGGAATGGGTTTCATTCCATGCATTACTACTTTCTGGCTCTGTGTTCTTGATTTTGAGAAAACACTTTTCCTGTCTGATTCTCAGTTGCTTCAGCTGTAAAGATATGGCAACCTGGAAATGAAAAGGTTAATGTCTTCTACAGTCAGGTTGACATACTGTGGGGCTTATGTGTTGCTGTGATCCTGGAAGCTATGCCAACCAACACCGTTGCCACTGAGTCTACGCTTAGTCATAATGACCCTATGACACAAAATAACACGAAATTAAACTGCTCCATAGAGTTTCTAAGGACTGCCTGGTGGATTTGAACTGCCAACCTTTTGGTTAGCAGCCACAGCACTTAACCACTATGACACCACGGTTTCTGAAAGCTATGCCACTGGTTTTCAAATACCAGCAGGGTCCTCTGTGGTGAACAGGGTTCAGCTGAACTTTCAGACTAAGACAGACCAGAAAGAAAAAACTAGTGGTCTACTTCTGAAAAGAATTAGCCAGTGAAAGCTTTTTGAATAGGAGTGAAACATTCACTGATATAGTGTCAGATGATGAGCCCCTCAGGTTGGAAGACACTTAAAATACAACTGGGGAAGAGCTGCCTTCTTAAAGCAGTGTTGTCCTTAATGATATGGACGGACTGAAGACTTTAGGACCTACATTTGCTGATGCGGTACAACTCAAATTGAGAAGAGAAAGCTGAAGACATTTATTAATAATCATGGAATGTACAAAGTATGAATCTAGGAAAATCAGAAATCATCAAAAAATGAAAAAGAATGCATGAAGACTGATATCCTAGGCACTGGCGAGCTGAAATGGACTGGTATTTGTCATTTTGATTTGGACAATCATACGCTCTATTATGCTGGGAACAACAACTTGGAGAGGAATGGCACTGCATTCATTGTCAGATATTTCAAGAACTATCCCAAGTGCAGTGCTGTCAGTGATAGGATAACTCTATTAGCCCACAGGAAAGACCCACTAATACAACTATTATTTGAATTTATGCACCAACCACTAAGGCCAAAGATGAAAAAATTGAAGACTTATTAGCAACTTCTAGAGTCTGAAATCAACTGAATATGCAACAAGGATGCACTGATAATTACTGGTGATTAGAATGGCAAAGTTTGAAATACAGAAGAAGGAAAATATATTCTTGGTGATAGAAATGATGCCAGAGATTGCTTAATTGGCTTCTTCACTGCAAATACCTTTTTCACCAACATAAACAGTAACTATACATGTGGACCTTGCCAAACGGAATACAAAGATTCAAATTGACCACACTTGTGGAAAGAGACAGTGGAAAAGCTAAATTATCATCATTCATAACAAGGTCAGGGGCTGACTGAGGATCAGACCATTGACTACTCATATGGAAGTTCAAATTGAAACTGAAGAAAATATCCACCAAAGTCAAAATATGATCTTGAGTATATCCCACCTGACTTTAATGAGTATCTCAATAGATTTGATGAGTTGAATGCTGTTTTAGTCAGCTAGTGCTGCTCTAACAGAAATACCACAAAGCAGATGGCTTTAACAAAGGAAAGGTTATTCTGTCACAGTCCAGTAGGCTACAAGTCCAAATTCAGGATGTCCACTCCAGGGGAAGGCTTTTCCCCTTGTTGGCTCTGGAGGAAAGTTCAGTATTGCATCAGTCTTTGTCCAGGGAGCATCTTGGCTCAGCAACCTCAGGTCTGAAGGATGGACTTTTCTCCCGGTGCTGCTTTCTTGATGATGTGAGGTTCTCAGTTCTCTGTTTGCGTCCCTTTTCTTTTATCTCTTGTAGGATGAAAGGATAAAGGGTGGTGCCAGACATACTCCAGGAAAACTCCCTTGACAGTGGAGCAGGGAGGTGGTTTTATGAAGGAATTTACAATCCCACTCTAATCCTTTAACATATAGCATAGGAAAATGACAAAATGGAGGACAATCATTAAGTATTGGGATGTCATGGATTGAATTGTGTCCCCCCATGGATTGAATTGTGGCTGGGCCATGATTCTCAATGATACTAAAGAAAGAAGTCCCAGCTGCACTGGTATTGATGGAATCAAAGAATTGATAGAATAACTGAAGATGTTTCAACAGTCAGATGCAGTGCTGGAAGTCCTCATTCATCTTGCCAAGAAACTTGGAAAACGGCTACTTGGAAAACTGATGGGAAGAGATCCACATACATGCCTATTTCCAAGAAACTCAGAAATTATGGAATGATGTCATTAATATCACATGTAAACAAAGTTTTACTGAAGATCATTCCAAAGTGGATACAGTAGTATATCAACAAGGAACTGCCAGAAATGCAAGCTGCATTTAGAAGAGGACAGAAAGAGGGATATGTCCCTGCTGATTGATCCTGGCTGAAAGCTGAGAATGATAGAAAGATGTTTACCTGTGTTTTTCTGAATATGTTGAGGCCTTTGACTATGTGGGTCATAATAAATAATACATAACATTGTGAAGAATGGGAGTTCCGGAACACGTAATTGTGCTCCTAGAGAACTTGTACATAAACTAAGAGGCAGTCACTGAAACAGAACAAGGGGCTACAGCATGGTTTAAAGTCAGGAAAGTTTACATCAGGGTGGTGCCCTTTCACACCTATTCAGTCTGTATGTTGAGCAAATAATCCAAGAACCTGGACTGTCTGAAGAAGAATGGTGCATCAGGATTGAAGGAAGGTTTGTTAACAACTTGCAATATACAGATGACACACCTTTTCTTGCTGATAATGAAGAGGGCTTGAAATATATACTGATGAAGATTAAAGAGCATATCCTTCAGTATGGGTTACACCTCAACATAAGGAAAATAAAAATCTTCACAACTGGACCAATAAGCAACATCATGATAAATGGAGAAAAGATAAAATTTGTCAAGGATTTCACTTTATTTGGATCCCTGATTAGCATCCATGTAAGCAGCAGTCAAGAGATCAAAGTCTCATTGCATTGGGCAGATTTGCTGCAAAACACCTGTTTAAAGTGTTGAAAATCAAAGATTTCACCTTGAAGACTAAGGAGCATTTGAGCCAAGCTATGATTTTTTTCAGTCACCTCATATTCATGGGAAAGTTAAACAACAAACAGGCAAGATTGAAGAAGAATTGATGTCTTCGAATTATGGTGTTGGGGAGGAATATTGAATATACTATGGGCCTCCAAAAGAATGAACAAATCTGCGTTGGAGGAAGCATAACCAGAATGTTTCTGAGAAGCAAGGATGATGGGATTACATGTCACATACTTTGGGAAAGAGGAAGACCCTGAATGACAAGGACTGATGTGGTGACTGCACACTTCAAGCATAGCAAGAATTGTGAGTGGACCAGGACCAGGCAGTGTTTTGTTCTGTTGTGCATAGTGTCACTATGAATGAGAATTGACTCAACACCATCTAGCAAGAACAACAACAAATATATCAAGCAAACTTGATGCGACATTCAAGATTAGACTGAGAGAAAAAAAAACCCAAATCAAACCCGTTGCCACGCAGTTGATTCTGAATTATAGCAATACTGTAGGACAGAGTAGAACTGCCTCGTAGAGTTTCCAAGGTGGATTCAAACTGTTAACCTGTTGGTTAGCAGCCGTAGCAGTTAACCATGGCACCACCAGGGTTTCCAAAATCAGAGAAGGAGGAATAAATAAAACTTACTGCTTTGGGGGAATAAGGACGGGGAACAAAACTTGCTAGCTCCTGGACTGTGATACAGTAACAATCAAAGGATGTCTCTGTAGAGAAGATGAACCTCTACAAAAGTAGACCTTTGAGGATAAGTAGCCCTGGTGGTGCAACGATTAAATTCTCAACTGTTAACCAAAATGTTGGCAGTTCAATTCTACCAGGTGCTCCTTGAAAATCCTGTGCCTCACTTCTGTGTTGTCCTGGTAGGGTCACTATGAGTCAGAATCTACTCTATGGCAGGAGTTTTGGGTTTGAATTATGTTTGACTACTGATTCCCGGGCTACAGTATACCAAAAGTCTTTCCCTGGGGTATTTGTATGTCTGTTTGTAGAGGAGTTACTGGGATATTGTCAGTCTTTAATCAAACTTTCCCTTCCTGTGAGAGCAGAAAAAGTTATCCATTCTCATCATTCCTGATTTCTATCTCCTCGTTGCAAACCATGGAGGAGGAGCTAATAGAGTTCATTCCTATTGTACAGCATAATCCTTAATGTTGATGAAGAGTCTGGCAGTTTCCACTATTGAGTACTACATTGAGGTGTGAATCAAGGGGATAAAAGAAACACAAAATATTGTTGGTTTCATTATATGGTAAGAAAACATGTAAATGCATTTAGAAAGAAAATGGCAGAAGAAAAGAAATGATCATATATAGTTGATGAATTGTAAATGACAATAGCTTTACCAGTCTGCAACTTCTTTTTAGTAGAGGAACTCTTCCGTATGTACTCAAGCAGGTATGTTCAAGACTGTTTGTAGCAGCACTGTTTGACAAAAGGAAGAATTGGAAACAAAAACATTCATCAATAGAAGAACTGTGGAATAAATTGTGTATATAGTCACACAATAAAAACCCGTTGCCATCGAGTCGGGTCCAACTTACAACTTACCTACAGGTCAGAGTAGAACTGCCCCTTAGTTTCCAAAGAGCACCTAGCAGATTTGAACTGCTGACCTTTTGGTCAGCAGAGGTAGCACTAACCCACTAAGCAATCAGGGTGTCCAGTCACATAATAGACTGCTGCAAATCAGTATAAAAAAAACTACAGCAACACATTTTATAGGTGTGATGTTCACTAATATAGTGTCAAGCAAAACAAAAATATTTGAAAAGTAATATCCATAATATTATACTGTACATAGAAAGTTAAAAATTCTGAAAAATCATACATATTACTTATTGATAAATAAGGAACTCTGGTGATGTAGTGGCTAATGTCCTCAGCTGTTGACTGAAAGTTTGACAGTTCAAACCAACTGACTATTCTGCACGACAGAGATATGGCAGCCTGCTTCCATGAAGATTTATAGCCTTGGAAACCCTATAGGAAAGTTCTACTTGCCTTTAGGGTTGCTATGAGTTAGAATTGACTTGGCAGCTGTGTTTTGTTTTAAATTGATGAATATATAGAAACATTAGAAAATCTATCTTTAAATGATAAAAATTGAATTAATGACAATAGATTACCTCTGAGAAGACAAAGGCAGTGGAACCATGGAAGATTTTTACAGAGGATTTCTCTTTATGAAAAGACATCATAACTAAAGTGCATATAGAATTATGTGAGGCTGTGATACAACCAGGTACTGCATGTATGATGTGTATTATATTATTCCATATTATTCTCTGAGTTTTTTAACTTTTAAATTTTATAAGTGGTTTAAAAAAAACACATTGCACACATCATGAATATTTCTTTACATGCATAAAAATTTCTTTTAACTAGAATACAACATAGCTTGTGATATGTATAAAAAGCAGCAGTCAAATGTTGGAAACACTGAAGTACCATCTCAGGGTTCTGTAGAGATGTAAGAACCTATAGTAGGTGATTAATAAAGGAAATTTATGGGTTGCATTATCATAGAAGATTATATTCTCACACTGAATGAAATTTTATCCATTCTTATCTGACTCAAATCCTAGCTCTGAGCTTTACTGTATATATAACTACAGGTACATTCAACTTGCTCTAATTTGTCTATTTCTAGAATAGGGCTACTGCTTTATGAAAATTATTGTTTTGGAGCTCTCTGACAAGATACCTTCTAAAATTGTACATAAAGGAAGTACTTTTGTTTGGCTACCAAACATTAGGTGTGCTTTCTTTCCACAGGTAAAATTCACAGGAATGCATTCTCATCATGTCTGTCTAAGACACATCGAGGCAGTGAAGTTCAGAGGTGTTATGTTCCTGTAGATTTCTATTACAGTGAAAATCCTTGAAGCACGAGAATTGTGTAGCCATACTGATTTTCTCCCAGCATGCGATGCTGAATTTATATATCTAGTTTGCTCCCATAAAAGAAGATCTATGGCCCAAAATAATGGTCCTGCACAAATTATATATTGAGCGTGATCAAAAACCTCCTTTTAAAATTCCCACTTTTTATACGGCATAAAAATATAAATTAGGAATCTTAGGAGTTTAAAGAAAAATTGTTAAAGTTTACATGGCTAGTAACTCAGTTTCCATTTTACTATATATTTTACAGAACTTGAATTACATATGCTAAGCTATTAACGTATCCATTTAATTCCACAATTTTAAAATGTGTTTAAAGAATCTCTTAAATTATATATTTATGTAATTCATCCATTCAGTATTTCTTTTGGACTTACTAGTATATATAATACGGGGCAAAAATGTATGAAAATCATGAAATTATCATTTATTGAGTATATATTGTATTTAAAACATTTGCTACAAACTTATTTATAGATTATTTAATAATAACTCTGAAATACAATATTCTTATTATGCTATATTGGGAAGCTCTTCCCGTCAAGACGTGGAGGCACTTCCCTACCACCTGAATCTGAGATGCCCTTGCGATTGGTCTTCGGTTAACAGAATGCAGCAGAAGTGACTATATTCTAAGCCTAGGCCTCATGAGGCCTTACTTGCTTCCACTTGCTGACTTCTGGAATTCTTTCACTGCCCTGTAGAAAAGCTCAAGCTATATCACTGGAGGATGAGAAGCTACGAGGAAAACAGTCTAGTTTTATCAGCTGAGACCATACTAGATTATCCTATCGCTAGCCAGCCACCAAAACCAAACCTGGCCCAGAGCCATGGAGTAATTCCAACTCACAGTGACACTATAGGGCAGAGTAGAAATGCTCCATAGTTTCCAATGAGTGCCTGGTAGAGGCAACCACCAAGCATGTGAATAAGCCCAGTCAGGATCCACAGAGCTGCATCTCTCACACAAGACGGAATCCAGATACCTAAGTAATCTGAGATATGACTGGAAGAACTCTGACTGATTCAGATTTAAGAGCAATAAAATATACTTTGGCTGTATTCTGGGGTGATTTGTTACATAACAGTAGCTAACTGATGCACTGATGGAGATATTCATCTTTGTAAAAGTGACAATGTAGGTTGGCACTGGATATTGAGCAACAATTGAATAACTTCAAAGCTCATGTTCTTTCCATACACTGCATGAAATACAACAATGAAAAACAAGGATATAGAGCTGAGTGGCATAGTTATTCCAAAGGGGGAGAAATTATTTTGACAGAAATGACTAAAGGAGCTTTTGTTAAGAATATTTCTTTTCGGCTGAGCTCTTAATAGCTGAAGAAAGTGGTTTTCTGTTGAAAACTAAGGTGCAGAAGTAAGAAGGTGGAAAACCATAGTTGGTGTAAGAGAACTTTGGAAGGTGAGATCTGAAAAGTGAGTTTTATTCTGATGAACACATTACATGGAAGGAAATTCTTTTTAGTTTATAAGCAGAAACATAGTTGAACAGTTTGATTACTTGGATTGTAGTCTCATGCTGTTGAATAATATATACTGATACCAAAATCTATGAGCTGGCTTCAATGCGATAATGAGTCAAAAACCAAACTTGTTGCTATTGAGTTGATTCTGACTCATAGTGATTCTTTTTGGACAGAATAGAACTACTTCATAGAGTTTCCAAGGACTGGCTAGTGGATTTGGATGGCCTGTCTTTTGATTAGTAGCCAAATGCTTAACCACTGCACCACCAAAACCCAAATCTGTTGCTGTCGAGTTGATTCTGATTCAGTCATCCTACAAGATAGGGCAGAACTGATCCATAGAGTTTCCAAAGAGTACCTGGTGGATTAGAACTTCAGACTTCTTGGTTAGCAGCTGCAGCACTTAACCATTATGCTACCAGTGTTACCACTGCACCACTAGGGCTCCTTAGATGGAAATACCTATGCTGGTATGCAATTACAAAGTCTGCAGCTATGCTCCCATGTCTTTGCTAATATTCCTGCTTCCTTTATAAGATTAGATACACAATGAAGCACATCCCATCCCAGCATCAGACAATATTGAATTAGTAACTTTATGATAAGATGAAGTGTAAGTCCATTTTAGGCATAGTTGAATAAACCAGCAAATTGGGAAGTGGCTAAAAAAGGAGTAGGATCGTTTCGCTTGGGGGTTATCAGCTTCGCTTGTGACCTTGGCATCGTCTTACAATTTTTTATATCAGGGAGCTGATAAAAACTAATCCAGGCATCAACAACCACAAATGAAACACATTTAATTTGGCTTTTGAAGTAAAATGAAAAATGTATCTTTTTCTACAATGTTTTGATTAA
The DNA here is from genome assembly GCA_028571685.1 of Heterohyrax brucei. Taxonomy (NCBI): domain Eukaryota; kingdom Metazoa; phylum Chordata; class Mammalia; order Hyracoidea; family Procaviidae; genus Heterohyrax; species Heterohyrax brucei. The sequence goes on along the minus strand of CM053150.1, from coordinate 51,937,262 downwards.
CAAGTATATGTGCAACGAATTTGTACTGAAATTGGCATATTCATATACACTGCAGACAGTGTGATTTGTGGTAGTCTTTTGAAAAGAAAATGTCAGAAACTTTGAAATGTTCTAACATGTTGATATTGTTGAAACTTTTTATTATTTTTAAGGAAGAAGGAAGAGTTATGTATAAAAATACACAGTGGAAACTATAATAGTGAAAAATTGAAAGCAGCTTACTGTCTGAAAATTGAGAGATGATTCAAGTAAATAACAGAATATTGATTGTTTGATTATAAACCATCCACTAAAAAGTATTACTGTGAAGAATAGCAATATGTAAAAATTTTTATAACAATGTCAAGTGAAAAAGGCATTAAAATGTACACTTTACTTGCAAACACATAAAGTATGTTTCCTTATGATCAAGAGAACAGCATAAAGAATGAAAACAGAATTCGTTAGTGAGATGGGATTGTGAGCTTTTTCTTTTTTATGTGTTTAGTTGTTGGTGTAACACTTCTTGTGCTACAGATAGAAAATAGATGTAGAAGTTGCTACAATGGCACTAATTACTCCCATGTCAGATCTCACAGGCACCTACAGATTGTTGCTTTACAGTTAATATTGTCAGTATAATTACCTATTTCTAGAAATACTTCGTTTCCTTTAATCAGCAGATTCATTTGTGTTCCTGAAACTATATAGAAACAAACACTATGAGAAAAAGACGCTTGAGTTTATGCAGGCTGTATTGGGTAGGAAGACATTGGGGGTGTTATGATTAAGTGCTACATCTGTTAACCAAGAGGTTGGCATTTCAAATCCACCGGGTGCTCCTTGGAAACTCTATGGAGCAGTTCTGTTCTGTCCTATAGAGCTGCTATAAGTTGGAAATGACTCAGTGGCAGTGGGTTTGGTTTGGTTTGGTATTGTGTAGAGTTTAGAATATATGATAAGACACTTGGTTGCCGATTTTTCAGTACATCTTGAACAAGGGAAAAAAAAGTCTGGAAAATGGTGTTTTCAATGTCTACATGTTGATTTTTTTGAAAAATGACAATACTTTTTAATAGTGATGGCCATATAGCTTTCTTAGCAAACTGTATAGGACAGAGTAGAACCGTCCATAGAGTTTAGAAAGCTCCTGACTATACAGAAGCAGTATACAGTACCTGTCTCCCATGGAGAAGCTTTTAAATTTGAATTGTTGACCTTCTGACTAGCAGCTGAGACTTAAACACTGCACCACCAAGATTCCCTTTAAAGAATTACATAGAGCCCTTTTTCCGTTAGTATCTGTTATTTATTAGTATCTATTTTTCTGTTAGTATCATGGAAGGAACCATCATACTACTGAGCATTTAAAAAAAAATACTGCTTTTGATGAAGGTTTACACAACAGTTTAGGCTCTCAACAATTTCTATACAGGTTGTTGACATCGGTTACATTCTTCACAATGCCTGAATATGCTCACTATTTTTATTCTGATTGTTCCTTCCATTAATTTGGTTTCCTTGTCCCCCTTAATTCTCGTCTTTGTTTTAAATTAGTTGTTGACTAGGTGGTCTCATATAGGTGATTTTTTATTTTAAAGGATCACAGTACTTACTGCTGATAGTAATTATTTTTTGAGACAATTTGTTACTTAGTTACAAGGTGACCTCAAGAGTTAGTTTCTATTCAGGAGCTGAAGACAGTCTCAGGTTAATAGTCTCAGGGAGTTCTCCAGTAAATAAATCCTTCTTTTGCTTTCTCTTTTAATATAAGGTCCTATTTCATGTTTTTCTCCCATTCTATCATGGTCCATATATTGTGGCCCTGATTAAAACAAGGTGGTAGCTAGGCACCATCTAGTTCTTCTGGTCTCAGCATAGACTATTTGTCCTGTAGAATGCTTTCCTCTTCAATGCTTTGACTTCCTTCTTTCTTTTTTGTTCTGGAGGAGTAGAGACCAATAGCTCTATCTCAGATGGCCTCTTATGAATTTTTAAGATGCCAGACACTACTTGCTAAACTAGGACGCAAAAGATAACTTGATGAACTACAATATGCCAGTTGACTGAGATGTTCCACAAGGCCATAGTTCTTGTGGTGGTTAGGATTATGCATCAGCTTGGCTTGGCTTGGCTATGATTCTCAGTGTTTATAAGTGACCACTCCCACAATTGCATGTGCTGTGAGTAGCCAATCAGTTTAAAGGGAGTTTCCTTGGAGGTGTGGCCTGCATCTATATATAAGCAGATGGTCTGGCTTTTGGCTTGCTCTGTATCCTTCAACTGCCTTCTGTTCTTGGGGCTTTTGGGACTTGAGCTTTCAGCTATCTGCAGATCTTGGGATTCTGATCCTACGGCTGCCTCCTGTTAGTCTGACCTCTGGCTCTTGGGACTTCAACTGTCAGCTTATCGGCAGATCTTGAAATTCATCAATCTTCACAGCCTGAGAGCTGGAACTCTGCTCTCAGACATGCTGATCTTGAGTTCAGCAGCCCCTACAGCCACATGGATTGAGAAAAACCTCCGTCCTGATCCATACATTTGGGATGTTCTAGTCTCTACAATCGTAGGAGCCATTTCCTTCATATACATCTCTGTCTCCCACAAGGTATTCAGTTATGTCTCATATATGTATATATGCACATCTATATAGAGTAGTATAATACTTAGCAACCCTATAGGACAAAGTAAAACTGTCAATAGGGCTTAAAAGGCTCTAATCTTTACAGAAGCAGTTTACATCCACACCCACACACCCACACACACACCTCCCTATATGTGTTTATACATATATATGTATATATAAACATATATGCATACCTATGCACATTTATGGATACCTGGTGGGGTAGTGGTTAAGAAGTCAACTGGTAACCAAAAGGTTGGCAGTTCAAATCCAACAGCTGCTCTTTGGAAACTCTACGGGGCAGTTTCACTCTCTTCTACAGGGTCACTGTGAGTCAGAATCAACTCAGTGACAATGGCATTTACATATATACCTTCTTCAAGCTGTGTTGTACACTTCATCCTCACTCATTGTTATCTCTCCCATCTCCAAAAATAACAAGTGTCTACTATCTGGAGAGCACAACTCCTTGTCCTTTCCCTCCACTACCAAGCATTTGAAAGAATAATTTTTTTATGTGCTGAATGTGACTTTTTTTTAAAGGAGATTTGAATTTGAATTCTAGCTACTGCTACCCCTTGAGAGAGGCATTGTCTGCTTTGAGCTTCAGTGATCTTTTCTTTAAATTTATTTTTTTCTTTGTCTATACTTCTTAGGAAAAGTTACGACAAATTATGTTAGTGATAGGGATGTAGAATTCACTGTTAGTAGACATAGCACTTAACCACTACACTACCAGGGCTGTCTTCAGTTGCCTTTATGAATGACAACTTGGGAGGTAAAATATTCCTGGATTATTTTTCCTGTTCATAGTGGAGCCCTGAAACCTATACTGCTATAAAAGTGATAAAACTCTGCAAGAGAGATAAAATCCTGCATTTTTCACTTCCTCTTTGTTATCCCGTTCTTTCTAGCAGTGATTTTTACTAACTGCCATTTAGAAAGTGGGGAGAAAATAAAGTTGACTCTCAAGGTTCTTCTCAGATTTGGGTTATCAATAAAATTAACAGGGTTTTGTTGATTTACTAAAATTAAGTGGAAGACGTAATAGAGTTAGGGGCAACTCTTGTGACTTCCCAACATTTTCTGTATTAGTTTCTTTGCCTATCATCATTTGTTTTGGTTATTACATTATGTTGTGATCTTTTCTATCTTTGGTTTAGTAAGTAGAATTTTCATTTTCTCCACTAAGTTGTTGGTGGTGTTAGGTATTAAAGCAGGGAAATTCTGTGATCCTTTATAACTATCATCTAAAAATGAAATTTTCATTGGACATTTAAAAATAATTGGTTTAGTATACCTTTGAAAAGATAATAGAAGTACAGAGCTAGCTCATTAGGTATAATGGAGACAATACTTTTAGCTATGAAGCTCTCTCAAAGTAATACTTTGAAGCAGTCAACTAAATTTTTATGTATAGACTTTTTATCACTGTATCAGCTGGATATTTTTAAATTATTGACCTAGGAGGTATTATAGAAATACTTAAAAATGTTGAGATATATGATGATATGCAAACCTATTTTCATATTAATTGTATTGTGTACAGGGAATGTGGTTTGTATGCTGTCAATTACTTGAAATGTGTGATCACTGCTTTTCTGGTTTGTGTTCTCAAGTTTTGTTGATGTTTTGTGTATGCTTGCAAAGAACATGCATTATCTGATTGTAGGAAAACCATATACATAAAAATTTTGTTGGTTGCATAGATCAAAGTGTTATTTTGGAAGAGTTTATAGCAGTAAATACTACTTCTGTTGTGTTAAATGTGTTTCTCTGTATTTCATGTCATGTGAAATTTGTTAATTGTGTTATTCAAATCTTCATCTTTACTAATTTTTTAATATGTTTTACCTGAAAGAAATGTGTTGAAATCTTTCACCATAATGATGGATTTGTCTTTTTGTTCAACAGCTATGTCAATTTTGTTTTATATATTTTCATTACTTTTTCTCATGTACATTCCAGCATACACAGATACACATAAAAATATACTCAAACACACTCACATATACACATACACATGTTAATTATGTTTGCTTTTGCACTGCAATTTAGAATTTTTAATTATTTTATACAACCATACTTCTTGTATTTTAGAACTTCTTTATGATTATTTTCCTCCTTTCTGAAGTTCACCTTTCAGAATTTCTTTAGGGAAGATGTGTTGATGGTAAGATCTCTGATTATTATTTATTTGAAAACTACTTATTTTGCCTTTCTCTTGAAAGATAGTAACTATGCTGGGTACATAATATTAAACTGTGATGTGTTCTGTTGTATTATTACAGTATTACCTCATTATTTACTTCCTTCTCTATGAGAATATTACAGATTCCTACCCATTGCCATATGGTTTGCTATGTTTTCTTGCCATTCATCTTGACTCACTCTGATCAATAGAACGTGGATAGAAGTGACATGTGTCAGATAAAGCAGAAACTTTGAGATTGTGTTATTCTACCATTGCTCTTTCCCCTCTACTGAGAGAAGTGTGTGTTCCAAATACAGGTTGCTCCTGTAGCCTGGAGCAGACCCAGCATACTGGCAGTCAAACCAACAGCTTACATGCAATGTAGGAAGAAATAGATCTTTACTGCTATAGCCTAATGAGACTTCAGGATTCTTGCTGCATCATACAGAAAACTGTGTCCTCCAGACAGATTGTGAGCCATGTCCTATTATCCTACTGTTTTCTGCTGTTCCTTCTGGAGCACTGCTGGCGTAGTGGTTAAGAGCTTGGCCACTAAGCAAAAGGTCAACAATGTGAATCCACCAGCCATTCCTCGGAAATTTTATGAAGTAGTAGTTCTACTCTGTCCTACAGCGTCTCTATAAGTTGGAATCGACTTGATGATAATGGCTTTGGTTTTTCACTTAGTGTTTTCTCTCTAGCTGCTCTTAAGGTCTCAGTTTTAAAATTTAGTGCTCTGTAGTTTGACTCCAGAGTGGATTTCTTTTGACTTATCCTGCTTAATATATTTCCTGTATTTGATAATTTGTGCCTTTGACCAGTCCTAGAAAAACTAAATATATATTCTTATTCCCTCTATTGTTTTCTTCTTAAACTGTGAGTAGACATATGCTGGATCTTCTATTCTAGTCTCTGTTTCTCTTAACCTCTCTTTCACATTTACATCTTCTTTTTGCACTGTACTGTATATATACTTTTAATTTCAGGAAACTACAGCCTTTATTCTGATTTTATCATTTTGCTCAGTAAAGTCTTTCTCTAGTCCAGCAGTTTACGCGTAATCTTACTTTGTACTTAGTGATCATGTTTCCTTATTTTCCTTCAATATGTGACAAATCTTCTGCCTTTCATTTGTTGTTGTAATAATCAGAGATCTGTAGAGTATTGTTCAATTTGGATTTTTCTGATGGATTCTCATAATCACGTTGAGGTTACAGATTTGGAGGTTAGAACACCAAAGAGGTGATTAGCCCTCTCTTATAAGGGGTACATGATGTCAGTATGTGTCGTTACTGGTGATGTCAAATTTGGTCACCTGGTTAGGGTGATGTGTTCCATATTTCTTCATTTCAAAGTTATTATTTTTTCATTTGTGATTAATATTTTAGAAGATATGCTTTTAAGCTATTCAGGTATCTTGTTGTCCCTTCCCTCCCACTTATGTATTCAATAAATTACTTACATTAGTATGGACTCATCGGTAATTATTTTATTCCTTGGGTAATAGTCCAAAACTCTCACTATTTCTCTTGTCATTCACATGGGTCCAGTTTAAGCCACTGATTTCTTTCAAGTTTGACTCCTTGATACCTGTGTACATCTGTTTCATTCTTTCCTTCTTGTCACGGCTTGCATTGTGTCCCCTCAAAATATATGTCACCTAGACCATCATTCCCAGTATTGTGTGCTTGTACCCTATTTTGTGATCTGATGCAATTTTCCTATGTGTTGTAAATCTTAGTCAGTGCAAGATTAGGTTTTGTTAAAGAGAATTAAAATGGGATGAAAAAACCCTTACGCTAATCACAACCCTGATCCATGTTAGGGGAGTTTTATGGGGATATGGCTTGAATCACCTTTTATCTAACAAAAGGTAAAAGGAGAGAGAAGTTAGAGCAGAGAGATAGGGACCTTATGCCATCAAAAAAGAAGCATCAGGAGTGGAGCTCATCCCTTGGACCAAAGGTCCTTGCACTGAGAAACTCCTAGGCGAGGGATAGACTGATGATGAGAACCTTCCCCTAGAACCAACACAGAGAGAAAGCATTCCCTAGGAGCTGATGCACTCAATTCAGACTTTAGCCTCCTAGTCTGGGAGACAATCAATTTCCATTTGTTAAAACAATTTAATTGTGGCATTTCTGTTATAGCAGCACTACATGACAAAGATACTTTTCTTCCTCTTTCCTTTCCTCTTTTTTTCTTCCTTCTTTGCTATCCACTCCCCTTCCTCCTTTTCTTCCATCCTCCCTCCTTCTACCCCTCCTTCCCTCTGTCTCTCTCTCCCCCATCCCTCCCTCTGTTCGCATCTATCACACTTAGTTTCTGTCATCACAAGATGCTACAGGATTATTCCTGTGTTTTAGGACTACTTCTCCAAGGAGCTCTGGTTCCTTCTATTGGCTAATAGTATTCAGAAAGCAAAGTGTAGCTGTTGGGTATGCTCACCGTTTCTAGGCTGTCTCTGCAAAGAACTCTATGATCTATAGATCACAGATTTTCTATAAATAAATATATATTTCTATAAATATGTTTCTCCCAGTATACAAATATATCTATATTGGTTATAATATCAGTGTATCTTTCTATCTATCTATCTATATTGAAGAAAAACATGGAGGGGTGGGGTCAAGATGGCAGACTAGACAAACGTTCCCTTAATTCCCTCTGAAAACTAAGGCCTTGATTGATAACTCAGCGTAGCTTTCTGGACACCCAGTGAGCCCTAGGACACAGCATAGGTATATCAATTTGGACTACATGCCACTGAGCGGGAAACTTCTTCTCTTTCACTGACTCCTGCCCTTGTTGAATGGCTGTTTCTTGTGGACTGAAAATAACTGGCATTTTTAACTTTTTTCCTTTGTCACAACCAGTAGCCAGGACTTGGGCTTAACTGGTAGCAAAGCTCAGCCACACTGCTGATGTGATAAGTGGGTGGAATAGCCACATTTTGAAAGCCTGGTTCTGGACTCTGAGCACTGCGGTCCCTCCACCCTCTGTTTCTGAACCTCCACCACTGATTCGGCTATCTCACAGCGGATGGGAGACTTTGTGCAGAATGCCATCTTGTTAGACTGGGAAGCAGAGTTACCCAAATGGAAGCTTCTGCAGGGGCTAATTACCAGGGTGGGAGGCAGTGCCAGACCAGGGAGTACTTTACCAGCAGAAAAGCTGTGTTTACCACAGTGTATCCTTACTGGTGGGGCCCGGCAGCAGGTGACAGCAGGGAAGCAGGATATCTATACTTTGAATTAGATTATAGCATCTGGGGATGGATACAGAGGTGCCTCCATCACCTGCTGGAAAGAAGCGCTTGCACATTTGACAACCTTACTTATTTTGGAAGCTGTCAGGTAGCTTTTACCTTTCAAAATAAGACTACCTAGAGAAATAACTGTGGCACATCCTGATGACATTTCTTCAAGCCTTTACTGACCCACAACATAGGGTCAGCTGATGGCTCACCAGTAACTCCATAAGTAGGGCAGTGTCTTTGCCAACCAGGAGGTGGAGCCTGTTACCCCAGAGAGTCCACTGGGCCCAGTCACTGGAGTACATAGAGGTGACTGGTGATCACCTTCCTTCTCAGACTGCAACTCAGATCCTGTTAAAGCAATACCAGAGAAACTACACAACCTCTAGATGCCCTAAAAGTAACAAACCTTGGCCAGACACTTAAAAATTTACCCATGGCTCCAGAAAGCTCCCAAAAGAAAAACCAAAGAATTTCACAGATGAAGAAGACTTTCTAAAACAATCGGAGGTTAAGTATGAAACTATTATATATAGAGCCCTCCTAGACATTATACAAAACACAGCAGACCAAAATGGAAAATTAAGCAAGTTGTTCAAACTGATGGGATACCACCATTGTGAGATCCAACAGGTCAATAACAATTAAAGAATTAGAAAACTTAATTCAGGGGCAAAGTCTAGGTGGCCGACTAAACACACATCTCCCTAAATCCCTCTGGAAACCAAGATCTGAACTGATAACTAAGTGGAGTCTTTTGGACACCTAGTGAGCCCTAGGACATAGCATAGAGCTGTTAATTTGCATTTCATACCACTGAATGGGAAACTTCCTCTCTTTAGCTGACCCCGCTCTCAGTGAGTGCTGGCTTTCACAGATCGAGAGCAACTTGTCATTTTAACTTCTTTTTCTCTGTCTTGGCCGGTGGATAGAGCTGGGACTTGACTGGTGGTTGGTCCCTGGAGCACTGCTGGTGGGATCAGTGGGAAAAATTGTCACACTTTGAGAGCCCAGTTTTGGACTCTGTGCATCTGGCACACTTGGCCTCTCTTTCTGACTCTGCCATTAAGTGGCCTGTGCCATGGCAGACATGGAGCTTGTACAGGAAAACATCTTGTTCCACTGAGAGGCAGAGATACCCCTCAGCTGAACCTAACTGATAGGCTGAGAGACAGTGCCTGCTTGGAGGAGACCACTTTTCTAGCAGAAAAGTAGTATTCTACACAGTTTCATCTACAGCTGGGGCCCAGCAGCAGAGGCCAGCAGGGCAATAGCTGTTCCGTATTTTGAACTAGTTTATAACATCTGGGGTTGGATATAAAGGTGCTTACTTTGCCAGCTGGGAAGAGGGACCTGTACACCTGAAAACCTGACTGACTTTGGAAGTTCTCAGGTACCTTTTACCTTTTGTTTTAAGACAGCATAGAGAAACAACTGTGGTCCATCCTCACAGTATCTCTTCCTGCCCCTACTGACTCTCATGATGCCCCAAAAGCAAAAATCTCTCAATAAAAGTGTAATGAAGAAATCACCCATGACTTCAGAAGACCCCCAAAAGAATGAACCAAAGAACTTCCCAGATGTAGAAACCTGTCTGAAAGTATCAGAAGGTAAATACAACAGGATTGTGTGTAGCACCCCCTCTAGACCTTATACAAACTGCAGCAGAACAAAATGAAAAATTAAGCAAGCTGTTTGGTCTGATGGAACACCAGTACTCTGAAACCCAACAAATCAAGAACAAAATCAAAGAAATAGAAACTTCAATTCAAAGCCAAGAAAGCAGAATGGAACAAATGGAACACAGACTTTCTGACTTTGAAGACAGAGCTACTGATTTCAGCATCTATGAGGAAAAATCAGAAAAAAGACACAAAAAAATGAAGAAGCATTAAGAAGCATGTGGGACTCTATTACAGGAACAATCTATGATTAATTGGAGTTCCTGAAGAGGGAGAGACACCTGAGAACACAGAGAATATTGTTACTGAGCTGCTGACAGAAAACTTCCCAGAAATTATGAAAGACAATATAGACATCCAAGATACATATCGAACACTACTGTAGATCTCAAAAGAAAGCCTCTAAGACATATTATAATCAAACTTAACAAAATGAAACATAAGCAGCAACTCTTAAAGGCAGCAAGACTCAAAGCAAAGCTAACATTCAGAGGGAAACCCTGTAGGCTTTCATCAGATTTCTCAGCAGAAACCATGCTGGCACAGAGACAGTGACATGACCCATTCAAAGTCTTGAAGGAAAAGAACTTCCAACCAAGAATGATATATCATACAAGATTATCTTTCAAATATGAAAATGAAATCAAGACATTCCCAGATAAACAGAAACTCAGAGAATTTGTAAAAACCAAACCAAAGCTCCAAGAAATACTGAAAGAATCTCTTGGCCTAGAAGAATAAAACCACTAATTTTATATTTTAGAAGCAAATACAGGACACATCACCCAGAAACCTACTCAGTTAGGGAAGGCTCCAAACTCAATCAAAGCTACAATAGTGAGAGAAATGATCCAGTGATCATATCATGAAAACTGTGATGTCATCATATTAAAAAGAGGGATGTACTACAGTTATTATTGTCCTTCTAGATAGAGAGGAAGTTAATAAGACTGGTAGTAATTAAATTGGGTTTATATACAATTTATGAAGAGGGATCATAGGGCAGCCCTAATGCACAATAAAGGTGCAACATATCGAATCAAGAAACATAGTACAGAAGTCTCAACAGCCACAAAACCAACCCTGAAAATGGTGAAAAATCAACTCACAAAGAAGAATGTCTCAGAACAGATTAATAAGAACAACAGAGAAAATATCAACACAAAAATAAACATATCACAATTGCAGCACTAAACACATACCTGTCAATAATTCCACTGAGTGTGAATGGACTGACGTCCGAGTAAAGAGACATCCAGTGACATCTTGGATCAAAAGACACGACCCATCCACATGTTGCCTACAAGGTACTCACCTCAGACTTAAAGATTTGAACAAACTGAAAATTAAAGGATGGAGTAATATATACCAAACTAATAATATGCAAAGAAGAGCAGGTGTGTCAATACTAATCTCAGATAAAATAGATTTTAATGTAAAATCCACGGTCTTGGATAAGGATGGACACTATTTATTGCTGAAAGCTTTAACACACAAGCAGGACTTAACAATATTAAATATTTATGCACCCAATACCAGAGCATCTAAATACACAGAAGAAACCCTGACTACATTAAAAAATGATAGGTTACTCCACAGTAATAGTGAGAGACTTCAACACTTCACTTTCAGCATTGGACAGATCTTCCAGAAGAAAGTTAAGTAAAGACACAGTAGATCTTATTGCCACAATTAACCAACTAGACCTCATCGACATATACAGAACGTTCTATCCATCAGCAAATAACTGCACCTTCTTCTCCACTGCACATGGAACATTTTCCATAATAGGTGATGTGTTAGGACATAAAGCAAATCTCAACAAAATCCATATCATTGAATTATTGCAAAGAATCTTCTCAGATCATAAAGCCATAAAACTCGAAGTCAATCGCAGAAAAAGCATAGATAGAAATTGGAACTCATGGAAACTGAATAACACCTTGCTCAAAAAGCCATGGGTTATAGCAGAAATCAAGGATGAAATAAAGAAATTTATGGATTCAAATGAGAATGAAAACACTGCCTACCATGATCTATGGGATAAAGCCAAAGCAGTGCTCAGACGTCAGTTTATCTCTACAAATGCACACATCCAGAGGAAGAAAGAACCCAAACCAAAGAATTAACCCTACATCTTGAACAAGTAGAAAGAGAGCAACAGAGGAACCCCTCAGGCAACAGAAGAAAACAGATCATAAAGATTACAGCCAAGCCAAGTGCCGTCGAGTCCAGAACGGAACAAATTGGAAAATAGAAGAACAGTTGAAAAACCTGAAAAGACTAAAAGCTGGCTTTTTCAAAAGATCAACAAAATTGACAAACCATTGGCCAAACTTACCAAAGAAAAACAGGAGAGGAAACAAATAACCTGAATAAAAAAATGAGATGGGAGATGCCACAACAGACCCAATAGAAATCAAAAATATCATAACAGAATACTGTTAAAGACTGTACTCTAACAGACTTGAAAACCTATAAGAAACAGAGAAATTACTAGGTTTGTATCAAAGTTATCACAAAGCAGAACAACTTAATAAACTCATCGCAAAGGAAGAGATTGAAAAAGTCATCAAAACACTACCAACCAAAAAAATCCCTGGCCCAGATGGCTTCACCACAGAATTCTCTCAAGCTTTTAGAGAAGAGTTAACTTCAACTCTACTGAGAGTATTTCACAGCATAGAAAGGGGTGCAATACTCCCAAATTCATTCTTTGAAGCCAGCATAACACTGATACCAAATCCAGGGAAAGATCTAACAAAAAAGGAGAGCTACAGACCAATATCACTCGTGAACCCAGATGCAAAAATCTTCAACAAAATTCTAGCCAACAGACTACAACAACATATTCCAAAAAGAATCCTTGATGACCATGTTGGATTCATACCTGGGATGCAAGGCTGGTTCAACATCAGAAAAACAATTAATGTGATCAGCCACATAAATAACACAAGAGAGAAGAAAAGAATCACTGGATTTTGTAAATCGCATAAAAGACGTTTGATAAAGTCCAACACCCATTCATGCTAAAAAGCTCTCAGCAAAACAGGAATAGATGACCAATTCCTCAATGCAATAAGGGCCATTTATACAGAGCCAACTGCCTACATCACCCTGAATGGAGAGAGGCTGAAGCAATTCCCCTTGAGAGCAGGAACTAGACAAAGAAGCCCACTCTCACCTTTCCTATTCAACATTATGCTAGAAGTTCTAGCCAGAGCAATTAGACAAGACCAAGAAATAAAAGGCATCTGCATCGGCAAAGAAGAAGTAAAAAATCTCCTTATTTGCAGATGGTATGATTGTATATGCAGAGAATCCTAAAGAATCCATAAGTAAACTACTCAAACTGATAGCAGAGTTCAGCGAAGTATCAAGATACAAGAGAATCCTAAGTAAATCGGTAGGATTCCTTTATACCGACAAAGAGATTATTAAAGAAGAAATCACCAAGTCAATACCATTTACTACCACCCCTAAGAAGATAAAACACCTTGGAATAAATCTACCTGGAGAAAAAAGAGACCTTTACAAAGAGAACTACAAGACCTTACTACAAGAAACTAACAGAGGCTTACATAAATGGAGAAACCTACCCTGCTCATGGGTAGGAAGACCTAACATTGTGAAAATGGCTATTTTATCCAAAGCAATCTACTTATGTAATACAATACCAATACAAATTGCAGTGACACTTTTTAATGAGGTGGAGAAATAAATTGCCAACTTTGGAAATGGAAGAAACCTGAGATAAGTAAAGTACTACTGAAGAAGAAAAAAATGGTGGCAGGCTTCTTACAACCCGGCTTTAGAACCTATTATACTGCCGCAGTTGTCAAAAGAGCCTGGTACTGGTACAAAAAAGAGACATATAGACCAATGGAACAGAGTTGAGACCTCAGAGATGCCACCATCCTCCTATGAACAGTTGATATTCGACAAAGACCCTAAGATTTTAAACTGGGGTAAAAACAGTCTCTTTAACAAACGGTTCTGGCAAAATTGAATATTCATCTGCAAAATATTGAAACAAGATCCATATCTCACATTGTATACAAAAGCCAACTCAAACTGGATAAAAGACCTAAATGTCAAATCTAAAACGATAAAGCTCATACAAGAAAAAATAGGATCAACAACAGAAGCTTTAATACACAATGTAGAAAGACTTCAAAATCTGTCAAACAAAGCATGATCAACACAAGAGAATATAGATAAATGGGAAGAATCAAAGACTTTTGCTCATCCAAAGGCTTTATCAAAGAATTAAAAGACCACCTACAGAACGGGAAAAAATATTTGGCAACTATATGTCAGACCAACGTTTGATCTCCATAATCTATAAGGCACTTCAAAATATCAACAAGAAAAGGATAAATAATAATTCAGGGATGGATGAAGGAGATGGACAGACACTTCGCTAAAGAGGAGATCCAGGCAGCCAAAAGACACATTGGAATTGCTTACATTCATTAGCTATTAAAGAAATTAAAATCAAAACCATGATGAGATATTATCTCACCCCAACAAGGTTGGCTGTGAGTCAATAAAACACAAAATGACAAGTGCTGGAGAGGCTGTGGAAAAATTGGAACTCTCCTACACTGTTGGTGGGATTGGAAAATAGTACAACCTCTTTGGAAAGCAATCTGGCACTTCCTTAAAAAAACGGAAATAGATAAACCATTTGACTCAGTAATCCCACTACTTGGAATATATCCCACAGAAGCAAGGGCATTCACATACATGCACACGAATGTTTATTGCAGCACAGTCCACAATAGCAAAAAGATAGAATCAACCCAGATGCCTGACAACAGATGAATGGATAAATAAACTGTGGTATATATACAGTCAGCAAAACACTATTCAATGATAAAGAGTGATGATTTTAGGAAGTATCTCATAACTTGGTTTCAACTGGAAGACATTATGTTGAGTGAAATTAGTCAGCAGCACAAGGACAAATACTGTATGAGACCCCTATGATAGGGTCTTAAAAACAGACTCATGTACAGAAGAAAAGACCCTTTGTCAGCTGCAAGGGAGGGAAAGAAGGAAGGGAGAGGGCTGGTTATGGATTAGATAGTTGATAGAAATTTGGTTGGGTGAGATCTGTGACAGCACACATTAGAAAGAAGATAAATGTAACTGGTCTTCAACATAACATGAAGACTCTTCCAATCTTAACCCAAAATTGCAAGAACAGAGTAGCAGGGGCAGGGGTCCAGGGACCATGCTCTCAGGGGACATCAAGGCCAATTGGCATAACCGGCGTATTGCTAAGAGAGTCTTCTCCACCCCATGTTGGTGAGTGGCATCTGGGATATTAAAAGTTAGCAAGCTGCCAGCTGAGGTACACCAAATGGTCCCAACTCAGCAGGAACAGATGGATCACCAAGGACCAACATGACATGGGGAAAGAGATCCCAGAAAACAGAAAGAACCACGTGAGTGGGTGACTATATCAACATGTGACCAGAAGAACCAGATGGTGAAGAACCAGAGACAGCCGTGATGGGGCTCACAAAGTTGAGTCTCAGTGGCAACACGAGAATAAAAAGGGGTGCACCCTGAGAACTCCACTAAAAGCCCACAGCTGATGTTCCGAAGGCCCTGGGGTTCCCCTAGGAACGTGGCCCGTAGACCTGATGCTGCCCTGTCCATAAAACATTACTGAGATCAATACCTCGGACAGGAATAGACTGGACTCGGCGACACAGAGTAACCATATCATGTGTGTATTTTATGGTTCTGTGCATCTGTAGGATGTTGTCCTACCGACCTCTTACTACAGGGAAGTTCAGAGGGTGGAGAAAGCGGGACGGGAGATTGTTAAGATGATATGACATGTACAGAACAGAAAGAAGGAGTGTGGTGTCACCAGGCAAAGAGAGCAGTAGGAGCTGCGCATAGGCAGACTTGTGAATTTAAACTGGATTGTACACTTTCACTGAATCACAACAAATTAAAAAAAAAAAAACATGACTTCCTGTTGATACCTCCAACTTTGGTCTCACACTAAAAGTTTATTTTAGCGTTCTGTCTGTTTTTTTGTGTGATTTTTTTTCCCTTGATGGTGAAAACCTTTACTTTGTTGTCTACAATATATTTGATTGTTTATTCAATCATAGTATTTATGGGAGTTCAGAATTGCTATCTCATGCCCTTTTGAGAAATACATTCACCAAATACAAACTTTTTTGTCTTCAGTTTCTCAGATATGATCAAAATACTACTTCCAAGCATTAATTCTGTCACTTCCTTTCCTCCCTACCCTCAGTCTTACCTTCTACTTTTATTTCTGCTTACTCTGTCTTTGTTGTACATTAACCACATTGATATTTGCAAGAGCATACATTTCTACATCTTTGCTGGGTTCCATGGCTGCTGCATTCTCCTGTAGTCCTTTATGTGTCTGTCACATTTCTATAATTAGAGAATTTAGATTTTTTTTTTCACCAAAGCAATGCCAAAATCACAGCTAGTACTTTTCTGTAATTGGAGTACATTAACATTAAATACATTCATCGAATGGCATGGATGAAAGATTTCTATCCAAACTTTTTTCTTCTCAGGACTATTTTGATGATTCAAATATATTTTGCATTATTGTGCACTTTTCTTTTTTTCTTTTAAAGTAATAAAAATCCACACCTAATTTGACATGATTTCTTAAGCAGTTAATAAGTACACATTTTACAGTTTAATGAATCTGTAAACTAAATAATGGTTGTAGTGGGTGTGAAAATAGGGATATTTAAATGCATTAGGAAATTTAACACACATTCCAGTGGCCATGTAAATAGTCTTTTGATTCTTTTATAAATTGCAAATATTTTCTCGTGCAGAAACACAGCAAAAAGTATAGTCCTACATCCGTACATAGAGCTCATTATCATACCTCAGAATGCTCACTGCATGCCTATTATCCACTTAAAAGCTGCATTAAAACACCCAGTCTATTTCAGCAGCAGCTAAACAAGTCAAAAACTAAGCCTCATTCATCACTATTTATCCCTAGAGATTAAAGACAGCTGTACTGATGAGGTATACATAAAATTACACTTCTAGTTATTTTGATAAAAAGCTTTTAAGTATGACCCTGTGTCGTATCAAGTCAGCACTCAAAAGCCCATTACTAGCATAATTTCTAAAAGAGACAGATCTCAGAGAAATGTGCATAAAACAAAATGATTGTAGGTAATGGACATTTGGTGGACTGGACTGTTAACTTGCTGAAACTTAGGCCTTTTGGTGTTGTAGTTACTTACAGTCCACATGCAAAGATGTTTGGAAACCCTGGTGGTGCAGTGGGTTAAGTGCTACGTCTGCTAACCAAAATGTCAGCAGTTCAAATCCACCAGGTGCTCCTTGGAAACTCTATGGGGCAGTTCCACTTTGGCCTCTAGGGTCCTACGAGTTGGACCTGACTCAACGGTGGGTTTTTGGGGGGGGCTGGGAGGGTGCATTACCAGAAAGTAAAAGAAAAAAAAGCATTTTGCTGAGAAACAGGAATTGGTTTCCAGCTTCCCCCCTACCCGCCCCCCCGCAAAACCCTCTACTGTCCAGTCAACTCCAACTTACAGCAACCCTCTAGGACAAAGTGGAAGTGCCTCATAGAATTTCCAATGAGTACCTGGCAGATCTGAACTGCCAATTTTTTGATTAGCAGCCACAGAACTTAACCTCTATGCCATCTGAATTTCTTATTCCCAGAGTATGGCCAGTTAAATAAATTATAATATTGAGCTAGTGGAATTCACATGGTACCACAGAAATGCCACCTTTTGAAATCTGATTTTTCCTTCTTTTTTTTTTTATAAGACCATGTATTCTGTCCATTTTTTTTTGTTTGACTCCCTCTATCCTTTGTTTGGATACCATTAGCTATTCCTTTAAAATTGCTGTGTTGCTATTAAATGGGTAGATGGCAGTAGTGTATACAAACACAAATCAGAATACATTAGGTTATGCTTCTAAAATAAATACAAAGTGCACAACCGGTTAAACGGAAATTAAGTAATTATATGTTTGTGCCATTCCTGCCCTTTCTGTGCCTCAAAATCAGTGGTGAGTATCTTCTGAAGGCGAGCTTAGGTCCAATTACTTTGTTTGCATGTGTTCTTCTCCATATTTATACATAAACAAAATGTAACAATATCTTGATCCGTTCTTACATATGCTTTTATAAAATAAAACTACTGGGGATTCAAAATGTATATTAATTTTCAGGAATATAAAACAACTTTCAGAGTGAATGTTGAAAGAAAACTAAAAATAAAAAGCACAATATCACTAATTAATCATTGTGTTTAAGTCTCTCTCTTTTTCTTTCTTCTTTCCTTCCTTCCTTTCTTTTCTCTCTTTCTTCTAGAAGAAAGGCGTCATCTTTCTAGTTTGTGATTTCTGAATGCAGCAGAAGTTGTTGGTTGCCCACTACCCATAGCCCTTATCTACTCTCTCCTTTTTGGACTCATTTAAAGAACCTTGATTTTATTTAGGGCACAACATGCCGAGTTCATGAAATTAACTATGATTAATCTAAGCTAGATATTTCCCTGTTAGTGGCTGGTGAAAGAATGAGTACGTGTCCCGGATTTGATCAACAAGGTTGTTGGAGGTGTAGGGCTTCTAGGAAGGAATTTCTTCCTTGATGGAAAGGAATTTCCATTTTTTCTACCTCAAAAATATTATTTGAGTTTAAGTCAAGCACAAACAGCTGAATTATCTTACTCAACTGTTTAGTAGATAACTGGGCTAATGTGGGTTTAGAAAAACTGATCAACTCTGTACAAGCCTAATCCATTCCTCTTTCCTTTCCTTTCCTTTCTACCCCACTGTACCAGTCAACAGTTGTGATCACTATGCATTTCTATATTCTGTCTGGGTGGGGTTTGCCACAATTTTCTCTGTAGAATTAAAAAAAAAAAAAAAAAGTGAGTGTCATGGATCATCCTGTTTCCCTGATAAATGTGTGTCAACTTGGCAAGTCCATGATTCCTGGTACTGTGTGATTGTCTGCCATTTTCTCATCTGATGTGATTTTCCCACATGTTGTCAATTTAAGGGGAGCCCTGGTGGCCCAGTCGTTGAGAGCCACGGCTGCTTACCAAATGGTCAGCACTCTGAATCCACTAGCAGTGACTCGGAAACCCTGCTGGGTAGTTCTACTGTCCTACAGAGTTGCTGTGAGTCTGAATTGACCTTACAGCAAAGAATTTGGTTTGGGGTTTTATAACATTAATGAAGTAAAATGAGTGGCAATTAATGTTAATGAGGCAGGACCCAGTCTACCAGATTAGGTTGTAGTTTAAGCCAGTCTCTTTTGAGAAATGAAGAGAGAAGTGAGCAGAGAGATGGGACCTCATACAAGAGGTTCCAAGAAAGCAGTCACAGGAACAGGCATCCTTTGGACTCCAGCTCGCTGGGCTGAAATGTTCCTAGATCACCAAAGACTGATGACAAGCACTTTCCCCAAGAGCCAACAGAGAAACCCTTCCCCTGAAGGTGGTGTCCTGATTTCATACTTTTAACCTCCTACACTATAAAAGAATCAATTTCTCTTTGTTAAACCACCCTCTTGTGGTATTTCTGTTGTAGCCACAAAACCAAATCTACTGCCATCAAGTCTCTTCCGACTGTGTTACAGCAGGATGTACTTTGGTACAGAGAGTGGGTGAGACTGGAAGAGTTTCTAAGTACTTAGTAGTAAAAGCCTAGATTACGTTAAGGAGACTTTTGTTAGAATTATGAATGCAAACGCCAGGCAATTGTAGTGCGGCAGAAGCCGCATCAGAGAAAGGGCAAAAGCAGAGAAATAACAACGGTAAAATAATGTAAGTTCATTGACTCTATATATCCAACAGTAGTGTTATATTTATATTATAGGCATATTTAAATAACAAAAACTAAGAACATCACACTGATCACTAGGGAAAACATTAAAGATGTGTTTTCAGTTTCGTTCTTTAAATAATGTCTTACAAAATAGATAAATATAGAAGACTTCTGGCCCAATTGGAATTCGAATCATCACTGAAGGGAAATAATAACAGTGCTCATAAGAAGTGCTTTTTAGCACTGGTTGTTTTTAGAATGAAAAGACATTAGAGTTTGTAATGTGAAATAAACAAAGGAAATATCAGAGGTCAAGTGATGAGAAAATCACTAAAAGTGTTAAGTTCTGATATGCCTGAACCTCTACCATCTGAAGGTGCAAGGTCCCCTGAAAGCATGTTGCACCTGAGATAAAAGTGTTATTATGGTTCTTGGCACTTGGCTTGGCTATGGCTCTCCTCTGTCGTGTTGTACCACAAGAAGAAGACCTGTAGCCCGAGGCTTGAATAATATCCACTTAATGCTTACCCCCTCTTTTCAAACAACTCTATGTGCCCTGAAGTTTCTGGATGTTGAAACTTACAACTGAACTTGTGACATTTTAGTTGATAGTGTTTCTTCAAGTTTAACCACTAATTAGGTAGAAGCAGAATTAATGACTAATTTAAATTATTGAATATTAAAAAACTCACAGATGATAAAATATGGATATGTAGTTTAGAAAAATGCTTTAGGGAAATAGATTCAATGAATAAATAAAAACAATGAGAATTAGCCTATCGCTCCAGGTATGTAAATGACGCATCCAAAGTACTTGAAACTGCTTGGAAGCAATTTGTTCTTTGAGTTAGTGATGAACATTAGACATTCTATTCACAATGCTTTTGCTCTATTAATTTGCTTAACAAACTTCTTCATCATTGCCGTAAAAGTAAACTTTAATTTCCAAGAAAATTTCCAAGGTACTGTAATTTTACTTTATGAATTTTACTTCATCAGAGTGAAGCAACGAAAACATAAAATGTCAGAAACAGACACTGGCTGTCACGTGAAACTTTGTTACACCTGTCTGATCATCCTGGAAATAGCATAAGTGCCAGTACTAACTGGAAGACAGTATTGCTTGCCAGTTTGCATGTGACGCAAAATCCAAGGACAGTGCCTACCATTAAAGACTTTGTATTCTACCCTTCTGTCTAGTGTGTATGGTCAGAGGAAGGCCTGTGGTACGTTAGGGGAGAAGAAGAAGTAGCAGGGAAGGCAGTTTTCTGAGGTTAGCAGTGACATTAAGGGTGCTATTGAGTGAGTGGGCGCTGCCAAGCTGATGTGACAGACGCCTTCAGTTTAAAGAAGCAAATGCAAAACTGTAAGAAAAATAACTTTGCAGCACAAAAGCCTAGAGGTCCTTGAGGACAGATGATGCCAGAAAAATGTGAGATTACTGTGCCTGCCAGAGTCTACTAATACTATAAATATAGATGATTTCCTGAGGAAAAGATCCTTGAAAATATACCAAATGTATGATGCTGAGTACCAAGTAAAACAGCAGAGACACGCAGGGCCAACCAAGCACCGATTCCCTGTCCTTCTTCCTCACTCAGCGTACTGAAACGTGCCCGGGCTGTCTCACAGTCTCCTCAGATTCCAGTGGGTCCCAAACTGAATTTATTATCTTTTTTCTCATGCTGCCTTCTCTTTCCGATGTCCCATTTTCATTAAACCTATAGGTAGCCATCCAGCAACTCAAGAGCTGAACAGTCAAGTTCATTCTTTCATTCAAAAAATATTTATTAAACAACTATGGAGGGCCAGGCACTGTTCTAGAGATTTAGGTTACACCAGTAAACAGAGGTGACTCCTGCCCTCCCTGCACTTATAGGGTACTAGAGGTGGGCAGTATAAGCTCTAAAAAGTAAACATAAAAACGAAGTACATTATACTGTTTTATAAATCTCTATGGAAAACAGAATAAAGGGGGATTTAGTTTTTAGTGAGGGTTAGTGGATGGATGGATTGCAATTTTAAATTGGGTGGGCAGGTGTGCTGAAAGGGAGCAAGCTCAATTTCACCTCTTGCTTCTTGTCTTCACTACATGCTATATACTGAGCTCAGTTAAATTCTCTTCTTCTTTAATATGAATTTCAAATGTCACCTCATCTGTGATGCCTGCCCTGATTCCCTCAATGGTATGTAAACAATCTCTCCTTTACATTTGTATATAGCAGAATCTGTTGTTTATCCCATACACCTTTGAATTGTGGACAGGCCCCATGCATTTGCAGATCCACAGTTTCCCATTTCAAGCACCCATTTCTCCACTTTACTTCAGTGCCAGTGCTTGGAGTGCAGGGCAGCCCTGAAGTCCCGGGGATTTGACAGTCCCCCGTACCCACCAGGGATGGTGTCCCCTGCAGGGTCACTGGTAACCTAGTGTTTCTGAGCTCTGCTGCTCACCAAAATGTAGGTGGTTCAGATTTACCAGCTGCTCCTTGGAAACCACGTGGGGATTTCTGCGTTGTCCTAAGGGGTTGCCATGAATCTGAATCCAAGTCAGTGTCACACAATGACAGCAATAGTGCAGTGGTTGAAGCACTCAGCTGCTAACCGGAAGAGTGCTAACCAGTCAACCAGCTCTTCCATTTCTCGGGAGAAGATGTGGCACTCTGCTTCCACAAAGATTTCCAGCCTTGGGAACCCCGTAGGGTTTCTATAAGCTGGGATTCACTCAATGATACTGGTGTTGGTTTTGTTTTTTGTTTTAGGGATAATGCTCAATGATGGAAGGGAATGGGCAGGTAAATACCCCAGCTTTCCTATGGCGGTAGGACAGTTTTGAAGTGGTTTCCACAGAACTGCTCTGAAGGTCCCCAGTGGGATTAAATACCAATTGCCAATACTTGTTTCTGCCCATTAATGTACTTACTTGCTGGAAATGAAAAAGATTTGAAATATTTACTAAAGAAGATCAAAGACTATAGCCTGCAGTATGGATTGTGCCTCAACATCAAGAAAACAAAAATCCTCACAACTGGACCAGCAAGCATCGTTGTCATAAATGGAGAAAGGATTGAGGTTGTCAAGGATTTCATTTTACTTGGATTCACAATCACAGAAGCCCACAGAAATAGCAGTTAACAAATCAAAAGATGCACTGCATTGGGAAAATCTGCTGCAAAGGACCTGTTTAAAGTACTGAAAAGAAAAAATGTCACCTTGAAGACTAAAGTGCGCCTGACCCGAGCCATGGTGTTCTCCATCACGTCATCTGCGTGCAAAAGCTGGACAAGGATCAAGAAAGACAGAAGAATTGATACCTTTGAATTGTGGTGTTGGAGAAGAAGACTGAGTGTACCATGAACTGCCAAAAGAACAAAGAGATCTGTTCTGGAAGTACAACCAGAGTGCTCCTTGGAAGCCAAGATAGCAAGATTGCGTCTTGCATATTTTGGATGTGCTGTCAGGGAGGATGTGTCTCTGGAGAAGTACATCATGCTTTGTAAAGTGGAAGGTCAGTGAAAAAGAGAAAGACCCTGTAGGAGGTAGCTTGACATAGTCACCACAATGATGGGCTTAAACATCAAAACAATTGTGGACATGGCACAAGACTGGGCAGTGTTTTGTTCTGTTGTGCACAGGGTCGCTATGAGTTGGAACTGACTCAACAGCATCTGAAAGCAACAGCAACAATGTACCATTTATTGGTGTTTCTCTCTTTTGTTTCTTTCTCTGTACTATCTGCCTTAAACTTTTTGGAATCACTTTCTAAGTAACCTACCCACACCAAACTCTTTCAGGAGAATATAAATTCAGACACCATAGCGTTTCATTTCTGAACACCATACAGTCTCACTTGATTTTTCTTCACGTTATTTATCGGCGTTTGCTTCTTTTACTGACATATGAGTTTCTTCTTATTCTTTTGCATTAAAAAAATATATTCCATTATGCTTTAAGTGCAACTTTACAATCCGTGTCAATTTGTCACACAAAAACTTGCACACACACTGCTATGTAACTTTAGCTGCTCTCCCCACCCCGTGACAACACACTCCTCCTTTGTACCCTGTATTTTCCATGTCCATTCAACCAGCTCCAGCCGCCCTCTGCCCTCTCGTCTCGCTTCTGGACTGGAGCTGCCTAGTTAGCCTAATGTGTCTAGTTAAGCCAAGAAACTCACTCTTTGCCAGTATCATTTTATGTTTTAGAGTCTAGTCCGATCTTTGTCTGGAGAGTTGGCTGTAGGAATAGTTTCAGCTCTGGCTTAACATAAAATCCAAGGCCCGTGTCTTCTGGGGACCCTCAGCCTGTCGGATCTTCTGTCTGGTCTTTTTAGTACAGTTCTAGTTCTGCACACTTGTTTTTCTCCTGCTACATCAGGGACTTTATGTTGCATTCACTGTCAGGGCAGTCATCAGTGGTTGCCCTGCACTGTCTAGTTTTCCTGGTCTCATGCTGATGTAGTCTCTCAAGAGCAGTCTCCTGGGTTCGTATTTTCCTTATGTCTTTTATTCTCCTCTTTTCCAGGTGGGTTGTGAACAATTGATATCACCTCAGTGGCTATTTGCTAGATTTTAAAACCCCAAGAGCCACTCACCAAAGTGGGATGCAGAACATTTTGTTAAAAAGACGTCATTTTGCCAGTTGACCTAATGTTCCCTGAAACCACAGTTTCCAGACCCCTACCCCTGCTGCTCTGTTCTTCAGACTGTGTTGTGTTATATTAAGGAAACCTCTTCGCATTTGTTTTAGTCCAGCAATGCTGACCTCCCTTCTACTGCGCGCTGTCACTTCCCATCCCATAACCCAGTTCCTACCTACTTTCTAGTCAGTGAACATCCCTCTTCCTCCTTCCCCCACCCTTGTAAACATCAAAGGCTGTTTTCTTCTGTGTCTTTAAACCTTTTCTTGAGTCTTTATAATAGTGGTGTCATACAATCAGACAATATTTGTCCTTTTGCAACTGACAAATTTCCCCTCAGCATAATGTCTTTCCAGATGACTCTGTGTTATGAGACGTTTCCCAAGATTATTGGTGTTCTTTATCATTGCGCAGTATTCTTTTGTGTGATTTTACCGTAGTTTGTTTATCCATTCACCTGTTGATGGGCACCTAGGTTGATTTCATTTTCTTGATATTGTGGACAGTGTTGCACTAAATATTGGTGTGCATGAACCCATTCATATGATAACCCTATGGTATATATAGAATATATGGGCATATATTCTATGAAGTGGGATTGCTGGATCATATGGTATTTCTATTTGCAGCTTTCTAAGAAAGCCACAGATTTATTTCCAAACTGGTTTTACCATTCTACATTTCCATGAAAAGTGTA
This sequence comes from Heterohyrax brucei, assembly GCA_028571685.1. Taxonomy (NCBI): domain Eukaryota; kingdom Metazoa; phylum Chordata; class Mammalia; order Hyracoidea; family Procaviidae; genus Heterohyrax; species Heterohyrax brucei. The sequence goes on along the minus strand of CM053150.1, from coordinate 51,912,346 downwards.
GAAGAGTATCAGTTTCTCCACCTCTACATTGTTTATTATTTTGTGTTTTTCGGATTAATGCCAGCCTTGTTGGAGTGAGATGATACCTCATTGTAGTTTTGATTTAGATTTTTCTAATGGCTAATGTTTGTGAGCATTTCTTCGTGTATCTGTTAGACACCTGGATGTCTTCTTCAATGAAGTACCTGTTCACATCCTTTGCCATTTTTAGAAATTGAGTTACTTGTCTTTTTCTTGTTGAGTTTTTGTGATATCTTGTAGATTATGGAGATAAGATGCGGATCGGCTTCATGGTAGCCAATTTTTTTTCCCCCTAAGTCTGCAGGTAGTCTTTTTACTCTTGTGGTAAAGTCTTTGGAAGAGCATAGGTGTTTGATTTGTAGGAATTCCTAGTTATCTAGTTTCTCTTCTGGTGTTTTTGCTTTGTTAGTATTTTTTAATCAGTTTATGCCATGTATTAGGGTTCTCAGCATTGTCCATATTTTTTTCTTCCATTATTTTTATTGTTTTAGATTTTATATTTAAGTCTTTGATCTGTCTTGAATTAGTTTTCGTGCATAATGTGAGATAAGGGTTTTGTTTCATTTTTTGCAGATGGATATCCAGTTTTGTCAACACCATTTGTTAAAGAGCATGTCTTCTCCCCAGTTTATAGACTTTGAATCTTTGCCAGCTGTCAGCTGTGTTATATCTGGAGTCTCAGTTCTGTTCACTGGTATATGTATCTGTTTTGTACCTGTATTAGGCTGTTTTTACTACCGTGGCAGTCAAATAGGTTCTACAGTCAGGTAGTGTGAAGCATCCCACTTTTTTCTTCTTCTTTATAATAATGTTTTTCTTGTCTGGAGCATCTTCAGTTTGCACATGAAGTCGGTGATTTGTTTATCCCTCTCATTAAAAAGTGCCACTGGAATTTGGATTTGGATTACATTGTATTTATAGATGACTTTTGGTAGAATAGACATTTTCATGATACTGAATCTTCAGAATTGACTTGAAGGCACTGAGGTTTCTTTTTTTTTTTTTTTTTTTGATTCATGAGCAAGGTAGGTTTCTCCACTTAAAGGAAAGTCTCCTTTGGTTTCTTGTAGTAGAGTCTTGTGATTTTCTTTGCATAAGTCTATTACATCTCTGGTTATATTTATTCCTAGGTATTTTATCTTCTTGGAGGCTATTGTAAATGGTATTGATTTGGTGATTTCCTTTTTGATGATCTCTTTGTTGGTATAAAGGAATCCAACTAATTTATGTACGTTTACCTGCTATCCTCATGTTTTGCTGAACTCTTCTATTAGTTTCAGTACTTTTTTGGAGGATTTTACAGAAATTTCTAAGTAAAAGATATTATCTGTAAATAGAGATACTTTGACTGACTTCTTACCAATTTGGATATCCTCTATTTCTTTATCTTGCCTGATTTTTCTAGCTAGAACATCTGGTACAGTGTCAACGAGAGTGGTGAGAATGGATATAATTTGTCTGGTTCTCATCCTCAAGGGGAATGCTTTCAGACTCACTCTATTTAGGATCATGTTGTTGGCTATGGGGTTTGTTTAAATGCCATTTATTATGTGGAGGAATTTCCCTCCTGTTCCTATTTTTCTGTGAGTTTTTAATAAGAATGGGTGCTGGACTTTGTTGAATGCCTTTTCTGTATCCACTGATAAAGTCAAGTGGTTCTTGTCTTTTGTTTTATTTATGTGGTTGATTCATTAATTGTTCTTCTAATATTGAACCACCCCTGCTTCCCTGGTATGAATTGTATTTGGTCATGGTGAGTTATTTTTTTGATATGTTGTTGAATACTATCAGCTAGAATTTTATTAGGGATTTTTGCATCTAAGTTCATGAGAGATATTAATTTTTAGTTTTCCTTTTCTGTGGTTTCTTTACCTGGTTTTGTTATCAGGGTTCTGCAGGCTTCATAGAGTGAATTTGGGGGTATTCCATCCTTTTTGATGCTCTGAAATACCTTTAGCAACAGCGGTGTTAATGCTTATCTAAAAGTATGGTAGAATTCTCCAGTGATGCCATCAGGGCCAAAGCTTTTTTTTTCTTTTTGGTTTTTTTTTTTTTTAAATCATCTTTTCAATCTCTTCTTTTGCAATGGGTTTATTCAGTTATTTTATTTCTGTTTGTGTTAATTTTGGTGGGTAGTGCTGTCCTAGTCATCTAATGCAGCTATAACAGAAATATCACAAATGGATGACATTAAGAAAAGAAATTTTAATATCATAATTCAGTAAGCTGCAAGTAAAAATTCTTTTTTTTTAAAATCACATTGTGGTAAGCTACAAGTCCACTTTCAGTATGAGAGCATTTTGGCCCAAAAGCCTCAGGTCCAAAGGATGTTCTCTGCTCTTGGTCATTCTTTTTTGATAATAAGAGATTCTTAACTCTCTCTGCACATTTCTGTCTTTTATACCCAACAAGCTTGTAAATTGAGTCTGCCTTATCAACGTACCACTGCCATTCTTTCTCATCAATATGTTCGAGGCAAGATTCACAACACATGGGGAAAAAAAATATCACTCAGTACTGGGGATCATGGCCCAGCCAAATTATTGCACACAGTTTGGGGGGGGACACAACACAATACACAACAAGTGTGTTTCTAGAAATTTGTCCATTTCCTCTATGTTTTCAAACTTATTACAGTACAAGTTTTCATAGTATTCTGATTCTTTTAAATTCAGTTGGGTCTGTTGTGGTATCACCCATCTCATTTCTTATTCGAGATATTTGCTTCCTCTCCTGTTTTTCTTTTGTCAGCTTGGCAATGTTTTATCAATTTTGTTGATTTTTTGAAAGAGCCGGATTTTGGCCTTGTTAACTCTTTCAATTATTTTTCTATTGTCAATTGATTTACTTCTGTTCTAATTTTTATTATTTTCTTTCTTCTGGTGCTCAGGTGTTCTTTTGCTGTTCTCTGTTTTCTTGTTCAAGTTGTAGGGCAAATTGTTTGATCTGGATCCTTCCTTCCTTTTGGATATGTGCATTTTCTGAGATAAACTGACCTCCAAGCACAGCTTTTGCTGTGTCTTGTACTGTCTGGTAGGATGTGTTTTCATTCTTATTTGATTGTATGGATTTCTTTACTCCCTTTTGATTTCCTCAATAACCCAGTTGTTTTTGAGTTAGGTGTTGTTCAGTTTCTGTCTGTTCGAATTTTTTCTGTTATTGATTTCTGCTTTTAAGGCTTTGTGATAAAAAAGATGTGGTGTGATATCTCAGTACTGTGAGCTTCATTAAGGATTGCTTTGTGGCCTAATATGTGGTTAATTCTGGAGAATGTTTCACGTGTGTTAGAAAAGAAAGTATCCTTGGCCGCTGTTGGGTGGAATGTTCTGTGTATACCTACAAGGCCAAGTTCTTTGATTGTGGCATTTAGATCTTCTGTGTCTTTATTGAGTTTTTTTTCTAGATGATCTGTACTTCTCTGAAAGCAGTGTATTCAAGTCCCCTATTATTACTGTGGGGCTATTTCTATTTTTAGTGCAATTGGTGTTTGTTTTATGTACTTTGGATCCCTATCATTGGGTGGGAAACCTTGGTGGTGTAGTGCTTAAGTGCTGTATCTGCTAACCAAAAGGTCAGTAGTTCAAATCTGTCAGATGCTCCTTGGAAACTCTATGAAGCAGTTCTACTTTGTTCTATAGGGTTGTGATGAGTCAGAGCTGAATCAACAGCAGTGAGTTTGGTTTTTTTGGGTCATCGGGTGAGTAGGTATTTAAGATTTTTATGTTCTCCTGTAGTACTGATACTTTAATCATTATATGATGTCCTTTCTTATCTAATGTAATGGATTTTACTTTAAAGTCTATTTTATCAGAGATTAGTTTTGTCACTCCTGCTGTTTGTGGAATGGTAGCTTAACATACATATTTTTTCTATCCTGTAAGTTTTAGTTTGTTCATGTCTTTGAGTCTCTGCGTTTTCTGGTATTTGTTCCATTGTGGTACTTTGATCACGTGTAAGTGTTTCTTCTTGATAGCATCCCACATAATAGTCATTATTCATATTTTTTGTTTTCTTTTCTGTTTTTTCCTCAAACAAATTGGTGTCAAGGGATTTATCTTCAGTCTCACTGATTCTAACTTCCATTGTCTAAATTCTTTTCATATGACCTTCTACTGAGTTCTCTAATTTTGAAATTGTATTGTTAAAAGACTTTTAGTTGGTATCTCCATATTGTTTCTCCCACTGCCATTGAGTCAGCCTATTTATTCTTTTGTTTTGTTCTTGTATTGTTTTCCTGAATTCTTTGTTGGCTGGCTTGTGTTCCTTGATTTGGCCTGAGATTTGTTTTGGTTTTAGCCTGTTCTCCTACCTGACCTCTGAGAGAGCACTGTATATTAGTTTTTTGAATTGTTTCTCAAATAGTTCCTTTGCTTTATCTTCTTCCAATATATTTTCCGGTTCTTTGTTTGGTCACTTGTTGGAGCCATCATGTCCTGCTTCTGTGTGTGATTTGATATTGCCTGTTGTTTCCAAAACATCAATAAAGCATTATATTTATTTGTTGTGTTTTTGTTTCCTTTCTTATATATATCCAAGTAGGATGAGCATTTGAGTGACTTTGGTTGTTAGCATGTTTGAAGTTCTCATATCCCATCTCCAGGTGTTCAGAGCAGCTACTGAGTATGTGAGCCCAGGACTCTGTTCACCATTCTTGCAGGGTGTGTTTATTCACGGCATAGATGTCTAGATGGTCAGTTACCATATGTATGGCAGAGACTCTCACCTACAGTCCTTGGTAGGCAGGGCTACTCGAGGGTATCCAGAGCAGGCACAGTTCTGTGGTTACAGCGGGAAGTGATGTGTAGGTCAAGGCAGGGGACTAACCGTTGTTCCCATGTGCCTAGATGCAGGGTGTTTCCCTGTTCCCCAGAGTACACAGTAAGAGGGTAGTGCACCTTGTCCTTGGGCACCTGATACCATTGACGAGAGTGGTCAGCAGGCACAACTAATTCTCAGAGCCCTGTCCTGGGCAGCTGGATGGAGGGAGTGATACCCATCTCACTGAGTCCCACAAGCCCTCAAGCCCTCAGTGTGTGGGGGTAAGGCCAAGGAGCAGGGCCTCCCTGCTCCTAGCTTCATGCTTAGGGAACATGGTGTGTTGAGTGTCAAGGCACTGGTGTTTGAGCTGAATAGAGTTTTGTGAGGGGAAGGAAGTGTTTCTCTACTTGAAGTTTTGAGGGAAAGGGATTATTTTGTGACTACACATAGTAGGTCGAGAGCTTGCACTTAACTTTCACAGTTCTGGTGTCATTCCTGTTTGATTCTGTACGTGCACAAAGATTCACTGCTGCTTGGCTGCAACATGCGTGGTTGGCCTTGGGTTCGGATGTTGATCTTGCCTCAGTCTGTGCGTGCTGAATCTGCACAGCAGATAGTGATTTGCAAGGTACCAGCAAATTCGTGATCTGCAGTTTTGCATTTCTGCTGCTTTTGATTGTCTCTCCTTCTACCTGCTGCTCTGCCTGATTCTTCAGCTTTGCCTTTAATGTTTAGGATTACTAGATTATCATACATACTTGATTCACTTGACTTTTATGTCTTCATTGTAAGAGGGCTGACAGGAAACCTGACTATTCCACCATCATGGCCTTGCCTCTCAGTAAACAAAATTTTAATTCATTGCTTTTTAACATATAATTACTAAACAACAAGTACTGTTCTAAGAGTAAACAAAATAGACCAAGTCTTTGCACTTTTTGGAGGAAACCATAGTAAGCAAATAAGTGCAGTATTATGGCAGATTTTGGTAAAGGCTACATATAAAAGACAAATAAAGGTATTCGGGGTAATCAGGGAGGCTCTTCCTGATAAGGTGACATTTGAGTATAGAATTTAAATAAGTGATCCCTGAAGATACTCAGGAAGAACATATTTCTATCTGAGTGGGCAGTAGGTGCAAAAATTATTGGAACCTACAGGAGAAGCAACAAGGTCAGCAGGGCTGGAGCCAAGTCATCGAGAGGATAGTGGCAGATGAGGAAGTCGGAAAGGACAAATGCTGGTTTGCTCAGTCTCCTGAGTCATACTGTGAACACTTTGGATTTTATGCTAAATGAGGCAGGAAGCCCTAAAGAATTTTAATGTTGAAGAATGGAGGACAAATTGGCAGGTAAGTGTGGAATAAGGAAGCTATGTTAGGAATCTATTGCAAAAATTTTAGGCAAAACATGATGGTGATTTGCAAGAGAAATATGGGGTACAGATCTCGAACTTTAGTTAAAAGATAGACTTGATGGTCTGACGGACTGGAGGGTCTCCGGAAAACAAGGTTCCCAGACTCTCTATTATCCTCAGCTGAAACCATTCCTTAAGCCAACTCCTCAGACAAAATTAGACTTGTATATACATAAGACATAAAATGGTACCAGTGAAGAATGTGCTTCTTGGCTTAAATAGACACAGGAGACTAATTGGGCATCTCCTATCTGGAAGCAAGATTAGAAAGCAGAGAGGGACAGGAGCTGTCTGAGTGGACACAAGAAACACAAAGTGGAGAGGAGGAGTGTGGGGTCTGTCACTGTGTGGGGAGAGCAGTTAGGGTCACATAACAAAGTGTGTGTTAAGTTTTTGTATGAGCAGTTGACTCACATTGTCAACTTTCCTCTAAAACACAACATAAAAAAAACTTTCATCCTTTGTGTTGCTATAAAGTGGCTGATATTTTTGTAATTAAAAATGAAAACTTCAAGTTTCACATGAAAAAAGAAATTATAGTAAATTGAACCAGGGAGGAAACCATAGTGGGTTAAGAGCTACATCCTCTAACCCAGAGGTCCGCCTCAAGGCACACCTTGAAAATTCTATGGGGCAGTTCTACCCTGACCTATAGGGTCACTATGAGTCGGACATGACTCGATGGCAGTGGGTTTGGTTTGTTTTTTTGAACTAGCGAAGTAGCAGTGCAGGTGGCAAGTGTCAGTGAGATGTGGAGTGCATGTGAAGGGATGCCCTCAGGTGAGGATGGGAGGAGACACCTCCTCCAGTGCATCTGAAAGGTAGAAGGAGCAGATGGGTGCCAAGTCACGCAGATGTATTGATAAGAAGGAGAGGCTTCCCATACTGCAGCATATTTATCCCAGAAATGGGTGGCTAGTGGGTTAAGTGCTATGTCTGCTAACCAAAAGGTCAGCAGTTCAAATCCGCCAGGCACTCCTTGGAAACTCCATGGGGTAGCTCTGCTCTGACCTCTGGGGTCACTCGGAGTTGAACATGACTCAAACAGTGGGTTTGGTTTTTTTTTTTTTGGTTATGAGGCAAGGTCCCCCTAACAAGTTGATGTTGGGCACTGGGGCAGTAGTGGGAGGTGAAAAACAATAAGAAGTAAATAATTGAGCAAAAAGAAGAAAAATAAGCTTTGTGGAGCAACAGAGTAGGACTGTAAGATGTCAACTACTGCCTATTTGGGGCTAGTGATCACGGTATTCATGAATTTAAAGTGACACTAATCACTAATTACACCAATTTCCCAGTTGTTTGATTTCCTCTTTTATTTCCTAAAGATCATTGACCTTTGGGAAATCGAGGTTATGTATCATCAGATTGTTCTAATCACCGATTGAAATCCTAGAGAATAGTCTGTAAATGATATAGTCAAACAATTGCAAAGTGATAACACTTAATTATTAATCCCATTCTTTTTGCTGAAATGGTTCTTTTTTTATTTACCACTTGCCTAAGTGACAGCAAGCATAATCATCCTCATTATAAACTAATTTGAAAAGGTAATTTTCCAATTAATAAATATACAATGATATAAAATGCATTCTTAGGATAAAATAATTATAATAGCTGCCAACAACTTTGAAAAGAAACAACAAAGTCTGTTAGTGGCAAGACCTTGTAAAAAATCCGATGGGCCTAAACTAGAAAAATTGACAAGCACAATTCCCCATGCAAGAACAATTTGTTACTGATGATGAAATTGAGAAATAACCAGAACAAGGGTTGTGAGATTCATAGTGAAAGCCCTTAGGGTAAAATTAATTTCTTTATAACACAGTTTAAAGGCTCACAAAAGGAAATTGCTTGCACCAGATGGGACAGGAAAGACATTGTGAATAAAAATGAGCATCTCTTTTCTGCTTACAAATATTTGAATTAAGATGATACCAGCATGTGTGGTTAATGGAATAACAGCACTGACGGTTTCACAACTTTTAAAGATTTTCTCATTCTTTTTTAAATGGTTTGTCAACACAACAAACTACTTTATGGAATATGTAAAGCCTGGTCCTCACTATCACAGCACATTTTATTCTTTCTGAGTTATCGTAGGAGATAAAACGTGAAGGATGTAATAGATAAAGCACTGGGTTTAGAGTTCAAGGACCCATTAAGCAGCTCTTCTCCAGGCTCTGCCACTGAGTAGAAGGAGGTTAGGCAAATTCCAAACTCTCTAAGGGTAGTTCCCTTATTAGTAAAATGAAGAGAGGAATATTTGCCTTACTATCTAAGTTCCGTGAGGATTAAGTGAGATAATTAAAGTGAATATTCTTTCTAAACCATATGGCATACACATATAAACTTTGATTTTGAGGCTTATCTTTCTGAAAATGGTCTAGAAATTATCTCCAGTTTTGTCCTATATTGTGTCTTAACTGCTTGTTCACAGCTGCTGGCTTTCTTCTTGCTGTAATTGCATGCGTTTTTATGCATAACATTTCAAATCTAATCAGTGAGGATGGAGCTGATGGTGATCTCTCTCTGCTCTAAGCACCTATAATAGTTATTTAGCACTAATACATGCCAGCATTTGTCTTCCTGTTCATTCATGCTCTTCACTTGACTGGAAAACAAACTTTTAAACATTAATAATGATAATGATAATAATAACAGCTGACATTTATTGTTTGTTACACACCATGCATGGTGCTGAATGTTTTAAATAGACTCTTGCGTTTAATAACAGGTGAGAAATGCACTGTACGTTTCAGGGGTCATATCATACATTTGCTATATGATGTGAACTGGCATTTCACACTCAGCTGCTCCCAACTTCCAAAAAGAGATATAAATATATATAGTGTGAATATTTGTTCCACCATTTTATTCAGTGAGCTTATGCCCCAGAGTGAGAGTGAAACTGGAGAGGTGAATCTATGCTTTCCCCAGGTGAAGTCGCTTCACATGTATCTCTCATAGTATGAGCATCTAAAGGTAGAAACTATGACGTTTAAAGTGCATGTATTTTCAGTGCGCTATGGACCGTGAAGGCACGTCACACACTTTATCTGGTACTAAACCAGAGAAACAGTTTCAGTGGTGGAGGAAAAACTGGTTGTATTCGATTCCTTGAGACACTGTGTCTCCAGTCTCCAGTATGGAACCTTTCAAGAAATTTTCAAGGCTGGCAGTGAAGTGAGAAGAAAGACATCTGCTGAAAGTAGGAATGGAAAGAGGCTGTTGAAAGTTTGAGCAGAGAGGGGCATGTGTGAAGTGATTTGTGGTATGACAGATTAGGAGAGCAAGTGAATTAGGGAGGTTTGGTTCAGAGTCAGGGCTTCACAGTTTCTGCATTGTACTTTATCGTTGTACAGTGTTCCACTCTGTGTGTTTGTACCATCGTCTATCCATTCAGCCATTGATTGGCATCTCGGTTTTTTCCATCTTTTTACTACTGTAAACAATACTGTAATGAACATGAGGGTGTATATGTCTATTTGTGTGACAGCTCTTATTTCTCTAGGATATAGTCCTAGGAATGAGATTGCTGGATCATACAGTATTTCTGTTTCTACTTTTTAAGGAAGTGCCATGTCATTTTGGAAAAGAATAAATTTTGCCTTAAGACTACAGTATTCATTCTGAACTGCCTGCCAGACTTCACGACAGATCTTGGACTTGCTAGTCCCTATAATAACACAAGCTTACTATATTTGTACACTGTCAAGTTGATTCTGACTCATACCCATCATATAGGACAGAGAAAAACTGCCACATATATATATAATATATATCTGTGTATGTTTGTATGTGTGTATGTATATATGTAAATATACATACAAGGTTTTTGTTATTTATATTTGAGGAAAGAGAAGGGAAGAAACAGAGGCAAGAGAAGAGGATTAAAATAAGAGAGTGAAGGTAAAGATAGAGAACAGAAACCTGCCAAGAAGTCAGGAGGAGAGAGAGAGAAAGAAAGACATTCTAAAAACACAGACGAACATGTTTTATCAGTATATCACTCAGGGTTTTCCAGTAGGAGATTTTACACACATACACGTGTACATATATATATATATATACACACACACAAATATCAAGAAGTCAAAACCTTGTATTTTTGTCATATTATCCCATAGCAACAAGATAAGTGTTTTATTTCCTGTTATTAGCTTTTAAAGCCATGAAATATAACTTATTATTTTTATTTTTCCTAAAAGCAAAACTCCATCATCACATAACATTTTTTCTAGACCTTAATTCTCTGCTAAGACTTTTACCCTCCGGTGGTCAACCCAAAAGCACAAACCTGTTGCAGTCAAGTTGATTCCAACTCATAAAAAAACTACAGAACAAAGGCGAATGGCCCCCTCCGGCTCCCACGGCTGGAATCTGTGGAAGCGAAACCTCCCCATCTTTGTGGAGTGATGTATGTGTTTGAACCTCCGACCTTTGTGCTGGCAATGGAGGGCTTAACTGGTGTGTCACCAGGGTCCCTTCAGTGGGTCAGTGGTCCACAATGGGTCAGTGTTTCCCCTCCTTGTTTAAGATCACGTGGAGGTTGTACTTACGGCTTCCAAGTTTCAGAAAAAAAAAAATCAATGTATTTTTTTTATGATTTAAAACTCTGCTGAAAGTATTGGTTCTATGAGTCAGGGCTTGAAAAGTCTGTTAAAAACAAACAAAATTCTTCACAGCTGGGAGTTCCTCTTTCAGTTTTAAAAATGTATTCTTGTTTCCATAAGTGCAATAAAGATTTAGCCTTTGGTCTCTGGTTATATGTCACAGGTTTTCTCCAAGAAGTGTCTGGCAGAAAATAAACTCTTAATAATTTTGGCTGCATTAAACGGTCATTTTAAGGTATTCAAAAAGCAGTAAACAGAACATAATAAAGTGAAGTGATTCATATCCATCCCCACTGAACACTCAGCCATTATCCAAGCAAGGGCTCAGATTCCTGTTTTGCATCTTGATTAAGAGATGTACTTTTAACCACAGTCATGTGCTATACTAAATATAATTATACAAGAACTTTTCCATATGAGGACATACAATTAAGTTTATGAACTCATTCTAGAAAAAGTGCTACGTACCTTGTTGTTGAATACCGCAGTGGTCACTTTTGAAGTATTCCTTTCGGAAGCTGTGCATCAATGCCAGAGCCTAGTCCACCCTTCAGAGCAATTTTGGAACTCTTTTTGTGGAATGCCCATTGGCAGTGTTTTCCAACAAGCTCTGATAATTAAGTTTGTGAAGTCATCCTAGAACACATGCTTTAAAGGGTGGACTAGGTGCTGATGTTGGTGCAGAACTTCCTAAGGGAAGTAGTTCGAAGGTGACCATGGTGATATTCAGCAATGAGGTATGTAGTACTTTTTCCAGAATGAGTTTGTGAACCTAATTGTCAGACCTTGCAGAACAGGATTCTATGCTACCTCTGAATTTTGTAAAAATAGATATTTTGTTTATTTGTTTTTCATCAGTAATTACTTTAAATTCCCACTTAACCATTTTGGAGATATAAATGAAAGTCTGATTTCTTCAGAATAGGTTAAAAACTCTTTGCTTCATCTGTTTGAGCTCTTTTTAAATTGGTTACGGATTTAGTTTGCAATGACGGACTATAACAGAGAAATCTGATTAGTTGAAAAAAATATGGATTCATTCCAAAAAACAACTTCAAATTATGCTTTCTAATTTACATATTTTTTGCTTCCAATTATTCAACCCTTAAACTTAGCTGTTATGCAAACTTTTATACTAATTCTTATTTGGTGTGTGTGTTGCAGGACAAATTATTCTTAGTTGTTCTATCTGTTAAAAAGAGACTAAAAATAGTTGCACGCTGTTCTGAAAGTGAAGTAAGCTAAAACAATGCACTGTAGAATATAGTTTACATTTTTGAAGGCTAGCCCTATAATCAGTGCCTACATGATGCCTGAGACATTGGGATGTATCAGATCCCTTGACTCTAAACATTTGCTGTAGGAAAAGAATAATAAATGAACACATTGTAAATACTGAAAGCCTTCTGGAAAACCATTTTTATTGAATTGCTTCTTCTTATTCCATGCTCTTTGTGTGTTTGTTTGAAAGACAATGAACGCAATAGTGGGAAAATAAGAATATGGGTTCTTGTTATTTTCTCAGCCCAAATGAATATGAACTGGAATTAAAAACAGAGAAGCAAAACAAGAAACAGCTACAAAACTGTTGGAAGATCACGTTCTAGTTATCTAGCAACCCTTGCACTGAATCAACTAACTAAATTAGCATAATTGGCAGGTGGGCGCTGAAGAGTGATCAACCACTCAATTACAATTTCAGGACTTGGAGGGGCACAGATTTCCTTGTAATCTTTTTCCCCTTGGCTTGCTCCCAGGAGTGAAGGGGTAGGAGGCTGAGAAAACTCACGGAGGCATGGGACTGTGACCTGAATTTTCTTCTTTTTCTAATCTCTCTTCCTAGGTGACAACACTCCTTTATGATGACTCTGAAATGTATTATTGCAACTTCAGATGTGAACCTCGAGCTGTCTGATTTACCTGATCCTGGTAGTATAGTCGTTAAGAGCTATGGCTGCCAACCAAAAATTGGCAGTTTGAGTCCACCAGGTACTCTGTGGAAATTGTAGGGCATTTCTATTCTGTCCTGTGAGGTCGTTATTAGTAGGAACAGATTCAAAGACAATGAGTTTGGTTTTTATCTACTTAAGTGCCACTTCTTAGATTACTATAGGCATCTCAAGATTAGCAACTCCCCAAGGAACCTATCATTACTTTCCCTGCCCTATACCCATGTTTCCTTTAATTTCCCTATTAAATAACACTATTCATGCAAGATATTAGTGTCAGAAAACTTAGTGTCATTTTTGGGCCTCCTTCTCCTTATCCTGTATTTATTCTATCACCATTACATATGAATCCTTCAAAGTGTATCCCAAATCTGACTATATCTTGCCATCTCCACCGACACTGCCCTAATTCAAGCCTTCATCCTCTCTTAATTGGATTTTTTGCAACAGCCTCTCATCTGTTTTGTGTCTTGCCCACCTTGTCTGTGTCAGCACATTTTATTCTGCACACGTAAGCCCAAATCATCATTTAAGATCACAAATTAGATACTGCCACTGTCCTGCTGAAACCCTTCTGCAGCTCATCTCTTTAACTTAATCCTACATTTCGTTTACTCTTGCTCGTCATATTTTTGCCATGCTGAACTTTTCTGTTCCTCATATGCATAAACCTCTTTCCCATCTTCATGTCTCCTTAATTGTGATGTCTCTGCCCGGAATGTTCTCTTCTAACCTCTTCTTTACCTCACAGGCTCCTTCTGTCATTTAAGTCTCAGTTAGCACGCTATTTCTTCAGAAAAGTTTTAAGAGCTGTAATGGACTGAACTGTGTCCACCAAAAATCGGTGTCACTTGACTAGCCCATGATTTCCAGTACTGTGTGGTTGTCCTCCAGTCTGTGATCTGATTATCCTTCATTTTGTAATGTGTCGTAGATCCTAGCCTCTTTCTATGCCTGTGGCTGTGGTCCCATTTGGGAATAAGCTGTCAAGCTGATGGGGCAACATTAGGTCATGTTAATTAGATTATGTTTATTATATAAATGAGCTAGGATTAGGGTGCTATGTATCTTGAGTCACCACCTTTCACTACTCTGCAAGATATAAAAGCTGAGAGAAGTGAACAGAGAGAGGGACATCCTACCACTAAGAAAGAAGAGCCAGGAGCTGAGCACATCATTTGGACATGAAATCTCTATGCTGAGAAACTCCTAGGCCCAGGATAAAATTGATAACAAAGACTTTTCCCCAGAGCTGACAGAGAGAAAACGCCTTCTTCTGGAGCTGACACCCTGAATTCAGACTTTTAGCCCTCTGAACTGTGAGAGAATGTCTCCGTTTGTTACCATTGACTTGTGGTATTTCTATTATAAAAGCACTAGATTAACAACACAATAAATGCTGGAGAGGCTGTGGAGAGAATGGACCTCTGTGACACTGCTGGTGGGATTGCAAAATGCTATAACCTCTTTGGAAAGCAATCTGTCACTTCCCTAAAAAGCTGGAAATAGATATATGGTTTGATCCAGTAATCCAACTGCTTTGAGTTTATCCTACAGAAACAAAGGCTGTCACACAAACACACATGCACACAAATTGATTGCAGCACAGTCGACATAGCAAAAAATGCAATCAACCTAGATGCCTGTCAAGAGATGAATGGATTAACAAACTGTGGTACATATGCTCAGTGGAACACTAACCCAACCTTGTTGCCGTCAAGTCAGTTCCAACTCACAGCAACCATACAGGTCAGAGCAGAACCGCCCCATAGAGTTTCCAAGGAGCACCTAGTGAATCTGAATTGCCTACCTTTGGGTTGGCAGATGTAGCACTTAACTACTACACCACCAGGGTTTTCTACTATGGAATGATAAACAACAACGATGATTTTAGGAAACGTCTCATAACCTGGTTTCACTTAGAAGGCATTATGCTGAGTGAAATCAGTCAGTGGTAAAAGGACGAATATTGTATGGGACCCCTGCCATAAGAACTGAAAAATCGACTTATGTACAGAAGACACTTTCATGGCTACAAGGGTGGGAGGGGAGGTGCTGGTTGGTCTTAGATTAGTTGGTAGAAAGTTGACTGGGCAAAAGCAGTTGACAACACGCAGTAAAAAGTAGATCAACTCAACTGGACTTCACCATCAACAGAAAGCTTTCCTAATCTCAACCTGATATTGCAAGGACAGAGTAGAAGGGGTTGGGTCTGGGCACCATGCTCTTGGGGGACACTGAGGTCAGTTGGGATAACTAGCTTACTGCTAAGACAGTCTTCTGTACCCCATACGGGTGAGGGGTATCTGGGGTCTTATAAGATAACAAGCTGCCATCTGAGGTACATGAACTGGTTCCAGCTCAGCCAGAACAGATGATCACTGAGAACACCAAAAACATGAGGAAAAAAGCCCACGAGACAGAACCACCCATGTAAATGGGAGACTGTATCAGCATGTGACCAGAAGAACCAGACGGTGCCCGGCCACCACCAAAGACAGCCACGGTGGGGCACACAATGCTGAGTCCCTGTGGCAACATGAGAAAAAGAGCAGTACAGCTCAACAACTCTACTAAAAGATCACACAGATGGTCTGGTGGGTGGGAGCATGCTGTCACGGGGCAAGGACAGCAGAGGAGCTGCAGGTAGACAGGCATGGAAAATTGATTTGGATTGTATACTTTCACTTAATCACAGTAAAAATAAAAAGCACTAGATTACTAAAACACTATTCTGTTACTCTTTCTTTCATAGCAACATTTACTCAAAGTTTCAGAGACAAGAGTATGGGAGCTCAATGTATTTATTGGATCACTAATAATCAGAAAACATCACTAATCCCAAAATATTTCTATCTTTTTACCTCTTCTTTTCTCTCCTTGAGCACAGTTAGCTCATGTCACACTTCTTTTCCTGTTTGTCAGTCTACACTAAGATGTCATTGTCAATGTACTGTAATTTTTCTAGAATATTCTTCCATTGGGTATAATTTATAATATGTCATGGGTACAGGAAGATTTTTGTTCTTTTGTGCATTGGGTTGCCATGAGTCAGAACCAAAGGTTCCTAGGTTCAAGGAAAATTCTCACTTAATTGGAATGAAAGTGCTGGGGAAGTATTGTGATACCATTTATTCAAATCTGTTTGACCATCTTTCACATTATTAAACAAAGGATTCAAGGTAGACTATGGCAATAACAAATTTAATAAAATTACAACAGGATGGAAGCAAAACCACAGATCCGTAGGAAAGTAAAGACAGGCCTGCCTACCACTGGGGCCCAAGTATTTGCTATAGCTCTGCTACTAATTGGGCTTTGAGTTCTCTGGCGTTTAAGAAGGCAGAATAAATATGTTATTTATTACGATTAGGGAGAAAGAAAACAAAATTGTATGGCTTCCTAGAACATTTAGAGCTTTTCCTGAACTAATTTTATATTGCTCTTTCTTGTAATGACCCTATTGCAGAAAGAGTAACATAAAGCAACAAAAAACCATAGCCACAGAACAGTAACAACAACAATGCCATGCCACTGGTTCTGTGGGAGGCTCAAGTCATAAATTTAAAATATATAAGACACTGAGAATGACTTATTTCCCTAGCCCACATACAAAGACATTTTCCCCTATCACATACTGTGGTGGTAAACTTTCAGCCAATTCTCAGCCATCTGTGATGTGTGCAACGGGAGTGCTTAACGAATGCCCAGCTGAGCTTTCAAAATACCGTCTCCCCCCTGGTTATAAGTATTGTACTTTTGAAGGCTGCTCTCTAATAATATGATACTTCATTGTGCTTATTCTGATTCAGTATTGATTAGGTTTTCAGCCTTTAGGAGCTCACTAGTCTTTTATGTCAGTTGAAGATGATTGCCTCTATTTCTGTGTCTTTTTCTGGGAAATGTATCCCTTTCAAAAAGCTGACTGGCCCAATTTCTTAGCATGTGAAGGCAGAGCAAAGGTATGCTATAATGAAAAAAAGGATCCTCTACAACACAATTTCTTTGACTCAAACAAGAACCTGTAGATTTATGGATTTTAGAGGAGGAAAACAAACACTTGAAGTTTTCCATAGAAAAATTATATGTGGAACTGTGACAAAAATTAGGTCTTGTTATAATACATGGTGAGAAATTGTATAAATCTCTCCCTTGAGTTTTTGCCTTCTACAGTAAAATAAGGAAAGGGCAAAAACAACTATATTACTTTTATCCTAGTTGCAGAATAGCTGGATTTAAAATCGATAAACTGAGATTTCAGAACAATCAATTCCTCTAAATAGCTGTGACCTCAAACAAAATTTTTCTTATCAGTATTTCCATAAAAAATAACTGAAAGAATTGAATTATATCAGTGTTCTCAATTTCATTCAGGCCAACATCCCATTTATAATAAATATTTCTAATGCACTCCATATTATCCTGACATAAACTACCAAAGGTATGACTATATATATGTATGTATATATATATATCAACCCAGCACCGTTCTTTACTTATATATATATAAAGGTGAATTAAAAACTAAGTAGTTTTTAAAAATACCAGATATTTCAATATGAAAGGAATACCTCTATAGGTGGACATAATGACATGGTCAGATAACTGTACCTTCTTATAATGAATATTTGGACTTTTTAGAAACCAGATAACTAAAAGTCATTCTATAGAAAAAGATGGGTTTACATTAGAATTTTTTAAAATAACATTACTAGAATATAAAACAACAACAAGAGAAAAGTTCAGCTTACTTGTGAAAGTAGGAAAAAGAGAAGTAAGGTTATAAATTGAAAACAGGTTAGTCCGCTAAGACAAATTTGAGATAGGAAAGGATACAGCAAGCCATTGAACCAGTATAATCTACAGGTGTATTTCGCTTTTATAAACTGAGGATTTACGACATCACTATGCTAAGCAAGTCTGTTGGTGTCATTCTAGTAGCAGCATGTGCTCACTTGGTGCGTCTGTCACATATTGACAGTTCTTTCAATATTTCAGACTTTCTCATTACTGTTATATCTGTTAGGGTAGTCTATGATCAGTGATCTTTGATGTTACTATAGTAATTTTGGGAGGTGCTACAAGCCACCATGCTGAGTATGTTCTGATTGCTCCAACAAAAATGCTATTCTCCTGTCTCTCTCCCTCTCTTCTGGCCTCCCTATTTGCTAAGATACAACAATGTTGAAATTCAGGCCCTATGAACAACCCCGCGATGGCCTCTTAAGTGTTTAAGCAAGATGAAGGATCAAAGTTTCTCACTTGAAATCAAAAGCTAGATATGATTAAGCTTAGTGAAGATGGTATGTCAAAAGTGAAGATAGGCTGAAAGTTAGGACTCTTTTGCCAAATAGTTATCCTGGTTGTGAATGCAAAGGAAAAGTCCTTGCAAGAAATTAAAAGTGCTCTTCCAGTGAACACACAAATGATAAGAGAATGAAACAGCCTTATTGCCAATATGGAAAAAGTTCTAGTAGTTTGGATAAGAGATCAAACCAGCCACAGCATTTCCTTAAGCCAATCCCTGATTCATAGTGAGTCCCCAGCTCTGTTTAATGCTATGAAGTCTGAGAGAGGTAAAGAAGCTAAAGAAGAAAAGTTAGAATCTAGCAAGCATCATGAGACTTAAGGAGAGAAGCCGTCTCCATAACATAGAAGTGCAAGGTGAAACAGCAAGTGTTGATTTGGAAGCTGCAGCAAGAATTTTACAGCAGATTTAGCTAAGATAATTGATGAAGGTGGCTACATTAAACATCAGATTTTTAATCTAAATAAAATAGCCTTAATTTGGAAGAAGATACCATCTAGGAGCTTTATAACTCGGAAGGAAAAGTCAACGCCTAGCTTCAATACTTTGAAGGACAGGCTGACTTTCTTGTGAGGCACTCATGTAGCTGGTGACTTTAACATAAACCTAATGCTCTTTTACCATTCTGAAAATCCTCAGACTCTTAGGAATTATGAATGTACTCTGACTGTGCATTGCACAACAAAGCCTGGGTGATAGCATATCTGTAGGCAACACGGTTTACTGAACATTTTAAGCCCAATGTTGAGACCTACTGCTCAGAAAAAAAGATCCCTTTCAAAATATTACTGCTCATTAGCAATGCACTTGGCCACTCAAGAGCTCTGCTGGAGATGGACAAGGAGATTAATGTTGTTTTTATGTCTGCTAACACAGCATCCATTCTGCAGTCCATGGAAGCAAGAGTGCTTTCAACTTTCCAGTCTTATTTAAGAAATATATTTTGTAAGTCTGACATAGATAGTAATTCCTTTGAGAGATCTGGTCAAAGTAAATTAAAAACCTTCTGGAAAAAAAATTCACCATTGTAGATATGATTAAGAATACTAGTGATTCATGAGAGGAAGTGAAAATATCAACATAGATAGGAGTTTGGAAGAAGATGACTGTAACCCTCATGGATGACTTTGAGGGGTTCAAGACTTCAGTGGAAGAAGTAGCTGTTTTGGTGGAAACAGCAAGAGAACTAGAATTAGAAGTAGCCTGAAGATCTGATTGAATTGCTGCAATCTCATGATAAAACTTTAATGGCTGAAGAGTTGCTTCTCATGAATGAGCAAATAAACAGATTTCTTGAGATGGGATATACTCCTGGTGAAGCTGCAGTGACCATTGTTGAAATAGCAACGAAGGATTCAAAATATTAAATAAGCTAGTTGATAAAGCAGAGGCAGGGTTTGAGAGGATTGACTCCAGTTTTGAAAGAGTTTCTACTATGGGTAAAATGCTATCAAGCAGCATCACATGCCACAGAGACATCGTTCATGAAAGAAAGAGTCAATGCAGTGAACTTCACTGTTCTCTGATTTTAAGAAATTAGAGTAGCTACCCCAGCCTTCAGCAACCAACACTCTGATCCATCAGCAGACGTCCGTATCAAGGCAAGACTCTCCACCAGCAAAAATTATAAGTTTGTGAAGGCTCAGATGATGGTTAGAATTTTTAGCAATAAAATATTTTTAAATTAAGGTACACACATTATTTTTTAGATATAATGGTATTGCACACTTGGTGGATTACAGCATGGTAAAAACATAACTTTTATATGCACTGGGAACCCCCCAAATTTGTGTATCCTGTTTTATTATGATGCTCACTTTATTGCACTGCTCTGGGATCAAGCCCACAGTATCACCCAGGTGGGTATACCTATAGTTGCAAGTGAACTGGTTCTTATTTATAAGTATCAAAATAACTCTTTTTTTATGACATGAGAAAGATGAGTGATTGAAAAAAATAGACATTCTGCCTTGAAATCTGTCTACGAGTCTCTAATACTTAATAGGGCCTTAGAGACCATTTCCTTTGACAAGTGAGGGACAATAGATGATAGATCTGAAAAGTAAGGAGTAAAAAAGAGAATACAGAGAAGCTGTGTGATAGATCTGTGAAACAGTATCAGAATAAGACTGAAAATCAACTGTCATGTTCAAAACATATTATTCATTTCAATATGTAACATTTGAGCTGTAATACAATGGCAATGGTATAAAATATTTTAAAATAACTTCCATAAATGAAAGAGTAACTTTTTAAATCTTTTTATTAATTTACTAATAGTTGTGAGTTTGTTAAAAAGACTTTTAATTCTCCCCTGTTATTACATGTTTACTTATGAAAACTATAGCCAAAAACCAGTCCCATAGCCATCGAGTTGATTCTGACTCACCGACCCTGTGGGACACAGCAGAACTGACCCCTACAGTTTCCAAGTGCCTGGTGGATTCAAACTGCCAACCCTTTGGTTAGCAGTTGTAGCACTTAGCCACTGTGTCACCACTATAAAGGGAGGCAAAAAGAGGTGCGTGGTATTGACACTGGTGATATGATTTTATTGGTGATATGGTTCTATGAAATATAAGTAACTCATGTTAAAGTTTAGTTGTGTTCACATACGTAAGTCTGTATTATACTATGTGATAGTTGCAGTTCTAGAGTATTCAGTACATATTAAAATCGTTCAAAAATGGAATTAGTTTTCATTCTGATAATCATAATCAGGTTTTTCATCTAGAAGACTATCTAGAGTTATAGTTCTCAAACTGTGTTTCCTGGTAGCTACAACATGAAAGTCACCTGTAAACTTGTTACAAAAGTAACTTTTGGGGTCCCACCTCAGAAATACTGAATCACAAAATCTGGGGTTGAGAATAAGCAATTTGTGGTTAACAAGCCTATCGCCCTCCCTCCCCCCCAGTGATTTGGGGGCAGGCTTAAGTTTGAAAACCACTAATCATCAAGGGATACTTAAAAGTCACATAAGATGTGAGATAAAGTTTTCATTTTGATCACCTAGCCCACACATTATAGGACATTTAGCATCCTTGGCTCCTATCCACTAAATACCAATAATTGCAACAACTAAAAACAGGCATCCACAAATTTCTATAGTGCTTCCCAGAAGATAGTTCTACTCCTGTTGAGAACCACTGAACTAGATAATAGTCAAAATCCAAAACCTCTCATCTTTGATTCTATTACTTACATGCAGGCAGTAGGGGACAGCTGTCTACAGCAAACACAAACAACAAATTTGCTTTTCTACAGATAACTTATTTTTTAGCCTATATGCATTTTCTTGTATAGTAACACGATTAGAAAGCCCACAGAATCTGGATGTCAGAAGATGAGTGTTAAGTGCCCTGTTTATAATTAAATTTAATCTAAATGTTAAGCTATCATTTCACTTGATGACAGAAAACTTAACTTGGGCAAACCTAGGTAAGAGTCAGTAAATTCAGGTTTGATTTTTATCATTTCAGTGTCATTCTGTCAATTTGACACTTTCCCACTTTCACTTCTTCATATAATGTGTCTTAATTCAGGCAGTCTGTTGGAATTAGGGAGAGGTGATGCAAAGCATCAGGACATCAGAGAAAGGTTAAACAGACACATGCCCGCATCTACTGAAACATGCCACTTCCATGCTGTTCTTTGGCCGCTAACACTCTTCCATGTAGCATCTGCTGAAAAGACCAGATTGGCATTTGCTGAGGTCTCCAGGTTGTATCTGGCCTGTAGTTGTGTGGTCCACTCTGCCTCTGGAAGACCCCCTATGGCTCTTTATCCCAAAAGACTTTCTTCCCTCTCTCAGATGTCTCGGGGAAGTATGCAGCTTCACTGAGGCCCTGGGAAACGAGTGAGGTTGCTTTAGGCCTTTAAGGTACCTAAGGTCCCCAGCAACCATCTCTACTGTGCCTCTCTCTCTGCCTGTCTACGGTCCCAAATTTGTAATCATTATTGTTAATTGCTAAGAAGGATTTATAAATCTCCTCTATTATTGAGTCACCAAATATTACATGAGTCTCTTGCTACCTACTATCATAATATTAGTTCAAGGTGGGTTTAGGACTCTATCCTAGAGACTTCCCCTCAATCTCTTCAGCTATCCATAGCCCAGATTGATTTTCTGTCTCCACTGAGCCAACAGCTTAAAATTTTAAATTAAAAATCAAATGAAAGAAATTTGACACCTTTTTCTGGCTCTTTTCCCCAAAGGAAGTGAAAGCTCAAGTTTTAAACATTTAAATGACGAGAAATTTTCTCCTGATCCTGCCCATTCAGTACAACTATAAAAATGGAAATAATATAAGCAACTGAAAGAGAACTCTGAAAGATGGAAACAGAAAGCCAACCGGTTAGAAACTTCAAATCCTGGAAGAACCAGACATCTTATGACCAGCCACGTAAAAGAAGGCAACCAGCCTGGAGTTGCTGACCATCAGTCTAGCCACAGAAGGCTGCCCAGGCAGGCTTATTCCTCTTCTAGCAGGAGATCTAGCAGGAGTTCCCCTGAGTCGGGCAGCACTGGCAAGGGGAATCCACTGGGACCTGAACCGAGCAGTGGCGAAGCATCTGAGCGAGCCGTGCCGATGAGAGATACTAGGCAGCGAAGGTCTCCACCAAGGGTGATCCCCATGCAAACACCCATCATGGGAAGAGCTAGCAATCTTCACTTGGCCTGGGAGTTTGATGGCACTAACAAGGAGGTCCTGCCACTGTGTTAGCCAGGCCTCAGGAGCACTCTCCACCCCTGTGGATCAGAGACACCAGGCTAGAGGCACCAGGCAGCTAGCCTGAGGAAACTTTGCCGCCTCCTCAAGCAATACCAGCGGGGCCCAGTGGGGAGTCCCAGGGCCTAAGATAAACCGAACACACCAACATATCACCACAATGCCTCTGAACATTATACTGTCACTAGAACTACAGCTCACAAAAGTAGGCCAGAATCTCTAGGCTAAATCTAATTTGCCTATTAAAATAAGAATCTCAAATGTAACAGATGAAGTGTCAGTATACAACAGGAAATCATCTGCCTAAATACAGACAGTCAAGAATAAAGTATGTGGAAGGAACACACTGGCAAACAACTCACCAACCAAGAAAACCAAGCTCGCTGCTGTCAAGTCCATATTGTACCCTAGAGGTCAGAGTAGAAGTGTGCCATAGAGTTTCCAAGGAGCACTTGGTGGATTTGAACCGCTGACCTTTTGGTTAGCAGACATAGCACTTAACCCATCACACCACCAGTGTTTCCAAACACCTCACAGTATCTGTTAATCAAAAAGATTTTTCTCCTGACGTATTTTAGTTAGATGTGGTCCTCCTGTATTTTTCCGATTCAATGAAAGGAGGAGTCAATGAGAAATACCCCTTGAGAAATACCACCCTCCAAAATTTCACTTATACTTGACACCCTTCCTGCATCTAAACTTCTGATGTTGGAACCTTAGGAGAAGAGCCAAGAAGAAGTAGGTCATGCTCTAATTACAAGAGAGAGAGCCAAACAGCAGGGAATTTGCTAAATGCTCTGAGGCCCGAGTCCTGACAGATGGGTTTGTCTAGTTGGCTTCACAGTTAGTCTCACATCCAACCTCATTACTCTGATACTCCAGGATTGGTGTAAAAATTGTATAAAAGTATTACATAACCAAACCAAACCCAGTGTCTTCAAGTCGATTTCAATTCACAGTTACTCAGTACTCAGTACAACTGCCCCACGGGGTTTCCAAGGAGCAACTGGCAGCTTTAAACTGCTGACCTATTGGCTAGCAATCACACCACCAGGGTTTACAAATATCATAGAGAGAAAGCAAAAAGCTCATAGCTTGATACATTAGAGACAGTCAATAAATCTTAATGTAGCAAAGATTTTAACAGATTTAATGTAAAGTATTTAACATTAACATAGTCATTTATCCTAAGATCAATTGTGATAATTCATTATTCTCCAATTGCCTTTTAAAGAACATCATCTAAAAACACAGATTCAAAATGGGATAGTATACTAAGTCAGAGGAACAGTGGGCAAATCCCATTTTTTCTTGTGCTAAATGCACGGCAAGATTCATCGTGAATCCAATCCCCAAAGTATGCAGATGGATCCAATCTTCGCCTTTCTGCTTCCCCATCCCTGTTGCCGGTTACTTCACATAGCACACTCTGTATGTAACCCAGCTTCCCTAGAGCTGCTTCAGGCTCACAAATTATACTGATACTGTCTTTCAGACCAGCTCCCCAGAAGCATTTCTTAGACCCTAGCAACCCAGAGCTAGATCAGATCTTACATGTTAATTAAGATACCCTCTTTCAGACTGCAAACAGGCAGGCACCAGCCTCTTCTGGCTCTCACTGTCCATGTGAATTCATTAATTTGATGAAACAACTTACGGAATTTCACAGAGAGTATCACATATTTATGGCTTCAACTTTATTACAGCCAAAAGTGATAGAACTGAAGCAGCACGTGGAGTGAGGTCTTGGGGGCATCACAGTACAAAGCTTCTATGTCTCAGAGAGGAGTGCATTACACTGTCCTATGGATGGTCACCAACCAAGAAGCTCCCCTGATCCCCAGAGCTTGCAGATCTTTACTGGCCACATCAGGAAGCTTAATCAGTATTAGATCCGCAGGTGGTCCCTCTTGATTTGGTCACCCTCACGTGTTATATGGCTCAAAGGAACTGAGAACAAAGTCCACATTGCTTTCTGAAATGTTTTTCCACAGTTAGTATCTTTGTCACTTATTTGTAACAAGATTGTAGTGAGAGAGCAGAAAAACCACTGAGGCCTAAGTGAGGCTATTTGCCACTTGTATGACACTGGACAATAGCGTAGATCATTTATATAGCACCATGTTGTGTCTACTTTCTTACCTAGGTTTGTCTTATGCCACCTTTCCTTTGGTTAGTTGGTTAGCTCGTTGGTCTCCCTGTCACTGCTGGAAAATCTTAACTTCTTCTCTGCTTAAAGCCTAAAAAAAGCTATGGCTACTTCTTTATCCTTTACTTTTTACCCAGGTAACTCTCAATCATCCTAATACTAGTTTCAATGTCACTTTTTCAAAGAAAGCTTTCCTGACCTTCCTTTCTAAATTAAATCATCAGCTGTAATCTCTGATCACATCTTTTTTCTTTTTCTTCATAACATTTATCATAATTAATAATATATAATGTATGTCAAATCCTGTCTTTTCTACTAGATATAAGAATCATGAAGGCAGAATCCACACCTATCTTAGCTGTATCTTTAGTGTCTTTTTTGTCCAGTGTTCAGGAAATTCTCAGAATTTGACAAACAAACACAAGGAAATATTAAGGAAAAAAAGAATTTGACAGATTCTTTTCCATTCCAAGGTTTTGTTCTCCTCATCTGTAAATCGTGAATAATTATCATATAGGGTTGTTGTATTCAATATGAAATAACGTATTTTTTACAAAGAATAATCAGTGGAAGATATTATTATTTAAGTAAACTGGTTTTCATAAGTAATAAACTAGTGTGTCTCAATACAGAAGTCTGGGTCAGACACTTTATAAATACACTTCTCTACAGTGATAAATACATTTTAAGAATTAGCTGGATACCATGCAACTCAATCATTTTGGATATAAGGTGGGCATACCAAAAATGCAAATTTCCTGGGGACATTTGATCTGTCTCCCAATTGTGGTTCTGACTGAGAACATTACTGTTGGAAGACATAGTTTAGAATGACAAGGGAATGCTAGTTGAACCATGACAGGTAGACTTATGTGCGTCAAGAACCAAGGTTATTCGCATCCAGGAAGCAGATGGCATTTCAGTTCTACAATGCAAGTCCACAGACTGCTTATGAAAGAAATGAATTCAGGAGATTATAAAGTCAGGCCATTTACTTTTGAAGGGACATTATTGGCTGAGTTTCCAGGAATTTGGCTTGTCATCACCAACATCTGTTGCCTTTGCTGTTATACCAATTAGCTCCTGATGACAAATTGAATAAGATCAGAGTTTGTGCATGATAACTACTAAACATCTTCATGGGTAAAATCAGTTAACATCAAATCCAGGGCAGTGGCACAAGAGTATGCCATCTCCTACTACCAGCCTTTCTCTCTTCTTTCTCCCTCATTTTTTCTCCCATTCTTTCTCTCTTTCTTTTCCCTTTCTCCTTCTTTCTTTCCTTTTCTCTTTTTCTTTATTTAGTATTTTATTATGCTTTAAGTGAAAGTTTATAAACCAAGATAATTTGTCATACGAAACCTTACACACATGCTGGTATGCAACCCTAGCTGCTCTCTGCCCCCATGGGCGGCATGCTCCTCCTTTCCAGCCCCTGTTTCCCGTGTCCATTCAACTAGCTCCTGTCTCCGTCTGCGCTCTCATCATGCCTCTGCACAGGAGCTCCTCGGTTAGCCTGCTGTAGCTACTTAGGCTAAGAAGCACACTCTTTGCCTGTATCGTTTTATGTTTTATAGTCTAGTCCAATCTTTGTCTGAAGAGAATGGTTTCAGCTCTGGGTTAACAGAGAATCCAGAGGCCATCTCTTCCGTGGACCCTTCAGTCTGTTGGATCAAGTCTTTTCTTCCTAGAGTTACAGTTCTGCACACCCAGTTTTCTCCTGCTACATCAGGTACTCTATGTTGTATTTCCCGTCAGGGCAGTTGTCGTTGGTAGCTCGGTACCATCTAGTTCTTCTGGCCTCGTGGTGATGGCATCCCTGGTATACCTGGCCCTTTCTATCTCTTGTCATCTTCTCTGTTTCTACTGTCCTTATAGAATTTTTCCACTACTCAACTATTCCTAATTTCATTCATCCCAACTGAAAGAGATTTTAGTTTTAATACGCTACTGGTAGAAGTAGCCCTAAAAAAAACACACATGTAATATAATTAGATGGATATGTGATGCATGTTTTCTGTTGTAGAGGGATCTATCACAGTGAAATATGTAATGAAACTGGAAAAAACTACACAGAAAGGAATACAAAATGATTTGGCTCTGCCTTCTGCTTGGCCCATCTGTTGTGATTTTTTTCCCCTACTGGCAAAATGTTACCCAATATTTCAACTTAGCATCTTATAGGAAGTAATGTAACAGAGAAGATACACTATACTAATGTTCTACTTATTTTTTTTTCACCTCTGTATACTGGTTTTTTGGTTTTTTTTTTTCTCTCTCAGTTAACAGCAAGGCTAAGTAGATCATCATGTTTTGTTTGATACTGTTTCTTTCATCCTTAGTATAAATCACTTAGGTAGCATTTCTTTGTGCTACCCAAAACTAGAAACCCCAAACTACTGCTGTTGAGCTGATTCTGACTCTGATTCTGCCCTTAAGGGGCAGAGTAGAAATGCACCGGGGGTTTCCAAAGCTATAATTCTTTATGAACGCAAACTGCCATATCTTTCACTTGCAGAGGGGCTGGTAGTTCAAAATGCTAACTTTTCAGTTAGCAGGCAAGCACTTAACCATTGTGCTTCTGGGGTTCCTCATTCCTCTGATAAAAGCAAAAATACTTGGCCATACAGTCAATTCTGACCCATAGGCACCTTGTAAGATGGAGTAGAACTGTCCCATAAGGTTCCCAAGGAGCAGCTGGTGAATTTAAACTGCCAGCCTTTTGGTTTGCAGCCATAGCTCTTAACCACTATACCACCAACATTCTTCTTTATGCTAAGTAGTGGATAAACTGAAGTTCATTGCCACTACTGCTCCATGGATGAAGAAATTGATGTGTAGTGTTATAAAAGGCTTGTAGCTGATTTTAGGTAAAGATAATAGGCTCAGGAGTCAAACCTCAAATACCTGCTTGGTACTGAATTAAGCTTTTAAAGCAATCACATTCTACCTAAAATAGATGCTCGGTGACACAGATTCATAGTTTCTTTCAAAGGACAGATATACATACTGAAAATAAAATCTGCATTTTGATTTAAAAAACAAACAAAAAAATCCACCTCTGCTCCTTCATTTATTTACTCATCCATTCATTTGTGGAACCTGAATGACCTCAAACTGCACCTTCTTGTGGGTAAACATGAGGTTTCGTGAATTTTAACATTCAGTTTCTCATAATCTTAGCACCAACCTACATGCTTGTATAACCTCATCTGGCCTAATACTTGTGGAGTATGCACAATTTTTTTTTTCTGGGAGTCCCAGTGAGAGATCTTAAACGAGCTCTGAATACATTTTCTCTTGTACTGATATGTTTGTAAAGATCTGATGCTCAAAAGCCACTTGAGGGAGAATCCGTATACCTAATATTGGCATTGCCATGTCTCCCCTAGGGTCGCCATGAGTTGGATGAGTGTACTCGATGGCACTTGGCTTGGCGTGGCTCCCCTGTTACTCAGCCAGAACAAAGATTATCCATGGTTCACTACCCTCAACCCTCACATTCCCTGACTATGGCAAGGTGAGATGATTGCTTTGTACTTGCTTCTGTAAAACACTGCTGTGGGGACCTTTGAATTAGCATTCTTTTCCTCTAAATCTTATAACTACTCGTGATGCTCTCTTAGCTTCTTCCTGTTTCCCTCTTGCTTTAGAGGTCAGATCTACTTACTGGGCTTGAGCAGAACAGGCACATGTGGTCTTCCATTTCCTCATCTGATTTTCTCAGACATTAGTGAAAAAAAAAAACTAAATAAAAGTTATTGCCTTGAGATTATCTTTAAGCCTTAAATCAAAAATATCCCCTGGAGTCTTTTAGAACTCAGTAGTTTAGCATAACTAGTGAAAAATGCTTGACTTGAGAATTGTGGCCTTTCAAGAGCTAACTCTAGTGGATGAAATTAATAACAGCAACTCAGAAGATTACACAGAAACCTTAGGGGACCGTGAATTCTGTTAACTGGGGGAAAACAACTCAGAAAAAGAGGGTGACAATGGTTGTGCAACTCTAAGAATGTAAATAATGCCACTGAATTGTAGAAATTGTTAACTGGGTGTGTGTTTTGCTATGTATATTATCAACAACATCAAAATAAAATAAAACAAAACTTTCTTTTAAAGGGCAAATAGAACCAATTTCTCTTTTTCTCTGACTCAAGCAAAATTGAACATGCATGTCAATGTTATCAAATTGATGCCCTAGATATCACTAATTGATTATTACTACAAACAACCAGCCTAAGTCCCCGTTTTGCTCAGAACCAAAAGAAGTATTGAACACCTAATATGAGCCAGGCCTATGTTAAATGCCTTCTCAGAAACAAAAGTGAGGCTCATCTCCTACCTTCAATGAGCTCTTAGTTTGGAAAGTGGCATATAATGCTTAAAACAAGTAATAACAAAACACAGTCATAGATGAACCAATAAGGAGAACTAGAGATCGTTGTGGGTACATATTATTGTTGTTAAGTACCATCAAGTCACTTCCGACTCATAGCAACACTACATGTTATATGAAGAAACATGACCTGGTCATGAGCCATTCTCACAATCATTATTATACATAAGCTTACTGTTGCAACCATGGTGTGAATCCATCTCTTTGAGGGTCTTCCTCTTTTTCACTGACCCTGTTCTTTACCAATAATGAAGATAACATGTCCAAAATATGTGAGATACAGTCATACCACCCTTGTTTACAAGTAGCATCCTGCTTATACTTCTTCCAATATAGATTTGTTCATTCTTTTTGATACATATGAGAATGACTAATTTGGTACAGTGAGTCATTTTGGAAAAAAGATTTTCAGAGAAATTGACAAGGGAACATTGGGTGGTATCTTTACAGATATGTCACAAGGCTGACTTGAGTGTCATTAGATAGAAAAGGAGATTGATGAAAGTCATACAGCAATCTAATGAGGGATCTTCAAATGCTCATAGACCTCTGGGAAAGATCAAGAAGTTCTGTGTGGCTAGAACGTAAGGTATACAAGAGAAGATTGGAAATAAAAGGAAAAGTATTATCCAGTGATGTCATGAAGGTGATTTTAGTTGTCCAACTGAGGGATATAGACTTTATCTTGTTAGATGACAAGCAACCATCGGAGGCTTTAAACAAGGGTCTGACTGATAATTGTTTGTTTAGATATAGCTCTTTGCAAAATGAATCAAGCTACGAGAAACGTTAGCACAGAGATTAGTTTGTGTATCTTTGAAATAATCAGGCAATAGGTGAGAAGTGCTTGTATCAAGGTTATAATTGGGGTAGTAAAATGTTGAGGTGTTTTAGAGTCTGGATATGAGAAGGAATGAAAGGAGTTGCTGCTGATTTTGAAGTTTCCAACCTGTGATAAGTGAAAGATTATAGGTAAGTGTACAGAAAGGACTAAAATATAGACAGGGAGCCATTATTTAAACTTGCTCCCCTATCACTTATGCCAAAGACGGAGAAATTGAAGATTTTAGCAACTTTTGCAGTCTGAAATCCATCAAACATGCAATCAAGGTGCTTTGATAGTTACTGGTGATTGGATACAAAAGTTGGAAACAAAGAAGGACCAATAGTTGGAAAACATGGCCTTGGAGGTCAAATGATAGAATTTTGCAAGACCAATAACTTCTTCATTGCAAAAAAAAATTTTTTCCAACAACATTAATGGAGATTATACCTGTGGATCTCACTGGATGGAACATACAGGAATTAAATTGGTTACATCTGTGGAAAGAGAGAATAGAGAGGCTCAATATCATCAGTCAGAATACAGCCTGAGGCTGACTGTGGAACAAACCATTATTTGCTCCTATGCAAGTTAAAGTTGCAGCTGAGGAAGAGGAGAACTAAAGCATATCCCACCTGAATTTAGAGACCATCTCAAGAACAGATTTGATGCACTAGTGACCAATGATCAGATGAGTTGTGGGGTGACATCAACATATCATACACAAGGAAAGCAAAAGGTAATTTAAAAGGCAAGGAACAAAAGAAAAGATCAAGTCTAAAGAAACTCTGAAACTTAGTCTTGAACATAGGGCAGTGAAAGGGAATGGAAGAAATGAGGAAGCAAAAGAGCCAAACAGAAAGTTTCAAAGGGTGGCTTGAGAAGGCAAAATATTATAAGGAAATGTGGGAAGACCTGTCATTAAAAAACCGAAAGGGAAGAACATGTTCAGCATTTCTCAAGCTGAAAGAATCAAAGAAAAAATTCAATCCTTGTGTCACAATGTTGGAAGATTCTATAGCCAAAATATTGAGGGAGGAAAGGAAGCATGAAAAGGAGTTGGAAGAAATACACAGAGTTGTTTTATAAAAAATAATTGATTGATATTGAACCATTTGGGATGGTAGCATGTGATCAAGAACTGGTGGCACCGGAGGAAGAAGTTCAGGATGCATTGAAGGTGTTGGCAGAAAACAAAGTCCCTAAAAATTGGTGGAATACTAAATAAGATGTTTTAACCAATGAATGCAACACTGAAGTGCTCACTCCTCTAGGCGAAGGAGACTGGAAGACAGCTAGCTGGCCAACCAACTAGAAGCGATTCATATCTGTGGCATTGCAAAGAAAGGTGATCCAACAAAAATGAGGAAATTATCAAACAATATCATTAATATACAAAAGTAAGATTTTGCCAAGGACAATTCAAAAGTGGTTGCAGCAGTACGTCAATAGGGAACTGCGAAAAATTTGAAGCTTGATTCAGTAGAAGACGTGTAACAAGGGATACCATTGCTGATGTCAGATGGATCTTGGCTAAAGCAGAGAATACCAGGAAGATGTTTACCTGCATTCTACTGACTTTGTAAATGTATTTAACTATGTGGATCATGACCAGTTATGGATAACATTGTGAAGAATAGAAATTCCAGCACATTTGATTATGCTCACGCAGAACCTATACGTAGACTAGGAGGCAGACATTCAAACAGGACAAGAGATATGTGTGACTTAAAATCAGGAAAGCTGTGCATTAGGGTTGTGTCGTTTTGTCACCCTTAGTCTGTATGCTGAGTAAACAATTTGAGTAGTTATGCTATATGAAGAAGCATGCTGCATGAGTACTGGAATAAGGCTTGTGATAACAATCTGTGATAAGCGAATGACACAATCTTGCTTGCTGAAAGTAAAGAAGATTTGTATCATTTAGTGAAGAAGATCGAAAGCTACAGCTTTCAGTATGGGTTACTTCAACATAAAGAAAACAAAAATCTTCACAACTGGACCAATGCTAAACATCATGATTAATGGAGAAAATAAGGAGATTTCATTTTATCCAGAACTGTGAAGGCGGATCCAGTATAATCACAGGATTCTTAGACAAGCAGACAAGAAGGTCAATCTGTTTGTGTAAGTTGTCACGAAGGCAAAGATTGTGTTGCATTGGGCAGATCTGCTGAAAAAGACCACTTCAAAGTATCAAAAAGCTAAAATATTACTTTGAGAACTAAGGTGCAATGGACCCAAGCAATGGTATTTTACAGTAGCATCATGTGCATGTGAAAGCTGGACAATGAATAAGGAAGATTAAAGGATAACTAATGCCTTTGAATTACAGTGTTGGCAAAGAATATTGAATGTATCATGCACTGTCAGGAAACCCTGGTGGCATAGTGGTCAAGTGCTACGACAGCTAACCGAATGGTTGGCAGTTCGTGTCTTCCTGGTGCTCCTTGGAAACTCTATGGAGCAGTTCTACTCTGTCCTATAGGGTCACTCTGAATTGGAATCGACTCGACGGCAGTTGGTTTGTTTATTTGTTTGTTTGTTTTGGGTATGGTCAGGAGAAAAACAAGTATGTCTTAGAAGAAGTACAACTAGAATGTGCCTTAGAACTGAGGATGCCAAGACTTTGACTCACCTACTTTGGACATGTTATTGGGAGGGACCAGTTCCTAGAGAAGGACATCGTGCTCCATGAGGAACAGGGTCAATGAAAAAGAGGAAGGCTGAGCCTCAAAGAGATGGATTGACGCAGTGGCTCCAATGATGGACTCAAACGGATCAATGATTGTGAGGATGGTTCAGTACCAGGCAGTGTTTTGTTCTGATGTGCATAGGGTTGCTATGAGTCCAAACCACGTTGATGGCACCTAACAACAATACAGAGAGACGAACAAGTTTGAATCAGTTTTCAATACTTCAAAGAAAGAGAATTTAATATCCATGTGGTCACTAGCATAATGGTACCCCAAGGATTTGCATAGCCTAATCCTTACAACCTATGACTATGTTTATCTTCCATGACAAAATAGACTTTTTGTATGTGTGGTTAAGTCAGAGTTCTTATAACATGGAGGCAAGATAGTCAAAGTCACAGAGAGTAGGTCTGATGATGGAGGCAGAAGTTAGTTTTGTGTTTTGAACATAGAAGAAGAGGCAATGAGCCAAGGAATACAGGCAGCCTCTAGAAATCAGAAAAGGAAGCGGATTCTCCCTTACAGCCTTTAGATAGAATACAACTTTGTTGAAATTTTGATTTTGTCTATAAGACTCATTTTGAGATCCTGACCTCTGAAACTATAGGATAATAAGTATGTGTCAATTTAAGTCATTATGCTTGTGGTAATTTGTTACAGTAGTGATGTGAAATTAATACAACCCAATATACTCTTATGATTCCTATGCATGTTAATATAATACTTCATTGTTCAGGTAGTTGGTTTTTCTTAGTGAAGTAAAGCCAAACTTCAGCATAATTGATATTTTTACTTAAATCCTAGATCACTTTGAGAAGAGACAGGAGGGTTCCCAGTACAGGAAACCACCTGGGGAAAGCCTCAGATGGCCAGTGTCTCTGCATATAATCGCCTCCACTTGCTCTGTGCCAGTGGTGCTGGGATTCATCCTGTCTGCTCACCAGCTCTGCCAGCCTGACAGAAGTTGAAGCTTCGTTGCAGGCAGTGGCTTCCACTGCTGCTTCTGGGTCGTGTGGCTGGGAGACTCTCCGGCTTCTGCTGTCCCTCCTTTTGCTCCTTATGACCTGACCTTTTTGGACTCCTTTCATTTGCAATGCCTTTGCAATGCTGAGTCTGTCACTTGCAAACTATGTGAATTTGATAAATATGTAAATCTCCGCGTTAGAGGGTCTGTTACTCATCTGTAAAATGAGAATAATAATGCCGACGTGTCTGGGTCAGGATTTTTGAAATGCCGTTTGGCATCTTGGTGTACTGACAGGTTAAAAGCACCTCAACTTCAGGTTATTTGTAGTAAGGACTAGCTTCAATTAATATTCTTTCCAGAAGGATCCAGGGTACGTGGATCCTTCACTCTTTTCTCTCCTGAAGTTCCATTTGGGCTCCTTGATTTGAGGGTTCCTTCATTTGCAGGGCTGAGGAGAGACAGACTGGAGACTGAAGTGACTTTCTGTTAGAAGGCTCTGGGTATAGCTGACATTTAAAAGACTCCTTAGGGGCCAGGCATACCATAAATGACATTTAGTTACAGGAAGTGAAATAGAGGGCTCTAGAATTCAAATTTCAGATATTTTCTGATGCTTCAATTCATCTGAGGGCAGGTACAAATGTTTTCGATATACCCTTCTCACTTTCTTGTTGACTCCTTGCTTTTTAAGCCGTACCACTGACATGAAGACGTATTTGGTGATTTGGTTTATATAGGACAGAAGAATTTTATTTCTTCTCCCTAATTGAAATTAGTGACACACTGGCAAGATATACCAGAGGCATCTGAGCATTTTATTGCTGACATAGACGAAAAGGGTCCAGCTAGCATCTACGGAGTACCTCACATGCCATTGCTGCTGAGTTGATTCTGACACACAGAGACACTATAGGACACTGTAGAACTGCCCCATAGGGTTTACAAGCCTGTAATTTTTTCCAGAAACAGACTGCGACATCTTCTGTGAAGCAACAGGTGAATTCCAGCTGCCAACCTTTTGGATGGCAACCAAACACTTAACCAATGTGCCGCCAGGGCTCCTTCTGTGCTAGACGCCAAAATAACCAAACCGACCGATGTTGAGTCAGTTCTGATGCATAGTGACCTTATAGGACTGAGGAGAATTGCCCCATAGAGTTTCCAAGGAGCACATGTTGGGTACAAACTGTAAAGCTTTTGATTAGCAGTTGTAGCACTTAATCAGTTCACCACCGGGTTTCTAATAGTTTCCATATATTGTTATTTAAAACTCATTCAACTCGGAAGTGCTGTTGTTACAGTTCCCATTTTATGGGTGAGTAACCATATTCTGAGAATTAAGGAAACGTGTGTATTACTTAAGTGCACATAGATGCCTGGTGACAGCATTTCTACTTAGGTCTACTTAATTACAAAGTCCGCCATAGTCGATGTTTTTTTCTCTGCCTCAGGCTTTCCTTTATAGGAACTAAGTTTGGAGAAATCTGTTTTTCGCTGTCATGTGAAGTATAGTGCAGAAATAACCAAATCTAGAATGAGATGATCTGTACGTATATAATACCTTATTATAGACTGTTTAAAGGGTTTTAGACAGGTTATTTTTATCTCTTTGTACCTCATTATTGCTTGTGGTGTAACCTGTGTGATGGTGACTGACAATGAGGAGTTTCAAGTTTGGTGTCTGTCTCTGCAATTAATTACCTGTGGGCTTTGGGAAAAATCACTTAACCCGTCTAGACTTTTGTTTCTTTTTATTTGTAAAGTGAGAAGAATATAGAATGCTGGTTAATTTTTGATCTGCAATTTTATCATACTAAAAATTTCATTTCAGTAATGATATTTCCACCCAGGAAGCTAGTGGTAACAATTCTAATGGTTTACTAATATAGACATAATCTTCTCTGAACAATGAAACACTGTGTTGGTCAGCTTGGGCTCCAGCCAGATGTATTCGTAGACCATTCTTCAGTTTGAATTAGAAATCTATTGCTGAACCATCTGTTACAACTAAGAAAAGGTTTGAAAACATTTTCTATGTGTTTGACTAATCATGTTTTAGGGCCCTGTGGGTACTTTACAAATCGTGTGACTGCCTTTCTTTTTGGCATTATTAAAAATCTGGGATTTGGTTCCAAAATCTATCCACTAACTCTCTTTCATTTTTCACCTCTCTTCTCTTTTCTGAAGAAATTTGTGCAGATTCCCACGTGAAACATGGTAACCAAATATGCTTCACGATGAAGTTAGTCTGTAAAGCAAATGAATTTTCTCTGGTGAGGGCACTGAATATTTGAATGTAGCAATGTATGTGTAATTTGCCTTCAGTGGACAGTGAAAACTGGCTGACAATAGGGAGTTAAGCCACTGGGATCCAGCTACTACTGTAGGGCTTTTTGTTCCAGCCAGGAAATTTGTGATGCATTGTGATGCTGCTCCGATCTTAATTACAAACGGCCCACTCACGTGGCTAGAACTAAGAAAGGATTAAAGGCTAAAATTCTGGACCCTCTCACCTCTCTCAGTCTTCCTACATGATCTCAGCTCTGTATCTCTTATTTTGCTTCTATGTTTCAAGCCATATCTGCACTTGGATAGAAACGAGGTAGGACCCAGCATTTGGCCTCTGCTTCATTATACTTTCTCATCTGCCCACTGGCACTCCTAGTCACAGGTAGGTTCCTTTCTTCCTGTCAAGGGGAAGGCAAATCCTCTTAAGAGTTCCTACACTTAGGTACAGTCTCAACTGTTTCTGGTGTATTTATTCTTTCCAAATGATTATATTATTTCTTGGTATCTTCATTCCCATATTTGCTCATCTTCTGTGTCTCAAATTCCCACTGTTACAAAAGGGAAACATATTTTCAGGAATGTCAAGGGCAAACTGACTGTCAGTGATGACTAGAGATGATAGGAGTAGATGATCCCAGTCACAGAAAGTCTGCCTTTTGAGTACTTTTCATTATACTTCCACTTTCTGGAACAGCCTTTCTCAATCTTTCTACCCTGAAGGAACTATTAAAATATCTTGGGGATCTTAGTGAACCCCCAATAAAATCACTGCACAAAAATTATATAGCAACAGTTCAGGGTGTGTTATGGCTATCTGTAAATAGATATAATAATTCAATAATAACTGCCAGTGCTCTTTTAAGTAGATAATGATAGTTTTTGAGAAGATCGGTTTATTTGACCAAGTTATTATCCTACTCTTTGTGGTTTTCTTTCCACAGGAAATCAATCCTTTGGTAAGTCAGTATTGTAGGTTGAGGAGAGTTTAGGTTTTCCTTTTCTTAAATTTCCTCTTTGATTTTTAAAAATATTATTTAAGGTGGCCTGAAAGGTTTGACACATGTCTGTAGTATCAATGATGCTAATCATTTTTATTTTTATTTTTTGCGTGTGTAAACTGAAAATAACTCTTTAACCAACATCATAGCTCCCTAGGGTTCTGGAGTAAGAGCATACACTCACAGCAGAGAGTTATATACCCTTCAAGAAACAGCTTCCAGCATGCCACAAGTCCTGTAGATACTGGAACACTTGACTGTGTGGCACCAAGTGACCATGTATCCGGAGCTGTCCATTATGAATAGGTTTCTACCAGACCTACCAGGTCTTAAAATCATGCATGCCCAGCAGCAGTCCATCATAAGATGGTAACGGTACATTTGTGTTCAAGTCTTAGCAGCAGCAGAGGCTGTGAGTACACTCTGCTCCTGGAGAGCCTGTACCCTATGTCAGCCAACACAGTTGCATTAGTCTTCCTCCTTTAGCTTGTACCTATGACCCGG
This sequence comes from Heterohyrax brucei, assembly GCA_028571685.1. Lineage (NCBI taxonomy): Eukaryota > Metazoa > Chordata > Mammalia > Hyracoidea > Procaviidae > Heterohyrax > Heterohyrax brucei. The sequence continues at coordinate 51,874,726 of CM053150.1, read as the reverse complement.
TAGAGGGAGAAGAAACAAACTTGGGCTTTTCAGTTGGAGCTTCTGGTCATTCACTCCGTGTGAAAGAAGAAGTGGTCGAGAGTGAGACTATATCCAGAAGTTCAGACAGGGGCAATGACCTGGCCAGCTTACCTGACACCTGCGTTTGAATGGGCTGGAGAAAAGGACACCCAGTGTTCTACCGAGGAAAAATAACACAAGATTAACTCTATGGAATATAATCAGCCCGTGTATCTTTTTAGTAATCTCCTTTGGAAATCTATAAATGGTACTATAGCCCCTAAAATAAAATGTCATTTTTTAAGTAAACATTTCTTAATTCTCTCACCTTAAGTCCTCCCCTTTCTCCCTTGTCCCTGCATTCGTATGACTTTAACACTTTTAACTTCCGCTGACTCCTTTTTTTTTCCTGACAGATAGGTACTATTTTATCCCACAGCAAACAACCTTGACTATTTGGTTGATTCCTCTAAAGTCCATAATTTCTACTTTAATTTGTTGATTTAATGTAAATTATATCTCTCATTGGTAGAATTTTCCATTCCTTTTATACCAGTTTATGATTTGGAACATTTTTCCTGCTGTTCTGTATGTCTATCAGTGCATTGAAAGACAGCAAAATGCACATCCCAGGAAGCAAATGGGTTAGTATTTGATGTCAGCACTTGATGTCAAAGGGCAAGAAGTGTAATTAGGTTGGAAGTTTGTTAGTTCACAATTGTTTTTAATAGATGTACAAGTTTCTCAAATCTTCAATATACATTTTTTTCTTCTTAAAATTGTACTTCAGATGAAAGTTTATAGAACAAACCACTTTCTCATTAAACAGTTATTACACATATTGTTTTATGTCATTGGTTAACAATTTCACAACAGGTCAATTCTCTCCCTTCTCAGCCTTGGCTTCCCTATTTCCAGCTTTCCTCCGGCCTTCTTGTCCTTGCCCCAGGGCTGGCGCAAGCCTTTGGTCTCATTTTGTTTTATAAGCCTATTCAGTGTTTGGCTGAAGGATGTATTTCAAGAGTTACTTCATTATTGGGCTGAAAAGGTGTCCAGGGGCCATACTCCCAGGGTTTCTGCAGTCTCTGTCAGGTGAGAAAGTCTGATCTTTCTGTTTGAGTTCAAATTCTGTTCTATGTTCTTCTCCAGCCCTGTTTGGAACCCTCTGTTGTGACACCTGTCAGAATGGCCAGTGCTGGTGGCTGGGCACCATCTAGTTGTACTGGGTTCAGTCTGGTGGAGGGCATTGTAGACGTGGCCCATTAGTCTCTGGGCAAATCTTTCACTTGTTTCTTTAGTTTTCTTTCCTTTATTCTTCATTGCTCCTAAAGGGGGAAGACTGGGGGAGCATCCTAGATGGCCACCTATAGGGTTTCAAGACCTCAGATTCTAGTCACCAAAATAGAATGTAGAACATCATATTTATTAATTATGTTAAGCCACTTGGGCTAGATGTTGCTCAAGACCATGGTCTCCACAGCCCTCAAGCCAGCACTTGAGCCCCTCAGAAAGTTTCGGTGTACCTATGGAGCTTCCACGGCTTTGCTTGTACAAGTAGCGCTGACCTTCCCAGTATCATGTGCTATCTTAGCCTTCATAGAAGGTACCACTTATCTATTGTCTATTTAGTGATTTTCTATCCCTGTCCCTACCCTCCCTAGTAGCCATCAAAGACTGTTTCTATGTGTACACCTTTTTTATGAGTTTTCATAGTAGTGGTCTCATGTTTAACTCCTGTTCCTCTGTAATCGACTCATTTCATTCAGCATAGTGCCTTTCCGTTTTCTCTGTGTTGTGAGGTAACATCTAGTTTTGCCAGTACCATCTGCTAAAAATACTATCGTTTCCCTATTTGATGGATTTTGGGCCCTCATCAAAGACCTGTTGACCACAAGCAGATGGATTTATACCCAAGTTCTCAATTCTGTTCCACTGGTCAATGCATCTGTTGTATTAATACCAGGCATATTTGCTTCTAAGGTGTGGCCTTAGAAATTCACTAGCATATTGATGAATTCTTTTTTTTAAAAAAATCCATGAGTCACTGTCCCTTTATGGGTAACTTTGGGCCATTTACATTCAGTGTAATTGCTGATAGATGTATTTATTGCTGTCATTTTGTAGTATTTTTTTTTCCTGTCGTGCTGATATTTTCTTTGTTCTTCTTTACTCTCCTGTACTGAATTCCTTTGGCTTGTGGATTTCTTTTTCATTTCTTTCGATTTTGCTTTTATTGAGACTTTATGTTTTCCTTCTTTATTTTCATTAGTAGGTTTATTAAATTTCATTGTAGTTACCTTGAAATTTACCCTTATCTTTCTAGGTTTGAACCAGTCTATTACTTGGTATTGTCTTATTTTCTGCTCCATTAGAAAGCTCTACATCTGTATTACTTATTCCCTTTTCTATTGTTTTGACAGAAATGCTGGTGCTGTAGTGGTTAAGAGCTATCACTGCTAACCAAAAAGATGGCAGTTCAAATCCACCAGCTGCTCCTTGAAAATCCTATGGGATAGTTCTACTATGTAGCTATAAGTTGGAATCAACTCACCAGTGATGGTTTTTTAAAAATTGTTCTGACATTGTTGTCATTTACATGCAGATTAACTTCTCTGGTGTCCTGTTGTAATTCTTTTGGCTTTGGATAGTTCTTGAGAGTTCATTTCCTAGGCTACTAGTAGCTGGTACACTCTTGCATTCTGGATTCAGACTGTGGTCTGATATTGTTTGTTCTCAGATTGAAGAATGCTTTCTAATAATTCTTGTAAGTTTGGTTTGGTTTTTACATATTTGCTTAATTTGTGTTTATCTGGAAACATCCTAATTTCACCACCATATTTGAACAAGAGTTTTGCAGGATATATCATTCTTGGTTGGCAATTTTTTTCTTTCAAGGTTTTACATAGCAGTCTGACAATTAATTCCGGGAACTTAGTTGTTCTAAGGGCTACATGCTTCATTTTTGAATATCACTACCATCACCTTGGAAGTACTCGCCTAGGGAAGATACGCACTGATACCGCACTTCAAAGCAATTTTGGAACTTTTTCTGGAATGGCCATGGTAGCATGGTGGCAAGTTTGTGAACTTAATTGCATAGTTGTTTATGAGGGAGTTTTTAGGCAGTAAACAAATAACTGTATTTGAACACCCTCTCTACTCATCTGATCTGCCACCCAGTGACCTTTTTCTTGACATGAAGGTAAAGGAAACATTCAAAGGAAGACATTTTGATAACATTCAGGACATCAAGGTTAGTACCACAACAACTCTGATGGACATTCCAGAAAAAGAGTCCCAAAATTGCTTTGAAAGGTCGACTAGGTGCTGGCATCAGTGCATAGCTTCTCAAGGGGAATGTCTCAAAGGTGACCTTAGCTGTATTCAACAATGAGGTATGTAGCCCTTTTTTTTAGGATCAGTTAGGGAAATTTAGAGCAGTGGTAAGAAAATGGGGGGGGGAGGGTAGAAAAGCATGCCTTGCTGATTACCAGGTGCTTTATCTTCCGGTAAAATTTCCGTGAATCTACTTTCCCATGCTCTCTGTCTGCAGATTTCTGACAGGAGCCCAAGATGGCAAATCCATGCTGTGTTAGTCGACTGTGGACTTCCTCTCATGTCTCTTCTTGCTTTCTGTTTTCCATCATTTTCTCATTACACTCGGTTTTTGGTGACATCTTTATCTCTTCATTTGCATTCCAGGATTGACATTTGTCTCTGTGTTATTTAGTTTTTAAGATCTTTGCTGTGGAGGGACAGTATAGTGCTTCTATAGTGCCAGGTTGGCTGAAAGTAGAAAAGCTTCTATATATGTATTTTTTATGTTAGAATGAAGTCTGTGCAGAGGTGAGCATCAAAGCTCTGAAATAAAGAGTATCAAATCTTCTTTTGTGTTACTCCTACACTTATTGATCAAGTATATCACAGAATTTGAGTTTTCACAAAAGTTACTTCTTATTAATTGAAATGATTCCTCTTAAGTGCCGTTTAAAAACTGTCTATTCAGTTTGGTAGGAATATACCAAAGCAGCATTACTTGTTTTTCTGGCTTCCTAATATGTTTGCACTGATTTTTTTTAAGTTTCTGTTTTCATAAAATGTCTTGGGGATTCTTACTAAACGTCAAAGAGCTGTATTATCTTGCATCGTGCTCACCACACTCAGGTCCCTGAAAAGTGACCAAAGAAGATGTTCTTTCCTCAAAATTATTTTTTATTTACAATCAAAGCTACTGTCAATTGCTAGCTTCTTTCATGCCCTGATGGGCAAGGATAAACAAAATGAAAGAAACCCCAAGTCTTACTTTCCTTTCTCTTCTGAGGTCAACAAAAGCAGCAAACCCTTTTTTTCCCTTGAGACTTGACCTATTTGAACTTTTTCTTTTCTTAGGAAAAGAGAAAATTAAAGATTTCTTTTTCTGAGATTTTCAGGAAATCTCAGTACCTCATGTAAATAACATATTAGTCTCAATACTTTATTCCTCAAACAGACAGGCAGGAACATGCCTGAATCCTACATTGCAACTACAATACTGCTATGGGATTCTTGATATAAATGCATAGTTAAATAATCTTATACTATTTTATTTCTCTTATACTATACACATTCTATATGTACAAGGAGTTTTCAGAGTACAGGCATATCCGAGTTCCTCTGGGAACTGAAAGAGCATATCTTTATGGGCTCAAAAATGGCAACAGGGAAAGCCATGTGTGCTTTGGGAACACTTGGGGCATTTCTAAAGTATTTAGTCATGCTGTCACTCCAATTGAAAACCATCCACGAGCAGACAGTTGAAACATGTTTCATAGCAAATTAGTAGGTTGAACATACCATAGCTTTATGTTCAGAAGACTATGATGTTATCGTACTTCTGCTACTCGTTAGCTTTATGGGCATAGCTAATTACTATATACTTATCATCCTCAACTTTTCTGCCTGTAAATAAGTTTACTAAGTTTTAGGGAAGATTACAAGATATAGTATATAGAAAACTGTAAATTGTTATGGCAGCGTGAGGTTGTATTACTATTATGTTAGTACTGGGATAGGAATTTATAGGAGATGAAGCAGGAGGTAACATACAGGATTACCTCGTCTAACCATCTTACTAGTGCCTTCCTGAGAGTCAATGAATTGTTAAACTGGTCAAAGCCTGAGATAGTCACTAGGACTCATTTTACCGGTAAAAATCAAATTGCTCTCAAGTTGACTCTGACTCATGGTAACCCCACATGTGTCACTGTAGAATTGTGCTCCACCAGATTTTCAATGACTGATTTTTTTTTTTTTCTTGGAATTAGATCACCAGGTGTTTCTTCCCAGGTAACTCTGGGAGGACTTGAACCTCTGACCTTTTGTTTAGCAGCCAAGCCAGTGAATCATTTGTACCACCCAAGGACTTTGTTGTGTAAGGTTAACACATTTATAGGGTCTCAAGTTTTGTCTCCCCTTTTGTACTCCTTCATTGTTAAGTATACCTGGCAAAGTTTACCTCAGCAAGAAGTCACTTAGCTGTCATCTGGTTCTCTGTGATCCATTAGTGATTAAGTTGAGTGGGTACAATTCTCATCCACAGGGGTAGCTATTTCACTCTCAGGGAAATGGAACAAAGGCCTAATCTTCAAGGCCTAATCCTTTAATTTCAGAAGAGCTTATATTTGGAAAAATCAAAATTTGGAAAAATATTGTTTAGAGAATCTTTAAATTTGGAAGAATAAAAAATCACTTAATGATTAGTAGCAATTAGTCTTTATTGTCTTCTAGGTTATTATTCTTTTTGTATTTGGAGTCTCTGGGTGGTGTAAATGGTTAATGTTCTTGGCAGTCAACTGAAAGATTGGAGGTGGGAATTTACCCAGAGGTACCTGTCAGAAGACAGGTGCAGTGATCTAATTTCCCAAAACACAACCATTGAAAACCTTCTGACACACATGGAATTGCCATGAGTTGGAATTGATTGCATGGCAGTTGGTTTGCTTTGGTTTGACTTTTGTACTTATCCCTTTTGGCAAAGATCTCCTGAAGGAAGAGTGAGTGCTAGTATTTCAACTCCAAAACCACATTTCAAACTTCTAACACTAGGCAGGTGATATAAAGATACACTGCTTGCACGCCCCTGAAGATCAACTTCTAGTAAGGGAGAGAAATGTCTAAACAAGTAGTTATAACATAAAATAGAGTAATAAGGATGTGCAAACTGTATTTTGCAACAACCGAGTCTGGAAATCTTAGGAAGAAATCCAGAATGAGAGGTGCCTGAGCTGAATCTCAAGGGACGAGTAGGAGTTAGCTCTTGTAGTTAGCTGCCATTTAGTTGTCTCTGATTCATGGTGACCTTGTGAATAACAGAACAAAATATTGCTGTCTTAGGCTGGGTTTTCTAGGGAAGAAAAACCAATTAACATGTATATCTACAAGCAAAGGTTTATATGTAAAGGAAATTTAGCAGGAAAGAGATAAGTTCAGCCTGCAGAGCAGAAAACACCTCAAACACCACTTTGCTTAAAGAGGAAGAGGCTTTTAATGCCGGCAGTGCAGTGGACGGACTCAGAACCCAAATGGCCACTCTCCCTGTCCTGTTATCAAAACAACCGTTTTATATATTTTCTCAAGAAAGCAGACAAAGAAATTTCCATATAGCTTTCTAATTGGCACTAGCAGGTTTACAGATTTTCATATTGCTTTTCTATTGGCACCAGGAAACTTACAGAGGTAAAGATAAACAGTTACTGTTAAGTTACAGGGAAGAAACTCCTCTTTCCTTAGAAGCAGGGCTTATCTCAAGAAATTCTGTGAGGGGAGGGATAAGCATCCTTGAGCTGGTGCTGGAGAGGGGCATCTGTGTTTCTGTGAATTTTACAGTGGAATCTTCTTAAAAGTTCTCTCCCCTCTCAGTAACAGCTCATGCAATTGTAGAAGCTGAATGTCCCAAGTCCTGGCACAGTCTCACATGGCCACGGGATCTGGTGAACCCAAGGTCAGCAGATCAGAGACCAGAGCCCTAGATCACTGCTGCATAGGTTGAGGGATCTCTAGCTGGTGGTGAGACTGTGAGATCTCTGCTGACCCACGGAGCTACAGGAGCTGGTGAACCCAGGATCAGCAGATCAGGGATCAGGACCCTCATTCGCCAGCTGTAACCGCTGGTGAATCCAACAGCTGCTAGCTCGGGCCCAGGAACCAGACACAAAAGACAGCAGGAGCTAATGGCAAGGTGAGCAGGAAGGAAGCAGGTGGTAGAAGACAGAGAGATGAGAGCCAGGGGGAGGGAAGCCACCAGAGGCCCTGGCCCTGCCACTTGACACAGCAGCCAAACATGGAGTCGCCAAGTTAACACAATCTTGACAATTACAATTGCCTAGTCCTGTGCTATCTTCATGATTATTGTTATATCTGAGTCTATACTATATCTATTATGTAAGGACTTTTCATTGTTTCTGCTCACCCTCTACCTCACATTAGAAGTTGTTCTGTGTAGAGAGCACAGCAAGAGTAGGTGCATAGTTTTGCGTGAATGTGAGTTGTTGGTAGTTTGAAATTTCAGGAGCACATAGCGCAAGGTAGAGTAAAATAATGAAAAGTGCAGCTGGAACAGAGGCAGGAATGTGTAAGAACAGTTTATGCCATGTTAGTAACTTGAATTTTTCCTATATTCAAAGGGGAACTGTTGAAGAGTTTTGAGCAGGTACTGGGGCATAGTCATATTTGAGATTTTAGAAAAAAATATTTGACAGCTGTACACTGGGTAAATATAAGGTGAACATGACTGAAAATCAGTTAGCAGGCTTTTACAGCAATAATTCAGGTCAGAAATAGATATACATATATAATTTAGCATGTATTATATATTATCAAACATATGTTAAATGTGAATTATAAATACATATAAATATGTTATGTACAGATGTATATGTATATATATACATATATATATACACCTGTATATACATATGCACATTCTTTTTAAGCAGAGATTTACTTTCTCCCACATTATATTTAGGTTATGCATAAATGGTGTTGTTTTGAAAATAGAGACATATCTGAGTTTCTTGGGAAGCTGGATCAGAATATGCTGATAAGCTCAAGAATAGCAGCAGGTCAGCTATATGACTTTTTCATTGCAGAAGTATTTCTAATATATTTAGTCTTTCTCTCACCTAGTTGCAAACACTTATGTGTGGCACTGGAAGCATGCTTCTTTGCAGAAAACTAGGTTGAAAATTTTATAGCATTTTATACCAAAAGCCTATCTCACTGTTAATGTCATCTTATACTATGATAAGTTTTCATTATGATGATAAATAACACCTTACTTTTCTTCTGTTAAAGAAAATGAATTGGAACCTTCGGGACAATATTAGCATGAACTCTGTTCACAAGTTTCTCTGAAGTGAACTCTTTAATTAAATGATTAATAATTTCAATTGCTAGCCATCCAAGAAACATCATGCTTGACTACACTTTTAGCATGATATTATCATTACGTATAACTAGAGGTTTCTCCTTCACCAAATAAAATTTATGATGTTTACTCAGGCGTACTCTAGCATATAGATAAAGTCATGGAATGTGTCAAGGTAAGTGAGAAAGTCAAGAGATAGCTGTCTGTAGTCTCTCTCTGGGAGAACTTGAAATTTTTTGACATGTAACATTTACAATTTGCTTTGTAGATGATAACTTTTAGATGCTTTGGACCTTGTTCTAAATATAATTGTATCATAGTCACAGGAAAAACAATTGAATATAACTGTAAAGTGGAAAACACATGTGTCACATGCCCAGAATAGATGGATTGTAAACATTAACTACAGGAATGATTTGACAGAAAGGCACGATGCTAGTCTAATGTGGAATCAACTCCTAGTCCACTACTTCCTGGCCATGTGACCTAGAGCAAACACATAACCTCTAAGGGCTTTAGTGTTCTCCTACAAGTTATGGACAATGAAATCTACTTCCCAGGATTATTTTGAAAGTTAAATTAGATAAAGTATTTAAAATTCTAACTTGGCAAATAGGAGATATTCCATAATTAGTGTGTTCTTTTTTGCTGTCATCTTGGTTTGTTTTTTTTTTTCCTTCACTCTATCACAGTCTACCGTATATCAGTTTCTCAATGTCACAGCTCTCTTGCTAAATTTTGGAGTACTACTGGGGTGTAAATTAGGGGACCTTTTATTTTCTATACACGCTAGTTGGTCTCATTTAGTTCTAAAAACAAACATTTTCGGTGTGCTTAACTGTGTGTATTTATCTACAGCAATGTCTTGCTCCAGTAACTCTGAATTTTTATATAAAAATGCCTGTTTGAACTCAATACTTGGATAACTAATAGACTTTTTATTAATTAAACAATCATTGTCTGGATATCTGCTAGAATTGTGGGTGCTGATTGTCTATCACCAGATGAAGCAGATAGAATTCTCTGTCCATATGTTTCTGTTCTAGAGATGGGGAGATGGACAATAATAAAAATAAATGAACTATGAAGCATGTTAGTGGAGCTCTAGTGACACAGTGGTTAAGAGCTTGGCTGCCTACCAAAAGATTGGCAGTTTGAATTCACCAGCTGCTCTTTGGAAATGCTGTCGAAACCAATGAGTTGTAATTGACTCAGGGCAATGAGTTTGAGGTCTTCTGGGATGTTAGTATGACAAGTGTTAGCATGTTAGTATGATAAGTGCCGTGAAGACAAGTAAAGCTGATGACAAAGGTATCTACTGCTGCATAACAGATTATCCAAAAGCTTAATATCTTAGACCAAGGTAGATTTATTGTCTTCCAGTTTCAGTGAGTCAGGAATTCAGGAAAGCTTTGTTGGGTGGCGCTGGCTCAGGGTTTCCCATGAAATTTCATTTAAGATACTGACTAGGTTTGCTGTCATCTGAAGGCTTGTCAGGGGCTGGAGGGTTTGTTTCCGAGATGGCTTTTTCATATGGCAGCTGGCAGAAGATTTCATTTCTTAATCGCATGGACCTCTCCATAGGACTGTTTAAATATCCTTGTTACTTGCCAGGTGGCTTTCCCCAAAGGAAGTGATTTAACACAGCACAGCATAATTCTTTGCCCAGCCTCTCTGTATCTACACTTTACTTGATTTCTCAACCTAAGCTTCATCCTTGAAGGCTGTCTTTCAAAATTCTTTTGCCTCCAGATGATATAATCTATGGATAGCATCAGACTGTCCTATCCCTAGTCCTGGATTCCAGCACTCTAGCTTAGATCTGGGATCCTAGATTATAGTTTTTCCAAGAGGAAGCTTCACAGTCCAGTACTGCAGATAATTATCAACAGAGTATATACTAATAGGTATACTTTTGACACCCCTCACCAAAAGATTCACCATTAAAAATTACAATATTGCAAATTAATGTTTTATTTCTAAACTTCTGGATTCTTGTGAGTACGGCATGTGATGGACACTTTTAGGTGAATGGAAACATTAAGGGTTATAAAACATATGGAAAATATTTCACCATCATGTTTCAAAATCCTTAGAGTTTTATACCTATTACATGATCTTAAATGCTAAATTTTATCTATAAGAACATTAATACATCTGTGTAAAACAGAGAAAACTGGGAACAATTTAATGTTTTCCCAAAATATAGTGGTTCAACATGATTAGCTATATGGTAACATACATGTTAAATTAAATTATATGTACTTTGTAATATAGTGTTTGTGAAAAAGTTTAAATTACATGTGAAGATTTATCCTCAAAATGTTAAATGAGAAAAGGAATTTTAAAATTATGTTTGGTACATAAGCATGTAGACAGGGGGTCAAAATGTATTTAAAAAGTCAACAATAAAATATTCTAAAAATTCTGGTTTGATCAAGTTTGTATAGAGGCATAATGAATATTTCTGCTTCTTCATATTTGTTATTTTTCTGAGAATTATTCTAAAATAATTTTTCAAATGATCATGACTGTTTAAAAAAACCCCAAAAGACATACCATTGATATAATTGATAGGCACATGTTGAAGTATGGAAGTTGCTTGTGTAAGAAGTAATGGATAAGCATTTCTGAAAGAAAAAGTGCTGAGCTGGTGCTTAAGTCACTGGAGATGTGGAAGCATAACCAGAACTGTTGAGATTTCCTGGATAATATTCCAGATTCACGAACTCTGTGTACTGTTTATGAAGATTGTTCTTTGTTTTTTCATTTCCCAATAAGAGAGCTTGTCCAGCTATAGAAGCCATTAACTTACCAGAAATTCGAGAGTAGGGGCAATGCTCGGTTCAGCAGTATGACTTCTCACCATTTTGCTTATTGATCGTATCCAACATTGACCTATGTTAATGTCCTACAAAATGTGAAAGCCTTAAGAAGCATGAAGAATAAAAGCTGTAATATTATCCTTATTTCTATATTCCTGAAATATATATATGAGTACTTCTAGCCCTGAGGGAAATCTTTAAAATAGAGGGAAAGAAGAAGACATTATTTTTGAAGGAGAATATAAACAATTAAGTACATAATGAAAACCATAAAAAGTATCAGTGAAAGTCCACAAGAAATAAAAAGGAAAACCACCAAGACGGAGACACTGCGACACACTAGCTAAAATGCAAGAGAAAGTCACTGTGCCGTTATGGTACAACCTGTGACTTAGAATTTAAAACTAATTCCATCTTCTTCCCGCTCTTTAGATCAAGACTAAGGTAAAAGTTTTGTGATCAACCATACAGTTCTGAATGAATTTTGGAAGTGGGCTGAATACTCCCTGTGTGGAAAGGACGCGGAACCATAGGAAGTCCTATGCGCTGCTGGTGGCTGTATAAATCGGTTCAATCTACTTGAAAACTTTTAGCTCTCCTGGTCATATTAAATATTTTCATGCACTTGTACTTCAGAGTATACTCCTAGAGATCCTACTCCAAGAAATTGGGAAACCTGTGCATCACAATACATGTACAATAATGTCTAGAGTGGCATTCTTCACATAACCCCAAATTGGAAGCAACCCAGGTATCCATCATGGTAGATTGCATAAGAAAGTTATGAAGGTCAGCGACATACAAGAGGGAGATGAAAAAAAGGATTAAAAAAATAGGTCTTGTCTTAAAAAAAAGTTATACAGTGGAGTAGTTCAGTACTTTTAAAGGTGACTATACGTTCTTCCGATGCTTCCTTTCATGTGGTGGGACCTCCACTAGTGTGCCAAGCATGGCACATTTTATTCTCCGTTACTCCCATGAAGGGGACAGTTGGAAGGATGGGAAGGGAAAGACAAATCTAATTGTTTAGTTTTAAGGAAAAACTAGGGCACAAATAGTCCAGATACTTTCTTGTTCTTTTCTCTGATGAAAGAATTAGCCAGGCACACACACACACACACACACACCCCTCATTGTCAGCTTTTAACTTTGTTAATAATAGCATCAGAAATTTGATATTCACATGCTGACTTTTAGTGTTGTTCATTGATTAATTCAAAACCTTAATAGGGAAATCTTTTATTGCCTCTCTCCCTTTTCTGTAGTTTTGGGTAAGATTGACATTATCAGTTCATTTTGATAAGGTGTATATTCATCTTCTAACTTGCCCTGTTTCAGAATTATTACTGCTATTATGGTAAAACCTGTGACGTAGAATTTAAAACTAATTCCATCTCCTTCCACTCTTCAGATCAAGACTAAGGTAAAAGTTTTGTGATCAATCATACAGTTCTGAATGACTTTTGGAAGTGGACTGTCAAGATTTCATGACATTAACATCAAAGACAAACAAAGACAATTCAAAGATGTGTGCATGGGAAACATAATCTAGGAGTAAGGGATAATAACACAAAAAGTATGGGACAAAGCTAAAAACGGATTAACGTATCAAAGTCTAACACACAAAATTCTTTCACCTGATATGCCTTTGCTTCAGTTAATTCTCATGATTCAAAAGATTCCTCATTTGTGAATTTTCCTGCTTGCTGAAATTTATTTATATCTCCCAAACCAATACTCAAGGTACTCTCTTTGTTAGCCATAGACACGTACAGAGTGGCAGAAAATGTGTGCTGCCGGTGAGCGTGTTTCCAGCACATCACAAGGTGATCTTCTGCCTTCTTGTTTCAACTCATATACTGTAAACAAGTATCTTTAGACATTCTAGTTAGTGCCATATTTTTGTATTGTTGTGCTTTTCAGTGGTAATTTTGCTGTTTAAAATGGTTTCAAAGTAGTGCTGATGGTCTATCCAGTGGTCATACCAGAGGGGGGCCGTGCTGTAACTTCTGGAAAACAATCAAGGGCATGTTGTATTTTTAACAGCTCACTGTGGTGGTATTTGTGAAGCCATAATCCAACCCACTGTGGAGTTGTTTCTGACTCATAGCAACCATAAAGGTTAGAGTAGAATTGCTCCGTAGAGTTCCCAAGGAGCATCTGGTGGATCTGAACTGCCAACATTTTGGTTTGCAGCTGTAGCATGTAATCACTACACTACAGGGTTTCCTTCTGAATCTACAGCAACCCTATTTAACACATTTTTTAAATTAGTCTTAACAAATAGCTATGAAAAGTTACATGATTCCATAACACGTAGAAATTTTTAAAGTTTATTATCAAAATGGGTGTTCCATTCACCAAATATTCTATGTGTTACGTGAAATTTACAGTGGGCATAGTGGTCCTACCAAGAGAACCATTTCACTTTTAATAAAGAAGTTTGAGACAATTGGGTCTGTTGCCAATCAAACAATGCCTGTGCCACAGTGAACCTCACATCCAATGAAAACATCACCACCATTCCTCAGAGTGTACACAAGAGTCCATCCCAATCAATTTGTCACTAAGCGCAAGAAATGGGCCTTTCATCAACCACAATTTGGTAGATTTTATGTCTAGACTTAAAGCTTTACCTGTAAAAAATTGTTGTAACTCAAGAACTGAAGTTCAATGACCTTAGGCTGTGCTGCACATTTGCTGACTGGGCTCTGGAACAATTCGTAGTTGACCCTGCTTTGGGCTCAGAAATTGTCTGCAGTGACAAGAAATATTTCTGGATGAACAGTTTTGTTAACAAACAAAACTGTTGCATTTGGAGTGATGAGAATCTGATGGAGATTCAAGAAAGTCCTCTTCACCCCCCAAAGTTGCTGCTTGGTATGGATTTTAGTCCAGTAGAATCACTGGCCCTTATTTTTCCCAAGATGAAGGAGGAGAGGCTGTGACTGTCAATGGCAAAAGATATCATGCTATAGCAATTGATTATTTTGGACCCCATTTGGAAGGTGTCATGGTGGCCATTTACCTGAAGTTCTTTTCCACGCATAATGCCATCAAATGTACTTCAAAATGATAAAACAATTAAAATTGTATCATTTACACAATTTGCTTTATTCAGGTTCAAATATAGGATACCCTTAGTAGAAGACCCATTATAGGTGTTAAATAAGCTTCATCAGTCGTGAGTTACAGTGCTCTAGGCTGGTGGTCAATGTTTATAAGGCAACAACATATGTTAAACTGTCTTTAAATAGGAACCCATGCAAAACAAATTTACGTTATTGGCTGTTGATGAAAATATTGTGACCAGGAGCTCAGAGGAACCTAACTCTATATTTCCTGTAGGAGCAATGGCTCAATATTTGCTAATTTATTGTTCACAACAACTTTATACAGTGTATCTATAGTGAGTAAGGGAAACCAACTGTATATAAAACAGTATGAAAACATAGCTGTCTTCAATTTCAGCAAACCAAAGAGTACAACTATTACAATTACAGAGCAGGGTAAACAGAGCATGCAACTTAGCCCAAACTGGATCAGTACTGTTTACAATAAAAATACTACTAGTAATATTTGTAAGTGTTCTATGAATTGATAACTATTCTTGCTACCTATTAAGAGCACTAGGTACATCAAGAATCAAAGGGAGAAACCAAACAGGATTGTGAAAAAAGCACTAGAAATGACTGATTTCTACACTCAATAAAACCTATGAGAGCTGGAACTCAACAGGACTCCTTTGTTCTTCTGGGTCTCAAAAGTTGTCTGCCTTTAATGGGGTACAGTCTTATTTTTCCTCATTTGAGTGGAAAATATTTGAGTTTTTCTCTGACAAATTTCCGTCTTACACACTTTGAAAGTTTTTGCTCTGTAAATGTACTGTTTGTATTACTTCATCCTCCATCTAGACCTATGTCTGCTGACTCTATGCAGGAATTTGTGGTCAGTGTGGATAATCAATAAAGAATTTTGTGATAGTTAAATGTAGGACATCGCTCGTTAAGAAACAGACATACATAATAAAAATAAATAAATAGAAAAGGGAGTCCATGAAATAAAGAACCACCTCGTGATGGCCCTTATCACACATGATGGCTTAAAATTACACTCCACATTTAAAACGAAGGAAACATAGCCAGTCTGGAGGTCTGAATGTCCCCAGGAATGAAGGCTTAGCTGTCTTTCAAGAGGCTTCACAAGGTGCCATTATTTTGGTGACTCTGCCAAGGATCAGTGTGTGATCATCAGCTTTTCGGTCGTAGAAACTTGAAGATCTTTTAAAAAGCACGAGTAGAATCACAGCAACTAAGCTCATCAAGCTGATATGAAACCTGAATGCTAGCACACTAATTTAAAAAGAAAAATGAAACTTTTATATCATGCAGCGTTCTTACATTTGTATTTCTAACCTGTGTTCCTCAAGTAGGCTAGCAAATTAAAATCTTAAGAATGCTAGCTAAACCCTCAAGCTGAACAAAACTGCCACTGTGTCACAGTTCCACTTCTTCAGTAAATGTGAAATTTAGGATCACTTCCACTAGCTCTTCCTTCTTTAACCTCTCTCCCATACTGAAGCCAGAGAGTTTTTCTTTTCTTTTTTTCTTTTGATGTGAAAGTATGCTGTTTTGTCCTCATGTAAGTCTCTTCAATGGCTTCTCTTTGCAGGCAGAAAATAAAAAGTCCTTACATTGCCTGAAAGCCGTTATACGTTATGATCCCAGCCTACCCCAAGAGAATTTAATGAGAGACACCAAGTTTTAAAGTATAAAAACACCATTACTGAAATTCCTGTCACAAAAATATTTTTAGTTTGACTCTGAAACTACCTAGCTTATATTTTCTCTTTCCTCATAGGTAACACTGTTTTTGTATTTCTTTTCAACACTTCAGGTTTATTTTTAGCAGAACAGCGTATTTGGAAAATCATTTGGTATCAAAAATGAATGTGGTTGTTGTCTACTAGCGACTTATAAGAACAGACAACCTTAAGTCGGAGGGATTTAGAAAAGGTTAGAGGATCTATACTTACTTGTTCAACCATTCAATATTTATTAAGCATCCTCTGTGTATGAAGTGCTGTCCAAGATAAGGAGGAAAAAACAGCAATAAAATAAGCAGATGCCTTACCCTCATGGAACCTAATGTTGCATGGTCATAGAGCAGAGGGAAAGCAGAAAATAAACAAGAATCTATCAGATCTAAGAGGTATGTAGTAATTAAAAGAGATTGAAGAAACACAGATAATGGATATATTGTAAGGAATGGGAAACAAGCATCATGACTGGGCAAATAGGAACAGAAAAGGGATGCTGTGTAAAGTTATGGAGCTCTGGTGGTACAGTGGTTAAGAGCTTGGCTGCTAACTAATAGGTTGGGAGTTTAAATTCACTAGCCACTCCTTGGAAACCCCATGGGGCAGTTCTACTCTGTTGTATAGGGTCACTGTGAAGTAGGAATCAACTTAACGGCAATGGGCCTATAGTTAATATTTGAGAAACTCCATAGGCTTAGGGTAGAACGTGCCATTAATTTATATGTGCAAAAATATTAAAAAGAGTCCAAGCTTAGTTTATGTAAATACTGATATGTTAGGTTTTGGTGGGACCTCTGATTCTGTATTGCCTCATAGGATCCCAATGAACTCTTCTGCAGATTGAAATCCACTTATGAAGGACATCCATTTGTTTCACGTAAGTATGCACATTTTAAGGGATTTTTAAACTCTGGAGAATTCTCAAGAACATTTGAGTGTGGTCCACAGGAAGCAACCACTTGCTAATGAATCCACTAGTGAATCTGATTATTTTCTTGGCAAACAGTTTTGCTACTACTAGCCAGCTGTTTCTCCAGATAAATTACGAGGATTGCTAAAAGGTCTAGGGGCTATTTCTGAAGGTATACTTAACTTTGAGACATCTCTTTTATGAAGACACATTAAAATTTGTACTTGATCTATTAAGAACTGACAGGCTATCCTAGGTGCTGAAATAAAATGTTCAGAAGAGCTTACTTCAGTTTAATCTTCTTTGAAACTTGATTTGGGAAGGGTAAGGTGAGCCAGAAGCCAAAGTGGTGATTGCTTCATAGAAATATGAAGTATGACAGTATATATTGACCATGAAAAACATTGTTGAACAGTTCTACTCTCCAGCCTTGGTTCCTAGACAGTCTATTCACAATGATTTTGGTTTATCTCCTCATGCAATTAGGAAGAGACTGGAGAGAAAATATCCAACATTTAGATAAAGGAGGTGGGAAAGAGACACAATTTCGAAAATTTGGACTGAGAGAAAATTTACCTCAGTCATTATATTTGGAAAAAATATGTAACAACAAGTTTCTAAGTGAAATGCAGGGAATTAAAAACACCAAATGTTGACAGTCTTAAAATGACAACTGTTAAGATGAAGTTATTTTTAAGAGCTTTGGAAGGAAGACTAGTTACAGGAGCAAACAGCCCCTGTTTGCTTCTTTTTTCCCAATATGTGTCATGGATTGAATTAAGTTTCCACCCAAAATGTGTGTAGCACCTTGGCCGGGCCATGGTTCCCAGTATTGTGTGATTGTCCACTACTTTGTCATTTGATGAGATTTTCCTACGTGTTGTGAATTCTATCACTATCATTTAATAATACAGATTAGCAGCAGTCATGATGATGAGAACTATAGGTTAGACAGTGTCTTAAGCCAATGTCTTTCGAGATGCAAGCTGAGAGACAGGGAACCTCATATCCCCAAGAAAGCAGTGCTGGGACCCAAGTGTGCCCTTTGGACCTGGGGTTCCTACACAAAGATGATCCCAGACCAAGGGAAGACTCAGGATGAGGACCTTCCTCCAGATCCCAAGAGAGAGAAAGCCTTTCCCTGGTGCTGACACTCTGAATTGGGGCTTGTGGCCCTCTAAACTGAGAGAGAATAAATTTCTCTTTGTTAAAGCCATCCACTTGTGGTATTTCTGTTAGAGCAGCACTAGGTACTAAGGCAATACATTTCTATTTTGGGTAAGTTATTTTCTATCAGTTTTTTCTTCAGTAAAATGTGTGTCAGAGTATATAATAATAACTATAGCTAATATATTTGAATATTTATTGCATGCTATCCTATTTAATCTTCATAACAATAAGCCCATGATATAGGTACTAGCAACATTCACATTTTGCAGATGAGGAAACCTAAGAATATAGTTGTTAAGAATATTCCCCTAGATTGTGCATTAATAAGTAGTCTATCTGACACCCAGCTCTGAGCTTCTAACCTCAATGTACAATAGACTCAATGGGTCATTATGAGATCAAATGAAATTATGTATAACACAATACCACACATAATCATAGAACAATACCACGCATAATCTTAACACTCAACATAACTGTGGTAGTTATTCACACTGAAATTGGTATAAATCCTTTATTGTGCAAGACAAACGACATTTATTTCCTTCAGTTGAATTAATGACACTTTAAATACTCATCTGGTCTTGCTATATCTTATACACCTTTATGATCTGGCAGAAAGAAAATTGACTTTATTGTCAACATTGTTAGGTGTGCTAATGTTATGATGTTTATATGAAAAATATGTTCTTAACAGTTAAAATATTCTAAATGAAAAGTTGTGCAGTGGGTATTACAGGTAAAATGACACATCTGGAATATTTCCCCAAAAGGAAAAAAAGGGGGGCGGATACAATGAAACAAAGCTAACATTACGTTTGTGATTGTTGAAGCTGAGTGATGGACCACGAAGGTACCTTATATTCCTTCCTTTTGTGGAAGCCCTGGTGGTGTAGTAGTTAAGTGCTATGTCTGCTAACCAAAAGCTTGGCAATTTGAACCTGCCAGGTGCTTCTTGGAAACTCTATGGGGCAGCTCTTTTCTATTCTACAGGGTAGCTGTGAATTGGAATTGACTTGATGGCACTGGGTTTGGTTTGGTTTTGATTGTCATTTCATGTATGTTTGAACATTTCCAAAACAAAGAACGAAACGTGTCAGAATCCAGAATAAATCTAGGTTTTTTTGTTTTTAATTTCTTTTCCTACATAACTTGATAAGTCATTCAGTGTGCAGCTTTGGATTTTTTATTAATTTTTCTCAGTAGTATTTAAAATTATGTGTTTGGTTTTGTTTCCACTATCAATCTTATTTTGTCTTCAAGAATATACACTTAAGTCATAGGCTGAATCTGGTGGAAATGTTTGTCACATGATCTCATTGTTTTCATCTCTGTATCTTTTTGCTTTGCATTCTTAAGAGTTTTTAAAACTTACCTGTCACGTTACTGATTTTGTTTTCTGCAAGTCATTTCTCCTGGTTATTGCACCCAGGAGCTCCGTGGAAACACTACGGGGCAGCTCTGTCCTGTAGGGCCGCTGTGAGTTGGAATCGACTGAATGGCAATGGGTATTTTTTTACTTTTTATTTTATTGCCTTAAGTAGCTCATTTGCTTCTTAGCCTACACTTCTTTTATTTATTTATTTATAATTAAGTGAAAGTATACAATCCAAGTGCATTTTGGGGGCCTCCCCTCTCGGCAGCTCTATCTGCTCTCCTCACCCGTGGCAGCACTCTCCTCCTTTTAACTGTCTACTTCTAGTATATTCAACAACCTGTCTCCACGTCTCCAACCTCTCCTCTCTCCTCTCGGTCTACACTTCTGTCTGTTGACTCTCCTTGTAACTCCCTGTTCTTCTTTCATGAGCCATCATAAAAATTATTTTATCTTCATTTTAGAAACTGAAAGAAGTATGCATGTGAAGTAGCCCCTTTCTTTGTGTAACAGCGTCTTTCGTAGGCTCCTTAGGTACAGAGATGCACTGAGCATCTCCGAGAATCGGCAATATCCTCTAAATACTTAACAATTTTTTTCTGAGTATGTGGAGAGCCTGTAAAAATGTTCTGCAGTACTGTTCCAAGGAATTTCACCTGGAAAATGTGCTAAACATTTTGAAATTGCTTTTTTTGTTTTGTCTATAATCAGCAAAAGGAAGATAAACTTAGGCTTTGTATCTTGCATATGTTTTTACACTCACTGAGTTTGGTAAAATTACTTAGTATCTATCATGGGCCAAGAACTGTGCTGGCTATGGGGATGTAAAGGATAATACATGTTTCTGACTCTAGAGGACACTATGGGATAATAAACACGTAAACACAGGTGTTCTAGCAGCAAAGAAATGTGTACATAACTCTCACTAATAGCTCTGAACTACAGACTTAAAAGATAAGAAAGAAAGAAACACATTAACCGAAGCCTTTCAGGAGTAGTAGCTCAATTACTAAATGGCTTGTTAAGAAAAAAAAAGATCAAATGTTCTCTGTGTAAATTAAGGTTTTGTTTGTTTGTTGTTAACCCCTAGGAAAAAATTAAATTAATTCTATTTGTACCAAAATGTTTCAAAACTTTTTAATATGCATTTAAAGGTAACATTGTCTAAATTTAAAGAAAAAAAAAGCTTATTTGTTGTTCATTATTAAACTTATTTAAGAATTACTGAGAGGGAATTTAGTACTAGAACAACTGTTGTGGTTCATTAATTTTTTTTTTTAAGAGTTTCTAAATGCTAATCAGTGAGCTCACTGGAGCTTCTAAATGCAAAAGAAGGCTAATTTTAAGTAATGTGTCAACTTTAAAATTTTACAGTTTTAAAGCTCTTCACACAATTTTTCCTGAATGCCCCAGAAGTTTTGCACTTTCCCAATAAGAGGATGCTTTTAAGTAGAATGTAATAAACTCTAGAGGATATATGGACTAAGGGAAATGAGTTTTATAAGTTTAAATTTGGGTTGTATTTAGAATTTATCTTAAAAGGTAACCAAAACCTGAATTTCGCATTAAAAGAGAAATTTATTGAGTTTTATGTGAAAGTTTAAAATCCGGTCAGTTTGCCATATGAAACTGTGCATATGCACCACTGTGCAACTCAAGCTGCTCTCCTCATCCATGACAGCACACTCCTACTTTCCACCCTGTGCTTCCCATATTTCAGCTAACTCCAGACCCCCTTCATACTCTCATCTCATCTCTAGACAGAAGCTGCTCAGTCAGCCTCATGTATATACTTTTTAAAATTATTATTAACACTATATTGTGCTTTACGTGAAAGATTGTGTGCTTTAAATGAAGGATTACAAGCCAAGTCAATTTGCCGTATAAAACACTACATCCATACTGCTATATAACTTAGACTTCTCTCCCCACCATGTCTCTGCACACTTCTACTTTCCACCTGTATTTTTAGTATCCATTAAACCAACTCTAGGAGGTGGAATCAGGATCATTGCTGATGTCAGATGGATCTTGGCTGAAAACAGAGAATACTAGAAAGACGTTTAGCTGGGTTTCATTGACTATGCAAAGTCACTTGATTGTGTGGATCATAACACATTATGCGTAACCTTGAAGAGAATGGGAATTCCAGAATGCTTCACTGTGCTCATGAGGAATCTGTATATGGTTCAAGAGGCACTCATGAAAACAGAACGAAGGGAAACTGCATGGTTTAAAATCAGAAAAGGTGTGTATCACAGTTGTATTCTTTCACCATACTTTTTCAATCTGTATGCAGAGCAAATAATCTGAGAAGATGGACTATACGAAGAAAAATGAGGAATCAGAATTGGAGGGAGACTCACTAACAACCTGTGTTATGCAGATGACACACCCTGCTTCCTGGAAATGAAGAAGATTTGAAACACTGATGAAAATCAAGGACCACAGACTCCAATACAGATTGCACCTCAACATCAAGAAAACAAAAATCCTGGGAGTGGGGCCAAGAGGCAGACTAGACATGCATCTCCTCAATTGCGTCTGGGATTTATAACTGAATGGAGCACTCTGGAAGCCCAGAGAGACCTAGGATATGGCATAGGGTTGTCAGATTGGACTACGAGCCACTAAACAGGAAACTACCTTTCTCTAACACAAAGCATTGCATGCTGACCCCAGCACCTGCTGAATCACTGCTTGGGCAAACTGCAGGTATTGACGCCTTCTTTGTTATCTGGGAGGTGTGGGACGGGCATGAGCTGGCAAATACACTGAACTGCAGGGCTAAAGTAAACAGTGTATAGTGCAGCAGAGAGACAGGCCATGGGCTAGCCACATTTTGAGAGCCTGGTTGCTGATTGAGGGCATTGCTGCCACTTCACTATCTCTTTTTTGAGTTCTGCCATAGACTCTGCTATTTTGCAGTGGGAAGAGCAGCTTGACCAGAAAACCATCTGGGTCTGCTGGGAGGCAGAGTTACCCAACTGGAGGTCTCATCAGGGGCTAATTCTCAAGCTGAGAAGCAGTACCAGTCCAGAAAGCACATTTCCAACAGAAAGGGTGTGTTTAGCCTAGTATTACATTGTGTGTGGGGCCTGGCTGAGGATGACATCAGGGCTATAAACCCTGTAAATCCGGTAAACCCTCCCTGATCACGAAGTACAACATAGACATGATGAAAAAAGAGCCCCAGAGACAGATAGACCCACATCAATGGTTGACTGTATCAACAAGTAACCAGAAGAACCAAATGGTACCCAGTCACCACCAAAGATAGCCATGATGGGGCACACAATGTTGTGTCTCACTGGCAACATGAGAAGAAGAGGGGTACACCTCTAGAACTCCACTAAAAGACCACAGTTGTTGGTATGGTGGCTTGGGGGTTCCTCTGCGAGCATGGCCCCTAATCCTGCTGCTGCCTCTGACCAGAAAACGTTACTGTGGTCAACTCTTCAGAGAGGAATGGACTGGACACAGGCACATAATGTGACCATATGGTGTGTGTACTTTATGGTTCTATGCAACTCTAGGATCCTGTCCTACTAGCCTCTTATTACAAGGGAGAGAAGAAGGTGGAGAGGAGGGGATTGGAGATAATCAAGAAGATACAACAGATAGAGAATGAAAAGGAGGAGTGTGCTCTCACTGTGCAAGGAGAGCAGAAGGAGCTGCAGATAGGGAGACATGCAAATTTAATTTGGATTGTATACTTTCACTTAATCACAATATAAAAAAGAAAAAGAAAATCCCTCACAACTGGACTAGTAAGCATCAATGTTATAAATGGAGCAAGGATTGAGGTTATCAAGGATTCATTTTACTTGGGTCCACAATCAATGCCCTTGGAAGCAGCAGTCAATAATCAAAAGATGCATTGCTTTGGGAAAATCTGCTGCAAAGGATGTCTTCAAGTATTGAAAAGTAAATGTGCCACCTTGCAGACTAAAGTGTGCCTGACCCACAGCACAGTATTTTCAATTGCATCATATGCATGTGAAAGCTGGACAATGAAAGAAGAAGACAAAACAAGAACTGATGCCTTTGAGTTGTGGTGCTGGAGAAGAATGTTGAATGTCCCATGGATTGCCAAAAAAACAAACAGATCTGTTCTGGAAGAAGTACCAAAGTGCACTTTGGAAGCAAAGAAGGCAAGACTGCATCTTACATACTTTGGACATGTTGTCAGGAAGGATAGGTCCCTGAAGAAAGACGTCATGCTCTGCAGAGTGCAGGGTCAGTGAATCATTGAGGTGGATTGACACAGTGGCTGCATAAAACAACTGTGGACATTGTACAACACTGGGCAGTGTTTCGTTCTGTTGTGCATAGGGTCACTATGAGTCAGAACCAACTCTAGCATTCAGCCAACTTATACATGTTGGAGCATAAGTGTTTGATTTTTAGGAGTTGCCATTTATCTATTTTCTCTTCTAGTGTTCGTGCATTGTTTGTAATATTTTGTAGTCTGTTTATACCATATATTAGGACTTCCAGTATTGTCCCTATTTTATCTTCCATGATTTTTATTGTTGCAGATTTTATATTTAGGTATTTGATCTATTTTGAGTTAGTTTTTAAAAATGTAAAACTTGAGTCTTGTTTCATTTTTTTGAAGATGGATATCCAGTTCTGCCCATACCATTTGTTAAAGAGGCTGTCTTTTCCACAGTTTATTGACTTTAGACCTTTGCCAAATATCAGCTGCTCATAGTTGGATAGTGTTATATCTTGATTCTCAATTTCATTCTATTTGTCTATGTATCTGTTTTTTTTTTGTACCAGTATCAGGCTGTTTTGACTACAATGGCAGGGTAACATGTTCTAAAGTCAGATAGTGTGAGACCTCCCACTTGGTTTTTCTTCTTCAGTAATGCTTTGCTTATCTGAGATTTCTTCCCTTTCCATATGAAGTGGGTGAGTCATTTCTCCATCTCATTAAAAAATGACATTAGCATTTGTACTGAGATTGCATTGTATCTATAGATAGCTTTGGGGACAGTAGACATTTTCACGATGTTAAATCTTTCTACCAGTGAGCAAGGTAGATTTCTCCACTTAAAGTATGTCTTCTTTGGTTTCTCACAGTAGAGTCTTGTAATTTTCTTCATATAGGTCTTTTATATCTCTCATATGATTTATTTGTCAGTATTGTATCTTCTTAGGGGCTATTGTAAATGACATTGATTTGATGATTTCCTCTTTGATGATCTCTGTTACTGTAAAGAAATCTAACTTATGTATATTTATCTTATATCCTGATTCTTTGCTGAACTTCTGTATTACTTCCAGTAGTTTTTTGTGGATTGTCCGCAAATAGAGATATTTTGATTTTTTTCCTTATGAATTTGGATACTCTTTGTTTTTTTTATCTTGCCCTATTGCTCTGGCTGTTACCTGCAGGACAATGTTGAAAAAAATGGTGACAATGAGCATTCTTGTCTGGTTCTCATTCTCAAGGGGAATGTCTTCAGGTTCTCTCTATTTAGGATGATGTTGGCTGTTGGCTTTGCATAGATATCCCTTATTATGTTGAGGATTTGCCCTTCTATTCCTATTTTGTTGAGAGTTTTTAATATGGTACAAATTCTACTTGTTCTTGGCAAATTATTTTTTTGTTATGTTGTTGAATTTTATTGGATATAATTTTGTTGATGATTTTTAATCTAAGTTCATGAGATATTCATCTGAAATTTTCCTTTTTTGTGCTCTCTTTACCTGTTTTTGGTGTTGGAGTTATGTTGACTTCATAAAATGAATTCTACAGTATTTCATCATTTTCCGTGCTTTGAAATATTTTAAACAATAGTGGTGTTAGTTCTTCTCTAGAAGTTTGGTATAATTCTCCAGTAAGCTGTCAGGATCAGAGCTTTTTTTGGTTGGGAGTTGTTTTTTGTTTGTTTGTTTGTTTTTTTAAATTGTGATTAAGTGAAAGTATGTAATCCAAATTAATTTTGCATGCCTGTCTATCTGCATCTCCCTCTGCTCTCCTTGCCTGATGACAGCACTTTCCTCCTTTTCATTCTATTCTTGTTGTATCCTCTTAAAAATCTCCTGTGCTTTCCTCTTGACCCTCTTCTGTCCCATCTAGAAAGAGACCAGTAGGACAGCATTCTATACATGCATAGAACCATAGACTACACACACCATATGGTCACATTGTATCCCTGAGTTCAGTTCATTTTTGTCTGAAAAGTTGGCTTCAGTAGTGTCTTCTGGACAGGTGCACCAGCAGGTATAGAGGCCATGGTCCCAGGGGATCTCCCAAGCTGTTGGACCATCAGTTGTGGTCTTTTAGTAGAGTTGTTCTCAAGCTGCACCCTTCTTTTTCTCATGTTGCCACAGGGACTCAGCAATGTGTGCTCCTTCACAGCTGTCTTTGGTGGTGGCTGGGCACTATCTGGTTCCTCTGATCACGTGTTGATACAGTCTCCCATTCACACGGGTTCTTCTGTCTCCTGCACTGTTTTTCCCTTGTGTCTTTGTTCTTGGTGATCATCTGTTCTGGCTGAGTTGGGACTATTTGATATACCTCAGATGGCCACTTGCTATCTTTTAAAATACCACTCACCCATATGGGGTGCAGAAGATCGTCTTAGCAATAAGCTAGTTATCCCAATGGGCCTCGATATCCCATTGTTGAGTGTTTTTAAATTACCTTTCAATCTCTTCTTTTGTGATGGGTTTATTTAGTTGTTCTACTTCTGTTTGTACTAATTTAGGTAGGGGATGTGTTTGTGAACACTTGTCCATTTCCTCTGGGCTTTTAAAATTACTAGAGTTTAATTTTGTGATAGCAATCTTTTAGGATTCTATTAGTTTCAGTTGGGTGTGTTGTGATATTCTTCATCTTATTTCTTATTTGAGTTATTTGCTCCTTCTCCTGTTTTTCTTTTGTCACTTTGGACACTGGTTTATTAATTTCATTGATCTTTTCAAAATAACAGTTTTTAGTCTTACCATCTCTTTCAATCATTTTTCTGTTCTCTAAATCATTTAGTTCTGCTTTGATTTTAATTATTTGCTTTGTTCTGGTGACTAAGGAGTTCTTGGCTGCTCTCTTTCTACTTGCTCAGATTATAGGGTGAATTGTTGATTTGGGCCCTTTCTTCTTTTTGGATATATGCATTTATTGAGATAAGTTGACCTCTGAGAGCTGCTTTTGCTGTGTTCCATAGGTTCTCATAGGATGTGTTTCCATTTTAATTTGATTCCATGAGTTTCGAGTTTCTTCATTTCATCTTTGATTTCTTTTAAAACTCAGTTGTTTTTGAGTCAAGGTGTAGTTTAGTTTCCATGTGTTTGATTTTTTTTCCTTGCTTTTATTGTTATTGATTTATAGTTTTGTGACTTCATGTGTAACATTTCAGTACTCTCAATTTTGTTAAAGAATCCCTTTTGGTCTAATACATGGTCAGTTATGGAGAATGTTCTATGTGCACCGGAGAATAAAGTGTATTTGACTACTGCTGGTTAGAGTATTCTGTATATGTCTACGTGGTCAAGTTGGTTGATTGTAGCATTCATTTAGACCTTCTGTGTCCTTACCGAGCTTTCTTTAAGACCCGTGACTAGGAATCAGCTCCACAGCACTGGGTTTGCTTTGGTTTTTTGGAGGGCCGAGGTCATCTCTTGGGGTGTTTTTGTCTGTATTTCTCCCACAGCTGGTGACTGAGTGCTTTTGTGCACCTGTTAGCTGCCTGCAGCTCTTAGTCGCTGAAGTGTCTATTTCTGTCCTTGGCCCAGTTATCAACAGGTTTATTCACCCAGTTGCTTCTGAGTTTTGGCAGTATCTTTGGGCTTTTCAAGGTGAGACACTGATTGGATCTGTAGTGGCCTAGTTGCTCTGTCTGATCTCCAGACAATCACTGCACTCTTTGGCTGAAGTCTTTGGCTAAGCATAAAGTTTTGATGTTTTTGGAGGTCTCAGTGATCTAGTCTCTCCTCTGCCATTGGTGAGTTTTTGAATCCCTTTCTGCCTCTGTCTGGGGGCTCTCAGCACTCTCCCTATGATTGCATCCAGAATCGTTACAATTTGAGCTCTGCGATCCCTTTTGAAGGGGCTTTGGAGTATGGTGTGAGAGAAGGGTCTGGTTTCATTTGGGGGGTAGGAGGTGGATGCAGATGGATATCCAGTTATGCCAAGACCATTGGTTACAGAGACTGTCTTTTCTCGGCTCTTGGCAGTTTGGGCTGGCAGGTAGCTGAGGATATGTTTGGATTCTCCACGCTGCTCTTCGTCTACATTTTCACAGCTTTGAGCCCCCATCTCTACAAGTAAGGAGAGTTTCTTCCCTCAGGTTGGTTTCTTGAGGTTTCCTGCAGTAGGGATTTTGAATAGTCTGTGTGTACATCTCGGTCCTCTCTGGCAAAATGCTTTCTGTTGTCTTTGATCTTCATGGGAGCTGTTTTAGTCAGCTAGGGCTGCTGTAACAGAAATACCACAGAGTGGATGGCTTTAACAAAGGAAAGTTTATTCTTACATAGTCTGGTAGGATGCAAGTCCATATTCAGGGTGTCCACTCCAGGGGAAGGCTTTCCCCTTGTCAGCTCAGGAGAAAAGTCTGGTACTGCATCAATCTTTGTCCAGGGAGCATCTTGGTGCAGGAACCTCAGGTCTGAAGGACGTGCTGTTCTCCCCGTGCTGCTTTCTTGATGGCATGAGGTTCCCAGTTCTCTGCTTGCTTGTCTTTTATCTCTTGCAGACTGAACGAATTAAGGGTGGGGCAAGCCATACTCCAGGGAAACTCCCTTTACAGTGGAGCAGGGAGGTAATCCTGTGAAGGGATTT
Source organism: Heterohyrax brucei (assembly GCA_028571685.1). NCBI lineage: Eukaryota > Metazoa > Chordata > Mammalia > Hyracoidea > Procaviidae > Heterohyrax > Heterohyrax brucei. Next base: position 51,846,429 of record CM053150.1, on the reverse strand, counting down.
ACAGCCCACCCTAATCCTTTAACATACAGCTCAGGAAAACCACAAAATGGGGGACAGTCACAAAATACTGGAAATCATGGCCCAGCCACATAGCAGCATATATTTTTGGGGGGACACAATTCAATCCATGACAGGGGTGATTGCAAATGGCACTGATTGGAGGATTTCCTCCTTGACACTCAGTGCCTTTGTGGGTGTAGGGGAATCTAGCTAATCTGCGTCCTAGGTCTAACAATGAAGTTGCCAAACTCATCCCCCCAGAAAGGCCACCTACCTCGTTCCTGAACATCACCGCTCTGGTCACCTTGGAAGTCTTTCCTTGGGGAAGCGCTGCACCACCACCGCCAGGGCCTAGTCTACCCCTGAAAGCCATTTTGGAACTCTGTGCCGAACGGCCAGTGCGGAGCACAGCTCTACCATCACCTCGCGAAATTCACGGCAGGCAGGAAATATAGAAAGGAAGCCATTTGAATGCTACTGAGGCCATCAAGGGCATTTGGAAAGCAGAAGGCGATTCCAGGAAAAAGAGTCCAAAGCTTGCTTGGGAGGGTGGACTGGGTGCTGGCGTTGGTGCTTAGCTTCCCAAGGGGAGTGTTTGGAAGGTGACCATAGTAATATTCCTCCAGGAGGGAGGTCATGCTTTCTGTGTGGGCTTAGTGGACAGTCCTCCTATCTCTTGGCCTGGCAGCTGTTATGGCTCCGAGGTATCTTCCCAGATGCTGAGATTGCTGACTCACATGATGTTTTTATTTTCAGCTTTGCAAGGAAGTGCCAAATGGATGCACAAAAGGGTTGTATCATTTTCCCTTCCTGCCATGAGGGCCTAAGTGTGCCAGGCATCTCAGCCTTCCCTGCAATTCTTCATGTGAGGGTTTTTTCTTGGATCAGTGGCAGCCCTGTTGGGGTGACAAGCCGGCACTGTAGAGCAGATTCCTACTCATTGACAGTGTTGTGTTGAAGTTTTCTAGTATTACTGTGGAGCTGTTTCTTTCTGTTTTTAATCCAGTTAGTTTGTTTTATGTAGTTTGGAGCCCTGTAGTTGAGTGCATAGATATTTAATATGGTTATGTTCTCCTGGAGTACTGATTCTTTAATCATTATGTAATGTTCTTCCTTATCTGGTGTGGTGATTTTACTTTGAAATCTATTTTATCAGTGATTAATATTGCCACTCCTACTCTTTTTTGAATGTTGCTGGCTTGATATACATATCTATATATTTCCCATCCATTAAGTTTTAGTATGTTTATGTATTTGAGTCTACTAGGTGTCTCCTGAAGGCAGCATATAAATGGGTTGTGTTTTTTTATTCAGTTTGCCACTTGTCATGGTTTGAATTGTGTCCCCCCAAAAATGTGTGCAGCCACGTGGCTGGGATATGGTTCCCAGTATCTTGGGACTGTCCTCCATTATGTGGTTTTGCTAACCTGTATGTTAAAGGATTAGGGTGGGGCTGTGAATTCCTGCTATGGGGGAAGTTTCCCTGGAGTGTGGCTTGCCCCACCCTTAATGCTTTTAGCTTGCAAGGAATAAAAGGAAAAGAAACAAAGGACAATTTGAGAACCTCTCTACCATCAAGCAAGCAGCACTGGGAGCAGAGCGCGTCCTTCAGACCAGAGGTTCTTGCGTGAGGACGCTCCCTGGACAAAGACTGATGCAATACTGGACTTTCCTCCAGAGCCGACAAGGGGAAAGTCTTTCCCTGGAGCGGACACCCTGAATATGGACTTGCAACCTACCGGACTGTGTAAGAATAAATCTTTCTTTGTTAAAGCCATTCACTCTGTGGTATTTCTGTTAGAGCAGCCCTAGCTGACTAAAACAGAATTGGTACCAGGAGTGGGGTATGTCGCGATTTCCCTTCTAAAGTGAAGGATAAATTATTGCACCTGGCTGCTCCGACAACGAAAAAAGAGGCACAGCGCCTAGTGGGTCTCTTTGGATTTTGGAGGCAACATATTCCTCATTTGGGTGTGCTACTTCGGCCTATTTATCAAGTGACTAGAAAGGCTGCTACTTTTGAGTGGGGCCCAGAACAGGAGAAGGCTCTGCAACAGGTTCAGGCTGCTGTGCAGGCTGCCCTGCCACTTGGGCCATACGATCCAGCTGATCCAATGGTGCTCGAGGTGTCAGTGGCAGATAGAGATGCTGTTTGGAGTCTTTGGAAGGCCCCTATTGGCGAATCACAGCGCAGACCTTTAGGATTTTGGAGCAAAGCTCTGCCATCCTCTGCAGATAACTACTCTCCTTTTGAAAAACAACTTTTGGCTTGTTACTGGGCCTTAGTAGAGACTGAGCGCTTAACCATGGGACACTAGGTCACCATGCGTCCTGAGCTGCCTATCATGAACTGGGTATTGTCTGACCCACAGAGTCATAAAGTTGGACGAGCACAGCAGCACTTCATCATTAAATGGAAGTGGTATATACGAGATCGGGCCCATGCAGGACCTGAAGGCACAAGTAAATTGCATGAGGAAGTGGCCCAAATGCCCACCAAGGACAATTTGAGAACCTCGCTACAATCAAGCAAGCAGCACCGGGAGCAGGGCGCGTCGTTCAGACCAGAGGTTCTTGCGTTAGGACACTCCCTGGACAATGACTGATGCAATACCGGACTTTCCTCCAGAGCCGTCAAGGAGAAAGTCCTTCCCTGGAGCGGACACTCTGAATATGGACTTGCAACCTACCGGACTGTGTAAGAATAAATCTTTCTTTGTTAAAGCCATCCACTCTGTGGTATTTCTGTTAGAGCAGCCCTAGCTGACTAAAACACCACTCTACATCATTTTATTAGTGCATTTAATCCTTTTACGTTCAGTGTGGTTATAGATAGGTAGGAGTTTACTGCTGTCATTTTGATGTCTTTTTTTGTGCATTGTAGACAATCACTTTGTTCTGTTTAATTTTTTGTGCTGAGTCTTTTTTTCTTTGTGTTTTATCTTTTTCAGTGTTGGTGGCTTTGTGTTTGCTGAGACCCCATGTTCTAGTTTTTTTATTTCTAGGATTGACAGTTTCCTTTGTGGTTACTTTAATATTTATCCCTATATTTCTAAATTCAAACCAGTCCTCAGTTTCTTAATATCACCTTGAATTCCTCTCCATGTGAAAGATCTATAACTATATTTCATTTCAGGTTTCTCTTTTTTGTTATAATGTTTACATAGTGACATGTCTGTTTCTCTGTTTTTGGTGTTTTGCCTTTGATTTCTTTTCATGATTTCTCCTATTTTAGTTGATATCCAGTTGCTCTGTTCTGTGTTTTAGTCCTTGATTGTTATTGATGTTTTGATTTTCTATAAAAAAGACTCCATTTAGTATTTCCTGCAATTCTGGTTTGGTTTTTGGAAATTCCCTAAATTTCTATGTATCTGGCAATGTCCTAATTTCATTACCATTTTTGAGAAATAGTTTCACTGGGTATGTAATTCTTGGCTGGCAATTATTTACCTTCAAACTTGTATATACATCCTCCCATTGCCTTCTTACCTGCATAGTTTCTGCTGGGTAGTCTGAAGTTAGATTTTTCTTTGTAGATTACTTCTTGTTAATCTCTAACCAATTTCAAAAGTGCCTCCTTATCTTTTATTTTGACAAGCTTGATTGTAATATGGCTTGATGTCTTTCTTTTGTAGTCTACTTTCTCTGTATTCAAACAGCATCTTGGATAGATATCTTCTCATCTTTCATGATAGCAGAGAAGTTTTTGTCAACAAATCTTCAATAATTCTCTCTGCATTTTCTGTTATTTCCCCAACTTCTGGTACTCTAATTACATGTAGATTATTCCTCTTGATATAGTCCCACGTAATTCTTAATGTTTCTTGATTCTCTCTCATTCTTTTATCTGATTTTTCCTTGAATATGTTGATATCATATACTTTAATCTTCTGTCTCACTAATTCAGCCCTCCATTGCCTCAATTTTGCTCATTTGACTTTCTATTAAGTTGTCTAATTGTGTAATTTTATGATTAACTTTCCCCGTTTCTAATTCATGTTGCCCTATGCTTTCTTGCAGCCTGTTCAATTTGTCATTATGCTCTCTTGCATTTTTTGTCATGTTCTTCCTAATCTCTTTAGGAGTTCTAAATATAAATCATTTGTATTCTACCTCTAATAATTCCAGAAAGTTCTCTTCCTCCAGAAAATTTGATTCTTTCTTTTGGGAGCTTTCTGAAGATACCATGGTCTGCCTCTTCAAGTGATTTGAAACTGACTGCTGTCTTTGACTTAATTTTATTTATTTATTTTATGTTTGCTTATTGTGTCCTAGCTTCCTGTTTTATTTTGTTTTGAAATTTACAAATAGTCTGGTTGTGTGTGATAGTTTGGTTATTATTGCTTTTGAAGCCGGTGGTTAGAGCTGTTACTAGATATGTGAGTACAAGAATCTGCTTACTTTTATGTGTTCATCTCAGGTGTCCAAATAGTCAGTTACCAAGTGTTTAGTACAGGCTGTCACCTACTGCCCTAGTTGGGTGGGGGTGATTGCTGTCCTCAGAGTTATCTGGCTGTAGCCACTGAGGAAGGCAGGGGCTAACAGCCATCTCTGAGTGTCTGTGAGGATAGCATATCCCCTTATTTTTGAATCTAGGTTAAGAAACAGTTTCTGTCCTGAATTTCCAGCTCAGTGGAGTCAGCAGATAGTTTTTTTACCTTTCCCCCTGTTTGTTAAATTATTCCTTCTCCAAGCCTCAGAGAATAGCTCAGAGCAGGCTGAAAAAGTCCTACTTCTGACTCAGTTAATAGTGTCAAAATACAGAACCAGGTACTGTATATAAAAGGGAGGCAGAAGTACTGGGAGATGCCAGAGAGGTTTTATCCTGAAAGGTTTAGATCTACATGTTATAGCTTACATACAAAAGACTTAGCTGTTGATGATTTAGTGTTATTTTTCTCTGGTTGGAGATGTCAGTAGATTTTCTGGTCAGTTTTTGCTGCTGAGGAGGATGTCCTACAGATGCCACCACACTGCAGCCACCACCACCATTTCCTAGCAAGTTGAATCTGTTGACTTCTATGCACTTCTGGGACTAGTGATCCTTGTCTGTTGCTCAGTCTTATTTCGCAGCTTTCCCTTTGATATTCAGGGCTGCTAGGAAGTGATATGTACTGGATTCATTTGTTTGGTGGGGCATCTGTGTTGTTAGAGGTGTCACTGGAAGTATTTGTCTGCGCCACAATTTTGGTCCCCATTCCCACAAAAAGGTGATTTTTTTAAAATAGTTTTTTGGTTTAAAGTTTTCTCCTGTTGTATTTTGTGTTTACTGTTATGCTAGTAACTTTAACAAAAGAATGATTAAAAAGTACAATGTCATGTTAATGTATCTTAATATGGAATGGAGTATTACACAATGACAAGGTAATTTGAATGAACCTATAACAAAAAATACAAAGAAAATGAAGACAAAATGCACAGGCAAGCATAAAATATTTATTGGCACCAAACGTGTACACACCTGAAAAACATAACCTCAATAGCAACCAAAAGCAAAAATAAACAAAACAAAAACAACATAACTCTAAAAAAAATACTGAGAAATATAAAAAGCATCAAACTAATCACCATGAGTTGGATCTGACTCGATGACACTTGGATTGGCTCGGCAAACTAATAAATCGTTTCAAAAATAATGATCCTCATTTTGATAGGAGATGTCAAAATAAATTAGTAATTTTTTTCCACCATCCATCCCAAGAGGACAAATAATTACATACAGTATCAGTTAAAGAGGGAACAGAATCATAAAGGCAAAATAGTATACACTGCATATGGTTAACATAGAGTGTAATATTATCACTATTGTCAGGAACATAGACATAACAAAAAGATTACATCACGGCATACATACTTCCTGAAGTTGCAGTAAGAATGTCAAGGGCCATACTATTTTGGAGAACTACTTTTCTCATCATTGCTATTTTGTTATTAATCTCTTAGAGTACTCAGGCATTGTTATTTAGGAAAGCTTGTAAATATTTTGGTTATTATTTCTACATGTGCCGTAATATCTTCAAATCCTGCTCAGGCTCAGAATGCATCTTCCTGTCCAGCCTGGCAAGAGTTAGGGCTGAAAGTTGGTTCCACATAGCTAAAAGGTGCTATTAGGGACTACCCAACAGATAGCAAGGTGTTGTAGCCAGTTAGTGGTGAATCTTTCAGTAGCATATAATGTAACTGGTATGCTTACAGACTTGGAAGTCATTCTGTAGGTCTGGTGACAGATGAGTTATTCATACAGACATGGTTAGATTGGTTCCAGCAAAGGGCAGATACCTGATTTAGCCTCTTGGGGGATTTAACTAGGTTAACCCTTCTGACAGTTGTTGATATGGTGCTATGATACAAAAGTACTACTTGTGTATTTGGAAGATTCTTTAGCTAGCTCTTCTCTGGTGACTTTATTTAGTAAAGTAAGGGTTGCATTAAGACTAATGGTTAAGTTATGGCTTGGGTTTTATTCAGATACTAAAAGTGGACATTTGTCAACTGAAAATATAGTAGTGATTTCCCGTAGTGGTGAACTATTTCTTTGTTGTTCTTGTATCCATAGGTTAAGAGCAGCTCAATCAAATCCCTGTAGTGGAGAGGCCCACCACGGAAGAATAGAGTGACCTTAAGTTGGAAGGAAACCACATATCCAATAATTAAAGTTTTTAATATGGTAAGTACAAGCATCTCAGCAATCTAGGAAAACATTAATAGAAGCAGGATTGTAACAAAGATAAAAAAAAAGATAAGAGGTGCATTTTCAGGCCTGGTGTTGGGTCTTGGATCAGCCATATCGCTCAGATGTTGTCTGCTCTTGGTCATGCCAAGCCCCCCAAGTGCCGTCAAGTCAGGCTCTTGGTCATAGAGTTGTTTAAATATAATCTTCAATTCTTTTGTGTGTTACATAGTCCAAAGAGCAATCTTAGCCTTTTTTAACTGTGGCAGATGGATCTAAGACATTATTCCTTTTAATTTAGCTGCACATGGGTTGGTAAGGAGAACTAAATATGGCCCCTTCCAATAAGGTTTTAATGACTCTTCTACTTGGTGTCTTTTCTAATATACATATACTCCTGGGGTGATATTAAGCAGACTTCAGGGATCTAGTTTCTGTTCACCGAAGATTTCTCTACCTGTGAAAGGTATCCTTTAGAATGTTGGTTTGAAAACTGACAATACTTGAGTAATTCAGGTTCAACAGTGTTATAATCAACACAGGCAACAGAAGAATGGACATGGCTCTTCCAGCAATTATTTTGAAGGGAGTAAGTTTGTGAGATCCAAGCAGTATAAAGTTCATATTTCAAAGATCTAAGGGAAGGACCTTAATCCATAATAGATTTAAAGTTTCCCACAGCTTTGCTCTTTGGGTCTTCCTTGTTCTATTAGTTCTTTCTACTATACTAGAAGACTGAAGATGATGGGGAAAATATAGCCTTTGTTAAATGGCAAAAGCTAGACACTGTTCTTGGATGACTTGACCAGTGAAATCAGTTCCCAGATCACTACAAAAAAGTTTTTAGTATTCCCCAGATAAGTATGTTTTCAAGAAGTTTCTTCTCTACAAATGTGGCCGTAGTATGATGATAGGGAAAGACTTGTATCCAACGTGAAGATTTAAAAATCATTACTAATACGTATTTATGACTGTTTAAAGGTGAAAGTGGAATGAAATCTAGCTGACCTTCAAAAGAACAGGACTGGAAAATAAAGGATATTGTCGAGATAGGACATTATGGTATTTTGTAGGATTGCAGAGGGAGTAAATAGGGCAATGAATGGCAACATGTTTGGAAGCCTTGAAAAACTTTACCCACCAACATTTTTAATACCTCAGTCATTTTATTTTTATTTTTTTATCTCATCCCTTGTGGGAACCTTTCTTTAAGGCTCAAATCATAGGAACATGCAGGAAAGTAAGGCAATTTTCTTATTAGGCCTAGATCACACTTTAGTGTCAGGATTTTGGTAACAGCCTGCCTTTTTTCATGCCTTAATTTTTTCCATTTGAACTAATTGTTGGTGTTTTAAGTTTTTCTAAACTTAATTCATGAAGGTGTGGAGTTATTAGTATATTTTGGGAATTCTTTTATTTGCTGTAAAGGCAGAAATAACTTGGAAGCAGCTCGTTCAGCTGCCATGTCAGCTTGAATGGCAGCTAGATTTTATTCAGCTTCAAATGTTTTTGGTTTGAGGTACCTCTTTTGGTTGGGGAACTTGATTTACGTCACAGCAGTTTCAGAGTGGACTAAGAGCATCTAGAAGTTCTGCTACTAAGTATCTATTTTTTATGTCATTTCCAGAAGAGGTTAAAATTCTCCTTTTTTTATAACATTCAAAAACCATATGGAATTCCAAAAATAATGCATTTTGACTATAAACGCAAGTAAGACATATCCCTGAAGCAATTCTTCAAGCTATAGTGTGAGCAATTAATTCAGCTCACTGGGCTGAAGTGATGTCAGGGAGAACCTGACTTTCAAGGGCTTCAGTAGAAGCCATGACAATTTGATAGGACTCATAGGATTAGGTTTTTGAAAAGAACCATCTAGAAACAAAAATCTATCAGAATTGGTTAAAGGGATCACTTTCAAGTCTTTATTTATTATTTTTTTTTTGAGCAGTTAAAATTTCTCAGTCAAGTCCAGATAATCATTGATCTCATTAATTGTGGGGAGGAGAGTAGCTGGATTTAAATAGCCGCAGAGATAGTCTAATACTACATGCACCCAAGAGGAGAAGATCATAGAAGGTAAGCCTGCTGGCAGACAAATGTGTCAAAGCAGAATTAAGTAAGTCAGACATAGTATAGGGAACACAGATATTTAAAATTTTCCAGGCACCACATTTGCCATGGTTTCTAATATTTTGGCAGTAGCAATCACAGGCCCCAGGCAGGAAGGATAACCCTGTGTCTCTACCGGGTCAAGCAGTGGCCCTCATAATCCATAGGTCTTTATTGTTTTCCATGTTTTTGAGTTTGTATGCCTAAAACATCTCTAGATAGTTCATGTACAAATGAGGAAAAGCCTAGGTGGTGATTAGGAAAACCTAGAACAAGTGTGGTCATTAAAGCTCCTTTTAATTAATCCTTGATCTTCAATGAAATTTGTAATGAAATCTAACTAAATGCCTTTTAAATTGTAGCCCAAGAAGAAAAATTGGGAATCCAAGTTTTATAATAGCTCCAGAGTCCTTGAAACTCATGCAGCTCTTTGTTTGTGGTATAGGAAAGACAAGAATATCTTCTTTCCATTTTGTATCACTCAAGATTCCTTCTGCAAAAATTTGGCGGGCCAAGTATTTAACAAAAGGCTGAATTATCTGTAATGTTTTTCTGTATACCTTATATCCACCAACAGCTAAATGTTTGAATAAAACTATACTGTCATCAAGGCAAGCTTACTGGAAGGTGAGCAAACTAGCAAATCAACAGATTGCAGTAGTGTTGATTTGTTTTTAAACTGTAAAGTCTGTGTGCAGAATCTGAGAAAAATAGGTGGGAGGTTCAGTAAATTCTTGGACATTACACTCCAGGTAAGTTGTTGATTTTCCCACATGAAAGTAAATGAATAAAAACTTTCAGAATGCACAGGGATGCTGAAAAAGACACTGCAAAGATCCACAACTGTAAAATGAGTTGCATCTGAAAGGACACTGGAAAGTAATAATGAGGATTAGAAACTACTGGAAATTCAGAACAGCAGTGTGGTTAATGGTACACAAATCTTGACAGTCCCTATTAGTTGTTTTCTAACTGAAAGAGTAGGATTATTATAAAAGGTGGTATGAGGAACAATTAAACCTTTGGAAGGACATCTTGTATGATGGGAGCTAGTCCTTCGTTACTTCTCATTTGAGTAGGTACTGAGGAATTTTTGGCAGAGGTTGAGATAAATCTATTTGAGTTACTACATAGGTAAATCACACCAGCCGGTTCAGTTACACATGACTGTAGTCATGAATGTATTTTTCCCAGGAAAACATTGTTTACATTTTGACACACTCTTCCATAAACAAATGGTTTACATCCTGACTTTTTGCTTCCTGGGCATTCATGTTGGCTTTATCATTCTTGTGCCTGACATGAGTGTTTCCTATTTAAAACTTTTCCGTTTATGCTACGTTGAGTAACGGTGAGTGCTTTTAAACTGGCCTTTCTTGAAAGAAGTTAATCAAAGCACAGTGGCAAGAATGGCCACAGAAACAGCACAGTGGCCCTGGAGCTAAGTGTTGGTTGTCAAACCAAATGAGACTACGTATATAATTACATCTAAAACCAAGTAATTGCTATGTAAATACAAGGTGTGTTGTATAATGTAAGGGTTGGAAGTATGAAAAAGGGTTGGAAATATGAAAAAGAGTCTTGCTGGTAAAAGAATGATCATGGAAACAGAACTATCCAGAGTGTTTCTGGCTTTTTTCCTAGCCAGTGTCTCCACTGTTAGCCAGTTACTAACAGATCCTTTTTTGAAGTTAAATTTTGGGTAGAATAATTCAGTCCTTAATACAAAGAGCAAACATCAATTGAATGCTTCCTTGTACTAAGTGCTTAAGGGGTGCTACTCATTCGGCCTCAAAACAGCTCTAGAGTGTAGGAATTTTTGCTGTCATCATCCCAAATGTTACTCATGCATCATGAGCTGTAAATCTGGAATTTAAATCCAAGCAACAATTGGACCCTCACTCATCACTAAATATTGCACTGAAGAAAATATTTGGAATTTGATTTCTTCCATGCCTTCTGCTTTTATTGCTATCATCTACCTGTTGCTGTCATTAATGTGTGCCATTGAATCGATTTCAACTTATAGCAACCATAAGCACAGAGCAACTGTCCCCCCACGCCCCCACTCCTCACCGTGAGATTCCCTAGGCTGTAATCTTTACGAGAGCAGAATGCCAGGTCATTCCTCCCACAGACTGGCTGGTAGGTTCGAGCTGCCGATCTTATGGTTAGAAGCGGAACACTTAACCAATCAATGTGCCGTCAAGTCTCCTCCTATCCATCTAGCCTCACAACCTCTCCAATACCCAAATAAATATATGTTTATAGTTACAATTTAAAACTGATGAGGTAGGCTGAATTAAACACATCCAGCAGTTCTGAAAAATGAGAATATGGTTTCTCTTGTGTAGACAAAGGAGACACCTCAGTAGATAATGCATTTCTTTATTTTCCTCCCCTCTTTTATACAGTATTTCAAATGGCTTTGTGTGATTTTGTGGTTTTCTCAAATATTCCCCTAAATGGAGCATTTCACAAGTCTTGCATCTCTCTATTATTTCCCTTTCAACTTAAAAACAAAACAAAACAAAAAGAGTTGTCACTGTTGTAGCTCCTAGAACCTTAATCTGATGACCCTTACCATTTTAAAGGAAATAATGCGATGCTACTATCTCCATGGAGACGTGTCGGGTGCAGTGGTCAAGACCTCAACTGTTAACCAAAAGATTGGCAGTTCCCATTCACCAGCTGCCTTTTGGAGACTTGACAGAGCAGTTCTACTTTGTCCTATGTGGTTGCTATGAAATGAAGTCAACTTGACAGTAACGAGGTTGGCTTAGTTTTCGTATTATGTCCATAGAGCGTCTCCTGTTTAGGAGTAGGGTAGGTTAGATAACAAAGTGTGTTTTCTAATCCTGAAAATATCCCACTAATTATTAATACTATTGTGTCTTAATACATCAGGATATGGGACAGTCTCTCTCTTGTCTTTGATGGGTAAGTAGAAGATACCTGGAGCAGCATAAAGGTAGGGTCATCTCCTTCTGGAGATCCTGGGTGTGGCTTGTTCAAGACTAACTTTGGTGAGCAGTTAAAAAGAGAATTCAGAAAGAAAATGATGAAACAACATGGAATACTGGAAGTGCTATAGAATTTGTAGTTCAAAGATAATTTTAATATTTCATCTCTGTCCTGTATAAGCGATTAGCTTCAAAAATAAATGAAACGCAATGCCACTGAGTTGATTCTAACTCATAGCAAATCTATAGGACGGAGTAGAACAGTCCCATTGGGTTTCCATGGAGTACCTGGTAGATTTCAACTGGCGATCTTTTGGTTAGTAGCTGTAGCTCTTAACCACTATATAACCAGGGCTCTCATGAAAAGTACAAAAGAAGTCAGATTTTTAGTTTATAAAAACAGAGCTAGGAAAGCCTTATCCCCAGGGATATTTTAAAGATTAAACGAGTTTATGAGTAAAATGTTTAACACATGCCTAAACACAGAGGCCACTAAATATAGCTTTCATACCCATCCTGTCTTACCCATTTGAGGTTAATGACATTTACCTTTCGGTGTTATCATGAGGTTTAGATGAGGTAATTTTTTGTAACCACTAAATTTCTCTGGAAATTTGAAAAAGTACTGTGATGAATTTAGTGGAGGGCTTATCTAGGTAAAAGCTACCAGCCTAAGGTAGCTGAAGCCCAGATCGATACAGTAATGTGTTGGACTTTGCATTAAAGGCTCAATTCTGAATTCTCTTTTTAACTTTTCTCCCAAGTTAGTTTTGAACAAGACACACCTGGGACCTCCAGAGGGAGATGGCTCGACCTTTACACTGCTCCAGGTATCTTCTACTTAGCACCACTACCGCCACCATCAGTCTTACAAGTCTGACCAAGAGTACAAGATCCACAGCGTCATCCTAGAAAGATGTTTCAGCTACTGCTACTCCTCTGTGCACCCCCAAAGCAGTCTGTTAACCACCTCTTCTCTCCTGCTCTATAATTAGCATTTCTGCTAATTCCATCCCCTTGGGACCCTCCTTCAACAGCACAGCTACAAACAGTATTTGTTTACACACTGTAGTCCTGGACCTCAGCAACTGTTTCCATGGCAATTGCAGCAAGGTGTCCATCCATTGGTAGCAATTTGGGCACCACTGTAGCTCTCCACAGAGTGCTTTTGCTTCTCAATACTTTCCTCAAACAAGAGAATGATTTGAAGATGGAGTTCAACACTCTGTATAAATCAAGCTCCTGAAAAAGTCTTTTGTCTTAATTTCATGGATTGAATTGTGCCCCCCCAAACACGTGGATAGCCATTTGGCTAGGTTATGGTTCCCAGTATTGTGTAATGTTCCCATGTGCTGTCAACCCTGTGTCTATGATGCTAATGAGGGAGGATGGGTGGCAGTTGTGTCGGTGGGGCAGAACTCAGTGTGTAAGTTTGTATTGTGCCTTGAGGCAGTCTCTTCTGATATAAAAGAAAGAAGCTATCAGAAAGATTTGGGGACCTCGTACCACCAAAAAGCAGTGACAGGAGCAGAGTGCATCTTTTGGAAAGGACCCAGGGTCCCTGTGCCTTAGAAGCTCCCAGGCCAGGAGAAGAAGATTGACAGCAAGGATCTTCTGTCAGAGTCAACAGAGACCACCTTCTCCTGGAGATAATGCCCTGAACTCAGACTTGTAGCCTATTGAGCTGTGGCAGAATTAAATTTCTCTTTTAAAGCTGTCCCCTTTGGTGTTTCTGTTAGAGCAGTACTAGATGTCTAAGACACCTCATTGTCCCCATTTGATACCTTTGTAGAAACATTAGTTCATTCATAAAGCTCAGTTTTAGAATTTACACATTCCCATGGCATTCTACTTATTCACTGAAATCAATGCTTTTTCTGTGGATAAATTTTATTTTCATAATCTGATTTAAATAATACTAAATGTTGAGAGGGAAAAAGAATCTTAATTCCATGGAAATTTGACCACAAGGGGGAAGTAGAAGAACTTGCTCATGAAAATCCGGGCATGTTTTCCTTTTGTTTAATTTGTCTTTCTCAATTTTCTCCCTTACTTCTTCAGTTCTGTTTGGCATCTTATACTTGTCTCTCAGGCTTCCTGGTTCCAAAAATATCCTCATAAGCTCTATACTTGGAAAGGTTAGCGAAGTGAACCATCTCTTAATTTCAGAGTGATGTCTGCAAAATGAGGTGAGTGACGCCCTGCTGACAATGCTGGCTTTAGTCCCAGGACTGTTTTCTGTCATTATGGATTGTGAAGCAATAATTATTTTCTGTAGCATTGTCCTACTGTACTTAATGATTAAGAAGAAATCAGTTTTGTCCACAGAAAGCGATTGGGAATAATTACTGGTAAAGTCAACTATTTGGGAAGAGATTCGTTTCAGTTCCTGCTTTCTCAGGAAATTAGTCATCTAGGTTATCCCCTTTAAACTTATAGGATTCTTCTGGAACCAATTTGTTTTGTTACTCCTTCTTTCCTATAATTGAGGGACTCTTTAAAGAAATGCATTTTCTTTGTCTACACTTGTTTAAAGTTCAGGCTTTCGACTGCACAGATTTAATTGTATTTGAGGATTGCTTATGATTTGACTTAACAAATATGTGTTGGGGACCATAAATATCATATATTCTCCTAGGCACTGGTGGTACCAGGGAAGGGCCTGCTTTCTTGGTACTCAAATGTAATAGGTGGCTTTCTTCTGCTATTGTTTTGAGCTATATGTATGTCTTGTATTCTGAAAAGTGTTTGATTCTCAACTCCTACAGAATTAAGCCCACTCTGCAAAACATGTTGTATAAAACTATATGGACTGGAGTCTTCATAGGAAACCAGCATACTCCACAGAGACTATTTACCAAGGTGTGTGTGGGGAAAAGGAAAGGGAATTTATGAGCGACTGTAAAGCCATATCTCTACACCCAGAAGTCAGAGAGAGTTGGAGCTGCAGGAGAGTCACCCCTTTGTTAATGAAGTGCATAGAAAGCAGTCTGGCAGGGAGGGAGCTCTGAAAAAAATGCTTCAATTGCTCGTTCCTCCTACCCTCTGCTCTCTATCTGGGGCATGCATTGGCAGAAACCAAAAAGAAGTCACAACAAAAGGGAACTTGATGTATGTGGCCCCCGAGGTTTAGTCTTCTGGAGTCCAGAGCAGGCGACATTAGGATGGAGTTTGGATCGAGTAGTGGGCAAACAGAATATCCAGCACGAAAGCTGCGTCAAATGTAGACCAACTTGATGGCACTTGGCTAACTTACTGCTTGCAATAGTTATCCAGTGCTGCTCTAACAGAAATTACCACAAGTGGATGGCTTTAACAAAGAGAAGTTTATTCTCTTGTGGTCCAGCAAACTAGAAGTCCAAATTCAGGGTGCCAGATCCAGGGACAGGCTGTCTTTCTGTCAGCTCTGGCACAAGGCCCTTGCCATCAATTTTCCTTGGCTCTGGGGACACCTCAGCACAAGAATCTCAGGTCCAAAAGATATGCTCTTGACACTGCTTTCTTCGTGGTATGAGGTTTCTCTGTCTCTCAGCTTGCTTCTCTCTTTTATATCTCAAAAGAGACTGGCTTAAGACACTCTCTGAAATCTTACAGATCTCATAATGTAACTGCTGCTAATCTATCATATTACACCATAGTGATAGAATTTACAACACATAGGGAAATCTCATCAAATGACACAGTGGTGGCCAATCATATGATACTGGGAATCATGACCTAACCAGGTGAACAGATATTTTGGGGGGACACAACTCAAAGGGGGCACCACTTATTACTCCTCTATTTCTGTTTCTATTTGCTACTATTCAGTGTCTGTAAAAGCAGATCATTTTGGAAATAAAATTCCCCTTTGGAGCACACACCGTGTGTCAGCCACATTTCTGGCAGGTGGACATGTTCTCTGGTCTCCAGGAGTGTAAGCGATCGTGAGTGATACCATTACAAAGATAGTACAGTACAGTATTATAAAAGAAAGATGAGTTGGGATAGCTAATCCTTACTTAGTAGAATTCAGAAAGTTCTTCCAAATATGATAATGGCTATGCTGATTTATAGAAAATAACAATAAATAAGTAAACAAATAAATAAGGAGTGGATGAAGATTGTCCTAGCCAAATGATAGTATGACCAAAGTCCTGGGAATAAGAAAATATGACTTGTCTGAGGAACTGCACATAGTTCATGCAGGGACTATGGAATTAAAGGGGAAGAAGGGAAAGACGCAGTGGGAGAGGCGAGCAGGGGAAGATCACAAAGGCCTTGGAAGCCATACTGGGGGCTCGAGGTTTGGGGTAATGGGAAGACACCAAACGTGTTATGCTTCTTGCAAAAATCCTGCCACAAAGTCCTTGAGAATGTATCTTACAAAGGTGTTGGACAGAAAAGCAAAAGTTCTCCAATATGCCCCTCATTCTGAAGTCCTCCGATCTATTGTTGTTCCCCATGTGGTCCCATTAAAAAGTCCACCAGGATTGGAACAACTGGGATTAAAAATTGACCAAATGCCAACTTGATGATTTTTGCCATTACTGGTGGGGAGCTTCTATTTTTGCATTATTGATCTTTAACCCCTGTGGCAATAAAGGGCTTCCTCAGTGTGCACCACTACCTAGGCTATCCAGCATCAGAGCAGCAACATGTGGAGTTAAAGTCTTCATCTTTTGTACACCCACTTTACTCCTTCCTCCACTCTGTCCACTCTCCCCAGAGCTGCAATCAGACAGTCTGCATTTAAATTCAGGTTCTGAAACAAATTAGTTTTGTCAATCCTCTTTAAATCACTTTTGTTTTTCTGTTTTCTATTTCACGTGTTTCTGCTCTAATTTTTATTACTACCTTTCTTCTGAAGCTTAACGGTTTCTTTTACTGGTTTCTTTCCAACGGTCCAAGCTGAAGATTTAATCCTTTTATTTGTGCCCTTTTTTCTTTTTGGATGTGCACTCTTACTGAAATGAACTGACCTCTTAGCACTACTTTTGCTGTGTCCCTTAGATTCTGGTAGGATATATTTTCATTCTTGTTTGATTCTATGGATTTCTTTATTTTGTTTTTTATTTCTTCTATTATCTAGTAGTTCTTGAGCTAAAGATTGTTAGGTTTCCCTATTTTTTAATTTTATTTCCATCTTTTTTCTATTATTGATGTCTAGTTTTATGCCTTTATGGTCTGAAAAGAAGCTTTGTATTATTTCAATATTTTGTGTTTTGTTAAAGATTGCTCTCTGGCCTAATATGCTGTCATTTGTGGAGAATGATTGATGTGTATTGGAAAAGAAAGTATACTTGGTTGCTGTTGGGTGGAGTGTTCTGAACATGTCTGTGAGGTCAAGTTGGCTGACCATGCATTCAGATCTTCTGTGTCTTTACTGAACTTTTTTTGAGATATTCTGTCCTTTACTGAGAGTGGTATGTTGAAATCTATTATTACTGTGGAGCTATTTCTTTTTATTTTATTTTGTTTATTTATTGTGATTGAGTCAAAGTGTACAATCCAGTTTAAATTTGCACGCTTGCCTGTGTGCGTCTCCTTTCGCTCTCCTTGTCCAGTGACAGCACATTCCTCCTTTCTGTTCCATACATGTCATATCCTCTCCTGTCCCCTCTTCTCCACCCTCTCCACTCCCGTCTAATAAGAAAGCAGTAGGATGACGTCTTATAGATGTATAGAACCATAAAGGGCAAACACGATACAGTCAGTCTGTGTCACTGAGTGCAATCCATTCCCGTCTGAGAAGTTGACCTCGGCAATGATTTATGAATAGGGGCAGCATCAGGTCTAGTGGCTATGATCTCAGGGGAACTCCCAGGCCTTTGGACCATTGATTGCAGTCTTTTAGTGGAGTTCTCAGGATGCACCCCTTTTTATTCTCGTATTACCACTGGGACTCAATTTTTTGAGTCCCATCACAGCTGTCACTGGTGGTAGCTAGGCCACCATTTGGTTCTGCTGGTCATAGGTTGATGTAGTCACCTATTCATGTGAGTCTCTCTGTCTTCTGGGTTCTCTTTCCCCCATGTCATTTTGGTCCTTGGTGATCATCTGTTCCTGCTGAGTTGGGACCATTTGGTGTACCTCAAATGACAGCTTGCTAGCTTTTAAGACCCCAGATGCTACTCACAAACATGAGGTGGAGAAGACTCTCTTAGCAATTGGCTACCTATGCCAGTTGGCCTTAATGTCCCCTGAGAGAATGGTCCCTGGACCCCTGCCCTTGCTACTCTGTCCTTGCAATATTGGGTTAACATTATTTTGAAGTCCAGTTAAATTGATCTTTCTAATGTGAGCTGTCACAGATTTCACCCAATCAAATTTCTATCAACTAGCTAATCTGTAACCAGCCCTCTCCTTCCTTCTGTCTCCTCTCTTGCAACTGTCAAAGAGTCTTCTGTACATGAGTCTGTTTTGAAATCCTTATAGTAGGGTTCTCATGCAATATTTGTCCTTGTGCCACTGACGAATTTCACTCAATATAATGTCTTCCAATTGAAACCAAGTTATCAGATGCTTCCTAAAATTGTCATTGTTCTTTATCATTGCACAGTGTTCCATTGAGTATACATATCATAGTTCATTTATCCATTCATCTGTTGTAGGGCATCTGGGTTGATTCCATCCTTTCACTATTGTGGACTGTGCTGCAGTAAACATTCATGTGCATGGGAGCTGTCTATTTCTGATTTCAGTGGGAATAGTGTTTGTTTTATGTATTTTGGAACCTTGTCATTGGGTGCATAGATATTCAATATGGTTATGTCTTCCTATTGTATTGAGCCCTCAACCAATATATAGTGTCCCTCCTTATCCAGTATGGTAGATTTAACTTTAAAGTATATTTTATCAGAGATTGGTATTGCCACTTCCATTCGCATTTGAACGTTATTAGACTGATACATATTGTTCTCCATCCTTTGAGTTGTAGTTTGTGTCTTTGAGTCTAAAGTCTGTCTCCTGTAAGTAGCATATAGATGGGGCATGTTTTTTCATCCAGTCTGCTACCCTCTTTCTTTATTGATGCATTTAGACCATTTTCATTCAGTGTGATTATTGTTAGGTATGAGCTTAGTGCCGTCATTTTGATGTCTTTTTTTGTGTGTGTTCCATTAAGTTTTCTGTGTTGAGTCTTTCCTTTATGTGTTCTCTTTTCACGTCTTTCAGTGTTCATTTTTTTTGTAATTGCTGAGACTTTATATCTTGCTTGTATTTTGTTCTGCTTGATGTTTTGATATGTAGCATTGTAGGTTTCTTTGTGGTTACTCACTTAGTCCCCTGACTAATCTAAGAGTAATCTGGTCTGTATTGTCTTTGTGTCTCCTGGATTCCTCCCCATCTGAAAGATCTGTGAGTACATGAATTGGTCCCTCTTTTTCATCTGATGTTTTTGTAAACTAAATTCTATGATCCTGAATGTTTATTTTAGTGGGTTGGTTTAGGATATCTTTTGTGGATTTGTTATCCTGATGGTATCTGGATGCTCTGTCAAGTGGTGAATGTTTGAGTGTATGTCTAATCTTATGGATTTTCTAATCTAAGAATTTTCTTTAATATTTTTTGTAATTTTGGTTTGTTTTCTTGCAAATTACCTAAACTTCTACTTATCTGTGAAAGTACTAATCTCACCTTCATGTTTGAGAGACAGTTTTGCCAGGCATATAATTCTCATTTGGCAGTTTTTTTCCTTCAGGGCTTTGTATATCGTATCCCATTGTCTTCTTGCCACCATGGTTTCAGCTGAGTAATACGAATTTAGTCTTAATGATTTTCTTTTATAGGTTATTTCTTGTTTAAGCTTAGCTGCTTTTAATAATATCATCTTATCTTTAATTTTATTGAGTTTGATTATAATATGCCTCAGTATATTTCTTTTGGGATCTGTCTTCATTGGGATTCGATGGACATCCTGAGTGGCTATCTTCTCCTCTTCCATGATATCAAGAAGGCTTTCTGTCAGCAGATCTTCAACAATTCTCTTCATGTTTTTGGTTATCCTCCCTTGTTCTGGTACTCCTATCAAGCATTTATTATTCCTCTTCATAGAATGCTACATAACTCTTTGTGAGTCTTTATTTTTATTGAATCTTTTATTTTTTTTGTCATATATGCTAGTATTGCTTACTTTGTCTTCAATCTCCCTAATTCCGTATTCTGTTTCCTCGAGCCTGCTCCTTTGACTTTCTATTGAGTTGTCAAGTG
Source organism: Heterohyrax brucei (assembly GCA_028571685.1). Classification (NCBI taxonomy): domain Eukaryota; kingdom Metazoa; phylum Chordata; class Mammalia; order Hyracoidea; family Procaviidae; genus Heterohyrax; species Heterohyrax brucei. The sequence continues at coordinate 51,826,497 of CM053150.1, read as the reverse complement.
CAGTAATTTTATTGTTAATCTGTCAAATTTCAGATCATTGCTGCTCAAGCATTTCTTGTGGCTTGTTAAATTTTTCAGTGAGCTCTGCTGCATTTTGACTGAACTCTTTCCTGATATCTTGTACTGCTGTGTACAGCAATCTTTTGTACTTTACCTCTGTTGATTTTAGAAAGTCTGCTTCATCTGGGAAATGCATTGATTCCTTATTTTGAAAGTTTTTGGAAGCGCTGGTAGTCTGCTTCTTTAGGTGTTTATAAACTGACTGTTGCTTCCAAGCCATTGGAAAGATGTTGCAATTTTTTGTGTAGTTATTATGGTTTAAGTTATATCTGTGCCTGTGAGTGAGTTGGCTCCAACTCAACAGCACTTGGCTTGGCTTTGTGGCCGTCCAGACTTCTGAATTGGCTTGATTTTGGGAAACTTAATAATTTGGTTGAGCTGTCTGGTGTCTTTCTTTTGGATCTGGGTCAATGTTTTCCTAGGGTCTGGTGACCTGCTCCATGATCTTACTACGTCACACTGCAGATGACCCAGTAACCAGGCTCTCCTCAGTCTAATCTGGTGTGTGTTTTTTTGCCTGGTCCTGCACTATTCTGATCTGTGTTCCACCGTGTTGTTGCCGAAAACCATGTGTGTACCTTACCACTGCCCTGGCTTGCATGCATTCCCATGACGCTATTCTGAGTCACCCAAACCTAGGCCTCTTTAATCCACACAGCTCCAAGTTCTACTGGACCTCTTGGTCCTGAGGTCCACTGATCACTGGCCTGGACCTAGGCCATTTTGACCCATGTGTGCACCCATACCACTGCCCTGCCTTTTGTGTGTTCCTGTGCTGCTGTTCTACATTGCCCAGACCCAGGCCTCTTCAAGCTATGTAGCTCTCAGGTCTGCTGGACCACTGAGTTCTAAGGCCCGCTGATTACCAGCTGGCCCTAACCTAGGCCTCTTTGAGCTGCAGGGCTCTAATGCCTGTCATGCTGCTGGGTCCTAAGGCCTATAGATTGCCAGCTGATCTGGTCCCAGGCTCCTCTGACTTAGGTCGAGGCCTTCAACTCCAGAATGCAATGCTTAGGCTGGGGCAAATTTCCTTAGCCAGGTCCAATGTTGCTGTAGCCCTCATCGTGTCGCTCAGCTCTATACAGCTGTTATCCATTGGTAGGGTAGTTATTCTCCACCCAGCTCACTTTCAGTGTGTAAAGTATCTCTGTCCAGTTCTGCATTGTTTTAACTGGGGTGGCCCAGGGCTTCTATAGTTTTCCTTTCTCCCAGTCTGTTCTTATGGTTTCTACCTGGTATCCAGGCCTCCTGGAATTCTCATGTGGTCAGTTTTATCGATCTTCAAGTTCTTTGTTACTAGATGGATAAGAAGCAAGGACACATGACTATGCCACTATCTTGGCCCCACCACCAATACAGTCAATCCTTCTAATTCCTCTGAACTTCACTTTTATCAGCTGTGAAATAATCAGCATTGTAACTTTTGTGCTTCAAACTCATTAGTGGTCATCAGGGAAATGTATTGGTTTCTTAGAGCAGCCATAGGAAAGGTGCTGGGAGGGCCATGCTCCCTCTTATGCCTCTAGGGGAGGATTCTTCATTGCATTTTCTAGCTTCTGGTAACTCCAGCTGTTCCTTGGCTTGTTTCAGTATCACTTCCATCTCTGACTCTTCCTTCTGAACCTGTTCTCTTTTTTTCATAAGTACAATATTCGCATTAGGTAAAGGACTCACCATCCTCTAGTATGCATTCATCTTAGTTAGTGTCATCTGTAATGACCCCATTTCCAAATAAAGCCACATTCTGTGGTTCCTGTAAATACATGAATTGTGGGTAGATACTAATCAACCTAGTACAAAGGAGACATGAAAAATTAACCTAAAAAAATAGGTGTTATGACTTATAAAGTTACAATATTAGTGCTCGAAGCTCCCATGTATGATCTGGATTTGGAAACAGGAGACCTCTGTTCTTAGTACAAGGATAAAAACAACTCTTTGGGTAAGGTTCAGAGTATGGGCTGGAGGCAATAGGGGAACAAGTATGACTATCCAGGGTGTTTGTCAAGAGGTACTGATAAAGCCCTGGAGGGCAAGTGTTGGAACAATCCAGTTGTATTATTTGATGACTCCGTCCCCTTTGCATGTGTTGTGACTCATTGCTCAGCAGTATTGTAGCAAGCAAGATTGTCCTTAGGGAACTAGGAAGCCAGGATAATCTCTGTATAACCTGGTTTCCAGGTTTTAGGAGTATACCACTTTGGGCTGTAATCTTAATAGCAGTAGATCACCAGGCCTTTTCTTCCATGATACCACTAGGGTGGGTTCGGTGTCTTAGCTACCATAAAACATTTTATGAAATTCAAATGAAGTAACATTTGTAAGACATATATGAAATCTCTTTTGCTATGTTTCTTTCCTATGTCCTTACGTCTCTATATGATATGATGTTTAAAGCATTATTTTGATTTATGAACTTGAAAGTGTCATATAATTATAATACATATCTGGCTTCTCTCATTTCTTTTCCACTAAAAATAGCATATTGTATTTAGTCAAAATTTTTGCTGATAGTAATTTTAGATTAAGTAGTTTGAATTTTCATACTTCAGCTTACAGTTTTATTATCACACAGATTCAGCCTCCTTATATCCTATAAGTGTTCAATTTTCCTTCACCATAGAAATCTGAGTAGCAGAGAAATGAGATGAGAAATCTGTGTGAATTCCGGTGATTTTCTTCAATTCTAGCTGTGGTAGTATAATACAGTTTTCATTTCTGATTAATACTGACAGTCTTGCTTCACCTGGTAGTTTACAAACTTGAAATTAGTATTCTGCAGGTATTTTGGAGCCATGCTTTTGCCCTTTCATCTTTTCATTTATTTGTTACGTAGTTATTGTCTGATTTTACATCATATGAGCTAGGCATTTGACTAGTTTCTGGAAAATTTGACTTGGTTTCTGGACCTAAGAGCCCACAGTCTAGAAGAGGAGGCACTGGAATTTGAAAGTTGTGGTCTTGAAATGCATCAAAGCATAGCACTATTTGGGAGCATTATTTCTGATGTTAAAGAATATATATTTTCATAGCACAACCATAAAAATTTTGCAGTATTTGAAAATTCTTCAAGAACTGCATAATCTGTTTGACAGAGAAAGAAATGTATAATAATTATACTATTGATATTGTCATATAAAGACTCTTGGCAGCAAAAATCAGGACAAAATTTAATTTTTTTTTTCAGGCATTGTTTTATAAGTGTATTTTTCTTAATCCATAAGTTTGGGGTTTGTTTCTTTATTCATGTGAAATCTCGCTCTTTCTGCCAGTAGTGTCTACAGTGTGTTTAAGTCATTCAAGTATGACAATCACATTTTTTCTTTTTCAAGATAATTGTATAAAAGACAAACATATGAACCACAAAGATAAAGTGATATCTTTGGTATACTTTGTAATGTGCTTGTATATCAATGTAATTGTAACTGTATACAATGTAATTGTATATCAATGGACTTTCCTATATACAGTTTCATTTAAATCAGTCACACTTTGACACATTTCTTTTATTAATTATTTTATTATTTTACTTATTCATTTATCAACATCTCTTGCCATAGCCACTCTGAGCTGGACCTGCCAGGGACTAAAAAAAAATATATGCCTTCATGTCATCTGTAGAAATCTATACAATTCCCAGTGGCACAACAGCTAAAATGATCAGTGGCTAACTGAAAGGTGTATAGTACAAAATCACAGCAACAATGCAGAAGAAGGATGTGGCACTTTGCTTCTGTTGGATTGCTATGAGTAGGATTTGACTTGATGGCGGCGAGTTGGTTTTTCAGTACGTATACACACAGGAGCCTTGGTAGTGCAGTGTTTAACAACTTGGCTGCTAACGAAACAGTTGGCAGTTTGAAGCTACCAGCCACTCCTTAGAAACCCTAGGTGGCAATTCTACTCTTTGTCTTCTGATGTCACCAGGAGTCAAAATCAACTTGATGGTACACAACAGCACATACACACAGACACACACATACACACATGTTAAAACTAATTTCTCTATATCCATCCAGGAAACTTAGACACTTAGTTTAAATTTCACTCTTAGGGAAAACCCACTAAAATTGTAGGAATTATTTTTATAATCCTACTTACTTATGAGTACTTTTTGAATTATTTCATCTTCCAGACCAACAACATAGCCAAATCACTATGATATACACTTTTATCTGATTCTAAAAATATTTCAGTCTCTTAACAACTTGTTCTTATTTTTGGAGTACACTGAAATGTATTGGTTAGCTCAATCTCTAAGGAAACTGTTTGCCCTTTTTTGACCTAACGAGATTGGTACAGCATTTTTCTAAATATACTTCTAAACATGAGATTTCATTCCAAGATGATTTTGAAACTGATCTCAAAGGCAGTTTCAAACATTTTTTAGTTGCTTGTTTGATTGTTGCTTTTATTGTTTTGCTCCCAGTCAAGATGTTTCTCTTTTTATCTCCAAAACGTATGATTTTCTTTCAAAATTTGCATGATTGGCTTTAAATGTTACTGAAAAAGAGATGGTTTCATACAGTAATTGTTGAGTTTCCATTTTATACAACAGATACTGGAATGCAGGCTAATTTGCATCTCCCCAATAATAAAACCCACACTTTAAATAAACATCTAAGTATGTCCTATGTTTTTTTATACTGATGATTGCTGCTTAGTACTGAGTCTCTAATTGTGGCTGAAAAGTGCTATCAGTGCTTTCTTCTGCTTTAAAGTTTTCTGTAAAAAGCCTTAGAGACTACAGAAAAGTGCTACATTTACTAATCTATTGCTACAAACAGTTTCTGCTTTCTGGGGTGTCTGTGATAAATCATGAGCCTGGCTACCTGAGAAAAGCAAAGTTCTACCAGCTTCACATTGGTATGCGGTAAAGTCTCTTAAGAGTAGAGAATGCTGAAATTTACTGTATCTCAAATTTTAAGCAAAATTTTTGGATCTTGAAGATTCATCCATGCTTATTTTATACCTTCATGTTGCCCTAGCACACCATCCCCAAAGTGTATAATTCTGCTGAGACATCTGGTTTAACCTCCTTACTCCAATCTGGGCCTCCTCATAGGGAATTTCCCAAACAGTAATTATCAGTTATGGTAATTTTTCCCTGAAATTGACTCTTACAATGTCATTCCATGCTCACAATACTTCAGAGCTGTTCTGATAACTCTACTTACCTGCAGAGACCCAGTTTATGAAGCTCAAGAGAGTTCATACGTTGCCCCCTCTTCAGTTTCAGCAGTTGACATTTATTTCCTCACATATATCCTGAATTTTTATCAATTCCCTGAGTCTGTGAGTTGGGATTGACTCAGTGGCAGTCAGTTTGGTTTTTGGTTCACAATTCTTTTCCCACTAGATTTTTCCCTGTATGATTTGCTCAGCCAAAATCTTGTTTCAGGGCTTCATTCTACCCTACCGTCTTAGATCCAAAACAAACTCACTGCCGTTAAATTTGTTCTGACCCCTAGGTACCCTATAGGGCAGAGTAGATCTGCTCCACAGAGTTTCCAAGGAGCGTCTGGCAGATTTGAACTGCTAACCTTTTGGTTAGCAGACTACTGCCCAACCATTATACATGTAGGGTTTCTGCTTTCTTGCATAGTTCTCCTTTATCTCTCAGGCCTGAAAAATCTTCCCAACTTAATAGTTTCCATCTTCCCTTCTCCCCGGCAGGAATGTGCAGACATAACAATACAACTTCCTCAGCATACCACTTGCTTCATTATTTTAATTCCCTGGTTATCTGCTCTTCCTGTGATCTTTTGAAGGCAGAGATGAACTCTGTCTTATTTATTTTTAGCCTTTGAATTAGTGCCTTAAACTTACTGAAGATTCTGTAAATACTAGTTGAATTAATGAATGCTCACTGTAATAGACAAGACCAGTCATAAAAGTCAACATAATACAAGGAACAGTATACCTTGCCTAAGGCTTTGATGTTTGCAATGTGTTATCCCTTCTCTAATTTGCACTCTTCCCCACTTCTTTTGTTGTCACCCAGGTAGAACCAAATAATATATCTTATTAGTGTTTTGGGAACCCTGGTAGCATAATGGTTAAGTGCTGTGTCTGCAACCAGAAGGTCGACAGTTCAAATCCCCCAGGTGCTCCTCAGGAACTCTTTGGGGTAGTTCTACTCTGTTCTGTAGGGTCACTATGAGCTGGAAAAGATGTGACAGCAGTGGGGTTTTTTGGCTTATCAGTGCTTTAGAATAGGACCCTGATCAGACAGGAGGTATTAAACTTTCCTGATACCCATGCATTCTCCCCAGGGATCTTTTGTAGTACTTCTGATGTTATAATGTAGCTGTCTAACTTCCTGATAGTCTGTAAGCATCTTGAGACCAAAAAGCTTGTCTGATTTCAGTGCTGAACTGAGAGTCTAATGTATACTACATTTAAGGTACAAAAATAGTTGGGAGGATGAGACATGTATGGAGCAGAGAGGAACAGTGGGCTGTCACTGGACAGGGAGAGCAGTGGAAGCTGCATATAGGTGGGCATGTAAATTTATATGGGAATGTACATTTTCACTGGGTCATGTTAAATAAAAAAAATATATATATATTTAAAAAGAAACTTCCAGCATCAAAAAAATATATATATATATATGTTTCATTTTATGGAAACCTGGGCATCAAAGCATAGAATAACGTGTGAAATACCTAGTTACTAAGCTGTAGTGGAGATACGCTGTTGTTACATGCCATTAAGTCAGTTCTGGCTCATGGTGATCCATGTACACCAGAACAAAACACTTCCCGGTCCCGCACCATCCTCACAAGCATTGCTACAAATATGTTTGACAGCTACAATGTCAATCCACTCCATTTGAAGGTCCTTCTCTTTTGGTGACACTATGCCTAGCATGATGATGTCCCTCACCAGGGACTTGTCTCTCCTGATAACATGTCTGAAGTATGTGAAGTGAGAGCTCACTATCCTTGTTTCTAAGAAGCATTCTGGCTGTATTTCTTCCAAGACAGACTTGTTTGTTCTTCTGGAAGTCCATAGTAGATTCAGTATTCTTTGCCAACATTGTAATTCAAAGGCATCAGTTCTTCTTCAGTGTTCTTTATACATTGTCTAGCTTTCACATGCGTACGAGGTGATTGAAAATACTGTGGCTTGGGTCAGGCACAGCTTAGATATAGAACACTAGATATCAGAATTTTTGACTCATACATCTGTTTTCATTATCTCGGATCATTTAATAATAATCTAATTCTCCATATTTTAAAAGACACATCAATTTGTCAAAAACTGGAGGTATATCCAATAGGCCTACATGGCAGGGAAATGCAGACTTCAGCTTTTTGAAAAGAGATGGCTCCCAGCAAAGTGATATCGCTGAAGAGAGACTAGTAGCCAGACATTCTCCTTCTGAGTTTAAGCTGTGGGTATATCTCCACTATTGTAGCTTATTTTATCTTCTCTGTTTTAAATTTCTCGTTAACCAAAACACATGAAAATGCACACAAATTGTAAGCATATATGATGTCTGGCAATTAAGTCCATGAATTCAATTATTCTAAGCGCTACATACCTTACTGCTGACTATCACTATGTTTACTTTCTAAGTAACCCCCTTTGGGAAACTATGTACTGACACCAGTGCCTAGCCCACCCTTCAAAGCAATTTTGGAACTCTTTCTGGAGTCGTCATTGCACACAGTGGCATAGTGGCAAGTTTGTGAACTTAATTATGTAGTTGTCTGTGAGGGAGTTTTCAGCCAGTCAACAAATAACTGTTGTTGCAATGAATGTACTCAAGGCCAGGAATATTGATGCATAGTTTGGGCAGACTCAGTGACAGAGACACAGCAGGTGCAGTTACACCAGTTTTGTGGTGAAACGATGGCAGGCAGGTGCAGCATTCCGCAGTTACTCTGTCTTGTCTTGCCGTGGCCTTATATACAGTTTTACACAAAGGTGGCTGGCAGCCCAAAACATGAGCTCTGAGGCCAGGTTGGTTATAAAGGAGTTATGTTTTACTGCTGAATCATACTCATCTGGAAGGTCTGTGCCCAGCTGGAAGGCCTGAGTGAGACCACCTTCCATGCTATCCCCTCAGTGGTATTGGGACACCCTCCCTATTCACCTGATCTGGCCACCAATGACTTTTTTCTTTACCTGAAAATAAAGGAAATATTGAAAAGAAGACATTCTGATGATAGTCAAGACATCAAGGGTAATACGACAGCTCTGATGGCCATTCCTATAAATGAGTTCCAAATTTGCTTTGAAGGGTGAACTAGGTGCTGGCATTGCTGCATAGCTTCCCAAAGGGATTACTTTCAAGGCAACCATAGTGATATTCAGCAATAAGGTATGAAGCACTTTTTCTAAGATGAGCTCATGAACTTCATTGGCAGTCCTTGTAGCTCGGTGAATGATTATAAAGTAAATACATTTGTGTAACCATCACCCAGGTCAAGAAATTGAAGAAATCATCAACACCTCAAATGCCTTCCCCTCCTTGTGCCCCATTGAATTAACTACCTCTTCCTCCTGTTCTGCCAAAGCCTAGCATGGAAAAGCTGAATTTGGCTCCTGTCTGGTCCTTTCCCCTTTGCTCCACTCTGCCTTCTCACTCACATCAACAATTTTCTCTTTCTTAACAACTTTAATATGCACAAAGAAGAAAGAGATGGCTGAATGCAATGATGGCTGAATGAAATGTTGGCTGTCTGATTTTGTTGCAATGTCTCCCGAAAAATCCTGAAAGAGTGGTGTAACTTGGTGTTAGAGTCTGGAACTGAAGGAGAAAACTCTAATTGAATCTCATCTTCAAACAGACAGGATAATAAAAGGGAAATAAGTGTGGAATTTCATAGCAGTTCAATTTGAGAACTCTTGTTGCTGCTCAATTTGAGAACTCCACATAACAATTACCTCCGTATTAACAGATCATAGGTGAGTCTTGATTTTTTACCTCAGTGAGCATTTTTCTGGCAATAAAACAAGCAGCTCTTTCTTCCCTTATTACTATAAAACTGCCACTGGGCTTCATTTAATAAGAATTAACTTGTGAATAAATTACAGCATCAAATTATGCACCATGACATGACTTGGTGTGAAAAATCTAGGCAGCTGCAAGACTCCTTGAGGTTAATTCAAGCTGAGCTCAGTAGAAAAACCCTTAATTACTTTCTGGAACCCGTGGATCTATTTTCAGTTCTTGGTGCTATTGAGATCACAGTTGAGATGTATTACCAGGAAATGCTCCTGAAAGGCAGCAGTGCGGATGGACCACAGAAGTGGGTGTCAACTTTTTTTTTCATTTTTTGGTTTGCCTCTGGCTTTTATTACTAAGTGTGTCTTTACAAACTGGTTTGAGGAATCATGCTGGATTTAGGAGAATTCACATTTTATATTTCCACAGAGGCAAAAATTCCATTGTCGTCTCTGACAGATGTTCAGTCCCTCTGTGACCAGGGCTCATTACCTCCCAAAGCAACTTATTCTTTGGACAGAACAAAATTTTAGAAAGTTTAGTCAAAATACAGCTGATTTTAACAGTCTAACTAGTTCTATGAATTAGAAAGCCAAATTTGCCTAATTGGCTTTACCTGGGACACTTGGTAAACCTACAGATTACTTGACTTTTACAATGGACAATTCTGAATCAGAATATCTTACTCTGGGCCTAGGCATCTGCATTTTATCTCATACCACCAGACAAGTTTAGGATACACTTCTCTAACTACTTGTCAGGTACAAGTGTGTATAAGAGAATCATTTAGGAATCTTGTCAAAAGGCAGATTCTAACTTGGTGAGTCTAGAATAGCAGATGAGATGTACATTTCCAGTAGGCTCTAGTGTGATACTAGTGCTGATGGACCATGGGCCGCATTGTGAGAATGGAAATCTCTAGAATATTGTAAAACCTGTGGTTTCTTCTAGATGACAGTTCTGAAATATTGCTGAAAACAACAATTTCTACTCAGTTCTCCAAGCTAAAATCCCTCAATTACTTTAGTAATTTCTCATACAATAAAGCTGTGCCATTGAGTCAGAGTTATTGACTTATGGCTTTGTTTTGACTTGCTAGCATCTGTCATACAACATAAATTCCCAATGTGCTTTGAGACTGGCACTCAGAATTCTTCCAATAATGTAATTCTATTTTTCATGAGATCCCTAGGTCCTATTTAAGTTGTGTCAGCTGTAATCCTTAGGAAGAAGGATCTGGTGGTCTACTACTTAAAACAATCAGCCAGTATCATAACACAAGTATTCAAGGCCAGAAATACTGATCCATGATTTGAGCAGACTCAGCAATGGCGGCACAGTAGGTATAGTCATATCAGCCATATTGACTGGAAGGCTTGAGCAAGCAACCTTCTATGTTATCCCCATACTCTGTACGTTAATTTTTCAGTGAGGGCTCCTGGGCAAGACATGGGGCTATATTGATCTATACACGTCAATAACAATATAGACAACAACAAACAAGTATAAGTCCACAAGCCACCCCCAGTATGGTAATTAATGTGGACTGTCAAGTATATCCCAGCTTATGTCACCATTTGGGCAGGAGATCTTCCTGGAGTTACTTGTTTTATGTACAGGGTGGCTATGCCCGTCAGTTTAATCTCCTCAGCTGTAAGCCACCACAGGCTATCCCAGATGGCATATGTTACCCATGGGCCAGGCATGGTTTGCTTGTTTTCTCACCAGGAGCTTCACACCTTTTCAGATGGTAGTCCAGAGGGGCTTGCTGTATCCTCATTTTTGCAACCATATCCAAAGTAGAAAAGTGAATTCTCCAGGAGAGGCCTCCTGCAACAGTGAGTGGCATCTCGGTGCAAACCCAACAGACTGATTGGTTAGAGACCTCTGTCAAGGTGTGAGCACAGTCAGCCAAGGTGTGTCCATTGGTTAGCCTACAGCTGCAAAGTAAGAGATTAGAGAAACTGGAAGAGGGAGGTCTCTACCATCTGCTAAGATACATGCCACTTGTTGATCTTAGTAAAAGAGGGTAGCTGGCAAGGCAGGGGTCTCCCTGGCCTCTTGTACCAGACCTTAGCTCCTGTGTCAGTAGGTAAGGTGGTCTTGCTATGTACAAGTACAGGCCCTATGTGTATAGTCCAAACAGTATAAATGCATCTTTGAAAATGGTGGCCACACCTGCAGAAAGGAATATTGTAATCTTTGGAGGCCACTTACTTAGTGTTCAAGTATGAGCATTTAAACCTCTCCCCTCCCCAGTCCCCCACAGGAGCACTAATCTGAGTGAAGGGCTCTATCTTCATTTTCCAAGGCCATGTCTACTTGACAGTCTCTCCTCCATGCAGGACTGTGGGAGCTGGGCAGAGACTGGTCCCTAGGCACCCCTTGCCAGGCTTTAGAAATTTTTTTGCTGCTTCAGTATGCATCTGTACAGGTGCAGCTCTTTAGTGAGTGATCAAGTTCACTGAGGCTGCTCGTCCTGGGTGGGTATACTCATTCAGTGTTTGCATTATCTGTCACATCCTGACTCTCCAGTTTTTCGGAGTACTGTCTGGAGCACTCACTTGGAGGGCTTGTTTCAATATACCATTTTACCTCTCTATCACCCCTGTGGCCTAGTGATGATAAGGGGTATGGAATTTCTAATGCACCTGTTGCTCTTTGGTGTGCCACTGTACCAAATGCCTAGTAAAATGAGTTCCATTGTCTGATTCAGTTACCTGTGGGCACCTGTAGCTGGCAATGAGACACTTCACGGTCTGCAGTACTGCCCTCTGGTCTGCAGTGGCAGACGGATCAGTTGGTACTAGACTGGCCGCTGTGTCTACTGCTGTCACTGTATATTTACTCCCCTTAGACAATGGTTGGGGTCCAATGACATCTATCTGTCAGTGCTCTAAGTGCTTTAGCCCTTGTTGAATCTGTCCAGGGGAGCTGGGCACCCTTCAAGGGTGCTCCTTAGGGCACACTTGGCAGGTGTGTGCTACCTGCTATACTTCTTTATGTATTACCAGCAAGCCTCAGGCTTGTGCTATTGCCCAAGTAGATTGTGGCCTGTCACATTGTGGCATGTTAACAATCAGCAGTGTAGCCAGGTGGCCACATTCTGTCTAGTTGCCCATTTTAACTAGCAAACCCTGGCAAGGGCATCAGCCTCATCATTGCTGAGGTATCCCCATGGGATGTGTCCTGCCATATGGTATATAGTGGACTCTTTTGGGTGGCCATTGTTTCAAAGTGTCTCCCACATGTTCCATCCCCAAAGCAGGTGATTCCCTATGGTCCATTGGTTGCATTTCCAAGTGGAAAGCCACAAGATTAGTCCACAAAATATGTTCCAACTATCAGTGCAAGCATGCAGTGGGCCAGGCTCTTGGGAAAGCACCATCCACATGGCTCGCACGCAGTTCAGCCCACTGACTGTTCTGTCCGGTATCAGAATCCCGTCAGATGGTCTCTGTTTCTGGCTGATACACAGCCACTCCCCACTCAGCAGGGGTCCCCTCCCCTGAACCATCTGTGCACCAGGCACTAGTAGGGATTACTGCCTTTGTCTCCTTGTATGGGCAAGGTTCTGGTTACAACATGGAGTTCTCTCCACCAGCATCTTCAGTAGCAAAGGACAGGAGCCCCAGTACTTTTTGTAACTCTTTATTCAGAGGGGATGTGGACAAAGAGGCTCTTTGCTGTAGGTATGTGCCCCAGTTTGTTAGAGTAAGGGTTTGGGCTGTCCTGTTCCACAGCTTGGCTGTCCAAGCATACCCCACAATAGGGTAGATCGCTGGCATTGTAAATGTAGCAGTCTGGGTAATGGCTTCTGTGGCCTGCAAGGCTGCATATACAGCAGCGAGCTGTTTATCATTGTGTCTTTTCATATCCTTGACCCAAACCCGATGGGTACTCCAGTTCAGCCTTGCTGCTGTCACAGTTGCCAGCCAAAACCCTTAGGCGTCACAAACCCCAGTAAAGAAGCCAGCAAAGAAGCATCAAAAATCTTCAGAGCATGAGCCTGCTGCATGGCTTGTTTAGCCACTCCAATGTCTGTCGCATTTCCTCTGTCCAGTCCCAGGTGTCCCTGGGATATATAATGGCCATAATATCAAGGTCAAATGTGGGAGGAATACCCACCAACATCCTAGGAGACCTAAGAATTTCTGTAAGTGCTTCCCAGCTCTAGGGGCAGAGAAATCTTATACTTTGTCTATCACTGTTTTGGGGATAACTTTAGTGTTACCTGACCAAACAACTCCCAAGAATTTGACTGATAAGCCAGGCCCTTGCAACTTGGCCTCACTGAATTCCCAGCCCCCTAATCACAAGTGTTGCAGAAGTGTTGGTGCTGCCTATTCAAGCAAAGGGAGAGAATCACTTGTGAGCCACAAGTCATTAATATATGGATATAAGCAGACCCCCTCGGGGGGTTTTCATATTGCCACATATTACATGACCAAGCCATGGCATGTGGTCGGGCGGTGCACGTAGCCCTGGGGCAGCACATAAAAGATCCACTTCTTCCCCTCTCACGTGAGAATGGACTAGTCCCGGCTCACTTCAGCTATAGGGATGGAGAAGAAGGCATTAGCGAGGTCAGCCACTACGTGATATGTGTCTAACTCATGGCTCAACAAGTCCATCAGGGCAGTAATATCAGTTACTGCTGCACGCAGGGGTGGAACTTCCTGACTTAACTCACGGTAGTTAACTGTCATATGCCAGGAGCCATCAGGCTTCTTCCGTGGCCACACTGGAAAGTTGAAGGGGCTTCAGGCAAGCCTCACTATTTGCACTTGGTGCAACTCTTCAATAGTTTCCCCAGTTTTCTTATGCCCCTTGGGAAGTGGTAATGTTTCACATTTACAGTCCACCTAGGAGTGGGCAACTTCACTGCGGCCACTCAGGCTAGACCCCACACTACGGATCTTACGGCCCTCAGCTGCAGTCTAAATTTCCCGAGTGTGGTTTGCACCACCTGACCATACCGGATACCGATATCCAGAATGTACTCTGGCACAGGTATGCCCTTTGTATACTCTAAGGGGCAGGTGGCGGATGGCCAGCAACAGTTGGACCTCTTGCACCCAAATGGTCTTGGTCACTGTATCTATCACTTGTAGGGTCCCAGAGATATTTTCAGGGTTTCCATGGATCATGGAACATTTGGCTCCAGTACCTACCAGTGCCATCATGCACTGCATATTTGAGGGGGGCCAGTTAATAGCTAATTTTTACATAGGTCCTCTGGTCCTCTGCGAGACCTCACTCCCAACATGGGGACCTTGGCCTGAATCCTAGGCCAACTGCAAGGAGGTGGAGCCACTGTGGCCACTGGGGTCTTCCAAATAATTTCAGAGCTGTATGGCTCATGCTTCTCCTTATCCTGCCCGGCAAGGTTCCCCTTTTGCCCACCTCCCTGCTGTCTTCAACTTAGGGGCTGCATACTGCTGTTGAGGCTTTAATTACCACAGCGACAACAGCACTACACTAGGCTTCCTACCCAACTTCTCGCTTCTGACACCTGCCTCCAGCAAGTCAGCCCACATTTGTGTCCTGGTTACCTTGAGGAGTTCTTTTTCCTTGTGGGTCCTCTGTCCTCTGTCTGATATCTGCAGGGCCTGAAACCCATGCTGTGGCCACAGGTGGAGCTATCACATGTCTTCTGCAGCACCCCAGCTGTTAGTGCAGAAGGGGGGCCACAGGCCCCACCTGGGCAGCATCCTTGTCCCTAGTGCTGAGTCCCTCTCAGCCCCTCGGCCTCCCTCCCACATTTGGTGGTACCCAAAGTTTCATCCTCAGAAACAGTTTCCAGAGGACAGTGGTTCTGGGGACTTGGCAATGTTGGGGCTGGTTCGTCTGTGCCGCTCTGATAGCGCGCTGTCCTAGCCGGGTTACGACAGGGCCTGGACTCAGCTATCAGGACATGTCCACAACTTTGCTCTGCTGTGGGGCTCACATCAGGCAGCACAAGCAGGTACTTTTGAACCTGCAAGAGCAGAGGGCTTGCCTGGCCTACCAGGAGAGGAGGGATGCCCAAGTCCAAAGCCGGACACTATACATTACGAGCTGTGAGGAACAACTGAAGCTGCACCTTGGGAAGTGGGCTGCCACTGAGCCACCTAGGTGGGGCTTGGGGCATTGCTGCACCCACAGACTCTGGTTTTGTCCTTTGTGATTACCAAGGGGGGGCATGCAACTCCCTCCTCGAAGAAGATCCTTCCACCTCATCTGAGGAGTCTATTATCATAGGGGCCGGGGGTCTTGTTCTCACAGGATGTGCCAAAGTGTCTGGCTGAGAAGATTGTTTTTCCAGCATGTCTGCTTCCTGCTGTTCCTGTTGCAGCTGCTCGTGGACTCTTTCCATGTCAGCTTGCAGTGTCTGGGCTGCAGCTCACATCTTGAGCTTCACCTCTGTGGCCACTCTCAAGGTGGTACAAAAGATCCAGCCTGCCGTCCTGGCACCAACATGGGTCCCCTTTTTCTCCAAAGTTTCCCCCAGAGCATCCAGGAATTTTTCAACACTAGCCAGGGTTCTGTCTACCATTGGCCAGGCCTAAGGTGGGGACCAGGCTGACAAGAATGTCACCACCGAGAACCACATACTAAACGATAGACTGTGCTGAATCCTGCCGTGGAATACACCAGTTGCAGTAACATAGGTACTCAAGGCCAGGAGTATTGATCTGTGATTTGGGCAGACTCAGCAACAGGGATGCAGCAGGGGTAGTCACACTAGCTTTATTGGTGCACTGGTAGCAGGCGGTTGGTACAGCATTTGGCAATTCCAACTGCCTTGTGGCACAATGGCCTTATACGCAGTCTTAAAAAAGGGTGGCTGGCAGCCAGATGAGTGAGCTCCAAGGATATAAACAACCTATGTAACTATTGTTCAATCACTTTCAGCTGGAAGGCTTGCTCCCAGCCAGAAGGCCTGAGAAAGACAGTCTTTTGTGTTATCCCCACAGCCAGTGAAAACCTTATGAATGGCAATAGAATGGTGCTTGATATAGAGCCAGAAGTTTAGCTCCTAAGGTTGGAAGTCACTCAAAATATGATGAGAGAAGCATTGCCTCCTCAGAGTAGAGTAGACCTTAACACTGTTAACGGAATGGAATTTTCAGGACCTTCATTTGCTAATGTGGCATGACTCAAAATGAGAAGAAACAACTGCAAACATCCACTAGTAATCAGAACATGTAATGCAGAAAATATGAATCTAGGAAAATTGGAAATCATCAAAATGAAATGAAATGCATGAACATCAGTGTTCTAGGCATTAGTGAGCTGAGATGGACTGGTGCTGGCTATTTTGAATTGGACAATCATCTGGTCTACTGTGCTGTGAATAACAACTTTAAGAGGAATGGTATTGCATTATAGAGAACACTTCGAGATCTATACTGAAGTACAACACTGTCAATGCTAGGAAAATATCCATACTGTTACAAAGGGACAGATGAATATAACTTATTCAATTTTGTACATCAACAGCTAAGGACAAAGATGAAGAAACTGAAGATTTTTACTAAATTCTGCAGTCTGAAATTGATCAAACATGCAGTCAGGATGCATTGATAATTAGTGGTGATGAAATAAAAATTAGAAGGAAGAAGAGTCTGGTAGTTGAACAGTATGACCTTGGTAATAAGACATTGCTGGAGATCACATGATAAAGTTTTTCAAGATCAATAACTTCTTTATTGAAAATACCATTTTTTCACCAACATAAACAATGACTATACACATGGACTTCATCAGACGGGATACACAGAAATTAAATCAACTACATCTGTGGAGACTGATGGTGGAAAAGTTCAGTATCATCAGTCAGAACAAGAAGAGAAGCTGACTGCAAAACAGACAATCCATTGCTCATATGCAGGTTCAAGTTGAAGCTGAAGACAATTAGAACAAGTCCACAAGAGCCAAAGTATGACTTTGAGTACATTCCACCTGTATTTAGAGACTATCTCAAGAACAGATTTGACAAGCCGAACACTATGATTAAAGACCAAATGAGTTGTGGAATGACATCAAGGACAGCATACATGAAGAAAACAAGAGGTCATTAAATAGACAAAAGAGGAAGAAAAGGCCAAAATGAATGGCAGAAGGGACTCTGCAACTTGTTCTTGAATTTTTTTGTTATTAAGCGAAAGTACACAATCCAAATCAATTTTGCATGCCTGTCTATCTGCAGCTCCTTCTCCTCTCCTTGCCCCGTGACAGCATGCTCCCCCTTTTCACTTCATACTTGCTGTACCCTCTTAACAAGCTCCTGCTCTCTCCTCCCCACTCTCTTCTCTCCCATCTAGAAAGAGACCAGTAGGACAGCCTCCTATAAATGCATAGAACCATAAAGTACACACACCAGATGGTCACACTGTGTCCCTGACTCTAGTCCATTTTTGTCTGCAGAGTTGATCTCAGTAGTGTTTTCTAGACAGCAGCAGCAGCAGGTCTAGGGGCCCTGCTCCCAGGGGATCCCTTGGGCCACTGAACCGTCAGACCATCAATTGTGGTCTTTAGGTAGAGTTCTTGAGCTACACCTCTCTTTTTCTGGTGTTGCCACAGGGACTCAGCATTGTCTTTGGTGGTGGCTGGGCACCATCTCATTCTT
The DNA here is from genome assembly GCA_028571685.1 of Heterohyrax brucei. Lineage (NCBI taxonomy): Eukaryota > Metazoa > Chordata > Mammalia > Hyracoidea > Procaviidae > Heterohyrax > Heterohyrax brucei. The sequence goes on along the minus strand of CM053150.1, from coordinate 51,808,864 downwards.
CTGGTCGCATGTTGATACAGTCTTCCATTCACATGAGTCCTTCTGTCTTCTGGGCTCTTTTTTCTTTGTGTCTTTGTTGTTCTCAGTGAACGTTTGTTTCACATGAGTTGAAGCCGTTTGGTGTACATCATATGGCAGCTTGGCAGATCTTAAGACCCCAGATACCACTCACCCATATGGGGGGGTGCAGTAGACTCTCTTATCGATAGGCTACTTAGACCAACTGACCTCGATGTACTCTGAGATCATGGTCCCCAGACCCACAACTGCTACTCTATCCTTGCAATTGGGTTGAGATTAGAAGAGCTTTCAGTTTATGGTGAAGTCCAGTTAAGTTGATCTACTTTCTACTGTGTGCGGTCACTGCTTTCGTGCTATCTGATCTATGACCGACCTCTTTTTCTCTCCACACCCTTGTAGTCGTCATAGAGTCTTTTCTTCTGTATATGTCTATTTCTAAGTCCTTATAGCAGGGGTCTCATACAATATTTGTCCTTTTGCTGCTGAATGATTTCACTCAGCATCATGTCTTCCAACTGAGACCAGGTTATGAGATGTTTCCTAAAATCATCATTGCTTTTTATGACTGCATGGGGTTCCATTGAGTATATATACTGTAGTTTGTTTATCCATTCATCTGTTAACGGGCGTGTAGGTTGGTTCCATTTTTTTGCCACTGTGGACTGTGCTGTAATAAGCATTCGTGTGCATGACTCTATTTATGTAGGATATATTCTGGGCAGCAGGATTACTGGATCAAATGGTGTAACTATTTCCAACTTTTTCAGGAAGTGCCAGGTTGCTTTCCAAAGAGTTTTGTACCATTTTGCAATCCCACCAGTAGTGTAGGAGAGTTCTGACATCTCCACAGCATCTCCAGCATTTGTTGTTTTGTGTTTTTTGGATCATGGCCAACCTTGTTGGGGTGAGATGGTATCTCACTGTCATTTTGATTTAAATTTCTTTAATAGCTAACAATCGTGAGCGTTTCCTCATGTGTCTTTTGGCTGCCTAAACGTCATCTTTGATGAAGTGTCTGTCTCCTTTGCCCACTGCTTAATTGGGCTGTTTACTTTTTTCTTGCTGATATTTTGCTGCTCTTGAGTGTTGTGTAGCTAAAGGGAAAGAAAGAAATGATGATGTCAAAGAGCTGAACTCAAGATTTCAAAGGGAAGCTCTAGAAGACAAAGCCTTATTATGATGACATGTGCAAAGACCTGGAGATAGAAAACTAAAAGAGAAGAACATGCTCAGCAGTTCTCAGATTGAAAGAGCTGAAGAAAAAGTTATGCCTTGAGTCACAATATTGAAGAATTTTACAGGGAAAATGTTAAACGATGCAGGAAGCATCATTGTGTGGGACTGTACTGTGTCTTGGTCAACCTCTTGGGATATAAAGGACAGGAAGGCAAACAGAGATTTGGGGACCTCAGATCACCAAGAAAATAGTACCAGTAGCTGAGTGTGTCCTTTCAGAAGGATCTGGGTTGCCTGTGTATCAGAGGCTTCCAGTTCAGGGGAAGATTAACAAGGGCTTTCCTCCACAGTCAGCAGAGAAAGCCTTCCTCTGAAGTGGCTATCCTGATTTGGGACTTTTATCCTCCTGGACTGTGACAAAATAAAAATTTTCTTTTTAAAGCCATCCACTTGTGGTATTCCTGGTGACTAAGACACCGATAATCCCTGTTAAGTCTGATTATTTTCTTTTCCCCAATGAACAGCCACTCTTCTAAAAGGCTGTAGATCACTTTAGGCAAGGCTGGGAGAAAGATTAACAGTGTAAGTCTGTGGCAGCACAGTGCAGTCCTTCCCCAAGGGGATCCAGCCTCATCTTCATTCAGCTGTTTGTCACCCTGTCAACTTACTCATGTTACAGAACCGATCAAGGGGTCCTGAGTCTTTATTCTGGTGATTTGAGTTAGAATACCATTCCCTTGACTTTAGAATTTTTCCACTTGTACAGACTGAGTAAGTATTTAGCAAGTTTCTTATCTGTTTCACTGCTGGAGACACCAGAACATCATTAGTCCTTACAAGTCAGACTATTCTGACTACTGTTTTTCCTCTACTGTTCATTACAGTAACCATGCCCACCTTGTCTTTGTCAACTGAGTGCCACCACTTGGCCCTTGCTACCACAGGGTCCAATCAGCCCCATTGCAGTTAGGTGTCTCAGTTCAGTTAGGGTCCACTCTAAACTCTGATTTATGTAAAATGGGGCTCCCTGCACAAATTTGTTCCTCCTGTTGTGGTAAAAAGTATGTCCTCTGGGCACTCCTTGTGTGGGTCTGTGGATTTAACCCGATAAATCCACTGTAGCATGCTAGTTTCCCTAAACCCTTGGATACTTTCTTCTATAGTATACCAACTTGATTTATTTAGGCTACTGGATAATTCATGCTTCAGCAACCTAACCAAATTAACTATAGATCTGTTCCTAACCTATCATGCTCCCCCAAAATGAATGAAATAAAAATATATGTTTAGTGGGCACATATCACTGATTTGTCTTTATATTCCTTGCACCATTATCTCTCGCCCTTAATAGTTATTCATGCACATATTCTCCAGGTTTTTATTTGTGCTTATTAAAAAAGTCAAGCAGTTCTTTTAGAGTATAGCATACTTCCTCCTGAATCACACATTACACTTCGCCTTTTGGGGCTCATTATGACTTAAGTCTAGTTATAGGTCTATAAGCCAAAATGACTGGTAGGGATGTGTCTTGGGAACATTCAGAATTGTCTTGTAAGGCATCTTCCTTAGGTGATATCCCACATGCAATTATTCTGACAAAGACTGTTGTAGCACAACTGGATTAATCTCATCAGATATGGGTAGAGAGTCTAAAAATTTTCTTGGAGAGGATGACTAACAGAGAAACATGGAATGTTCTCTTCAGATGAGAAGGAGAGGGCTGGTTATGTTGGCAGTAGTGATTCAGTGGCATTTAGGGATTCGGTGTGCCCAGCTACCTGATGATCTGCTCATGCGTCCCCATCCCACAGCTTAGGATCCCATTCTTTCCCAATCAGTTTCTTCATTTTAACTTCACATACCGCTCGAGGCTGGAAATTCATTTGGTATTATAATTCAACCGTTCTTACAATAAGACTCTGGGTTTGGGTTTTGGCACTATCAGTTCTGCTGCTATGAGAAAGACCACTTTCTTTCAAGGCACAAGTGGAAACTTTGAGATCATTTATGCAGCACTTCAGCTTTGATGCTGAGGCCCTGAGTTTGTCTCTTTCACCACTTTTTCTACAGAAAGGAGAAGCAACCACCCAGCTACTTTCTACTTCTCATTGTGACAAAACTGTGGATGACATCAGAGCCTCACCTTTCACCAGAGCCTTGCCTCTCACCAACTCCTGATGTACTGGTGGTGAGGTTTTTGGATTTCTATTGCCACCTCATGCCATGAATCAGTAGTGCCCTCTTTACTTATGGAAGTAGAGTCATCCGTATACTGAAGACTTACCAGACTTGAGAACCACTTTGGAAAACTCATCCTTAAATTTTCTTTCTCTTGGTACCAAAATGTCAAAGGCTGAGCTTTCCAGAGACGAAAAACTAGTAAATCATATAAATAAATATATAAAGAGAGAGAGATTTATATCAAGGAAATGGCTGACACAGTTCTAGAAGCAGGTCCAAGTTCCAAGTCATGGGTCAGGTTAGAGGCTTCTCCCTATTTATATACCTGAGAGTGCTGGTAAACCCGAGATCACCAATTCAGGCAGCAGACCTCTGGCTCACAGGCTGCAGAGACTGGTGAATCCGAAGAGTGGCAGGCAAGACAGCACTAGGCTAGCTCCAGTACCAAGAACCAGAGGTCAACAAACAGGAACCTGCTGGATGTTCCAGGATGAGTACAAGGCCATGAAACTTAGCATAAGTCCAGCTATGTTGGATTTGTGCCACATCCACCAGGAAACTCCCTTTCAACAGTTGACTACTTATAGCAGATTCTACCAGGGAGGTGATCACGTTGTACCAGATCTCACCCTGGGGGTAATAACATCATTAAACAAATACTATGCTACATCGTAAGTGCCAAATCACTGAGAATTATGACCCAGACAAGTTTACACATAATCATAGTAACCACACCACTAGAAAATAGAAATTTGCTATCTATTCTTCAGATGTGGTCTTTAAACAATTGAGATTCCATCTATAATTACTAACACCCAGCTACTGTTCTTAATAGAAGCTTCATGAAAACTTCAGGTAAAACAATTTTTTGTTGTGAGGACAACCTTAAATACTAAAATTTATTTAGTGCCTCTGGACACTACCCTCTAGATGCAAATAGGAGGTCCCTGTATCTTGGCAAGCAAAACATACCTCCACATATTTCCGTTTACTGTCTCCTAGCTTCCCTTTCCCTTTGCTCACCTGTCCCCATGGTGCAGACTTCCCTGGTAGACAACTGATCTAGACTATATTTTGTCTTCTTTCTCAAGTATATCATGCTGGCAAGTTTTATCTAGTGCTTTGCTGAAAGCTTCTTTGTGGTCACATAAGACTACTGCTTCCACATAGCTTAACTATTTGGACTGAGAACTGAGGTCATTCATGTCAGTGAGTTTTAGACTGTTGGCTCAGGAAATTCTTAACTAAAAGACTGCAAACTAGTGAATAGTTTCACTTTTTGCTTCCAGAAATTCTTACAAATTAATTTACATAGACAAATAATTTGTATGACAGCTCATTCACCTGGACACATAGTTTGTTTACTAGGATAATGATTTGATCATCAGGACTTGTTTGTAGTTCCTCAACTTGCTGATCTATACTTTTCCAGTCCCAATTAGTTTCCCACCTGAAACACCTGCCTTAAATCACTTTATCCCAGATTGCAAAGCTCAAAATCTTCCATTCTTCCTTTTGAGACATAATAGAACATATCAAGGTGGTTATGTTGTTTAAATAAGTGTAATAAAATTACTTTTGTTGGAGTAACAAGCTCTTCTGTTGTCGTTTGTGATGAGGTCAACACTTTATTGGTAAAGGCTTTACAATTTACCTGATAGTGAGATATTTTTCATATCTCAGTCTTTAGTAAGGCCAATAAATGTGCTAATACTTGCTCTAAGTCTGTGTTAATGAATTGATATGTACTTTTGCAGTTACTCAGGAGAACAAATTAAATGGAAAAAGTTGAAAAAGGAGATATATTGATGAAGATGATAGAAAAGATCAAAAAGAAAAAAGGAGGACACGGTAGATGGAGGAGAAGATGAGGAAATGAAAAGAGAAAAATATAAGAAAGATGTTATATTACCGAGGACAATATAAGACCAACTCCCTTTTCCTTCTTCATCCTTTTTATTGTAACAGTAAATTGTGACTCCTTGTTGTTTCCAGGCTGTAATTTTAGCTACATCTAGGAACAAGAAAGGCAACGAGGGTCACAGGTATAGAGCAATGAATACTAGGACATGACTGTTCAATCTATTTTATAGACAAGAGTGTTTCACCTTGCAGAGATAGTTCTTCCCACCAAAAATGGTTGAGGAAAACATGTGGCTTGGTGTGGCTGGGCTTCTAGAATCTGACACAACAAAAATAAATAAATAAATAAAACCCAGTGCTGTCAAGTCGATGCCAACCTGTAGCAACTATATATATAAAAAAAATGAGGCTAAATATTCATGATATTTTTAGATAATCTATGTGGTTCTTGGTCTATTTTTCTTTATTATTAAAGTCTACATATTTGAGTCCATACTGCTGGTGTGTATCTACTCATTACCTTTCCAGAAAATTGGGATATTTATCTCTTTCCAGATGTCCTGTACCTTTCTCTATAATACTGATATCTTTAAAATATATTGTAAGGCTATTCTAAAATAACATTTTCATATGTCTGAAACTCTGAAATGCACTCTGCCTAAATATACATAATCTGGAGGATTCTACAAAGAAAAATGAGGTAGGTTAAATGTGTGTGACCTAAAATGCTTTATAGACTTTTTAATAAAAAGTCTAACTTTTTATTAAAAAGCCTAACTGACATATATAGGTACAGAAAACTTTGAAAATAAAAGTTTTCTAAACAACAGGCTAGACATTTTGTCATACTGGGGTTTAGACGTTGCCAATGAAAGACAAACCATATGCTCTTCAGTGCGTAAGACAATGCTTTACCCACACAGAGAAGAGATAGAGTAACATCACCTTCACTTGTGGCCACTGGTTTTCCATGGACAGTGAGTTGTCACTCATGACCAGCTCAGGGCAGATGTTCCGTACAAACCGATCTTGTGCCATGGCAAAGAACAGGCCCCATCTCCTCCTTGCTGGGAGCAGATGTGGAAATGGGATTGGCCGGGTGCCAGATGGTGCCTATGCATGACCAACAGACCAGTGGTTACTGTATGCCCCAAACAGGGAGGCAGGCTTCTCTGAGAATGAGAGGGGACTGGGAGAGAGAGAGAGAGAGACTCAACTCCCAGCCTCCTTATCAGAGAATGTTCTGGATCCAGGACCTCTGCTTAGGCAGATGTGAAGAGAAATGTAGAGGCAGACTGTCCTTCCAACACTCTGTTACATTTTTTCTAACATGAAGTACAATACTCTGCTTCTGAATCTTTTATTTTTCTGGAAACAGGACAGATGGATACCCATTCTCCTTTGGGTTAGAATGTATCCTTTCATTCTTCCCAAGGCTTTGTATTGTGAAGTATACTGCTCCTTCTTACAGAGTCTAGGGTGACTTCTTGTAATACTGACAGAGATACACTAAGGTTTTTTTCATTTAAATTGTTGTTATATATAAAGCATATGACAGAAGTGGAAAAAACTAATCACAGTAGACGGCCAGTTTGTTAACATAAGCATACTTAATTTAAAAACCTCATAAGAGAAAGAAACCACAAATTTAATTCCTTCAATGCATATATTTTACGCCAAATGAGCCTCTATAAAGCAACAAAGAGTGTAGTCTTGGGCTGCGTTGTTGACAGAAGGTAGGAACTCTTCCCCAAATGGAAGCCGATGATGGGCTGCTTGCCGATTGGAATCGGTTTGTGCGGGTTTGAGAATGCAACCAAGACCAAGAGTGCAGTGACATGGCAGAGAAGGGTTGAATGGTGGCTTAAGGCCAGTAGCATAAGCCCCGAGGACACTGGCCAAACTCAAATCTAAGCTTGGGAGACATCCTCTTTCAAAAATTGCATTGTAAATAGGTCATATGTTTTGCATGGAATCACATATTTGAAAGCAAGGGTAGGTCCTTTGTGAGGAGTATGAATAATGACTGGAAGCTGAGGCCAAAGTGAAGAAAGGGACAGACAGAGCTGGGTCACAACTCAGTATCTCCAGCCTATCAGAAAGACTTTAGCTCATAGCTGGCCAGGCAGAGTTACCACACGGTGGTAGTGTAGGTCAAGAAGCTTCAGCATGATGCATTTACACACACCTGGGGTTGTGAGCACTTGCTGAAACTCATTCATTGGATATGGCAGGCATGCACTACTTCCTGAACTCCACTTGGTAGGAAGAGAACTACTGATACATTTCCAGCTAGTTTCCAGAATAGTTGGGGTTTATCCTTCAGGTGTGCACAGATCATTCCTGAAATAAGGTTAAATAAGTCATAACTGACACTAAGAAGTATAAAGGACATGGTATGGGAGGTGGGAGGTGATGAAAACTGGTCTTTGCCTCCTAGGGTTTTCTACTGAAGAGACTGCTAGTCCTTCCTCAGTTTACAATTCTAGGTGTCAAGGGATCTGGTAAACAAAAGCAAATCTTCTTTATCATGGTTGTTACCTTGATAAACCAGAGTATGATCCAAGCATTCATTTGTGGTATGTCACTAAATTCCCCAACAACTCTCCAAACTAAGTATTATCATTTTTCATAAATGAAAATAATATTAAGGCTTAGAGAGGTAAATACCTTTCTTGTGTTCGACTCCAAACTCTGTGGTCTTTCTACATATCTCTTATAATAGGCAAAGCATCTGCATAAATTAACTTCAGAAATAACTTGGCAACCTAGAATAATCTAAGCTCAAGCCAGTGTCCTAAATTCTTACATATTGATATTCTGAGGAAAGATCATTTCTGAGACCACCTCAATAAACCTTGCCAAAAATAATAGATGTCACCACAGAACATGATGGCTTGATGTTGTGGTATGATTACAAATAGATCATAAATAAATGATATGAAGCAATTTGTATATTTATCAGTTATTTCCATCCCAGATGTAAGTGCAGCAGCCATCCTATTCTCTTTAATCATTATAGCTGCGCGCTCTGTCGTGTTTTTGATAACCCTGACTATAGGTCTTAATCTAGCACTAACACTTAGCAGACCATAGCAATATCTCTTCTGTACTCTGTTTAATGCCCAAACATTAAATTTTTATGAATGAGTGCAAACAGATAACAAGTGCTAAGGCGGGCCCTAGTTGCTATTGTTCAGCATGTTTGCTCTGCAGCATTTCCTGAGCTCTGCAAACACATCTTCCATCTGGCAGCTGGTATGTTTTCCATTTTTTTTCTCTGTATAAAGTCCTTAGGCATGCTATTTTTCATGCATTTTGCCATTCAGGCAAAGTGAATTGCCTACAAAAATCTCCCAAAGACGTCCTAGTGATCCATATTCATGATAAGCTGCAAAAAAATTATATGCGTATATGTTAACATTCCTCCCTCATTAACGGAATCTATCAAGAAATCCTTAAATGCAAAAATACAAGTTATTTCTTCTGCTCCTTTTTCTTCTTAATGGTACTGAGTCATCCTCTGCCTCTTCCAGTCTTACAGATTGTGCAACACTGGAGACTGTGTATCTTCAAACTCAACAATAACCTGAGATCAAATTGATCAAGGCAATGACCTTGAATTTATGTTACTTCTTGCAGACTCGGTATACTGTGTCCCATGGATGAAATTCCAGACCATGTGAACTGTTGGAGCTTTAAGAACTCCCATCTCTGGTTCCACATATACATTGATGAATTTCACAGATTCACTTTAACTTTATGTTTCTCATTTACATGTAAGTTAGTTTGGTTGTGATATTTACAACTGCCTATATTATTCCAGGAGCCCTGGTGGCACAATGGTCAAGAGCTCGATTGTTACCAAAAGGCCAGTAGTTGAAATCCCCAGTGGCTCCTTGTGATGGTTCTTCTGTCCTACCCGGTCACTGTGAGCCAGAATACAGTTGACAGTAACAAGTTTTGGTGTTTTGGAATCCCATTCCAGATCCCTTCCTCAGAAAAAACAAACAAACCCAAAACTCAGCATGCACATGTACTATAATTGATTAAAACATCTTTTTTGACAGTGGTTTAAAAAGAGTCAGTTTAGTTTATTAAGAACATAGGCTTGGATGTCAAACCTTGGTCCTTGATCTAATTTATCCTTAATTATTGATTTTGTGTTAAGGAACTACCTAGCTACCTGAAATCTCAGTGTCCACATCTGTAAAATGAACAAGGCTAATTTTAAGACCCTATTTGGATGAGAGAAGAAATTAAGCTACTCGATTACTCCTCATCACATAATGAAAGTGATTTTATTATACCTGAGAAGATTGTTCTCAACTTCTGCACCCACATCCCCAAAGAAATGAATGATACAGTGAGAAAAAAAGGAGATGCTGTCTAGCTAGATCGGCAGGACTTAACTGTAGGGTAGCCTGATTCCGCTCAATTCTGTATTAGTTAGAATAGGTGATTCCTAAGGCGTTCTTCAATTCCAAGTCAGTAATTTAACTATTTTTGTCAGTAGAACATAAAGTCAAATAATCAATTTAGTTTAGGATTATAGCCAACTGGTCCTCAGAACAAGCTACTTTTTACATAACAATGATTAATATGGAGTCTCAGGCTTTTAATCCAACTTTATCTTTGCAATTATGACAACGGTATCTACTACAGTATAAGTCCTTCTGGAAAGTAAAGAGAATCTTCAGCTGAACACCGCACCTTATGGAGTAAATGAAGACGGTCTGTGGAATTCAGAAAACGTTAATTCAGGTCTAATATGTTCAGTTGCTATGAGTTGGAATAGAGGTTTTTGGCGGGGGGTTAGTCTATCGGATCCGACTCGATGGCACTTGGCTGGCTTGGCTAGTCTATTGGAAGGAGCCCTGGTGGTGCAGTGGTTAAGCATTTTGCCTGAAAACTGAAAGGTCAGCAGTTCAAACCCAGGAGAATGATGTGGCAGGTGGCTTCCATGATGATTACAGTCTTGAAAATCCTCTGCAGCAGCTCTTCTCTGCGCTTCCTGCAAATTGGAATCAGCTGACAGCAATGGATTACTATGTTCGAAGCCTTTGAAGCAAAGGGGTATATAAAGCATTTGGGGAAGGAGCACGAGCAAAACTTCAGAAACTGTGAGCACCATAATTAGGTAATACGAATGTTTTTCACTTGTAAATTGAAGGAATAAGTAGAAAAGGCATTTTTACTGACGTTGAATCAAGCTGGATTATTCACGTTCACAAACAATTATGAATGTAAGAAAGAGAAAGTTACCCAAAGCTCACTGTATTCAACAATGCTGTTTTCTGGCTATTAAAATATTAGAGTTGACCATTTTATTAAAAGCAAATTCTTATTACAGAAAGTGTAAAAAAGGAAATGTAGACAACTTTTTTAATTTTAATTTTTATTATGATTGAATGAAAATGTACCTTCCCATATAAATTCACATGCTCACCTATATGCAGCTCCTGTAGCTCTCCCTGCCCAGCGACAGCACACCCCTCTTCTCTGCTCTGTATGTGTCCTATCCTCCCAGCAGTCTCCTATCCCCTCCTCTCCACTCATTCCTCTTCCTCCAGCAAGAGGTCAGCAGGATGACATCCTATAGATGCATAGAACCATAAAATTCTCACAAGATATGGTCACTCTGTGTTGTCAAGTCCAACCCATTGCTGTCTGAAAAGTTGACCTTCATTATGATTTATGGACAGGGGCAGCATCAGGGCCAGGGCCCATGATCCCAGGGAAACCCCAAAGCTCCCAGACCATCAACTATGGTCTTTTATTGGAGATTTGAGGTTGCACCCCTATTTATTCTTTTGTTGCCAGTGGGACTCAACTTTGTGAGCTCCACTGTGGCTATCACTGGTAGTGGCCGGGCACCATCTGGTTCTTCTCACGAGTCGATGTAGAGACCCATGTGGGTCTGTCTGTCTTCTGGGTTCTCTTTTCCCCATGTTGTTCTTGTCCTCAGTGATCATCCATTCCTGTTGAGTTGGGACCATTTGCTGTACCCTCAGATGGCAACTTGGCAGCTTTTAAGACCCCAGACGCCACTCACCAATGAGGGGTGCAGAATCTTCTTTAGCAAAATGCTAGCTGTGCCAGTTGGCCTCAATTTTCCTGGACAATGTGGTCCCCAGACCCCTGCCCCAGCTACTCTGAGGAGCACTCAAATTGTGTTGAAGTCCAGTTATTATTAATCTTCTTTCTAATGTGTGCTGTCACTGATTTCACCCAATCAAATTTCTATTAACTACCTAATGTAAATCTTCCCCCCCATCCTCCCTCCTTTCTTACCCTTGCAGCCTTCAAAGAGTCTTTTCTTCTATGCATGAGTCGGTTTTTAAGTTCTTATCATAGGGGTCTCATACAGTATTTGTCCTTTTGTCGCTGACTACTTTCACTCAGCATATTGTCCTCCAGTTGAAACCAGGTTAAGAGATGTTTCCTGCTATCATCGTTGTTCTTTATCAATGCATAGTTTTCCACTGAGTATATATACCATAGTTTACCTATCCATTCGTCTGTTGTTGGGCATCTGGGTTGATTCCATCTTTTTGCTATTGTGGACTGTGCTGTGATGAACATTTGTGTGCATGTATCAGTTGGTGTGAATGGCCTTGATTCTGTAGGACATATTCCAAGCAGTGGAATTACTGGGTCAAACGGTATGTCTATATTCATTTTTTTAAGGAAGCACCAGATTGCTTTCTAAAGAGGTTGCACCATTTTGCAATCCCACCAAAAGTGTAGGAGAGTTCCTATCTCCCCACAGCTTCTCCAGCATTTGTTGTTTTGTGTTTTTTGGATCCTGGCCAACCTTGTTGGGGTGAGATGGTATCTCACCGTTGTTTAGATTTGAATTTCTTTAATAGCTAATGGTCATGAGCATGTTCACATGTGTTTTTTGGCTACCTGAATCTCCCCTTTAGAGAAGTGTCTGTCCATCTCCTTTGCCCATTGCTTAACTGGATGATTTATCTTGTTCTTATTGATATTTTGTAGTACATTATAGATTATGGAGATCAGGCATCAGTCTGACATAGAGTTGCCAAATATTTTTTCCCATTCTGTAGGTGGCCTTTTAATTCTATTAATAAAGCCTTTGGATGAGCAACAGTGGTTGATTCTTAGTAGTTCCCATTTATCTATTTTCTCTTCTGATGATTGTGGTTTGTTTAACAGATTTTGAAGTCTGTCTACATTGTGTATTAAACCATCCATTGTTTGTACATTTTCACTCAGTCATAATAAAAAAAGAAGAAGAAAATAAAAAACCTTCCATTATTGTTCCTACTTTTTCGTGTATGAGCTTTATTGTTTTAGATTTGATATTTAGGTCTTTTATCCGGTTGGAGTTGGTTTTTGTATAAGGTGTAAGATATGGGTCTTGTTTTAATTTAGTGCAGGAGGCTATTCAATTTTACCAGCACCATTTTTTGAAGAGATTATTTTTACCCCAGTTTAAAGTCCTAGGGGCTTTGTCAAATATCAACTGTTCATAGGCAGACAGTGTCATCTCAGGGGGCTTGATTCTGTTCCACTGATCTATCTGTCTCTTTTTGTACCAGGACCAGGCTGTTTTGACTACTGTGGCAGTGCAATAGGTTCTAAGGTTCGGTAATGAGAGGCCTCCCAGTGTGTTTTTCTTCTTTAGCAATGCATTGCTTATCCAGGGCGTCTTTCCTTTCCAGACAAAGTTGGTAATTTGCTCCTCTATCTCATTAAAAAATGTCACTGGAACTTGTATTGGGATCGCATTATATAAGTAGATTGCTTTGGGTAAAACAGACATTTTCATAATGTTAAGTCTTCCTATCCATGAGCAAGGTAGGCTTCTCCATTTATGTAAGTTTCTCTTAGTTTCTTGTAATAAGGGTTTGTAGTTCTCTTTCTAAAGGTCTGTTATTTCTCTGGTTAAATTTATTCCTAGGTACTTTATCTTGTTAGGGGCTATAGTAAATGGTTTTGACTTGGTGTTTTCTTCCTTAATAATCTCGTTGTTGGTATAAAGGAATCCTACTGATTTACTTATGTTTATCTTGTATCCTGAGACTTTGCTGAACTTTTCTATCAGTTTGAGTAGTTTCCTTATGGATTCTGTGGGATTCTCTGAATATACAATCATATCATCTGCAAATAGGGAGATTTTTAGGTCTTCTTTGCCAATGCGGATGCTCTTTATTCCTTGGTCTTGTCTAACTGCTCTGGCCAGAAGTTCCGTACAATGTTGAATAAGAGAGGTGAGAGTGGGCATCCTTGTCTAGTTCCTGTTCTCAGGGGAAACTGTTTCAGTCTCTCTCTGTTCACGATGACGTAGGCAGTTGGCTTTGTATAAATGGCTCTTACTGATTGAGGAAACGGCCATCTATTCCTATGTTACTGAGAGTTTTTAGCATGAATGGGTGTTGGACTTTATCAAATACTTCTTCTGCATCAATAGGCAAGATCAGGTGATTCTTGTCTTTTGTGATATTTATGTGGTTTATCACATTAATTGTTTTTTCCGATGTTGAACCAGCCTTGTATCCCTGGTATGAATCCAACTTGGTTAGGATGGATTAAATTTTTAATATGTTGTTGTAGTCCAGTGACAAGAGTTTTGTTGAAGATTTTTGCATTTAGATTCATGAGTTTTACTGGTCTGTAGTTCTCCTTTTTGGTTGTGTCTTTCCCTGGCTTTGGTAACAGGGTTATGCTAGCTTCATAGAATGAGTTTGGGAGTACTCCCTCCCTTTCTGTACTGTGAAATAGTCTCAGTAGTATTGGAGATAACTCTTCTCTCAAAGCTTGGTAGAATTCTGCGTTGAAGCCATCTGGGCCGGGGCTTTTTTTTGGTTGGCAGTTTTTCGATGACTGTTTCAATTTCTTCCTTTGTGATGGGTTTATTAAGTTGTTCTGCTTCAAGTTGTGATAGTTTGGGTAGGTGATATGAATCAAGGAATTTGTCCATTTCCTCTAGGTTTTCAAGTTTGTTAGAATACAGTCGTTCACAGTATTCAACTATGATAATTTTTATTTCTGTTGGATCTGTGGTGACAACTCCCCTCTCATTTCTTATTTGGGTTATTTGTTTCCTTTCCTGTTTTTCTTTAGTAAGTTTAGCCAATGGTTTGTTGATTTTGTTGATCTTTTCAGAAAAACAGCTTTTGGTCTTTTGAGATGTTTCAATTGCTCTATTCTCCAATTCATTTAGTTCTGCTCTAATCTTTATGATCTGTTTTCTTCTGGTGTCTGAGGGGTTCCTCTGTTGTTCTCTCTCTACTTTTTCAAGCTGTAGGGTCAGTTCTTTGATTTGGTTTCTTTCTTCCTTCCAGATGTGTGCATTTATGGAGATAAACTGACCTCTGTGCACTGCTTTGACTGTATCCCACAGTTTCTGGTAGGACTGTATCCCACAGTTTCTGGTAGGAAATATTTTTGTTCTTGTTGGAATCCGTAAATTTCTTTATTTAATCCTTGATTTCTTCTATAACCCATCGTTTTTTGAGCAAGGTGTTGTTCAGTTTGTGTGAGTTCCACTTCCTATATATGTTTTTTCTGCTGTTGATTTTGACTTTTATGGCTTTATGATCTGAGAAGATGCTTTGCATTAATTCAGTGGTATGGATTTTGTTGAGAATTGCTTTAAGTCCTAACACATGGTCTATTCTGGAGAATGTTCCATGTGCACTGGAAAAGAAGATGTAATTGTCTGCTGATGGATAGAAAGTTCTGTATATGTTGATAAGGTCTAGTTCGTTAATTGTGGCAATAATATCTTCTGTGTCTTCATTGAGCTTTTTTCTAGATGATCTGTCTAGTATTTAGAGTGGAGTGTTGAAGTCTCCTACTATTATTGTACAGTAATCTATCTCCTTTTTGAGTGTAGTCAGTGTTTCTTTGATGTATTTGGGTGCTCTAATATTGCGAAGCCAAGTGCCATCGAGTCGGATCCAACTCATGGTGACCCTAGGTGCATAAATGTTTAACATTGTTAAGCCCTGCTTGTGTATTGAACCTTTCAGCAATAAATAGTGTCCATATACACCTGCTCTTTTTTGTGTATTATTAGCTTGATATATATTATTCCAACCTTTAATTCTCAACCTGTTCTTATCTTTAAGTCTAAGATGTGTTTCTTGTAAGCAACATATAGACGAGTCACGTCTTTTGATCCAGGATATTGCTCATTGTCTCTTCACTGGAGCATTCAGTCCATTTACATTCAATGTGAGTTTTGATAGATATATGTTTAGTGATGCCATTGTGATATGTTTATTTTCATGTTGATGCTTTCTCTGTTGTTCTTATTAATCTGTTCTGGGACATTCTTCTTTATGGATTGTATGAGTTTTGATTTTATATTTGTTGAGACTCCTGTATTGTGTTTTTAATTTCAAATGATATATTGTTAATCTGTTTTATGGCTGTATGTATTATCCCTTTTAACATACATTTATTTGCCATGAGTTGGATCCACTCGACGGCACTTGGCTTGTTGAAATCAATTTTAACATAACAAGCCAACATACAAAGAAGAGCAGGTGTGGCAATATTAATCTCAGATAAAATATATTTTAATGTAAAATACACTGTTGTGGACAAGGCTGGTCACTATTTATTGCTGAAAGGTTTAATACTCAAGCAATACTTAACAATATTAAATATTTATACACCCAGTACGAAAGCACTTTAATACATTGAACAAATACTGACAACATTGAAAAATGAGATTGATCATTCTACAGTAATAGTTGGGAACTTTAACACTTCCCTTTCAGTTAAGGATAGATCATCCAGAAAAAAGCTCAGTAAAGATACAGAAGATCTTATTGCAACAATCAACCAACTTGACCTTATCGACATATACAGATCTTTTCATCCATCAGCAGATTAATACACCTTCTTCTCCAAAGCACATGGAACTGTCTCCAGAATAGACCATATGTTAGGTCATAAAACAATTCTCCATAAAATCCAAACCATTGATTTTTTGCAAAGTATCTTCTCAGACCACAGAGCTATAAGAGTTGAAATCAATAACAGAAAATTCATAGGTAAAAATTCAAACTTGTGGAAACTGGACAACACTTTACTCATAAAGCCATGGGTTATAAAAGAAGTTAAAGACACATTAAAGAAATCTATGGTTTCAAATGAGAATGAAAACACATCCTACCAGAATTTATGGGATATAGCAAAAGCAGTGCTCGAAGGTCGGTTTATCTCTATAAATGAGCACTTCCAGAAAGAAGAAAGAGCACAAATTAAAGAACTAACCTCACAACTTGAACAAGTAGAAGAGAGCAACAAAGGAACCTCTCAGGCACCAGAAGAAAACAGATTATAAAGATTAGAGCAGAACTAAGTGAATTAGAGAAAAGAAAAACAATTGAAAAAAATTAACAAAACCAAAAGCTGGTTCTTCGAAAAGATCAACAAAATTGATAAACCACTGGAGAAACTTACAAAAGAAAAGCAACAGAAGATACAAATAACCCAATTAAGAAATGAGTTTGAAGATGTTACAACAGACCCAACAGAAATAAAATATATCATAACAGAATACTATGAAAAGCTATATTCTAAGAGGTTTGAAAACCTAGGGGAAATGGACAAATTTCTAGATTCATATGACTCACCAAGACTATCACAAGGAGAAATAGATCAACTTAAATCAATCTATCACAAAAGAAGAGATTGAAAAAGTCATCAAAAGTCTACCAACCAAAAAAAGTCCTGGCCCAGACGGCTTCTCTGGAGAATTCTACTAAACTTTTAGAGAAGAATTAACTCCAGTACTAATGAGGCTTTTTCACACCACAGAAAGAGATGAAATACTTCCAAATTCATTCTATGAAGCCAGCATAACCTTGATACCAAAACCATTTAAAGGTCGCACAAAAAAAGAAAATATACAGGTCAGTATCACTCATGAATCTAGATGCAAAAATCAACAAAAATCTAGCCAATAGAATTCAACAGCATATAAAAAAAATGATTCATCATCATCAAGTTGGTTTCATTCCAGAGATGCAAGAGTGGTTCAACATCAGAAAAACAATTAATGTGATCAACTACATTAACAACACAAAAGATAAAAATTACCTGAATTGGTCAATTGATGCATAAAAGGCATTTGACCAAGTTCAACATCCATTCATGCTTAAAACTCTCAGAAAAATAGAAATAAAGGGGAAATTGCTCAATATAATCAATAGCATCTATGCAAAGCCAACTGCTTTCATTATCCTGAATGGTGAAAGACTGGAAGAATTCAGCAAAGTATTGGGATACCAGATAAACATAACTAAATCAATAAGATTCCTTTATACTAACAGTGAAGTTATTAACGAAGAAATCACCAAATCAATTCCATTTACTACAGCCCCTAAGAAGATAAAATACTTAGGAATAAATCTAACCAGAGAAATAAGAGATCTTTACAGGAAAACTACAAGACTTTACTACAAGAAACTAGGAGAGACTCATATAAGTGGAGTGATCTGCCCTGCTCATGGATAGGAAGACTCAATATTGTGAAAATGTCTATTTTTCCCAAAGCAATCTACTCATATAATGCAATCCCAATACAAATTCTAGTGACATTTCTTAATGAGATGGAAAAACAAATTATCAGCTTTATTTGGAAAGGGAAGCCCCAGATGAGTAAAGCACTACTGAAAAAGAACATACTGGAAGGCCTCTCACTACCTGACATTGGAGATGTTTCTTTGGTTATATTTTATGTGTATATGTATGCATGTGTGTAGTTTGCAAAATTAGTATAACATGGGAATATGGTTTTGAGTGAACCTAGTTTTACTGTATATTATGAGCATTTTCCTATTGCATTATTTCTCAAAAGCAAAAAAAAAAAAAAAGGATTATATTGTACTTTGTGCCAGGTAACTGAGAGGGTTAATGTCTTCCCCTTTCTAAAGTGTAATCAATAGGTTCAACTGTTCCACCCTGTCTTCTTTCTATCCCAGCCAGGGTCTCTGAGCTGCTGATAGACATTTCTGCCATTGTCTGGGTAACAACATAAGGTCATCTAACTACTTTCTCTGCTCAGTGCCACTTCACTACTGGTCAACAGCTGTTTCCTGGCTCTTCATTCGAGCATGTGCAATAAGCCACAAAGCTACCTTGGAGAAATATTACCTGTCATACACTTTCAGCAGTCATAATTGCACTCTCGCTGTACTGCATGTGTGTTAACTAGCTCTTGATAGTGCCTGTGTATGCTTGGAAACCTCATAAATTGTGTGTAAGTTCCCTATCCCAAACTGTAACTTCCTTAAGATCCCCAGCTTTGGGAAGCTTGATTTGAAACTTAGTCTGGAGCTACTTGCTTGACGGGCTTGCAGTAAAATCCCTTTTTGCTTTCTCGAAGGCCTGGTGTCTCCCACTTGACTGGAGAGGTCACACCAGGTAGGACACATTCCCATTGGGTTACATTATTTCGCCATCGTAATGTTAACTGATACAGGTTCTTACTATTGGTTAGGCACTGTCAGAGTAGCAGTTAAGTGCTACCACTTCTAACTAAAAGGTTGGCAGTTCAAATCCACCAGTCGCTCCTTGGAGACTCTGTGGAGGTAGCTCTACTCTATCCTGTAGGTTCGTTATGAGCTGGAATCGACTCAACTGTTCTTTTGTTTTTTTATTTTTTATTTTTTAATCTTCTAACTGTTTGCCTTTCATTGACTCAATCCTCACAGTAGATACATGAGGTAGGTACTCTTATTTTTCTTATTTTATAGATGAGGGAACTGGGCTGCCAAGAAGTTAAATGAGTTGAGAATCATAAAACTTTTGACTTCGCCTGTCATCTTGTAAGTCTGCTGATTACAGACCTGACGGGAAAACCCCTTAATGGTGATTGCTCACAGAGAAATCTTTGTTATGAAATATTTTTAGCAGAATATACTCAGTGCATCTAGAATTGCTTACAGAAGACAAACCTGTATTTCCAAGGACTGGATCCCTGGAATACGTCCCATCTACTATCTAAATATCTAAGTATGAGAGTGAGATATATCATGACTGAAACAGCTCCCTTCTTTGTAAGTGATATGACTATGTACTATGTGACAATAAAGGACCCAGATAACTGTGTTGGTGGTCTCCAATCTCTCCCTTCTTTCCCTGTGCCTTGTAATTAGTTGTATACTTCAAACTTATCTCCATACCAGATTAGATCTTGTATTAATTTGAATCTAATTTGACAATCCCATACTTTGTGTGATATCAGACACTTCTAAGGCTTTTGGAAGTTAGGCTGTGTTGGAAATAATTCTTCATGAGTTGTTCATGTTTCTGTACGTCTTATACATGCAGGCACTGGTTTCCTTTCTTTATAGAAAGCAACCTTGGAAGGTAGAGTTAATCTCTTTCCCAAGAGCAGCAGACAGTCATGTTTACTGTCTGGTATAAAATAAACAGGTTCCTTAAGCTTAGAGTTCCTCTCTTACATTGCAACCTATCATATACACATGTGTCACTTGGCCTTCTTTGCTTCCCTCTGTGGAATCTGGGGCTTCAGAAAATGAAGCAACAGAATAATGATAGTCTGGCAACTCCTACTCCTTGGAGTAATAAAACTCTTTGTCTTTAACCCTGGAGTTTAGTATCTTCTGCCAGCCTCCATGAAACTATCGGGCTACATGTTTCAGCTTGCAGAGAAGATGATCTCAGACCCTGTACATTTGTTTGATGAGATCAAAATTCCCTTCAGAATGGTGGTATCAGTTTATGACGTAGCTTCCAGTGGATGACACAACAGACTCACTTTTGGGGAGGAGGCATGAAGAATTTTATTGTGTGAATATCCTATAATTTATTCACTTTCCTGTTGATGAATATTTGAGCATTTTTTTCTATTGCTAATATGCTTGCTATGAATATTCATGTACATATATCCTGGTGTACATATGCCTGAGATTTTCTAAGATTTCAGTCTAGGAATGGAATTTCTGAAACATTTAGTACATACTCTGTTATATTCATTGAGTATTTATTGTAAATTATTTGCCAAAGCAGTTATGCTATTTGATACTATTGTCAGAAGTATCAATGTTAGACGTTTTTAAAAATGGTATTTTATTATATTTTTGGTGGTGGTTCACTTAGCTGTTTAAGCTGCATTCAACAATTTTCTACACCAGTTATTCAGTGACATTAATCATGTTCTTCACAATGTGAGAACATTCTCATTATTTCCAGTCTATAGTTGTTCTGTTTCCATTAGTCTAGGAAAGTTGGAAAGTTCTATAAAGTTGCTATAAAGTTCCAGCTATTATGGCCCTGATCAGAACGGTGGGTAGAGGTAGCCAGGTGCAGTCTAGTACTTCTGATTTCAGGGTAGATGAGGTCATAGTTCATGTCCTGCAGACTAGTTTCTTCTTTGAGTCTTTAGTTTCTTTTTCTTTTTCTCTGGAGAGATAGAGATCAATAGTTGTATCTTAGATGGCTGCTAGTTGCTGAAATTCTACACAGTACATAACTTTATGACCTTATGTTAGCCAATTGACTGAGATGTTTCCTGAGACAATTGTCCTAATCCTTCGAACCCAAATAACCAATCCACAAGGTGTTTGGTTACAGCTAAGAAGTATCTATAATTGTGCCCTTTTGCATTCCCACCTATCTGCAGCTCCTTCTGCTCTCCTTCTGCCTGTTGACAGCACATTCCTCCTTATCATTCTATGCTTGTCATATCCTCTTAACAATCTCCTGTCCCCTCCTCTCCAGCCTCTTGTCTTCCATCCAGAAAGAGACCAATAAGACAGCAGTCTGTAAATGCATAGATCCTTAAACTGCACACAACATATGGTCACATTGTGTCCCAAGTCCAGTCTATTTTTGTCTGAAGAGTTGACCTTTGTAGTGTTTTCTGGATAGGGGCAGCAGCAGGTATAGGGGCTATGTTCCCAGGGGATCCTCCAAGGCATCAGATTATTGCGTTCTTTTAGTAAAGCTCTGCAGCTGCATCTCTCTTTTTCTGGTGTTGCCAAAGGGGAATCAACATTGTGTCCTCCCGTTTACACTGGGTCTTTCTTTCTCCTGGGCTCTTTTTCCCTTGTGTCTTTGTTGCTCTTGGTGATCATCTGTTCCAGATGAGTTGGGAAAATTTGGTGCATCTTACATGGCAGCTTGCTAACTTTTAAGAACCCAGATGCCACTCATCCATACGGTGTGCAGAAGACTGTCTTAGCAATAGGCTACTTAGGCCAATTGACCTAGATATGTCCCGAGAGCACTGTCTCCACACCCCTCCCCTTCTACTCTATCCTTGCAATATTGGATTGAGATTAGAAGAGTTTTAAGTTTATGGTGAAGTCCAGTTAGTTGATCTACTTTCTATTGTGTGCTATCACTGTTTTCACCTAACCAAATCTCTACCAACTATCTAATCTATAAGCAACCCTCTCACACCTTCCCATCCTTGTAGTGATCAAAGTGTGTTTTCTTCCATATGTAGCCAAGCCAAGCCAAGTGCTGTCGAGTCGGATCTATTTTTAAGTCCTTGTAGCAGGAATCTATACAATATTTGTCCTTTTCCCACTGACTGATTTCACTCAGCCTACTGTCTTACAGTTGAAACCAGGTTATGACATGTTT
Organism: Heterohyrax brucei; assembly: GCA_028571685.1. NCBI lineage: Eukaryota > Metazoa > Chordata > Mammalia > Hyracoidea > Procaviidae > Heterohyrax > Heterohyrax brucei. Next base: position 51,787,018 of record CM053150.1, on the reverse strand, counting down.
CCTAAAACCATCATTGTTTTTTATCATTGCATAATGTTCCATTGAATGTATGTACCCTAGTTTGTTTATCCATTTATTTGTTGATGGGCATCTAGGTTGGTTCCATCTTTTTGCTATTGTGGACTGTGTTACAATAAACATTTGTGTTCATGTATTTGTTCATATGACAGCCTTTGTTTCTGTAGGATATATTCTGAGCAGTGGGATTACTGGATCAAATGATATACCTATTTCCAGATTTTTAAGGAAGCACCCGATTGCTTTCCAAAGAGGTTGTACCATTTTGCAATCCCACCAGCAGTATAGGAGAGAGAATTCTGGTATCTTCACACTGTCTCTAGAATTTGTTGTTTTGTGTTTAGGATCATTGTAACTTTGTTGAGGTAAGATGATGTCTCACTGCAGTTTTGACCTGGATTTCTCTGATAGCTAATGATTGTGAGCATTTCTGCATGTGTCTTTTGGCTGCTTGAGTGTCATTTTTGGTGAAGTACCTGTCCATCTTCTTTGCCCATCACTTAATTGGGTTATTTGCCTTTTTCTTGCTGGTTTGTTGATATTTTGCAGTACCTTGTAGATTATAGAGATCAGACACCAATTTGGCATGTAGATGCCAAATATTTTTTCCCATTCTGTAGGTGATCTTTTCACTCTTTTGATAAAGTCTTTGGATGAGCAAAAGTGTTTAATTCTCAGTAGCTCCCATTTATCTATTTTCTCTTCTGTTGATCACACTTTGTCACATTTTGAAGTCTGTCTAAACTGTGTATTAGAATTTCCGTTGTTGACTAAATTTTTTCTTGTATGATCTTTATCGTTTTAGGTTTGATATTTAGGTCTTTGATCCATTTTGAGTTAGTTTTTCTGTAAAGTGTGAGATAAGGGTCTTATTTCAATTTTTTGCAGATGGATATCCAATTTTGCCAACACCATTTGTTAAAGAGACTATTATACTGCAGTTTACAATCTTAGGGCCTTTGTCAAATATCAACTGTTTATAAGAGGATAGTGACATCTTTAGGATCTCATCTTTGTTTCATGGGTCTGTTTGTCTCTTTTTGTACCAGTACCAGGCTGCCTTGACTACTATAGAAGTGTAATAGGTTCTAAAGTTGGGTAGTGTGAGACCTCCCACTGTGTTGCTCTTCTTCAGTAGTAGTTTGTGTAACTGGAGTTTCTTCCCTTTCCAAACAAAGTTGGTGATTTGTTTCTCCACCTCATTAAAAAAATGTCACTGGAATTTGTATTGGGATTTCATTGTCTATGTAGATCACTTTGGGTAAAATAGACATTTTCATAATGTTAAGTCTTCCTATCCATGAGCAGAGTAGGTGTCTCCATTTATGTAAGTCTCTTTTGATTTCTTGTAATAAGATCTTGTAGTTCACTCTGTATAGGTCTCTTATTTCTCTAGTTAGATTTATTCCTAGGTATCTGATCTTCTTGGAGGCTACAGTAAATGGCATTGGTGTGGCAATTTCTTCTTTGATGATCTCTTTGTTGGTATAAAGGAATCCCACAGATTTACTTATGTTGATACATTGCTGAACTCTTCTATTAGTTCCAATGGTTTACTTATAGATTCTTTAGGAATCTCTGCATGTACAATCATATTGTCTGCAAGTAGGGAGATTTTTACGTCTTCTTTGTCAATGCAGATGCCCTTTATTTTTTGTCTTGTTTTATTGCTCTGGCCAGAATTCTAGTATAGTGTTGATAAAAGTGGTGAGAGTGGGCATCTCTGTTTAGTTCCTGTTCTTAAGGGGAATTCTTTCAGTCTGTCTCCATTCAGGATTATGCAGGCAGTTTGTTTTCTGTATATGCCCCTTGCGTTGAGGAATTTCCCCTCTATTCCTACTTTGAAAGTTTTTAGCATGAATGGGTGTTGAACTTTGTCAAATGCCTTTCCTCCATCAACTGACAAAATCAGATGATTCATATCCTTTGTGCTGTTTATGTGGTTGATCACACTAAGGGTTTTTCTGATGTTGAACCAGCCTTGCATTCCTGGCATGAATCCAACTTAGTCATGATGAATTATTTTTTTGACGTGTTGTTGAATTCTTTTGGCAAGAGTTTTGTTGAAGATTTTTGCATCTAATTTCATGAGTGATATGGGTCTGTAGTTCTCCTTTTTAGCTGGGTCTTTCTCTGGCTTTGGTATACGGGTTACACTGGCTCTATGGAATGAATTTGAAAGTATGACATCTCTTTCTGTGCTGTGAAGTAGCCTCAGTAGCAATGGATTCATCTTCTCACCAAAAGTTTGATAGAATTAGCTTCACCAGAGAATTCTACCAAACTTTTATTGAGGAGATAAACCATTGGCTAAACTTACAATCTCTTTCTTTGTGATGGGTTTATTAAGTTCTTCTACTTCTTGTCATGATTTTGGTAGGTGACATGAATCTATAAACTTTTCCAATTTCTCAAGGTTTTCAAATCTGTTAGAGTGCAGTTTTTCATAGTATTCTGTTATGATACTTTTGATATCAGTTGGGTCTCTTGTGATAGCTCTTATCTCATTTCTTACTCAGGTTATTTCCACTCTTGCTTTTGTTTTGTAAGTTTAGCCAATGGTTTATCAATTTTGTTGATCTTTTCAAAGAACCAGCTTTTGGTTTTGTGAATTTTTCCAGCTGTTCTTCTATTCTCTAATTCATTTAGTTCTGCTCTAATCTTTATTATCGGCTTCCTTCTGATGCCTGATAGGTTCCTCTATTGCTCTCTTTCTACTTGTTCAAGGGGTAGGGTTAATTTTTTGGTTTGAGTCCTTTTTTACTCCTGGATTTATGCATTTATAGAGACAAACTGGCCTCTGAGCACTGCTTTGGCTGTATCCTATAGGTTCTGGTAGGATGTATTTTCATTCTGATTTAATTCCATAAATTACTTCATCCTTGATTTCTTCCATAACTCATGTACTTTTGAGCAAGGTGTTGCTCAGTTTCCATGAGTTCAAATTTCCATCTGTATTTTTTCTGCTATTAACTTAGACTTTTGTGGCTTTCCAGTCTGAGAAGATACTTTGCAATAATTCAGTGGTTTGCATTTTGTTGAGACTTGATTTATACCCTAACACATGCTCCATCCTGGAAAATGTTTCGTGTGCATTTGTTGTGTTAGGACTGTCAGAAGCTATTTGGTTTTTCTGGTGTTTCCTCCACAGGAGCTGAGTCATGGTTCTATGAGAGGATTGGTCACCAGCTGCCTCTGTGTACTGTAGTGACTGGCTGAAGGTGAACTCTCTGGGGTGGTAGACTCTGCCTCCTGGCTGACAAAGATGGCTCCTTACTTATGGAGTCACATGGGGGCCATCAGCTGACACTGTGGTGAAGGTAGAGCAGATGCTGCCTAGCTGCTCAGCCCTCTGTTCTCTAGGTGATCTTATTTTAAAAAGACACCTCACTGCTGTGCAAGAACCTGTCCAAGAGCTGCCAAAATAAGTCAGGCCTTCAGGTGTGGCAGGCTCCATGTTATGGCTGGCAACAAAAGCACCTCATAGGCTGTCCCCAGATGCTATGATACGGTTCAGTGTAGGGAGAAGTTACGGGCCTTGTTGCCATCCTCTGCCAGGCCCCACCAACTCTAGTGTCCTCCTTCCTGAACACAACTTTTCTGCTGGAGAAACACTTTCCGGACAGGTACAGCTTATCAGGTTAAGAATTAGCCCATACTGAGACCACTGGTTGGGTAACTCCGCCTCTGAGCTGACCAAGATGGTATCCTTCCCAAGCTGCCCTTCTTTCCATGAATCAGCAGAATCTATAGCACAGCTCAGAAATGAGAGGGTGGGGGCAGCGGTGTCCTCAGTCAGTAGCTGGGTTTTCAAAATGCAGCTATCCCAAGCACAGTCTCTCTGCTGTACTATACGCTATTTACTCAAGCACTGTAGTTCAGCATGTTAACCTACTCATGCCCAGCCCCACCTCCTGGATAACAAAGAAGGCGTCAGTACCTGTAGTTCTCCGAAATTCAGCAGAAGCAGGACCCGGCACTGCTGCCTCATCTCTGAGGGAGGTAGTTACCTTGTTTCTGGTACGTAGTCCAATTTGACAACCCTATGGCAGATCCTAGGGCTCTCTGGATGTCCATGCTGCTCTATTCAGTTATTGTTCCAGGCCTTAGTTCTCATACGGAATTGAGAAGACATGTATCTAGTCTGCTATCTTTGCCTTGCATCCCTTGCAATTTCCAGTTTAAAGAAGGGTATTTCCTTATTTGGATATGTAGATTATTATTATTGTTAAGAAGGTATCACATAATGTTTTAATTGCCTTTGTTTCCTTCCAAAATAGACTTCCAATTTCCTTAGCACAGTGACACTAATTTATTCTTTGTTTCTCCCTGCATAACTCAGTGCTCACAATCTAGTAGGCAATCAGAATACATTCGGTGAATTCAATAAAGTATGTGTTGCTTTACTCTTACTCTTCATTCTGTAGTTCAGTATTCTTTATTTTCTTGAAGTCTTCACATTTTTCTTAGACATTTGCTATATTTTTGTTAGTTAGTTACCATTAGCAATTTGCTCTCCTTTACAAATAATCTCTCTTTTCTCTGGTTGTCAGCTAAAGTAATCTTTTGTTTCTAGCTTTTATAACTTTGCAAAAGATATGATTGATCATTTATAAACCATTTCACCCTGACAGCCCCCCAAAAGAAACCTTATAGTTTTTAGTTATCTGTTTCTTAAAACCTAACAATCGCTAGTATTCAGCATACTCATCTTCCTATCTAGTGTCTCTGTCTTCCATGAACTCTGATGTTTTTTTAAAAATTTTGGGGGCCAATTTAATTCTCTAATGTGTGCATGGGGAAATGGTATTTTCTTCAGTGATTTTTATCCTAGCAGAGAGTTGAAAACTTGTTTCTTGTAAGGTGATTTTGGCAGTGATTTCTGAAATCGCATTCATGTGAACCAAATAACCCTTGTCTTCTAATCTTATTTCAAAAAATAAATATTACTAGCTATTGAAATATTAAATGAGAAATATGTATCTGTACCAAAATATGCATGTAGATGTCTTATAATAACATATTGATGCAGACTTTATGGACAACAAATTGCTCATCTAAGTCAGGGGTCTTAAATAATGAAAATATATACTTTAATCTAGTAATTTGTCTTCTCATAAACAACATAAAGTATCCTATGGTATCATCCAAAAATGAATATAAATTTTTTTTTCTCAAAGATAGCCATTTCAACATATCTTCTAGTGACTGTACTTTCAGAAATCTTGAATATCCAACATTAACTAAATAATTTAAAATAATGTTAAGAGTAATACTAATTAGCATTAAAATGATTTTGTGATAATATGGAGTGAAAAAGCAGTTTTGAAGAAACAGCTTTAAAATTCTATCAGTGGTTATATCGGGTAGCTAAATTACTTTTATTTAACAATGTAGTTTTTAAGACTTAGTTTGTTTCTTTGAATGATGCAAATAATAGATGTTTTCAAGATTCCATGAAATAATAGATGCAAATTTCTTTTGAAAGCATCATGCATAGTAACTGTGCCATTAGAAAGAGCCATTATTATTACATAGATCAATCATTCTTTTTGCTGTGATTTAAACACCTTCCATTGACTTGAAATAAAAAAATATACTGGATATTATGTTAAATTTCCTCCTTCCTGAGTTTATTTTTTTCTTTCTCAAATTCAGAAACCAAAGCTCAGGTAAGTTAACTAGTCCAAAATTTTCTATTAATATGGACAGTCAAGATTTAAATTCAAGTGTCCCTAACTGTGAAGTCCATACTCTCACTTAACTCTTTAATACTATCTCCTTAATCATTATTTAAAATGAATGAATGGATGAATGAATGAATTAAATATTCTCATTTCTCTGAGTACTACTATTTGCCACTTTTATGGTACTGACTGGTTAAGCACCTAGTTTTCCCCCTATATAAAATTTCTTGAAATTATTCCAGTGTATACACACTTTCCATGAGTAATTCATTGTAGAAAGATGAATATCTACTCCTTCTCACTAAATCTTTGGTTTGTTAAAGAGGTTTCTCTAAATATCCAATCAAAATCTTATGTCTTATGATCATGCTCTTGTATTTAGTTTTTTTACGATTTTAGCATAGAATATACTAACCAAATATATAGCATGTTTTCAGATTTAATGAGTAATTAAATTTTACTAACAGCAGATCTGTGTGGATAAGTAAAACATTTAGTAGTTGTTATATTTTCCAAAGGAAACAGTTTCATTTCTTTCAAGTACACTGACTTCTTTGACAAGTAAAAGTAGTTACAGCATTGCACTAATTTGAGAATAAGTAGTTTTTAGAATTAGCACATCAGTTGTGCACATGAAGATTTATTTCTGAAGTCATTCAAAAATTGTATTTATTCAAAGCAATTTATTAGTTTAAAGAGTCCACGTAATATTTTTATTTCATACTTCAGAATATGAAGTTAAAAACAAAGCTTTTAAAATATATATTATACCCTCAAAATATTCTCTCATTTAGTGTTCACAGCAACTGTATTTGATAACTTTTATTATGTCTATTTTCAGTTATGGAAATTGGCAGTCAAAAAAGATCAGTACATTCTTCAATGACTTTTGCTTTCCCCCTCAACATTATATTTGAGAATTCACCATGTTGAGGTATAGTTGAGTTATATCAGTTTAAAATGTTTTATCCTATTTCCAGCCAACGAGTATGCCACAGTTTATTTTCTCCTGCCGGTAAACTTGTGTCCAGGGTTTCATTATAACAAACTACGCTTTCATGGACATTCTTATATATGTCTTTTCTGAAATTGGGGAGGCACTTCTTGGGGAAATGGCTAGGGTGAAAATTACATTGAATATGCATGAGGCTTGTTTTGTGTCCTAAACATAATCATTTTTTAAATGTTTAACACGTAATTAAAAAAAATGGCATGAGAATTAATTCCTAACTATGCTGCTTGGATAACAGCACCAGGTAAGGAGGGTAAAGGCATCAAGTAGGGGGAATAACAGCATCAGGTGAGAGGGTGATAGCATCAGGTGGAGATGGTAAAGACAGAGTAAACAGCCCTGACTTGTCTGTCAGTGGAGGCTTCTTGTAGCTGTGATGCTGGAAGCTATGCCACTGATATTTTGGTATCAGCAGGTTCACCCACGGTAGAGAAGTTTCAGCTGAGCTTCTAGACTGAGACACACTAGGAAGAAGTACTCGGCAGTCCACTTCTGAAAATAATTAGCCAGCAAAAACCTTATGAATAGCAGCCGAACATTGTCAGCTATGGTGCTGGAAAGTGAGCCTCCCTGATTTGGACGGCACTTGGAAGATGACTAGGGAAGAGCTGCCTCCTCAAAGTAGAGTTGACCTTAATGTCATGGATGGAATAAGACCTTTGTAATCTTCATTTGCTGATGTGGCAGGACTTAAAATGAAAAGAAACAGCTGCAAACATCCTTTAGTAAATCAGGACATGGAATGTATGAAGCGTGAATCTAGAAAAATTGGGAATCATCAAAAATGAAATGGGATTTATAAAAATTGATATCCTAGGCATTAGTGAGCTGAAATGGACCAGTTTTGGGCATTTTGAATCCATCACATGGAGTACTATGCTGGGAACAAAAACTTGAAGAGGAAACATTCATCATGAAAAAGAACATTTCAAGTTCTGTCCTGAAGTAGAATGTCAGTGACAGGATAATGTCCATAATTCTACAAGGAAGGCCACACAACAGGACTATTATTGAAATTTATACACCAACCACTACAGCCAAAGATGAAGAGACTGAAGATTTTTACCAGAGTCCACAGTCTGAAACTAATCAAACACGCAGTCAGGATGTATTGATAATTACTGGTGACTGGAATGCAAAAGTTGGAAACAAAGAAGAAGGACTGGCAGTTGGAAAATACAGCTTTGGTGATAGAAATAATGCTGGAGATCACACAATAGAATTTTGCAAGACTAACAATTTCTTCGTTGCAAATACCTTTTTTAACAAATGGTAATTGTACACATGGACCACACCAGATGGAATACACAGGAACCAAATTGACTACACTCGTGGAAAAAGATGATGGAAGACCTCCATATCACCAGTCAGAACAAGACCAGATGCTGGCTGCAGCACAGATCATCAACTTCTCATATGCAAATTCAAACTTAAACTGAAGAAAGTTAAAACAAGTCCATGAGAGCCAAAGTATGGCCTTGAGTATATCCCACCTGAGTCTAAAGACCATCTCAAGAACAGATTTGACGTGTTGACCACCAATGACCAAAGACTTGATGAACTGTGAAATGACGTCAAAGACATGATCTGTGAAGAGAGCAAGAGGCTATTAAAAAGACATGAAAAAAAAATACCAAATTGGATGTCAGAAGAGGCTGAAACTTGCTCTAGAATGTCCAGTAGCTGAAGAAAAAGGAAAGAATGGTGGAATAAAAGACATAAACAGAAGATTTCAAAGAGCAGCTTGAGAAGACAAAATAAAGTATTATAATGATATGTGCAAAGAGCTGGAAACGGAAAACCAAAAGGGAAGAACATGTTCTGCATTTCTCAAGTTGAAATAACTGAAGGAGAAATTGAAGCCTTGAGTTGCACTAGTGAAGGATTCTATAGGGAACCCATTAAACATCTCAGGAAGCATTAAGAGAAGGTGGAAGGAATACAGGGAGTTATTATACCAGAAAGAACTGGTCGATGTTCAGCCATTTGAAGAAGTAGCACACAATCAGGAACTGATGGTACTGAAGGAAGAAGTAGGTCAAGCTTCATTGGAAGCATTGGCAGAAAAATAGGGCTCCAGGAGTTGATGGAATGTCAATTGAGATATCTCAATGAACATGCGGCACTGAAAGTGCTCACTCTTCTATGTTAAGAAATTTGGAGGACAGCTACGTGGCCAACTGACTGGAAGAGATCCATATTAATGCCTATTCCAAAGAAAGGTGATCCAACTGAGTGTGGAAATTACTGAACAATATCACATGCAAATAAAATTTTGCTCAAGATCATTCAAAAGTGACTGCACCAAAGTATTGACAGGAAACTGCCAGAAATTCAAGCTGGCTTCAGAAGAGGATGTGGATTCAGGAATCTCATTGCTGATGTCAAATAGAATTTGACTGAAAGCAGAGAATGACAGCAAGATGTTTACTTGTGTTTCATTGACTATGCAAAGGCATTCAATTGTGTAGATCATAATAAATTGTGGCTAACATTGTGCTCTTAAGAAATCAGTGTATGGATCAAGAGGAAGTTGTGCAAACAGAACAAGGGAACACTGCATGGTTTTAAAGTCAGGAAAGGTGTACATCACGGTTGTATCCTTTCACCATACCTTTTTAATCTGTATGCTGAACAAGTAATCTGAGAATCTGAGAAGATTCTACAAAGAAGAACGAGACATCAGGATTGGAGGACGATTCATTAACAGCCTGCGTTATGCAAATGACACCCCACCTTACTTGCTGAAAGTGAAGATTTGAAACACTTACTGATGAAGATCAAGGACCACACCTTCTGTATGGATTCCACCTCGATATCAAGAAAGCAAAAGTCCTCACAACAGAACCAGTAAGCAGCATTGTCATAAATGGAGAAAGGATTGAGATTGCCTAGGACTTCTTGTTACTTGAGTCCACAATCAACACCCATGGAAGCAGTAGCCAAGAAATCAAAAGATACATTGCGCTGGGAAAATCAGCTGCAAAGGACTGCTTTCAAGTTTTGAAAAGTGAAGATGCCATCTTGAAGATTAAGTTGCACCTGACCCAAGCCATGGTATGTTCAATCGCATCATCTGCGTGCAAAAGCTGGACGGTGAACAAAGAAGACATAAGAAGAGTTGATGCCTTTGAATTGTGGTGTTGGAGAAGAATGCTGAATGTACCATGAACCATGAAAAGAACAAACAGATTTGTTCTGGTAGAAGTACAACCAGAGTGCTCTTTGGAAGCAAAGATGGCAAGACTGTGTCTTACATACTTTGGATACATTGTCAGGAAGGATCAGTACCTGGAGAAGGACATCAAGCTTGGTAGAGTGGAGGGGGAGTGAAAAAGAGGAAGACCCTCAATGCAGTGGATTGACACAGTGGCTGCAACAATGGGCTTAAGCATAAAAACAGTTGTGGACATGGCACAAGACCGGATAGTGTCACATTCTGTTGTTCGTAGGGTCGCTAGAACTTGGAACTGACTTGATGGCACCTAACAACAATGTGTAATTGGAGTTCTGCTGGCTCAGTGGCTAAGGAGTTCAGCTTTTAACCAGAAAGTTGATAATTAGAATCCACCAGGCTGTCCTTGGAAACGTTATGAGGCAGTTCTATTCTATCTTATAGGGTCACTATGAGTCGGAATCTACTCAACAGTGCACAAGTGACCCTTTTTATAGTGTCTTATAGCTTAAAGTATATTTTGATAGCAATTAGTGTGCCTTACAGCTACATCTTTTTTCTTTCAGATATTTTGATGCTCTATTTTTCCCAACCCTTTACTTTCAAGCTTTCTGTATCTTTGTGTTATAAATGTGCCCTGTAAATGCTCATACAGTTGATCTTTCTTCCATTTACTATAATAAACTATTTTTTAAATGAATCATTTACTCCGTTTAGCAGCCATAGCACTTAACACTGCCACCAGCATGTCCAGTTTTAACTTATTCACATATTTGATTGGAAATATACTGTCTAATGCTGTTTTCTGGTTCTCCTGTCTATTCCTGTTTGTGTCCTTTCTTGCCTTCTTTGATGTTAATTACCTATTATCATTTGATTTTTTTTTTTTTACCATTTTAGGAAAGTAACCAACTTTCTATTCTTTTAGGGATTGCATACTAATACAAAGCTCTGATTTATCACAGCTTAATATTATTTAGTACTTTTATTATCTGCTTACCGGATACAAGGAACTTAGAACAGTTTAACACTACAGATTTTTTTCTCCTCTTTCGCATTCTAATGTTATGTTTTATATTTTAGATATATCTCTGTATTTTAAACATAAAGTTATCATTATTGTTTTATACAATCAATGCTTATTTAAGTTTGCTGACATATTTCCATTTTCATGGTTCATTTCTTCCTACATCTTAATTTTTCCCCATAGAATAAGTTTCCTTCTTTTTTAAGATTATACTTTAGTAAGTTCAGAATTTTATTTGGTAGGCTCAGCATGAGGTAAATTATCATGACTTTGAAATCCTGAAACTATTTTAATCTTCCTTCTTGAATAATATTTTAATTTGTTATGAAGTTACACATAGGAAGATTTTTGTTTTAGTTTTTTATTTTATTTTGTCTGTTAGAGGCAGATTTCCAGTATTTTATTCTCACACATAGTGTTTGAAACATTTTTTAAAAACATTTTTATGTGGTAGTTAACACAGTGAATGCAGTATGGTTAACACCATACTATCTGTAATATTTAACACAGCGATTGAAACAGTGAACAAGTCTCAGAAAATCTTTTAAAGGAATGAACTGTAAGTTTTTGATTAAGTATTAATGTTAATCCACTGCTTTGAGTTAATTCCAGCTCATAGTGGCCCTATAGGATAGAATACAACTGCCTCATATAGTTTCCAAGGAGCATCTGGTGGATTCTAACCGATGACTTTTTAGTTAGCAGTTGTAGTGCTTAACTACTATGATAGCAGAGTTTCCAATATTAGTGTTAAAAGGCGGTTAAAAAAATTCTGAGGGACTTATTTTTTTAAAAAAATATATGATGGTGCTTTAAATGGAAGTTTACAATCTAAGTCAATTTGTCATATGAAAACTTACACACGTATTAGTTGCTATGTAACTTTAGTTACTCTCCCTGCACTATGACAGCGCACTCCTTTCATCTTGTATTTCCTGTGTCCATTCAACCAGCTCCTTCCGCCTCTGCCCTCTCTTCTCTGCTCTGGACAAGAGCTCAAAAACTCTTTGAGTTTCCTTGTTGACAGCTTTCCTCCTTACACAGTTTCCAGCTTTCTCAGGTGTTAAGATAGCTGTTTACAAGAGTTTAGAGGAGTTGTTCACAGAGTTTTATGACTAGAGTTTCCATGTAGGGTTTGCAAGATCTGTCTGACCTTCATCCTAGATAAACTTCTCATTCTGTGTGTGTCTTATAGTGCAGTCCAATCTTTGTCTGAAGAGTTGGATTTGGAAATGGTGTCTGTTCTGGGCTAACAGAAAGTTTGAGGGCCATGCCTTCCGGGTACCCTTCAGTCTGTCACGCCATCAAATCTAGTCTTTTTAATAGAGTTCAATTTCTGTACCCCATTTTTCTCCCCGTTCTTCAGGGACTCTTTTTCATGTTCCCCGTCAGGGCAGTCACTGCTGGTGGCTGGGTCCCATGTAGTTTTTCTGATCTCATGCTGATGTAGTCTCTGGATTATATGTCCCTGTGTCGCTTAGGCTCATGTTTTCCTTATGTTTTTGGTATCAGGAAGTACTGCTTTTTTATCCAAACTTCTTGTTTTGCCAATAATAAAAGTTAGATAGGTGATATGTTAACTCACGTCCAGCTTGTCATTGTCAACCCCTCTTAGGCTCTGTGAAATCTGAGCTAAGTGATTTACTTGCCCTCACACTGGGCCCCTTTATGTGGTCTCAAAACAACTGTGTACCTGCGATGATTAGGCATTGTTATGTAGGTTGTGGACAGTGTAGCAATATGGTGTTAGCTGCTTCTTAAAAAAGCCGTATTTGGAAGTTTGGTAGTAGAAACCTGATGTCAAATACTCAAGAGTCTTTTTATCAACTGTTGTGAAACTGGTGAGAGCAGGAACTGGTGACACTGCTTGGACTTGCAAGTTTTCCAGGTGTCACTTTGACAGGATGCCCTCCTACCGCTTTTCTATTGCTCCCCTTAGTAAAAAACTATTGAGGTTTTCTTGTTCTGACAGCTTTCCTCTTTATACAGTTTTCAGCTTTCTCAGGTTTTAAGATAGTTGTTTAGAGGAGTTTAGAGGGGTTGTTTACAGAGGTTTACAACTAGGGTATAAAACTCTTTTAAGTCTCCATGCAGGGCTTGACAGATCTGTCTGAACTTCCTCCTAGACTGGCATGACCATTGCCAACATTTCAGTGTGTCGTGGGGCAAAACTGAGGTAGAACTGGGCAACGTGCTCACGTGTTGCTTCCTGTCAGTTAAATCTCATAAGATTTTTTTTTAGTAGACTATAATTTGTATGAGACTTACATGTTAGAGTGCTCATTATCACCATATCTTGAACATTTTCTGCATGGGATCAATTCAGATGCAATGAGATTTATGAAAATCCATAAACTAAGTTAGATTGGAGTTAGTGACACAACCCAAGTCTTCTAACTGCCTCCTTTCTACATGTCTTGCCAGATGCATATAATGAATATATATTTTTTGAGACTAATCTACAGACTGTGACCTCAGCAGGTGTACACACATGGCTTAAAATCTCGAAACTTCTTTTGGGTTTTCTAACTATAGTGTGATTTTTCACCTTAGATATATTTGTTGTAATTTTATTTTTATTGCTGTTTTTACATGTAAACAAATGAAAAGCAATTATCCATGATGCCGTGTCTCCTAATGTACAGATATTTTTCATTTTTCCTCATTACTTTCCCATTGTTGTACACAAGTAAACTTATTTTACACAACTGATGTCATAAATTACAGTCTTGGCTTCTTTCTTTTTCTTTCCCTTGGAATTGCACCACAAATAGTTGTCTCCCCTTAGTTTTCATAATGATCATTTTTCATAGCTGTGTAATGTCCCATTATGTTAATGTACCATAATTTAGTAAGCATTTCTCTATTGCAGAACACCTTCTCTATTACAGATAATACTGTATAGAATCTTTCTTGTGCACTACATTTCTTCTGTTGAATTATTCCTTTAGGAGAAATTTCCAGAATTGGAATTACCGTATCAAAAGGTATGAAAATCTTTGTTTTTGCTGCATATTGCTGTATTTCTGTCAGAAGTATTGTATTAATCTATGTTGACATGAGACTATGAATACATCTATTTAAGTACAGTATATTTTGGCATTGTATATTATCACCTTTGATGATAATTCATTAGGCATCGTGGAAATGTTTATACTGTACCATTTAATTAGAACTTAGGAGTTAATAATGTTTGTACATGCATGTCAGTATTGCCATATATAGTGATGATAATTCTGTTCTTTATGTGAACATTAGTCTGCCTTTCACAGGGGAAGAAATAAGCATTTGAGCCAAGTTGATTACTGAGCAGCAATTAGCACTTCACTTGCAAAAGCATATGGTTTGAAAGTTGTAAGAAATTAGTCTTATTTCTGAAGTAATTTAAACCTTACCTTGAAAACTGTTAAAATAATTGACCTGCCCAACACATTTTTTCATAAATATTACAGTCTCTGTTGAATAAGGCAGTTACAAGTTCAGAAGTCTGAAGTTAACACTACTAAGTGTGACGGGCGAGGGCAGTAGTAGACCTGCAAATGATCTTAATAGCAAGTTTTAATTTTTCGCATTTCCAACATAGACATGGCTTCGAGAATACAGATTGAACAGACTGGCTCAGCTATGCTGGGGTAGATTTAGTATTTAAAGTTCAGTGAAATACCAAAAGGCCCAGAGGTTTTCTTCTGCACTAAAATAGAAAATCCTATTAGAGAACCAGAAGAGAATGGAGTACCTCAGCATCTTACTCAAATAAGTCCTTGATGTTTCATAGATGGCATTGCCTTTCCTGGTAATTTTGTACCTTAGATGAGTCTACAGGTAACTCTATGCTTGATAACGAATTGATAAACTCTAGATTTTCACAGAATATTTTTACCCATTTGGGCAATTTCTAAATGCAGTCTTTAAATAAAAACTCATAAAATTTTTCTCGGAAACATACGGCTTTTAGAAGAAATTAAATCAGAATTTCTTTTCACTCTCCAAGATTAAGTTGTTTGCTGTATTAAGCCCAAACCAAATCCACTGCCACGGAGTCAATTTTGATTCATAGTGATCCCACAGTACTGTGTAAAATTGGCCCAGCCTTTGAGGCTGTAAGTCTTTACTGAAACAGATGCCATGCCTTCTCAAAGAGCAGGTGGTGAGTTCAAACCCCTGACCCAACCAAGCACTTAGGGACTATGTCACACGGACTCTCCTGGTTGCCTTAAAAGAATAGCAATTTATAAGCTGTTTCAGATGCTTTTATTTGAACTGAGTGGTGTTGCTGTGAGTCAGAAATGGACTCAATGGCAGTGGGTTTCATGTTTTTTTTTTAAGCTGTATTAAATCTTTGTTTAAATGTTGCCCTGAGACTAGTGCGTAAAACAGCATTCTTGTGGGAACTATAAATGGGAAAATTCAATTATTTTATTTTTGTTAGTTTACCAATATGGGTTGCCATGAGTCGGATCTGACACGACGGCACTTGGCTTGGCTTAAGGAAGAATTTATGTAAAGAAGAATAACTATTGGAAATTGAAATGTATTTTCTTACAAAATCACTCCTTTCATTGGTAATTAATAGTGCTTTGAGAACAAATGTATTTGTTCAGTTGTGTTCCTTTGTACCGAAAATGAATGTTATCATTTTGTAGAAGAAACTTCCTTTAGTCTTTGATTATGCAGCCAAACAATAACAGGTTAACTTGATCATAACACTAGAAAAAAGCTGTTTCAGATTGCATTAAGTATCTCAACTTACAGATTAAAAAAAAAAAAAAAGCCTTATTTTGATATTTTTCCTTCCCAAATGACTTAGGACCACCATAGTGTTTTCTCATGGAAGCACTGAATAGAATGTTTCAGTGAAACATACTCACACACATGTGTGTGCACACATATGCACACAATTCTTAAATATTTAAGCAAGAATAGCAATTATTTTCATGATAAAAAATTGAGTAAGAAGGCTATGTTTTCATAGTTTTCCTGATATTGCTCTGTAGAGGAAACAAATGAAAACCAGAAATGTTCTTGTTAAGTTAGTATTCATATAAAGTAGAATGCATTATTGATTTGAAAGTTTTAAATGCATTCATCTCTAGTATATGGATTTATCAGCCATGTGAAACACAGATGCTTGTTCGTGGTCTGGATGATCCTTTGGTCCTTAGCCAAAGCCAAGTGCCGTCGAGTCGGAGCCAACTCATGGCGACCCTAGGGGCCAGGGTAGAACTGACCCCCATAGTATTCAAGGAGCGCCTGGTGGATTTGAACTGCCGACCCTATAGTCTGGCCTGTGGATGTTTTTAGTGCTTGGGGAAGCCCTTGGGCACAATAAAATGCATTGTGTAAGGAACAGTGTTCAGTTTCTGTCTCTACTTTTGATAATTTCTCTTTATCCTCTCCCACTCTATTTCTTCTTCAACAAACTAAACTGGCATAAATGGCTTAGAAGACTTTACCTGAAGTTTTAATTCTGAGAAATTTAGAATAGCTTTTTCTAACATTGTGTTGAGGAAGATTCTGAAAGTTGTGTTCAGATTCAGTAGGAGAATGGGCCATATTTAATTAATAATCTCTGCCTGAAATTATCCAATCTGGGGAGGAAAAAAAAAAAACAAAACTGTCAAAGACCCCAAAGACTCTGGTTTCTGGTCCAGCATTTAAAGATCGTGAATGTCATTACTGCCATCCCCACAAGACAAAAGGAGATGCATATGCGTGTGAAAATTTAAAGATACAGTCAGGCTACATACAAAAAGACACAAAGATTAGTGAAGTAGATGCTACTGAGCCCTTGTTCGTAACAAAACACACAGTCCCCAAACGTATTATTTCTCAATACTTTCAGCAACCTTGAACAGGATAAGGTCATATTTATTAACTTGTTATGCTTCTACTTTCTTAATAAAATGATTAAAACAAAAAAACCAAACCCACTGCAATGGAGTCAGGTCTGACCCATAGAGACCCTGTAGTTCAGAGTAAAACTGTCCCATTGAGTTTCCAAGGAGCACCTGGAAGATTTGAACTGCTCACCTCTTGGTTAGCAAAGGTAGCACTTAACCCACTATGCCACCAGGGTTTTCATTTAAGCATGGCTGACTCAAGCAAGTAATGTAAGATAAAATTATTTAAGCAACTGATGGGATTGAAGGTTTGGGAAAAAAAATAGATTTGAAAATGGAGATGCTACTCAGATCCATAAATGTTGTTAGTAGGTGTTGTTGAGTGGATTCCAACTCATAGAAACCCTACATACAATAGAATGAAACATTGCTTGGTTCCGTGACATCCCCACAATCATTCTTATGCTCAAGCCCACAGTTGTAGCTACTGTGTCACTCCATCTTTTTCAGGATCTCCCTTTTTGTCATTTCCCATCTACTTGACCAAACATAATATGCTTTTCCAGGACTAGTGCCTTCTAATAACCTGTCCCAAGTATGTGAAACTGTCTCACCATCCTTGCTTCTAATGAACATTCAGGGTGTCCTTCTTCCAAAACAGATTTGTTCCTTCTTCTGGCAGTCCATAGTATATTCAATTTTCTTAGCCAACACCATAGTTCAAAAGCACTGATTCTTCTTCAGTCTTCCTATTCGTTGTTCAGCTTTCACATGCATACGAGGTGATTAAGGCTTGGCTCAAGCATGTAGGATAAATTCAGACTCATGTGCTAAAAATGAATCTTAATTCAGCTCTACGACAATACAAAGAGTGAACCAATATTAATATTGTAAGTCATGATATTCTTAAGATAAATGTAGTGCTTGGGTAGTGTAAACAGTTAACACACTTGACTGTTAAGTGAAAGGTTGGAGGTTCAAGTCTATTTAGAAGAACCTCAGAGGAAAGGCCTGGCAATATGCTTCTGAAATAATCAACCACTGAAAACTCTGCAGAGCACAGTTCTACTTTTACAAACACGAAGCTGCCATGTGCAGGAGTCTACTTGATGGCGATTGGTTTATAAAATAAAAATGCAATCAGAGGTCTCTTTCTGGGAGAGAAACCAGAGCTTAGTTTCTCTTATGGGTCCTCATAAAAGAGTTACTGGGTAACCTCATAAAAAGTGTTCTTAATAAAAACTATTCAGCTGTGTTATAATAGATGTAACAGACTTTTTACAAATTTTTTTCAGATTAACTGATGTCACAAATAAAGAATAATTTTAGAAGGGACAGGAAGGAGATATTTGTCTGTATTTGGAAGAGATAGAAATGAAAGAAACAGTATGGTCTTACAAAAAAAGAAGGAATGGAGCTGAGACTAATAATAAATATAGTTAATTGCTATATTCCTCAATTTCTTCATTTTAATACACATTCTTAGTTGGGAAAAATTGTATTATACAAGTAGGTATTACATCATTTGATCACAGTCATATGTCTAATTGATGAGAGATTCAAGGTTTAGAGAGGGGTCTAGAAAGTACAGGAAAGTGCTATGTCTGCTAACCAAAAGGTCGGCAGTTCAAATCTGCCAGTCACTCCTTGGAAACTCTACGGAACAGTTCTACTGTCTCCTATAGGGTCGCTGTAAGTTGGAACTGACTCAATGGCAACAGATTCAGGTTTTTTTTATTAGGAAGCATAAGTCCTTTCAATTATACCTTGTCTATTAGGTAGACAAGGAGGCAGATACAAGCAACTAAACGTACATTTTTGCAACTGTTTTTATTACTTTAAAATAACTATGATTTGAAATCCTAAGGATGAGTAGTTAATTCATCAGGAACTGTTTCACCATACAATACTCTCAATTATAAAGTATTTCAAATAACTCCAAAATTATTTATTTTTATCTTTAGCAGTAATATCTAGACAGTTTATATCCCCATAAATTGTATGTTCCTATAAATCTTACATTCAGTGATCACTTCGAGTCAGGAGGATGACACTGCACCAAAGATAATTGTTATTTTCCTTACAGAAATTAATAGCATTGCAGACAAATGATATTTCAGATGAGGAGTTTTGAGATCTTATAGCCCTAGGGATCTCAGTATCATTGATGATATACGATACACCAATCTTATTAATACTTTTTATTTAATTTGGGGCTAAAAACATTACCCAAGCAAAAGCCCTGGCATTTGAAAGAAAGGAGGTTCTTATCCATTATTAATTGATGTAAGAAAAACAGCTATGATGGCAAAGGCTAGATACTTACACAGAGGCTATAAATATGGATGAATAATTCATTTTTCTATTAATTTTGAATTTATGGCCTAACTGGTTGAACTGTATTTTTTTTTCCTTAGAAGGGCATGAGTCAGGCAAAATACTGTCCTGTCAACAGCCAAGACATAAACTCCTGCAGTAAGCAAAGTGAGATTTACTGTACCTATATTTGTCTTATTTCAATGATGCCTATTTATAGACGCTACCTTAATGGTATACTAGAGGATTCTGGAAAATCATAAGTTTTCTAGAGATCACCTTAAGTATAAAGAGATACTTGACTCTGCGATTTTGGGGCTTTCAAAGGCCTTTGTGCCCCCAATTTTCCCTCCTTAGCATGTTGCAAATCTAAAACCAAACTCGCTGCTGTTGAGTAAAATCTGATTCATAGAGCCCCTATAGCACATTGTTGAGTCCTGGCTTCAGGGCACTGTCTTCTGAAATTCTCTATTATAATCCAAATATGTTCCCCCCCACCTCTCAACTTTTCAGTGTAAGTCTGACAAAAAATTGGTGATCAAAACTTAGAATTTATTTACTATACTAGGAGTTCTTTGTCTCTTCTGAGATTATCTACTGTTGAGACTCTGGGAGAGGATTGTTCCAATCAAAAGGTTATTCGTGTAACAAACACATACTGAGTAGTTGCTGTAATTCACAATGAAAGGGCAGTCAGTTTGGTGCTATTCCCATTACCCACTGCGTGCATGCTTGTGCTGAATATAATCATTTTGCCTGAGGCAAACCACATATCACCTAGGAAGAATTGCCTAACACTAAGAAAAGTTTTCCTGCTAGCTAAATAGATGAACAGAGGTCTAGACTGCATTCATCAGGGAATTGGTGCAGCCCCAAATTGGAATATTGAAATCACTGGACCCTTAATATTTGCTTAACATATATTCTGACCGCTAGTAACAGTTATACTTGGTCAGCCACTCAGAGTTTAAACATTGCAAGAATTGTTCCTCTTACTATTGGAATAACCAGACTTCTTCTGATCAGACAACAGGATGCTTTTCATATTAAGGTAACAAAATGCTAGGCCTTTCAGCATTAGATTTGAGGGTTATTCTACATCCATTATTAATAGAAAGTTCAAGTTCGCTTGCCTAATGTGAACAAACTCTTAATAGAACATCTTCTACAGAAGTCCACTTGTATTTTTCCAGCAATATGGAAGATGGGAGTGCCATGCATTTCCACACCTTTTTTTTTTTACCTTCTACTCTCATTCTGGAAACCCCAGTGGCATAGCAGATAAGAGCTGTGGCTGTTAACTTACAGGTCAGCAGTTCGAACCCACCAGGTACTCCATGAAAACACTGTGGGGCAATTCTAGTCTGTCCTATAGGGTTGCTATGGCATTTTTTTATTTTTGTGTTTTTTTTTTTTAAACTTTGATTCTCTTGACTTTTTTGGAAAGGTTAGACACCAGTCTGTGTCAATGGATGGCTACTGATTGGCATATTCATTGCCTTTACTCTCTTCCATGTGATGTTGTATTCTGTCTTGAACACTGTGCTGGCCATCTTCAGCCTAGTTAGGAAGCAAATGAATATTCTGGTGCAGTGGTTAAGTGTTATGTCTGCTAACCAAAAGGTCAGCAGTTTGAATCCGCTAGTTGTTCCTTGGAAACTTAATAGAGCAGTTCTTCTCTGTCACATAGGGTTACTATGAGTTGAAACCAACTCAACGACAGTGAGTTTTGCTTTGTTTTTGTTTTTCTTTTTGGCCATAGCAGTATGGAAGCAGAAGAGTGTGCTAGTAACTGATACTTGATGCCACCGGGGAAGATGAAGCCTCTCACCTTGTCGAAGAACTTTGGAAACATCGGATTGCACTAATGAAGATACAGGAGAATTGGCCACTTTCTTAGAGGATTGTCAGGCTTTCGGAATCTCTTTGGGGTGTCTCTCACATATTTATACTCCTTTTATGACTGAGTCACGATTCTGGGTGCAGCAAGGGGAAATCTGGGAGCTACTGTAGCATCTCCTGAGACTGCCAGGTCTCTTGGCACCACCTAGTATCGGCTGATGAAACAGAATGTCAACTGACTTGAGGCAATTAAGTCTAACAAGCATCTCATCTTTCTGATACAACTAGGCCCTCTGATACTAGAGGACATTTAGGAGTAAAGCTGTGGTCTAGTGGAATTTTACTCTTTGACTGCAGCTTGAAATGTAAGCTATGTTAAGCTTCATATGATTCTTATGCCCAGCAATGGCAGAGATATCCATTGATTATTATGCCTTGGAACAATGAATGACTTTTCCAAGGACTGAGCAATGTACCACCTCTTCTCCCTGTATTTGCTGTGGACAACTGACTTTTCCCCATCTGCTTCATGGCCTTCACCTTGTGAGTGTGGCATAGATTGAACTGTGCTTCCTCAAAACATGTGTCAACTTGGCCAGGCCATGATGCCCAGTGTTATGTAGTTTCCATCTGTAATATTATATAACTATCCTCCATTTTAAGTGTTATAAATCCTGAAACCTGTATGAAGTGGGATTAGGGTGAATTGTACTATACCCTTGCTGAAATTGCACCCTTACTCAAGTCACACCATTTCTCGAGTCACACCTTTTGTTTTAGATAAAAGGAAGGAGAAGAGAGAAGAGAGAAAGAGGGACTTCACTACCACCAAGACAGACAAGAGCCAAGAATGGAGTGCATCGTTTGGATCTGGAGTCCTTGTGGTAAGAACCTATTAGAACTGGGTGAAGACTGATGCCAAAACACATAGAGATCTCTGAGGAATGCCTTTCCCACAGATGTTGAAAGGATACAAGGACCTTCTCCCATAGACAACACAGAGAGAAAGAATTTCCTTATAGCTGGAGCTCTGAATTTAGACTTGTAGCCTACTAAACTGTAAGATAACAAACTTCTGTTTGCTAAAGCTATCCACTTGTGGGATTTCTGTTTTAGTAGCACTAGATAACTAAGATGGAACATTGACCTGGCATTTGAGGGTTTTAGGAGACTTTCTTCCAGGCTCCAAAAAATGCACTCTGGCATGGGTACAACTGGACCAGTAAACAACATTGTCATAAATGGAGAAAAGATTGAGGTTGTCAAGGATTTCATTATACTTGGGCCCACAGTCCACACCCATGGATGTAGCAGTCAAGAAATTGACAGATGCACTGCATTGAGAAAATCTGATGTAAAGAACCTCTTTAAAGTATTCAAAAGTAAAAATGTCACCTTGAAGACAAAAATGTGCCTGACCCAAGCCACGTCATTTTCAGTCACATCATCAGCATGCAAAAGTTGGACAACAAACAAAGAAGACATAAGAAGCATTGATACTTTTGAGTTGTGGTGTTGGAGAAGAACCTTGCATGTACCATGGACCACCAAAAAGTAAACATATCTGTTCTTGAAGAAGTACTACTGGAGTGCTCCTTTGAAGCCAAGATGGCAAGATTGCATCTTATGCAGTTTGGACATATTGTCAGGAAGGATCAGTCCCTGGAGAAGGACATCATGCTTGGTAGAGTGGAGGGTTGGAGAAAAAGAGGAAGACCGTCAACAAGATGGTTTGACAAAGTGGCCACAACAATTGGCTTAAGCACAAAAACGGTTGTAGATGTGGTGCAAGATGAGGCAGTGTTTTGTTCTGTTGTTCATAGGGTCGCTATGAGTCAGAAATGACTCAAAGTCACCCAAAAATAACATGGGTACAAGGAGTAAACTTTCAGAGTTGAGAGGGAATCATAATAGTAGAAACAACACTCTACAACTCTGTAATCTTGCTTACACTTGAGGTAGATAGGCAGTGATAATTAAACTGATAACAAAGATACAGACTATATAAATTGTATCAAGCTAAATAAGGAGTAAAATTTCCCAGAATAAAGAGCTTCAGATAACTAGCCCAGGTTCACATTGGCCAGATTAGTTTTAGACTATAGATTGATTCATAACTCTATTGGCCAACCAAGAAGCCACTGATGACTTGGCTGCTTGATATGGCTCCATACCAGGTAGAACAGTCAATCTGTCACATAAGTGGAGCCAGCAGATGGTATCTAGTTCATCAGTTGGCACTCTGAAATGATGATATGTGTATGTACACACACACGTAAGTATATATATACATGTGTATGTGTGTGTGTATATGTATATTAAAATACAATATATAGTAAAGTGGAATCTTGTCATACACCTAAGTTAAAATTGGCTAAACCATTAAAACACAAAACGGCTGTGCTTAAGCCAAATAAGATGGTAAGAAAATGCAAAGTCATGATGAAGAAGCGAAAGTGAGAGAAACAACTGCCAGATGAACATGGCTGCAGATGGTCAGAGAGACGATAAAGTCAGTAATCAATTGGAAAGAAGTCAACAATTTGAGGTACCAGAAGATAAAACTTACGGACTAGATGATAGCAACAAGAGCCAAGTGAACAACTCATATAAAAACCCAGCCAATTCTTAAATTCCTGAGAGTGAAACCAGCTTTTAGGGAAGTGAATGTGTTGACACACTATGACCTGACCCGGTGGGACTCTATGCCAGTCTTAGCTGGCACCAATGCAAGTTCCTAACCAATGTAAATGTAGATAGCCAGCCAAACCAAGTGCTCTGTGTTCTGGTGTTTCTGGCTCCCCTGCTTAAATGTGAGTGTGTGGTTTGTTTAAATAAAGCTTATTATTGTCCCCAAGCCTTGTTAGTTACTTATTTTCCTCTTGCAACCCCCAACGGTTTCTGGGTGCTCATAACACACCCTGGCACTTGTTCTTTGGAGTGGGTCGTGGTTCTCTCAGCCTGATTTAAGTGAAGTCTTCCAACATATTTCATGGACTGTTTTAACTGTTCTCCAGTATCTCTACATAATGCTAGCAGGTAGCTTTAGGGCCTTTATGATTTAAAATTGCATGGGCTGTTTACAAGGGTTGAATAAAGCAATGAGAACGTCTTTTAGAATGTAGGTGAACTGAGAAGTGAGGATCCACTTCCCAGAATTAACTCTGCAAACTTGCTGCCTACAAAGGGTGTCAGCCTCCTGAAAAGCAGGATCATCTGGGGATTGCAGCCGAAAGACCTAAGGTTTTTTCCTACAGGTTTATGTTCAAATCAATTGTTTCGATAGAGTACTGTAGTGACAGAACAAAGACAGAGGCTGATAAGCTTTAACAAATCTTCAGTTGAAAACAAAACTCTAGGATCCTCGGCCCTGATCAAGCAGGAGAGAGACCAGTGCTTTCCCAGCCAAAAAGCATAGCTCATAAACCCACCAGCCCCAGCGGCAAGTATTTGATCAGATAGTTAGTTATACCTCATAGATCTTTGTCCCCTGTTCCCCAGGGTGAAACGGACTATTTTGAAAACAAATACTCCTTACAACTGTCAGTTTACAACTTCCTACAACTTAAATTATTGGTGCCCCCCACAGCAACAAAAGCAAAAAAAAAAACAAAAAAAAGAAAACAAAATACTTGTTAGGTAGTTACTTTTAGAAGCTACGACTCCAGTTATGGAAGACTAGATCGTTATTTATCAGGAGCTAATAATGATTTACTAATGGAAATCAAGACCGTTTTGAAAGTGCGATGAACATTATTTAAGAATTGAAGCCTAATTGATTAATTTAACACGGCTTCTAAACAAAGACCTATGTCTTTATGACTTTCCAGAACCTTTATTCTTACCTGCAGAAATTATGAATAACCCCTAAGAAGAATGCTAGTGAAGAAGCTGAGGTATAATAAACAAATAGTAGTTTATTTTTTAGGTTGAAATACGTTTATGTTTGATTTATCGAAAAGGTAAATAAGGTCCTTTTAGAAACATTTTTAGTTGAGATATTAATTTAGTATGCCTTTTCTTTCCCTTACTACCTGTGACTCTGTAGAAAAATAAAAAAACTACTAATAAAAGGAAGATACATACTTCACGAAGGGGAAAAATCCATCCCCGTTAAGGTGGGTGTCATTTGATCCGGACAGAGAAAAGCAAATATTTCTCCAGAAGATGCAGAGATTCCAAGTCAAAAGGGCATCAGTCTGTCAACCCTGAGGCTATTTTTCCAACTTTGCTCAAAGTTACACAAACATTGATGAAACACAACAGAGTTGATATTTATATTCATTTTAGAAGTGTTTTTAAATCAGTTAAAAAAAAAAACCTGAAAATTTAATGGAAAAATAGACAAATATGAACTAGCAATTCAACCAAGAACAAAACAGAAATAGGCAAAAATAAAATAAATTAGGAAATGTACATCATCAGACATACACAAGGGGATACACAAAAGAATGAAGTATAAGACTTGTATCACACTGGTAAATTGGCAAAAAAAATACAGATTGTGAAAGAAGAAAACAGGCAAGCGCACTATACTTCTCTGTGAATTATAGAACTTTTCTTTTGAAGGCCAGTTTGATATGTATTAAGAATCTTAAAAATTTGACTAAGTAATTTCACTACTATAAATTTATGTCAAGGAAATTTTCAGAAATCTGGTCACATAGTCAATCAAAAGAAAATTCATGTCATACAATAGTGTGATTACGTACTGGAAAACATAAGCAATGGTTAAAATAGAGGAATAGTTAAGTAAATGTCAGTACTGTAATTAATACTTCTTTTAATATTGTGGCTTTCAAACAATTTTAATGGTTTAAGAAAATATTTATATAACATTAAATGAGAAATAGACCCACTACTGTTGACTCAATTCCAACTCTTGGCAATGCTGCGGGACAGAGGAGAACTATCCCACAGGTTTTCCAAGGCTGTAATCTTTATGGCTACAGACTGCCTCATCTTGCTACCAAGGAGCGGCTGGTGGGTTCGAACCTCTGATTTTCTGGTTAGCAGCCAAGCCCTTAAATGATTGCAACCATCAGAGTTTCTCTGAACACAAAACACAGTATGCAAACTTGTTTATAAAACATTATCCAAATCTTGATGAAAAGAGACAAGAAGGAGAATTTAAAAAGTGCATAGTGGTTCAGTTTAAGCACTGAGATTGTAATTCTGGTTTCCAACATTCTCTCAATTTATAGTAAGCATATAATAGCTTCATAATAAGATAAAAACCAGAGAAAAAATGAATGAAAATAGACACTTACTATTAGTTAAAGTTATTGTCAGACATAATAACTTCTTGTAGGTCTTGCTGTGGGAGGTTTCAAACAGAGGAGAAGAGAGCTTTCATGAAGGAAAAGGCCTAGAAACCTACAGAAAGCAAGAAATGGAAGTTTC
This sequence comes from Heterohyrax brucei, assembly GCA_028571685.1. Classification (NCBI taxonomy): domain Eukaryota; kingdom Metazoa; phylum Chordata; class Mammalia; order Hyracoidea; family Procaviidae; genus Heterohyrax; species Heterohyrax brucei. Next base: position 51,760,698 of record CM053150.1, on the reverse strand, counting down.
TGCTACTGGCTTAGAAGCAAAGAATGACTAAATTAACACTGGGTTTTCGATTATATCTACTAAAGGACTTTAGTTATTCAGATTAGGAAAAAAGTACAAAAACTGTATAGAATTTCTTGAACAAGTTCCTTACATGTGCCATTTTTAGCTTCCTTTTATTGTCGATGGTTTTCCTCTTTAAAGTGAGCAAGGTGCATGCCTTTCCTGCTGCTGTTTTAGGAGACAATGTTAAGAGGACACAAAGCTGAGCTTCGGAGGTGACATTGAGCAAATACCTCCAGAGCTTTACTTTCTGCTCTCATTTAAGGCTCCAAATAGCTTTGTGAATCACAGAATAACTGTGTACATAGCCATCCCTGCATAGCAATCTTGGGACTATTTCAGGCATTTTTCCTAAACCTATGACATTTGCTTATTGTTTAGTGTCTGAGGTCAGGAACATGAATCTTTCAAGGGAGAGCAGGGCAAACAATCAAAGGGTCCTGTACTAACAACTGTTTGTGTATTTCTTGCAGAACTAACTAATAAGCCTAATTTTCTCTTTCTTTGATGATAGCTGCTTTAGGCTTCTCTTGTGTTTTATGCTATGTTTTCCTTTACATTTTAACTTAGTCAAACTTGGGGTTCATTACTTACAATCAATGATGACTTCTGATCATTTTAACATCGTGTGTGAAAGCCTTCATTTGATTCTTTCCTTAAGATCAAGAAAGCACTGCTATTGAAGTATTTTAGATTCAAAAAGATATAGATAAGTTTACTATTCTTTAGTCCAAATACAAAACCAGAGTAACAAGTCAGGTTTGAATATTTATTTTCCACTTGATATAGTATAAGCATTTGGGAATAGGATTCCCAAAGGATGAGACATAGTTGGTGACAACTATTTTAAAGAGCAAAATAAGGTAGGGACCTGTATAGATTTGGAAAAGAGACTGGAGTTTGACAAACAGGAGGCAGTTCTGGTCCCTAAACATCCCTTTTGACAAATGGAAGTTTTGTGGGCCCTGAAACATAAAATTTGGGATATCTAAGTAAAATAGTGTAGGTAAAATAATTTTAAAAAATTAAGTGAAATAAAAATATGAAAATAATTGTGTGTATGAATTATATAGTTACAGATTATACAAGAACCTTGATATTTATTTTGAATGAGAAAAGAGATCACACTAACAATTTTCAAAAACTGGTAATAAGATCATGACAAAAGAAAAACTAAATTCAATTTAAAAAACTTAACTGTTAACTGCCTCTACACCTCTATAGAAGCCGTGGCAGTGCAGAGATTAAGGTTGGCTGCTAACCAAAAATTAGCAGCTCAAATCCACCAGCCATTCCTTGGAAACTCTGTGGAGCAGTTCTACTCTGTCCTATAAGGTCACTGTGAATTGGAAGTGAGTTAATGGCAATACATTTCTTTTGTTTTTTGACACATCTCTAATGTCTTTTCCTTTATATTTCATGTTTGCATTCTCTTTGATCTCCTCAGATGATTTTATAATATTATTTTATAGGAAGAGAAGACAGGTAACACATTTTTCATCTAGTATGATTATTTAAAAATTTCTGTATTATTGATTGTTTAGAGAAACTTCAGGTTCACACTCATCATTAAGATGGTTGTTGAATTTTGGAAAATCTCTGGTGAGTCTTTTTTCATACTTGAGTTGTTATAATTAGTGGTTCTAGTATCACTACAGATTTGTTCCCTATAGACATAGAAAATCTAGTGAAATGTATTTTCCATTATTCCCATCAACAAAGAAGAAAAAAGTAAGCTGTGTATATAACTGTATAAGCTGAATTACCAAATTTGCTCATGATTAAGAGAGAACTTTCATTTGACTAGGCTGTGATGAGAATCTAATACATTGTTTAAAATTTTACACAAATAGCAATTGGAAGAGTTTTCCCCAGAAATATTTCTGGCTGAAATACATGAAACCTTTTTTCCCTCCTCATATCTATATACTTCTGCTACTGCATATAATAGCTAACACTTTAATTGCCGTAGGATTCTGGCCCCAAATCTTCAGGACACCACCTGGACAGGTTGTCACAGCGTGTAGTAGGAATATTCCTGGAATCCATTTATACACAAGACAATTAGTTATACCTTAGCCACAGATGGGAGTGACTATGAACGGTGTAAACCTATCCCACTAAATTCAAACTAAACATATCATTGATGGAACTTTTTTTTTTTTAGTTAGACTCCAACAATGTCTTGGTTATCTAGAAGGGAGATTGGACTGAAATTCTTCGTTATGGTTAAAATGTCTTACTTTTGAAAACTTTACAAAATTTTGTGATCAGGTGAATCCAATGTTAAGATGCCTCTCAGGGTCTTGGAAGGGACCCCTTCAAGTGAGAGTTCCTGAGTCTTAAGATTTTGGCTTTATGCTAAAAGAGCAGCAGTCCAAATTCACCAGATACTCTTTAGAAACTTCTACTGGGCAGTTTTACTCTGTCCTACAGGATTGCTACGAGTCAGAATTGACTCAGTGGCAGTGTGGCCAAATAGTCCTCTCTGGCTTACAATTATCTTTCAGTAGGAGAGTTAAGAAAGCTTTATGCTGTATCCCTTGGACAGACAGTAATAGCAAGGACAAAGGTATAACTGCTCTCTTCAAATAAGAATCCCAAATTACTATGAGGGGTGTCATATACTAAAAAGCCAATTGGTATTACGGCAGTGATAATGAAAATTCTTAATGAAATACGCCAAATGGAATGCTACTTGCCTTTTCTCAAAAAATATAGGCACAGTAGAAATCATTAAGTATTTCTTAAATCAATTTAGTTCATTTAAGGCTTAATTCATTTTCAGTTGAGTCTCTTTTCAAAAGCATAAAAAGTCTTTCAAGGAGTGATTTACGCTACTATTAAATAATATAAGTATCATCTTAAGCTTTATGTGACCATCCTTTCAGACACTTTTTATAAGGCAGTTTATGCTTCTTAATCTCTCAGGAGAAAGTAACTTTTAAAACTATTTCAGTTAATTGTTTTAATAAGATATTTAAAATGCTTCTCAAGGATACTGCCTTTTCCGTAGTTCTGCTGTATCCTTGTATTACTCATTATAGAAAATGTACTTAGTCCAAAGTTAATGTATGTTTTGGGGGTCAAATTTGTGTCTAGAAGGACTGGTGAATGAAGAATCAGTGAATTAAGAGTGTAGGAAGGGACTTGTAAATTTTGCTTGTGATGCTATTCTGCCTTTAGTCATACAACATATGATCTGCAATAGAATCCATATTAAATTTAAGCACCTGCAAAGAAGACTTATTTCATAACTTTTTGTTTTATTTTTTATATTGTTTTTTATTCAATGCCTACTATGTGCCAGTTGGAAACTCTGCTGGTGCAGTGGTGCTACATCTGCTAAATTAAAGGTCTGCACTTTGCATCTGCCAGGTGCACTTTGGAAATTCTATGGAGCAGTTCTACTCTGTCCTATTTGGATCACTGTGAGTTGGAACCAACTTGCTAGCAGTGGGTTTTTTTTTTTTTTTCTGTTTATGTGGCAGTTACTGTGCTTCTCCCAAAATAAACAGGACCCATTAAGCTACCCAGCCCTTGTGAGCAGGACCACATTGCAGTCCTCACGATAGTCCTGGAGGCCTGCGCAGAATTGAATAACCAGAAGTTTTTGTCACATATGTTGTTGGATGGAAGAAAGTTAACTCAAAACTGGTACCAGAATTCCCCTTGGGAGAGAAACTTCCTTTAGTAAAATGTCTTGATGGATAATTGTGACTGAGAGTTGGTAGTTCTCAGGATATGACCAAGAGGTTGTCAAAGATATAGCTCTGTATAAGAAACAAGGAACCATTTTCTAGGCAGAGCGTACTTAAAGCTAGGGAAGAAACAGTATGAAACCAAGGAGGACAGGGGACCCAAAAACAAGGCAGGAAGTTGGACCTAACTAGAAAAGATGATCTGTGAAACTTTCGTGGAGGTGGTGGGAATGGCCCAGAAGCTCTGAAGAATTAGTTATGCAAAATATTCATGTTTTAATATACTACCTATAGTAATATCCTATTCCTCAATTCTTTAGTTAAGTCAACCACTGAAATAGTGTATTTTGGGGAGTGAAGACTTAAGGGCCTTGCCTATTAGAGCATAGTATTGCAAATGGGCACCAGGCATGGGAGATAAAAGGCAGAAATGAGATTGGGGAATTCAGTGCAGACAGAAAATCATTACAGGAGGTACTAAGAAGACATATAAGAGCCTATTCAGCCCCCCAAATTCTTGGTAGGAGATGCTGACTTTTTGTTTTCATGTAGGATGGCATTCGAACCAATTTTTCTTAAAGTAACAAAGGACAAGTTGATTCCAACAAACTACGGGATTTGGTGATATCTCACATGTTGAAGTAAATAAGTATTACTTATGTTTGAAATTAATTGATCTAGTCCTGTTGCTGCCTTGAAAGAGCTTAAAAGCTAATGATGAAGAGATGCCCACAGGCAGTTTGATAATTCCACAAGAGAGAAACGATCAACCCAGAATGAGAACAAAGCAGGAAGGCTGTCTGTCACATCTGACCTTTTGGAGAGGGGCATCAGGAAGATTGTCCAGAGAAAGTAACACCTGAGTAGAGTCTGGAAGGATAATTCAGAACTTCTTAGGAGGAAAATTGGGAAAAGATATTCTCGAAACAAGGAACGGAAAGTACAAAATCATGAAGCTGTAAAAGAGCAAGGCACACTGAGAGAACTGAAAGCAGAGAAAAGGCTGGAAATAGAGACCGAGTCCCAATTGGAAAGGGCTGTGTATGCCGTTCTGAGGAGACGGAAATTTGATCCTATCAGCAAGAGGATTTGCAGGCCTTTAAACCATGAAAGTACCTTGATATCTACGGGTTTTTCTCAGGGCTTCCAGTGAGTTCCACCTGGAACGCTTGGTGAGAATGTGCATTTCTACCCCACGACAAACTGGTTTGGAGCCCTGGCTTTGTTTCACTAGCATGTTTGTAAGACTTCTCCAGAAAAATAAACATTTAGAATACAGAGTGATATCAAATAAGAAGACTCTGGACAAGTTACTCATTGTAATTGTCTGCACACAGCTAGAAAAATGAAATTCCTATTGTTTCCATTTCTTGATTCCTTTCCTGACACAGTATGCATTGCGGGCAGTGCATTTTGTACTTTTATCCATCTGCACATTTCTTTTCTAGCTTTGCCTGTTTTATATTAATGTTTCATTCACAAAAAGATACAATGATATATTATTTTCACTTGTCCATCCATCCCTGGAAATACAGGCAGATCTATATTCCATTTTTGCTCTGGCAAATGAAATAAAGATGCCATGAAACAGCATATGCGAAGGCTGCTACAGGAAATCTATAATGCTGATAAAACCTCCACATTTAGCAGAAGTCAGGCAATTGAGAGTTTTTATTTTGTTATTATTTTTCCTGGCAGAATTTAAGTTATTTATTGCAAAACAGAAAAAAAAAAAAAAAGAAATAAAGTGAATGAAATGATGTGAAAAATTTTATTGAACTTTTGTCTAGCCAGCCAAGTTTAAACTATAGTTTTTGTTCTCCTGAGAAATGGATCTGGAAGAGTATGCACATTCTAACCTTTTTTTTTTAAACCAGTGAATCACAGATTTTCTCCTTGAGTTCAAAGTTGAATTCTTCCTTCATGACCTGCTTCACTACCTTCTCTTCTGCAAAGCCCTGACCAGTTAACCCTCTTTTATTGATAAAACAGAGATTCTAGGAATTTTTATCAGAAACTAGAGAGCCTACCAGAAAACAACTTGTCTTACAATGAGACAGAATTAAGACACTGAAACTTGATTTGAGTCACTGGGCCAACTTTTGGTGGGAGAAAACACATGTGTGATTCTGAATGTATCATAGATTGAAATAAAAAACAACCCACTGCCATCAAGTCAATGATGACTCATAGAGATCCTATAGGACAGAGTAGAATTGCCCCATAGAGTTTCCAAGAAGTGCCTGGTGTATTCGAGCTGCCAGTCTTTTGGTTAGCAGACGTTAAGTATTCATAGTTGAAAACTAGGGTGAGAAGGATCAAAGCATTAAAATAAATGAGTGAGAACATTTACCAAAAAAAAGTAGCTGTAAAATGAGACCCCACTGTGTTAGCTGTACTGATAATTCAAATTCTTCAGTAAGAATGAAAATCATTCAGGGGATAAAGGCCAAAGCTCAGACATTAGTATTTTGTATATCTAGCAATAAGGAGCTCAGAACTGATACTGACAGGTGGTAATTCCTGCTCCTGGCATCAGCAGGAAAACATTTATTACTAAAGGTTCTTCTTTCTTCCTCCCTGTGATAATAACAGAAACTCACCCGGCAAGGAAAATTCACAGGGAAATTACCCAAAGTATTTCTGTGAAGTAAGCTAAGTAATCAAATGACAGATAAAGCAGAAGTGAACCAAGGAGATTCTTCTTTGCTTCTTTTTTGTATTTAGTGGTTGCTGGCTATTCTTGGCATTCTTGGGCTTATAGATTCATCTGTTGCTGTCTTCACTTAGCTAATCATGTAGAAAGGGACAGGGGTGTTGGTGCCTTTAAGAATATGTAACTCTCAGATACCATGTCTAGTGCTGGTGGAGGAAAGTTTCTCTTTAGAAGACAGGTCATGTTTCCAGTAGTGAAAGAAAGGACTTATGGATAGACCTAAGAACTGGAGAAAATATGTCTCAGATTGTGGTGTCTTTAGCATATACACTCTTAACTTCTGTTATTAGGGGCCTCAGCACAAACAACTAAGACTTTTGTTGGCACTGGCATCAGTGGGACACCCAAAGATGTCATGCTTTGTGAATCACTACTGACAGGGTGCAGCGCTGCAGTGAGCTAAGGGCTCAGGAAGAGGAAAATGATCCATGCCATTGTGGTAACCAGGGAGGTTACCAGGGACTCCAAGAACCAGAGGGGAAGTCTTGGAGAGTGGATTCAATTTCTGTAGAGCAGGGGGCTAGTAAAGCAAATTTAGGTTGCTATGATATGGGAAATATGACTTTTTATTATTATAACACTGTTTCCTCTAACAGATGTGGATTCTAGCACTATGTCACTACATGAATGCCACAAGGGATATGAGGCTGAATCTTGCTGTCTTAGTCACATAGTGCTGCTTTAACAGAAATACCACAAGTAGACGCTTTAACAAAGAGAAATTTATAGTGCCGCAGTCCAGCCCCGAATCCAGAAATTCCTCTTCTGCTGTGAAATCTAGAACATAAGTTATCTGCTTCAGAACAGGCAGATATGAGTTAGACATTTCCATTACAAATGGGAGAAATTAAAGGGAAAGAAGCTGTAACAGGTACCAAGCAAATTAACAAAACACTTTACATTAGTCCTCAATGCTTTGAAAGTAATCCTTCATTTACTGAGGCCTTTTATGAAATGCCCCTGCCTGCCAGACTCTAGGTGGAGGCCAAACTTTCCAGATTCTAAATGGAGGCCATATAGTCCAGGCCTCCATTTAGAAGCTGGCCTGGACTATATGGCCCTGGACTATAGATTTGCCTTTCAGGCCTTCTGGAACAGCAACTCAGCTTTTTTGACTTTAGGTGCACAATTTTCCTAGTCCTTCTGAGTAGCAACTCCACCCTTAGAACTGTCAGAGGCCGTGGCCCCACCCTTAAAATATTCTGAGGTCATGGCCATACCTTTTAGGACTAAGGCAGCTCAACTCCTTGCGCTCCCTGTCTCTTCAGCTTCTGCTTCCTGTGGTCTCATGACCTGGTCCTTATACTCACATCTGCCCTGTTAGGTAAATGTTCCAAGGCTCTGTAGTTCCACTGATTTAAGTGCCTGGAGCACCACGCTGCCAGAAAGCCTCCTGCACACAAGCACTCAGTTCTCTTGCTCCGTGGGTCAGCTCTAGTGCTACTTCATGTTTGTCTCCTGATTCTGGTTGCCAGTTCCCTGGTGCTTTTTCTCACCATCTGTATCTTGCTTGGTGTTAACCATTCTCCTTGGTTCCTTCCAAGTCTTCTGTCCATTCACAGTCCCAAAACCACTTCTACATTTTAGGTGTCTGTTAGAGCAGCATCCCTCTCCCAGTAGCAAATTCTGTCTTAGTCATCTAGTGTTGCTATAGCAGAAATACCACAAGTAAGTTATTTTAAAAGGGTAGTTTCATTCTGTCATGGCCTAGCAGGCTTCCAGTCCAAATTCAAGGCATCAGCTCCAGGGAAAGGCTTTCTCTTCTGACTCTCAAGGAAAGTCCTTGTTTTGTCAGTGTTCACCTAGAGTGGGAGTCTCTGAGGTTCAATGACCTCAAGTCCTTTCCAAAAGATGTACTCTGTTTCAACACTCTTTTTTTGTAATATCAGGTCCCCAACTCTCTATTTCCCTTTCCTTTATATCTCAAGAGGTTGCCTCAAGGCACAATACAGTCTTACATATTAAGTCCCGCCCCACCAGCACAACTCCCACCCATCCTTTCTCATTAATGTCACAGAAGCAGGGATTACAACATAGAAACAGCATGCAATACCAGGAATCATGGCCCAGCCAAATTGCTACACACATTTTTGGTGTAACACAATTCAGTCCATAACAATTGGTATGGATTACATCTGCCTCAGAATTGTGTATTTCTTCCATATTCATTTCTTGCACCTGTCTTTTACAAGTAATTTTTTCACTTGGATGTAGAGTGAAGTCATGAAGTGAGTCAATTCAAAGCATAAGTCCACAGGAAGACAGGAATAGTGATGGAAGAAAGTGGTTAGCTTACCATTATTCTCTGAAGTACCATAAAGCCTCAGTTATGAGTCTAGCACTTACTGGACTGATACGATAAAGAACTATATAGCAGGAAATAAAGATGGAAGCCACTATCTGAGATTTAAGAAGTTTATGTTTAAGAGATTGTTCTTTGAATCCATACTCATTATAGTTCCATGAATCCACACTCCATACTCAATTTGGAGGCTGGGCAGTTGGGCTGGGCAGTATGTTAGAAAGGGATATGTCTGGGCCATCTGGTCCCAGAGAGGGAACTGGAGTACTACAGAGGCAGACTATACTCAGCTAGGAGTTAGGAGGAAGAATTAAGGTATCACTTTAGCCTTATGAATTGAAACAACAAAAGGAAAAGGGGAACACTGGCTAGAGAGCAAATAGCATCTCAGGAGTTATCTGTGGGCAGTTAGTTCTTAATTTCATTGTTTGGGAAGATCAAACAGCACAATGGGAAGCCAGTGAGATTCTGAGTCTCACTGAGTGTTACAACTAAGTCACACCAGACAGCACCATGGAGGAAAGGGTGTGCAATTGAGGATATTGATTTATTTCTTGCATATACCAGGGCTAGCACAAAAACTGCAACAGGAGGCAGTTCGCAGGGAAGTAGTGGCACCAGTGACTGAGCTATGAGGGCCTAATACAGCTGCAGAGGAAAACAAGACAAGATTGACCAATGACCTTTTGAAATGAAAGGAAGCTGTCTATTAGCACTATACTCTCCTTAAATTTTTACATGCATATCTGAAATGAATTAAAACGTTGCTCAGCAATCATTCAATGGGATTAGATTTTAGAAGATGCACATTATCTAATTCTATAGGGATTTATGTGCATGCCATTTGAAGAGGTAAGTTTTGATCTATAAATCTTCTACAGAAGATTTGAATGTAATTCTAGAATATTAAAGTTCACTTTCTCCCTTTTAATAACAGGTTGCAGGTTTTGAGTACTGCAGCGTACTCTCAAAAGCATGCAACCAAAAGCACTCAGAAACATGTAGTGTCCTTTGTGGGCAGCTCCCCTTGCTATGGTGCAAGAGTTGTATTCTATCATGCTGTCAGGACAATGACAGCTATAAGAAGGGGCCCATAAAGCTATTCATCAAGCTTTGAAACAGCTAGCATTTTACTTGTCTGGAGTTATTTACTGGTGGTTGATGATGACACAGTTGAGTGAGGGAGAAGCCTTTGAGACTCCTTGGCTCTCTATTTTTGTGAGAAGGTCATTGAAATTGTAAGGTCCTTAGTATGTTGCTAAATAGAGAATGATGATTTTTAGAAGAAATCCAGTCTCTCTCCGGTGTTTTAAAATCTTGTGTTCTATATCAGTGTTCCATCAGAGAAGTATACATACATACATGCATACATATATATACACACATGTATAAGAATTACACATATACACACACATGCAGTATTAAATATATATGTATATTTAACATATATATATGCATAACACAAAGACTGCCAATTAAGTTTGTGAACTCATTCTAGACCAAAGGGCTACATACCTCTGTGCTGAATATCACTACGATCACCTTCTAACTACTCCCCACAGGAAGCTATGCACTGATGCCAGTGCTTAGGACACCCTTCAAAGCAATTTTGGAGCTTTTCCTGGAATGACCATGAGAGCTGTCATCGTATTACCCTTGATGTCCTGAATGTCATCAAAATGTCTCCTGTTCAATATTTCCTTTATCTTTGGGTAAAGAAAAAGTCAATGGGGTTTGATCAGGTAAGTAGGGAGGGTATTCTAATACGGTTATTTGTTTACTGGCTAAAAATCTTCTCAAAGACAACTATACAGTGAAGTTAGTGAACTTACCATCATGCCACAGTGTGCAACAGCCGTTCCAGAAAGAGTTCCAAAATTGCTCTGAAGGGTGGACTAGGCACTGCAGTTGGAGTATAGTTTCCCAAAAGGAGTACTTCAGAGGTGACCGTAGTGATATTCAGCAAGGTGTGTAGCACTTTAATTGTCTAGCCTCATATATATGTATATTTAACACTGTATGTATGTATATGTATATGCATGTATGCATGTATATATATGTATGTTTGTACAAATAATGTATACATATATGCACATGAATGTGTGCACACGTATACATGCACATGTATAGATCTACTTGTGTATACATATGAATATGTGTAAATATACATGTGTTCACATATGTAGGTATGTGTGTATATGTACAAATGCATACATACAGAAGTACACACACCTGTGTGTTTGTGTGTGTGTGCATATGTGTGTGTGTACACTGCTGTTAAGTTGGTTTCAAATCTGTGATCCTATATATAGGTCAGAGTAGAACTGCTCCATACAGTTTCCAAGGAGCATCTGGCAGATTTGAACTGCTGACCTTTTGGTTAGCAGCTGTAACTTAACCACTAGGCCACCAGGGTTTCCATATATACATGTGTGTGTGTATATGTATTTATACACATAAAATAAAAGCAGCAAACCCATTGTCACTGAGTTGATTCTGACATATCAACCCTATGAGATGAACTGGAACAGTTTCATAGAGTTTTCAAAGAGCAGCTGATGGATTTGACCTGCTAACATTTTGGTTTGTAGCCAAGCTGTTAATCACTGCACGACCAGAGCTATAACCCATAAGGCACTGTCATTGCGTCATTTCCGACTTATAGCAACGCTATAGGACAGAGTAGAACTGACCTGTGGAGTTTCTAAGCAGCGACTGATGAATTCAAACTGCTGACTTTTTGGTCAGCAACCAAGCTCTTAACCACCATGCAACCGGGGCTGTCTCTCTATATGTAAGTATGTGTACACGCACACACGCACACACACACACACATACACACACACACAGTGTGACAGTTAAGTTTAAGAACTTATTCTAGAGAAACTGCTACATCCCTCGTTGCTGAATATCACTATAGTCACGTTTGAAGCACTCCCGTTGAGAAGCTACGCGTGGACACCAGTGCCGGGTCCACCCTTCAAGGCAATTTTGGAATGTGTTACCCTTGATGTCCTGAATGTCATCAAAATGTCTTCCTTTCAATATTCCCTTTATCTTAATGTAAAGAAAAACTCATTGGGGGCCAGATCAGGTGAGTAGGGAGGGTCTTCCAATAAGTTATTTCTTTACCGGCTAAAAACTCCTTCACAAACAGCTATGCAATTAAGTTAGCACACTTGCCACCATGACACGATGTGCAATGGCCATTCCAGAGAGAGTTCCAAGATTGCTTTGAAGGGTGTCTGTGTATAGCTTCCAAAAGGGATTAATCTGAAGGTGATGTAGTGATATTCAGCAATGAGGCATGCAGCACTTAGAACAACTAAGTCTGCAGACTTAATTGTCAGATCTTGTATATGTATGCCATGCCAAGTGCCGTCATTTGTATGCATATCAAGACTTTTTCAGAAACTGAGATTAGACCTCATGTAGTTTGGGGAACTTGTTAACCAGTCTCTGTAAGGTCATAGTCTTCACCTATGATGCTTGAGCAGACACCAAGAGAAGATGTATTAAAAGTGAAGGAGAGTCAGAACAAGCTGAAATGCACAAGCAGGTGCTGGAGCCCATGAGAAGAGAATTAAACCCTTGTCAGTTTTTGTTGTCTCTGATATTGTTGGTAGGAATGTCCTGCAAAAACTAGGTCCTTTCAACACAAAGCTAAACCATGTAAACCTGAGACAAGATTCAGAGAAGCTGAAGGCAAGTCTAAGGGAACCAGGAAGGTGGAACCACTGAAAGCTTGGCATTGCCTTAGGCCAGTGAAATCAACTAGTAGATAGCTGACAATGTATGTGAGCTTCAAAGTGGCTGCTGCTTCACTTCACCAAGGCTCTCTCTCTTGGGGCCCACCATAGCTGGAAACATACATAAAACAGAATTCCGGGAAATGTTGTGTGGCCTAGCATAGTTGTTGCACCATAGGTTTAAATTGTTAAGCCTAACAAGTTGTCACATCATACATTTAGATTCCAGCTGTGCCACTTCTGATCTGGGTGATGCTGGAGGATGTCTATATCTTAAAAAACAGTTTCCTAGCATAAATTCAGCTATACTTCATGTCAAATTATTAGAAGATTAGCTATGGTATATCTTGTCTCTACTATACCTGATTTGTGGTAGAATTTTTAGTATAAAACATGTTAACTATGCATCTGATGGAAACAAAATAAACCAATTTGATTCAGAATTCATTCAACAAAAACTTTCTTAGAGATGTCCAATTCATTAAAATTTTCTTGCTTTTTTTTGTTAATATCTCCACACTAAAGAAAGGACTAAAACAAGGGTAGCAACAGGTTTTATTTCCATTGAACATTGGCAAGTAATGATAATGCTAATAATAATCACTATCAACTGTTAAGCATTTATAACTATCAAATATTGTTCTAAGTTTTTAATTAACTCATTTAAGATTCACAACAGCCATATAAACTAAGTGCTGTTATGGAACATAGCTGTCTAGACTGCTGTGCTGAGACTTAAATTCAGCATCAGAAAATGCTATGTTGATAAGTAGTGTTTACCATGAGTAGAGAAGGGGAAATGGTGGCACAGTTTCTAGAAATTTTCCATACATTTGGATTGAATTGTGGTAGTAATCAAGCACTTAACCTCAAGAAGAGATGTTAAAATCCTGACACTGTCAACTGGATGGCAACGGGTTTGGTTTGGTTCGTACCCGTGAACATGAGTCTGTTTGGAAATGAGGTCTTTAAAGGTATCATCAGTTAACACGAGGTCATACTAGAACAGAGTGGGTCTTAATTCTGCATGACTGCTGTCCTTACAAAAGAAGAATATACAGAGACAAACAGAGGTAGAATACCATGTGACACCACAGCTGCAAGCCAAGCAATTCTTGGGGGTCCCAGAAGCTATGAGAGAGGCATGGGGCAGTTTCTATCTCAGAGTCCTCAGGTAAAGTCTGCATGCCAAGGCCCAGACTTTGCACTTCCAGCTTCTAGAACTGCGAGGCAATCAATTTCTGTTCTGATCATCCAGCCCATTTACAATATTTTATTACAGCAGTTCTAGAAACTGATAAACCATGCAATAAGAAACACAGAAGGGCATGGTAGAAAGAACATCATACCAGTTAAATAAAATAGAAGTCTATGAAACTTGAGCTTTAGAAGCTTTCATTAAAATCTTTTGTTTTTTGAAATAAATTGACGAATAATAAAGCAATAAAATTTAACACTTATCTTGTAAAATAACTTGGAATTCATATAAAAAGAAGAGACAAATTCATTCAAAGAATATTGATACTCCTCAAACGACATGAACTTATCCAGTTTCTGGATGTCCCTTCCCGATGAAATCATGCATGACTGTTTTAGATTCATGAGCCTCCTTTCTTTAACTTTATATCTGGCAGGAGTTTGCATCACCAAATGCTGAATGATACACAAGGCAGAAATCTATTGAGGAGAGAAAGAAATCATCACACACTAACAGAAGAACATCTTAGGCTCTACTACTAATTAGATGTATATCGTTGGGCAGATTACTTAACATTTCCATCTTTAGCCATCATCTGTGAGATACTGAGATTTGGCAAAATAGATTTTTGAATGTTTCTTTTCTGTTTTAACCTTACATGATTCTCTGTGCATTTAAACCTTTTCTTTCTACCAAGGTTGTGGAGTCTTGTAGTTGAGGTTCCATGGCCAAATCCTTCTAGATTGCTCTCTGAATGTACAAAAGATACAGAGAAAAAATAGGTAATTACTGAAACAAAGAAAAATCTTTGAACGAACAATGTCAGAGGGATAACTGATGGATAATCTGGTTCTCAGACGGTTTACTATGATACTGTTTCTGTTAGTTGTTGTCTTAGTTAGTTAGTGCTGACAAGGGGGAAGACTTCCCCTGGAGCAAACACCCTGAATATGGACTTGTAGCCTACCGGACTGTGTAAGAATAAGGCTTGTTAAAGACATCCACTATGTGGTATTTCTGTTAGAGCAGCCTAGCTGACTAAAACAGATCTGGCACTGTGAGAGTGGGGTGCTGCTCCAGCAAATACCTAAAATGTGGGAGCCATTTTGAAACTGTGAATGGATAGAAGATTCAGAAGAAACAAAGAAGGCGCAGATGGTGAGAAACAACAGAGAACTGGTGGCGGCAGCAGCAGTGGCCGCAACAAAGCCAGAGGCAGCGCTGGAGCCGACCCGTGGAGCAAGAGAGCTGAGTGCCTGTGCAGTGTTTTCCTCTTGGAACTGGGTGTGTCCGGGCACTTAAATCAGTGGAGCTGGCCTTGCTGACCCACAGAGTGAGAGAGCTGACTGTCTTTGGGCAGGACGCTTTCCAGCAAGAGTGGGGTGCCTCCAGGCCCTTAAATCAGTGGAGCTACAGAGCTTTGGAACACTTGCCTGGCAGGGCAGATGTGGGCCTGAGGCCCAGGCCATGCGGCCATAGGAAGCTGAAGCTGAAGAGACAAACAGCGTGAGAAGCTGAGCTGCCTCAGTCTCAAAAGGTATGGCCATGACTTCAAGGGTTTGAAAGGGTGCAACCACAGCATCCTGTGTTCATAAGGGTGAAATTGCCACTCAGTTGGGCTTAGGGTGCTCCTAAACCCGATGGAGCAGAGTTTCTGTCCAAATGGGCCTTGAAGGCAGAGTTGTAGCACAGGGCTGGAGGTCTCCACTCAAAATCCAAAGTGTGGCCAATACCTAGAGTCTGGAGTCTCAGAAAATGTAAAAGTATTTCCAAAGCTTTGAGGGCTAATATAATGTGTTCTGCTGACTCTCTTGTTGCCTGTTAATGCCTTCTTTTCCTGCAATTTCTCCTATTTACAATGGAATGTCTAACTTGTGCCTGTTCTGCCACTGTACCTTTAGAAGCAGATAGCTTACCTTCTAGGTTTCACAGATGTAGGACACTTTTTGTGTTTTGGACTTGGAACTTATTTAAGACTTCCGTTATCTGGGATGGACATGATTTTGCTATGGTGAGATGAATGTGTTACATGTTTCTATGATGTGATTTTTGGGGTGCCAAAGGGTGGGATGTCATGGATTGAATTGTGTCTCCCCAAAAATATGTGTAGTCATGTGGCTGGGCCATGATCCAGTGTCTTGTGACTGTCCTTCATTTTGTGGTTTTCCTATGCTGTATGTTAAAGATTAGGGTGGGGGTGTAAATCCCTTTATAAGATCACCTCCCTGCTCCACTGTAAAGGGAGTTTCTCTGGAGTATGGCTTGCTCCACCCTTAATCCTTTCATCTTATGAGAGATAAAAGGACAGAGGAGCTGGCAGGGAATTCGGAACCTTGGGCCATCAAGAAATCTGCACTGGGAGAAGAGTGCATCCTTCGGACCTGAGGTTCCTGCGCCAAGATGCTCCCTGGACAAAGACTGATGCAATACCAGACTTTCCTCCAGAGCCGACAAGGGAGAAATCCTTCCCTTGGAGTGGACACCCTGAATATGGACTTGCAGCCTTCTGGACTATGTAAGAATAAACATTCCTTTGTTAGAGCCAATAAAATAAAAAATAAAAAATATTCTACCCCTTGTCAGCCACTGGCCCCTAGGGTCACCATGAGTCAGATCCAACTCGATGGCACTTGGCTTGACATAATAGCAATATCGCAGTGCATGGCTTTAACAAGAGAAATACATTTTCTCACAGTTTAAGAAGCTAGCCGTCCTAACTC
Organism: Heterohyrax brucei; assembly: GCA_028571685.1. Classification (NCBI taxonomy): domain Eukaryota; kingdom Metazoa; phylum Chordata; class Mammalia; order Hyracoidea; family Procaviidae; genus Heterohyrax; species Heterohyrax brucei. Next base: position 51,744,270 of record CM053150.1, on the reverse strand, counting down.
AGAGCGTCAGCTCTAGGGGTAAGGCTCTGTTGGCCCAGGGGAAGGTCCTTATTCCTTGGCCTTTTGATGCCCTTCACGGAGCATGGTATTCACCCTTTACATCTCTGCTTCTTTTGCTTGTTTATTTAAGCTCTTTTATGTTTCAAAGGAAACCTGGTGGTGTAGTAGTTAAGTGCTATGTCTGCTAATCAGAAAGCTGGCAGTTTGAATGTGCCAGGCACTCCTTGGAAACTCTATGGAGCAGTTCTACTCTGTCCCACAGGGTTGCTGAGTCAGAATTGACTCAGTGGAAGTTGATTTGGTTTGGTTTATGTTTCAAAAAAGATTGACTTGACACAATTTATGCTAATCCTGTCTCATTAACATGACAAGGACAACCCATTCCCCAGTGAAATTGTAACCACAGCTATAGAGATTAGGATTTGCAGCATATATTTTTGGAGGACAGTTCAACCCACAACAGTTGCTGTTGAGTCTTCTGAACACCGTGTGCTCAGAGATCTACTCCATAGGGTTTTCAAGGCTTTGGAAGTAGATCATCTGGCCTGTCTTCCAAGGCTTCTCTAGGTGGGTTTGAACCTCCAAGCTTTCAGCTAGTAGACCTGCACTTAACTGTTTGGTCCACTCAGGGACACTACCGTAGAGTTGTTAGGTGCCATCAAGTTGATTTAGAATCATTGTGACTCTTTGTGACAGAGTAGTACTGTCCCGGAGGGTTTTCTTGATTGTAATCTTTATGGATGCAGATTTCCAGGTCTTTCTACTGAGGAGCCACTGGGTGGGTCCTAACAGCCAACATTTCAGTTAGCAGCCAAGCGCTTAACCATTTATGCCACTAGGGCTCCGTCTAGGACATTAGCATGTGTCTCTCCGTGTGTGTGTGTGTGTGTGTGTGTACATTTATACATAATATAATTATTTTAAAATATGTTGTAAGAGGTTATAGTGTGGGTGGCTTGGAGATTGTCACCTGTGCTGTGGTGTTACAATGTCACAAACACATTACACTTAAGTCCATGTCAGTTAGAATGTCCATTTTTTTTAATGTGAGAAATCTATGACCCACGCTTCTAAGAGTTTAACTGGGGGGAAAAATGATATCTATCATCTCCCCTAAATTTGATTTCAGCTGGTGAGAATAAAATATTATGTACTTCTTTTAGCTGATAGCCATCTGCTACAGAAACATTCAAATGTCAGCTCATCAGAATTTAAAAGGACTTCCTGAACAGAAGTTCACTGAAATTTAAGAAACTTTACTGGAACTTCTGTTGCAAAATGAATGCAGTCATGGCTTTAGGCTAATCCCCAAACACACCTACAAATCCATCTCCCAGAATGCCTGCCAGAGAGAAGGAGCTGGGTCGCTTTTACAATTTTTATGGCAAAGGTTAAAATAAGTAATTTCCACAACAGCTGTCGACTTACAGTCTGTCTTTGGAGGCTGCTTTCCCTGGAGAGTTTTATTTCTTCAAATGTCATAATTAGAATTTCATCTCCAGTGACTACTCAAGGAAATCGGGTGGCAGGAGACAGCATGGGTCACATTTTAATTACGAATGCATCCTTCCTGTCTGAAGGGCCAGGGGCTTGTTGCTAGTCATGTCACAGGAACTTCTATGCACCATGAATAATTAAGTGCATTTTTCAGTAGGTAACAGTGGTTTCCTAAAAATTCGGAAAGATTTATCAGAGCATTAGCAGACTTCTCTGTCCCCTGGAAAAGTGATGAGGTACAAAGATATAGCTTTTCTGGCAATTAGAGCAGTGAGTTGTGTTCGCATACTTGTGTTATCTATGACAGCTGTGTATCTGCAGGAAGGCATTTTCATCCATTCACTATTTCATTCTCTTTCTTTCTTTAAACCAGCATTTATTGACAATCTACTTTGATGTTGAGATCTGAACTGAAAGTTGGGCCAAGATGAACAACACTGTCTTTCTCCTCAAGAGAGATGTACCTGAATTTAGTCACAAGGTGATACTTCACCTGAGCCTTAATTGGCAATAAACAGTACTGAATTTGATAGACTGGTGAAAGAGGGGAGGAAATTCCTGCTGAGGGAACCACATGTGTAGAAAAACAATGTTTGGAGACAATCGTAGGTAGTTCAGTGAGGATGCTTTTGAGAAAGCAGGGAAAGGTGGGCCAACAGTACAGGATTAGTGTACATTTTAATACAGGCAGCAATGTAGGTATCTTAGATAAGAACTTTGTCTTTACGAAAAGCTTACAGGTATGATGAGATCTCAGTTTCCTCAGGCCTCAGCACAGCCAGACAGAACTTTGGAACAATGTTGTCCTTTTATTACAGTAGCCTGAGAGATACTGTCATTTTCTGTTTTTATGGAGCAAAAAAGATTGGTGCAATGGAATACTACTTAGCAATAAAAATAAATGAGCTACTGATACACTGGATAAAATAGATGAATCTCAAAAGCATTGTGCTAGAAAGAAACTAGACAGAAGAGATGATGCGATTTATGATCCCATGTCTATGAAATCCTAGAAAAGGCAAAACTACAGTGAGAGAAAGCACACCAGTGGTTACCGGAGCCCGGGGGTGGGTGAAGGATGCTGACTAGGAAAGGGCGTGAGGAAACTGTGGAGAATGATGGAAGCGGTATATGACTCTGGTAGTGGCTAGAAAACTGTAAATAGCTTTCAAACCTTATCAAATTTGTTATATTACACCATAATAAAGATGAGCGCATTTGTCTGTCAATTTGTTATGTACTGTGGGGGCTTGCATGTTGTTGTGATGCTGAAAGCTATGCCGCTGGTATTCAGACAGCAACAGGGTCCCCCATGGTGGACAGGTTTCAGCCAAGCTTCTAGGCTAAGACAGACTAGGAAGGAGGACCCAGCAATCTACTTATGAAGAGAATTAGGCAGTGAAAGCCTTATGGTTAGCCACAGAACCCTGCCAGATGCAGTGCTGGAAAACAAGCACTCCCAGTTGGAAGGCACTTAAAAGATGACTGAGGAATAGCTGCCTCCTCAAAGTGAGTCCACTTAATGACCTGGATGGAGTAAAACCTTCGGGACCTTTATTTGCTGGTGTGACACAACTCAAAATGAGAAGAAACAGCTGCAAACATCCATTAATGACTGGAACATGGAATGTATGAAGTACGTATCTAGGAGAATCAGAAATCATAAAAATGAAATGGAACACACAAACATTGATTTCCTAGGGATTAGTGAGCTGAAATGGTCGGGAATTAGCCATTTTGAATCTGACAATTATATGGTCTACTATGTCTGGAATACAAACCCTGCTGGCCTAGTGGTAAAGTTCTATGACTGCTAACCAAAGGTCAGCATTTCAAATCCACCAGGCACTCCTTGGAAACTCTGTGGGGCAGCTCTACTCTGTCATATTGGGTCACCATGGGTCAGAATTGACTCAACGGCAGGGGGTTATGCTGGGAATGAAAACTTGAAGAGAAATGGTATTCCATTCACCATCAGAAAGAACCTTTCAAGATCTGTCCTGAAGTACAATTTGTCAGTGATAGCATAACATCCATACTCCTACAAGGAAAGCCAGTTAACAATGACTATTATCCAAATTTAAGCACTGACTGCTAAGGCCAAAGATGAAGAAACTGAAGATTTTTACCAGCTTCTGCAGTCTGAAATTGACTGAACATGCAGTCAAGATGTACTGATAATTACTGTTGATTGAAATGCAAAATTTGTAAACAAAGAAGAAGGATGGGTAGTTAGAAAACATGGCCTTGGTGACAGAAATGATGCCAGAGATCAAATGATAGCATTTTGCAAGACTGATGACTTCTTCATTGCAAATACCCTTTTTCATCAACACAAACAGTGACTATACACATGGAACTCGCCAGATGGGACCCACAGGAATCAAATTGACTACATCTGTGGAGAGAAATGATGGAAAAGCTCCATATCAGCAGTTAGAACAAGACTAGTTTCTGACTGCGGCACATACCAATTGCTCATATGCAAGGTCAAATTGAAACTGAGGCCAATTGAAACAAGTCCACGAGTGCCTAAGTACAACCCCGAATATATCCAACCTGAATTTAGAGGCCATTTCGAGAACAGATTTGATGCATTGGACACTGAAGACCAAAAATGAGATGAGTTGTGGGATGCAATCAAAGACACCATCGATGAAGACAGCAAGAGGTCATTAAAGAGACATGAAAGAAAGAGAACTCCAAATTGGATGTCAGAAGAGACTCTGAAACAAAAGGAAGGAATGACAAAGTAAAATAACTGAACAGATTTCAAAGAGCAGCTCAAGAAGACTAAGTATTGTAATGACATGTGGAAAGAGCTGGAAATAGAAAACCAAAAGGGAAGAACACAGTCTGCATTTCTCAAGCTGAGAGAACTGAGGAAGAAGTCAAGCCTCAAGTTGCAACACTGAAGGATTCTATATGGCAAATGCTAAGTCACTCAGGAAGCATCAAAAGAAGATGAAAAGAATGCAGTTTTGTTATACCAGAAACAGCTGGTAGACATTCATCTGTTTCAAGAGGTAGCATATGATCAAGGACCCACAGTACTAAAGGAAGAAGTCAAAGCTGCATTGAAGGCATTGATGAAAAACAGGGCTCGATATCAACTGAAATGTTTCGACAAATGGATGCAGCACTGGAAATCTATTTCAAGAAATTTGAATGGACATCTACCTGGCCAACCAACTGGAAGAGATCCATATTTATGCCTATTCCCAAGAAAGATGATACAATCAAGTGCAGAAATTATCCAACAGTATCACTTATATCATAAGCAAGTAAAATTTTGCTCAAGATCATTCAAAATCTACTGCAACAGTATATTGACAGGGAACTGCCAGAAATTCAAGCCAGATTCGGAAGAGGACGTGGAACCAAGGATATCATTGCTGATGATAAATGGATCTTGGTTGGAAGCAGAGAATACCAGAAAGACGTGTACCTGTGTTTCATTGATTATGCAAAGACATTCAACCGTGTGGATCGTAACAAATTAGGGGTAACATCAGAGAATGTGAATACTAGAACACTTAATTGTACTCATGAGGAATCTGTATATGGATCAAGAGGCAGTCGTGTTAATAGATCAAGGAATAGTGCGTGATTTAAAGTCAAGAAAGATGTCCATCAGGGTTGTCTCCTTTCACCATATATTTTTAATCTGTATACCAAGCAAAAAATCCAAGAAACTAAACTATGTGAAGAAGAATGAGGCATCAAGACTGGAGGAAGACTCATTAACAGCCTGTGCCATGCAGATGACACAACCTTGCTTGCTAGAAGTAAAGAGGATCTGCAACACTGATGAAGATGAAGGACCACAGCCTTCAGTATGGATTGCATCTCAACATCACGGAAGCAAAAATCCTCACAACTGGACCAGTAGGCAACATCTTGATAAACAGATAAAGGACTGAAGTAGTCAAAGACTTCATTGTACTTGGTTCCACAATCAATGCCCATTGGAAACATCAGTCGAGAAATCAGAAGATACATTACATTGGGAAAATCTGCTGCAAAGGAAAGTATTGAAAAGTCAAGATGTCACCTTGAAGACTAAGGTGAACCTGACCCAAGCCATGGTATTTTCAATCACATCACATGCAAACAAAAACTGGGCAATGGATAAGGAAGACAGAAGGATAATTGATGCTTTTGAATCATGATTTTGGAGAAGAATGTTGAATGTATCATGGACTGCCAAAAGAACAAACAGATCTGTTGTGGAAGATGTACTACCACCATGGTCCTTGGAAGCAAAGACAGTAACATTGCATCTTACATACTTTGGACATGCTGCCAGGAGGGATCAAACCCTGGAGAAAGACATCATGCTTGTTAGAGTGGAGGGCCAGGGAAAAAGAGGAAGACCTTCAACAAGATGGATTGACACATTGGCTGTAACAATGAGTTTAAGAATAAAAACTGCTGTGGGCATGGCACAGGACTGGGCAGTGTGTTGTTCTGGTGTGCCTAGGGTCACTGTGAGTCAGAACCGACTCAATGGCATCTGACAACAGTAATAAAGATGGCAAGAAATGTGAAGTGCATCAGAATCTTTGAGTTGATGTAAATTAGCTTCAGAGGTGCTAAAGAAACAATGTTCTTTCCAACGAAAACATCCCAGATGAGACACTAAATGGACTACTCCAAGCACTGAATAGAGAACAACTTTGCCTGACACCAGGCAGATTATGAAATTGTTTGTGTGTGTTTTAGGGGTGCTGTGAGGTGGGAAGTTTTGACTTAAACAAATTCTGAGGTTTTAAATTAAAGATTAAAAAAAAAACAAAACACTGCCACTGAGTCAAGTCTAGCTCACAGCGACCCTAGAGGTCAGAGTAGAGACAGCCTGTAGAGGGGCCTGGTGGATTTGAACGGCAAATTAAACATAGTTCACATTAAATTACAACTTTTATAAAACAATTCTTGTCAGTGAAATGACAACAAGAGATTCATATATACTAATTCATTTAAGTTTCACAACAATCCTTTAAGAACTACTGTAATTTTCTTTTTCCCAGGAACTGAGGAGTTAATTAACTGGTCTAAGATCACAGACGTAGTAAGAGTAGAGCTGGAACTTGAAACTGGGATTCCGGTTGAGAGTTCATGTGCTTATTTAAGCTATAGTATTCAAATTTAATTTTTCTAGGAAATTTAATAATAAGAAGAGTTCATAGTCAACATGGGGGGACTTTTGATACTGTAATTTATATGTTGTATTTTGATGTTGGAGTATGTTAATGTTCCATTTTATTCTATTATAGAGCCACTGATGTCTGGTAGAATACAATGTGGCTGGACATAATTTCAGATATAAAACGGAAACTTACAGTCTTGAATACAATGTGACATTGGAATTAATTAATTTAGCATATTGTTCCTATCCATCTCAAAGCTTCTGAGGGGAAAATTTATACTGTCCCGTCAGTGGTACAAAGAGTATCCACACAAAAGCAATGATTGATCTTAGAGGAGTAGTATCACAAAGATGGAATGAAGACTGTCTTTACCTCTCCCAGGTAGATTGCCACAGTTGTGTGTGATCAGAAGTTTAATGAATAAGCTGAATGGGTTAGGTGAATCAAAATAACTGGGGAACGGTAGAGGTATATCTTATATCCTGCTGTGTATATTTCCAAGCACCAGAACCTCTGTTTGGAGAAATCCTTCTTGAGTTAGCTATTAGATTATCGGGGTCACATAAATGGTACACATAACCCAACTGAGTGAAGAAAATCTATTTAAATTTTATAAAGCAAAAACCAAATAAAACCCACCACTGTTGAGTTCATTCCAACTCATAGCAACCCTATAGGACAGAGTAGAACAGCCTCATAGAGTTTCCAAAGAGCACCTGGCAGTTGTGAACTGCTGATCTTTTCATTAACAGCCGTACCACTTACCCACTGGGTACCAGTGTTTCTAGAAGTTTATACAAGCACAGAGAATCTGGCCTTTCTTCTCCATATTTGTTTTGCATCAGAATAGGACAGAATTTCTGAGTATGTATGTCTGTTCTGCAAACGAGACTTTCCCTCAGTTTGACCGTCCCAAGATCTAGGCTAGAAAAGTAATGAGAAGGGAGAATTAGCAAGCCAATTTGGTCATATACCTTAGTTACAACTTGAAATCTAGACTAATTAGCACTGAAGGTGATATTTTTATCTCCAGCTATGATTTCTGAATCTATTTCTCAGTTGTTTTAGAGGTTAGGTTTTAATGAGAGGAGTGTTATTAGTGGACTGACTGAAACGGTAACAACAATGCCCACGACATTCTTCTTCTGATTCACAGTGAAGAAGGAGAAGCAGAGGACAATGTTGGCAGTATATGCAATGACAGACTCAGAGAAATATAGGGAAGAGAAACAGAGCAATATTAACTTTCCTAATGTAACTTTCCCTTTATCCTTGGTACATTACTCTCTGCTGTTCTTCCTCCCTACTTGGTCAACACATACATCTATGTCACTGACTCCATATTAAACAAACAAAAGTACAATCCCCAAACCTCTGTTTTGATAGAATTTTTACTTTTTATTTATTTTTTTAAAAGTTTATTTTATTAAAGCACAATGCCCAAAGACTACCAGGAATGCACCTGCAGTCAAATTATGTTAGGTTTATTTACTTGCTGTGGAAACCTATGGGAACTGAAAGACATGGAATTAGGATGGTCTTGTTACAGGGTTGGGGTTTGTACTGGGTGATTTGGACATTGTCAGAAAATGAGAGACATTTTATTACTGAATAACTTAATAATTTTAATTTCGGCGATATAAAGAAGAAAGCAGGCTTGTCACTGGTAAAGAAGAACTAACCAATTGCTGCCAAGTCAATTCTAGCTCATGGCTTTCTGGTTTGGACTTTGTATTTTTTTTAAGTATGTTGTGTTATTCACTTCACCTGCATGATTCTTATAGAAATAGTTCTGGATGTGACCTGCATCTTTAAAGCACATTTTACTCACAAACAGTTAAGAAAACACTTGAGGTTTATGAGAAAGAATTTAAATTGAGATGAGTACATAGAGTGTTTTTTTCTGTCTGCTTTCTCCCTCTCTTCCCTTTCTCCCCCTCCCCTCTCTCTCCCTCCCTCTTTCCCTTATCTTTCTTCTATCCATAATAGAATAGAACGGTGCTCTATGGGTTTTCAATGGCTGAATTATTGAAGAAGATCACTAGGCATTTCTTCCAGAGCACTTCTGAGTGGACTTGAACTTTCAGTCTTTTGGTTAGCGACCTAGCATGTTAACCATTTTCACCACCCCGGGATTCCAATAAAACATTAGTCGTTGGCATTAGCTGTGAGAGGGGAATGTGGCTGCATACTTCCCTTGTTTTGGGGTTGTCCTTTCAAGGTCAGGGAGTAGCCACAAGGAGGCTGATATTTTGTGAATTATTTTTTTATGTTCCTCAAGGAACACCGCAATCTAACTGTTGGCTTCCAGGCCCTCTAACAGTTATCAGCTGTCAAGGAATCGTTCTTTCTCAGTTTTTTACATCCATCAACTCACCTTTTCACTGAGACAGATAAAAAAGAAGAAACCAATTTCTGTTAGTAACATTGTATCATCCATGACAAAATTTTAGAGCAGAGATACTTAGGGAAAGAATGTGGAAGAAAAATAAAAAAAAGAAAGAAAACTTCTAAGAAACTTTTGTATCAAAAAATGTATTGGCTGGGTATGTGCATGTTACTGTAATTTACTGGAGGTCCACATTCAGTGCAGAAAAATGTTTATAGCTGTATTAAGGTTGTAGTCACCAAGGAGACTATGTTACATAAGGTAAGAAAACATACTAGCCGAGTTACATAGATAGTCTGGTTTATTTTCAGCTGGCTGTAATTATGCTTTTAAAGGCATAAAAAATAAAGCAAGAAAAAGGTTACATACAATGTATCAGTAACCTGAGGTATTTTAATTCACTTTTTTCATACATAGAACATTAACAGATGATGGGTATTCTATTTCAAGTATAACGTAGTTAAGCCTCGGATGAAAATCTCCCTGGGTTTATCTTTAACAGCAGATTGGAAACACTGTGGATTGCTATCCACAGTAACATGAACATAATGTAATATTTTAACACTTCACTAATTCTCTTTAAAGAGAAATTCCTTAAAATATGAACTTTTCATTGGCTTTCTGATTTGGACTTTGTATTTTTTTTTAAAGTATATTGTGTTATTCACTTCACCTACGTGATTCTTAAAATAGTTTGGGATGTGACCTGAGTCTTTAAAGCACAATTTTAGTCACATGCAATTAAGAAAACACTTGAGGTTTATGATAAAGAATTTAAATTGAGACGAGTATGTAGAGCATTTTTTTTCTGTCTGCTTTCTCCCTCTCTTTCCTTTCTCCCCCTCCCCTCCCTCTCCTCTTCCTCCCTCCCTCTTTTCCTTTTCTTTCTTCTACCCATAATCATTTTTGATGATGCAGGTTTGGAATAGGCAGAAAATTTAATTTCCTATCATTTTGATAGGAAATACATGTACAAATATACAGACCCATTGCCATTGAGTGAATTCCTACACAATAATCCTCTAGGACAGAGTAGAACTGCACCACAGGGTTTCGAAGGAGCACTGAAGGATTTGAACTGCTGACCTTTTGGTTACCTGCTGAGCTAACCAGGGCTCCAAATATATACATACATGTATTACAAGTATGGCTTTGACTAGCAAGTTTGAGGAACACAGAGAGAAGCATGATGTTGGTTAAAATTAGGGGAATGAGTATAATGAGAGATTAGGGAATTTAAGCTGGATAAGGGGAGAAGAAATACTATGAGTGAGACCCATAAAAACAGGAACCAGAGGGGATTGCCTTGTTTTTCTGAGTCTCTTAAATTTTCCACCTTAGACATGGTAAACTAAAAGTCTTATCAGTTTTCCGTCTTTCTCTATTACAGAAAATATTTGCATGTTTTCTTCTTTGATAGGTTTCTGCTTTACAGGTTCTGCTTTTTGCAGATTTCACTGTACTGATGGATTGGTCGTCCTGGAAGAGTTGACGTTTTGTTGGCATCTGTGTAACAGAGGCAGTGAGCTGTAAATATTGGAAGTGGTAACTGAACAGTTCCAAGTTATCAAATTCTTGGAGTCTAAAAATTAGATTCTCCTGCAAGTAAAATTTTGAAGTCTAAAATCACATATTAGCTTGCTCTTATGAATATATGCTCCCCAATTAAAGTCATCTCCAATTTCTGATTTTGCTCAGTATTCCTCAGGAGTGGTTCTTGAAGTCTGGAGAAAGTTGGGACTCCTTCAACACCTGCAGCCCAAGCACTGCTCCATGGAACTGGTACATTTCCCTCAGGGTTTCGTAAATTATGTTCAGTCAACACAAGTCTGTGGAGTGCTTCATTTGAAGCTTCTTCTGAGGATTATGTGAGTTAGTACGTACAAAGCTTTTAGAGCAGTTCGTTGCTCAAAGTGAGTACTCCAAAGATGTTAGCAAGTCATGGTATTGTAACTGTTAGTACCATCATTACATGAAGGTGGAACCAAATGGGCCCTTGGAACCTAATTTCCTCAAAGCTCTACTGTCATCTAGAGAATGGCAACTGATATTTAATTAATTTAAAGGTTTTATATACATATATACACTTCACACCTACACACACTTCATTTGCATGTTCAGGCACAGAACTAAGAACGAAGATTACAAAATTTACTAAAATAAGGCTTCTGAGATCCCCAAACATATAATGTAGCAAAGTTGACAAGTGGCAAAAAAAATCTGTCCTTAGGTCTGAGAGCCTTGGTGGCACAGCAGTTAAGGGTTCAGCTGTTAACCAAAAGGTTGGTGGTTCAAATTCACCAGCCACTCCTTGGAAATCCCATGGGGCAGTCCTACTCTGTCTTACAGGGTTACTATAATTTAGAATAGACTTCACAGCTACAAATTTAGTTTTTTTTTTTTTAAGATCAGAGAATATGGTACCTGGCACCACATATGTCCTGGTACCACATAAATCCGATACCCGAAACGTGCTAAGTGACACATTACATAATGAAAGAAGAGTCTCCATAGATCTTGTGTACAAGTATACAGCACATGTTCCCTCTCTTCAGCGTCCTTATCTTTCATGGGGAAAGTACTTATCTATGTCACAAATTACATGGTAACCTCACAAAAAGGCATATTGAAGACCTAACTCCTGATGTCTGTGAGTACAATCGTTTTTGGAAACAGGGTCTTTGAAGATGTAGGCAGTTAAATTAAGGTAATACTGGAGTAGCAAATTGACTGTTGATTTGCAAGTACTGAAAAGCCAGAACAATCTTGAAACAGTAGAGCAGAGCTGAAAGTCTCACGCTTCCTAATTTCAAAACTTACTGCAAAATGATAGTAATAAAAACAGTGTGGTGTTTGCCTAAGAAAAAACACATAAAACAGTGAAATAGAATTGTGAGTCCAAAAATATGCCCATGCATACACATCTGGTCAACTGATTTAGGACAAATGGGCCAAGATAATTTATGAGGAAAGAGTAGTCTTCAACAAATGGTACTGGGATAATTAGATTTCCACATGCAAAAGAGTGAAATTGGACCCATTTATATACATATATTTGTGTGTGTTTGCATGTACATGCTTACAAATGTGTGGTATGAATGGTTAAAGTGCTTAGTTGCCAACAGCAAGAAGTTTGAATTCACCCAGAGGAAGCTTAGAAGAAAGGCCTACTAATCTACTTGCTAAAAATCAGTCATTGAAAACTCTACAAAGTGTGCTTATACTCTGATACAGAGGGGGTTGCAATGAGTCAGTCAACTGACCAGCAACTGGTTTATATTCTCTTCCTTCTGACACATTTGTGTATAAATGCAGCATATCATATGTACTGACTTCTACTTTTTTATCACCTAACAGATATATCTTGGAGACTTTTTCAGATAGTTAATAAAGAACTTTCTCATTTTTAATAACTATTTATTGATTTTCATTGTGCATACCATAATTTATATGAGTAACTCTCTCTTAATATTTAGATGTTTCTGTTCTTTTATTATTACAGCTAACGCTGCACTAAAAAACCTTGTACATACATAATTTCTTACGTGATTGAATGTGTATATCTGTAGAATAAATTATTCAGAGACAAAATTGTTGGGTTAAATTGTATATGTATTTATAATTTTGGTAGGTGTATTAACTGGTTTTTACAAATGATTGCCAAATTATCATCTGTTAATGATGTGTGGAAAATTTCCATTTCTTCACATTTTCATTAATACATTGTGTTTTCAAGCCTTTTTATATTTGTGATTTTGATATGTAAAACTTGCATCTCAGTATAATTTTTACTTGCATATCTCTTAGTATAAGAATAAGCAATTTTCGTGTTTAGAAAACATTAGTATATTTTCTTCTGTGAACTTAATATATTCTTTGTCCAGTTTTCTATTGTTTGTCTCTTTTTGATTGGAAGTAGTTTTGCATAATAGATAAAAGATCTCATTTTGAAACAAAAGTTGCAAATATTTTTCCCAGTTTTGCTTATCTTTTTACTTGCTTATGTTGTTTTTTTTTTTCCCATGGAATAATTTTATATTTTATGTAGATTATCAGATTTTTATGCAATTTAACTGAAAAGTTCTGAGTGTTGTGTAATATTTATAAAAGCCTTCTCATGCTGATTATTTGTAAAATTTTACCTTTTTAATATCCTATTTTCTCCCTACTGTTTGCATAGTATATCATGATAAGTGTTGAACAAATGTAGATTTTTTTTTCCATTTTATTTTTTTATTTTTATTTAACATAACTTAGTGAAAATGTACATTCACATGTAAATTTACATGCCCCCCTATATGCAGCTTCCACTGCTCTCCCTGTCCGGTGACTGCACACTATTCCTCTCTGCTCCATACATGTCTCATCCTCCCAACAGCCTCCTTTCCCCTCCTCTCAGTCCACTCCCCTTCCTCCAGCCAGAGGTCAGCAAGATGATATCCTGTAGATGTATAGAACCATAAAGTGCTTCTAATATATGGTCACTCTGCATTGCCAAGTCCAATCCATTCCTGTCCAAAGAATGGACCTTTGTTATAATTTATGGGAATGGGCAGCATCAGGGCCGGGGGCCATGCTCTCAGAGGAACCCCCAAACCGCTGGACCATCAATTGAGGTCTTTTAGTGGAGATCTCATGATGCACCTCTTTTTATTCTTGTGTTGCCAGTGAGGCTCCTCTCTGTGAGTTCCGTCATGGCTATCACTGGTGGTGGCCAGGCACCATCCGGTTCTTCCGGTCCCAGGTCGATGTAGGCACCCACTCTTGTGGGTCAATCTGTCTTCTCGGTTGTCTTTACCGCATGCCATTTTGGCCCTCGGTGAGCATCTGTTCCTGCTGAGTTGGGACCATTTGCTGTGTCCTCGGATGGCAGCTTGGCAGCTTTTAAGACCCCAGACGCCACTCACCAATGTGGGGTGCAGAGAGCCCTCTTAGCAAAACGCTAGTTGGGCCAATTGGCCAGGAATTCGCCTAAGAGCATGGTCCCCCATCCCCCGCCCCAGCTACACTATCCTTGCAGTATTGAGTTAAGATGGAAGGAGTACTCAAGGTATGCTGAAGTCCACTTAATGTTGTTCTTGTTCCTAATGTGTGCTGTCACCGCTTTCTCCCATCTAGATTTCTAGTAACTACCTAAACTAAACCCTCCCCCCCTCGCCCTCCCTCCCTCCCTCCCCTCCCTTGCGGCTGTCAAAGAGCCTTTTCTTCTATATACAAGTCTGTTTTTGAGATCTTATCGTAGAGGTCTCATACAGTATTTGTCCTTTTGTCGCTGACTACTCTCACTCAACATAATGTCTTCCAGTTGAAACCAGGTTAGGAGATGTTTCCTGGAATCATCGTTATTCTTTATCATTGCATAGTGCTCCATTGAGTATATGTACCACAGTTTACCTATCCATTCTTCTATTGTTGGGAGTCTGGGTTGATTCCACCTTTTTGCTATTGTGGACTGTGCTGCGATAAACATTGTGGTGCATGTGTCCATTTGTGTGAAAGGCCTTGTATCTGTAGGATATATTCCAAGTAGTGGAATTACTGGGTCAAATGGTATATCAATATCCATTTTTTTTAAGGAAGTGCCAGATTGCCTTCCAAAGAGGCTGGACCATTTTGCAACCCCACCAACAGTGTAGGAGGGTTCCACTTTCTCCACAGCCTCTCCAGCATTTGTTGTTTTGTGTTTTCTGGATCATGGCCAATCTTGTTGGGGTGAGATGGTATCTCATTGTTGTCTTGATTTGAATTTCTTTAATAACTAAAGATCGTGAACATGTCCGCATGTGTTTTTTGGCTGCCTGGATCTCCTCTTTAGTGAAGTATCTGTCCATCTCCTTTGCCCATCGCTTAATTGGATGGTTTATCTTCTTCTTATTGATATTTTGTAGTATCTTATAGATTATGGAGATCAGGCGTCGATCTGACATAGAGTTGCCAAATATTTTTTCCCACTCTGTGAGTTGAACAAATGTAGATTTGATGTTTACATTATTTTGTACATATTTTTTCACTGTGGGATGCACCATAATTTTTTAAAAATTCTCTTGCAGAACATATGGGTTTTTATTTTTCTTTGAGTAGATCCAGCTTGACGGCACTTGGCTTGGCTTGAGTAGGTATACAGTATGAATGGATCACTGTTGTGTGGCCTTTCCAGTCATGCTCTTTTTACTCCCACCTAAGTGATGATGTACAGATATTTATGGCCCACCAACAGTATTGGTTGGTTTTGCCATCCTGTTGGGCCTGAGGTAAGCCATCCCAGAGGGGAGAAAGAGAAGAGCCCACTACCATCAAGGAAGTAAAGACCAGCAGGAGATGGCTCAGTGGTCTTTCTGGCCCGTGTTTTGGAAAGCCATTTATATACATATATACATATATGTTTGTGGATTTTGTAATCTGTTTATGCCTTGTATTAGGGCTCTTAGTGTTGGCCCCATTTTTTTCTTCCATGATCATTATCAATTTAGTTTGGAGTTTTAGGTCTTTCATCCATTTTGAATTGTTTTTTGTGGGTGATGTGAAATATGGGCCTTGTTGGATTTTTTTGCAGAAGGATATCCAGTTGCACCAACACCATTTGCTAAAGAGACTGTCTTTTGCTCAGTCTTCAGGGTTTGGGCTTTTGTCAAATGTCAGTTCGTGTAGGTGAATGATTTCATGTCTTCATTCTCAATTCTGTTCTGTTGTTCTATGTGTACCAGGCTATTTTGACTACTGTAGCAGTGTAATAGGTTCTAAGGTAAGGTAGGAAGAATCCTCCCACTTTGTTCTCCCAGAGCATTACTTTACTGATCTGGGGCTTCTTCTCTTTCTATAGGAAGTTGGTGATTTGTTTCTCCATCTCCATAAAATATGCCATTGGAGTTTGGATTGGAATTGCCTTGCATCTATAGATTGCTTTGGGTGGAATAGAAATTTTCACAACTTTGAGTCTCAGTATCCACGAGCAAGGTGATTTTTTCCCCTTCTGCAGGTCTGTTTTGGTTCTTGCAGTAGTATCTTTTAATTTTCTTTGTAAAGGTCTTTTACATTTATGGTTGGATTTACTCTTAAGTATTTTATCTTCTTGGCGGCTATTGCAAATGATATTGATTCAAAGATTTCCTCTTTGATATTCTTTTTCTTGGTGTAGAGGTCTCCAACTGATGTTTCTGTGAATTCTGACAATGAAGTTGGCAAACTCATCCTAGAAGAAGAATTACATACACCGTTGCTGAATATCTCTATGGTCACCCTCAAAATACTGTCCTCAGGAAAAGCTATGCAATGATGCTGGTGCTTAGCCCACTCTTCAAAGCAATTTTGGGACTCTTTCTGGAACCGCCATTGCACACTACGGCACGATAGCAAATTGGTCAGCTTCATTGTTTAGTTGTCTGTGAGGGAGTCTTTAGCCAGGAAACAGATAACTGTGTTGGAACACCTTCCCTACTCAAGTGATCTGCCCCCCAGTGACTTTTTTCTTCATCTGAAAATAAAGGAAATATTGAAAGAAAGACATTGTGATGACATCCAGGACATCAAGAGTGTATTTAATACAACCACAGCTCTGATGGCCATTCATGAAAAAGAATTCCAAAATTGCTTTGAAGGGTGGACTAGGTTCCGGTGCCAGTGCATAGCTTCTGGAGAGGAGTACTTCAAAGGCTACCTTAGTGATAGTCAGCAATGTGGTATGTAGCAATTTCTCTTGCAGAAAAATAACAATTTAAAATGGATTATTGTCAAATTAAAAAATGAGCAAAGGATAGGAACAGACACTTCACCAAAGGAGACATTCAGGCAGCTAACAGGTACATGAGAAAATGCCCTCCATTATCAGCCATGGGATCGATTCAAGTTAAGACTACAGGAGATACCACTTAACCCCATCAAAACAAAAACTAATGCTGTCAGTCTATTCAGACTCATAGTGACATCACTGTGAGTTTTCACCCCAACAAGGCTGCTATTAACCCGAAAAAAAATTCAACATGCATTAATAAATGTTGGAGAGGCCGTGGAGACACTGGAACACTTATGCACTGATGGTAGGAATGTAAAACGATACTACCACTTTGGAAATCAGCTTGGCACTTCTTAAAAAGCTAGAAACATAAATATCATAAGATCCAGCAATCTTGCTTCTTGGAATATACCCCAGAGAAATAAGAGCTGCCACACAATTTGGTGCAAGGACTGGCAATGAAGTTTGCAAATTCATCCTATATAAGCTGCTACATAACTCATTGCTGAGGATCACCACAGTCACTTTTGAAGTCCCCCTTTTGGAAGCTAGTCCACCCTTCAATGCAATTTTAGAGCTCCTTTTCTCGAATGGCCATCAGAGCTGTGGTTCTATTACCTTTGATGTCCTAAATGTAATCAGAATATCTTCCTTTCAGTATTTCCTTTATCTTTGGGTTAAGAAAAAAGTCATTGGGGGCTAGATCAGGTGAGTAGGGAGGGTAGTCCAATATGGTTATTTGTATACTGGCTAAATACTCCCTCACAGAAAATGCCACATCTGTGCATTGTCCTGATGGAAGAGTCATGAGTTGTTGGCAAAAAGTTCAGGTTCTTTTTGTCTAATTTGTTCTCACAGTCTTTTTGGCACTTCCAAATAGTAAATTTGGTTAACTCTTTAGCTGGTATGAATTCATAGTGAGCAATCCCTCTGATACCAAAAAAAGTTAACGACATCGTTGTGACTCTTGACTTGGAATGATGGAACTTTTTTAGTTGTGAAGCATTGGCTGACTTCCATTGCTCACTTTGACGCTATGTTTCAGGGTATCACCAGTGATAACATTGGTATCACCAGTGATAACATGGTCCCAAACATTGTCTTGCCTCTCCAAAAGGCTTTGGCAAACTTCAAGTTTCCTTTGTTTTTGTTCATCAGTGAGTTCCTTGGGGACACTTTTGTACACATCTTCCTTATTTCAAGATTGTCCTGTTTCTCTGTTGAGGTTTATTTGGTCTGCTATGCTTATTACAGTCAGCTGATAATTCTTGCACACAATTCATTGAATTTTTGCAATGTTTTCACCAGTTCTGCTTGTTAGTGGTTGTCTTGACCTCTCTTAGTGATGCTTTCTCTCCTTGCAGAGAAAAGAACACTTAATTCATTTGTACACACCATTTTCTTCATGGCATTATCCCCATAAACTTGGTAACATGACCTTGATTTCACTTCCATTCTTGCCAAGTTGAACATGAAATTTATTTATTTTTTTTGTTGCTCTAACTCAAACTCCAACATTCTCGTGATGGCACACAAAACCATGCAGGAACAATAATGAAATATTTGACTTTTTAGGAGGTCTCAATTGTCAAATGTCAGCTGTGCATAGATAGACCTAAATATCCAAACTAAAACAATAAAGATCATGGAAGAAAAAATACGGACAACAGTGAGAGCCCTAATACAAGACACAAACAGATTACAAAATCCACAAACACTAGAAGAGAAAATAGGCCACGGAGATCTCCTCAAAATAAAAAATAAAAAAAAAATAAATAAATAATTCATGCTTATCTGAAGACTTCATCAGAATAGTGAAATGACATTCTACACATTGGCCAAAAGAAAAAAAAAAATTGGCTACCACAAATCCAATCAGCAATTAATCTTTATAATCTACAAAATATTGCAAAACCTCAACAACAAAAAGATAAATCATGAACACCACTCAGCAAGACACAACCACATGTCAACGCAAACACAGCTGTGAGACACTGATACACGAAGGTTAGGAAAGCTTACCAAGTTATTTGCACAGTGGTGTCAATGTAAAGGCATGGTGGCGAATTTGAGAACCTAATTGTCAGACCTCATGTATGTGTGTGTGTATGTGTGTACACATTAATTTTACTTTCAGTCTAAGACAGTATTCTATCACGTTTTTCAGAATTGGAGCCCTGGTGGTGCACTGATTAAAGAGTTCAGCTGCTAAACAAAAGGTCAGCAGTTTGAATCCACTGGCCCCTACTGAGAAACCCTGTAGGACAGATCTTCTGTGTCCTATGAGAGTTCTCCTAGTCACTGTGAGTTGGAATCCACACAACTACACTGAGTTTTTTTCTTTTTTTGAATTCAGTATATCATTGATGTTTTAGCTTGAAAATCTTTCCTACCTTTCGATATATTGTATGTAAGCTAAATTAAACAACTTTGTGATAGATGAAAGATTCAGGGATAAATAATTCTTACTTATGCTAGCACTTGCTACCTGGTGTTTACCTAGATTTGTCTACTCTTGGCACAGAATATCGTCACACCTGAGTGCTCCCTTACTAGTACTGAATTATAGCAATGCCTGAAAGGGTTCTTCCACTGAAGAGCTTAGAAGGATACCAGAAAGAAACTGAAAGCAGCTGAGACTGTATTCTGCAATGAGAACTGTTAAGTTCATCCAACATATTTGTGTATAAGGGTTAGGATGAGGCCCAGAATGAAGACTCTGACATCAATTTCCTAGTCTTCCTTGCTAGGTAACAGGTCATACTCCTTAATAAATGAGTTTGACTCTTTGATTGACTCTTCATTTATCCCTAATTTCCATCAACATGCAGCATCTGTCTCTGTCTTAGTCACCTAGTGCTGCTGTAACAGAAATGGCACACATGGATAACTAACAAAGAGAAATGCATTTTCTCAGAGAAAAGTAGACCAAAAGTCCAAATTCAGAGCATCAACTGCAGGGTAAGTCCTTCTGTGTTGGCTTTGGAAGAAGATCTTTTTCATCAATCTTCCCCTGCACTGTGAGCTTCTCAGGTGCACAGACCCCAGGTCCAAAGGATACACTCTGCTCTCACGTTGCTTTTTCCCTGATAGCATGAGGTTCCCCACTCTCTGCTTGATTTGTTTTCCTTTACATTCCAAGAGATTGCCTCAAGGCACAATTCAGTATTATAGATTGAATCCTGCCTCACTAATACAATCACTGCCCATCCTCCCTCATTAGCATCATAGAGGCAGGATTTACATTATACTGGAACATCATACCATACCAGGAATCTTGGCCAGTTAAATTGCTACCAACATTTTTTGGGATGAAACAATTCAATCCATGTCCGTATCCTTTTGTTTTTAATAACAGCTCTATAGAGACACACTTCATATAGCATAAAATTTACCTCTTTAACATGTACAATTTGATGGTTTTCAGTTTTATCACGGAGTTGTGAAACCATCGCTACAATATAACTTTAGAATATCTTCATCACTCCAAAAAGAAACACTATCGCATTTGGCAGTCATCATCCATTCCTCTCTTCCCCAAGCATCCAGCAACTAATCTGCTTTCAGTCTCTATAGATTTGCCTATTCTGGACATTTCATATAGATGGATTCATACAAAATATTGTCTCTTACGTATGTCTAGTATCACTTAGCATGCTGTACCCAGTTTTATCCATATTGTATATAGATGAGTACTTCCTTTTTTTTAATAGCTGGATAGCATTACATTCTATAAGTACATTGACTGAATTTCCTTGAACAAAGCTGTCAAGTTGGCTAAAATACAATATAAATGATAAAATGATTAAAATGTTAAAGTTATTTTTCTCTAATAAAATTAGTGATCATCTAGCAGAGATGGTTTTGAAATGTAGACAGGAAAGAGAAAAGAGGAAGTACATGAAGGGCCACAGTTGATTAATAATGCTTGGTGTTCTTACGAGAAATAAAGACCAAGAATGGAAAGGAAAAGGAAACGGAAAGAGACAGAGAGAAAAAGCAGAGGCAGGAAGGGCAAAGAAGTGGATTTTTAGGTCATCTATTTTATGACACTTTGGACCTTTCACTAACATAATCCATTCATATCCACACTGTCCCTAAAATTCAGTCTCTTGCTATTTCCCGTAATCGGCTTGGATTTTTGCCCAGCCCATTAATCTTAGCTCCGTAAGTAAAATCTATTGATTCTATTAATCTGCTATAATAGCTAAATTTTGTAAATATGGTGCTTCAAAAGTCTTCCTTCCCAGGAGAATTGGTGACATATTGAAACTGCCTCAAGGGGTTTGGACTGCTAGTTTATTTTGTAGTGACATTTAGCCATTCTGACACAGGATTAATTATTATACGTTCTTCCATAAATGTTGTCTCTGACATTATGTGTAAATCAAATAAATTAAAGCATTATGAGCTTGGCCAAGCTATTAGTTTTCTATTCTGGTTGACATCTGTAATGTTCATTAATAAATAGTTTAGTACATTTATAGACAATGATGAAGACAGCATCATTACTTTTGGGATTAGTTTCTCCCAAGTGATATGCTATAAATAGCTACTACCTCTAATAAAGTTAAATCTAAAGCCACAAGTTTTCAACATTGTCCTTGTATTGATATAGTCCAAGCATCCCATATTACATTATAAACATGCACCGTATACTGCTATGTGGCATTTTAGGGAAGACAGACCATTGTAGCCACCAGTGCTAACACATTTATGTCCCAGCTGTGTTTGTAAAGAGCTCTCTAACGTCTTTCCAATTATTTCTCCTATCCAGATCTCAATTTCGTCATCTTTAAAGCAGACATTATGAACTAGGTGAACTCTAGAGTGATTTACAGTCCTAAAATCCTAAGATGTTGTGTTTTCTTCTTTTTCATTTTGTCAACCCTCTACCAGGACTTTAACTGATGAGTGGAGATTATTCCTTCCTCTTCTCATTTACACTACATCTTATACCTGCCTTGCCTACATATCATGTATCCTCCATGCTATATTCTAACTACCTGGCTCAGCTACTTGAGTCAGATTTACTGTGAGATCAGATTGAGAGCACTAGAAATACGTATAATTTTTAGTATAGAACATAACTAAGAGTTGCGGCTAGTTCTTATGCCATCTAAAAGTGAACTAAACTTTGTTAAATATTGGAATATACCTATTCCCTTTGGATCCTTGTTGTAGATGTAATTGTATCCCCCCCAAAGTACATATAGCCATGTGGCTGGGCCATGATTCCCAATATTTTATGATTTTGATTTTGATTGTGATTAGGATTTTTATGATTTTGTGATTTTGCTATGCTGGATGTTAGAGGATTTGGGTGGGACTATAAATACATTTATAAGATCACCTCCCTGCTCCACTGTAAAGGGAGTTTCCCTGGAGTGTGGCTTGCACCACCCTTAATCCTTTCATCCTACAAGAGATAAAAGGAAATGGAAGCAAGCAGAGAATTGGGAACCTCACACCATCAAGAAAGCAGTGCTGGGAAAACAGCACATCCTTCAGACCTGAGGTTCCTGTACTGAGATGCTCCCTGGACAAAGACTCACTCAATACCAGACTTTCCTCCAGGACCAACAAGGGGGAAATGCTTCCCCTGGAGCAGACATCCTGAATTTGGACTTGTAGCCTATCGGACTGTGTAAGAATAAATCTTCTTTGTTAAGGCCATCCACTCTGTGATATTTCTGTTAGAGCAGTACTAGCTGACTAAAACAGTTCTCAAGTATGATGAGATAGATACATTGATGTGAAGGGAAAAAAAAAGAATGAGATGGCTAAAGGGTAAAAAGATATTTATTTTCACTAATCTAATCAATGTTTACTAGCAATGTGTTGAGTACTATGCTGTGTTATGACCTGGCACTTAAGGATACAAAGATAAATAAGACAGACTCTAACCTCAAGAAATCAGTAATCTAGTGGTGTGTTTTCAATGGCTAATTTTTCAAAAGTAAATCATCAGGCCTTTCTTCTGAGGCTCCTCTGGGTGGACTTGAGCCTTTAATCTTTCAGTTACTAGCCAAGAACATTAACCATTTGCACCTCCATGCAACTACAGTGGTAGAAGAGACAGTAAATACCAAGTATTATAAAGTGATAAGTGAGCAGCATTTAACTTTTAAGAGTATTTGCAATATGCCACATTCTTTGTTAAGAACTTCAAGGTACAGTCTGCTGTCTGTTTGTGAATTTTGCATTTGTGAGGGGCAGGGGGAGTGAAATATAGTAAGTTTCAAAAAACAAAACTTGAATTTACTGTTTGCCAAGCCCTATGCTGAATCCAACCAAGTGAAATGATGTGTATGCATGCCCTGCTGTAGCCTCCCGTTGTTTCACAGACCCTCAGTCTCCCTCCAGCATTCCGTGAGTGTTGTTGGCTACTGGTGTTGCATGTTAGTGCCACAGCTATAAAGCAAAAGGTTGGCAGTTCAAATACACAAGCCATTCCTTGGAAATCCTATGAGGAAGTTCTACTTTGTCCTATAGGGTGTCTATGAGTTGGAGTCGATTCTATGACAATGGGTTTTTATGTTATATGTATCCTTTGTTTTGCTATTTATGTACCGTTTACATTGTATTAGGTGTTATAAGTCTCCTGAGATGATTTAACTATATGGCAGGATATGCCTAGTTTATATGAAAATACCATGACATTTTATATACGTGACTGGAGCATCCATGGATTTTGGTATCCAAGAGAGTTTCTGAAACAAATCCCCCACAGATATGAAGGAACAATAGTATTATCTCATTAATTATCTAAATGCGCTCATAAAATTAGCATTATTTTTATCAGACCTACTTTATAGATGAAGAAACAGTACCAAGAGGTTAGTCAAAACTATTCTTTACTCGTGAGTCCTAATGGTTCTTCTGTCCTGTTGCCTCTCTGTACCTTTTAAAGCTTTTCTGTAGCTAACAATTCTCTGTTTGTATTTCACATTACATTCCAGAAAGAGAGAATTTGACTGACTAGTTGGAAATAGTTTTACAGAGGGTCACTTCTCTTGATTTTGGCTTTTGTTCAAATGAGAGATTGGTAACTCATAAGCCAAGTTCCTTCTCCTTTGTACCATCACATCTGACAAAGAAACAGGGTAACGTGATGTAGAAAATAGCTGTCCCCTTGAGCAAGGCGAAATTCTATTGAAGGCTGTTGTATGCATTAGGCTGCATGATTGACTTATTCAGTTCAAAAGATATGAATGTGTTTTCAAATACTCATGTGTCAACTGTAGAGCATGTTTGAAGCTGATCATAAATGCTGTATAGTACCACTGAAAGAAGAAACTTATAAAAGAATGTTTTATAAGTTCCAACTGAAAATGTGTTCCCAAGGGAATTACATTTAATAGTGATTTTGCTGAAAATATTTCAGGTATAATTTGAATGAAACTCTTGGATCAAGTCCATGAGTTCCTTTTAGAAATGCTTAAATATGTTTCTTCTTGTATTTTGTATTCTATTACATTCTATTAGTTATGGTTTTGAAGGAAAACTTTCTGGCATAACAACTCATGTTTGATTTGTCATTTTGGGTTTGGAACTAGCAGAAGTAATCCGTATGAGAAGCTAGACACTAAATGTAAAGCAACATTTCAGCCTTTTGAAGGGCCACCCTCACTGTAAAGATTTTCAGAGGCTGTGCAATAAATTATTTTCCAAATAAATTAGAAAATTTTCAAATAAAATTATCTCAGTTATAGATCTTCTCTCAAATAACCAGTATCTCTCAATCCGTCATCACTCACCTCCAGAACAGAAAATGTTTATCAGCTCCTAATCCTTCTATATCCATTGCTAGAATCATAGTCTCCTTTGAATGTTTTCACACTCTCCTGTATAGGGTCACCATGAGTCAGATCTGACTTGACGGCATTTGGCGTATCAAAATTAGCTTTTAATATGATTGTTGATGAAGAACCTATACTAATTATAAAGATCATGAAAAAAGTTATATATTTTTATATATATATTTTATATATTTATATATTACTCCCTTTATATATTACTTCCTCACTCATTAAACATGTCTATTCCAATAAATCTCCAAAAGTCTGTCAGTTTCTTGTATGGTGGGGACTTTTATACTGTGTCATGCTATGGGGGCTTGGTGGAAGCTGTAACCACAGATATTCAAATATCAGCAGGGTCATTCATGGTGGACAGGTTTATGTTAAATGTCCAGACTAAGACAGACTGGGAAGAAGGACTGAGTAGTCCACTTCTGAAAAGAATTAGTCAGTGAAAACCTTATGAATAATAATGGAACATTGTCCGATGCAGTGCCTAAAATGAGCCCCCCAGGTTGGAAGGTATTCATAAGACAACTGGGGAATAGCTGCCTCCTCAAAGCAGTCAACCTTAACGACGTGAATGAAGTAAAGCTTTGGAGATGTTCAGTTACCGACGTGGCATGACTCAAAATGAGAGGAAATAGCTACAGATATGGCTTACTACCTAGAACATGGAATGTATGAAGTATGCATCTACAAAAATTGGAAGTCATCAAAATGAAATAAAATATATAAATAGGCATCAATGAGCATGACTGTGTGGTCTGCTATGTCAGGAGCGACAACTTGAAGACAAATGGTGTTTCACTTATTGTCAAAAAGAGCATTTCCAGATCTATCCTGAAGTACAACACTGTCAATAGTAGGATGATATCCACATACCTAAGGAAGATCAGTTAATACTACTGTTATTCAAATTTACAAACCAACTACAAAAGCCAAAGCTGAAGAAACTGGAGGTTTTTACCAACTTTTGCAGTCTGATACTGATGGAACATACAATCAGGATGCCTTGATAAATGTAACATCAAGATTGAAGGAAGACTCATTAACTATCTATGCTATACAGATGACACAACCTTGCTTGCTGAAAGTGAGCCAGACTTGAAACACTTACTGATGAAGACCAAAGACCACAGCTTTCAGTAGGGATTACACCTCAACATATCAGAAACAAAACTTCTCACAGTTGGACTGATAAGCAACATCATGATACATGACGAAAATATGGAAGTTATGTAGTGTTTAGTTTTACTTAGATCCACAATCAACACCCGTGGAAGCAGCAGTCAAGAAATCAAAAGACGTATTGTACTGTGCAAATCATCTGCAAAATACTTCTTTAAAGTGCTAAAAAGCAAAGATGTCACCTGAAAGACTAAGGTGTGACTGATCCAAGTCATGGTGTTTTTAGTTACCTCCTATGCATTCACCTCCTGGACAGTGAATAAAGAAGACTGAAAGAGACTTGACACCTTTGAATTGTGGTGTTGATTATACATATAACGGACTGCCAAAAGAACGAGCAAGTCTGTCTCAGAAGAAGTACAACAAGAATGTTCCTTAGATGCAAGGATGGTGAGATTTCATCTCACATACTTTGGACGTGTTGTCAGGAGGGCTCAGTCACTGGCGCAGGTAGAGGGTCAGCGAAAAAGAGGAAGACCTGTATGAGATGGACTGACAGTGGCTGTGACAGTGGGCTTAAGCATAACAATGATTGTGAGGACAGTATAGAATAGGGCACTGTTTCATTCTTTTGAGTGGGGGCTTACAATGAGCTGGAGCTGACTTAATGGTGCCTAACAGCAACAACTACATTACAGGGAAAGAAGATGCTATACAAAATAGGAAGTTACTAGGAAAGTAATGATGTAGCATTATTTTATCAACTGTACAAAATAATTTAGACTATGCTATACTATCAGCTTTAACTTTCAAAATCCTTAAGATATAGACATTAAACCTTGCATTTTAAAGACACTAGGTTTGAACACTCAATTGTGTATCAGTTCACTTTCTTACTAATTATTTAGGGGCCCATAAAAACATTACAGACAATTTGTATCCATTAAAGTTTTAAAATCCAAATTTAAAATATTTGCTGGTAGTTTGTCCTTATTCAAGTACATCTACGACTTCAGATTGGTTTAAGAATTTGAATGTCAACATGTTCACGGATTAAAAACAAAACAAGTCCAGTGCTGTTGAGTCGATTCTGACTCTTAGTGACTATATAGAAAACAGCAGAACTGTTCCATAGAGTTTCCAATAAGCACCTGGTGGATTTGAACTGTTGACCTGTCAGTTAGCAGATAAAGCACTTAACCACTAGGCCACCAGGGTTTCCATTCATAGGTTAGGCAGATACCATTAATTAATGAAGTTGTGTACGAATGGTGGGGGATGGCAAACTGGAGCTGCATGCTCCCTCTAAAGAGTCAACTACTGTGTAGGTACCCCTAAAATTGTCATCAGGGCATGTGGAAATGATGCCCCAAAGTTGTCAGATCTGATTTTTAAAGAGAAGTTCAAAAGTCAGATGTCCTAGTTGTTGAACGTAAGTGTACTTTTAAACGTTGCATGGATAAAGTACAGTAAGTCTTTCAGATCATATTATCCTGTCTATTTGAGATGTTTGCTTTAATGACATCAGACTTGATATCCAGATGTGTTATCTCATAATTGCAATGGATTTAAAACTTTGTCTGGATATTAGCATAGACATTTGGAAAAAAGAATGGGGGGACATTGTGAAAGTTTGCCTCTGTAACTGTTAAATTAATAAATATGTTGTTAACTTCTACCCTCCATCACAAACTTTCAAGTCCATTCTCTTTTTAGATGTAATTTTTATGGTTGCCATGATTAATTGTTTTGATTTTGTATTTTATTCTCACTGGGAAACTTTAATTACATGTTTTTTGAATGTAAAGTAGGGGACCTTATTCAGCAACAACTACTGCAAGTGCTTTTTGGCAATAAAAGCATTATAAGAGTGATCCAGTTAGTATTAATTGTGTGAAAAACAGTTTTCAAATTTATGTGCTAAAATTCCACCTTCGAATTTGAAGGGTCTTTTCCAATTGGGCTTATTAGTGATATTGATAATTTATTCTTCTAAAATCTTGGGGTAATTTCAACATGAGTCGATGTTCCATCTACACCAGACCTGCATAAGGAGCAGGGAAGGACTCTGTGTGATCTTGGTAGCAGATGACCCTTGATTTTTCTAATGCTATATGCACCAGTAGAAAAACTCTAGAATTTTCAGCTCATATTTTACAATTTTTCCCAATCATATTATCCGTAATAACAGTACTATATACTAAGGGGCAATTAAGTGCTTTTGGGGAGTGCTCATAATTTTAAGACACCCTAAGAGGCAGTGGAGGTTATGTTCTCATCCACATGCATTACAGTGTTTGGCCTCCTTTCCACATGCTAGCCCCAGTTTCCAGGGGCAGTTCAATTTATTCATCCTCTACTGAATTATCACATTGGTTCAAATCTTGGCATTTGATTTATTCATAAGCTTAAGGCTTTCTAGTAGTTATCCCACGACTCCAAGGTTTTCTCCCCTGGGTGCTCATTTACCGATTTTCAGTTAGAAAACACCACAGAGCTCACAGGCTAAGGCAATTACTCATAACTTTGTTTTGTACTCACTTATTCCTCAACATCATTATGTTTAATGTTTCTTTTATCTTCCCTGGGTGGTTTGGTTTGTATTCACTCAGGGAAAACAAGATTCATGATCTTATATTTAATATTCCAGCTGTGCATTAACTTTTTACATGTCTCTCAGGGTCAATATCTTCTCTTGGTTCTATAGCATAGTGAGCACCTGTATGCTGTAACCATACTTGTACATGTGTTAGAATGGTGAGACAAATAAATTATGTGTCATTTCATTTTTCCTCCACTGAGGTTGTAAAATGCTGCATGTTTTATTTTCTAAGATTATTTCATATTTATTTGGAAATATTTCATGTGTTTACTGCAGTGCAATGGACACAGCTGAGTAAGATTCAGTCTTAGCTGTTAAACAGTTTATCATCTTCTGAGTAAGATATAGTAAAGTATAGTTAGAAAGTATAGTTAGAAAAAGGACAAAAATTTCCCTGAGAGCATGACCAAAACGCTGTAGAAAAAACGGTAGTTGATTCTGATTTAGAGGATTAGGAGAAGTCTGATAGTGTACTGTGGAAAAATTTTCACATCAACCTGACAAAATTATCTTTCAAGGAAACTTTCTTCTCATCTTAATGCTGAAGATAAATTATTTTTCTTTAGAAATAAACAAACTGACATTATTAGACATGGAGGATGCATTCCCCCTCAAACAGACTATTAAAAATATTGGATAATTCACGATTCAAGTCTTACCCAATTAGCCACTACTATTAATGAGACAAAATGAGAGGAAATGCCAGATATTCCTCCTGGAAATATAGAAAGGTAAAAATGAGAAATATGATCAAAGATTTTAATTTGTAAGTCTGCATATAATAAAACAGTACATTTTTTAGAAAAGTTTGCTGATATCTTCTCTATTGCTTCTTTTTCTTGCAGTATTTAGGCTTTACTTTCTCTAGTTTGCCCTTGAAAGCTTCCTGACAGGGTATTCTGATTAGGATAGTTTTGTGCTAAGGGGTTTGAGGAGATAAAGCAATAATTTTAGTTTGCTGTATTTCATCCTTGTTGTTTATGCTATCAAAGTGGTATCTTTTAAAATCAGTATAGTTATAACAATTCTGGAAGATGTTAACATTTTTAGTGCATATTGTGTTTATGACTCCCGAAACAAACAAAACCAAAAGAACAAATGCACTTCTGTCAATTTAATTCTGTCTTATAGCAACCCTATAGGACAGAGTAAAACTACTCCACAGAGTTTTCAGGGAGAGCCTGGCAGATTCAAAGTGCAGATCTTTTGGTTAGTAGCTATAGCACGTATCCACTGTGCCACCAGGAGTACCAAAAAACAAACAAAAAAATCCCAAGGTGGCAGCTGTCGAGTTGATGCTGACTCATAGTGACCCTTTAGACAGAGTAGAACTGCCCCACAGAGTTTCCAAGGAACACCTGGTAGATTTGAACTGCTGACCTTCTGTTCAGTAGATCAGCACTTAATCACTATGCCACCAGGGTTTTAGGAAAACCATAAAGATTAGAGCTTACAAAATCTTATGGGGGCTGTATCACGTGGGATTGCTAGGAGTCAAAATTGACTCAATGGCACCTAACTACAACAATCCATCTTACAATTTTGTGAAAATTAGAGAAGTTAAAAGGTTTACCCAAACGTGTTCAGCTACATAGTGGTGAAATTTGGACAAAGGTTTTTATCTTCTATAGTCCTTATTCTCATTTTTTCAACTTTTGTATTGTCTCCATCTATTCCAGCTTTTATGCCACCCAAATGTTTATGATGATTTACTTTAACCATATGGAGAGCATTTCAGATATTCCTGGTGAATTTTAGATTTCCCACTGATGAGAACAACAAAGAGTTCTTGGGTGGTGCAAAAGGTGAATGCACTCAAGATGGTAACCAACAGGTTGGTGATTCAAGTTCACCAAGGGGCATTTCGAAAGAAAAGCCCCTTCCACAAAAAAATCAACCATTGGAAATCCATCTGACACACATGGGGTTGGCATGAATCAGTCAACTCAATAGCAACTGGAGTGAAAAATAATGGAATGTTTTTGTGTACTGTGGGTCTTTATTTCAGATATTTAATAAACCTTTTTTCTGCATTTTTTTAATTATTATTTTTTTATTTAATATGACTCAGTGAAAATGTATATTCCCATATAAATTTACATGCCCACCTATATGCAGCTTCCACTGCTCTCCCTGGCCGGTGACAGCACACTATTCCTTTCTGCTCCATACATGTCTCATCTTCCCAGCAGTCTCCTTTCTCCTCCTCTCCTTCCACTCTTCTTCCTCCAGCCAGAGGTCAGCAGGGTGATATCCTATAGATGTATAGAACCATAAAGTGCATCCAATATATGGTCACTCTGCATCACCAAGTCCAATCCACTTGTGTCCAAAGAAAGGACCTTCATTATGATTTATGGGCAAGGGCAGTATCAGGGTCGGGGGCCATGCTCTCAGGGGAACCCCAAAACTGCTGGACCATCAATTGAGGCCTTTTAGTGGAGATCTCAGGATGCACTCCTCTTTATTCTTGTTTTGCCAGTGAGACTCAACTTAGTGAGCTCCATCGTGGCTATCACTGGTGGTGGCCGCGCGCCATCCAGTTCTTTTGGTCCCAAGTTGATGTAGGCACCCAGTCATGTGGGTCTCTCTAGCTTCTGGGTTGTCTTTACCCATGTTTTTCTGCATTTCCTCATAGTCCTTCTGGTACTTTTCTAACATTTTCTATAAATTCCAAAGAAATGTTGACCAATGTCTTTCTGATGAAGCACACGTTTCTGGGCTTTACAAAGAAGAAGAAAAGCCCTAACTGTCATAAATCATTGGTTTTCACCTTGTCTGATTCATTCCAAATACAGTTTACAGGTACAGTGTCAGTTCATGAATTTCCATAGTCAATAGTTTTCTGAAGTCCCTGATCTGTGCACACAGTCTATGAAAACCCTGCAGACGATTTACTTTCTCCAATCCTTCATATGGGCTTTTGCTTGCCAAATGTTAATGTGACATCTGCTGTACTTAATTCCAGTAAATATTCAGAACTTTTATGCATACAAACAGTTTATCATACTTATACCATCAATTTGTTCAGAGACATGTCACTTGTGCAAATAGCCTAGGGTTCTGATTTACTAAGATTTACATCAAGTGAAAATTAAACACTTTGATTCAGAGGTCTTGGATTTTCGGTCTAGATGTTTACAATCCCTCGTGTTATTTCCTGACCTCATCAATTTAAGAAAGTAAATTTATTACTTGCATTTTAAATTCTTAGCCAACAGATGGAATTACTATTAAATGCTCATAATATATATTAGAATTTCATAAAATAAGGAAGCAATGTAAATACAACTTGGAAGGAGCAAAATATAATCAAAAAGCAAGGTTTAGAAAAAAATGGCAATGAATATTTAAGATGGACAAGGTTATTATAGTTAGTTTAATAAAATTATGTTCTTCAATTGTACTAACATATAGGTGGTCATGTAAATTTATACGGGAATGTACATTTTCACTCAGTCAGATTAAATAAATAAATAAATTTTAAAAAATTATGTTGCAGAACACTGAAATTTTATTACAGGTTTTAAAAATGTATTATTTTCTGTTTTAAAGGAATGTGTTTCTATGTCCTTTCAAATGTCTATTTAATTGCTGATTCGTCTCTCAATATTTTTTGATCAGCTCCCCAAATCTTTAAAATCAACCTCTTTTTGTAGTACTATGTTCTTTTATAGAATCACACAGTTGTAACTGGCATTTATTTGTTTGTAGATTTGATAAATTTTGTGATCTCTCATTGGATTTGAACTCTAGGAAGGCAGATTCTTTGTCCATTTTTGTTCATCATTGCATCTCCAGAGCCTAAAATGCCTTCACAAAGTGTTGTTGTTAGGTGTCATCAAATTGGTTCTGACTCATAGTGACCTTGTGTACAACAGAACGAAACACTGCTCAGTTCTACACCAGGCCCACAACTGTTGTTATGTTTAAGCTCATCATTGCAGCCATTGTGTCAATCCTTTTTGCTGAGGGTCTTTCTCTTTTTTGTTGACCTTCCACTCTACCAAACATGATGTCTTTCTCCAGGGACTGATCCCTCCTGACAACATGTCCAGGTTATGTGGGACACAGTCTTGCTTTCTTTGATTCCAAGGAGCCTCTGGTTGTACTTTTTCTAACATAGATCTATTTGTTCTTTTGGCAGTCTGTGATATATTCAGTGTCCCTCTCCAACACTGCAATTGAAAGGCATCAATTCTGCTGTCTTGTTTAATCATTCTCCAGCTTTCGCATGCATATGATGTGATTGAAAATACAATTGTTTGGGTTAGGCATACCTTTACCTTAGTTTTCAAGGTGACATCTTTACTTTTCAATGCTTGGAAGAGATCCTTTGCAGCCGATTTTCCCAAAGTAATGTGTCTTTTGATTTCTTGACTGCTGCTTCTGTGGGCTTTGACTGTGGAAACAAGTGAAATGAAGTCATTGACAACCTCAGTCCTTTCTCCATTTATGATGATGTTGCATACTGGTCCAGTTGTGATGATTTTTGTTCTCTTGATGCTGATGATCAATAAATATATGTAAGAGATACTATGATATGAATCGAGGTTTCAAGAAAATAAAGAGATTAAGTTTGCCTAAGAAGACAATTAGAATCAGAAATAAGGAAGGATGGAATATGCACATAGTGCCAACTAGGAACAAATTTCTCTTTTAAGTGAAATGGCAGAAAGTTGTTTTGGATAGAGTTTAAGCTGATGGAGGTATTATAAGGCAGTTTTTAATATTAGCCTACATAATGTTCTTAATTTGTCAGATAAATAAAGGCATGGGCAAATCAAAATCATTGTTAATACTGTGGTGAACTCATAGGTGTCTCTTCTACTGCTGGGTCCAGAGCCCCAACTCAGACCCAAAGATATGCTTTATGTTTTTACCATTATATTTATGTCACAAGCCCAACCGGCTTATCCTGATGATACTTAGTGACTACTTCTTGCCTGGAATGCAATATTTTAGTGACCAAGAAAAACACCCACTGCCGTAGAATTGATTCTAACTCATAGCAACCCTATAGAACAGAGTAGAACTGACCTATAGACTTTCCAAGGAACACCTGGTGGATTCAAACTGCTGATCTTTGGTTAGCAGCCATAGCAGTTAACCACTATGCCACTAGTGTTTCTATTTTAGTGACATGTAAAATTCATTAACTGAAGTGAAACTGTTACATAAGGAGACCACTGGAGTGCAGTTAGTGCATTTCAACTACCCTGTTCATGATTTCCATAATACAGACAGATAGGTAGGTAGGTAGATAGGTAGACAGAGTGTTGTGTGTCATTAAGTCAGTTTTGACCCCAAATGACTCTGTGAGTGAGATTTGTATGTAGGTGTATAAGTACACACACATGCAAATAAAAAATTCTGACGGATGACAGATATTATGAAGGCAAGTACCAGAGAATTGAGAACAGTATATACCTCACCTTTACCTCTTCTCTGCATTTTTATCAAAATGCTCATCAAGGAGGCTGATGTTGATCAATCACTTGTCTTTGTGAGGGCTGGTCCTTCCACTTTTGATTCATTCAGATTTTTACATCCTAAACCCAAACCAATTGTCATTGACTACATTCCAATTCATGCGAAAGCTAGACAATGAATAAGGAAGACTGAAGAAGTACTGATGCCTTCAAATTATGGTGTTGGCAAAGAATGTTAAATGTACCACATACAGCCAAAAGAATGAACAGATTTGTCTTGGAAGAAGTACAGCTAGGGTTCTCCTTGGAAATTAGGATGGTGAGACTTTCACTCAGGTACTTTGGGCATACTATCCTAAGGGTTCAGTCCTTAGAGAAGGACATCATGGTTGGTAGTTAAGGGGTCTACAAAAAAAAAAAAAGAAGACCCTTGACAAGAAGGGCTGAAACATAGCAGTGATCATAAGGATGGTGCACGATCGGGCAGTACTTCATTTTGTTGTGCATGGGTTTTTTTGTGGGTCAGAATTAATTCATTGGTGCCTAAGAACACCAACAGCAATGTCTTTTTTTTTTTTTTGGCGAGTGTGTGTGGTCTTTGAATTCTTTTATAAAACTGAAATTATAGAGAATTTCTAAAACTTTGTTTTTCTCTGTGTTATTATGTGGATTACAAACCCATTATTGTGGAGTCTATTTCAACTCACAGTGACCGTACAGGAATGAGTAGATCTACCCCACGGCGTTTACCGGGCTGTTTCTCTTGCGCTGCCCCAAGAGCAGCTGATGGGTTTGACGTCTCAGACTCTGGGTTAGCAGCTGAGTGTGAAACCACTGAGTCACTGGGGCTCCTCGTATAGAATTTACCTATCAAAACTACAGCCTTCAAAATTAAATGAGATAATGTTTAAAATATTGATGAATTAATTTGTAAATAACCAAGGTGGACACATTTCATGTTAACAGTCTATTGTTTTCATGAAAAATAACTATTTTGAAAATAAAAAGTGTTATGAGCAAGGTATCATTTTTAAAAGTCTGACTTGGTTGAAGAGAAGTGCTGGTCACAGAATCTTTTGTAACCTCAGTTTTACACTCTTGAGAAAAAGGATTAAAAAGGCACATATCCTTGTGCTCTAGTGAAAACAGTGTTGACCTTGCAGAATCACTGTTCTAGAGTATCTGCTTCTTCTAGGATGTGAAAGGGAACAAGAAAGTATACTTCGGAATGAATTTTATTTGCTTTATAACTGAGTGCACAAATAAGCCCCCAAACATACTAAAATTTTAAAATCAGTTTGGATGGGAAAGCTTCTTTAGTTTACTAATTAAATCTTTCACCTGCAATATAGATTGCTGTTATTTACCTTTTGTGAAATCTGCCTAGAGAGGCAAGATTCTGTTCCCTTTTTTTAAATCAGAATGATAAACTATGTTTTTTGTCATAGTTATTACGTCTTAGAAATGTAAGAAGAAAACACAGACAAAAAACTTCATAAATAACTAGTTTTTCACTTATGTGAGAGCTAAAATACTCTATAATAGTTTTATCTTTCATGTTTATCTTAAAATGTTTTATCGTCACTTTGAACAACTAACCGGTAGATTCTCAGTCACCTACACTCTTACATTAACCAAATGCCCAAATATCCTGTGACTGTAATTTTGATGTCATTTTCCCCCAAATAAAGCTGTAAATCTGGTGGTGGTGGGCTGGCAGAGGGGGATTCCTTAAAATATTTACGTAGAAAGCTATCATTCTGATTTCCCAGACAGCTTCTGGAAACTCACAAAGATGTGTTTCTTATTTCACTTCATAAAAAGATATTAAAAATAATTAGATTTTTCTGTTGTACTACTGTCATCAGAATCCAATTGCAAGAGTTATTTGATCAGAAGAAATTTTCAGTGATCCCCAGGCTAAATTGGTGTAGACAGAATGTTAAGAGTGTAAATAGTTCAGAAACTGTGTGTCTTATGGGAAATTTCTAAGGTTTTGTCAATGATTTTCATTGTGTATAGTTTGTTTTTACTCTCAGAAAAACACTCATCAAAACACTCATCAAACATCCAATGAAATAGTAACGTTATGTGTTGTATCTCAGCAGAGACAGAACTAAATTAACCACAGCTATTGTATCTATACTACATCTCTATACTACAGATGTTTTTTGTTTCACTTTAATGCATGCTGAAATAAGACTTCTAAAGGACAGGCTTTGTATTTTCAACATCCTAGTCTTGCAGGAGAGTACTATAACAGGTATACTTTTAGACTATTGGTGTTTAAATGGACGTTTTGGTTGAGGTTTCTGAGTCTGTGTGGCTTAGACAATTGTCAGAGCGATGGACTAAGCCAGGAATCTCAGGTGAAAAGCAAATAGTTTCTTGAATGCAGAGTGATAATCAAAGATCCAGGTGAACAAGAATTAATTACATAGAACTGAATGAACTAATCAGGAAAATTTCATTGTAGTTATTTTGAAATCTTTTTGATGATGTTTTAATGTTCCAATTTTCTAGCTGTATGGGAAAGGTATTTCTTTGCAAGTGATTTTTAATGCTTTACAATCAGTAAAGTCTATTTTGGTAAACTGAAGTGAAATATTTTTACGTAATATTTTTTTCTCATTGAGCCCTTCCTTCCCAGTTCAGAATTTTGGGGCATCATAGATACTTTCGCAGTTCCATTAAGAATTTTTCCTATTGTAATTCTACAAATTTCCTGGAGTGACATATTTAAGAACAATGCTCTTTTATTCCAGTATGACAGCTCATGAAGCAGAAGTTTAACTTTGTATGTGGAGCCAAATGCCTAGAAAACCCCTTCCAGCAAAATTTATGAGATCAGTTTTTTTTGTGTGTGATCAAGGATAATCTTTGAAAGTATTATGATCACAGGTAGGAAGAACTGTCAGGAAGAAATAGTAAAGGGGTATAAAAGGAACAAAACAGAACAAAGGAACAAAAAGATAACTCGTTGCCTTTTCAATGGAAAGCTATGCTCCCTTTTGGGGCACCCAGTTCTATGAATTTGAGCTTTTCATTGACTTTAAGCATTGTAAAACTTG
Organism: Heterohyrax brucei; assembly: GCA_028571685.1. Lineage (NCBI taxonomy): Eukaryota > Metazoa > Chordata > Mammalia > Hyracoidea > Procaviidae > Heterohyrax > Heterohyrax brucei. Next base: position 51,707,467 of record CM053150.1, on the reverse strand, counting down.
ATAGCAACACATTAAAACTTAGTCACTGGGAGGTACAACTGATCTTTTACCAAAAGTAGCCAGTTTTGCATCTACTAAAATGTTTACTTCAGCATTCATGCTTGCTTTTGTTTGTGTTGTTTTTCTGGATTCTCCTTTGAACTGGTGTTTCTATTGCAATGGTTCATTCAAAATTAATAATGTAAAGAGAACCTTTTAGAAGTGTTCATCTTTATTTGTATAAAAGTCATAGTTTTACTATAAAAATCCTCTAATAATTTCTGTCATTTGATGTATCCTTAGTATTTCTCTGGTAAAAGTTACAATCAATCCCCAGTGCAGTTCCTCTATTCCTTCTTGTGACTGATTTGTGCTCCTCTTCTCACCTCCTTTCTCTCCAGATGAAATGGAACCAGGTCTGTACCAAATGCAACAAGGAGGGGATGTGTCTGTCCAAGTTGCTCCCCCTTGTTGTGTAGGTGATAGGTTTACAGGTGTTGAGATCCATAATGAAGGCTGTAAGAATCTGGTATCAGGCTAGGCAATCATATATTTATTCACAAAGCATTTGTTGGGAACCTCCCATGAACCATGCATTATACTTCAATTTGTGGCTTCTGCAGTGCATAAACACAGGACTTCTTTTGTGGGTCCACTTCCTGTGCCAAATTTCTACTGGTCTTTTAAAAAAGAATAGAAATCTTAGCCAATCTATTTCATTTCTGGTCATGTAGTTGCTTTAGAGGTCCAGCCTTGAGTTAGTCAAAGATGTTTGCTAATCTGCAAGCTATACTTTATTTAAAGGTAATTAATGATGCTAAAAGAGTGTTCTTCATATATTTTCATCATAATGCATAGTAGGCAATAAATTCATTTTATGTTTTTATGCAGAAAACATACACATACACTCAAAAATGGTCACAACAGAAATAAAAATTTTAGGAAGTAATACTAACTCTTTATTCTTTGGAATTTATGCCTATTGTAGTCCAGTCTGTTTGCTATTTGATTTAACTTGAATTAATTCTATTCTTTAAAACACAAATTCTGGTTGCAAGTCACTACACTGATTTCACAATCTGTTACTGAGTTGTCTGTTACTTTCCATGAACAATGAAAAGGTAAGGGAGAGTACATCAGCACTAGCTAACCAAGTCACATGGGCCATCCTCACTTCTCTGGTGATAGAGCCAACTATATGATCAACTGTGAGAAAATGCTTTTTAAGATGTGGCTACAAGCAGGGACAGCATGGGGAAGTGATTGTTTACTTTTTCTTTTCCTCTGGGGAACTCAGAATAAAAAGGAAGCTATATGCTAAGCTGATTTCAGACTGTGCAGTTCTCTCGCAAATGAATCCATTAAAATGTAGGGAGCACTGGCTGACCTGTGCACATTGCTATTCAGTGCTGACTCAGTATGTTCAGGGGGAGAATGGATTCAAAACTTGTATTTTAAATATTTTAATAATACCAACTGATGATTCACCCTAGTATCTGTTGTATTTTTGCTGACATGGTAGAGAAAACAGTACCATCCTTGGGAAGTATAAGTTGCTACTGGGGACTCGCACGATTCTGTGTTCCTGAATTTAGAGTATTTCTCGGGGCAAGGCAGGGCCAGCATGGAGTTGTCTCCCTTTGTTTCCTGCTGCAAGATCTATTGCCTAAGCCTGTTTTCTTTTCTTTTGATTCATGCTACCACCTTCTGTCTCATGATATACCCCAAACTGGCTGGCAAAAGGTTTTGAATAAAAAAGTTTTACTGTCAGACAGATAGGACACAACAAATTAAAAATATAAACATGGCAATATGGCAATAGCTTAATAGAGCACTTTTACCAGTTATTGCTGTTGTTGTTTTGAGTTCCTTAATAAGAATAGCAAGCTGAGAAACTGGAGTCTGTGGGTGACAACAAACAGTTAACACATTTGCCTGCTACCCTAAATGTTGGAGGCTTGAGTTCACGCAGAAGCACCTTGGAAGAAGGGCCTGGTAATCAGTCTACTTCCCCAAATCAACCATGACTAGTTCAACCACGAAGCATTGTTCAATTCTGACACACACTTTTTCACTTTGAGTTGGAATCGACTTGATGACAACCGACAACCGGCTGAGTACATTTTGGGAGGAGTATTTATCCCACTTGGTAGTTCCCTAAGCTTATTGCATCTGTGATTTCATTTCTTTTATTTTTACCTTTGTTTCCTTTTCCTTGTTGTTTCTCTCGAAGTAAATGTTTCTTAAGTCATTTGATATTGCCTTATCATTCTTGGATTTTCTGTTCTGTTTTTCTGTAAACTCTTTTTTTATCCTTTCTGTCTCAGTTTCTGCTGTTTGTTTTGCCCTCTCTTTTTCATTCTTTCTTAGTCTGTTTATGATTCCTACTTAATCTATGTCTGATTCCCTAATGAGCTCATTAAAGGCATCTTATTCTATTAACATGCTTTTTTTATTTCTGGCATATCCAGTTGTCTTTTTCTTTTGGGCTTCCTATTTCTGCTGAAACTCACAACATTTTCATGTATGTCATTTTTGTGTCCCACAAAAAACTTTATCGAGTTAATCATAGACAATTTGTGTTTCCATAATGATGGTTCCTACACAGGTATTACCTTTTGAGTCTGATTCTGTTGATTGCCTTGTCTTTTGAAAGTGGGCTATTTTTTCTGGCATCTTGTTCTTATGATTTTTATCAAATGTCACTCATTGAAAATAGAACAGTATGTGTTAAGATACAGTATCTACTCCTTGGCATGGGCATACCTCTCGTTAGGTGTAGATTGAGCTAATCTAGTTAGGATTTGAGCTGAGTTGGGTTTTGTTGTTACCATGTGGTGTAGAATGAGTTGTGTCCCCCCCAAAAATGTGTATAGCAATTTGGCTGAGCTGTGATTCCCAGTACTGTATGGTTGTCCTCTATTTTGTGATATTCTTATGATGTAAATTCCAATTTCTACATAGGGTTAATAGGGTAAGATTGGTTTGTGTTAATGAGAGTTAGGATGGAATTCAGACATCCTTGCTGAGGTCACCTCCATGATCCAACATAAAGGGAGTTTCCTTGGGTTGTAGTTTGTACCACTCTTTATTCTACAATAGATAAAAGAGAAGGAAGTAGAGAATTGGCGACCTTGTATTACCACTAAAGCCATGCTAGCAGCAGAGTGTGTCCTATGGTCCTGAAGTTCTGGTGCTGAGATGCCCCCAGACCATGGAAAGATGGCTGACAGGATCTTCCTCCAGAGGTGATGGAGAGAGAAAGCCTTCACCTGAAACTTATACCATGAATTCAATTTGTAGCCCTCTGAACTGTGTGGGAATAACTTCTCCTTGTTAAAACCATCCACCTGTGGTATTTCTGTTATAGCAGCACTAGATGACTAAGACACTATATACTTTCAAAAGGGCTCTGGTGGGGCAATAGTTAAGCCCTCAGCTGTTAACTGAAAGATTGGTTGTTCAACAGAAATTCCATAGTACAAAAGATCTGGTGATCTTCTTTCATGAAGATGATCTTACGTGAGACAGTTATACTGTTATACGGAATGGGATTGCTATGAGTCAGAAATAACTCAAGGACATCCAATAATAGCAACAATATAGTTACTTTCCGAATGCATCATAACCTTCAATTTATCTAGGGATACTTTGGGCTTAGGGTGAAGCTAGCTCTCTGGAAAGGAGCAATGATTAAGAGCAAGGTTGCTAATTTACAGGTCCATGGTTTGAATCTATCCAGAGTCTCTGAGGGACAAGAGACCTGGTGACCTGCCTCCATAAAAATTATAGCCTAGAAAATCCTATGGGGTGTATCTACCCTGTTTTTGTGAAATGGAGTCGCTCTGAGTAGGAATCATCTTGATGGCACGTAAGAACAACAACAGCAACAAAATAAAATGAGTCAGAATCTATTTGAAGGCGCCTAACAACAAAAACAATGACAAGAACAGTTCTTAGAGGGTTTTCTCATTGTTTCTGACCAGCCCTCATTTTTGGTTGCCTACAGACACAGAATATGTCTCTTTTTTCAAAGACGGAGAGGTTTTCTTTCAACCTTCCTCTAGTCAAGCTGGCTCTTCACCTGTGTCCCGGATGTGAAAGAGTTTGCTGTTTGTCCTGGAGGAGTTGATCTTAAGAATAAGGAAATGATCAGGTTTGTAGGACATAAACTCTTTTAGTTTATTGCAAGGTAGTCACGGCAAGGAACACAGGTAAGACCTTAAGACATTCATTTATTATTAAAAAATCAGAATTAACAATTACAATGTTAGTTTAAATGTTAGAGTCCAAATCTTTAGACTTCAGGCTTTTACCTTTAACAATTAGTCTCAGCAGAGACTTTAGGACTCCTGAAAATCAGAGAAGGTCCCCCTTAGCTAGTGCCCGAAGTCAGTTATACCAGCAGAATCCAAGCAAGCTTTTCAGTCTTCAGAAAAAGAGTGAGAAACCCTTTCTTCTGTATTCTCTGAAAATGAGCAGAAATTTTTGGGTTTATATACCCTGCATGCTGTCATAAAAAACCAAAACCAAAACTAAAAAAAGTTGCTGTGGAATCAATTTTTACTTTATTACAAGGATGGTCACTTCCTCTAGGCTTGTTCCGTGTGGCAAGTTCTTTCCTACCACCCCTCGTCTTCTTCTCAGAGTGTGCTGTCATATTCAGCTACCATTGGGTGGCACAGTAGTTAAGAACTTGGCTGCCAACCAAAAAGTCAGCAGTTCGAATCGAGCAACCCTCCTTGAAAACCCTATGAGGCAGTTCTACTCTCTTACAGGGTCACTGTGAGTCGGCTTGATGGTAACTGGCATTGTCAATGAAAGAATTATTGTATGACAGATGTATGTTTTGTTAATTTGTAGAAGTTTGGCTACTATTATACTTTGTTATCACAGTACAGAGGCACAGACCAATTTCTCAAAGTTATTTACAGCCCATTTCACATACGTCTGTTATCTGATTTTCAAGGTTAGAACAGCTTTCTAACAACTTACAGTTAATGGTAAAACAGACTATTTCTAAGATCAGAAATTCTCTGTTTAGAATTTCACATTATAGCTGATGTGTAAAAAGATGTTTAAAAGCACTGTAAAGACATCACGACAGTACTGTAAAAGCATTATTGAAGCGTATGGAATAGTAACTTACAAATCAGTGTTTTAAGAACATGACAGAATCAAGTATGATTTGAGAGCATGTATAGCACTGTTCTTTGCCAGGAGGCTTAACATTTGTTTGGTTTTCAAGAACAAAATTCAGGCAGGGCTTTGTGCCTTGATTATAGGGGTGGTCACTTCCTCTAGGCTTGTTTCATGTGGCAAATTCTCTCTTGTCATCCCTCATCTTCTTCCCAACATTCTTGTGAACATCTAGCAGAGGTCTGTGGAGAAAGGCCTGCACGAGGGTACAAACTATTCTTGTATTATCTATGGCTTCCTGGATTTCAATACTCTTACGTTAGCCTACATCCAAACTTTTGCAGTATGTTAAAAATTTTATCTGAAATCTTTCATTCTGTCAGGCACTTGGCATTCCTTCCTCCCACAGCTCTCTACAGTGAAGCCAGCACTGCATCCTGTGTCGCTGGCGGGCTAGATTTCAGGCTACTTGGTCGTCTTTTGATCTCACCTTATCTGTGGACTTAAAAAAAAAAGAGTCAGAATTTTGCAGATCATCTGGCTTTTTCTTGTTGTTAGAATAAGAGAAATGTGCTTCTTGCTTTCTGCATCCCAGGTGAAAGTAAAACTGCTGCTCTATCTGGTAGCATTTGGGTTTTGACATTGTCTCCTGAAACCACTAATCAAAAAACAAGATTAGCATTACTGGCTCAATTCAGGAGTTAGAGGACTGAGGCTGGCTTGGCTCTGGTTCAGAGGTAAGGCCATCCCTGCTTCTTACTGCAGTTTTTTATAAACTCACATAGGAGAATGTTGCCTTATCTCTCAGCTTATTGTATTGAGACTGGTTGCGGTCTCCCCTGCAATTGGGACATTTCCTATCCTTGCCATTCCACAGAAGTGAAGTTTTTGACTGCTTTTCCCATTTCCATGAGTCGGATCCGACTCGACGGCACTTGGGTTGGCTTCCCATTTCTGTACCTGGAGACGAATAGGTCTCTGGTCTTTGTTTCTATTTTATACCTACGTAAAATAATCGGTGAAAGAACAGCTCTGCAGAACTACAATGCTCTCACTGGAGTGAACAATCTCTGTGTTGGAAGACTTGGATTCAGATTCTGTCTGAGCTAGTTTTGACACACAGAAAATACCTTCCTCACGTAGTCTGAAGTAATGCATGTGAGTTCTAGTTGGCTTTATTTGATATAGTTGTAAAAATTAAGGATGATGCATGTAACCAAATTATATAACTGATCGCTGTAAAGTAGGCAATAAATCATGAGCCACAAGGACTACTTTAAAGGTGGACTTGAAAAATAAACTTGAGTAGTATTTCAAAACAATAATGCTATCATGATTTGCCATTCACAAAGTCTTTTCACTTGTGCTCATTATAGGTTCTGCTAATCTTGCAAATTATTTGGTTTAACAAATACGTTTTAAAGATGAGTCCGTGAAGACAGAATGATTAATTGATGGCATGGTTTTCAGGTGCCTGGCTGCTACCTGAAAGGTTGGTGGTTTGAATCTACCCAGTGGCTCTGAGGTAGAAAGACCTGGAGATCTGCTCTCCTAAAGACTGTAGCCTAACAAACCATGTAACAGCTATTCTACTGTGTCACATGGGGTCACTGTGAGTAAGAATTGACTTGATGGCATCTAACAACAATAAGATGCAGATCAAGGACACAAGCAGAGGACTTTTTGATGCCACCTTCACACGCTTCTTCTATTTCACAATGATGTCTTCTTTAAAAAATCATTACATATTAATATACTGTTCAATTTCAATGGCTCCTTGGACAAATAGGTGATACCTTTGATAACTATAATTTAGTGCTTTCTGCCGTAAGTGCAAAAGAGATTTCACTGTCCTCAAAAGTCTAGTCTCAAAATCTTCTGACTTGCCAGAGGAATTCTAGAAGTAGCTAATGTGGCTATTTTTAAAAAACTGATGGGGAAGAAAATGGAAGGAGGAGTGTGAGCTGTCTACAGCAACGTAATGGAATCCTGGAGTGCTGGCAAAAATTGATTATCCCAGCAGGGCTATTGACACTAAGCGCACAGAGTGAGTGGTGGGAACACAAGTCTGTGGCTTTCGTACTGTAGTGTTGTTCGGGTAACACAGACATTTAAGGGTTTGCAGTTATCTGTAAGCAGCAGCTAATCCTGTATTCTGTCACAAGAATGTGCCCAGTCACTTTCGTTGCTATATCTTCAGGTGGCAAGACTTCAGGGGCATTGACAAATGGCTTTGTTTTTAACATCTTTAATTTCACTCCTCAACTCATTAGAAAGTGTAAGTCTCTACAGAGTGCCACTGCCCCCACCTTGGTCCTTGGCAGCTCTTTTTGACTAGATTTCCTCTGTTTTCCTGTCACTTTTACATTAACTCAGAAGGCCCAGAGCAACTTAACAGGCAACAGGTCAAGCCTGGCTGGGCAAAAGGAAGTTTATTTTCTTAAAAACAAAAGCAAAACATTCTACTAGCATCTGACCCTTTAAAAGTACCTATATGCATTATGCTCTACTTGTCAGAGATACGTATTTTTGTTTTGCTTTTGTTTGCCAGTCTTCTTTTTAAAAAATTCACTACATGGTACAAAACCCTCAAGTGAGTTGAGCATCAGAATATTTGTTACCTCTATTGGCTATATTGTCGTTAGTTGTCATGGAGACAGCTCCAACTCATGGCAACTTCATGTATTATAGAACAAAACATTGCCCTGTATTTAAAAAAAAGGGGGGGGGAGGGAAGAGATTATCAGTATTGAAATACTAAAGATTTTAAAATAATTTTTTTAAATCATATATTTAGAATTTAATCTCATTATAGGTATGTGAATATTAGCGAAGCTCATTTCAGTACCTTGTTCTTTCAACTAAATATGTAACAGTGAGATTAAAGCCAGTCCTCCATGCTTTTAGCTTTATGCTGTCTATTTGACTCAATATTTTTTACTTCTAATTCCTTAACCTCATTTTACTCTATGACAATAGAGAAACTTCTTTACTTTAAATTTGAGGCTAGAATTAAATGGAAGCAAAATATATTGAAGAACCCAAGAAAAACAACTCAAGTGACCCAAAAGATGTATACATAGCTAGAAAATATGAGTTTCAGTGATAACCTTCTCCACCCCAGGTACATATAAAATCAGACACGATTTTTTTCCTATGCGTTTAAAGCTATACATTCTACAACTGTAACTGCATCTTCCAGTTTTGTCCTTTACAAGTGCAGAATGTTACTTACAATTTCTAGGAGCTACTTGTAAGACATTCAGGTTTAGCAATCTTGGTTTGATTTATCTGAAAGGCCATGTAAGGGAGTTAAATTGGTTTTTCCTTGGGCATGCTTTACCTCCTACCACTCTGCTCAGGTTAGGAATAATGGCTCCCACTTGTAGCTCCTAGAATTTGGGTCAGGCTCTTCTGACACTTTGCCTGTAGATGTGCCCCAGGCACATAATCCTGCCTGTAGGGTCAGCTATGGTGCATTATGCTAATAGGGAAAGTTCAATATCCACAACTTCAGTTTAGTAGCAGGAAACACTTATATTTATGCATAATGTTTCTCATGAGATTCAATAGGGGACACAATGAGAAAACCTTCCTACATTTTTATTAATGACTTCACAATTCAGAATGTCTGAAAGCAACAAGTTCATGCTTTCTGACCTAAAGCACTAACACAGCAACCAAGGTAACAGCTTTCGGTATGAGATCAAAACCTTAGAGACGTCTTTGATGTCAGCTTATTCACTGAGGTACAGATAATAATGCCTATAGCACTTTTCATATCTCCTGTTGTGTTATTGAGGTACACAGTTCATACTGAAAAAACAATTTGCTAAATATCTTTGATCATTTTTATACTTTTCCAGGTTTAGAGAAATATGAGACTACCATTATTTCTAAGTTTTTACCTCTTAGCTTCATAAATGATTCTTGATTTTACGAGTTACTCTTTAACTATCTGGGAAACTTCTAACTTCCTTACTTCAGGAAAGCCTTGAAGATTTCAGTGCCCTAAATACAAAGTGTTCTACTTTGTTGCTGAAGGTTTTTATTATTGGTAATCTCTATTAACCATGAAAAGTTGATACATAAATTTAGACCTGAAATGGTATTCTTAAACTCCTGCCTATCCCTATGAAATTTAGATTCTTTCATTTATACATTTGTACTTTAAGTCATCATATAGAAGTCAACTGGATCCAAAAGCTAGAATGAACACAATGAGAAGCGGTAAATAGTGTGGAAAACATGATTAAACCACAGAGATTAATTTGGGCTTGTTTAATATCTAGGAATTCTAAATAATTTGGACAACTTTTGACTTAAAGAGAAGGAAAGTTTAAGAGTTTTTAAAGTTAACACATTTGCTTAGAAAAGTCCAATATTAGTATCAGATTCATGGATTATTATAAGATGAAAGTCTTGCTGATATAAAGTATTTCTTATTCTTAAATTCAGTGATCTGCTCAAAGCGACAAAAATTTTAATTGAATTTTACTTAAGTTGTTAAAATAGATGATACAAAATTTGATAAGACTTAGTTAACCAAGGTTTCACAAATATTTGACAAATTCTGTGTCGCTGTTAGTTGCTGACGAGTTGTTCTGACTCACAATGGCATGAAATTCCTACCACAAAAGCTGACAGAAATATCAATAAAATTTTAGCGCCAGATGATAAAATGCCTTCGATGATATTTTTCTAAGACAATTCTTTATATTTTAGTTGACCTGACCCTCATACCAACCTTAAGGTAGATAAATGACATCAGAATGGCAGTGGTCACATGATTCTTCCAAACAAAAGCTAAGATTACCCTCTAGAAATGAAATTAAAGAGAAGACAAATGCAATGGATGAGGTCATCTGGCTGCAGAAATGACACAACCCACAGAACTGTAAATGTGTGATTGAAGACTTCTGATAACACTCAAAGTCTCAAAGGTGACCTGTCTGCATTACCATAGAAGGCATGACAGCGGTACAAATTTAACAAAGCAAGACTATGATAACAAGGTGAGTCTGGATGGGATCTGCAAGTACATGGCCAGACAAACTGGAAATTATAGTATGTTTGCACAGCTATGCCTGGAAGACGTTTTTCTGATGAACCAGCACAGTTATTATTTCTGCCTCTCTCCCTGAGAAACATTGGAGGCATCAGACTAAGACGGTTTGATGCCACAGACAATTAAAGTTATTCAGTTTAGACCTCTAGCTCTGTTTTCATGCTAACAAGATGACTTCCTATTTTGATAACAAATTGGCTTAGCCTGAGTGAAGGGAAGGCTTTGGTCTGGCATTTAGATTTTTTAAGAAGGCTTAGGAATGCTGCTGTTGTTATTAGGTGCCCTCCAGTTGGTGCTGACTCATAGCGACCCTTCCTATAATAGAACAAAACAAGACCAACCGCTGTGCCATCCTCACAGCTGTTGGTATGCTTGTAGCTGCTGTGTCAGTCCATCTTGTTCAGGGTCTTCCTCTTTTTCTCTGACTTGTAACTTTGCCAAGCATGTTACCTTTTTGCAGGAACTTGATCCTCCTGATTACATGTACAGAATTGCTTCTAAGGAGCTTTCTGACTGTACTTCTTCCAAGACAGATTATTTGTTGATTCTGCTGGAATAGTATCTTTCAGAAAATGACACATTTTGGTGGTGATCTACCTCTCCCACAGTAGAGTCCTACTGAAATAAGTATTCAGTGTAAACTATGAAAAGATTTAAAAAAAAGAAAGAAAGAAAGAAAGAAAAGAAAGCAGTATTAGGAACTGTGAAAGTTGCCATGAACGTGTTACAAACTTCATACATTTATTCCATGCTGACTGCTTTAAGTGCCCACTATCGGCTAGGCATATCTCTAAGTGCTTGGGATACATCAATGAATAGAAGATATCAAACTCCCTACCTTCACAGAGCTTACATTCTAGTCAGAGGAGATGGAAAAAAATAACGTAGTGTTTTAGAACATGGTCAGTCCTTGGAAAAGAGAAAAAAACTTGAGCAGAGTAAGAGATCATAGGAGTCCAGAACAATCTGTGGTATCAAATAGGAAGGCCATGGTAGGTTTCATCAAGAAGGTAAAAATTAAGCCATGACTTAGAAGAGGAGAGAGCCAAAGCCAAGTGCCATCGAAGAGGAGAGAGAGTTAGTAAATATATTTGGGAATGGAGTCGGCAGGGAGTGCATCCCAGTCAGGCCGAATAGCTAGACTGAAGCTTCTAAACCCATTGCCATCAACCCAATTCTAACTCATAGTGATCCTAGAGGATGGAGTAGAACTTCCCCACAGCATTTCCAAAGCTGCAAAATTTATGGAAACAGACCGTCACATCTTTCTCCCGTTGAGTAGCTGGTGGTGCAAACGGCTAAACTTTCAGTTCGCAGCCCAGGACTTTAATTTGAAGATTTCCTCATAAATTAATACCGTGGCCCAAATCGAATGAAACAACAGAACAGACTGATTATACTACTTTCCTTGCCTGGCCCAAAACACACAAATAACTGAAAAAAACTCAGTGGACACCTACTAATCTGTTATAAATTGCAGTACCATGTACTAGGCAACAAAGGTAACATCAGAGGAGTATTTAACACATTTAGTTAAAAAAATCTTGTCTGAAACAGACTCGCTCAAAAGAGAGAGAGAATGGAAAACATCTTAATTTTATTGAAATGCAATAATAATTGATTAGTTGTTGGATCTGTTAAATTCAGCCTTAATGAAGAAAATGCTAAAATTAGTAAAACTTACATTGAGCTTACTTTTGCTTCAAATACAGTGATTTTAGCCATGGTTCCAACTTGCTCTTTCAAATATGTCAATAAATGACTGAAGAAATGTGATGACATCTATGTCGGCACTGAGAATTAGTGAAAGTTTTTTGAAGTTGTCTTGTAAGACATAGAGCAGGCTAGATAGATTAAAAGGAAAAGTCACACGACCCGAACGAGTCATTAAACTCAAAGTTATGGAAGGCAAATAAGCGACGTTAGTGCATTTCAATTAAAACTCTATGTTTAAAGCTGTCTAAAGGGCAAACTACTGGGTAGCACATCCTTGGATGTGCTCAATCTCAATTCATTGTTGTTAGGTGCTGTCCAGAAGGTTCCAAATCACAGTGACCCTAGGTACAAAAGAAAGAAACACCTCCAGGTCTGATGCCATCGTCATAATCAGTGCTATGCTTGAACCCATTATTTGTAGCCACAGTTTTGATCCATCTTATCGAGGATCTTCTTCTTTTTCACTAACCCTCTTTCTTACATAGTGTTAGTCTCCACGACCGATGTCTCCTGATAACATGTCCAAAGTATGTGTGATGAAGTTTCACCATTCTCGCTTCCAAGGAACACTCTGACTACACTTCTCCCAAGACAGATTTGTTCATTCTTTTGGCAGTTCATGGTACATTCAATATTCTTCATCAACACCCTGTTTTAAAGGCATTGATTCTTCTTCATTCTTCCTTATTCTTTGTCCAGGTTTTGCATGCACAGGAGGTGATTGAAAACACCGTGGCTTGGGCCAGGTGCATCATAGTCTTCAAGGTGACATATTGAGTTTTTAACACTTTAGAAAGGTCTTTTGCAGCAGAATTTCCCAATGCATAGTTTGATTTGTTGACTGCTGCTTACATGGGCATCGGTTGTGGATCCAAGTTGAATGAAATCCTTGACAACTTTAATCTTTTCTCCGTTTATCATGCTGCTGTTTATTGGCCCAGCTGTCAGGACTTTGTTTACTTTATGCTGAAGTGTAATCCATACTGAAGGCTGTGGTTTTGCTTTTCATCAGTAGCTTCAAGTTTTCTTCACTTTCAGCAAGCAAGGTTGTGTCGTCTGTGTATCTCAGGTTGTTAATGAGTGTTCCTCCAAACTTGATGCCCCATCCTTCTTCATGTAGTCCAGTTTCTCAAATTATTTGCTCATCATACAGATTGAATAAATACGGCAGGGGGATACAAACCTGACACACACCTTTCCTGACTTTAAACTTGCGACATACCCTTGTTCCATTCTTACAACTGCCTCTTGATCTAGGTGCAGGTCCCTCATGAGCATCTTTCAGTGTTCTGAAATTTCCATTCTTCTCAGTGCTGTCCTTAATTTGTTATGATCCACATAGTTGAACGTTTTTGCATAGTCAATAAAATACAGGTAATTGTCTTTCTTGTATTCTCTGCATTCAGCCACAGTCCATCTGATAATCAACAATACTGTGCCTTATTCTACCAGTTCTTTCGAATCTGACCTGAATGTCTGGAAATTCTCTGCCGATGCACTGCTTGCTATAGCCCATTTTGCTTGTGTTTCAGTCATCTAGTTCTGCTACAAATAAATACCACAAATGAATGGTTTTAAAAGGTAATTTTTTTCTGTTATAACCCAGTAGGCTACAAGTCCAAAATAAACGTATCAGCTCCAGGAGAAAGCTTTCTTTACTGGCTCTGGAGGAAGATCCTTGTCATCAATCTTCCCTTGTACTGGGAACTTCTGAGGCACAGGTACGCTGGGGTCCAAAGAATGCCTACTGCTCCTGGCACTGCTTCTTTCTTGATGGCGTGAGGTATCCAACTCTCTGCTTGCTTCTTTTTCTTTTCTATGCCAAGAGATTGCTTCCAGGCACAATACAGACTTAAGGTGGAGTCCTGCCTCACCAATATAACCGCCACCCATCTTCTTTCACTAGAATCATACAGAAAGGATTTGCAACATATAGGAGAATCACACAACACTGGGAATCATGGCCCAGGAAAACTGATACCCATATTTTTGGGGGAGGGGGCATAATTCTATTCGTGACAACCTGATCTTCAGCAAAATTTGCTTGCATTGATATTCATGATATTGTTCTATAATTTATGCATTTTGTTGAATAGGTATAAATATGGATGCCTTCCTACAATCCTGATGTCACTTTCCTCTTCATATTTTCCAGCTTCTCAGATTATTTGCTCAGTATACATACAGAATAAATACGGCAAAAAGACACAACCCTGATGCATACCTCTCCTCAGTACTTATATAACCCTGTGATACTTTGTCTCCTTTTGTCATTTTAGGTGGTATCTACTGTATTAATGTTTATGTTTGCCATTATTTTGCTCTTTTTGAAGAGGAGATAATTACCACTAATAAATATTTGATGATCTATTGTTTATTTTGTACTTCATAAAAGGAGTTTGGGTGAATATAATCTTCTGAATCTTATTTTTTTTAACTCAGTGTTGTGCTATTGATACTTGACCATGATGTGGTACTGAGCGCACATCAGAAGTCTCCTTGACTCTCTGCACACGCCTCAACAGCACGGTTCTCTGACACAGGTCGAACAATCACTAGCTAGTCTTTACGACTACCTCAAATCCCTGCACAAGTTTGTGCTCTTTTTTTTTTATTGTTAGTGAGTGAAAATGTATAATCCAATTTAAATTTGCGTGTCTGCCTATGTGCAGCTCCTACCGCTCTCCTTGTCTGGTGATAGCACACCCCACTTTCTGTTCTATATGTGTCATATCCTCTTAATAATCTCCTGTCTCCTCTTCTCCACCCTCTCCACACCCCTCTAGTAAAAGGTCAGTAGGATGACATCCTACAGATGCATAGAACCATACAGTGCCCACACAATATGGTCATTCTGAGTCACCGAGTGGCATCTGGGGTCTTAAAAGCTAGCAAGCTGCCACCAAATGGTCCCAACTCAGCAGGAACAAATGGTCAACAAGGACAAAAAAAAACTTGGAGGAAAGGGATCCAGAAAACACAAAGACCCACATGAACAGGTGACTACATCAACATGTGACCAGAGGAACTAGATGGTGACTGGCCATCAGCAGGGGCAGCCTTGACGGGGCTCACAAAGTTGAGTCCCAGTGGCAACATGAGAACAAAAAGGGGTCCACCCTGAGAATTCCACTAAAAGACTGCAATTGATGATCCAAAGGCCTGGGGGTTCCCCTGGGAGCATGGCTTCTAGACCTGATGCTGCCCCTGATCATAAATCATTACTGAGGTCAACTCCTTGGACAAGTTTGTGCTCTTGACAGCACACTCACGACCTCTATCTTCCGGTGTTTCCATCTCAGCAACATTCCCTCCAGGACATACAGATAGCTCAAGCCATTTTCCAGAGGTCGTTTAGCCCATGTAAGCTCCAAAACGGTGGGACTCAACTTACTTTCTGCCCTCTTCTTTTGTTCTGTCATAGCTTAGAGAGCTTTATCTAGACTTTGCCTGAAGAATTCCCCAGGAAGGAGAGAGACATTTTGATATGTAGAAAGCAGATGCTTTCACATTGTAGGAAACACAGGACATGTTTTCCTAGGGCTTTCACCTCAGAGTTTTCAAATTTTAGCCTGTGAACTGAAAGCAGAAAACTGTATTTTGATTCTAGGAGAAAAATTAATCAAACTCTAGTGGCTTATCAAAACACTTAATCATAAAATGAGATTATAAAATATTCTAATACAAAAGAGGACATTACAAATAAAAAAAAAGTAATGAGGCTGGCCAAAATATTTACTATAGATATGTGTCTTTCAGATTGGCTTTTGGGTATAGAATGATTGCCTAGCTTTGAAAATTATTTGTTTAAATAGATACAAGGATGTCATTTCCTAAATTTGTAAAACCAGAAAAAAATATCTCAAGATAACTTTACCTGTGGGAAATGTCCTTCTGGTTCTTCGTTTATCCTTCCTATTACTGCAAAGTGAAAATCTGCTCAAGCTTGTCTTTAGTTTAAAAGTCCTCAATTGTTACCATTTGCTTTCTGTGTGAAATTAATACACCTTAGTATGGTGCACAGAGCACTTCACTAGCAGGCATGAGATCTCCGTTCATTTTAACTTCATAGCACTGTTCATGTGCTGTGCTCTTCAGTATCATTGAAAGAGTCACTGTTCCTTAAGCTCTGAATGCATCTAAGCCTGTGTTCATTTTACTCCTTCTGGCTATAATCTTGAAATGTCCTCCTGCTCATGAACTCCTAATTACGCTTCTATACCCAGCCTTCTTGTCATGTCTGCAATGACTCTGTTAAAAGCACTAAGAAGATAATCATTCTGTTCTCTTGTAATTGCTAGTTTGTAGCAGTTTGTTTATCTACTGTGACAATTTCTTGTTTGACTCTGTATCCCAAACTCCTAAAGGAATTATTGTATAGGTATTCAATGCATAATTATCAATTTTACAACTAAATTAAGAAAAATGTTCCATGAATCCAATTAAATATACAAAATGGTTCAAGACTCAAATATAATTTTATAGTAATTAGAAAAACCAAGATCACTTTGCAGTTTATTTTTCTATATGATAAAGTCTATTGCACTAGCTAATTTCATGGTAACAAACATCCAACAACTGGTATCTATACACATTAATTTTATGCAGGGTTTCATCAAATAGGATTATCATAAACAGCCATCATGTTAATGGTTTCCTTTTGTAATTCTTGGTTATTCTTCCTAGACACCACATTCCTTCAGAAAGGTGTATCGAAAGATAGAATAAGTTTTCCTTTCAAGCAAAGAAAAGTAAGCCCCTCCCTTTTTTAAAAAAAAGTACTCTCAGGTATGTGCTCTGCTACAAAACTTGTATGGCTCCCTTATTTCTTGATTGTCCATCACTGTCAAGAATGGAAGGTGGGTTGTCTCCGTTTCATGAATGTGCACCCTTACTTATAACACCCTGATATTAATCTTGTCCTCCCCTAGGAGTAGATGCCTTTGCCAGCTCTGATGATTTATTGTCACAGATCACTAAAAAGGTGATTATAGCAGGATGTTAAATGAGTGAAGAACTTAGTTTTTTTGTTCAAGCCTGCCCCTGCAGCTTTACAACTGCTTCACCCAAGGTTTACTATGCTTTCCCGAGTCTATTTCTTTTCTTGCTTCTGTAATATCTTCACATGAAGACGGAATAAGGACAACTGTTTCAGGTCAGATAGCACATTCTGTCCCTTATTCAACAGAACACTAAAGTAGCACAGGGATTCAGACAGACTGCCTCGGTCCAGGCTAAGGGCGTCACCCAGCCAACACGATGCTCTCAGCTCACTGAAGTTTGCACTGATGTATTCTCTACCAGGACATTGTAAGTCCCAGCTGGCTGACACTGCCAGATGCTGTTGTTAAGGCAGTTTGCCAATTTCTTTCTTATAGGACTGTTTGTTCTCCCAGAGTTGTCGTGGAAGGCTATATTTTAAAGATGAAACAGTATACAGGAGGGAATTATAATAAAGATGATAGTATAATAGGTAACATAGAAGAAAATGATCAAAATAGGTAAAAGGAAATCAGAAGGAAAAAATTCAGAAGAATTTCAGGGCTGAAATTATGGAACAGTGCCAAGCACGTGTTTCACATAGCTGTGGCTCAGCTGAATTAAAGGAGTCGTCAGTAAGGTACCTGAGATAGCAGTGGAGTGTTGCAGGGAGGGCTTTGAGCCAGTTTTTTCTTGTTCAAAGTCCTGCTGAGACTTTTCATTTGCAACCCACATATACTGAATCGGATCCGACTCGACGGCACTTGGCTTTATATACTGAATCAAAATCTACAGTTTAACAGGTTCCTCAGATGATTTTTATGTGTGATAAAATTTGAGAACCACTGCCCTACTAGCTGCTGTTAGGTGCTGTTGAGTTGTTCCTGACTCACAGAACTAAACACCACCCCGTCCTGTGCCGTGCCCACAATCATTGCTATGATAGAGCCCATTGTTGCAGCCACTGCGTGAGTCCGTCTTGTTGAGGGTCTTCCTCTTTTTCGCTGGTCCTCTTCTCTACCAAGCATGATGCCCTTCACTAAGGACTGACCACTCATGACAGCACGCACTAAGTACTTAAGACATATACTTGCCATCCTTGCTTCTTAGTAGCACTCTGCTTATACTTCTTCCAAGACAGGTTTGTTCGCTCTTTTGACAGTCCCTGGTATATTCAGTATTCTTCTCTAACACCACAGTTCAAAGGCATCAATACTTCTGTCTTCCTGATTCATTGTCCTGCTTTCACATGCCTCCTGGGGGTTTTCAGAGTTTGTCCCTAGCCAGCAGCATTAACATCGTATAAGGCTTTGTTAAAAATCTAAATTTTCAGCAGAGGTTCAAACCAGTTGGAAGTCCCACTTGCAGGACATTGCGGGAAAACTTTTTGGCAAACTCCTAAAATGCACTCTAATTTGGATAGATGGCGATGCTAGTGACATGGCTATGATACAAAATGTGTAGTTAAACCTTAATTTGATCTACTGTCACCAGTCGTATGAGATTATTCTAACATGAAAGAGAGCCCTCTATTCTGGAAGCAGAACAGATATGGGGAACAGGCTGGACCGTGAAAAGGATGAGAAATAGCCTAGGATGAGCCAGAATTGTACAGATTTTATCATCAGCAAGAGCAGTAGAAGTGGGAAAAGGGGCAATACATACAAACTCATTAAACTCAGCTTTTTCTAACCTGATTCTTCAGCAATGATGTCATTTAATTCTAAAGCAAATGAGCAATCCAGAAACAAAGGAACATCTGGACACTAGGGGGAGTTTAAAAAGTCTTCCAGTGTCCCCAAACAACAGCTACAAAAAGCCTAATTAAAATGAATCAAATACAACTAAAACAAAAACACTATGTGTGTATTTTTTTCTAAAATCAACTTTCCTTGGAATACTGTAAGACTGAACATACACCATAAAATCCACATCTTAAATAAACTCTCTTTCTTAAATCACAAGGATGGGTTACAAAAGAAATTCACCTACACTGTTGTTTGGGACCACCATGCATCTGTCAGTTTGTCCTATCGATGTGGCTTAAAGCTTTACCACCAATATTTCAAATACTAGCAAGATCATTCTTGGTGGACAGATTTCAGCAAAGCTTAGACACTAAAGTAGTCTACTTCTGAAAAATTGGCTTGGGAAAACCTTATGAATAGCAGGTCAGCATTGTCTGGTATAGTGCTAGAGTATGAGCCCATCAGGTTGGAAATAACTGAAAATACAGCTGGGGAAGAGCTGTCTCCTCAAAGTAGAGTCAGTCTTAATGACATGGATCGAGTTAAGCTTTGAGACCTTCATTTGCTGATACGGCACGACTCAAAATGAGAGAAAACAGCTACAAACATCTATTAATAATTGAAACATGGAATCATGAAGTATGAAACTAGGAGAATTATAAGTCATGAGAAATACAATGGAATACATAAAGATCCTAGGCACTGGTGAGTTGAAATAGACCATTTCGAATCATATAATCATATGGTCTATTATATGAGGAATGACAAATTGAAGAGACATGACATTGTGTTCATGGCGAAAAAAAGTAAACAAAACCAAAAGCATTTCAAGATCTACCCTAAAGTACAGTGCTGTCAGTGATAGAATAATGTCCGTTTGACTATACATACCAAGGAGGGGCTAAGATGACAGAATAGTCAGTTGCTTCCTGAGGTCCCTCTTACAACAAAGATGCAAAGAAACAAGTGAATTTATTATGTATCACAACCTAGGAGCCCTGAATGCCAAAGGTAAAATTGAAGAGCCAGAGTGGCAGGAGGAGGGAGAGACTGCTCAGAAGCAAGGAGTTGCCAAGCCCACCCAGGTGAGAATCAGCACTCTACAGGTGACATATGCTGGAGTGAGTACAGTGAGACAAGCAGTGGTTTCTGGGATGTATTTTCCACTTTGGGAGGGACTGTCTGGTGGATGGTCGTCTCATGCCTCCAGAATCAGGGAAAACTAGTGCTCGACTGGCAACAGATAGTATCTGTGTTTATCCTACCATGTGAATCAAATGATACCCCTTTGTGAAAAAACCTTTCTCCCATTTACCTGCACCCCCTTACCCCCTCCTGCCTTTCCATCTGTTCTGCCTGGGGTCCAAGTTGGCTTCAGAGATTGATGTGGCCCCCAGGCCAGAAGTAGAACCTGTCACACACCTTGAGTCATTCTCTTGGCCTTGGAGAGGGAACAAATTAACATTAGAAAAAATTAATCTGCTGGTTCCCCTAAACCTAGACAATAACAGTTGCTTCACCTGAACTCAGGCATAAAAGCTTTCTCTTAGTCGTCTTGACAGCACTTGGCTTTGGCTTAGTCATCTAGTGCTGCTATAACAGAAATACCACAATCAGATGGCTTTAAAAAGATAAATTTTATTCTGTCACTTCTGTCCAGCAGACCAAAAGTCCAAATTCAAAGTGTCAGCTGCAGGGTAAGGGTTTCTCTGCTGGCAGTGGAGGAAGGTCCCTGTCTTTAGTCTTCCCCTGTACTTGAAGCTTTTGAGGTGCAGGGATCCCAGTCCTTTCCAAAGCACATGCTCTGCTCTCCACACTGCTCTCTTGGTGCTATGAAGTCTCCAGAGCTCCACTTTTCTCTCTCTCTTTCATATCCCAAGAGGCTGCCCCAAGGCATAGTACAATCCCACATGTTGAGTCCTGCCCTACCAGCACAACTGCCACCCATCTTCCCTCATTAACATCATAGAGGCAGGGTTTACAACATAAAAGAACATCAGTAATACCAGGAATCATGGCCCAGCCAAATTGCCTTGCAGACATTTTTTGGGCCGGGACACGCAATTCAATCCATGATAGAGTTCATGGATTTTGAATGCCTTTCACCCCTGCATAGACCTCTGTGGGCTTCTTTCACAGCATAAGCCCTTACTAGCACAGCAGGACAGGGTATATACCTGAAGTCTAACCTCAATTTTTTCAGCTTTATGGTGGAGAGGCAGGTTCATGCCATTTGACACCACTCTGCCTATTAAGCAGGCTCCTTCCCTACCCACATCAGAGGCCTGAGAACTGGTGACTCTATCCAAGCCACTTACTTACTTATGACAGGGATCGAGCAGCTAAAGCCAATAGAAGAAACAATGAAGTAAAAGAGATGAACAGAAGATTCAAAAGTGTAGCTTAAGAAGAAGACAAAGTAAAACACTGTAGTGAAATGTACACAGACCTGGAGTTAGAAGACCAAAAGAGAAGAACGTTCTTGGCATTTCTTAAGCTGAAATACTTGAATAAATAATTCATGCCTCAAGTCACAATTTTAATGAAGTCCGGCGCAAAATATTGATTGAAACAGGAAGCATCAAAAGAAGATGGAAGGAATACACATTCACTATTCCAAAAGGAAATGGTGTGGTATACTTTTAACCATTTTGAGAGGTGCCACATGATCAAGAACTGATAGTACTGAAGGAACACATCCAAGCAGCACTGGTGAAAAGAGGGGTTCCAATAACTGATGGAGTATCAGTGGACACAGCATTGGAAGTGCTCACTTGTCTTTTGTACGAAATTTGGAAGACAGCTACCTGGCCAGCCAACTGAAAGAGATACAGATTTGCACCCATTCCAAAGAAAGATGATCCAACTGAATGATGAAATTATAGAACAACATCTTTAATGTCACACACAAGCAAAATTTTGCTGAGAATTATTCAAAAGCAGTGGCAGCAATACATGAAAAGGGAACTGCCGGAAATTCAAGCTGGATTCAGAAGAGGATGTGCAATGAGGAATATCATTGCTGATGTCATGTGGACCTTGGCTGAAAGCAGAGAATACCAGAAGTAAATTTACCTGTGTTTTACTGACTATGTGAAGATCAAAGAAGAAATGAAGACTTTGAATAATGGTTTTTACAAGGAATATTGAACACATCATGGACTGTCAGTAGAACAAATAAATTTGTCTTGGAAAAAAATGCAACCAGAGTGCTCCTTGGAACCGAGGATGATAAGACTTCATCTCACATACTTGGACATGTTATCAGGAATCACCAGTCCCTGAAGAAGGACATCACATTTAGTAATTTAGAGGGTCAGTGCAAAAGAGGAGGATGCTTGAAGGGATAGATTGACACAGTGGCTGTGACAATGGGCTCAAACACAATGCTTATGAGGACGATTTAGTAATAGGCAGTGTTTGTCCTATTGTACGGTGGGTTGCTATGAGTCAGAACCTAGTCTACTATAGCTAATATCAACAACTACATTGCTTGGCAAATAGGGAAAGACTAGGCATGCTTAGGCACATTATGTTCTATGGGTGTGGGTAGTGATTGGTTGTGGCTCAAGATCATGGTACCTTCAATTCTCATGAAGGTCCCAGAAACTAATCATTACAAAAGGGAAAAATCAAATATATCAGATATAATCCACACTATTTAAAAGTTAAAAGAGAAAACACAATTCTGAAAATAAAGCCAAAAGCTAAGTGCCATTGACTCTAATCTACATAAAAAATTACATGTGACAGGGACACATAATGAAAACTAACAAGCAGATACATATTTTCAAAAAATTGTTGAATTTTAAGGACAAATAATGAAACTCGTAAAATGTAATATAAGAATCAAAGTTTAAATGTGTACATTGCAATATCAGAATCCCAAACAACGTAATACTTTGTACTAAGTTTAGGAAAGGAAAATTCTGATATAAGAATTCCCAACCAGAGTAGTAATTAAAACACTCCTGAAATATCTGAGTGTACCCACTGTATAAACAACCAGAGTCGTAATTCCCAACTAGAGTTGTAATTAAAATACCCCCAAAATATTTGAGTGTATCCACAGTATAAACAAGGCTGAGTTCAAGGTGAAAAACCATAATAAATGATATAGAATAAGCAACTTATTACAGTGTTTAGACGAACACACAATTTTGGGGCCTGGTAGGATTCAATGGAAGGTCATTGCCTTTGCGTCTGGTAGGGCCCTGAAGTCCTTGTGTTTCTCTAGTGTCAGCAACTAGAAGGAAATGTAGCTAGGAAGGGGAAATGGGAGACAGCAAGGGCTAACTGTAATTCCTGATCATAATCCGGAGTCTTTGTCTTTCATCATTTTTAGCAATGATGATGTGGGTGGAGCTAACTAAAGGAAGAAATAGGTGATCTAGTAAGAGAAGATGGAGCTGTGGGCTGTATGCTTCTCTGTCAAGGTGAACCAGCAGGGGTGCTATCAAGTACACAAGTGTGCACAAATTTTACAAGAGCTTCATGCTATATACCAACTTTGAGAATGCAGTAGTGGCTACCCTCCTCCCACCTTCTAAGTATCATAGCCTTTTGTCACTATCTATATCAAAATATATCTTTCATTTTAGACAGTAATGAGAAGACCCTGGACAAAAACTGACAAAATTCTTGCCATCACATCTACATGCAAACCCATCCATAATTCCTTCTTTGATGATGCCTGTTCTTGATACTCTAACTTGCTCTCTCTAATTCCATTTCTTCTTAGCTTCTTGGGGACTTCCATACTGATTAATTCTTTTTCAGCTTGTACCATTCCCCCCACCACACAATGTAGACATTTTTCTATACACATAATATGGGAAAATTATTGGAAGCATATACGTTACCCTTTAAGACTGTGGGTGTGGGGTATAGATCAGTGAAATTTTATATACTTTAGTACTTTGATTTTTAAAAAATTATTTAATTTTGTAAATAAAAATAACAAAAGCAAAAATATTTATATTGAAAATCTTGCATTTTTAAGATTCAAAGCTAGCCTAAGATTAGGAGAGAGAAGGAATTAACTGGCTACGAGCATAAAGTAACAAACAAACAGAAAAAAAAACAAAAAGCTAGCTTTTATACACAGAAAAATCTGTGACAGCAGAAACTGTACAGGACTGTCTTATTTTTCTGGACCTCTCCAGTTTTCTGCCTTAGACAGAGGGTAGACTTACCACTTTCCTTCAATTGATTTTAGAGGAAATAAATTTGTTCATGAGTTTGTTCTTGGGAATGAAGGGTAACTGTGGTAGAAAAGAGGCAAGACTGTACTCTGTTAAAGGCGGGAAATTTGTGAGACCCAGGAAAACGAGGTAGAACAGCTGAGTTATGGCTCTCACATATGTGTAGCTATATTTGGGGTCCAGTGGCGCAACGGTTAGGAGCTAGGAGGAGCTTTGGCTGCTAATGAAAACAATGGCAGTTTGGGAGTCCACCAACCGCTCCTTGGAAACTCTATGGAGGCAGTTCTAATCTGTCCTGTAAAGTCGCTATGAGTCAGAATAGACTGGGTGGCAAAGGTTTTGATTTGTTTTTTCAGTAGTTAGGGCCGCCATGAGTCGGATCCGACTCGACGGCACTTGGCTTGGCTTGGCATAGTAACAGGAATCCCTGAATCTTATAGAGAACTAATTTAGAAAATATCACCTGCAAGATTGCTTTATAATTTCTTAAGAAAAAAATTGAAAGGATATTTTTAATCTTGAACTTTTCTGGCTTAAAAAATTAGTAAGTATTTGAATATTTTTAAAATGCTAAATTTCCTTTTGACATATCTTTCATTTTATTATTTTTGCTTTACTTTTTTTATTGTATTCAGATGAAGGTTTACAGACCAAACCAGCTTCTAAATAAACAGCTAATATGTATATTGTTTTAAGATGTTTGCCAAATTCATGACAAGTCAGCATTGGAGAATGCTGACCTTGACCTTAGGTTGCCCATTACCAGCTTTCCTGTCCCCTCCTGCCTTCTTGTCCTTGCCCCTATGTGCTGATTTAGCCTCCTTTTGTGACACATATTTTAAACATCAATATTTAGTAAAGTTGAGAACTAATAAGACGTATCACATTCATACAAATTTTTTACTTTTATTAAACTAACTGATTCAATTGTTTATGCATACATATATGTATATATATACATATTTAAAATCTGGCTGAGACTAAGAAGTAATTTAACATTTTCACTAAATATTTTTTATGCTTATTTCTCAAAAATATGAAAATGTATTTACATATTGATACTTTTTCTTAATTATTGTTTATTAAAAATGATGTTATGTAAAGTAATTTATCTAGAAGTATCTTCTAGGTTTCTATCAATATAAAATGTTTATTTTATGTGGAAAACAATATTTATAATAAATATGAATATATTTCATTGATTATTGCTTATAAGAAGCTTCTATGGAAAAAATTAAGTGACTTTTGCACTCATGAATATTATTTTATTTCAAACCTTTATCTTTTATTTACTAACCATCAAACCACATCTTTTAGCATGAAACTGAAACGGAAAATGAAGTCAGCTTGATTCATTGTATGCAAAAAAATTACTGACCAAACAACTGAAATTCTTATATTCATCGATTTTAGTTTTTCTTGCATAATGCATAACAGATAAGAAAAGGAAATAAATTATCATAGCAAATGTGAAAAGCATACTAAGAGAAAAATCTTCATTTTTCATTGAAACTGTTTCTGCTCAGAGAGGTTTGTAGTCATTGCATGGACTTTTAATACTTATGATAATTTGTGCTCTGTAGGAGCTGATAATATTATAATCCAAATTAACATACTACCTGTGAAAAACACAGTGGGATATGGAATCTCTTGTTCTTGATTTTATAAGAGGATATTGCTGTTTGAATCAGATGTTTGGGGGTGTTGAGTGGTCATAAGAATAATTACAATTATTTTTATAATCTACTTTTGAATAATGTGTTTGTATTACTGTTTTTTTTTCCCATATGGATAATAGTCTGGTGCCTTAATTATTAAAAGAGCTAATGAATGTCTCTGGAATACACATGCTGACTTAAAAAAAGAGAAGTGTGCAGTCTAATAAATCTATCTTATTAAAACACCTAATTAAAAGCTACACATTCAACATGTTACTCTCTAGATAAAAAAACATAGGCCACTGCTTTTAATGCAGGTAATTTCTTGAAAAGTGCCATGTGGTTGATGGCACAGGGGCATGTGGCTTCTTGGATTGTATTTGACCTAGGTGATGGGTCTTGTGACTCTGGGTTTCCCTTTTCTTAGTTTTCTATCAGAGTCAGTGTAAGGTCACCTTTGTTGTGACTTCTGTTTCCATAGCCAGTTATTTACCTGAGCAGGAATTAACAGTATTTCCTGGGGGTGAAAGGAATTATATAACCAGACTCTGAATCTTTCATTGCCATCTCCCTTCTTGACTCTATGTTTCTACTCTTTTGGGCGGTGGGTGCTTCAGTAACAGAAATTTAGAGAGTGAAATTTCGTTCATCCTGCTTTATTTTTCTTTCTCTGACTAAATTTGCTTCCCTTCCAACCTGAAGACTATGATACTGACTCAACAATAATAGATTTCTTGAGAGCTGTCAGTAGGACTAGCAGCTCTTAGGACTGTATGTGGATTATTTGTGATGTGGTCTCCATATATAATGTTAGAGTTCTTTGATAGTTAATGTGAGATATGAAATTTCTTATTTATCTTTAGATAAGTGAAGATAAAATATCTAATACACTGGAAGATTGTGAGGGTCAAATAAGACAATTTATGAAAAATTAATCAGGTCTGGAGGTCAGCTGAGGCCAGTGATGATATCAACTGATTTTTGGATCAGAACACTATTAAATAAAAACTTTTAAAAGATTTTTATCATCTTCAGTCATACACTCTGTATTTGGCCATGCTAACTACCCCAAACAATTGTTATCTGTCTCTAATGTTTGGTACATTTATATGACCTGCTTGCCTGCAGAAAATATTTGAATTAATAATTCCCCAATGCAAGCTTTAAAGCTGAATTATTATTGCATCTTAGATGTACTTTCCAAATAGCCAGTTTATGGTCTTTGCAAATTACTAATATGTAATCAGAAGTTCCATTACCAGACTGTAGGTGTTTTAATCTTTTACATAATGGCAAATGCTCAATTTTATTTTGTGTTTGTCACAGAAAGACACTAAAGATATAAAAAGATACTAATGTATAAAATTTTAGTTTCCTAACGACCCTAAGAATTTTAATCACTT
The DNA here is from genome assembly GCA_028571685.1 of Heterohyrax brucei. Taxonomy (NCBI): domain Eukaryota; kingdom Metazoa; phylum Chordata; class Mammalia; order Hyracoidea; family Procaviidae; genus Heterohyrax; species Heterohyrax brucei. The sequence goes on along the minus strand of CM053150.1, from coordinate 51,680,572 downwards.
CTTTAATATGCAGAAATATCAGTTTAATAAAATATTTATAAGATAATTTTGTTCCTTGGCAAAAGAATTTGTAAAACCTACATTATGAACTATAATATTTATAGAATGCTTGAAGTTATACCTTGAGATAAAAAATATTTAATAGTTGCTCTTTGAGATCTTTTTATGATAGGCAAGCAAAAAATAAGCTCTGTGTCTCCAGAGATTCATAGCTATTTAGAGAAAATGAAACATAAAGCTTCCTGAATTTTTTAAAAGATACATATTTGTTTAAACATACAATTACATTTCTGTACAAGGGAAATTCTTACAAAATGTGTTTTACCATATATGCAAGGATGGAAATTTAATTTTGTGTCTCTATGTAGAATTAGTAGACAAGATAATTTTTTTAAATGATTTGATTTACAAGCAGCTACTGCCAAGTATTGCTATTCAAATCACATTTGGTTATTAATAAAATTAGATTGCTTTTCTCCTACTTTGTCTTCATACACATTTTCAAATGGATATTTATCTATTTTTGTTTCGGTTTTTGATAAAGCTGTATGAACGTGCTCCAAGTATGCTAAGTAACTATGAATTTCACAGTCAAGGCCTGCTGAAAATACTGCTTAGTTGTGGTCAATTTAATACTACTCATTTTTGCACATATGTGTGTAACCCACCAAACTAAGTCATTTAAAGAGGGTAGTGTAAAGATTCCATCTAGACCGCCCATTCTAGAATTGTGTTCCTTTGACAAGTAGTATAAGTCAGGTACTGAAACTCTCGATTCATAGACTGTTTTTTCATCAGTTTCTTGAAGAGTGTTTACTTGAAGTTTCTACGGCAAACAGAGGATCTAAACCAAATGTACAGTGAAAATAAAATTCTTATGCTATCACTATTTTTTCCCCCGTAAGTTTTCTTTTCTTTTTTAAGTAACTCCCCATTCCTCTGGTAACAACTAATCTACTTTTGTTTCAATTCATTTGACAATTCTAGAAATTTCATGTGAGATCATACAAATCAGTGACATTGATAATACTCATCACATTATAAACTACCATCACTATGTCTGTATTATTCCATTACCATTAATAGAAATTCATTAAAAGAAATACAGTCAGGAATATACAATATTTGTCCTTTTATGAAGGACTTGTTTCAATTACCTTGTTTTCAAGATTCGTTCCTGTCATAGCATATACTAGACTTCATTTCTCTTTTTGGTTGAGTAATATTCCATTGAATATATATACCTCATTTTCCTTATCTATGCATTTGATGACAGATATTTCAGTTGTTTCTACCATGTGTTTACTGTGAACAGTGCTGCATTGGACACTGGAGTATAATTTTCTGTTAGCTTTCTTGCTTTCAGTTCTCCTGGGTATGTACCTGGAGTGAAACAGCTGGGTCATATAGTAGTTTCATCTTTAACTGTTTGAGACACCAACTGTTAATACAGTGGCTGAACCATTTTGCATTCTGACCACCAGTGTGGGAAGGCTCTGGTTTCTCTTCATTCTCATCAACAGTTATTTTCTCTGTTTTTATCATTAACATCCTAGTGGGTGTGAGGTGGTATATCAAATGTGTGATTTATATTTTTCTAAAGATTAATAATCTATAGGATCTTTTCATGGGTCGCCATGAGTCGGATCCGACTCGACGGCACTTGGCTGTGGCTTTTCATGTAGTTATTGGAGATTTGTTTATCTTCTTGGGAGAAAATTCTATCTGAATCTTTGGCCCATTTTAAAAATTGGGTTGCTTTCTTTTTGCTATTGAGTTGTAAGAGTTCTTTATATATGCTGATATTGAGTCCTTATCAGATATATGATCTGCAGATATTTTCTCTCATTTTGAATGTTGGTTTTTCATTATCTTTTCTTTTTTTGTCATGATTGAATGAAAATGTACATTCCCAAAGAAATTTGTATGCTCACTTATATGCAGTCCCACTGCTCTCCCTGACCAGTGACAGCACACCCTTCCTCTCTGCTCCATACATGTCCTATCTTCCCAACAGTCTATTATCCCCTCCTCTCCAGCCACTCCCCTTCCTCCAGTAAGAGGTCAGCAGGATGACATTCTATAGATGCATAGAACCATAAAGTTCCCACAAGATATGGTCACTCTGCGTCACCAAGTCCAATCCATTGCTGTTCGGAAAGTTGACCTTCATTATGATTTATGGATAGGGGGTAGCATCAGGGCCAAGGGTCATGCTCGCAGGGTAACCCTGAAGCCCTGGAACATCAGTCGTGGTCTTTTAGTGGAGATCTTAGGGTACACCCTTATTTATTCTTGTGTTCCCAGTGATACTCAATTTTGTGAGCTCCATCGTGGCTATCACTGGTGGTGGCCGGGCACCATCTGGTTCCTCTGGTCAGGAGTCTATGTAGAGACCCACTCACGTGGTCTGTCTGTCTTCTGGGCTCTCTTTCCCCCATATCGTTTTGGTCCTCAGTGATGGTCTGTTCCTGTTGAGTTGGGACCATTTGCTGTACCCTCAGATGGCAGCTTGGCCACTTTTAAGACCACAGATGCCACTCACCAATGCGTGGGTGCAGAGAGTCCTCATTAGGAAAATGTTTGTTGTGCCAGTTGACCTCGATTTCACCTGAGAGCATGGTTTTTCATTGTCTTGATAAGGTCCTTTGATGCACAGAAGTTTTTAATTTTGAAGAGGTCCAATTCATTAAATTTGTCTTTTATAGCTTATGTTTTTTATATCTAAGAATCTGCTGGAAAACAAAGTTCCGGAGCTTTGCTTCTGTTTTCTTTTATTCCGCTTTTCTTATCTCATTATTGCTGTAGGCTACCAGAGTCTGTTCATTTAGTGACTTCTCCAAACTTTTTCCACAAATTGAATCTCTCGACATGTATACTCACTAAAGTCTCTGTTCCTTTAGGTTACATTGAGCTAGTGTTTTTGCAGAGATTTCCATGAAAGTTGACAGTGTTCTTGCAGAGATTTCCATGAAAGTTGGGATTAAGGAAGAAAGAAAAGAAACAGAGGAAAAAACTGTGCGTCGGCGGGACTAAGTAATCTCTCTCAGACAGACAGACGGACGGACGGACGGACGGACGGACGACAGACAGACAGACAGACAGACAGACAGACAGACAGACAGACGGACGGACGGACCTACAGACAGACAGACAGACAGAGACCGAGACAGAGACAGAGACAGACAGACAGACAGACAGAGACAGACAGAGACAGACAGAGACAGACAGAGACAGAGACAGAGACAGAGACAGACAGACAGACAGACAGACAGACACACACACACACACACACACACACACACACTCCCAACAAAATAAGAGGAAGACACTTCTTGCAACGTAAACCCGGCTCTGTGTTTGAGCACAGTATATGCACAGAACCGAGAAATGAAACCGCGGTGAGAGCTTCGGTAATCCGAAGGCTTTTCTGGGCATGCGTCTCAGCCTGGGCGTGTCACAGCTCTTCACATTCCACACTTCAGTGTCTTCAAACGCCCTGATTTCCCACAGAAATTTGCTTTCTGGGCTTTGTAAGACATTGACGGCTCAGTCTGCTTTGCTGCAGGCGTTTATGGTTCTGGCTCCTCTGTTGGCTTCGGAGTCTCTCGGTCCCGCTGACCTGAGTGACCTCCAAGACGGATGAAACAAACGCCAGCGCTTCCCTTCAGCTCTTCAGGTGTCTGAGAAAACGCTGTGCTTCACTGACAACAGGGTCGCTGCGAGTGGGAAGCGACTCCATGACAACGGGTTTGGCTTTGGGGTTTCCGCTCACTCCAGAGCTCGGGACCGAGACCCCAAGTGGAGCCTCAGCTGCGGCTTCATGCCAACCACCAGCCGGTGTCTAGAGGTCCCTGAGTCTTCTCTCCCTGCTCTGAACCCTCAGCCACCGGAGTTCCAGCAAGGTTAGCTCTGTTTCTGCTTGTTTGTGATGTTTCTGTGGGAGCACCGGAGCCGGTGGGGTCCTACTCGGCCAGCTTGGTGCCTGTGGGGTTGTTCTGTTTTAAAGCTGCTTATTTTTAGGCAATGCAGTGTTTAAACTCAACTTTTTAACGTACCTAGTTGAAGTCCTTGGCTCATTTAGTTTTTTAAACTCAATGTTTGCTGATTTGTCATGCCTCAATACTGTTTTATATAGGTCATTGAAAGAATTAGGGGGAAAGTTGTGTAAATTGTCACGTAGCATGGTATACTTCAATGTTATTTAGATTTGCAGTTTTCTAAGCAATTCTGTGTTGTCGTTACATAAGATAAAATACACGTTACATTTTATTTTTTGCTTTAGTAGGGTCGATGCTCTTACAGCGCTTGATTCTGAGTAGCAGGTTGCTATACTTGGTGATGGAGCTGTGGTGATGCAGTGGTTAAACGTTCCGCTGCTAACCAGAAGGTCCACAGTTGGAATTGACCAGCCTCTCCTTGAAGACCCTGGGTGTCAGTTTTGTTTTATTCTATAGCGTCGCTATGAGTCTCATGTCTTCACAAAGAACTGTCTAGCAGATTTTCAAACATACCTTATGTTACCCGGTAGGGGAGCGATTACTCTTTCTGACACTCCCAACCGTTATACACTCTGTACATTGTGGTACTTGAAGGTAATAATTGTTTAAAAACAGCACACAAGTTTCCAGATCCCTGTTTCCGCCAAAGAAGTTCAAATAAAAAATTCTTATTCACATTATTCTGTCTTTGCACACTAAGATGTTTAAAGAAATAGTTATTGTGGTCTAGTTATTTTACCGAGTCAACAAACATATCGATGATGGATATACTTAGAAAACCAGGACCATTTTCATATATCAGATATTACTAGGGGAAATATTACACTAGATTGCACATAGCACATCACAGCACTTAATATTATCTTTCAGTCAACTTAGATATATTATATTTCTTTACGGAACAAGATAGATTACATATAATTCATTTTCTGTCTTCTCCCAAAATATATTCTACATTTCTTTTATCTTAAGACGTATGAGCTGTTTATCAAAATGTGAATGTTTTGGAGATAAAGATTTTTTTGAGGCCCTAGAATCTTTATTTAGCACTCAGGCCTATCTAGATAGAAAGAACTATTGGAAAGAAAAAAAATTACACTATCTGGGGGAAAAAAATTTACGAATGCAGCTGAGTTAAAAAATCCTGGTACTAATAATGGAGGCAGAAGCTGGTATTATAAGCAGTGAATTGGAACTATTCAGAGTCCAGTGTATAACAAAGGAGAGAAAAAGAAAATTACAACTTTTGCTATATAAAGGTATCTCTGAAAGATGTATGTAGTAATGAATAGGGAAGACTGAAGAACTCATGCATTTCAATTATGGTGTTGGCAAAGAATATTGAATGTACTGTGGACTGCCAGAAGAGTGAACAAATCTGTTTTGGAAGAAATACAGCTAAAATGCTCCTTAGGCGCAAGGATGGCAAGATTTTGTCTCATGTACTTTGAACTTGTCTCAGGAGGGCTCAGTCCTTACAGAAATTTGTCATACTTCAAAAGGTAGAGGATCACTGAAAACGGTGAAGACCCTCAACAAGATGAATTGACCCAGTGGCCACAACAATGGGCTCAAACATAGCAAAGACTGTGAGGGTGACATAGGAGTGGGTAGTGTCTTACTCTATTGTATTTAGGTTACTGTGAGTTGAAACTGACTTAATGGCACCTAGCAGCAGCGAATGTGTTATAAAGCAAATAGGATATTTTGGAGTCAGGATGAATGATTAAGACACATAAAAATGTTCTCCTCTTACATCAGTGTCATAATTATTTTGCATTTAATATAATATACACTTATACCACGTGTGCAGTCGTATTTGAAATCAAGGAAGGAGAATCATCATGTAACTGAAATAAACAGAAAACCCTGAGTGCTAAATGAGGCCTGACAATGCATAATCCGTAGGGAGCTGGGTGGGAACAGACAGAGGTCTTTGGGCGTGCTACCTTGAAGCCAATGAGGGGCTGGGCCTTAAACCCAGACGTCATATATGTTTAACGCTGGAGTGGTAACTTCCCACTTGAAGAAGAGAGCCAGACTGTGCTGAATGAGGCCCAGGGTATCTCTTTCTACTTACATGGAGAGATACTACAAGTGAGCTACCAATTCTTGTGAGAGTGAAATTACAAATAGGATCTGAACATAACTGTACCTTATTTCTGTTGATGTGTTGATCTTTTATTTATTAGTTTTGTAAACATTCTTTAATCAGAAAGCTAGAAAGCATTTGCTTATCATAGTTTTCCTTTTTTTTTTTTCTCCTCCCTATTTGCCTTTTATTGTTTATGGAAAAATCTATCTTCCCTTATACTTCTGCCATTCTGCTTGATGTAGCCACCTAGACTTTAGTCCTTGTACAACACAATAATTTCTGAAATTGTTTCTACCATTCTTTGTCATGCTATTAGTAGAGGCTTTCTTGTTGCTGAGGAGAAACTAGCATGAGCATCAAAACAAGATATACATATGTGGATATGATCTCAGTCCTTGTGTTGATCAGCTCCTATACTCTCAAATTTATACTCTATAAATGGAAACCCTGGTTGTATAATGGTTAAGTGCTACAGCTGCTAATCAGAAGGTTGGCAGTTCAAACCCACCAGATGCTCCTTGGAAAATCTGTGGGACAGTTCTGTTCAGTCTGTAGCATTTCTGAGAGTCGAAATTGGCTTGATGGCAGTGGGTTTGGTTTGGGGTATAGCAGCAAAATAGGCTTTAAGTAAAATATTCTTTGTATTTCTGATATTCTATCCTCATACTTCTGAAATTATAGAATCATCCTTGGATCACAGGATCCCCTTTATTTCCAAAGAGATCATACTATTTTTGCAGACGATGAGTAGCAAGGTGCCCTCTAGACTATTTCCTACGATAGTTCAGTACATGTTATGGAAAAAAAACAATTCTTCACATTTTTCAGAATTTGAGCAACTTTCCCCAGCTTTCAATAGCAATGCAAGTTTTTCCTGCTTGTATTTCCATTGTGGTTAATAAGGACAAGGTGGAAGGGGAGATGGAAAGCATATAACACCTGTAATTACTTGACATCTTTATTTTGAACAGCTTATATTCCATAAAACTGTATGTACTAAACTTACTAATTATAGAATTAATCAAAACATGTAAACAGTTATGTAGGAAAAACAATTTAAAACTAGTAACTACTGTGACACCTTGAATAAAAAACAAATTTTTTGTCCCATTATAAACACACTGACATTAATATTACTTTTCAAAAGTCCCCCTTTGCATACACTTTGAAAATTTCCCTGACAGATAAACTGTATTGTCATCATATTTTTTTGTTTCTCCTTCGAATGGAAGATTTATAAATCACTGTCCCGTTGGTGTTAGGACTGATGATGTGACTTGTTATGCTCTATTTGAGATTATATGTCCCCTCTCCCACCCCTACAGCAGGCTTGGCTATGTGATTTGCCATGGCTAATGCTTTGTAAATATGTGACATAAACTTTAAGAGCCAGCTTGAGATTCATTAGTTCTTTTCCCCTTCTGTCGTGATACTACCAGTACTCCAGAAAGTGGTGGCTTCAACAGTCTGGGCCCTGAAATGAAGGCAATGTGCAACCGAACGATTGCCCATAAATCGGGTTGGATATCTGAGGAATAAACATTGCTTTTTGTAGTTTGTGAGATTCCAACTCATTTGTTTCCACAACATAACCTAACCTAAACTAGCAAGGACAGTTAACACAACGGGGTGCAATAGTTTTACTCTACAAACAGGGCATTAGTGTCTTACAGAGTAGATTTTATTGAAAAGCGTATTGTACATTGATTCAAAAAAGTATAGGTGACTGATATGGAAAAATATACTAAGGAAGAATTGACAGGAATGCTGAACATACAAGTAACAACTTCATTTAAACTTCTCAGACTCAGCTATTTTTAATACTGTATGATCCCTTCTGTGAAGATCTAGAGTCTCAGAAACAGTACAGGGCAGTTCTGCTCTGTCTTACACAGTTGCTGGGAGTCAGAGTCGACTCTACTGCAATGCTTTTGGTTTTATTATACCATTTGAGAGCATAAACAAATAAGACTGTCTAGTGGTTTTATAATGATGATGCAGACTTAATAGAACTATTAAAAAGAAAGAAAATATTTCAAAATTAAACTGTATATAGTTGTCCAACTTGATAGTGAGTGGGAGAATCTTAATGGAGCCATTAGCAGTCACAACTCAAACTAGCAAAATAATTTATATTTTGTTGTCAGTTTATCTCAGCAGTAGAAAGAAGTTTAAATATTAGGAAAATGTCATTTTCAGACTTGTCTTTTCCAGTGTTCTAGATTTTTGTTTTCCTTGTCCATACCTTAGTTTCCAAGTACACCGATTCTGTGGCATTCAAGGCCAGTGAGTATCTTTGCAGTGACATCAGTCTGCTTTAGTGTCACATCAAATTGTCTCAAGGTAGGAAAATAAGGGCAAGGCATATTTTTCATATCACTGTAGGAATTTGTACTGATTATGTGTTTCTTGCGTTTTTAGGATGAATAAATGATCTTCCTCACCTCTCGTAGATTAATCCTTATTGATTTCTACAGAAAAAAAGGTTAGGCCATCTGTTTCAGTGACTATTTCTCACAGGACTTTCATCACAGAGTAGTATAAATTATTGAACTATTATTTTTCTGTCTTCTAGATGTAAACTTGGTGTAAAAATGTCATGAGGGCAGTGTCTGACTTCTACTTCACAAGGGAATAGGAAACTCAGGATCAATAGCCGAAGACTGACTTTTGTGTGGTGGAGGTCTCCTTTCCCGGCTGTCCTTACCAATTCTGACACTAGCTGTCCCTCCCTCAGCACTGTCTGCCTCTCTGCTGGATTCCATAATACATTACACTGCCAGAAAGAACTCACAGACCGTATTCACAATTATGGAGTTTATTAGGGAAGTAACAGGTTACCGTTCAGGTTCAAGAATGTTTATGATATAGTTCTTCCATCAGGACAGTTCTTTTTCAGCTGTGCCCTGCTCACACAGTGTTACAAAAGTCTTGTTCTTCCATCAGTAGGTGCCAGAGGTACCTTACTCTGCCAGTGATGCTGAGTCTGGAGGTACTCAACTCTGGCTTTGTGTGTTGGCAAACCTAGCTACAGCAAGTGACTAGAGGCATCGTATCCTGCCAGGAAGCCTACTGCCCGAAGACACTTAGTTTTCTTTCTCTGTGTGCTGGGAAATCTGCTGCACAATTTCCTCCTGGTGATCTCCTCTGCATTCCTCTGTTGCTATTTCTTGCTGTATTTAGTGTTATAATTCTGTGTCTCTCTCTTGGTCTGATTCCAGAAGCTTCTCAGTGCAGGAATCCCTGGTCCAAAGGATGTGCTCCGCTCTTAGCTCTTCTTCCTTGGTGATGGTGAGATTCCTTACCATCAACACCCCTGGGATAGCTCATTTTAAGCCTAGAGGGATGGTAAAACTGACCAATGCCTTTGGTGGGCCACAATCATCTTATTTGCACAGTCCATCCCAAACACTTGGGTGGGAGTTACAAGACCATGGTAAGAAAGGCCACACAAAAGCCATCCATCATGCTGCACCTGGCCACAAATGGTTATCGTGAGTATTGTTAACAAGGTCAGTGTGCTAAGTTACATAGCTCCATCCATACAGGCCCTTAGGAAGAACACATCCTATAGATAATGTTTCCTTTAGGAATAAATGGCATTCACGATCTTGATGATACTGATGATAACATCATGACAATTACATTTGACATTTATTTAAAGTTTCTTATATGCCAGGCAGAGCTCTGGTAGCACAGTGGTTAAGAACTTGGCTGTTAACCAGCAGGCTGGCAATTTTAGTACACCAATTACTACTGCAATTACTACTGTTACTAAATTTTTTCATGACCTGCACAGACGCTGTATTTTAATGTCAGCATTATATGTAGTGCATACATCTGTGTATGTGTGTAAATGTAGGTGTATGTGTATGTATAGTTGTTTTCTTCTCTACAGTCTTTACTTCTGCATGGATCACACTGCTGAGAACATTGTGTTTCACTGAAATTGGGTGATTTGAGTGCAGAATAAGAAACGTGTCTGATGCAGTCTGGAAACTAGGGTGCTGTTCCATACCTATCCTTTTCAGCATTTTCTGTTTTGTTCTTTGAGGAAAAGTGTGTGAAGTATGTGTAGATTCCCCATGTTGGAAGAATGTGGCAGTATTTAGAAACTATGGACTCTGCTGAGTGTTATGTTAATCATTGGGCTTTGTTTTTGAGAAAATAGCTCTGTGAGGTTTTGTTAGTTGAACAAACCTTCATGTAAGGTACCAACAATTTTAAAGACAAAGGTTGGTCAAACTCTCAATGAAACTACAGGAACTTATAAGTCTTTTTATTTTTACCTTTAGGAAGGCCTGTCATTAAATATGGGTAGTTATAGAGACCACATTTCCTGGCACCTAAATTTTAACTAATGATCTGGCAGAAAAGTGCTCCAGATTTGCAAATTTTACAAAGAAAAGGTTTATGTAATCTTTTTGAAATCCATGTTTAGTAACACTTTAGATGAATAACCTTCATTAAAATGTATAAAATTATATGAAACTGAATCAACTCGTCAAAATAGTAGGGTGTGAAAACCAGGGGCTCTCCAGGCTCTAAAGACCCCGGCTTCCTCTCTTGTCTGAGAACTCCACTTTCTGATGACTGAATTTCTCACTTTTAATGTTACTTTTCAAGGGCCTTCCTGATAGTTTAGGTCTTGAACAAGTCACAGAAATATTTCTGAGTCCAGAAGCTTTATTTCACACATTACTGAAGAAAGCACAGAGGGAATGAGTAATTTGTTCCAAGCCCGACAACCAGGTCTAGAACCCAAATGCTTGAATTTTAAACTCTTTAAAATTGTGATTAAATGAAAATTTACAATCTGAGTAAATTTGTTGTATAAAACCTAGAGTACCTGCCTCTCTGTGACTCTGTCTGCTCTCCTCACCCTGTCACAGCACTCTCTTCTTTTCCACTCTTGACTTCCAGTGTCCACTGAATCAGCACTTGTCCCCTCCTCTCTACTACAGAAAGAAATCAGTAGGACAGCCTCATATGTATATGAAATTGTAAAGTACACACATCACCTGTGTTGCTCTGTGTCCTCAGTCCAGTCTTTGAAGTGCTGGCTTCAGTACTGGTTTCAGCCCTGGGCTAGCAACAAGTCTAGGGACCATGTTGTTAGAGGACTCTCAAGGTTGTCAAGCCATCAAACCTGGTCTTTTAATAGAGTTCTAGATCTGCACACTTTTTTCTCATGCTCTGTCAAAGATTCTACGTTGTGCTGTCTGTCAGGGCTATCTTTGGTGGTCACTGGGCACATCTAGTTCTTCTGTTTATGTAGTCTCCCAGTCATATAGGTTCTTCTGTCTCCTGTACTTGTTTTTTTTATCCTCATGTGTTTGTATTCTCCAGATGGCCTGGGACCAACTGATGTCCTTCGATGGCGGCGTGCTGGATTTTAAGACCCCTGGCACCACTCACCAATATGGGATGTAGAACACTCTCTTAGAAAAAGGCTAGTTATGCCAAATGACCTTGATGTCCCCTGAAAACATGGTCCCCAGAACACTGTCCCTGCTACTCTGTCTTTTGAAATGTTGGTTTGAATTTAGAAAACCTTTTAGCTTATGATGTAGTCCAGTTATGCTGGCTTGCCTTCAGCTGCATGCTGTCACTCCCTTTACTTAACCAAATTCCTATCAACTGTCTCATCTTCTCAGTGTTGTAACCATCAAAGAGTATTTTCTTCTGTGAGTTAGTCTTTCCAAAAGTCCTTATAATAGTGGTCTCATACAATATTTGTCCTTTTGCAGCTGACTTATTTTACTCAGCATAATGTCTTCTGGTTGATTCCAGGTTATGAGATGCTTCCTAAAATTGTCATAGTTCTTTATCATTGCATAGTGTTACATTGTGTATGTATATGAAGTCTGACAAGGTTGTGAACTTGCCGCTGTGCATTTATGTTGGCAGTACTGTATAAACAACTCAGTAAGGTTTAATAAACTTGTTATATCAGTGTCTCACAGCTGTGTTTCTGTTGATATGTGGTGGTGTCTTGATGATTGACATTCATTATTGTGCACTTCTCTCTCTCTCTCTCTTTTTATTGTGATTAAGTGAAAGTATATGATCCAAATTAAATTGGCATGCCTGCCTCTCTGCAGCTTCTCTGCTCTCCTCGCCTGGTGACAGCACACTTGTCCTTTTCATCTATATATGTCATATCGTCTTAGCAATCTCCTGCCCCTTCTCTCCACCCTCTCCTCTCTCTTCTAGTAAGAGGCCAGTGGACAAAATCCTATAGATGCATAGACCCATAAAGTACACACATCACGTGGTCACATCGTGTCCTGAATAGTTGACCTCAGTAATGTTTTCTGGTCAGGGGCAGCAGCAGGTCTAGGAACCATGCTCCCAGGGGAGCCAGGCTGCCAAACCATCACTTGCTGTCTTTTAGGGGAGTTCTTGAGGTATACCTCTCTTTTTGTCATATTGCCACTGGGACTTGACATCATGTGCCCCATCACGGCTGTCATTGGTGGTGGCCAGGAACCATCTGATTCTTCTGGTCACATGTTGATATAGTCACCTATTCACATGGATCTTTCTGTCTCCTGGGCTCTTTTTCCCTCTTGTCTTTGTTGTTCTTTGTGATCGTCTGTTCTGGGTAAACTGGGACCATTTGGTGTAACTCATATGGCAGCTTGCTAGCTGTTAAGACCCCAGATGCTACTCACCAATATGGGGTGCAGAAGACTCTCTCTTTTAGCAATAGGCTAGTTATGCCAGTTGGCTTCAGTGTCCCTTGAGAGCATGGTCCCCAGGCCCCTGCCCCTGCTACTCTATCCTTGCAATATTGGGTTAAGATTAGTTTTCAGTTTATGTTGAAGTCCAGTTAAGTTGATCTTCTTTCTAATGTGTGCTGTCACTGCTTTGATTCAACCAAGTTTCTATCAACTATCTAATCTATGACTGGTCCTCTCCCTCTCTCTCCTCCCTTGCAGCCGTCAAAGAGTCTTGTCTTCTGTACGTGAGTCTAATTTTAAGTCCTTATAGCAGGGGTCTTGTACAATATTTGTTCTCATGCTGCTGACTGATTTCACTCAGCATAATGTCTTCCAAATGAAATTAGGTTTGAGACACTTCCTAAAATCATCATTGTTCTTTATCGTTGGATAGTGTTCCATTGAGTATATGTATCATGGTTTGTTTATCCATTCATCTGTTGTTGGGCATCTGGATTGATTCCATTTTTTAGCTGTCGTGAACTGTGCTGCAATAAACGTTTGCATGCATGTTTCTGCTTGTGCGACTGCCCTTGATTCTGGAGGATATGTTCCGAGCAGTGAGGTTACTGGATCATATGGTACATCTATTTCCAGCTTTGGATGAGCAAAAATGTTTGATTCTTAGTAGTTCCCATTTATTTTCTGTTGATCATGCTTTGTCAGATTTTGAAGTATGTCTAAGCTGTGTATCAAAGATTCTATTGTGGACCCTATTTTTTCTTGCATGATCTTAATTGTTTTAGATTTAATATTTAGGTCTTTTATTCAGTTTGGGTTAGTTTTTGTGTAAGGTGTGAGATATAGATCCTCTTTCAGTTTTTTGCAGATGGATATCCAATTTTGCCAGCATCATTTGTTAAAGAGACTGTTTTTATCCCAGATTATAATCTTAGGGCCTTTATCAAATTTCAACTGTTCATAAGAGGATGGCAGCATCTCTGGGGTCTCAGCTCTGTTCCATTGGTCCGCATGCCTCTTTTCGTGCCAGTATCAGGCTGTTTTGACTACTGTGGCAGTGTAATAGGTTCTAAAGTTGGCTAGTGTGAGGCCTCCTACTGTATTCCTCTTCTTCACTAGTGCTTTACTTATCCAGGATTTTTTCCCTTTCCAGACAAAGTCGGTGATTTGTTTTTCCATCTCGTCAAAAAGTGTCACTGGAATTTGTATTGGGATTGCATTGTATATGTGGATTGCTTTGGGTAAAATAGATATTTTCACAATGTTAAGTCTTCCTGTCCATGAGCAGGGTAGGTTTCTGCATTTATGAAAGTCTCTTCTTGGTTTCTTGCAATAGGATCTTGTAGTTCTCCTTGTATAGGTCTCTTAGTTCTCTAGTTAGATTTATTCCTAGGTTTTGATCTTCTTGGGGTAATTTGATCTTCTTATAGTAAATAGTATTGATTTGGTGATTTCTTCTTTGACGATCTCTTTGTTGATATAAAGGAATCCTACTGATTTACTTCTGTTTATCTTGTATCCTGATACTTTACTACCAGTAATTTACTTATGGATTCTTTAGGACTGTCTGCATATACAATCATATCATCTGCAAATAGGGAGATTTTTATTTCTTCTTTGCTGATGTGGGTACCCTTTATTTATTTATCTTATCTAATTGCTCTGGCCAGAGCTTGTAGTACAGTGTTGAATAGAAGTGGTGAGAGTGGGCATCCTTGTCTAGTTTCCGTTCTCAAGGGGAATTCTTTCAGTCTCTGTAAATTCAGGATGATGTGGGTGGTTGGCTTTGTGTAGATGCCCTGCACTGTGTTCAGGAATTTCCCTTCTATTCCTATTTTGCTGAGAGTTTTTTGCATGAATGCGTGTTGGAATTTGTTGAATGACTTTTCTGTATCAATTGACAAAAATCAGATGATTCTTATTTGTGTTATTTATGTGGTTGATCACATTGTTTTTCTGATGTTGAACCAGGCTTGCATCCCTGATATGAATCCAACTTGGTTATAATGAATTATCTTTTTGATATGTTTTTGAATTCTATTGGCAAGGATTTTGTTGAAGATTTTTGCATCTAGGATCATGAGTGATAATTGGTCAGTAATTTTCCTTTTTTGTAGGATCTTTCCCTGACTTTGGTGTCATGGTTATGCTGGTTTCGTAGAATAAATTTGAGAGTATTTCATCTCTTTCTAGTGTATGAAATAGTCTCAGTAGTATTGGAATTAACTCTTCTCTGAAAGTTTGGTAGAATTCTCCAGTGAAGCCATCTGGGTCAGGACTTTTTTTGATGACTTTTTCAATGTCTTCCTTTGTGATGAGTTTATTAAGTTATTCTACTTCTCCTTGTGATAATTTGGGTAGGTGATATGAATCTGGGAATTTGTCTTTCCTCTAGGTTTTCAAATGTTTTAGAGTACAGTCTTTCACAGTATTCTGTTATGATACTTTTGGTTTCAGCTGGGTCTGTTGTGACATTTCCCATCTCATTTCTTATTTGGGTTATTTGTTTACTCTCCAGATTTTCTTTTGTAAATTTAGCCAGTGTTTTATCAATTTTATTATTCTTTTTGAAAACCAGCTTTTATTTTTGTTAATTTTTTAATTGTTTTTCTGTTCTCTAATTCATTTAATTCTGCTCTAATTTTTATGATCTGTTTTCTTCTGGTGCCTGAGGGATTCCTCTGTTGCTCTCTATTTGTTCAAGCTTTAGGAATAATTCTTGGTTTAGGTCCCTTCTTCCTTCCAGACATGTACTTTTATAGAGATAAATTGACTTCTGAGCACTGCTTTTGCTGTGTTTTCATTCGCATTTGAATCTATAAATTTCTTCATTTTGTCCTTAATTTCTTCTGTAACCCATAACTTTTTGAGCAAAATGTTGTTCAGTTTCCATGAATTCCAATTTCTAGCTATGTGTTTTCTGTTATTGATTTCAGCTTTTATGGCTTTATGGTCTGAGAGGATGCCTTGAAATAATTTAATGGTTTGGATTTTGTTGAGATTTGCTTTATGTCCTAATACAGGGTCTATTCTGGAAATTGCTACATGTGCATTGGAGAAACTATGGTTATATGTTGATGGATGAAAAGTTCTGTATATGTTGATGAGGCTTAATTGGTTAATCATCACCATAATGTCTTATGTGTCTTTACTGAGCTTTTCTTCTGGATGATCTGTCCATTACTGAAAGTGGAGTGTGTATATATATACATATATATATGTATATATATTATTATATAGTGATGTATCTCATTTTTCATTGTAGTCAGTGTTTGTCACATGTATTTAGATACTCTGGTATTGGGTGCATAAATATTTAATATTGTTAAGTCTTGCTTGTGTATTGGTGTATTGAACTTTCAGCAATAAATAATGACCATCCTTGTCCATGATGGTGGATTTTACATTTAAATCTATTTTATATGAGATTAGTATCATCATACCTGCTCTTCGTTCCATATTGTTAGCTTGGTATATATCATTCCATCCTTTAATTTTCAGTTTGTTCATATCTTTGAGGCTAAGATGTGTTTCTTGTAAGCAACGTATAGGTGGGTCATGTCTTTTGGTCCAAGATATCATTTGCTGTCTCTTCATTGGACTGTTCAGTCAATTTACGTTCTGTGTAATTACTGATAGATATTTGTTTAGTGCTGTCATCTTGATATATTTATTTTTGTGTAGATGTTTTCTATGTTCTTAATATTCTGTTCTGGTTCACTATTCTTTAAGGGTTGACTTTTTGTCTTTTTTCAGTATTGGTTTTGTGGCTGTCTTGTTTTGGTATGTTGCGTTGTTATTGTGCTTTGCTGCTACTCTTATGATCCCCCTTAGTAATCTAAGTTTAAACCCATTTTAACCTATGCATATCTTTTTACCTTCCTCTCCATGTGAAAGGATTGTATGTTGTAGTATATCCCTCTTTTTAGTGTGATGGTGTCATGGTTTTTGTGATATGATCACTGGTTCACTTCTTTTAATATTGTAGCTTTGAGTTTTGTGACTTCCCTAACTGAGTAGGTTTCTGAATGCTGTGTCCTGCATTACCTTTTTAAACATACAATTAATGGTTTTGTTTCTCTAAGCAAAGAGCTTCTTTCACTATTTCTTGTAGTTCTGGTTTGGTTTTCACAAAGTCTCTAAGCTTCTGTTTATCTGAAAATGTCTTAATTTCATCTTCATATTGGAGAGACAGGGTTGCAGGATATATAATTCTTGGTTGGAAGTTTCTGTCCTTCAAGGCTTTGAATGCGTCATCCCACTGCCTCCTTGCCAACATCATTTCTGCCAAGAAGTCAGATAAAAGCCTATAGGTTTTCCCTCTGAATGTTAGCTATGCTTTGAGCCTCGCTGCCTTTAAGAGACTCTGTTTATGTTTCATTTTGTTAACCTTGATTATAGTATGTCTTAGTGTCTTTATTTTGGAGTCTTTTTTTTTTTTTTTTGGTGTTCCATACATGTCTTAGATATGTGTGTTCTTTCATAATTTCAGGAATGTTTTCTGTCAGCAACTCAACAACAATACTCTCTGTGTTTTCAGCTATCCCTCCCTGTTCAGGAACTCCAATTATTCATAGATTATTCCTCTTAATAGAAACTCACATGTTTCTTAATGCTTCTTCATTTTTCTTATTTCTTTTATCTGATTTTTCCTCATAAATGCTGGTGTCAGTAGCTATGTCTTCAAAGTCACTAAGTCTGACGTCCATGTCCTCAATTCTGTTCTTTTGGCTTTGGATTGAATTGTCTAACTCTGTAATTTTGTTACTAATCTGTTGGATTTCAGATCATTAATATTTCGTCATCAGTTCAAATAGCTTGCTTAATTTTTCATTTTGCTCTGCTGCATTTTGTTTAATGTCTATAAGGGTTCTATATGTAATTCTTTTATATTTGATCTCCAATAGTTTCAGAAGGCCTTCTTCATCTCCTTAGGAATTTTATTTTGGGAGTTTTCTGGAGCGATTATGGGCTCTTTCTTTAAGTGCTTAGAGGTTGTTTGTTGCCTTTGGGCCATCAAGAGTTTGTTTAATTTCTCTGGTGTTATCTCCACAGGAGCTGAGGTGTAGTTCTGAGAAGTGAGTTGGTCACCAACCATCTCTGTGTACTCTAGTGACTAGTCACAGTGGACTCTCTGGAGTGGCAGGTTCCACCTCCTGTCTGGCAGGGATGGCATCCTACTTATGGAGTCACTGGGGGGCTGCCAGCCAACTCTATGATGTGGGTCAGTCAAGGCTAGAACAGGTGCTGCTGGGCCCCTCAGCAGCTATTTCTCCAGGGAGTCTTATTTTAAAAATTTAGGAGCTCTCCGACAGCTGCCAAAATCAGTCAGGCCTTGCCTTTCAACCGAGAATGGAAAAAGTACCTCTTTAGCTGTCTTCAGATTTTGTTATGTAGTTCAAAGTAGGGAGGTGTTATGTTCTTGCTGGCATCCACAGCTGGGCCTTACCATAAGGTAACACTGTGCTAAACACAGGCTTTTTTCTGGAATAGCACTTTCTAGAGTGGCAGTGCTTCTTAGCTTGGGAATTGTCTTTCACTGAGGCCTGCCACTGGGTGTCTCCTCCTCCCAGCTGACCAAGATTGGATCATGGCCAAGGAGCCTTTCCCACCACGTAACAGCAGAATCTATGGTGGAGTGCAGGTAAAGATGGTGGTGGTGGGGGGCAGTGGTGCCCTCCATCAGGATCCAGGCTCTCAAAATGTGGCTATTGTATGCACTGTCTCTCAGCTATGCTACATGCTATTTACTTTAACACTGTAGTTCAGTGTATTTGCCACCTCCCCTGCTTCCCAGATAACAGCAACAGCAAAAAGCATCAGTACCTCCAGTCTGCCCAAGTGGCGTTTTAGCAGGAGCAGGGCTCAGTACACTCTGCCTTGTCAGAGAGAGGTAGTTTCCCACTTAGTGTAATGTAGTCCAATCTGACAACCCTATGGCATATCCTAGGGCTTCCTGGGTGTCCAGAGTGTTCTGTTTAATTATCAATCCAGGCCTTAGTTTTCAGATGGAATTGAGGAGATATATGTCCAATCTGCCATCTTGGCTCCACCCCTGTTGTTTTGTGTTTTTGTGTGCCATCATGAGAATGTTGGAGCTTGAATTAGAGCAATGAACAAATCTTAGATTTCTTATTAAACTTACAAAGAGTAGAAGTGAAAGTAAGAATATCTTAGTCCATGTTTAGGGGGAATAATGTCATGAAGGAAATGGGAGGGTACAAATGGATTAAAGATTTTTCTGAGGGGAGAGTGTCACTGATGAAGAGACATCAAGGCAGCCACTAGCGAGCAGAAATCATGAAAACATTGCAAAAGACTCATAAAATTGTGCATCAAATCATTGGTAGATTGTGAGAAGCATAGCAGACCAAGTAAACATCAGTAGAGAAACAGGAAATTCTTAACTTAAAATCTTGGCATGAGAAAGATGTGTGCAAAAATAGTCCCCAAATGGCTCACTGATGAACAAAAGCAAAGAAGAATCGTAGTTTGACAAGATTTTTTTGGAGAGACAAAGCAGTGTTTTGGGCTGTGTTATCACTGGTGGTGAAACATGGATGTACCAATATGGCACGGAACAAAGCATCCAAGTTCATGATGGAAGTCAGACAGTTCTTCATGACCAAAAAAGTCCTGTCGGTCCAAATCAAGAGTCAGAATGATGTTCCTAACTTTTTTGATATCAGAGGGACTGTTTACTATGAATTTGTGCCAATTGGACAAACAGTTAAGGAAGTTTACTGTTTGGAAGTGCTGAAAAGGCTGCATGAAAATGTTAGCTGAACATGACCTGAATTTCTTGCCAACAAAGTCATGGCTCTTGCATCATGAATGTACCAGCTCACACAGCACTGTCAGTGAGGGAGTTTTTAGCCAGTAAACAAATGACTGTATTGGGATACCCTCCCTACTCACTTGATCTGTCCCCAAATGACATTTTTCTTTACCCAAAGCACATTCTCTAGGATGAGTTGGCATACTTAACTGCCAGACCTTGGATACCATAGTTTGTTTATCCGTTCACCTGTTGGTAGGCACCTAGGTTGATTCCATCTTTTTGCTGTCTGAGACAGTGTTGCAATAAACATTCATGTGGGTGTATATATTTGTGTGACAGCTCTTATTTCTGTAGGATATATTCGAAGAAGTGGGATTGCTGGATCGTGTAGTATTTGTATTTCTAGCTTTTTAAGAAAGCACATAATTGCTTTCCAAAGAGGTTTAACATTTTACATTCCAACCAGCAGTGTAGAAGAGTTCTAGTCTCTCTACAACCTCTCCAACATTTATTGCTTTGTGTTTTTGGCTTAGTACCAGCCTTGCTGCAGTGAGATAGTACCTTGTTCCTTTGATTTGATTTCCTCTAATAGCTAATGATCATGAGCATTTCCTCATGTGTCTTTTGGTAGACTAGAAGCATTTTTGGAGAAGTGTCTGTCCATATCCTTTGCTTATAGTTTAATTGGTTTATTCGTCTTTTTCTTGTTGATATTTTATAGTGCCTTGTAGATGATGGAATTTAGATGTCAATCAGATATGTGGTTGTCAAATATTTTTCCCAGTCTTTTCACCTTCTTGATAAAGTTCTCGGATGAACATAAGTGTTTGATTTTTAGTAGTTCTCATTCTTTTTTGTGAATTGTTGGTAATATTTTGTAATCTGTTTAAGCTGTGTACCAGGACTTCCAGTGTTGTCCCTATTTTTTTTTTTTATTCCATAATCTTTATTGTTTTGGATTTGGTATTTAGGTCTTTGATCCATTTTGAGTTAGTTTTTGTGTAAAGTGTGAGATATGGGTCTTGTTTCAGTTTTTTGCAGATGGGTATACAGTTTTGCCAACACCATTCATTAAAGAGACTGTTTTTTCCCCAGTTCTTGTCCTTTGGACCTTTGTCAAATATCAGCTGTTGATAGGTGGATGGAGTTATTTCTGGATTCTTTATTCTGTTCCATTGGTCTGTATATCTGTTTTTGTAACAGTACAGGTCTGTTTTGATTACCGTGTCAGTGTAAGTACTAAGTAAGATAGTGTGAGACCTCCCGCTGTGTTCCTCTTCTTCAGTAGTGCTTTATTTATCTGAGATTCCTTCCCTTTCCAAAAGAAGTTGGTGATGCTTCTCCAATGCATTAACAAATGACACTGGAATTTGTATTGGGATTGCGTTGTATTTATAGGCTGCTTTTGGTAGAATAGACATTTTCACAATGTTGTGACTTTAAAATTTTTTGCTGTACATTATTAACTTGAAAGTACTGTGACTCCAGTTTAACATTTTAGAGCCTTAGTTTCTTTGTCTGTAAAACAGAGGTAATGTTCATACTGTTACTGTAAAAATTCAATGGTGTTAGTAACTAGGGACTCAGAACTTCAACAACTATCATAGATGGTGGTAAGAAATGGCAGAGAAAATAACTAATACAGGTTCAGTGGCATTTAATGGTATGAAGCACTTTCAGCCCCACACAGATGGAAGTTCCCTCAAGAGCCCAGGAGACAGTGGAAGGTAACATTGGAAGATAACTGTCCACAGGTCTTCTCCAGGTGAATTTTAAGATTTATAACAATGTTTCTACTTTCTTGTTCATTTGAGAGTGTTTTTTTTTTCCTTTGCATTTTATCCTTTATCCTACCTAAATGCCAAACCAACTATATTAAATATTAAATAGAGCCAAATAACCATCAGTTTTCTGTCTTTCCTGCTGCTTAAAATAATTAACAAGGCAGTTTGAGTAGCCGTGATGGCTCAGTGCTTAAGGCACTCAGTTATTAACTGAAAGATCAGTAGCCATTTAAACCCTCCAGCCGCTCTATGAGGGAAAAGATATAGCAGTCCATTTCCTTCAAGATTATAGCCTTGGAATCTTGAGGCAGTTCTACTCTGTCTTACAGGGTGACTATGAGTTGGAATTGACTTGTTGGGAACTTTTTATTTTTTTAAGGGTTTTGTTAATGCTTTTATATTTGTTACTGTTATTGTTATGGTATTATTATTTTCTTTTTTTAACAGCTATTTGATATGTAGACATCCTGACAGTTTTACCAGCATTTCTGCTCATCGTTGCATCTTACGTCTTTCTCCTTATTTTATATTCTATTCACTTTATGAAACCTTTTTGGCAGTAATTTTTCAGTGGGTTTTAGTGAGTGTTAAACATTTCTTATGTTTCTTATTCTGAAGATGTCTTCATTTTTCCCTTAGATTTGGGTTAACAAGAATTTCCTCTCAGCCCTTTGGATATTTTATTCAATTTTCAATTGCTTCTAGAGTTACTGATGAGAAATTAATCAGTACAAAAGTATTGTTTCGTAAACAAATTTTCTTTTTTCTTTGGATGCTTTTTCTCTCCTTTTGGTATTCTGTGGTTTCACTACAAAGTGTTTATGAATGGATTTTTTTTTCCATTTTCTGTCATTTATCTTGCTTGGAATACAATGTGATTCTTCATTTTAATGCCCTTTATTAATTCTAGAAATACATCTTTGAAGATTACCTATTCCCCGTTTTTCTGATTTTCATTTTTCTGTAACTTTTTTTTTCTCAATATTATTTTGGATGTTATCATTGTGTTACCTGTAAAACCTATCTCTCTTATTTTCCATCTTTTCTCTTTTGGAGCTTATCTGTGAAATATGAAGATGTTTCCTACCCCTCCCCCAAATTTAGAAATGGGTGTCTAATGTGGCACCACTAAAGTTTTTGGAGCCCTGATTATACAGTGATAAAGAGATCGGCTGCTAGCCAAAAGGTTAGCAGTTCAAATCCATGAGCTGCTTCTTGAAAACACTATAAGGCAGTTATACTGTGTCCTGTAAAGCCAGTATGAATCAGAGTTAACTCAATGGCTATGGGTTTTTTAGCTGAGTTTTTTATTTCAGTAAATATATATTGTTGCATTTTAGGTGTTCCATAATTTTTTCACATCTACCTGCTCATTTCTTCAATTTTTATTTTTTTTAACTACCTAAACTTTGAAATATTTATTTCATAGTCTCAGATTCTCATTCTACCAGGACTAGGTCCACTATTGCTTCTTTTTATTATGTTTGGGCCTCTCCCTTAGGAGGGATTATTTCCCCTTTTGGTTTGTATTATTTTTCTAAGCTCATGTTCAACAGAAGTTTCATTTTTTATGCTGCTTGTGTGTGTCCCACCTTACACACATCATTCAGAAAACAGTTTGACATTTTTCTTCTTATTGGATTCCCTAAGAGAAGTGGGCTCTTGAGAGTCCTCACAGCATGATGGGCACACGATTTAAGAGGGAGAGAAAGGATCAGCTGGCCTTCGGTGCTGTGCTTTATTGCCCTTAGAAGCTATCCACACTAGATGTGGAAGTCACACAGCATCATTTTTTGTCACATCCTGTTCACTAGAAGGGAGTTACTACTTTTAGTACATGTTCAAGAGGGGGGGAATTAGCTTTTCCTAAAGATGGGAGGAATTTCACTGACTTTAAGGACGTATTTATAAACCATTACAGAGGAGAATGTATCAGTGATTATGAATCTGTGTGTTATGCAGTATGCAATAAAAAGTTATCTCTTACTCTATAATATGTGCAGCAAAATTTGCGTTCCTTACTATGACTTTATTTTGTAATTCAGATTCTGTACGAAAAATGCTAAGATGTGTCAAGTCTTGCATACTGGTCAATACCAGCCTTACACAGGGCCAGTTTAAGCTACAAGAGGCTTATGTAGTTGTTTTTCATGATTTAATGTTTTTATAGTATCTAGTCATTTCTCTCATTGCTCTCTGCCTCACACTATATAATTTATTCATGGCTGCAGTGTCAAACCAGCAAACAGCAAGAACGGCAGCAAAAAATGGGCTTTTCTCGTCTCTTCTGAGACTTTGTATATACTGTGCAAAAGTAGAATTTCCCCTACTTTTATCTTCTGGTTAGCCCTAATGCTTCCTTTCCCTATTCTTCTCAGTGTTAGTTTCCTCTCATAACTCTGTCTCTCCTAGATCAGGTTCTCAGGTAGATACACTGTAAAATGGAAATTTACCTGTAGGAGGTTTATTGTGGGAAACAATCAGGATTCATGTCTGAAAAGGAGTGAAGGAAGCAGGAGGGGGCAGAAACTGCACTGGGGTACAATTGTTTCGGAGGCCTTAGCCTTCTAGGAAACTCCAGTGCCCAGGGATTGGTGCAAAAGGATGAGGCATTTGTACCTTTCCGTCACACACTACCCCACAGAAGGGGTTTATATTTGGGTAGGGCAGCTTCCTTCAGCCAAGGGAAATTCTCCAAAATGGTCTTGACTATGAGCTCTGGGTTGCCAAAACTCCTGGAAGATGGATGAATGAATGTCTTGATCCTGAAGGCTATATCTGGGTAGCACACTACTGCATCCAATATGCTTTCCCTTTAACTAACCTCAATTTCCCTGTGTAGAACTCTTAGGCTATTTGTAAGTGTTTGACTTACTTCACTGGATGCTATGAGAGCCGTAACTGCCAATGACACCAGACTGTTTTCCATGGAGGTGCTAGTAAGTACTGTTTTGGTTATAAAGTGGCTGAAGGAAGTTGCAATGGTGGTGATGCCGTGAGAGGAGCAGGAGGAGTTTGTTAGGGGGGCAAGAAAGAGAACACTGCAGGCAGAGGAGACAGCAAAGAGACTCAGAGATGTGAGAGCAAGGCATGCTCAGAAAACCATAAATAAAACAGATCAGCATGGCTGAGATCACACGAGAAATGAGAAAATAGCAAACAACAAAGGAAAAAAGTTGGGTAAGGGTGAGAACATGAGTGGACTTAAAAACTAAGTGAAATAATTTAGACTGATTCTGTAGGATCTCCATTGAAGCAGCTTTTTGAAAAAGTAGCAGTAGCCTTCTCTTTATAAATTATAAAACATGATTTTCCTTCCTCCTTTTTTTTTTTCTTGATACACTTTCTGCTTTTAATGTTTAGCATATGCACATACAGGTCAATGGAAAGCAACCCAACTCTACTCCAGTGTAGTCGCAAGCATATATAACAACATGCTGTGTATTTTTCATGAATTTTAGTTGAATTATTTGGGTCACTTCACACTGACATGTAAATTTATCCCAACCAAATACAAAAGTGAGATAGGAGTGTTACTTATTTAAGCAGATCTGTGTCAGTGTCATCCTGAAAACAAAAGTACCCCTGTTGCCTGGGGAACAAATAATGTTATAACTACCACAAGAAGAACAATAACAGAATCACTGCTTCTGAATGAAAGTTCATTGACAGATGTTTATTTGGATCAGGTGTTAGAAAATTGACTGACTGCCATTTGATCAGTAATAACTTTAGGATATTAAATTCAAACAGGCAAATTAAAAACAAACTATTTGATAAACTATTTGAATCATATCCCCAGAGTATCTATTTGTATTAAAACCATCACTACAATGTGCATACAAATTTGCATAAAAATACAATCACAGTGACAGATCTATGAGCAAATGAATGGCTTCTAGCAGAACTAAACCATGTTCAAGGACTTTAAAGATAATTCAGTCCAACCTTGATTTTAAAGATGTTGTAGTTGAGTCCTCAAAATGTAAGATGTCTCATTCAAGGTCATGGAAGTTCACAGAAATCCGGTAATAAACTCTGAATCTGAATCCAGTTCTCATTACCCTTTCCATATTGCTTCCAAGCCTGCATTTGTAAATAGTTAGGTAAATAAGGGCACATTTGGAAAGATGTGCTGCCATTTTTAGCTGAGTTTAGTTGCAACCTATTTTAAAATAAAATTAGAGCAATTAGGCCTTTCCCACTAGTGATGCAATCACTGAAGCACAACTGCTAATCCACAGTTGACATGGGTCAATGTCAATTAGAATTACACCAATTTTCAATATGACACATTTCATAGTGTGCCAAATAGAAAGTGAATTGATAATGCCAAGCCTGCAGGCATGTTTTACAGGCATCTGATTTGATTTAATCAGGGTGCAGAAACCGTGAGACCTTTATGTAAATGCAGAGATACAAATCCTCTTGCCTTCATCCCCCACAGCTTCAAACTCTTGTCTGATGTGATGTTGTCACACTTTAAAATTATGCTTGCTTTATCTAGCTTCATCTATCCTAGGTCAAACTCACCTGGTTTTAGGGTGAGTATCTTTAATTGTTACTATAATGCATGAAGAATGCTAAACTATAAATAAGACACCTAGGAAAGCATTATATGTGGTTGCTAATAAGTGGGAGTTATAAAAAACTAACTGAAACTAGCAGAAGCAAGGATCTTAAATTAGCATAGACAGCAGGTTCTTGTATAAAATTCATACACCTTTTAAAGTCTATAAAAATCTGTGGATGACATGGAAAGACTAATAAAGATCAATGGATGGCACACTGGTTTTATGAATGTGATACAGGTTGAGATTCTTCCTTGGAACATGCAATGTTTTAACCAAACTACATGTATAATATCTAGTATTGTTTTAAAGTGTGTGGCAAGACAGTTACTGTATTGATGATATGGTACCATCAGTTATAAAAGGCCTAGTTAATATGAAGGAAACCTTGGTGGTGTAGCGGTTCAGTGTTACGTCTCCTAACCAAAGGGTTAGCAGTTCAGATTTACCAGACGCTCTTCGGAAACTCTATTGGGTGGTTCTACTCCGATCTCTAGGTTTACTATGAGTCTGAATCAGCTCAACAGCAGTAGGTGTGGGCTTAGTTAATATGAGAGTTTTCTAGTGAAAGATTTTATAAAAAAAATACATTTCCAGAATTGTGTATTTGTTTTCAATTCCTTATGTGTGAGAATATCCCACTAACACATGTATAAAATGAAAGTGAAATTTTGAAAGACGGTGAATCATATTCTGGCTATATCACTGTAACTACTAGAATGAATGTTGTAGCACGTACCCTGAAAATGTAGGTGGATGTTCTTGGTTACACTGTGTCAGATATAACTACTATAAACTCTTCAATTGCTGGGCACCTTCGTAATTCCCCATATATGCTAAATTTCTGATGTAAAAATCTATTTGGGGTCACCTTTGTCAGAACTTGGCTGATGAAGATTTGGAGACAAAAAAGACAGGAAGTCAGGATCAGACTCATGGTAAAAGCAGAAGTAAGGTTGGCAGTGATAAAAGTGTATACAATTTTAATCTTTAATGAATTTAGGGTTTTGAGTGACTGCTTTTATTTTCTGGGAAATAGCTTGCAGTAATGATGGTTTGTTAAATCCAAAGGCAATAAAAGCAGGGAGCAAGGTTAACTTTTAAATGAGATTTCTTAAAGAGGACTTTTGATGGTTTTTTGTTCCTATTCACATCCATTTACTTTAGCAAGCTTACTCTTAGATCTTACAGGTAATCTTGAGTGTCTATTAGGCTTGAAAATTCTTTAGATTTGCTTGAAGCAAACGAAGGAGATTAAAAGTCTTCTACCTTTCAATTTGAAGTCTTCCAGTTTGTGCACGTGTATGTTTGTATGTATATGTGTTTTTACATATTTTCTAGGGTCTCAGCCCCTTGAGTCTACCATGTTCTGAAATTTCATCACATCCTGTTAATTAGGTTTCAATTTATGCTGAGGAGAACACAGTCATTGGACACCTTAAGGCCTTTTCTGTTTCTTCACTCATTTGTTTGTTCATTTAATTAACATTTATTGGGTGCTACCCTGTACCAGCCACTGTTTTAGATGGAAATCCCCAAGTGAATAGGAAGATCGTGCCCTGTCCTGATGGAACTGAGTCTGGTGAGTATGCAAGAAGGCAGTTACATGAAAGTGAGGCAAGCTGTATGATGTGGAAAGTACACGGTGTTATGAAACAGCAGGACCTGATGGCTAAGGGTGTTCTGTAGAACAAGATGGAATTATGGAAGGGCAGAAGAAGAAGGGAAGAGGGGCTTCACCTTATAAAGGGCTTAGAGGAGTGACAGAGCCTGATTTCTTCTAGGAGGTGATAAAGGAGGAATGTGGCTAAAAGGCAGGGTATGAGGGAGCAGTGGTGAAACAGATCTCTTGAGAGGAGTGTGAGGGTCAGAACCTGATGTGGCATACTGAGTGTTTTGAACTATTAGAAAGTTTTATGTACGTTGCTGTAGTCAACCTAAACTTTTCTTTTTTTTAAATCATTCTTATTGCAGTTTTGAGAGTGAGTTAAAGGGGAGTAAGCCTGGAGGCAGAACTATTTATGAAGCTATTATAATAATCCATGAATGAAAAAGATAGTGGTCCATGTTAAGAATTTACCTGAACAGTGAGGAAATGTGTAGGGTCAAAAAATAGAACAGACGTGTCTTTGTGACAGGTAGAGGTGAGGCAGGGTGGTTGTCAGTTTAGGTAATAATGTTGTTGTTAGGTGCTGTTGAGCCTGTTCTGACTCATAACAACCCTACATACAAGAGAACGAAACACTGCTCAGTCCTGCGCCATCCCCGTGACCCCTCCTGAACACTTCTGTGTTTGAGCTCACTGTTGCAGCCACTGTCAGTCTGTCTTGTTGAGGGTCTTCCTCTTTTCCATTGACTCTCTACTTTTGCAAGAATGATACAAGGTCTGCCAATTAATTGTTCTAAGTGCTATATACCTCATTGCTGAATATCATTATGGTCACCTTTGAAGTACTCCCCTTGCAAAGCTATGCGCTGACCTAGTCCACCCTTCAGAGCAGTTTTGGAACTGTTTTTGGAATGGATGTTGCACACAGTGGCATAGTGGCAAGTTCATGAACTTCATTGTGTAGATGTCTGTGAGGGAATTTTTAGTCAGTAGACAAAGAATTGTACTGGAACACCCTCCCTGCTCACCTAATCTGGCCCCAAATGACTTTTCTTTACCTGATGATAAGGGAAATGTTGAAAGGAAGACATCTTGATGACATTCAAGACACCAAGGGTAATATGACAACAGCTCTGATGAACATTCAAGAAAGAGAGTTCCAAAATTGCTTTGAAGGCTGGACTAGGCGCTGGTGTCAGTGTGTAGCTTCCCAAGGGGAGTACTTCAAAGATTACTGTACTGATATTCAGCAATGAGGTATGTAGCACTTTTTCAAAGATGGGTTTGCTAGCTTGATTATTAGACCTTGCAAAAGCATGACGTCCTTCTTAAGGGACTAGTTCTTAGCAATAATGTATGTCAAATAAGTGGGATCAAGTCTTGCCATCTTCGCTTTTAAGGGGCACTCTCGCTTCCCTTTTAAAGGGCACTCTCACTTCCAAGACAGACTCGTTTCTTCTTCTGGCAGTCCATCGTGTATTCAGTATTAGTCAACAATGTAGTAATTCAAAAGCATCAGTTCTTCAATCTTCTTCACTCATTGTTCAGCTTTCTCAGGTGTATGAGGCCATTGAAAACACCATGGCTTGGGTCAGACACATTTTCGTCCTTAAAGTGATATCTTTGCTTTTTAGCATTCTAAAGAGATCTTTTGCAGGGAGTCTGCTCAGTGCAGCATGTCCTTTGATTTCTTGGCTGCTGCTTTCATGTGCATTGATTGTGGATCCAAGTGAAATGAAATCTTTTGATTTCACAATATTAAATTTTTTCCCAGTCTTTTCTCTTTTATCATCATGTAGTGTATTGTGAGGATTTTTATTTTCTTTGTGTTGTGCTGTAATCCATACTGAAGGCTCTGGTCTTTGATCTTCATCAGTAAATACTGCAGGTCCTTTCACTTTCAGCAGACAAAGTTGTGCCATCAATCCCGATGCCCTGTTCTTCATATTGTCTAGCTTTTCACATTATTTGTTCAGCATGCGGGTTAAATAGGTACAGTAAGAGAACACAACTCTGACATGCACTTTTCTTAACTTTAAACCACCTAGTATTCTCTTGTTTAGCTCAAACCACTGCCTCTTGGTTTGATTCCTCACAAGCAAAATTAAGTGTGCTGGAATTCCCATTCTTCTGTAATCTGTTATGATTCACACGATTCAATACCTTTGCCTAGTCAGTAAAACACAGGTAAACATCTTTTTGGGATTCTTTGCTTCTAGCCAGGATCCATCTGATATCAGCAGTGATATCCCTCGTTGCGTGCTGTTTTCTGAGTCTGGCTTGTATTTCTGGAAGTTCTCTGTTGATGTACTGCTGTAACTACTTATAGATGACCTTCAGCAAAATTTTACTTGTGTAATATTAGTGACATAGTTTGATAACTCCCACATTTTGTTGAATAAACTTTCTTTGGAATGAGTTACATACGTGGATGTTGTCCAGTTTGTTGGCCAGGTAACTGTCTTCCGGTTTCTTGGCATAAATGAGTGAACACTTCCAGTACTGGGTGAGTTTGTTGAAATTTCTCTGTTGATGTTCTCTCAACTCCCGGAGTCTTGTTTCTTGCCAATGTCTTCAGTGCACTTTGGACTTTTTCTTTCAGTGCTGTCAGTTATTGATCATATGGTACCTCCTGAAAAGATTAAACATTGGCCAACTCATTTTGGTACAGTGAATCTGTATATTCCTTCCATCTGTTTCATGCTTTCTGATACATTTAATATTTTCCTAGTGGAATCTTTCAAAATTGTAACTTGAGGTTTGAATTTTTCCTTCAGTTCTTTCTGCTTGAGAAATACCAGGTGTGTTCTTCCCTTTTGGTTTTCTGTCTCCAGGTATTTGCACATTTCATTATAATACTTTATTTTGTCTTCTCTAGCTTCCCTTTAAAATATTCTATTTAGCTCTTTTACTCTGTCATTTGTTCCTTTCACTTTAGCTACTTGTTATAGATTGAATTGTGTCCCACCAGAATATGTGTCAACTTGGTTAGGCCATAATTCACAGTATTGTGTCGTTGGCCTCCATTTGTGATTTTCCTGTATGTTGTAAACTATGATTTCTGCCTGGGTTTAAAGTGGATTAGGGTGGAATGTAACACACTTGCTCAGACCACATTCCTGATCCAACATAAAGGGACTATCCCTGGGATGTGGCTTACACCATCTCTTTTAACAAGAGATGAAATGAAAGAGAAACAGACAGAGAGTTGGACACGTCATACACTGAGGAAGAAGCACTGGGAGCAGAGGGTTCTTGCAGAGCAAAGTTCCTAGTCCAGGGGAAGATTCATGAGAAGAACTTGGATCAATAGCTGCCAAGCAGTGAAAGTCTTCCCCTGGAGCTGTCATCCCGACCTTGGACTTGCAGCCTACTAGGACGGAGAAAATAAATTTCTCTTTGTTGTAGGCAACCACTTGTGATATTTTGTTACAGCAACACTAGGTGATCACTAAGAGGCTATGTGTTCAAGAGCAACTTTTACAATATCTTTTGACATCCATTTTGGTCTTTTTTGTCTTTTTAATGACCTCTTGTTTTCTTCCTGTATGAGGTCCTTGATATCATTCCACAACTTGTCTGGTCTTTGGTCATTACTGTCAGTGCATCAGATCTGTTCTTCAGATGGTCTTTAAATTCAGGTGGGATATACTCAGGTTCATTGTTTTGGTGCTCATTAATTTTCAGTAATTTTCTTCAACTTCAGCTTGAACTTGCATATGAGCATTTGATGGTCTGTTTGCAGTCCTTGTTTTGACTAAAGTTATTAAGCTTTTCCATCCTGTCTTTCCACAGATATAGTTGATATGATTCCTGCATATTTTATTAAGTAAGGTTAAAGTGTGTAGTCACCATTTATGTTGTTGGTAAAAGATGTTTTTAAGAAGTCTTTGATCTTGCAAAATTATATCATGTGGTCTCTAGCATTGTTTCTATCACCAAGGCCTTATTTTCCAATAACTAAACTTTTTCTTTGTTTCTAACGTTTGCATTCCAATCTCTATTATTTATTGATGCATCTTGATTTCATGTTTGATCACTTTCAGGCAGTAGAAACTGGTAAATATCTTCAATTTCTTCATCTTCGGCCCAAGAGGTTGGTGTGAAAAATTGAGTAGTACTCCTGTTCACTGGTCTTATTTGTAGGTGTATGGATGTTATCCCATCACCAAGAGTACTATACTTTTGCATAGATCTTGAGAAACAATGAATGTGACACTATTCCTCATCAATTTGTCATTCCCTGCTTAGTATTAATTGTTTGATTCATATTGACCAGTATTAGTCCTCAGTTCAGTAATGCCAAGTACACCTATGGTTATGTGTTCCATTTTACTTTTGATGATTTATAATTTTCCTAGATTCATAGTAAACATGTTCCATCTTTTGATTTTTAAGGGTTGTTTGTAGTGGTTACTTCTCATTTTGAGTCATGCCATATCAGCAAATGAAGGTCCTGAAAACTTAACTCCATCTATGTCATTGAAGTCAGCTCTACTTTGAGGAAGTAGCTCTTCCCCAGTCATATTTTCAGTGCCTTTCATCCAGAGGGCACTGTATTCAACCTTCTGGCTCTGTGTTAGGCAGTGTTCTGTTACTGTATATAAATTTTTCATTGGCGGATTTTTTTCAGAAGTAGACTGCCAGATTCTTCTTCCTAGTTTGTCCAGAAGTTCCACTGAAACCTGTCCACCAAGGGTGAACCCATTGGTATTTGAAATGCTGTTGGCAAAGCTTCCAGTAATCAGAGCAGCATGCAAGCTACCACAGTACAACAAGCTAACAGACATATGGTAAATTGCAATCATTAGTAGTTCATAATAACTTGAATTCCAGAGTGCTCATGAACCTGACAGCAAATATATACTAGGTTGCTGAAATTTTATATTCAAAGAAAAACATGATTGTTCTAAAGAACCTTGCCGAATAAGAATCTTTAAATTGAGATATACTAAGATACATACGATGAGACCAGAAGAGAAGGGGACACATGGTTTAAATAAGCCTTTCCTTTACCAAGTTATTACCCAAGGGGCTTTGCGCAGTTCTCATTTCCAATTATGGCATATCAATTTTTACCAACTCCCACCCTAGTTCTATTTTTTTCTTGCTATGACTGAGCTAAAATGGCTCATCTTAGCAGTTCAACTCCTATCTCTGCATTTGTGTTATAGAATTCTTCTATTTAACCATGCCAACTAAGCTGGGAGGTTGTCATGATCCCATAATACCTTGCTTGTTACCTTCCAAGGTCAGTCACTACCTATGAGCAGTGGTCTGTGAAGGCATCAATGGCCACAGTGTTGGAGACTTTGACTTCATTTAATTGTCATTTTACAGAAGAACTTCACTCCACATTTTCACCTTTACTTCACAAACGATCCTGGCCTGCTTTCATGCTACGTTTTATCCTTATCCTTACCTTTATTTGTATTGTTTCCATTTTCTGAAATTTTTATGTCTGCAAGTTGAAATCTTACTGATTCTTCAAGGGAGTCTTATTTACTCATTTATTTATTTATTTTTGAATTATTTTCTTTCTCCAACTAGATTACTTATATCTTTACACTAATATTTATCATATATACATATTCCTTAAATTTGTATACCCAGTATTGCATTTCACTGAGACCCAGAACCTCCAAAATCCATCAAAATATCTTTAAGACCATTTAGAGCATTTGCAGTGATAAAATCTGTCTTGAAATTGTAATACAACTTTCCATTTAACCTTTTTCTTTCCTGATACATTATGGATTACAACTCTAGTTGAAGGGGTGTGAAAAGGTTGTGCTATTTTAGACACACTCATTGTCCTTGTTCCTCAGGAGTATTCCTGCCTTTTTACCTACTCCCCACAGATTATATTTTTTATTCATTCAAGTACTTATTATGCACTCCTGGTTACTAATCTCTCACACACAGATTTATGATGTCTTTGCATAGTAAAGCAAACACAACTCTTAAAAGAGGTACCAATATTGAACTTGTTTTATATTCAGACAACGCTTGAACCAGTCTGAGAAAACATATAATTCATCTAAGTTACATGTCATTCATGAATACAAATCTTTTTACCCATGGACGTGCACTAGTTTTAAAATTTCTAGTTCTGATTCTGGAATGATAAATTGAATTGATCCAAGAACTATTTGAGACACTTGTGGAAAATATTCACATAATAATAAGTAACATTAAACTGATTATCCTTTTTGTTGGTATTTTTAAGCATGAATATTTGGAAATATATTGTCTTCTGTTAGAAGGCTTTCTGTTTATTAATTTTTGTATTTATCCTACATCTCCTCTTGGTTCTCTGTTGTAAGTACAGTCAAGGTGAGAATCTATTCTCTAGAGTAAAGTAACAATTGATGAATAATCCTGACTTCATTTTCTGTCCACAAATGAATATTTTTCCTGGATATCCTGTATCATGGCATTCAGGTTGCTCCATATCACTGACTGACTGAACTTAGATCAAAGTAGTTTAGGACTAGCCTTCTTTGTGGGGTGCTTCATATCTGAGAGTTGTCTTAGTGAACATTTTTTCTGGAATGTCCTTATGAGTGCCAATATTTTTTAGGAAATGGGTTTGAGATACTTTAATGAGGACTACATGGTAGACTATGCAAACGTCATCTACAGTTTAGCTATCATTCAGAACATACCAAGAATTTTACATCTGATGGATATTCAGATGTGTGCTTTCAATAAGAAAATCTGTAGTGGAAAGTGTAAAGCATCGGCTTTTCTCATGTTTCTGTACCTTATGTGTCTCTATGCCAAAGCCAAAGCCAAGTGCTGTCGAGTTGGATCCGATAGGCTCATAGTTTTAAGCACTTCTTGGTCGGGTGGAAAAAGACTACCACCTTACTGCCTAGCTTGTATACTAGGAAATTGCTTCTCCTGTTCCTGAGATGGATTTCTCAAGATTTTATATGTATTTTACCTTCTGTCAAGACACATGCTTTTTGAAATTCTTTTAATTTGTATTTATTCTCTGTATCCTAATTGTGAAGTTAATTGTTTGTGGGGACTAGAATGCCAGAATTAGAAACCAGATTGATGGGGTTTGTGTTTCACCAATGGCAAGTGAGATTTGTATTGATGAAAATCCAATAAAAATGTCAAACCTCTCATACTATTGTGATCCAAATTTATGCTATTCACATACAGTTTTCATGATCTAGCATAGCAGTTTAAAAATTTAAATCTGTTGAGGAATAACCCAGGTCACTTATTGAAAATCCTTATTTTTAAGCATCAAATACAGATATTTTTAAAACCCTTGCATTTCGATTTAAGAAATGTGTGTTTTAAAACGCACTTCAGTGATTATAATTGTGGGAACACATGTAGAGAAAAGACTATCTTTAGTCTTTGAACCAGAATCCATGCAGTGGAAGAAGAATGGGTATCCCTGCTTTCTTTTTGGGTGGCAGGTTTGGTTTTTTTAGACATTAAGTCATGAGTTTTTTAACGGTTGTGAATCTTTATTCAACTCTGTCGTTAGTATGTTTAGTGGAATTTCCTAAAAATAACTAATAAAGACTTGTAAGTATTTTCACTTTTTTTGATGAGATTACATCTCTTTCACCAGTATTTTTTTTGTGGAAATTTTAGAAAGGCTGAGTTGAGGATAGTGACCTGGATGCCATTCTAATCAGATTCAGATCCCCTTCTCTCAAAGGGTCTTTCAAGATCACTTTGATTTTAAAAAAAAAAGGACTTAGAAGATAAATGGATTATTAATGAAGGTCTCTTTGCACCTATTTATAAAGTTCCGGCAAATCATTCAACCCTTTTCTGAAGGTCAAGCTTCTTTCTGAGGAAATGATTGATTTCCATTGCTTCATCGGGGAGGCTTCAAGCATGGCATGAGGAATTGCTCAGGTGTTTTGTAGTCAGCCTCATATATATTCCCATAACTTTTATGCTATATCATCATTCATTGATGCCAGCCAAGCTTTGAAATATTTCTCTGATTAATTTCTGAGAGCAAGTGTCTAGTAGGTAGGGGGGGATTTCAGTTAACTTAATGAAGAACCCAAGTTTTGTGGTTGTTTCAGTGTTTAATCTATTGCTCACCAAAGAGAAAGCTTTAACACTGTGGTCCCATTCCACATTTTTAACGTGCTTAATCAAGAGTATATCCATTAATTTATTCACTAATCATTTTATTTTTCTGAAAGTAAAAATCTTTTAGTATAAGTTGAAGTTTAGTTATTAATTAATCTGTTATATGATTAAGCTTTTATCTCTTTTTCTTAGCTGTTGAATGCTTTGACCATGTGCTAATTAATAAATTAAATGAATAAAGGTCTTGCTTGAAGGAAGTAAGATCCCAAACATAAGCATAGAGTAGCTAAGTGTGCAGGAGCATTGTGCTGATTTAACAAAACTTTTGATGCAATTTTTGTGTTAATTCATGTTCACCTTAATAAATTAAAGTTATTAATTGTATCCCAAAATATAGAAAGGTATTCATTTTTAAATTTAGCTCAAGGCACAGTAAAGTAATTTTTCTTTTCACAGAACTGTTTTGGACTCTAGAGGACTAAAGGATTTTTTTTGATGTTCACTGAAACATTGATCCAAAAAGAAATAGCTTGAACTTTGTTGCTCTAAACACATTTTCCATCTTTTTCAATGAGTATCCAATCAATAAGAATCTTATAACAGATCAGTCTCATCGTTGCTGAAGACTTCTTCAGGAAATAATACATATTCTTAATTAGTTTCACAAATATTAGGCATTCTTTCCTGTAGCATCAAGATATGTTGATATTTCCTTCTCTGTTACTTTCACATTTTTATGCAGGCCATGGCACTTGCTAACAATTTCAAGTCACTACTTTCTTCTTAGAAATTGCGGAACAGTGATGCCTCCAGAAGTTTTAATGAACTTTATGCGTTTATGTTCCTGATAAGAAGTGACATTTTTTAGGCTATTATGTTATCCAGATGTTTTCCACCTTTTCCTGTTTTCTCAGTGTCATAGAGTCCTATATAGCATGGCATTTGGTTGTGTCATTTGTAATACGATGTACTTTCATTAGTCCCAAATAACTTTTGAAAATCACTATTCTTTTAATTTCAAATGAGCTACTCAGAAGTTCTTTTTTATATATCTCTTATATGAAATAGAAATATACGAGATCTGACACCTAAGTCTATGAACTTAATTGTTCTAAGTGCTACATGCCTCATTGCTGAATATCACTATGGTCACCTTCAAAGTACTCTCCCTGGGAAGCTATGTACCGACAGGCAGTCCTAGTTCACTCTTCAAAGCAATTTCGGAATTTTTTCTGGAATGGCCAGTGTGCACAGTGGCACAGTGACAAGTTAGTGAACTTAACTGTATAGTTGTTTGTGAGGCAGTTTTTAGCCAGTAAACAAAGAACTGTATTGGAACACCCTCCCTGCTCACCTGATCTGGCCCCCAATGACTTTTTATTTACCTGAAGATAATGCAAATATTGAAAGGAAGATATTTTGATGACATTAGGGACATCAAGGATAATATAGTGACAGCTCTGATGGCCATTCCAGAAATAGGACTCCAGAATTGCTTTAAAGGGTAGACTAGGCAGTGGTGTTGGTGCATAGTTTCCCAAGGGGAGTACTTTGAAGGTGACCATAATGATAGTCAGCAATGAGTTATGTAGCACTTTTTGTAGAATGAGTTCATGAATTTAATTGGCAGTCCTCGTACATCTGTTATATGAAAGAGAATTAAAACGCTTTTTTTTTTTTTTATTATTGTGATTAAGTGAAAGTTTTCAGTCCAGGTCAATTTCCATATAGACCCTGAGGACCCACCTCTCTGCAACTCTATCTGCTCTCCTTATCCAGTGACAGCACACTCTTCTTTTTCACTTTGAAAGAGAAATTTTAAAGATATATTTTGCTTCTTAATAATTTATGTACTTCCATCAGTCTCTTTCTTGCTTGCTTGCCTAGAGGTTATTATTTATTTATGTTATTTTGTGAATATTTAAATGATATATAGGAGTGTATCCCGTTGAGAAATGAATAGCATCAGTATATAATATTTGCACTTAATGATGCATTCTATCATAACTATCTATGGGAAGAACTTAACTAACATCTCCATATAAAGAGAATGCAGTTGAAATTTATTTTATA
This sequence comes from Heterohyrax brucei, assembly GCA_028571685.1. Taxonomy (NCBI): domain Eukaryota; kingdom Metazoa; phylum Chordata; class Mammalia; order Hyracoidea; family Procaviidae; genus Heterohyrax; species Heterohyrax brucei. Next base: position 51,642,893 of record CM053150.1, on the reverse strand, counting down.
AATTTTGTTTATATATATTTTCTTAGTTTCTACTGTGGACAAGTGTGACCCTTATAAGAAGTAAACATTCTGGGGATGTTGTTGCTTATCTGTAGTTGTATTTGTTTTGGGTACTAAATCAAGACTGGTCCAGAGTCCAAAAATCCAGTATGTTGCAGTATTCTGTAATTGAGAGCATCTTAAAGACCACAAAAAGATCTTTAGGGGATGCACTGACAACATTAAAAAAAACCTGTATACTTTATGGAAACCCTGGTGGTATATTGGTTAAGTGTTATGGCTGCTAGCAAAAAGGTCAGCAGTTCACATCCACCAGGAGCTCCTTGGAAACTCTATGGGTCAGTTCTACTTTGTCCTATAAGGTTGCTATGAGTTGTAATCAACTCAATGGCAAAAGGCTTGGTTTTTGGTTTGGGTGTACTTTACACATATCGACCATGCATATGAAATGCATGTAATATGGGTATTAATGTCCATCTTCAGCATCATCTCACTGACAAATTTGGTGGTATTAGATCATCTTTGCTACCAATGGAGCAGTTTTTGTTCACTCTGGAACCTATATCTTTAATATATGCCTTATCTTTAGTTTTCTTCTTATTACATCAGCATCCAAGGGGGTTCTTAGACTTGGCTAAAGCAACTATTGAAGTACTGGTTTCTAGAGAAGGTCCCCATTCCTTGTAAATTCCTTGGTGTGTTCAGGCTGCATGCATTTCAAAGTAATAGAAGCGGTGGAGTGACGCTACTGTACCTACTTAGAGTTCAGTGGTGCATGTCCAGCATACCCTGTGAAGAAGACAGACTTGGCTGCCAGGAAGTGGTGTTGAGGTGATCCTTGCAGGACAATGTGCAGCTGTGTGGCAACACAATCACGGCACAAATGGGTTACTTTCTGTGGTGTACTTTATAGACTGCACATCTGCAGATTCACTGGGACACTCAGTGAGTTGCAATGGGTTATTCTCTGAGAGAGACTGTTACAGAGATGGATAGGATGACTTGAGCCATAAGTTTTTGGAAAAACCAAAAACACTAAACATTAGGGTTGAGAAGTCCATTCCTTGGTGATATGATTATCAGAGCGCATTAGGCATTAATGCAATCTTCTAGCATTCCCAAAATTCCAAATTGTTCTATGTCTTTTATATGTCTCCTGGGGCCTCCTAAGTATGAGGAGAGATTGAAGTGCAACAATATATTTTCATGACAGAAGGAATGTGACCAATTGCTACCAAGCCATGGGCAGAAGAACAAAAGTGAAAATGAAAGTGACTCCAGAGGCTCATTCTATTGTATGAGACTCTCTGCTGAACATTTAATCAGTAGCTCACATTTACTCTATTTAGAAGTTTTACTGCTAAGGCAAATATATACATATGCGAGTCTACATATATTTTTAATTTTCAGTAGGAGAGCTCATAGTTGGGAGAAGATTAATGTATATACCACTGTGGACAACTGGAGGAATTTTAACTTCATGTTAACCAAGTGACCTATTAACAATCACTTAAAGTCTCTCTTATCTCTAAAATACCTTGCAAAATTTAATGCGTTCATACATCTAGAGCCACATATGTCTGTCAGTTTGTCCTACTATGTGGACTTCGATATTGCTGTTATGCTGGAAGATCTACCACTAGTATTCAGATACCAGCAGGGTCACCAATGGTGGACAGATTTCAACTGAGCATCCAGTCTGAGAGAATAGGAAGAAGGATCTCATAGTCCACTTCTGAAAAGAATAAGCTGCCAAAAATTATATGAATAGCAGTGCAATATTGACTGATTTAGTGACGAAAGATGAGCCCATAGGTTGGAAGGTGCTCTAAAGGTGACTAGTGAAGAACTACCCCTTCAAAGTAACACTGACCATAAAGATTTGGATAGAGTCAAGCTTTTGGGACCTCATTTGCTGATGTGGCATGACTCAAAATGAGAAGAATGAGTTGCAAACTTCCATTAATCATCAGGACATGAAATGTACAATGTATGAATCTAGGGAAATTGGAAATCATCAGAAATGAAATGGAATGCATAAACATCAGTATCACTGGCTTAAGTGAATTGAAATGGACTGATACTGGCCGTTGTGAATCAGACAGTCATAAGGTCTACTAGGCCAGGAATGACAACTTGAAGAGGGATAGTGTTACCTTCATCATCCAAAAAGAACATTTCAAGATCTATCTTGAAGCACAGTGTTGTCAGTGATAGCCTAATATCCATACATCTTCAAGGAAGACCACTTAATACAATTGTTATAAAAATTTGTACACCAGCCACTGAGGCCAAAGATGAAGAAATTGAAGATTTTTGCCAGATTTTTCAGCCTGAAATTGATCAAATGAGCAGTCAGGATGCATTGATAATTACTGGTGACCGAAATGCAAAAGTTGGAAACTAAGAAGTATTGGCAGTTGGTTAATATGGTCTTGGTGACAAGAAATGATGCCAGAGATTACATGAGTGAATTTTGCAAGACCAAGGACTTCCTCATTGCAAATGCCTTTTTTTTTTCTTGGCTTTTTTTTTTTTTTTTTTCCCCCAAAAACATAAACAGTGACTATACACTTGGACCTTGACAGATACAATGTAGTGGAATCAAATTGACTACAGCTCTGGAAAGAGACAACGGAAAAGCTCAAGCTCATCAGTCAGAAGAAGGCCAGGTGCCAATGTGGCACTGAACATCAATTGCTCATATGCAAGTTCAAACTGAAACTGAAGAAAATTAGAACAAGTCCATGACAGCTAAGGTAAAAAAACCTTGAGTGTGTCCCTCCTGAGTTTAGAGATCATCTCAAGAACAGATTGATGCATTTAAGACTAAACACCAAGCAGTAGGTGAATTGTGAAATGACATCAAAGACATCATACATGAAGAAAGCAAAAGGTTATTAAAAAGACAAGAAAGAAATAAAAGATCAAATTAGATGTCAGGAGAGACTCTGATAGTTAATTTTGAATGTGAGTAGTTAAAGCAAAAGGAAGAAATGATGAAGTAAAAGAACTGAACAGAAGATTTAAAAGGACACCTTGTGAAGACAAAGTGAAATATTATAATGACACTGCAAACAGCTGAGATAGAAAACCAAAAGGGTCTACCATATGCTGTGCATTTCTCAAGCTGAAAAAAACTGAAGAAAAAATTCAAGCTTGGAGTTGCAAAGTGAAGGATTCTACAGGGAAAATATTAAATGACTCAGGAAGCATCAAAAGAAGATGGAAGGAATACTGAATCATTATGCCAAAAAAGAATTGGTTGACATTCAGACATTTCAAGAGGTAGCATATGAACAAGAACAATGATACTAAAGGAAGATGCTGAAGCTGCATTGAAAGGATTGGTGAAAAGCAAGGCTCTAGGAATTGATGGAATACCAATTGTGATGTTTCAACAAATGGATGCAGCACTGGAAATGCTCACTCATCTATGCAAAGAATTTAGAGGACAGCTACCTGACCAATCAACTGGGAGAGATCAATATTTATGCCTGTTTCCAAGAAAGCTGATGCAACTAAATGTAGAAATTATCAAACAATGTCATTAATATCACACACAAGTAAAATTTGCTAATGATGATTCAAAAGTGGCTGCAGCAGTATATTGACTGGGAACTGCCAGAAATTCAGGGTGGATTCAGAAGATGTGGAACCAAGGGCATCGTTTCTAATGTCAGATGGGTCTTGGGTGAAAACAGAATACCTGAAGGATGTTTACTTGTGTTTTATTGACTACAGAGAGGCATTTTACTGTGTGGATCAGAACAAATTATGGGTAACGTTGGGGAGAATGGGAATTCTAGAACACTTAATTATGTTCACAAGAACCTGTATACTGGTCAAGAGGTGGTAGTTTGAACAGAACAAGGGGACACTGCATAGTTTAGTCAGGAAAGGTGTGCATCTGTTGTGTGCTTTACTATACCATTTCAGTGTGTGTACTGAGTAAATCAGTCCATCTTCTCTAAATTGTTGTGCTTTACTTAACAATATTGAAATATTACTCAATAAAATCCAATAAAATACAGGAAAATTATTCTACTACAGAGATTTTTTTAGAAGTCTATAAGTTGCTTAATATTGTTAATTGAAAGAATACATGAAAATATTTCATTTCCAAGGACAAAAATGCTGTATTTATAGATAAGATATTGGTTAAAAATTTACCTTTAACAGAATACTTACATGTAATGAATGTAATTTATAAAACATAGTTGATTTTTACTTGCACATTCTTTATGTTAAAAAGAACCTTATCTATTTGTATGTGAAGCAAGATCTCATAACAAGTGACATGTAAAGCTTGGAGTTTAGTAACACCCTCCATTTCACTCCAAGTGTACAGTGATCATCTGTAGAAAAGAATATTTACCAATCTGCTGCAAATAATTGTTTATGTATCTTTCAGAGGCTACATTGGTTATTATATACATCCTTGACTGTTATTATTCATCAAAAATAATAATACAGCCTCCAGAATTTCTGTTTTATTCATACCACTTCATGCTTAATACATCCTACGCTACTGGATCATCTGCAGTATTATACTTTCTACCTTGGTCTCAGATCTCTTTCTGGGAAACAGAAAGCATTTCACTGCTTGCCATTCTTGCAAAACTTGTTTAAAATGGACACGTCTTTATTTTACAGTCTTTCCTCAATCTATCCTAATCTCAAATACAGTACTTACCTTCTGGGGTTGTTGGCATTATTAAATGAGTCAGTGTACTAAATTAAGAAATTGAGATAGGTGGGGCCAAGAAATATACTAGGTGAACATCTCCTCAATTCACTCTGAGAACTAAGGCCTGAATTAATATTTGAATGGGGCACTCTGGACACCCAGGATATGACATAAGGTTGTCAGATTGGACTACATGCCAATAAATAGGAAACTACTCCTCTCTGACAAGGCAGTGCAGATTAAGCCTTGCTCCTGCTGACTCACTGCTTGGGCAGACTTCAGGTACTGACACCCTGTCTTTGTTATCTGGGAGGTGGACGATGGGCATGAGCTGGTAAACATGCTGAACTGCAATGCTAAAGTAAACAGTGTATAGTGCAGCAGAGAGACGGTATATGGGATAGCTACATTTTGAGAGCCTGGCTGCACACTGAGGGCACCACTGCTCCTTCCCCATCTCTTTTCTGAGCTGCACCATAGATTCTGCCGACTTGCTATGGAAAGGGCAGCTTGGCCAGGATGCCATCGTGATTGGCTGAGAGGCAGACACACCCAACTGGAGGCCTCAGCAGGGGTTAATTCCCAAGCTGAGAAGCAGTACTAGTCCGGAAAGTGCTTTTCCAGCCTAAAAGCTGTGTAGGACAGTGTTAACTTACAGGAGTGGCCCGGTGGAGGATGGCAGCAAGGCTGTAATCCCTTGAACTATGCCATACAATCTGGGGTGGCTGAAGAGATGTTTCTGTTGTCAGCCAGAAGGCGGGGCCTACCGCACTTGATGGCCTTACTGATTTTGGCCACTGTTGATCAACTCCCAGTTTATTATAGTAAGACTGCCTGGAGAAATAACTGCTGAGCAGTGTAGCAGCATCTGTCCCAGCCTTTACTGACCAACATCATAAGATCAGTTGATGCCCCCCCCCCCCAGTGAATTTGTAAGTAGAGAGCCATCTTTGGAAGCCAGGAGATGGAGTCTGCCACCCCAGGGACTTCACTAGGGCCACTCACTGGAGTACATAGAGATGGCTGGTGGCAAACTCCCTTCTTAAAAATGTTCCTCAGTTCCTGTTGAGGTAACACCATAGCCTGTAGGTAGCCTGAAGGCAACAAAATATTCCTAACCACTTGAAAAAAACAGTCCACTGTAGCTCTGGAAAACTCCTAAAATAAGGAACCAAAAAACTTCCCAGATGAAGAAGCCTTTCTGAAACTACTGGAGGTTGAGTATATATATAGAGAGAGCCCTCCTAGAGATTAAACAAAATCCAGCAGAGCAAAATGAAAAATAAAGCAAGATATTTGAATTGATGGAACAACAATGATCTGAAATCCAGCAAATCAGTAACAGAATTACAGAATTAGACAATTCCATGCAAAGCCAAAAGAGCACAGTTGAGAAGATAAAAGTCAGACTTAGTGACCTTCAGGGTAGAGCAACTAACACCAGCATCTATGAGGAGAAATCAGAGAAAAGAAATAAAAAAAATGAAGAAGCATTAAGAAACATGTGGGACTCTATTAAGAGGAATGACAGGGAGGGATAGCTGAAAACAGAGAGAGTATTGTTGTTGAGTTGCTGATAGAAAACTTCCCTGAGACTGTGGAAGAAGAGAACATAGATATCCAATACATGTATCAAATGCTACAAAAACTGGACCCCAAAAGAAAGACACTGAGACATAATCATAATTCAGTGGCACTTGGCTGGTTTTGCTAATATAATGAAACATAACCAGATTCATTTAAAGATAGCAAAGCTCAAAGCAAAGCAAACATTCAGAGGGAAGCCTTGAAAGCTTTTGTGTCACTTCTTAGCAGAAATGATGTTGGCCAGGAGGCAGTGGGGTGACACATTAAAAGTCTTCAAGGAGAAAAATGTCCAGTCAAGAGTTATATATCCTTCAAAATTGTTTCTCAAATATGAAGATGAAGTTAAGACATTCACAGATAAACAGAAGCTTAGAGACTTTGTAAAAGCCCAACCAAAACTACAATAAATACTGAAAGAAGTTCTTGGCTTGGAAAAACAAGACTGGTAAGTGTATTTTTAATGAGGCAGTGAAGGACACAGCATCCAGAATGCTACTCAGTTAAGAAGTTACAAAACTCAGTCAAAGTTATAATATTAAAACAAGGGAACCACTGATCATATCATGAAAACTATGATGCCATCACACTAAAAAGAGGGATATACTACAGTATTTATAGTTCTTTCAGATGTAGAGGAAAGTGAAAAGATATGCAGAAGTTAAAATTGGGTTTAAACTCCAAATAGTAAGGGGGGAGCAGAGGCGTAGCTGCAAAGCTAAATAACAATGCAACACATCAAAACAAGAAAGGCAATACAGGAGTTTCAATAAACACAAAACCTACATTAAAAAAGATGAAAAGTCAGTCACTAAAGAAGATTGACTCAGATCAGAATATTAGGAGCAACATAGAAAACCACAACACAGAAATAAATACACAAGAATGACAGTACTAAACACATACCTATCAATAATTACACTGAATGTAAACAGACTGAACACTCCCGTAAGACGAGTGACATCCTGGATCAAAAGACACAACCCATCTATATGTTGCTTACAAGAAACACACCTTAGACTCAAAGATATGAACAAACTGAAAATTAAAGGATGGAATAGTATATACCAAGCTAACGACATACAAAGAGCAGTTGTGGCAATGCAAACATCAGATAAAATAGATTTTAATGTAAAATCCACCATTGTGGACAAGGATGGTTACTATTTATTGCTGAAAGGTTCAAGACACTAGCACAAACACTGACTACAATGAAAAATAAGATCACTGCTGAAGAAGAGGAACATAGTGGGAGGCTTCACACTATGGACCTTAGAATCTCTTACAGTGCCACAGTAGTCAAAACAGCCTGATACTGGCACAAAAAGAGACAGAAAGACAAATGGAACACAGTTGACACCCCAGAGATTACATCATCTTCTTACAAACAGTTGATATTCAACATAGGCCCTAAGATTGTAAACTGGAGTAAAAATGGTCTCTTTAACAAATGGTTTCAGCAAAATTGGATATTGATCTGCCAAAAATTGAAACAAGACCTGTGTTTTATACCTTACACAAAAACTAACTCTTATTAGGCAAAAGACCCAAATATCAAACCTAAAACAATAAAGATCATGCAAGAAAAACTAGGGTCAACAATGGAAGTTTTAATACACAGCTTAGATTTCAAACAAACCATGACCAACAGAAGAGAAAACAGGTAAAGGGGCTCTACTAAGAATCAAACACTTTCACTCATCCAAAAACTTTTTCAAAAGAATTAAAAGACTGCTTACAGAATAGGAAAAAATATTTGGCAGCTGCATGTTGGAATGATGTCTGATCTCCATAATCTGCAAGGTACTGCCAAATAGCGACATGTAAATGGTAAATAACCTAATTAAGTGATGGGAAAAGGAGATGGACAGACAGTTCACCAAGAGGACGTTCAGGCAGCCTAAAGACACCTGAGAAAATGCTCACAATCATTAGAGAAATCCAGATCCAAACTACAATGAGATACCATCTCACACCAACCAGATTGGCCGAGGTCGAAAACACACAAAACAAATGCTGAGGAGGCTGTAGAGAGATTGGAACTGTTCTGCACCACTGATGGGATTGCAAAATGGTACAACCTCTATGGAAGGCAATTTGAAACTTCCTTAAAAAGCTAGAAATAGATATACCATTTGATCCAGTAACCCCACTGCTCAGAATATATACTGTGGAATCAGGGGCAGTCACATGAACAGATATATGCACATGAATGTTTATTGCAGCATAGTCCACAATAGCAAAAAGATGGAATCAGCCCAGATGCCCAACAACAGAAGAATGGATAAACAAGCTGTGGTACATATACATAATGGAACACTATGGAATGATAAAGAACAATGGTGATTTTAGGAAGCATCTCATAACCTGTTTTCAACTGAAAAACATTATGCTGAGTGAAATCAATGAATAGTAAAACAACAAATATTATATGAGACCCCTATTATAAGGACTGAAAAATAGACTTATTTATAGAAGAAAAAAATTCTTTTGTGGCTTCAAGGGAGGGGAGAGAGGGAGAGGGCTGGTCATAGATTAGATAGTTGATAGAAATTTGGTTGGGTGAAAGCAGTGACAGCACGCAGTAGAAAGAAGATCAACTTAACTGGATTTCAACATAAATTGGAAACTCTTCTGATCTTAACTCGATATTTCAATGACAGTGTAGCAGGGGCAGGAGTTTGGGGACCATGCTGTCAGGGGACATCGAGCCTGATTGGCGTAACTAGGCTATTGCTAAGACAGTCTTCTGCATCTGATATTTGTGAGTGGCATCTGGGATCTTAAAAGCTGGCAAGCTACTGTCTGAGGTATGCCAAATAGCCCCAACTCATCCAGAATGGATGGTCACCAAGAACAATAAAGACACGTGGGAAAAAGAGCCCAGGAGGCAAAAGGACCCATGTGTGTGGGTGACTATATCAACATGTGACCAGAAGAAGCAGATGGTGCTCGGCCACCACCAAAAACAGCCGTAATGGGGACACAATGTTGAGTCCCAGTGGCAACATGGGAAAAATAGGGGTGTACTTCAAGAACTCTAAAAGACTGCAATTGATGATCCAGCAGCTTTGTTGTTCCCCTGAGAGTATGGCCCCTGGACCTTTGATGCTTCTGACTGGAAAACATTACCGAGGTCAACTATTAGGTCAGGAATGGAGTGGATGCAGGGACACAATTTGACCGTAAGGGTTCATGGACTTTATGACTCTTTACATCTATATTAATCTGTCCTGCTGGTCTCTAATTAGAAGGGAGAGGAGAGGGTAGAGAGGAGAGGTTGGGAGATTGTTAAGAGGATAGAAGATATATCGAACAAAAGGAGGAGGGTGCTTTCAACGGGCAAGGAGAGCAGAAGGATCTACAGATAGTCAGGCATGCAAATTTAATTTGGATTGTATACTTTCATTCAATTACAATAAAATATTAAAAAAAAGAAATGGAGTTTGGCTCATAATGAGTTTTCATTAGGTGTCAGCTATCATCATTGTCATCAGTGTCATGATTTCAGTGATAGTATTCTTACCAGACCTGTTTTGTAAATAAAAATATCCATGCTTCCATCTCTAACCATCTACTGTTACTCTTATTTAACTTCTCAGAGATGAATCCTGTGTCAGTTTTGAAATACTTCTATTTCTCTTTTCAGGTAGCATTATGCTTTCCTTATTTTCTTCTTACCTCAGTTATACTTCCTTCTCATTCTTCTTGGATGGCTCTTCCAGTCCTGCTAGACTTTTAAATGTCTGCATTTCTTGGGATGTGTTTATGGACCTATTCACTTTTCCATCTATATTTTCTTCTGTAGTGTCTGATTGCTGCATGACTTTCGGTACCTGTGTAGTCTATTATTTGTGACTCCTCTGTAGTCTGTATGTATCCAGGGCCTCTCTCTGGAATAACATAATAGCATGTGTAAGTGTTTAACTTAGAAATCAACATGGATATGTAATAATGGGGATCTTAAACTGTTAACCTATTGTAAATAGAAATCATGTTTTTTTCACAAAACTTTATCACTTCCCTGTCTCTTGCATGTAAGTAGTGTGATTTCTCAACACTCACTTAAGAATAAAATTTAGATAATTTATCTCATTACCTCATGCCTCATTGAAATCATCTGCATAAGTCCTGTTGACTGTACATCTAAAACATAGTTCCAGCATCTAGAAGAGGATCTGGAACATTGTAGGCACTCATTAAATGATCACCATGCTTTGTTTTATGTTTGTAGTTCCAGTACTGATCGTATTGCTTGGCATACAGTGTAAGTTCAATGCCATTATTCATATATTTTTTCAAATATTCATTTTTTAGATTAGCACATGATGTTTATTCAGTTTCATTTTAAAGTACTGTATTATTACTGTAGTAAGTGTTACATTCAAAACATACCTAAGCAAAAGTTCTTGTGCAACCATAATGAAGACTTTGGTGGTCAAATTCCTTCTTAGAAGATAAAGAATTCATTTCCATGGAGAATCTACAGAAACGTTTTGTATACTACTCTTGGATGGTAGAAGTTGAGAGTATTATTAATTGTAAGTAGCTTCTCACAGACATACTTATTGATTACCTCCTAAGAACTAGAACTGTATTGAATATTAATATAAAATGATTAATAATGTTTAATTCTGATTTTCAAGTAATTTACTTTAATTATAGAAGAAAAGGATGTAAACAGATAATTAAAATGTGGTTATATGCAGAAAATTTTGGATTCATGAAGGAAAGGTATCAACTGAGGATTACAGCTGAGTTGTTGGCAGGAGCAGAAGCATAATACAAAGAATGAGATATTACAGCACTTTTAGCAAGTGACTACTTGTGGTTTTTGTACATCTAGAATCAGGCTGATGGCTCATGGTGACCCCAGAGGCCGACTTGATGGCACTTGGCTTGGAGAATCAGCCTGGATAAAAGGGGAGTGATAAGAGATGAGGTTAGAGAAGAAAGTGCCGTGCTGATTAATTCAGAACTTATCCTGAGGATAAAGGAAAAACTCTAAAGATAAGGTTCAGGAAGTTCCAACAACTAGGCAGCTCCATAAGAAAGGATATTCCGACAGCAATGTAGGGAGTGTAATTAAAGGGGTAGGACCAGAGGGAAAAGAGTTAGGAGGCTCTTGTAGTGATCCAGGTAACTGTTGATGGTTGCCTGGAGTAAGGTAGCACTAGTGGAAGTAGAGAATAAAGAATGAATTTGAGGGGTGGAGTCAAGATAGCAGACTAAGCACATGTCTTCTTATATCCCTCTGGAAACCAAGATGGAGCTTTATGGTCACCTAGTGAGCCCCAGGACATGACACAGGGCTGTTAATTTGGAATTCATACCACTGAACAAAAAACCACCTCTCTTTTGCTGACTGCCACTCCCGGCTAGCCCTGGCTCTCACGGACTGAAGGTAGCACACCACTGTGACTTTCTTTTCTCTGTCTTGGCTGATGGGCAGAGATGGGTCTTACCTAGCGGCCAGTCTCAGACGCACTACTTGTGGGATAGGTAGGCGAAATTGCCATATTTTTAGAGCCAGGCTTAGGACTCTGTACACCTAGCCGATTTGGGCCACTCTTTTTATCTCAGCTACAGCGTGGTTTGTATGGAATCACGGGGCCTACATGTGGGAAGCCATGTTGGATACAGAGATTTTAGCAAAACGTAATTCTTAGCCTGGGAGCCAGCGCCTGTAAACAAGACAGCGCTTCTCCAACAGAAAAGCAGTAGTTTACACAGTGTCACCTACGGTGGAGGCCCGGCAACAGAGGCTGAGGACTCACTACGTCTTGCCACCTTTAGCCCCTCTATCTGCTTACCGTGTGGAGGGCACCATCTTAGATATGGTGGCCTCAGCTTGACTGAATTCTTAGCTTGGGAGCCAGAGCCTGCCCACAGGAGAGTGCTTCTCTACAGGAAAAGAGATAGTTTACACAGTGTCGCCTAAGGCTGGGCCCTGACAGCGGAAGCCAACAGGGCAGTAGCACTGCTGTATTTTGAACTAGTTCATATAATCTGGGGTTGGATATAGAGGTTCTTACTTTGCCAGTTGGGAAGAGGGACCTCTACACCTGAAAACCTGACTGACTTGGGAAGTGGTCAGATACCTTTTGTTTTATGTTTTAGGACAGTCTAGAGAAACATCTGTGGTCCATCCTCACATTATTGCTCCCAGTCTCTCCTTACTCACATGGGACCCATAAAGCAACGTATACTTATGGCAAACAAGAAATCACTCATGGCCTCAGTAGGCTCCCAAACAAAACAACCAAGGAGTTTTCCAGATGACGAAACTTTTATGAGATCATCAGAAGATGAATACAAAAGGATTACACACAGAGCCCTTCTAGGCCTTATACGAAATGCAGTACAACACAATGAACAGTTAAGTAAGCTGTTCGATCTGATGGAATGCCAGTACTCTGAAATCCAACAGATCAAGAACAAAATCAGACATAGAAACTTCCGTTCAAAGTGAAGAAAACAGAATGGAACAAAAGAAAAGAAGAATTTCTGACTTGGAAGACAGAGCTACTGATGCCAGCATCTATGAGAACAAACTAGAACAGAGAAACAAGAAAAGTGAAGAAACATTAAGAAGCATGTGAGACGCTACTAGAGGAACAACCTTCTATTAATTGGAGTCCCTGAAAGGATGAGACACTGGAGAACAAAGAGAGTATCATTGCTGAGCTGCTGACAGAAAACTTCCCAGAAATCATGAAGGAAGAGAATATAGACATCCCAGATGCATATCATACGCCATCCAATATAGATCTCAAAAGACTCCAAGACATACTATAATCAAGCTTCACAAAATGAAACGTAAGCAGCAACTCTTAAAGGCAGCAAGACTCAAAGTAAAGCTAACATTCAGAGGGAAGCCCTGTAGGCTCTCGTCAGATTTCTCAGGAGAAACCATGCTGGCACAGAGCCAGTGGCATGACACATTCAAAGCCTTGAAGGATAAGAACTTCCAACCAAGAATTATATATCCTGCAAAACTATCTTTCAAATAGGAAAATGAAATTAAGACATTCCCAGATAAACAGAAACTCAGAGACTTTGTAAAAACCAAACCAAAACTACAAGAAATACTGAAAGAAGTTCAATTTGATCCTATCTTTAAGTCTCAAGTGAGACTTTTGTTCTTTAAGCTTTGGCTTAAAAGAACAAAACCACTAACTTTATATTTTAGAACAACACATCATCCAGAATACTACTCAGGGAAGGCTCCAAAGTCAATCACAGCTTTATCACTCAAAGAAACAATCCAGTGATTATCATGAAAACTGTTACCATTGTATTAAAAAGAGGGATGTACTACAGTCATTATAGTTCTTCCAGATGAAGAGGAAGTTGACAAGACTGGTAGTAATTAAAATTGGGTTTATATACAGTTTATTAAAGGGGATCTTAGAGGCAGCCATAAAGCACAACAAAGATGCAACATGCCATATCAAGAAATGTAACACAGGAGTCTCAACAACTACAAAACGAGGTCTCAAAAAGGTGAAAAATCAACTCACTAAAAAGAATGTCCTGGAACAGACTAATAAGAACAACAGAGAACATCAACACAAAAATAAGCATATCACAATGGCAGCACTGAACACATACCTATCAATAATTACAGTGAATGTGAATGGACTGAATGCTCCAGTAAAGAGACATCGAGTGACATTTTGGATCAAAAGACATGACCCATCCATATGTTGTCTACGAGAAACTCACTTGAGACTTAAAGATAGGATCAAATTGAAAATTAAAGGATGGAAGAATATATATCAAGCTAGCAATGAACAAAAAAGGGCAGGGGTGGCAATTCTAATCTCAGACGAAGTCAATTTTAATGTAAAATCCACCATCGTGGACAAAGATGGACACTATTTATTGCTGAAAGGTTCAATACACAAGCAAGACTTAACTATATTAAATATTTATGCACCTAGTATCAGAGCACCTAAATACGTTGAAGACACACTGACTGCCCTCAAAAAAGAGTTAGATCACTCCACAATAATAGTGGGAGACTTCAACACTCCACTCTCAATACTGGACAGATCATCTAGAAAAAAATCTCAGGAAAGATACAACTTTCTACCCACCAGCAGACAACTACACCTTCTTCTCTGGTGCACATGGAACATTCTCTGGAATTGACCATGTGTTAGCGCATAATGCAATTTTCAACAAAATCCATACTATTGAATTAATGCAAAGCATCTTCTAAGAATATAAAGCCATAAAAGTCAAAATCAATAGCAGAAAAAAACATTGATAGAAAGTGCAGCTCTTGGAAACTGAACAACCTCTTATTCAAAAAACCAAGGGTTATAGAAGAAATTAAGAATGAAATAAATTAATTCTTGGATTCCAATGAGAATGAAAGCACTTCCTACCAGAACCTATGGGATACAGCCAAAGCAGTACTCAGAGGTCTGTTTATCTCCATAAATGCACACATCTGGAAGGAAGAAAGAAACTGAATCAAAGAACTGACCCTACAGCTTGAACAAGTAGAAAGAGAACAACAGAGTAACCCCTCAGGCAACAGAAGAAAATAGATCATAAAGATTAGAGAAGAACTAAATGAATTAGAGAATAGAAAAACAATTGAAAAAACTGAAAAGACCAAAAGCTGGTTTTTTGAAGAGATCAACAAAATTGACAAGCTACTGGCTAAACTTACTAAAGAAAAACAGGAAAGGAAACAAATAACCCAAATTAGAAACGGGAGGGGAGTTATCACAACAGATCCAGCAGAAATCAAAAATATCGTAACAGAATACTATGAAAGACTGTACTCTAACAAATTTGAAAACCTAGAGAAAATAGACAAATTCCTTGACTCATATCACCTACCCAAACTATCACGATGTGAAGCAGAACAACTTAATAAACCCATCACAAAGGAAGAGATTGAAAATGTCAACAATTGCCAACCAAAAAAAGTCTGGGCCCAGATGGCTTCACCGCAGAACTCTACCAAGCTTTTAGAGAAGAGGTATCTCCAATACTACTGAGACTATTTCACAGTATAGAAAGGGATGGAGTACTCCCATACTCATTCTATGAAGCCAGCATAACCCTGATACCAAAGCCAGGGAAAGACCCAACAAAGACAGAGAACTACAGACCTATATCACTCATGAATCTAGATGCAAAAGTCTTCAACAAAATTCTTACTAATAGAAAACAACAACATATCCAAAAAATAATCCATCATGACCAAGTTGGATTCATACCAGGGATGCAAAGCTGGTTCAACATCAGAAAAACAATTAATGTGATTGGCCACATAAATATCACAAAAGACAAGAATCACCTGATTTTGTCCATTGATGCAGAAAGGGCATTTGATAAAGTCCAACACCCATTCATGCTACAAACTCTTAGCAAAATAGGCATTGATGGAAAATTCCTCAATGCAATAAGGGCCATTTATACAAAACCAACTGCCTACGTCATCCTGAATGGAGAAAGACTGAAGGAGTTTCCCTTGAGAACAGGAATTAGGCAGGGATGCCCACTCTCACCTCTACTGTTCCACATAGTGCTAAAAGTTCTAGCCAGAGCAGTTAGACAAGATCAAGAAATAAAGGGCATCTCATTGACAAAAAGAAGTCAAAATCTCCCTGTTTGCTGGTGATATGATTGTATATGCAGAGAATCCCAAAGAATCTGTAAGTAAACTACTCAAACTGATAGATGAGTTCAGCAAAGTCTCAGGATACAGGATAAACATAAGTAAATCAGAAGGATTCCTTTATACAAACAACGAGACTGCAGATGAAGAAATATCAAACCAATACCATTTGCTATAGCACTGAAGAAGATAAAGTACTTAGGAATTAATCTAACCAGAGACATAACAGACCTTTTGAAAGAGAACTACAAGCCCTTACTAGAAGAAACTAAGAGAGACTTAGATAAATGGAGACACCTACCCTGCTCATGGATAGGAGACTTAACATTGTGAAAATGTCTGTTTTACCCAGAGCAATCTACTTATATAATGCAATCCCAATACAAGCTCCAGTGTAATTTTTTAATGAGATGGAGAAACAAATCACCAATTTTGTTTGGAAAGGGAAGAAACAGCAGATAAGTAAAGTACTGCTAAAGAAGATTAACACACTGGGAAGCCTCTCATTACTCGACTTCAGAACCTATTGCACTGCCACAGTGGTCAAAACAGCCTGGTACTTGTACAAGAACAGACAGATGGATCAATGAAACAGAATCGAGACTCCAGACATGACACCATCTGCCTGTAAACAGTTGATACTCCACAAAGGCCCTAAGACATTCAACTGAAGTAAAAACAATCTCTTCAACAAATGGTGCTGGCAAAATTGGATATCCATCAGCAATAAATTGAAACAAGATCCGTATCTTACACCTTATACAAAAACCAACTGAATTTGGGTAAAAGACCTAAATATCAAATCTAAAATGATAAAGCTCATCCAAGAAAAAGTAGGAACTGCAATGGAGATTTTAATACACTACACAGACAGACTTCAAAATCTGTCAAGCAAACCACAATCAACAGAACAGAAAATAGATAAATGGGAACTATTGAGAATCAAACACTTTTGCTCATCCAAAGACCTTATCACAAAATTTAAAAGGCCACCTACACAGTGAGAAAAAATATTTGGCAACTCTATGTCACACCAACACCTGATATCCTTAATCTATAAGATAGTACAAAATATCAGTAAGAAGAAGATAATTCATTCAAATCAGCAGTGGCCAAAGGAGATGGACAGACCCTTCTCTAAAGAGGAGATCCAGGCAGCCAAAAAACACATGCGGACATGTTCACAATCTTTAGTTGTTAAAGAAATTCAAATCAAAATGACAATGAGATTCCTTCTCACCCCAACAAGGGTGATTATGATCCAAAAAACACAAAACAACAAATGCTGGAGAGGCTGTGGAGAAAGTGGAACTCTCCTATGCTGTTGGTGGGGTTGCAAAATGGTCCAGCCTTTTTGGAAAGCTTTTTCAAAAAAATGGATGTAGATATACCATTTGACTCAGTAATTGCACTACTTGGAATATATCCTACAGAATCAAGGCCATTCAGACCAATGGACACATGCACAAGAATGTTTAGCGCAGCACAGTCCACGATAGCAAAAAGATGGAATCAACCCAGATGCCCAGCAACAGAGGAATGGATGGGTAAAGTATGATATAAATACTCAGTGGAGCACTATGCAATGATAAAGAACAATAATGATTTCAGGAAACGTCTCATGCCTCGTTTCAACTGGAAGACATTATGTTGAGTGATAGTAGTCTGTAACAAAAGGACAAATATTGTATGCGACCCCTATGATAAGAACTCAAAAGGAGATTCATGCATAGAAGAAAAGACTCTTTGATGGCTGCAAGGGAGGGGAGGGAGGGAGGGTGAGGTGGAGAGGGTTTAGATTAGATAGTTAATAGAAATTTGTTTGGGTGGATTTGTTGATAGCATACACTAGAAACAAGAACAATATTAGGTGGACTCAACATAACTTGAGTACTCCTCCCATCTTAACCCAATAATGCAAGGACAGAGTAGCTGGGCGGGGAACAGGGGACCATGCTCTTAGGTGAAATCGAGGCCAATTGGCAAAACTAGCATTTTGCTAAGAGGGTTCTCTGCACCCCACATTGGTGAGTGGTGTCTGGGGTCTTAAAAGCTGCCAAGCTGCCATCCGAGGGCA
Organism: Heterohyrax brucei; assembly: GCA_028571685.1. Taxonomy (NCBI): domain Eukaryota; kingdom Metazoa; phylum Chordata; class Mammalia; order Hyracoidea; family Procaviidae; genus Heterohyrax; species Heterohyrax brucei. The sequence continues at coordinate 51,624,899 of CM053150.1, read as the reverse complement.
CAGCAAATGGTCCCAGCTCAGCAGGAATAGATGCTCACTGAGGACCAAAATGACAACCCAGAAGACAGGGAGACCCACATGAGTGGGTACCTACATTGACTTGGGACCAGAAGAACCGGATGTTGCCCGGCCACCATCAGTGATAGCCACAAAGTTGAGTCTCACTGGCAACACAAGAATAAAAAGGGGTGTACCCTGAGATCTCCACTAAAAGACCATAATTGATGGTCCGGCAGCTTCGGAGTTCCCTTGGGAGCATGGCCCCTGGCCCTGATGATGCTCTCTCCCATGGATCATAATGAAGGTCCACTCTTTGGACAGCAAGGGATTTGACTTGGCGACACAGAGTGACTGCATATTGCGTGCACTTTATGGTTCTATGCATCTATAGGATATCATCCTGGTGACTTCTGACTTGAGGAAGTGGAGTGGGTGGAGAGGAGGGGAAAGAAGACCGTTGGGAGGATGAGACATGCATGGAGCAGAGAGGAATAGTGTGCTGTCACTGAGCAGGGAGAGCAGTGGATGCTGCACAGAGGTGGACATGCAAATTTATATGGAAATGTATATTTTTAATCAATCATAATAAAAAAATGAATTTGAGAAATCTTAAGGAAAAATGTCAGATATTGTGACAGGCATTCATAGATGTTATATGGGCAAAGAAAACCAGGAAATGGAGGTGAGTAAAAAAGTTAAGGCCATTTTAATAATCTTTATTATTTGCTAGAGGGCAGAGGGAAGTCATTTTACATTTCGCATTTTAAGTGACAGTAGTGACAAACAGGAACCAAACAGCAAACTGCATGTTTGTGATCGCTGAAGGTAGTATCTGCTAAGCAGTTAATATTATAGACACCAGAACAGGGTGAGTACAGATTGTTACTGGCATATGGTAGACATGAGCTCGTTAAAATATTCAGACTAGCAGATGTGCATGTTTTAGTATGCTAGAGAAAATATTAATTTTAAGGAGTAAAAACTAATGAGGCTTTGGAAGTTTTTTGAACTTGCAGTTTTCAAAGTTCTCTTCAGGTCAAATTGGAGATGTTTCTTTGACTATCTGCTCAGGCACTTTTGATAGAGTGGAGAGATGGTCAAATTGCTACTAAAGCAAACCAGGAAAGAAGGAATGAGGAGAGAAACGTAGTATAACATCCCTGCAGTCAGAATTTAGGTTAAGCATTTGAAATGAAGACATATTCCTAAAGTCTGAAGGCAGGCTTTTCATAGGAAAGAATTCTAACTGTGAAAAAAATGAAACTGCAGATGTATATCTAAAGTTATAGTTTGATACTGTGTTCGAAATAGATATGAAAATCTTATCAGTTCTGCCATTTGAGACAGAAAGATATTTCATTTGTAGCTGCATTTAGGAAAATAAAGCATCAAGAAGCCAGACAAATTCCTTAAAGTTGTACTCAAAACAGTGTGATACAATGTGAAATAGAGAAGAAGGGTCAGTTCCATCTTACTCTTTTTGTGTAAATACAAAGAAAAAAATTTTTTCCCCTTTTTTTGAGGGAGATGGATACACAAGATAGGAAAGAAGGGAGGAAGGTGGATTTGTTATAATAATAAATTGGGAGAAGAAACTGAGGAAAGAAACAGCAGAAGGAAAGAACATTTCCTTTTATACTGAAAGGAAGGAAGGAGTAGTCTCTGAACACATTTATAAAAGGGATTTTAGCATATTTAGTCAATTATGATAATAGTCTATGAAAATGGCAAATGCTCAAAGGGATTGAGGAGTGGACATTTGTGTTTAACTCCCTTGTACAAAATCTGTCTGTCTGTCTCTCATCCGTCCATCTGTTTGTCCATCTATTATGTATCTATGAGTTGGTGTCAACTCTACAGCAATAGGTTTTATCTGTCTGTCATCTCTGAGAAGCATCTCTGTGTGTCTGTGTTTATGCATTTACAGTGTCTAGAAAGAGTATTCTCTTCAATCAGTATGCAGGAATTTTGAAGCATCCATCTCTGAAATGAAATAGCAGATGAAGCTGGTTGTCAGAAACAACCATAGCCCCCAAACACATCGTTGAGATAACTGTTTGCAACTCCATCAGGACTGAGAACTCAGGTGCCTGGAAACAAGAAACTTATATAACCTAGGGATAATCTACTTTCTAGCATTGTACAAGAATACTACAACCAGGACTCTGTAATGAAAACCAGGCTGTCAGGAGCACAGGGATTCTCACATAGGCTGAGAATATATATTGTAACTGGTAAGACTGATGAACTTCTACCTTCATTTATAAACATGAACAGATGATCAAGATTTTCCAAATATTTGGGGAAATCAATGACGATAAACAGAACTAACCCCCAAGGTAAACAGGAGGAAATTGGAGTAATTATAATTAATATCATCAGAGAAGAAATTGATGGATAAGAAAAGAACAGGTTGCTGAGGAAAAAATAAGCAATCAACCCTGTTTTTGAAACTAAAACCAGATTTACTGAAAGAAACCTGTACCTGAATAGATAGGCTGACTAGTAGAATGGCCAATTAGCTGAAGATTAAATTAGTCAGCTAAAAGACTGAACCAACTCCAAACACAGTTACAAACCAAAAATTAAAAATAAGAGACAGAAATAGGTCCAGGAGTTCTAATAGCTGATAGCCAGAAACAACAGAGAAGGTGAAGGGAGACAGGCAGAGGAAATAGATAATAATAAAAGAGTAAGATTTCCAAAAACTGGAGAAATTAAGTCTCTGTATGAAAGAGCACTTTGAATGCTAAACTGAATAATAATATTGAATAATAACTAAAAATCCTAATTCTAGAGACATCCTGGTGAAATTTATACTTTTAATATCTTTTAACAAGCTTGTAAAAAATACAAGCTTATTAAGAAAAATCAGACAATATAGATATCTCCTGTTGTATTTTATTGTGCCTGAATCCTGATATCCTCTTTAGAAACACATACATTTAGTAGTGTTGTACGTTTCCTTCCTGAATTTTCCCTAGGCTTTGTAAGATACACATACATGTGTGCTCACACAAACATACATACATGCATATGTGTATCTGTTTCTACATTTCCTTTTAGGAAGGAAGTTCAACCCATTAAAATTCACAAAAAATGTGAAATTTAATAGGACTAATAAATCTAAATGGACAATACAAATACAAAGTGGTCAGCATCACTAATTAGTGAAATGCAAATTAACATGAAAATTTCACAAAAAAGATTGTAATATTCTGTGTTGGCAGGAGTGGGATAGTCTTGCATATTTGAACACAGTTGGAAAGAAAACAGGTGTTGTTAATTAAAGAGCAATTTGGAAGTATATATCAGCAAAGATGCATGTATTCTGACTCAGACACACCACTTCTATGAATCTGTACATAGAAAGGCTATATAATCCCCATAAAAGTATTTCTAAATGTATTTAAAAATGTATATTTACAAGACTGTTCAGCTTTCTTGGGGGGCCAAAGAGTAAACATGGAAAAACATGAATGCCCAGCAAAAGTAGAATGATTAAATAAAGTGTTTTCCACATTATGGCATAAAATATACCTGTTGAAATATAGCAACAAAACCAAATGCACTGCCACAGAGTCAATTCTGACTCAGAGAGCCCCTGTAGAACAGAGTAGAACTGCTCTGTAGAGTTTCCAAGGAGCACCAGGTGGAGCTGAACTGCTGGTATTTTGATTAGCGGATGTAGCACTTAACCACTATGCCACCAAGGTTTCCACTGAAATATATGTACCAGTTAATAGTAACCTTCAGTCGCTTAAAGCAAGTTGCCGCTTAACCACTATGCCACCAAGGTTTTCACTGAAATATGGATACCAGTTAATAGTAACCTTCAGTGGCTTAAAGCAAGTTGCTAAATAACATGAACACAGAAAAGTATCATAAGGAATACACACTTAACAGCATTGGTCATTGATAGAGAAGGAAGTGAACTGGGCAGTTGAAGACTGAAGAATAATATTTGATAATCAAGACTTGGAGATTATTCATGACCTTTTTTATAACCGAAATAGGAGTTTCAGTTGTTTCCCTGGAGTACGTAAGTCTCTCACTAGTGATGGGCTAGTGCCAAAGGAATGAAAAGAGGAACTGTCTCTTGACTAAAAATCCAGTGATAAGCTGGTTACTTCTGTGTATCTACCTATCCATCCGTCCACTTACCCACTCACCGTACCACCTACCGTGTATCCGCCTATCATCTGTCTCTCATTCTAAATTGTTTGGATGCTTAATTACTTGAATAACAGTATACAGATATGTTTTTCCCTCTTAATGCTTCCTGAGAAAATAATTACTTTGATTTTACTGCTGTTGTTGCTAGGTGCCATCTAGTGGGTTCCAACTCATAGGAAACTTGTATACAATGAAAGGAAATACTGTCTGGTTTTGTACCATCCTGATCATTAGCTGCTATGCTTGTTGCAGCCACCGTATTAATTCATCTTGTTGGGGGGGTCTTTCTGTTTTTCCCTGACTCTCAAATTTACCAAGCATGACATCCTTCTTTAGGGACCTGTCCCTCTTGATAACATACCTGAAGTAGGTGAAATGAAGTCTCCCCATACTCACTTTTAAGGCATATTCTGGCTACACTTCTTTCAAGACAGATTTGTTCACTCTTCTGGCAGTCATGGTGTAGTCAGTATTTTTTGGCCAGCACCATAATTCCAAGACATCAATTCTTTTGTGGTCATCCATATTCATTATCCAGCTTTCCCATGCATAGCTTAGGCTAGGCACAAGTTAGTCCTTGAAGTAACATCTTTGCTTTTACAATGTGTCACCTGATTTTGTGACTGCTGTTTCCATGGATGTTAATATGGATCCAGATAACATCAAGTCCCGAACAAATCCAGTCCTTAACAAATTCAGTCTTTTCCACCTTATCATGATTTTGTTTATTGGTCTAATTGTGAGGATTTTTGTTTTATTTCTGTTGTTATATAATCCATACTGAAGACTGTGGTCTTTGATCTTCATTAGTAAGTGCTTAACGTCCTTTTCACTCTCAGCAAGCAGAGTTGGGTCATCTGTGTGACGCTGGTTGTTAGTGAGTGTTCCTCCAGTTGTGATTCTCTAGTCTTCTTTCATGTAATCCAGTTTCTCAGTTTATTTGCTCAGCGTATGGATTAAATATGATGAAAGGATACAATCCTGTTACTCAGCTTTCCTGACTTTAAGCTGTGCACTATTCCCTTGTTCCCTCTGAAGAGCTGCCTGTGGATCAGTGTGTAGGTTCCTCGTGAGCACAAGTAAGCAAGCATCCTGAAATTCCCAGTCTTTGCGGTATTATTCATGATTTATGACCCACATAGTTAAATTTTTTTGCATAGTTAATAAAACACAGGTAAACATGTTTCAGTTATTCTATGCTTTCAGCTAAGACCCATCTGACGTCAACAATTATATCTCCTGTTCTCCATCCTCTTCTGAATCTGGCTTGAATTTCTGTCAGTTCCTTGATGTAATGCTGCAATAGCTTTTGAGTGATCTTCAGCAAAATTTTACTTACATGTGATATTAATGATACTATCATATTTCTGTATTTGGTTGGATCACCTTTCTTTGGAATAAGCATAAATTTTATTCCCAGAAAATGGATAATGAATTAGGAAATGTGAGGGTGTGTCTCTATACACACAATTTCCTCAAATATAAGCTTTAGATCTACAACTCAGTATCTTTTCTTGTCTTCTGTGTAGATAAAATGCTCTTCTTTTATCTCAACTTGTCAGAAGTTTTCTCTCTTTTCAAAGTTTAGGTCAAATATTATGTTTACTCTGAGGTCTTCCTTGGCACTTTCAGTCATACTTAAAGTCTTTCTCTTCGTTGCTCCCATAGTGCGAGTAGAAGCCATTAGAGAGTTTGTCAAATTCAGCCTTGCTGAAATGGTTAAAATATGCTGAATATTTCCTATGTTCCATTCAAGGGGTTAACCACCTCTTACACATTATTTCTTAAACTTCAGAGAAGTCCTATGAAATATGAGTTTGGCTTTTATGTTCCAGTGTCTTTTTATATAGGCTCTTACAGTTTACCCACCCTAAACCAAAAAACTAAACCTGTTGCTGTTGAGTTGATTCCCAAGTCATAGCAACCCTATAGGATAGGGTAGAACTGCCCCATAGGGTTTCCAAGGAGCACCTGATGGGTTTGAACTGCCAACTTTTTGGTTAGCAGCTGTAATACTTAACTAGTACACCACCAAAGTTTCCAATTTACTCACGTGGGACAACATAAGTGCCCTCTCTATCTAGTTATCATCTATCAAGCTAATATCTAGCCCTACCAGCCTTGACAAGAAAGGTGCCCCAACTGAATGCAGAAATTATCAAACAATATCATTAATACCACTTGCAAGTAAAATTTTGTTAAAGATCATTCAAAAGCTACTGTAACAATATATTGACAGGGAACTTCCAGAAATTCAAGCCAGATTCAAAAGAGGACAGGGAACCAGGGATACAATTGCTGATGTCAGATGGATCTTGGCTGAAAGCAGGGAATACCAGAAAGATGTTTACCTGTGTTTTATTGGCTACTAAAAGATATTTGATGGTGTGGATCATAACAAATTATGAATGATACAGCAAGGAATAGGAGTTCCAGAACACTTAATTGTGCTTGTGAGGAATCTGTGTATGCATCAAGAGGCAGTTGTGGGAACAGAACAAGGGGACACTGCATTGTTTAAAGTCAGGAAAGGTGAGCATCAGGGTTATATCCTTTCAGTATGCCTTTTCAGCCTCTATACTGAGCAAATAATCTGAGAAGCTGGACTATGTGAAGAAGCACGAGGCCATCAGCCTTGGAGGAAGATTCATTAACAAGTTGTGTTATGCAGATGACACAACCTTGCTTGCTGAAAGTGAAGAGCATTTAAAACACTTACTGATGAAGATCAAAGACCACATCCTTCAATATGAGTGTTCCTCAAAATCAAGAAATCAGAAATCCTCACATCTGGGCCAGTAAGCAACGTCTTGATAAGTGGAGAAAGGATTGAGGTTGTTACGGATTTCATTTTACTTGGCTCCACAATCAATGCCCATGGTACCAGCAGTCAAGAAATCAAAAGATGCATTGCATTGGGAAAACCTGCTGCAAAAGAACTCTTTAAAGTATTGAAAAATAAAGATATCACCTTGAAGACTAAGATGCGCCTGACCCAAGTCATGGTATTTTGAGTCACATCATATTCACGCAAAAGGTGGACAATGAATAAGGAAGACAAGTAGCACTGATGTCTCAGCATTGCAGTGTTGGAGAAGATTATTGAACATATCGTAGGCTGCTGAAAGAATAAACAGATCTGTTTTGTAAGAAGTATAACCAGCATGTACCTTGAAAGCAGGATTGGTGAGGCTGCGTTTTACATACTTTTGATATGTTGTCAGGAGGGATCAGTTACCGGAGAAGAACATCATGCTTGGTAAAGTAGAAGTTCTCTATAAAAGAGGAAGACCCTCAAGGAGATGGATTGGCACAGTGGTTGCAATAATGAGTTTAAACATAAAAATGATTGTGAGCATGATGCAGGATTAGACAGTGTTTCATTCTTTCATACATAGAGTTGCTAGGAGTTAGAATCAGCTTGATGGCACATAACAATAATAACACAACAACCAATCTTCTTAACAGTTTTGTAAATATTCTTGTTTCTCTATTAGCTAAGGAAACCTCTTAGATTGTAATCTGAAAGGCTAGATAAGTGTACATTATCAGTTCATTTATCAGGCAGCTTGAAGGTACCTGGGCTGAAGTGTCTGGTCTGCGATTGATGACAGTACCAACTAGAGAAGTCTCCCTTTTTGTATTGTTATTTCTCTGTCAGTGAAGCCTTTGTAGTTAGAGGCTCATTTCTTATTTCAGCGTTCATTTGGCCTGGCCTCTATATCAAGTGATGAATGGGGCCATGCCTAGTCTGTAGACTGACCTTGATGTTCATCCTGTCAGAAAGAAACCCCTTCATTTCAGGGAGAAAATCCACTGCTGCAGCTTTCTTCTTTCATAAGTGTTACATAGGCTCTACAGTTGTCCCTGCTTCTGATTTGCAGAGGCTAACTGGAATCCTAGATTACTTTTCCCCTTTCTTTTATTTTTGGCTCTTGGAAATTAGGGCACACAGAGAAATGGGAACATGGTTGAGTCTGCTCAGTTCCCAGGATGTTATGCTGCTTCCTCAAGAGGTGGTGCTAAGAGTATATTCTTTTCATGTCATTCTCAGTGTACTGTTGCTAAGAGACATTCATCCAAGCTTACATAAAACAAGCAACTGTCAGTCCTAGTTTTTGAGGCTGATATTGGCTTTACCCTCTTTTAAATGTGTTTGGTAATCTTAATGGAAATCTTAAAGTTTTCAACTTAAAGTCATCAACTCATTTGTAAATATGAATAGAATTTTCCCATATGGTTATTTATTTTATTTTATACATTAAATAGTACTTTATGAAGTATACACATGCTCATAAGAATAATAGCTAGAATTTATTGAGCATGAAATTCATGCCAGGGTCTCTATTCATCGCTTTACAGAATTTTATCACACAATTCTCACAAAAATGCATGAGCTCTAGTGTATTAGCTTCTTAGGGCTGCTGTAACAAGCTTAGCATCTCAAAATGACAGAAGCTTATTGTCTCATAGTTCTAAAGGCGAAAACTTCACATTCAGGGTGTCAGCACAGTCTTGCTCTCTGTCTGGATGATGGCTCTAGGGCAAGGTCCTCTTTATCTATCTCAGCTTCTGGTAGCCCCAGACATAACTGGTTTGCAGTTGTAATACAGTTCTGTCTCAGCGTCCATCTTAATTTCACATGGCTATTTTTCCTCTATGCCTTTGTCTCTTCTCTTCATCCATGTAAGACTACGACCTAGCCATAATGCTGCTGTTCTAGGTGCCATCAGTACAAAAGAACCAAACTGTACTACTGCACCATCATGTGCCAACCACACACTTGTTGCTGTGCTTGAACTCATCCTTGCAGCCACTGTGTCAGCCCAACTCATTGAAGATTTTCCTTTTTGTTTTTTAAATTTTTATTTTATTTTTTTATTATGATTGAATGAAAATGTACATTCCCATATAAATTCACATGCTCACCTAAATGCTCTCCCTGCCTGGTGACAGTACACCCCTCTTCTCTGCTACATACATGTCCTATCCTCCCAGTAGTCTCCTATCCCCTCCTCTCCACCCACTCCCCTTCCTCCAGCAAGAGGTCAGCAGGATGACATCCTATAGATGCATAGAGGCATAAAATTCCCACAAGATACCATGACTCTGTATCACCAAGTCAAATCCACTGCTGTCTGAAAAGTTGACCTTCATTATGATTTATGGACAGTGGCAGCATCAGCGCTGGGGGCCATGCTTCCAGAGGAACCCCGAAGCCCCAGGACCATCAATTGTGGTCGTTTATTGGAGATCTCAGGGTGCACCCCTATTTATTCTCTTGCTGCCAGTGAGAATCAACTTTGTGAGCTCCATTGTGGCTACCACTGGTGGTGGCCGAGCACCATCTGGTTCTTCTAGTCACGAGTCGATGTAGAGACCCACTCACATGGGTCTTTCTGTCTTCTGGGTTCTCTTTTCCCCATGTTGTTCTTGTCTTCAGTGATCATCTGTTCCTGTTGAGTTGGGACCATTTGCTGTACCCTCAGATGGCAGCTTGGCAGCTTTTAAGACCCCAGACCACTCTCCAATGAGGGTGGCAGAGTCCTCATTAGCAAAATGCTAGCTGTGCCAATTGGCCTCGATTTCACCTGGGAGCATGGTCCCCAGCCCTCTGCCCCAGCTACTCTGTCTTTGCAATATTGGGTTAAGATGGGAGGAGTACACAAGTTGTGTTGAAGTCCAGTTATTATTGATCTTCTTTCTAGTGTGTGTTGTCACTGATTTCACCCAACCAAATTTCTATTAACTATCTAATCTAAACACTACCCACTTCACCCTCCCTCTCTCCCCACCCTTGCAGCTGTCAAAGACTCTTTTCTTCTATGTGTGAATCTGCTTTTAAGTTCTCGTCGTAGGGATCACATACAATATTTGTCCTTTTGTCACTGACTACTTTCACTCAGCATAATGTCCTCCAGTTGAAACCAGGTATTGTTGTTGTTCTTTATTATTGCATAGTGTTCCATTGAGTATATATGCCATAGTTTACCTATCCATTCCTCTGTTGTTGGGCATCTAGATTGATTCCATCTTTTGCTATTCTGGACTGTGCTGCAATGAACATTCATGTGCATGTATCAGTTGGTGTGAATGGCCTTGATTCTGTAGGATATATTCCAAGCAGTGGACTTACTGGGTCAAATGGTCTATCTAGGTGCATTATTTTAAGGTAGCACCAGATTACTTTCTAAAGGGGTTGCACCATTTTACAATCCCACCAACAGTGTAGGAGAGTTCCAATCTCCCCACAGCCTCTCCAGCATTTGTTGTTTTGCATTTTTTGGATTATGGCCAACCTTGTTGGGATAAGATGGTATCTCATTGTCGTTTTGATTTGAATTTCTTTAATAGCTAATGGTCATGAGCATGTCCACATGTGTTTTTTGGTTGCCTGGATCTCCTCTTTAGAGAAGTGTCTGTCCATCTGCTTTGCCCAACACTTAACTGGATAATTTATCTTTTTCTTATTGATACTTTGCAGTACTTTATAGATTATGGAGATCAGGCGTCAGTCTGACATAGAGTTGACAAATATTATTTTCCCATTCTTGAAGATTTTCTTTTTTTATTGATCTTGAACTTTACCAGGAAACCTTGGTGGTGTCGTGGTTGAGTGCTATGGCTGATAACCAAAATGATTGTAGTTTGAATCTCCCAGGTGCTTCATGGAAACTCTATGGGGCATTTCTACACTGTCCTATAAAGTCCCTATGAATTGAATCAACTCTGTAACAGTGGATTTAGGTTTTTTGTTTGTTTGTTTTTTTTTGTACTTTACCAAGCATAATGTCCTTCTATGGAGACTAGGACTAGTCCCTCCTTGTAATATGTCCCATATGTGCATGAGGTGAAGTTTCACCATCCTAGCTTTTACAGCATTTTTACAGCATTCTGGCTGTACTTCTTCCAAGACAGGTTTGTTCATTCTTCTGACAGACCATAGTATATTAAATGCTCTTTGCCAACACCAGAATTCAAATTCATCAATTCTTCTTCAGTTTTCCTTATTCATTGTCCAGCTTTTGCATCCATATGAGGCAACTGAAAACACAATTGTTTGGATCAGGCTCATCTTGGTCCTCAAAATAATATCTTTTGCTTTTTAGCCCTCTACATATTAGGTCTTTTGCATCAGATTTGCCCATTTGCCCACTGCAGTGTGTCATTTGATTTCCTATGTACTTCTTCCATGGGTGTTGATTGTGGATCCAAGTCAAATGCAATCCTTAACAGCTTCTGTATTTTCTCTGTTATCTCATAATGTTGCTTATTGGTCCAGTTGTGAAGATTTTTGTTTTCTTTATGTGGAAGTGTGATCTGTACTGAAGACTGTAATGTTAGTCTTCATCATTAAGTGCTTTAAGTCCTCTTAAGTTTCAACAAGCAAAGTCTTGTCATCTGCATGTCACAGGTTGTCAGTGTTCTTCTTTATGTAGTCCAATTTATTGGATTATTTGCTTGGTATACAGATTAAGTAAGTATGGTGAGAGGATATAACTGTGATATCCACCTTTCCTGATTTAAACCATGCAGTATTTCTTGTTCTGTTCAAACCAGTGCTTCTTAGTTTATATACAAGTTCCACATGGGCATGATTAAGTGTTCCAGAAATTCCATTCTTCACAGTGGTGTCCATAATTGTTATGAACCCTGAAGTTTAATGCTTTTGTATAGATATAACTCACAGGTAAACATCTCTCTAGTATTCTCTGCCTTCAGCCAGGATTCAGCCAGAATCCATCTGACTTCAGCAATGATAGACTTCATTGTACACACTCTTCTGAATCTAGTTTGAATTTCTGGCAGTTTCCTGTTGATGTACTGCTACAACCACTTTTGCATTACAATCAGCAAAATTTTACTTGCATTTGATATTAGTGATATTGTTCAGTAATTTCTACATTCTGTTGGACCACTTTGACTTTGAAATAAGCATGTATATGGATCTCTTCCAGCCATTTGGCCCTATAGCTGCCTTCCAGATTTCTCAGTGTAAATAAGTGAGCACATCTAGAAATGTGTTTGTTTGCTAGAACATTTCAATTGGCATTTTGTCAATTCCTGGAGCTTTGTTTTATGCCAGTGCCTTCAGTGCAGCTTGGACTTCTTCTCTCAGTATCTCAGTACCATTGCTTTTTACTTATGTGTTGCCTCCAGAAATGTTTGAACTTTAACTGATTCATTTTGATAGACTGACTCTGTGTATTCCTTATTTTGATGTTTGCTACATCATTCACTATTTTGCCCCTGGTATCCTTCAGCATGGAAACCCTGGTGATATTGTGGTTAAGTGCTATAGCTGCTAACCTCAGAGCCAGCAGCTCAGCTCTACCAAGTGCTCCTTAGAAATGCTGCAGGGCGGTTCTTCTCTGCCCTATAGGGTCACTATACGTTGGAATTGACTCAACAGCAATGAATTGGATTGGAGTTTTATCCTTCAGTATTGCAACAGGAAACTTATATTTTTAATTTCAATTATTTCAGCTTGAGAAATGTGAAGTGTACTTTTCTCTTTTGGTGTACTAACTCCAGGTCTTTGCACCTTTCATTATAATACTTTATCTTCTCAGGATGCCCTTGGATATCTTCTGTTCAACAATTTTACTTCAGCATTTTCTCCATTGACTTTAGGTGCTGTATGCTTAAGAACAAGTGTCAGAGTCTCTTGGACAATAATTTTGGTCTTCTCTTTCTTCCCTGCACTTTAAGTGACCTTTTGCATTCTTTATATGTGATATACTTGAGGTTATATTTTAATTCTCATGGGTTTGTTTTATTTTTCTCCAGCCTCAACTTGAACTTACACCATCAGCCCCTGGCCTTGTTCTGACTGATGATATCAGCTTTGCCATGGTCCTTTCCCACAGATGTAGTTGATTTGATTCCTGTGTATTGCATTTAGTGAGGTCCAAGTGTATGGCTGCTGTTCATGCTTTTGAGAAAATGTAATTGTAATGAATAAGTCATCAGTCTTGCAAAATTGTATCACCATATCTCTGGGGTTGTTTTGTTGCCTAGGCTGTATTTTCCATTTGCAGATCCTTCTTTGTTTAGAACTTTCACCTGCAAATTACCAGTAATTATCAATGTTTCTTGATTGCATGTTTGAGCAATGTCAGATAGCAGAAGCTGATAAAAATCTTGAATTTCTTCATCTTTGGCACTACTAGTTGATCCTAAATAAATAATAGCTGTGTTAAGTGATCTTTCTTGTAGGCATGTGGATGCTGTACTATCACTGTCAGTGTTGTACTTCAGGATAGGTCTTCAAATGTTCTTTTTAATGATAAATGCAATCCCATTCCTCTTCAGGTTTTCATTCCCAAAATAGACCATATCACTGTCCTTTCACAATGGCCAATACCAGCCCATTTTAGCTTACTAATGCCTATGATATTGGTCTTTATGTGTTCCTTTTCATTTTCTATTAATTCCCATTTTCCTTGATTCATGCTTTGTTCATTCCGTGTTCCAATTATTATTAGATGTCTGATTTGGAGTCCTGCCACATTAGCAAATGAAGGTCCCAAAAGCTTAACTCCATCAACATCATTAAGGTCAACTCTACTTTGCGGAGGCAGGTCTTCCCTAGTTGTCTTTTGAGTGCCTTCCAATTTTAGGGTCTCATCTTTCAGCAAAATAGGTAAGGTTTTCACTGACCAATTTTTTCAGAAGTGGGCGGTCAGGTTCTTCCTACTCTGTTTTTGTCTGGAAGCTCCTTCGAAATATATCTACCAAAGATGACCCTGATATTTGAAATACTAGCGGCATATCTTCCAGCATCACAGCAACGTACAAGCCCCATAGTACCGCAAACTATAGATATGTGGTGGCATGTTAATTTAACTAGTAACAAAGACTCTGTTTTCAAACAAGTTCACATTTATTGCAGAGGCTAGGAATTCAGTGTATCTTTTTGAGACAGGCAATTCCATCCTTATCAATTAGGTATTATTGTTATACTCTCTAATTTTTAAAAGTAAAATACTAAAAACAAAACAAAGAACAAAAATCTAAATCTTGGAGAGGTCAAAATTGCCCACATTTACAAGGTTAATGGCAGGGCAAGTGTAGACTTAAAACGAGTCTGCCTTCAAAGACTATGTTCTTATTTTCCTCTTGGGTAGATCAAAGCTGAATACATTAATTAGTTGCTAGTCAAATGTATATAATCCTATGAGTCTTTCTTTAAATTGTTTTTATTTTTAAAAACTTTCAGAGTTTTTCTTTTGATGTTTTTCTCCTTTCTTAAATTTTCTGATGCTTATTCCTACCTTGAGTTGGTTTTTGATGACAATGGAGTGTCTTCCTTTATTACATTATTTTTACAGTGACCTTTTAGAAGCAGTACAAGATTTAGTTCTAGTATGGATGGTACTGTAATCACACAGATTCAGAATTGGTAGTATAAAAGCATTAACAGGGTATTACCATATTACTTCTCTTCTAAAAAAATGCTATATATGAGATTTGAGATATCAAATCGTTTAATATTCTGTCTGTATAGATCCATCATTAATTTTTTTTCTAGCTAATTGATTAATTGATTTGAAGGTCTCTGTGTTATATTGCTAAGAACACTGAACCCAGACACACCTCTGTTCAGTCATGGCTCTATCATTTAAAACATATAATCTATCCTAATTCAAGCAAAATGACCATAAAAGGATTATCAGAGAAATTTCAGTAAAAACCAGCTATATGTAAATAAGGATATCAGGGAATTACTTTTAATTTTCTTGTTATGACTGAAACACCGTAATTATATAAGAAAATGACCATATTTTCTAGAGATTCATGCTGAAGCATGTAGGGGTTTTGAAATAATGTGTTTTAATATTAACATACGAACTAAAGGAGCACTAGAGTAAGTGAAATCTAGGTGATGATTAAGTGGAGATTAATTTTTTATATTTCTGTGTATGTTTATAAGTATCCGTAATTCATATTAGCAAAAATGTCATCTTAGTATTTAGTTATTTGATTCATAAAATGGGGATAGTAGTATTTTCACAGTGAGAGTAAAAGTTTATATAACCATCTTAGAAGTTTAATATATTTCATAAATAATAGCTTAACTTATTTCAGTGGTTCATACACACAAAAAAGTTAAGATGTCATTGCATTTCTAGATGTGTAGTTACTTTAAAGCATACAAAACAAAGCCTTGACCTTCACAAAATCAGTCTGATCCTTTCTAAAGCCTGATGTTTCAGGATAGAAGACTATTTAATCTCATGGATAAACATTAACATATGTTTTATTTACTCTGCTAATATTGGAATAACTGATTTCACAGCCACAAGAAATAATAAATAGTTAAGGTCAGACTGGAGACTGAAAGGCATGAATAAAGACAACTCACATTTAAAAAATCAGGTGCACAACCTCCTGTTCTGTATTACAGTTACTATGCTAGCTATGGAGTATTTAAAACTATCAAAAAACAAAAGACAACCAAACCTGTTGGTGCCAAGTCAATTCCAACTTGTAGTGACCTTCTAGGACTGAGTAGAACTGCCCCATAGAATTTCAAGGAATGTTTGGTGGATTTGAACTACTGACCTTTGGTTAGTAGCCATAGCACATAACTACTGTGCCTCTAGGGTTTCCTTAAAAGTTCAGAGGATGACCAAATATCTACAATTTACAGATCAAGCACACTAATTATAGAATAATCTTAAAACATAGAGCTGCCTTGTACAGCTGTATAAGTACAGCTCTCAGCTATGGCTTCTTCACACTCAACCCAAGAAGACTTGAGATCTCAATGAATTCCCTTGAACTGTCCCTTCTGGACTTTTTTGGTTAGATCTGGTATTCCTAGTTGTTCCTCTGTGCCCAATGCCTGGATTTAACCTTTTTTACCCCCCATCTGGATGTAAACTTGATCTAAAGTGTCTGTCATTTACCTGATTTCAGTATCAAAACTGTCTTACACATTATCCTGGGTCTTCAGGAAAATGATGTGAGCCATTCTTATTCCACTTCAGCAGTCAAGTTTCATTTACAGCATATGGGTGACAGATTATGTCCTAGAGGGAAGTTTGAATAAGAGCCATGTTTTTGCCTAACAAACTTTTGGCTAACAAATTCAGATATTTCAGAATATGTTTGTGATTAAGTAGTTTGAGAATTTAATGACTTGAATATATGGCCAAAATAGCTTTGAAGTATACATTTATACAACCAAGTTGTCTGTCCCTGTGTCAGTGGTCCCTGATATATACACATGTATGTGTGTGTGTGTGTGTGTTGCATATTTTTTCTTGCTAAATTTTATATGGAGAAAGACTCTAGAAAAAGAATGAAAAGTTAGAATAATTCAGAAAACATTTCAGAAACTCAAGACTCACACATCTTATTTTGTCAGAATCTGGGAGGAATTGTCAGACTGTTATGTTGGAAGAGCAGGATTGAGAATAGTTAGTTGCCTATTGTCTTACCTGTACTCATCAAACAAAGCAATCTTAAGATGAGGTACAATATAGTGAAAGATACTTTTTGTTCTCTTGCTGCCTGTCTCTCACCTCAGGGATTTAAGATCTGTAGTCCTCAGACAACTGGAGCCATCCTTCTATTTGACAGGTATTGTTTTGAAGGTGATGACAAGCCTCCTTCATGTCCGTCCATATTTTTCTATCCTTCGGGAAATTACAGGACTGTTATGAGTCAGAAATGACTCAATAGCAACGAGTTTTGGGAAAATGATAACACTGGAAAAAAAAAAAAAGAAATAAAGATCTTTTGTGGGAATTGGCAGTGTCTCCTGTAAGTAAATTCCCTATTTTTTTCCTACATTGAGGATATTTGTTGGGAATTTAGGTTTATTAAAAAACAAAACAAAACAAAGACAACTGCTACCAACAAGCTCATTCCCACTCATGAAGAACCTAGAGGACAGAGTAGGGCTGCTTTATAGAGTTTCCAAGGAACATATAGTGGATTTGAACAGCTGACCTTTTTGTTAGCTGATACAGTTCTGTGTTAGAAACTGGAAATTGAGATGTGAATTGTGTGAATTAGTTTATCTTCTAAATGAAGATCAGTTAACATCTGAATAGACAGTGATGTAGCCAGTGCCACATCATCCATATGAGAATCCAAAGAACGTACTTCTGCAAATTATTTAATATAGAAACCAGAAGAAAAAACTGAAATCATTCCATATTTCCTAAATAAGGTGTGAAGACAACATAGAAAAACATAAAAAATTGTGACAGTTCCTAATACTTTATGTATTTGGGAATGTGATAAATGCTTTACATAATACTGTTACTTAATAAACAGAAAGAGTGGAAGAACAATCTGAAATAAAAGTTAACAATATAAAAATCAGTTAAGATCAAAGAGAAACAGTAGACTAAAGTGGTTCAAGAGTTGGAAGCTAAGCAAGGGGACTAATACTATAATAGAAAAAGTAAACTGATTTTGTCCTTGTGTGAGAACCAGACCACAGGAACAAGCAGGGACTTCTTGAAATTCTAACCTACAGAACCGTAAGAAAGTAAATTTGTCTCCTAAGCCATTGCTGTTAGGTGCCCTCAAGTCCTTTCCCACTCGTAGTGACCCTAAGTACAACAGAAGGAAACATTGCCTCATCCTGCTGCGTCTTCAAGACCATCATTAAGCTTGAGCCCATCGCTTGAGCCCTGTGTCAGGCCCACCTCAGTGAGGGCCTCCCTCGTTTCCAGTGTACCACTCTACCGAGCATAAAGTCCTTATCGAGGGACTGCTTCCTCTGAAAAACATGTCTGAAGTATGTGAGATGGAATCTGGTCCTCCTTGCTGCTGAAGAGTGTTCTGATTGTACTTTTTACAAAACAGATTTGTTTATTCTTCTAGCAATCCTTGGTGTAGTCAGCATTCTTTGCCAGCTCCATAATTTACACTTGTCAATTCTCCTTTGACCTTCCTTAGTCATTGTCTAGCTTTTGCATGCATATAAAGTGATTGAAAACTTCATGGATCACACATGCCTAAATTCTCAAAGTGACATTTTTGCTTTTTAACTCTTTAAAGAGGTCTTTTGCAGAAGATTTGCCCAATGCAGCATCTTTTCTTGACTGCTGCTTCCATGAGTATTGATTATGGATCCAAGCAAAAGGAGATTCTCAGAAACTTGTCTTTTCCCCATTTTTAAAGATGAAATTTTATTGGTCCAGTTGAGACTATTTTTGTTTTCGGTTGACGTGTAATCCATACCAAAGCCTGCGGTGTTTGATTTTCATCACTTAGTGCTTCAAGTCCTCTTCAGTTTGAACCATCAGGTTGTGTCATCTGCATAATGCAGGTTGTTAATGAGTCTTTCTCCAACTTGGTGCTCTGTTCTTCATGTAGCCTTGTGTTTCAGGTTATTTGCTCAGCAAAGTGTGGTGAAATCCCACAATCCTGACACATACACTTTTCCTGACTCTAAACCACACAGTATCCCCTTCTTCTGTTTGAACCAGTACCTCTCTATCAGTATACATGTTCCTTATGAGCACAATGAAATGTTCTGGAATTGCCAGTTCTTCACAGTGTCATCCATAATTTGTTACTATGTGCATAGTCAAATGCCTTTGCATAGTCAATAAAAAAAATATAAACATCTTTCTGATGTTCTCTGTTTTCAGTCAGGAGCCATGTGATGTCAGCAGTGTTTTCCATGGTTCTGGCCCTCTTCTGAATCCAACTTGAATTTCTGGCAGTTCCCTACCTTTGTAGTACTGCAGCCACTTTTGAATGATTTCAGCAAAATTTTACTTGTGTTATATTAAGGATACTTTATGATAATTTCTGCAGTTTGTTAGATCACCTTTCTTTGCAATAGATGTAAATATGGATCTCTTCCAGGTAGTTGGCCAGGTAGGTGTCTTCCAAATTTCTTAGCATAGATGAAGAGTACTTCTGGCACTGTGTCTGTTTGTTGAAACATCTCAGTTGGTAATTCCACAGTTTCTGGAGCCTTGTTTTCCGTCCGTGCCTTTAGTACAGCTTGAACCTCTTCAGTACCAGTAGTTTCTGATCATAGGCAACCTTCTGAAATGGTTCAACTTCAACAAGTTTTTGTTTTTGTTGTTGTTATAGTGATGCTTTGTGTTCTTTCCATTTTCTTTAGATGCTTCTAGTGGCATCTAATATTTCCCTCATTGACTCCTTCAGTATTGCAACTTGAGGCTTGAATTTTTTCTTCAGTTCTTTCAGTTTGAGAAATAATGACTTTTGACTTTCTAACTTCAGGTCTTTGGACATGTCATTATGATAGTTTGTCTTTCATGTCATCCTTTCAAATCATCTGTTCAGCTCTTTTAATTTTTCTAATTGCTTTAGCTTCTTGACACTTCCAAGCCTCTTCTGACATCCACTTTAGTGTTTTCTTTTTTTTTCTGCCTTTTTAATGATCTCTTGCTTTCTTTATGCATAATGTCCTTCTACAACTTGTCAGATTTTCAGTCATTTGTGTTCAATGTGTCAAATCTGTTCTTGAGATGGTTTCTAAATTCCAGTGGGATGCACTCAAGTTTGTACTTGTCTCTCATGGACTTGTTCTAATTTTCTTCAGCTTCAGCTTGAACTTGAACTTGCACCAGAGTAACTGTTGGTCTCTTAGGTCTCTGACCTTGTTCTGACTGATGATATCAAGCTTTTCCATCATCTCTTTCCATAGATGTTGTCAATTTGATTACTGTCTATTCCATCTGGCGAGGCCACGTGTATAGCGGCTGTTGACAGTGTTGAAAAAGGGTATTTTAGATGACAAAAGTGATAGGTTCTGAAAAAGTCTATCATAGGATCTTCAGCATTGTTTCAGTCACCAAGGCCATATTGTCCAGCTACCAATCCTTCTTTATTTCCAATCACCAATAATTATTAATCCGTCCCAATTGCATTCTTGCTCAATTGTAGGCTACAGAAGTTGGTAGGAATCTTCAATTTCTTCATCTTTGGCCTTAGTGGTTGGTGTGTATATATGAATAATAGTCATATTAGCAGATTTTCCTTGTAGATATATGGATAGTATCTGTCGTGGATTGAATTGTGTCCCCCTTAAAATGTATGTGTTGATTTGATTTGGCTGTGAGTCTCAATATGGTGCCCTTCCTCCCATGTGTTGTAAATCCTATCTCTGTGATATTGATGATGGAGAATGGTTTGCAGTTGTGTTAGTGAGGCAGGACTCAAGCTTGTGGAATATAAGGGAGAGAAGTGAGCTGAGAAAGTTGGGAACCTCATACTACCGAGAGAGAAGCATCAAGAGCAGAGCATGTCCTTTGGACCCGAGGTTCCTGTGCCGAGATGCTCTCACTGGATGTGGACTCAGCCTACTGGACTGTGATGATCTCTCATTCTGAATGGACTTACAATTTATGAATGGATTTGTAGCTTACCAGACTGTGACAATAAAAGCTTCTCATGAAACCTTCCACTTGTGATATTTTCTATTAGAGCAGTACCTGGTAACTAAGACAGTATCCTATCACTGACAATGTAGTATTTCAGGATAGATCTTGAAATGTTCTTTTTGATGATGAATGCAATACTATTCCTCTTTAATTTGTCATTTCCAGCATAGTAGATTGTATGATTGTCACTTCATGATGGTCAGCATCAGTCTATTTTAGCTCACTAATGACTGGGATATTGATGTTTATGTGTTCCTCACACTACTTCTTAGATTCTATGTTCCGTTTATTAATGGATGCTTGCAGCCCTTTCTTCTCATTTTGAGTTGTACCACATCGGCAAGTGACAGTCCCAAAAGCTTAACTTCACCCACGTCATTGAGGTGAACTCTTCTTTGAGGGGGCAACTCTCTCCCAAGTCATATTTTGAGTGCCTTCCATCCGACTCGACGGTGCTTGGCTTTGGCTCCAACCTGAGGGACTCATCTTCTGTCAGTGTACCAGACAATATTCTGCTGCTATTCATAAAATGTTCAATGGCTAATTCTTTTTTTAATTTTATTTATTTATTACAGTAAGTAAATAAAATTTCTAACGTCTATCAACTATCTCATCTGTGATAAACCCTCACCCCCACTCTAATAGCCATCAAAGTTTTGTTATTCTGTAGATAATTCTGTTTTTAAGTCCTTATAACAGGGGTCTCATACAGTATTTGTCCTTTTGACACTGACTGATTTCACTCAGCGTATCTTCCAACTGAAACCATGTCACAAGTTGTTTTCTAAAATCCTCATTGTTTTTTATCACAGCATGCCAGCCAAGCAAAGTGTGTAGTGTTCTATTAAGTATATGTTCCATGTTTGTTTATCCATTCGTTGATTGTTGGGCATCTAGGTTGATTCCATCTTTTTGCTACGGTGGGCTGTGCTACAATGAACATTTGTGTACATGTGTCTGTTCGTGTGACAGTCTTCGTTTCTGAAGGATAAATTCCAAGCAGTGGAATTACTGGATCAAATGGTATATCTATTTCCAGCTTTTTAAGGAAGCTCCAGATTGCTTTCCAAAGAGGTTGTACCAATTTGCAATCCCACCAGCACTGTATGAGAATTCCAGTCTCTCCACAGTGTCTCCAGCATTCGTTGTTTGTGTTTTTTGGATCATGGCCAAACTTGTGAGCTTAGTAAAGCACTACTGAGGAAGAGGACACAATGGAAGGCCTCACATTACCCAACATTAGAGTGTATTTCACTGCCACAATACAAAACAGCCTGGTACTGATACAAAAAGAGACATGTAGACCAATGGAATAGAATGGACACCCCAGAGATGCCACCATCCTCTTATAAACAGTTCATATTTGACAAAGGCCCTAAGATTGTAAACTGGGATAAAAAAAGTATCTTCAGCAAATGGTGTTGGCAATATTGGATATTAATCTGAAAAAAAATTGAAACAACACCCGTATCTCACACCTTACATAAAAACTAACTCTAAGTGGATCAAAGACTTAAATGTCAAACCTAAAACAATTAAGATCATGCAAGAAAAAATAGGGTCAACAATGGATGTTCTATTACACAGCTTAGACAGACTTCAAAATCTAACAAACAAGGCACAATTAACAGAATAGAAAATAGATAATGGAAACTACTAAAAATCAAACACTTTTCCTCATTCAAAGATTTATCATAAGAGTTAAAAAACCACCTACAGAATGGGAAAAAATATTCAGCAACTATATGATCTCCATAATCTCCATGGTTCTGCAAAATATCAACAAAAGAAAGGTAAATAACCCAATTAAGTGATGGGCAAAGGAGATGGACAGACACTTCACTAGAGAGGACATCCAGGCAGCCGAAAGACACATGAGAAAATGCTAATTCTTTTAAAAAGTAGTCTGTGAGGTTCTGTTTTCTACTCTATCTTTGTCTGAAAACTCAGCTGAAATCTTTCTGCCATGGGTGACCCTGCCAATATTTAAATATAGGTGGCATATTAGCTTCCAGAATCACAGCAACGTACAAGCCCCATTACAAACCGACAAGACACTTGTTAAATTTTTGGTAATTTCTTATGACTGAAGTGGAAAACTAATACACTGTATTTATATAGAGAATGTATACTTAATCTACTTCTACTCTGTGTTTTAAAGACATTGGGTATCTTTCTCTCTTTGTCAGTGTTGCCCTTGAAAATTTTACATAGTATTTCTCATCATCAGATAGGTAAGAACAACAGGGGTAAGAACTGTAGTGATAAGGATAAGGGGCTGGGAAAATATTTCAGGGAGGCTGTTTGTTAAACTTTTACTCTAAGCAGTGTAAAATAGGATTAAAAATAACCCTTGTTATTTCATTACAGTTCACCCTAACTCGCTATGGTCTGGAGCCCACATACAGATTTTGAGGCAATAGTAATAAGACTTGTAGTAATAAGATAAAATGGAAATAATAATGTTTGTCCATTGTTCTGGAGTGTTCTCTCTGTGTATATCCCTTTGGAAACTGGACTGTTGGTGGGTTGTTGGTTGAAGATTGAGGATTTGAAGTCCTTATCACCTCTCTCTTTTGTGTTTAAGAAGTCCTTTTAAAAATATGTTATGATTTTTTTATTGTCAACAATCTTTGTTCCCTCCTGCTATATAGTCTTTTATGACTAAAAGATTCTTGAATACAAAAGAAAAGCATATTGCTCCAAAACGCATCTATTTGCCCTTGGTATTCTGTCTCTTCATGACATGATCAAGCATAGCACTAGCTACGTAGATATCTGTTCCTGAAATCCTAAGTTCAGAGAGAGAAAATAGTGTGTAATGTGTCAGTAAGGCAGACTTTTTCAATTAGAATGTAATTTCCAAAATAATTCATTTTTACTGATATTGTTTCTAATGAGGTTATGTAATGAGGAATTACAATTTGTGAAATTAAAATAATGAGTATAATTTAAACTATAACCCAAAGGAAATTAAACCTCTTGAAAGAATCTTATTTTTATTATTGATAATTACAACCAAGAGATACACAGTTTTGAATTATTTTCATATGCTGTTTATTGTTCTAGGTATTTTGAGAAGAGAAAAACAATGTCGCATAAAGGAGAAAGGAGACTAAAGGTTACTTTAGATTCTCCAGTTCCTAAAAATTTGATAATTCTTTGAGTCCCATCTTACTGATTAGTAACATGGTTTAAAGTGCATAAATACCTTGCCCCAAATCACATAGATTGTAAGTAGAAGAAACAGGATTTAATTCTAAGACACTGCCCTAATTCTATGCTTTTCCATGATGTAATCCAGTTTATCAGTTTTAAGCAATTCGAATCTGTTAAAACAACGTAACTAAAATGTTAAGTAAAAATCCGAATATAGTATTAAAGATAGTAAAAAGAACATAAATATAAACCAGTATTCGTATCTACTCATTCTTTCATCCATCTGTCTACCTACCAAATGTTAACTGACTACTTCCTTTTGTGGTTATGCTTGTTAGCTGCTGTCTAGTTGGTTCAGATCATAGTGACCCTGTAGACAACACACTAAAACACTGCCTGCTCGTGTACCATCCTCACAATCTTTGTTGTGCTTGAGCACATTGTTGCAGCCACTGTGTCAATCCATCTTGTGGAGGGTTTTCCTTTTTTTTCACTGACCCTTTAGTCTACCAACCACAGTGTCCTTCTCTAGGGACTGCTTATTGCTGATAACATGTCCAAAACGTGTCAGATGAAGTCTCACCATCCTTGTTACTAGGGAACATTCTGGCTGTCGCTCTTACAAGACAGATTTGTTTGTTCATCTGGAAGTTCATGGTATATTCAGTGTTCTTTGCCAACAGTATAATTCAAAGGTGTCAGTTCTTCTACAGTCTTCCTTATTCATTGTCCAGCTTTTGCATACATACAAAGGAACTGAAAAACTATGGCTTGAGTCTGGCTAATCTTAGTTTTTAAGGTGACATCTTTCCATTTTAACACTTCAGAGAAGTCTTTTGCAGCAGATTTGCCCAATGCAATGCGTCCTTTCATTTCTTGACTGCAAACAGGATCATGTAATCTCCATGTCACTGGTTATTAATGAGTCTTCATCCTATCCTGATGGCAAATTCTTCATATGGTACAGCTTCTCAGATTATTCTCAGCATGGTTTAGGTAAGCATAGCAAGTAGAGATGCAACCCTCATGCACAACCTGTAGCATCCCCTTGTTCTGTGTGAACCATTGCCTTTGGATCTAAACACGGGTTCCTCACAAACACAGTGAAGTATTCTGAAATTCTCATTCTTTGCAATATTATGCATAATTTTTTATCCTTGACACAATCAAGTGCCTTTGCATAGTCAATCAGATACGTGTAAACATCTTTCTGGTGTTCTCTGCTTTCAGCCATTTTCCATCTGACATCAGCAGTTGTCACCTGTGTTCTATGACCTCTTGAATCTGGCTTGAATTTCAGGCAGTTCCCTGTTGATGTAGTGCTACAACTGCTTTTGAATGATCTTCAGCAAAATTTTACTTTTATGTGATATTAATGATACTGTTCAATAATTTCAGCATTCAGTTGGATCACCTTTCTTTGGAATGGGTACAAATATGCATCTCTGTTAATTTTCCTGGATTCAAACTTCATACATTCTATGCTATGATTATTGATAGATGTTTGCAGCTGTTTCCTTTTATACTGAGTCGTGTCACATCAGCAAATGAAGATTCCCAAAGCTCTGCTTCCTGCATGCCATTAAGGTGGACTCGAAGGCAACGGCTCTTCTCCAGTCGTGTTTTAAATGGCTTCCAACCTGCGGAAGCCATTTGTGGAAGCTCATCTTGTGGCACTAGACTAAACAATATTCTGTTGCGATACATAAGATTTTCACTGGCGAGATCTTTTTTTTCCCATCTTTTAAGAGGGAGACTGCTAGGTCTTTATTCCTAGTCTGTCTTTTCCTGGAAGGTCAGGTGAAACCTGTCTGCCATGGGTGACCCTGCTGGTATTTGAACACCAGTAGCATAACTTCCAGCATCATACCAACTTGCCGGCCACCATAGTACAAAAAACTGATAGATATGTAGAGGTATTTTCTATTATGACCACTCTTTAAAGCATTAAGAATAAATAGGTTATAACAAAGACAAATTATTGGTCACACTGAGATTGCATTTTTCTTGGGAAATCAGACAATACAGATAATAAAAGAAATGTGTGACAGAACATCGTACATAAGAGCTAAGGAAAAAAAGCCAGTCAGGTATAATCAGTAAGAGTAACAATGGCTATATCTTCAAAACCATTAGGTGTAACAATGTAAGAATTATTTATGTCTTGTGGTATATAGCCATCATAAATAACAAGAGGACTCTGCTTTACGTAGTCACTCATGAGCCCAGACTGACTGAGCAGCCACCACTCAGCCATCAGTGTGTACAGTGAAAAAGAGAAAGTGATTTCTAGAGGTCTTTAGAAGTCAGTTAAATCTTCTGTCCTGGGCATATACATGTCAATTTCTCTCATAAAACTTTGGCCAGAAGTTCATGTCTCACTCCACATCCAAAGGAACCAGGAAGTGCAGCTTTGTAGCATGATGGAAATGGAGAGCAACTTTTGTGGAATAGCTTTAATGATTATCACCAAAGGTAGAGGGATATAGTGCCAGAGGGAGCTTTTTACAGTGGAATCCTTTCGCCTCAGTGGTTAAGAGTTCAGGGGCTAACACAAAGACTGGTGGTTTGAACCCACTCGGTGGGACATAAATGTGGCAGTCTGCTTCTTAAAAGATTCACAGTCTTAGAAACCTTATGAACCAGTTCTATTCCATCCTGTAAGATCATCATGAGTCAAAATTGACTTGAACTCTAACTTAATTATATACTAGAGAAGACTCTTTTCTGGGACTTTCTGCTACTAAATTCTACAGAGGCTGAAGGAGAAAAATGACATTTGGTTTGTTTTTCTGTCCTACATGACCATTACATGGCTACTGGTCATGTTGGAAGTCAATTACTTTATAGTTAATCCAAAGAACTCTATCACAGTTAAATAAGAGGAGGCTTTGGGTCTGAAATTTCAAACCTATATTCTTTATAAATATTCTATTCCTTAACAAGATAGATCAGATTTTAGCTATATTTTGATTTTGTAATTATTTTCTTAGTTAAAGAGTTAAACCATTAGGTCAGGTTGTATAATTTTCTTAGAGTCAGTTTTATAAGCAATTTATGAGAAGTTTTAAAAGTGTTTTTCTAAGTTGGGTCAAATTAGCACGATGCAGGCCAATCTCATGAAGGTTCTCTCCAGAGGAGGAGAAAATTCATGTGCAGTGAATAATTGGAAAATTTGCTCATTGTCCTTATGAGATCATTCATATTATTATTACTGCTGTTGTTACGTTGTGTAAGAACATACTAATGTCAGTAGCTGGCTCAATTGAGTGCTAGTCAGCCAAGGCAGGAGATTTGCAACTTTTAATTGTTCCTAACCCTTGGTGGCAGCCAACACAGTTGGTTTTTCAAAAAATGAGTTTGTCTACTTATGAGCTAGTTTTATTTTTTTCAATTTTACTTATATGCTAATAAAAGTCATTCCCAGAGGTTAGTGCAACAATCTGGTATAGTGGTTTAAAATTGTAATAATAAACGTGCAGTCACTTTATAAAGAGTTTTCCACAGTACACCCATCTTTTTTTTTCTTTAAATAAGTTTATGTGATTTTGTTATTGATTCTTCTTCTTATTTTTAAAATTTAATGCCTTTATAATTTTCATCTGGCATTTTCTTTGATAGGAATCCTCTAGGGAATAAAAAAATTACTAGTAGATGGGAGAGGCTGTGATGACTATTCAATAACTACTATTATTACTGTATTATAATGAAGCTTTGTGGGAAAAAGATGTGGCAGGTTGTTTTTGTAAAGCTTACAGACTTGACCCTGAGTGTATGGCCCCCTTTCATCCTTTAAGTCAGTGCTGAAGTCACTCTTGAGGTTTACCCTTCAGCCAAATATTAGACAGGCTCATAAAACAAAATGAGGCTAAATAGACACATCATCCTGGGGACAACAGAGGACAAG
The DNA here is from genome assembly GCA_028571685.1 of Heterohyrax brucei. Classification (NCBI taxonomy): domain Eukaryota; kingdom Metazoa; phylum Chordata; class Mammalia; order Hyracoidea; family Procaviidae; genus Heterohyrax; species Heterohyrax brucei. The sequence goes on along the minus strand of CM053150.1, from coordinate 51,597,266 downwards.
AAGTCAGAAAAGGACAGAAAATCTGGTAATGGGGAACCCAAGGTCAGGAAGGGGAATGTTGACATGTCACGGGGTTGGCAACTGATGTTGCACAAAACAATAGGTGTTTTAATTGTTTAGTGATAAACTAATTTGCTCTGTAAATGTTCACCTAAGTACAATTAAAACAAGAAAAAAGACTATGGTCTCAGATACTTTATAGGACCGTTCTGTTTTGTCCTAAAGGGTCTCTGTGAGTCAGAATTGATTTGATAGCATACATCAACAGTGAAGCTTTACCTTGAGTTTACACCTTAACAGAAATTTGTTTCTACGGTAGTCTACGAATTGGCTCACAGGAAGCTAGACTTCCTGGTGTTCATTCCCTTGAGTCCTGAAAAATCTCTTGAATATGGGTCATGCATTTAACCTGCTTTAAAAAGGAAAAAAAAGAAAAGCCTCAGAAATTATGCTTTAACCTTAACCTTAAAGAGGACTAGAAACTTTCATTTTTGTACTCTTAGGGTATATGACCCTCCACATGTGAAGTCTTACCTTTCTAGAGAAAACAGGTAAAGTAAGAAAGGTGCAGGGAGTATATGGAGAGAAGGAAAACTCAACTGTCCCTCTAGTCACCAGATAACCTACCAGTTTAAGTAGCCATGAATAGCTACTGGCTAGAGCAACAGAAGAACCACCCAGCAGAGCCTTGCCCAGATTGTGTAGTCATAGCAACAACAATAACAGAAAAAATGGTTGTTTTCTGAAACAAGTTTGAGGTGATTTGTTATGGACCAGTAAATAGTTATAATACAGGATTCTAAGTTAAGCACAAGCCCTGTGTTTGAATAATTACAACCTGAGTAGTCTTTACGGGTATAATGTGAAGGAATTGGTGAGTTATTGTGGACTTGTAGCTTGGATGATGAAGAACCTTTCTGCTGAGAGCCATGTCTTGACTCCTTTAAGTCCATCAAGGAAAGAACTCTGGTCACTTTTCCAAGACAGTCTGATAGGATAGAATATATCCTACAGTTCCGGTTACTACTGTTTCAGCTGCTGGAACCAACTGGAACAACTTATATTTAGCCATGGATGATTAGGGCAGATACAGTATTACCCAGGGACAGTTAGCTGAATCACCTTCTTTCCGTATACCATTCCTGGAGTGAGGAGAACTACTATTACAGTAAAAGGACTTTTTAATTTCCAGTGGATCTTGTGTCAGGAAAAGGCTATCATTAAACTTTGTACATCATATATCACTGGTGAATCAATGCTTGTACTCAGAAGGGAAATATTTTTTTAAAAATCACTTTGTTCACTTTATAGATAAGAAAACTAAATTGGATCAAAACATAAGTTACCAAAAACAAACAACAAACAAACAAACATTGCCATCAAGTAGATTTTAAACTCATAGCAATCCTATAGCCACTGTTATCAAGGTGATTCCCACTCATAGTGACCCTACAGGTCAGAGTAGAACTGCCCTATAGATAGAGTATCCAAGGAGCACCTGGCAGATCTGAATTGCCAACCTTTCAGTTAGCAGACAAAACACTTAATCACTATGCAACTAGAGTTTTCTGCAACTGTATAGAGCAAAGTAAAACTGCCCCATAGCATTTCCAACTGCTGACTTTTTGGTTAGCAGCCAATATGTTAATCATTCTGTCACCAGGGCTCCAAACATAAGTTACATAAAGAAGTTTTGTCCTTGCTCCCCCTTGAGAATGTATACATACAACATAGTGAAGAAAAACAGAGCAACCTGAAATCATCTAGATTTGTTGTAGACAGGCCATTTTTCTTATGCCTCTCCACAATTTCCTAGGTAGTAATGAGGATGAAAACAGTTCACCCAGCTATAACTTTTGAATTTGTAGTGAGTAGCAGAAGTAGTCAGTATACAAACCATAGAATGTAAACGGAATCTTACTTAAAAATGTGTGTGTGTGTGTCTCTGTGTGTGTTTTACTGGTGATTCAATGTATGTAACCTGAAGTATCTCTTTTTCTAGAAACCCTGAGTAATAATGCAAAAGTGTACTTCTAATAACATTTAAGAACAGTCATAAAATTCAATAAAAATCCATGAAGTTTTATAAATTCACAAATGCAGAAGTCAAGTCAAGAAGTAGCATAAGAAGAGTACAGACAAATATGTTGTATTTTTAGTTTTCTTCAAAGTCATTTTCAGATTTGCTTTTTGGAGTAAGATTGTATTATAGGTAGACATTTGGTAAATCCCTGGGCTGTTTAGGGAGAATAAAAAAGCCCATCAAAGAAATTTTTAAATTTATTTCAAAAGGATAGTTTATTGAATGTTTCATGTTAAAATGATTCTTTATCAGACACTAGATAAAGTCATGTACTCAACATTCTGACCATTTACTTGTTCAGCTCTGTATGTTTATAATGGATCTCATAGATTTTTAGAGTGCTTGGTGATAGTAAATAAATGACAGAGTGTTTTTTTTTTTTTTTTTAAGTTGGCACAGAATGACTTTAGTTTATTTTTCCTAAACTGTGTAGAGGATCCATACCCTTGGTAGGTCATACTATATGGGTGGCACCTCAAATCAGGTTCATTGCACACTTGCTCTTTCTTTCAAAGTGTATTAAATAAGATAGTTAAATAGTCAACAGATGCCTCTTTAAGCCCGTGGTGTAATGTGATGGGAAACGATTTTGAAAGCTGGTTCTATATCCTTGCAAATTGTCTTGACTGGGGAAAGGTGCAAATCAACATCTGACGGGTGGAACTGGAATTGTTATTTTCTGTCACAGTTGAACAGAAGGCATCACAGCTGAGGGTAAAAGCCAAGATGGTGTGTTTTTCCCAAAGTTGGCTTATTTCGCAGATACTATTTGAGACTAAGCACAATAAACTAGAGTAAACTGTACATATTTTTATTGCACATATCAGAATTTCCATGATCACATGTTAAAGTATTTGTCAAGACGACTAATATGCCAGATACTGTTCTATACATTGAATGTGAAATTGTATTTTATTTTATCATTTTTTTATTATGATTGAATGAAAATGTGCATTCCCATATAAATTGCATACCCACCTATAAGCAGCTCCCACTGCTCTCCCTCCCCGGTGACAGCACATTTCTCCTCTCTGCTCCATACGTGTCTTATCCTCCCAACAATCTCCTATCACCTCCTCTCCACCAGCTTGCCTTCCTCCTGTAAGAGGTCAGCAGGACAACATCCTATAGATGCATAGAACCATAAAGTGCACACATGATATGGTCACTCTATGCCACCAAGTCCAAGACATTCCTGTCCGAGAGTTGACCTCCGTTATGATTTATGGACAGTGGCAGCATCAGGGTCAGGGGCCATGCTTCCAGGGGAACCCTGAGGCCTATTAATGGAGCTCTCAGAGTGTACCCCTTTTTATTCTTGTGTTGCCAGTGAGACTCAACTTTGTGATCTCCATCACAGCTATCACTGGTGATAGCTGGGCACCATCTGGTTCTTCGAGTCACAAGTCGATGTAGTTACCCAGTCACGGGGTCTCTCTGTCATCTGGGTTCTCTTACCTCCATGTTGTTTTGGTCCTTGGTGATCATCTGTTCATGCTAAGTTGGGACCATTTGCTATACCCTTGGATGGCAGCTTGGCAGCTTTTATGACCCAGATGCCACTCACCAATGTGGAGTGCAGAGGGCTCTCTTAGAAAAATACTAGTTGTGCCATTTGGCCTCAGTTTCCCCTGAGAACACAGTTTCCGGTGAATGTGAAATTTTAGATTGGAAAGAAGACGTTTGTTATTAGTGACTGTTAGCCATTTGGAATTCAATCCATTAACCAGGGTTAAAATTTATAGCATTAGTGGTAATGTAAAAGATATCATCATCAGTCATCTTTATTCTTGGTTGAGAGTTCTTTTCCATTCAAAACAGGAGTCACTTTTCCATTTACTTCTTTCAGTTAGTGATAGAGTAGAGAAAATAGAAGTAAACTTGATTTGTCCTCTTTTGTAAATAAACCATATTTTGCTACATACATGCGTGTCTACATGTCTTAGTCATCTCGTGTTGCTCTGACAGAAGCACCATAAGTGGGTGACTTTTTAAAAAGAGACGTGTTCATCTGTCACAGTCCAGTTGGCTTCAAGTTCAAATTCAGGACATCAGCTCGAGGAGAAGGTGTTCTCTGTTAGCTCTTGAGGAAGGTCCTTCTTGTCAGTCTTCTGCTGGGGTGGGAGCTTCTGAGGCACAGGGACCTTGGGTCCTTTCTGTAGGACACACACTGCTCCCAGGTGGTATGATGTCCTCAACTCTCTGCTTGCGTTCCTTTCCTTTATATCCCAAGAGATTTTCTCAAGGCATGATGTAGTCATGGTGAGTCCTGCCCTACCAGCATGACTGCTGCCCATACTTCCTCACTGAAATCATAGAATCAGGGTTTACAGCATATGAGAACATAACACAAAACTGGGAATCCGGGCCTAGCCAAATTGGTATACACAGTTTTTGGGGTATACAGCTCAACCCATAACACCATGTGTATATACATTGTTGTCGTTAGGTACCATCAGGCTGATATTCGACTCAGAGAGATCTCGTGTGACAGAGGAGAACCTCCCCATAAGGTATTCTAGGCTGTAATCTTTATGGGAACAGATCACCAGGTATTTTGTCCTGTGGGACCACTGAGTTCAAACTGCCAACCTGTCAGCAGCCGAGCGGCTAACCTTTTCACCACTGAGAACTCTCTCCCTTTCTGTTTTCCCTCCTGTGGTTCAAATATATATATATATATTTTTAAGGAAAAACAAACAATACTAGATCAGAGATCCTTTCAAGTTGATCATGTGACACCACAATTTGACTTTAAAGAAGTTTAGGGAGGCCAACAGTAAATTAAAAGTACGTTAACATAGTACATCTTTGTGACAGCGTTTTGAGCATCTTTCTATAGTGATTATGCTGCTATGGCTTATATAGCAGTGTTGGCAATGCTGCTATTTATAGCCACACATTTTGCATGTGTTTGAGTTCTCAAAATATATAATGATGCCAAAATCGAACACATAAATTGTCTGGTTGTTAAATCTGACATACTGTGTCAGCTCCCTTCAATTTAGCACAATTTCCCAAAATTAGAAAGACAGTATGCAATATTCTTGTTACAGTAACTACGACAGGTAGGTAATTTTACTCTGTTGGTAAATAATTTAAAACATTACTTAGATAATAAAACATGTATACATTATGAAGTTGAGGGAAAGTTTGCATGACTTAAAAAAAAGTCTGTAATACAAAATTTGGCCAGCTGGTTTGGCTTCAGGTACCCTCGGGTCATATTTTCGTTTCCTTTTCCAGTGGTATATTTCTTTGCCAATTTTTCAGATTTGGCTTAGCTGAGATCATCAGACAGTTACCGTAATGAACTCAGTTGTTACTTGTATTTAACTCCCTCCAATTATCTGTTACTTTGCTTTACTGAGAACTGTGGTGGTGGAGTGATTTAAGTGCCACGGCTGAGCAAAAACGTAGACAGTTGGAGTTCGCCAGGGGCTCCTTGGACATTCTATGGGGAGGTTCCGCTCTGTCCTGTAAGATCACTATTAGTAAGAATCCACTCGATGGCAATGTTTTTCTGTTTGGCTTGCTTTACGAGAAGTTAAACTGGCCTTCTTTGCAAAATTTTCAGTCTTGCAAATGTAGAACATAGCTCACAGATGAGAATGGTTTGCTACTTGGGTCAGTGAATTGAGGTCAGCATTATGTCCCTTTTTAAACCACTTCACATTCCACAGGTTACGTAGAGAGCCCCGGAGGGTCTGACTGCAGTAGTGGATAAGAGTTTATTTGACTCTGTCATTCAACTTTTGCTGCTATGGTTGATTATTTTCCAAATTGCCAGATGGCATGTGATTATATAGATCATAAAGAATAATTGATATGTAATCATGCACCTAATGCCTTTTTTACCCTTATTTTGTATGGGACACGAAGATTGTTACTTCCATCATAAGGCAGAAATTAAAAGTACTAAGGCAGAGAAAATGTCCTTTTCCTGCTTTGAATTAGAATGAGATATGGAAGAGAAATGCAGGAATTTGCTTAGAGTCAATTTACATATGTCTAAGGAGATTATATTACCATTGCAGAGGTGTTTAAAGAATCAGTTGATATTCTCTGGTTTGATGAAAACAGGAGATTAAAAAAGAATGATAAAGCCACTGAGAATTTACTGATTTCCTTGACTTTTCTCTTGAAAAGAATATTTCATAATCTATTCTTCCTCCAGAACTTTCATATCAACATTTATTAAACATCTTCCAAGATGTAACTCAGACATGAGTCCTGTGAATCAGACACACCGTTCACCCTCAAGGACTTTGTAACAAAGCGGCTAAGAGAGGCATTTAAACCAGTGTATTCTGTAAATGACAGAGCAGTATTCAACATGCCATGCAGTCTTGTGTGCTTAGGTACCATTTAGTTGATTCTGATTCACAGTGATCCTATATGACAGAGTCAAACTGTCTCATAGGGATTCCCAGGCCGTAATCTTCACAGGAGCAAGTTGCCAAGTCTTTTCTCCTAAGAGAAGCTGGTGGCACTTTGTGGTTCAAACTACCCTTTTGGTTAGCAGCAGCCAGCCGCTTAAGCATTGCACCAGCACGGTTTCTTAGTCTTGTCAGCATAGTCGATTCTACCTGGCCTTGAGACTACAAACGGCTTTATGTAGAGCAGCATTAGTCAATAGAATTTTCTGGAATGATGAAAACATCTGTAACTGCACTGACAGTATGGAAGCCGCTTGGCTGTACAAGTGCTTAGAATTGGCTAAAATACTAGAACTGAATGTTTGTTTTTTAATTTGAATTAATACAAAACAAAACAAAAATTAAGTTTAAATAGGCATATGTGGTAGTCGACAGTACAGAGGTAGAAGATTATGTTTGAGGTTCTTTTTGTCATCTCATTTTTAAATATTTTATTGCGTAATTATGCATCTAAAGCTTTGTTATAAGTCTAATAGAAAACAGGAAAAAGCTTGTTTCTCATTTTTTTCTCTATTTTATATTTGTTATATTTGAGGGCAAGATATCTGCCTCACATTTACATTCAGCCTTACTCCTGTAGCTCACTTTACTTTGTGGTGATTTAACTTGCAGACATCAGGATTTCCTGATTTCTGTTGCTACTGGCAAACTTGTGTCCTGTGAAGTGTGGGTTCTAGTATACTAATTTCCCCATAGAGTTGTGATTACAAGTCTCTCTGAGGTAATAAATTATATGAAAGTTGGATGGAAATAATTGCATATATATATATAATAATTGGATGTATATGTATATATCCCTGAAAACTAAAATTTAGGCACTGAATATAACCCTTCTTAAAATCCATGTTCAAAAGTTTGCATCTTTAGCAACTAAAATTATTATTGGCAGTGAATATGAGTATCTGCTACCCTGCATGATCATCAAAGATTGAGATTTTAATTAGTTTGAAAACTTGTCAATTGAAAAGATGAAGCTAAGCATTTTATTACTTTGTTCATTTAATTTTTTTGATTACTTGTTAGATTTAAATGTTTTCCGTGGGTTTGTTGGACTTCTGTATCCCTCCTTCAGTGCCTTTTTCTCCCTCAAGTCTGTCCATTTTACAATTTGTGAATATTTATTAAATTGTCACAACTGCAAAACATTAAGAGTAAAAAAAATCTCTGTTGTATGTGTTGCAAATGGGCTTATAGTTTGTGGTCACATTTTGTTAATGGCATATATTTTGAAATAAAATATTAAAATTTTATCTAGCATAGTTGTATTTATCTTTTTCTGTTTCTGTCTCTGGTGTCATGCTTAGAGATGATGAGATTTTTTTCAACAACATTTTTTTCCAGAATGGTTTCATTTTTTACATTTAAAGTTTTAATTTATCTGACACTGTTATGTATGATGTGCAGTACAAGTCTAATGAAACTTTTCTTTCCAAATGGCTAGCCATTTGTCCCTAAAGCATTTATTAAAACATCCATCGTTTTCTCTGATTTGATGTAAAATGTCACCTTTATCATAAGCTAAGTTTATAATATTCTCAGTAGTTTTTGTGTTTTATATTTTATACTTTTGATCTTGCTTTATTGATCTGCCTTTTTATTCCTGCAGCAAACACCACCATGGGTTCTTTGTATTGTTTCTCTAAATACCAGTGTCAAGAGCAAGATGGTGTTTTTTCTGTCAAACTTCTTTAAAACAAGTACTTCATGTTACCTTTTGTTTTTCCCACAATGATTTCCTTCCTTCACCCCACACATACTTTAATATCTTTTTTGATCTAATATGAATTTTATGTTCATATTTTATGTTCATATCTTCCTTTTCAAATTGATTTTGAGAGTTACATTAAGTTTAATAACCTGATTGAGAACAGCTATTTGTATGTGTGTGTATACATATACATGTGCATGTATATATATATATATATGTATCTAAAACCATATGTGTGCTATATATGTATAATAATATGTATATCCCCCACCTATGTGTCAGTTTGTCATACTCTGGGGGCTTATGTGTTGCTGTGATGCTGAAGCTGTTCCACTGGTATTTAGGTACCAGCAGGGTCACCCATGGTAGATCGGTTTCAGCTGAGCTTCCAGACTAAGACAGACTAGGAAGGAGGACATGACAGTCTACTTCTGAAGAGAATTAGCCAGTGAAAACCTTATGAATAGCAGCAGGACACTGTCAGATATAGTGCCAGAAAATGAACCCCCCAGGTTGGAAGGCATTAGGAAGACCACTGGGGAAGAGCTGCCTCTTCAAAGTAGAGTTGACCTTAGTGACATGGATGAAGTCTTTGGGATCTTCATTTGTTGATGTGGCATGACTCAGAAGGAGAAGAAACAGCTGCAAATGTCTATTAGGAATTGGAACATGGAATGTAAGAAGTCTGAATCTGAGAGAACTGGGAGTCATAAAAAAATGAGATAGAACACTTAAGCATCAATATCCTAGGCATTAGTGAGCTGAAATGGACTAGTATTGGCTGTTTTGAATTTGACCGTCATATGGTTTCCTATGCTGGGAGTGAAAACTTGAAGAGGAGTGGTGTTGCATTCATCATCAAAAAGAACCTTTCAAGATCTGTCCTGAAGTACAATGCTTTCAGTGATAGGGTAATATCCACATGCCTACAAGGAGGATCAGTTCATACAACAATTGTTCAAATTTATGCACCAACCATTTCAGGTCAAAGATGAAGAAATTGCACATTTTTACCAACTTCTGCAATCTGAAATTGATTGAACATGTAATCACAATGCATTGATAATTACTGGTGATTGGGATGCAAAAGTTTGAAATGAAGGAAGATTGATAGTTGGAAAATATGGCCTTTGTGACAGAAATGATTTGTATGATAAAATTTTGCAAGAGTAATGGCTTCTTCATTGCAAATGCTTTTTTTCACCAGCACAGATGACGGCTATACATACAGACCTCACCAGACGGAATACACAGAAATCAAATCGACTACATCTGTGGAAAAGGATGATGGAAAAGCTCTATATCAACATGCAGAACAAGACTAGGTGCTGATGGAGGCACAGACCAACATCTGTTCATATGAAAGTTCAAATTGAAACTGAAGAAAATTCGAACAACTCCATGAGAACCAAAGTATAACTTCAGGTCTATCTCACATGAGTTTAGAGACCATCTCAAGAACAGATTTGGAACACTAATAACTGGAGACCAGAAGAACTGTGGAATGACTTCAAAGATACCATCCATGAAGAAAGCAAGAGGTCATTAAAAAGACAGGAAAGAAAGGAAAGACCAAATTGGATGTCAAAAGAGACTCCGAAGCTTGCTCGTGAATGTTGAGCAGCCAAAGCAAAAGGAAGGAAACAGTATGCAAAACAACTGAACAGATTTCGAGGAGCAGCTTGAGAAGACAAAACAAAGTATTATAATGACCTGTGCAAAGAGCTGGAAATAGAAAGCCAAAAGGGAAGAACATGTTCTGCATTTCTCAACTGAAAAGAGCTAAAGAAAAAATTCAAGCCTTGAGTTGCAATAGTGAAGGATTCTATAGGGAACATATTAAATGACTAAGGGAGCATCAAAAGACGATGGAAGGAATACACAGAGTCATTATACCAGAAAGAACTGTTCGATGGTCAGCCATTTAAAGAGGTAACATACGATCAGAAATCAATGGCACTGAAGGAAGATGTCAAAGCTTCTTTGAAGGCATTGGCAAAAAATAAGGAACTGATAGAGTATCTCCAGGAACTGATAGAGTATCAATTGAGATATTTCAGCAAAGGGATACAGCTTTGGAAGTGCTCATTCATCAATGCCAAGAAATTTGGAGAAGAGCTACTCGGCCAACTAACTGGAAGAGATCCATATTTATGCCCATTCCAAAGAAAGATGATCCAACTGAATACAAAAATTACTGAATAATATCATTAATATCACACGCAAGTAAAATTTTGCTGAAGATCGTTCAGAAGCAACTGCAACATGTTGATAAGGAACTGCCAGAAATTCAAGCTAGATTCAGAAGATGTGGAACCAAGGATACTATTGCTGGTACCAGATGGATCTTGGCTGAAAGCAGAAAATACCAGACAGATGTTTACCTGTGTTTCATTGACTATGCAAATACATTTGACTGTGTGGCAAACTATGGCTAACATTGCAGAGAACGGAAATTTCAGAACATTTAATTGTGTTCTTAAGGAATCTGTACATAGATCAAAAGGCAGTCATGTGAACAGAAAAAGAGGAGACCGTGTGGTTTAAAGTCAGAAAAGGTAAGCTTCAGGGTTGTATCCTTTCAACATACCTTTTCAATCTGTGTGTATAGCATATAATCTGAGAATCTGACCTGTGTGAAGAAGAATGAGGCATCAGGATTGGAGGAAGACTCATTAACAACCTATATTATGCAGATGAGACTACCTTACTTGCTGGACATGAAAAGGATTTGAAATACTGATGAAGCTCAAAGACCACAGCCTTCAGTATGGATTGCATATCAACATTAAGAAAACAAAAATCCTCACAACTGGACCAGTAAGCAACATCATGATAAGCTGAGAAAGGATTGAGGTTGTCAAGGATTTCATTTTAGTTCATTCCACAATCAATGCCCATGAAAGCAGTAATCAGGAAATTAAAAGATACACTGCATTGGGAAAATCTGCTGCAAAGGACCTCTTTGAAATGCTGAAAAATAAAGATGTCACTGTTTTAGTCATCTAGTGCTGCTCTAACAGAAATATCACAACTGGATGGTTTTAAGAAGAGAAATTTTATTTGTTACAGTCCAGTAAGTCAGAAATCCAAATTCAGGATGTCAGCTCCAGAGAATGTCATCAGTCTTACCCTGGACTGGAAGCTTCTGAGGCTCAGAGATCTAGTCCTTTCCAAAGGACATGGCTCAGCAACAAGCACTGCTTTCTTTCTGATGGTATGAGGTCCCCAAATGTCTCTGCTAGCTTCTCTTTATATCTCAAGAGACCTGCAGTTGTCTCACCAATACTACTGCAGTCCATCCACCCTCATTAACATCATAAAAACAAAAACAAAAAACAAAAAAACAAACCACTGTCATTGAGTAGGGGCCAACTCGTAGCAACCCTAGAAGTCAGGGTAGAACTGCCCCATAGAGTTTCTGAGGAACACCTGGCAGATTTGTACTGCCAACATTTTTGTTAGCAGACATAACACTTAACCCACTATGCCAGCAGGGTTTCCCATTAACTTCACAGAATTCCAACACGGAGGAACATCATACAATACCAGGAATTATGGCCCAGCCAGGCTGCTACAGATTTTTTAGGGAGCACAGTTCAATGCAAGACATCATCTTGATGACTAGGGTATTCCTGACCCAAATGATAGTATTTTCAGTCGCATCACATGCATACAAAAGCTGGATACTGAACAAGAAAGAGAGAAGAATTGATGTCTTTGACTTGTGAAATTGGAGAAGAATACTGAATGTACCACGGACTGGCAAAGGAACAAACAGATCTGTTCTGGGAGAAGTAAAACCAGAGTGCTCCTTGGAAGCAAAGATGGTGAGACTGTGTCTTAATATACTTTGGACATGTTGTTGGGAGGGATCAGTCCCTGGAGAAGGATATCATGCTTGCTGGAGTGGAGGCTCAGTGAAAAAGAGAAAGACCTTTGACAAGATGGATTGACACTGTGACTGCAAGGATGGGCGTAAGCATTAAAATGATTGTGGACGTGGTGGAAACTGGCATTGTTTCATTCTGTTGTGCATGGGGTCACTGTGAGTCAGAACTGACTAAATGACACCTAGCAACAACATAACAAAGGTTAGTATATACATATAAAACCACTGCTGCTGAGTCAGTTCCGACTTAACTGTAACCCTGTAGGGCTGAGCTGGACTGCCCTACAGGGTTTCCAAGGAGCAGCTGGTGGATTTGAGCTGCTGACCTTTTAGTTAACACCTGAGATATGTGTGTGTGTGTGTGTATGTATCAGCACAAATGTTTAATCTGATTTTTGCGATTATAAAAATTACAGGATTCAATACAGCTCAGAGTAGAAATGCTTTTTTGATGACTGTCATTAATGTCCTTTTAGTTATAGTTCCAAACTTCTTATGGAAAACTTTTCTGTTACATTATTTCAATGTTTTCTGTATTTTTCCATGTCAAATTTAGCATGTGGTAATACATTTGCTATAATTTCAAGAATGGCTTTATTTTGTCTCCTTTAAAATTGTAACTTCCTATGTGAGTAAAATATGAACAACAGTCCTGAGAAAGAACCATCAGTTCACCATACATACTTTGATAGACAGTTACCTTTAGAGTCCTTATAAAATACAGTAAAGAACAGAAGTAAGACGGCAGCAAAGCTTGAAGAAGAAAAGTGACCTTATATGTTTATAATACCACTTGTTTGAAAACATTCTCAGTGTGTCCAAAGACTGATACGCAGGTGCACAAATAATTGAAATACATATTGTAATATATGTAATAATTGAAATACATATTGTAATAATATGTTCAGTACCAATAGGTCCAAGATATTGGAGGAGTGCGGTACGAGGCAAAGTTGCTTTAGAGGGACAGGAAGGCTTAAAGTAAAGGGGATGTGTATTTATAAAAACCCGACTGATGTCAAGTTGATTCCAGTGTATAGCAACCCTATAGAACAGAGTAGAATTGCTCCACAGACTTTCTAAGGAGCACCTGGCAGATCTGAACTGCCGACCTTTTGGTTAGCAGACATAGCACTTAACCACTATGCCACCAGAATTTCTACATGTGTATATATATCCACATATATATGTATGTATGTATACAAATTAATACATGTACACACAAACACATGACATATTACCATAAAAAAACAGTGCCATTGAGTTGGATCAGATTCATAGTAACCCTAGAGGCCAGAGTAGAAGTGCACTCTAAAGTATTCAAGGAGTGCCTGGTGGATTTGAATGCTGACATTTTGGTTAGCAGTGGTAGCACTTAACCCACTACACCACCAGGGTTTCCCTCATATACACCATTTTTATGTTAACCATTTTTATATTAACACATACATGCCGAGTGCTGTCGAGTCGGATCATATATGTGTCATATAACGTGTGAATGTGTGTGTTGAGAGATCCAGCTCTCTGGGTTTACACTCTTTCTCCTTTTATATAGTTAGGAAGTCTTTTTGTAAAAAAAAAAAATCACACAAATATTTAGTTTTGGGGAAGGTAGAAGAAAGTATTTCAGATAGATCACCATATGCAAATTGTCCAAGGACATTAATGTAATGCTGTGTTTGGGTAAAGAAAGACTTGTATGCCTGGACTATAAGCTTCATATAATGAGAATGAGTGACTCAAAAAGTTTCAGTCAATGAGCTGGTTAGTTGATAGAGCTTTTGTCACACATGTAATTCCAGAAAAGCAGAATGGGGAGGGGAAAAGAGTGTGATTTGTGGCTAGTTAGAGGTCTCAGGGTTTCACCTGTCTGGTAATAGTTAAGTCTCTTCCTCATCAGAACTACACAGTCAATATAAACTTAGGAAAGTCACAACACAAAATTGCTTTGGAACATTAATGGAAAAAGAGAATTTACGCAATAGTCCCTTTTAGAAGAATTGTTACTAATAGAAAAATAGGAAATTTCCTTATAAAATTTACAATATTCTTTTCATAAATTATATCATTTCATCACTATAGCTATAATGGAAGGCTCCATGCTGAGATAGGTGTACTATCCAAGAGTAATTTTGAGTTTCTGCATGGTGCTCTGTATCAATAATGGTAAAAGTTATTATCATTTGTGAGTTTCAAAGTCATACAATAAATGTAAGGAGCTACAAGTTGGTAAACCAGCTCTTCAAACAAAAAAACAAACAAATGAACGAATGAACACACACACACACACACACACACACACACACACACACACACACTATGGACAGTTTTTACCAATGGTTGAACAACTGGTTGGTTAAATTCCTAAATCATTCACAGTTGGCTATCATGAGCTGTTATGAGCCAGCTTTAGCATATCACCATATGTAGTCACATACTGAGGATAAAATTATTCTTAATACCTATCGTTATTTGAGTGCTTATTGTGTGCCAGAAATTGCTGAAGGCTTCATAGACCTTTTTCAATCATTTAATTATTACAACTTAATAAAGAAGGAATGATTATTATCCCCATTTATATGTGAGGAACTATGGTTTTATAGAACTTATGATAGTGACCACATGTTATACAACAAGTTATATGTGAAACCCCAGAGTCAGGATTTCAGCCTACTTTAGGGAAATATTGACCAATCATTAACTTGAATCAAATGTTACCTGTTGAATTGAAATGTTAAGGTCACGTTGCCTTATGTGTATGCGTGTGATACAGTTTTTAAAGGGGGCAAATCAGAAAAGGAAGAAATGAAGGAAAAGAAAAAGGAAGGAAGGAAGGGATGGGAACAGGCTGACAGATTGGGAGGAGAGAAACCAAACAACCCACCAACCCACCAACCCACTAACGCACTAACCCACCAACCCACCAACTTACCAACCCACCAACCCACCAACCTACCAACTCATTAACCCACCAACCCACCAACTTGCCAACCCACCAACCCATCAACCAGCCAGCCAGCCAGCCAACCAACCAACCAACCAACCAGGAAGCTTTCTTAACTGCACCAGATGCACAAGGAGATTCAAAATGTATTTGACCCTGCTCCATCTGTGACAGAAGTGAAACTAAAAAGGCAATAATTTTTCAAAGAATCTAAACCCTGAGTCAAACAGGAAAGTGAGGCTATTTTGAGAGTAGAAGCATGGGCATGTGATGAGGGTCCATTTCTAGATTTTTAGTTATCACACAAATAGTCACTGAGCTATTTAGCTCTGACCTTGCTCCTCCTTTCTCTTTCTGGATAAACAGTTATGGTTCCCTGATAGGACAGAACAAACTTTTCCCCAAGCCATCTCGTTCACACATTTTTTTTTACATTAAAAGAGACTCTCAAGCATGTGGAACTTTGCTGGTAAGAATCCCCAGACCTAAGTGGGGGATGATGTTAGCAATAGTGTAAACCACATTTCTTATTTTGATACCTGCTTCCCAATTCCCGCTATGCAATTTCTGCTGTAAGAACCTGAATATCAGACATTTTAATGTAATCAGCTCATGCAGGTTAGGAAGGAAATTAGAGATCTTAGCAAGGGGTTGAGAACAATAAGTCTTCATTAGTGACTCACACCTACCCAGGGATTCCAACAATCTGTTATACAGGTCTGTGAGTGAGAGCCAGCTTGAGCATCCCCTTTTTCTCTGAGAAAGCAACTGAAGCTCAGAAAAGTTAAATAACTTATACAAGGTCGTAGGGTCGGCACTTGGCTGGCATAGTGAGAAAATGTCAACATAGTGCAGAAATCATGGTCTCTAACTCCAAGTCACATTCTTTATCCAAAATACTATTCTGGTTCATGGAAAATCATAGAAGTTTGAGCATAGAATACAGTATGGCCCTGATAGCACAATAGTTAAGCACTTGGCTGTTAACCAAAAGGTCAGCAATTTGAATATACCAGGTGTTCCTTGGAAAGCCTATGGGACAGTTCTCTGTCCTGTAGAGTCGCCATGAGTCAGAATTGACTTGAAGACAATAGGTTTTGTTTTGTTTGGTTTGGTTTATGGTAACATTATATTTTTTAAAAGAGGGTAGCTTTAAGGGAAAGTTTAAGATGAGCTTACATTTGAGAGCTTTGGCATGGTTTGGTTGCCTTCTTTTTAGGTGATGGGCTTTTATTCTGCCTCATCATTTATTTATTCAGTGAACACTACAGGGTGCTGGATTGTGTGTCAAAAGCTGATAAATCAAAAACTAGAAAAATTCAACATTTTAAAGATGGATACCCTCCAGAATCCACAATGTAACATTGAATGTAAAATAGATGCATTTACAAAGTGAGCACAAAGAGGGAATAAACTAACTTTGCTGTAAGGATTTGAAAAAAAGTTTATGAAAGTGTTGACTTCACGGCTGGAACTCAGAAGTTGAGGAGATACCCAATGGCAGAAAGAGAGAAGGCCATGGACAATTTAAATAAGGCACGAATGGTTACAAGGATGGAAGACAGAATTCTGGGGAAAAATGGAAAATGAGGCTAGAAGTTGATTTGGTTTTAAAGTAGCTTTGATGGGTTGGGTTTATAAGAAATCAAGAGGCCTTAGGGAGCTCTAGTGGTTCAGGAGTTAAACCAGTGTGCCAGCAGTTCAAAACTACCAATGACAACTTGGGAGAAAGATGTGGCAGTCTGCTTCCACAGAGATGTGTAGCTTTGCAAATCCTATGGAGTCATTCTGAGTTGAAATCCACTCAATAGCAGTGAGTTTAGAGGAGAGTGAAATCATCTAATTTGATTATGAAGGAAATTAAATTATGGAGCACACTGAAGGTAGGCTATAAAATAAATATCTGAAGTAGAGAACCTAGTGTGTTACACACTTTGGCAATTTTCTAGAGGCAATTTGATGGTGGTGTACACAGAGTGCCACTGTCAGGGACAGAACAGAGGGCAAGCCTTGGCAAGTGTTTTCAGGTAGACTTGACAGAATATATTGACCAAACATGTTGTGAGCTCTGAGAATGTTTAGTGTGAGGGAAAGAAATAAGAAATGATTGAAGCTTCTAAGAGAGGGAGGGCAGGGGGGTAGTGAAGGGAAGGGGGAAGGTGATGGGAATAGGTTCCAACAAAAAAAATATGGTAAAAATTAAAATTCATATTGTCACCTGAAGATTTGAGGCAAAGATTTTGTGTAAAGAGGTATAATTTTATCATTATTGTGTAACTTCCTGGAAGTCTCATGTTTTGCTGCATGGCTGCATGAATGTCTCCATAAGGTATTTCAAATTAATCTCCTATTTATAAATTAAATTAAATATTTTACTCTACTAATATTTACAATATGATGTTAAATTATCAAATTGCATGTTTATGTGTGCTCTAATTGAGGAGCACATGGATCCAATATGTAATTAACTTAATGGATTTGGCTATTAAGTGAGCCTACCATTAGTTAAAGGACCAAGCAAAGATCAATTATATAATACTGTGAGGTTTCTTTTTAAAAAAAGAAAAAACACTTTGGAATTATTTAATTAATGTAAGACCAACTGAAATACTCAGCTGGGTTTCCTATAAATGAATAACTATAAAAGTGGAAAAATGAATATCTAGGCTTATTAATTATCTATCAAAACAATTTAAGAGAAGTATATTTTTTAACATCATCCTTTAGACTAGATTACCCAGAAAATGTGACACCTTTGCTTTAATCTTAGGTGCAAGTTATCTGCCTCCAGTCAACACTGTTAAACACTTGCAATTACATATCTTGAATAAATTAGTGAGGAGGAATGATGAAAACTACATGGTGACTTTGTTAATCAGCAAGGCTTTTGGATGCATTTTATTTCAGAATTAAGCCAGCACCAGGATATTTGGCATTTAATGGAAAGTACACTGGTTTAGGGAGCTCAACATCCGGGTTGTAATAACAGCTTCTCTGCTAATTATCCTAAGAACTTTGTTAAGGTTAAAGCTGTCTGGATTTCAATTACTTCATGTGTAAATTATATATATCAAAAAAGATGTCTGCTTTGTCAACTATGTAGAGATCTTGTATGCAGAAGACATCATGTATGAAAGCATGTCAAGTTCTAAAACAATGCATATATGAAGCTGATACAGTCAAAATAGTGACTCGGAAGCTCAATAGATCCCAAGCGTTGAAAGGGATAATTGCAACTATGCTCTAATTTCTGCATCTAAGATTTTTCTTTTTCTAGTCTGGCTTCTGTTCTTATATCTAATTTCATGCTTAATTTAAGTAGGAAAAAATAGACCAAGTGTCTGTCCTCTTCTGACTCTTTCAGATCAATGATTTAATATTCAGACACCTAATACTTTCTGAGGAAAAGAACTTTTGGGACTATTTTATGTTTTCATTACAACAACTGAGTCTATTGTGAAAATGAAATACTAGTAACAACAATAGTGTAGTATGGACTACCTTCTCTATGCCAGTTATGAAGTATTTTGATATGGTAATTTAACTGATTGTCTCTGTAGTCCAGATTATTGTTAAGAAATATTCACTTCCAGCACTGTACCTCCGTAGGTAAAGTTTTTGTCTCTGTCCATGGACATGGGGCTTGGTTCTGTGACTACTATTGAACAACAGAATGTTAGCAGGTGTTATGTGACAGAAGGCTTGAAAAGTGCCTGCATGATTAGACTTTCTTGTTCATACATCTGTTGTGTCATGAGAATCATGTGTCCAGATTAGCCTGCTGGTTCTATGAGATAGATAACAGATATGTGTATCACAGGCACCTCAGAGGAGCTGCTACCAGCTGGATTAGCTCTCATCAGCCAACCTCAGTTGGCCCTATAAAACAAAAAACAAATCCAGTGCCATTGAGCTGATTTTGACTCATAGCAATCCTACGGGACAGAGTAAAACTGTGCCATAGAATTTCTAAGGAGCACCTGGGCAATTCAGACAGCTGACCATTTGGCTAGCAGACATAGCACTTAACTACTGTGCCACCAGGAATTAAAGAAATGTTTACTGTATTGTACATCATTGAGATTCTGTAATGGTTTATTATACAACATTGTCAGTACTGACTGGTACAGTAAGGAACTATTGTTATCCCCATTTAACAGGAAAATCGGGGCACAGGGAGATTAAGATTTAGTCCTTTGTACAGAATTAGCACTGCTGAAAGAGCAGACTTGAAATCTAAGCCTAAGAAATTTGTCTCCAGTACTCATAAAGACCAAGAGATTAATATATGATATTTGGATTCTGTTCCTTTTACTGTATAAACAAGCAATATAACAGATATATTTGTTGATTTTCTTAGAGCAAGAAAATATTTAAAAAATGGGTTACTATTAACAAAGACTACTGCCAACAGATCAGTAGAGCAGTGATAATGTGGACATGTTTTGGCATGTAATTGGTAAATGGTGTGTTATTAAATACTACACATTGTATTACTGGTATTAAATGTTCTTGTCTTGCTAGAACCCTCTTTGACTAACTGAAACTTTGTACTATTATTTTAGTTCATTCAAGCCCAGTCTCCTTCTTCTTCTAATTTGTCTTTACTATCTTTATCTATTATTCATCATGGTACCTTCTAAATTAATTAGTCAGTACCCTTTCACATGCTCCCTTCTGAGAAAAAGAGAAAGTATAGGATTTTTATTCCAATTTCATTATAATTTAAATTAGATTAGAGGAAACCTTTATAATACTGAACATTCCTGTTTAGTAATACGATTCTGTTCATTTGACTGATTTTAAGTCTCTAAGTAAAATTAGATAGTTTTCTTCCACAAAGTTTTGGATCCTTTGTGTGGTGTCACAGTGTATTCTTGGTGTACACATGTACATATACACACTTATGTGTAACAAAACAGGGAAGAGATATAACAGTGTGAAAAGGTGAAGTGTACAGGGTACAGAGAGAGGGAGAGGAATCCTTGCCTGCACAACCATTTATATACCGGAGGCAGGCCAGATCCCCAAGGATACTTCCTGATTGGCTGATCACATAATGGAGGTGATCACATTATATTATGGAAAACCAATCAGTGCAGCATCTTTCAAACCGCTGAAAATTGTAGCCATCCAGATTGACACATAACATCAACTAACGTATAGCCTAATCCCCGTTTTCTAGTAGCTGTTCATCTTAAGTGACTCTTTGTTGCTGAGATGAATTATCCTATCTACACCCTTGTTTTTCTCCATTTCTGATCTAATATAAAGAAATAAATCAGTTTATTCTACTTCCATTACCAGCACAGCTTGCTGGAATTCATTCCCAAGATGATTCTAAACACAGTCACTTGTTATGAAGCTCTGAGTTTATTTCTGCTTCTGAATGTATTTAAAAAGTTGTTCAGGGAAATCTTTGTCAACTAGCATCTCCTCAAATTGTCACTTTTGTAGCAGATCAGTGGTTATCCATAGTGTTTATCGGAACAGAACCTTTGTAGTTGAATCAGAAGGTAGAAAATGAGTGAGAAGTGCAGCTACTTTAAGTTTTTTCCTGGAAATCTGTTTTAAGAAGTGAAATGAGGCTTGACTTGTCTTTATTAGAGATCATTTCAGCTACTCAAGTGCACTTGCTTCGTTGGTAGTGGAATCTTCTTACAGATTCGGTTTTTTTTTTTTTCCTAGATAAAATACAATGAAGAGATGACAGAAGATGTGTTAGGGACAGATAGATACACATTTTTTTTTTTTTTTTTTTTTGGAATGGAGGTCTGAGGTTGTCTTTGAGCCATGTTTAACTTTAGTATTCTATTTATCTTGCTTTCACTGTGGCTACCTGTCCCATATTCTATATTACTAAGTAAGTGTATTGTACTTGAATTCATAAATCTTGCAAGAGTGTATGAAGAGCAAAGATACTCTTATTTATTTACCTCCCCTTAATTGCGTGGGTGGTTTTAGAGATCAAAACAAAATTAGGCAATTGTTAGGCTACCTTCGTCATTTTGTAGATGAGAGTTAATGCCTTGGCTGAAAACAACAAGATAATATTAAAGTAAATGTGAAAATCTGGCATATGTCATTCAGTCTAGCTTGCTTCTGATTTTATCCAGTGGCTTTTAGTTGGATATGTGTATTATCCTGAAAACAGTCTGCTTAGATGTTGAAATGTAGCTGTGATGAATGAGGAGTTCAGAAATACAGGAAGGAATCTCAAGTGGTATCTATCACATGTAGAAATCATGAGACAACATTAAATACTATCTATACTAACAACCCTATGTGAAGCATAATGCTTTCCTAACTGAAAGGCAAGAAAAATGCTTCACTGAAATAGTTCCTTTTTCAAGGTCAAACAGCCAGCAAATCCATAGCCTCAATATTAATTCCAGTTTGAAGGATATCCTGATCTTCACTTTCTGTTACGAGGCATGGTTCACTTTACCAAGGTACTTGAAATTGCTGAGCAGTATTTTCTGAGTTATCTTATGCTGCTATCACAGAAATACTACAATGTATGGCCACAATTTATTCTGTCACTGTTTAGGAGGCTAGAAGTGCAGGTTCATGGCACCAGCTCTAGGAGAAGGTTTTCTTTCTTTGTTGATATTGGGGGGAAGGTCCCTTGGAGATCTCCCTGTGTCTTGGTATCAATCTTTTCTGAGTCTAGGAGACTCTCATTGTAGGGACCGCAGGTCCAGAGGACATGCTGTGCTCCTGGCTCTTCTTTCTTGCCAGTACTGAGGCCCCCACCTTCTCTGTTCACTTCTGTTTTATCTCTTGTGAGATAAAGATGTGACTCAAGCAAGGCTGTGACTTGAGTGACACCTTCCTATAAGGATGTGACTCAGGATACAACACCCCACTGATCCTACTTCATAACATACAGAGGTTGGTATTTTAATTACATCAGATCATACAGTGGAGGCCAACCATACAATACTGGGAATCATGGATTAGCCAGGTTGACACATCTTGAGAGAGCACAATTCAGTTTATGACATGTAGTTTCGACATTTGTGTTAAAAACAAACAAACATAAAAACAAAAGAACAAGGATTATTACCTGTCTCACAAAATTGCTGCAAGGCTGAAATTGTGGAATAAATGTGGAAGTGCTTTCAAAATCATTTTATACTACACAAATGTTAGATGGTATTTATGTCTTCTTGAAGTAGTCATCACCAGGTTTTACCATCATATTTAGCACTCAAAGGCAGTCAAGCATTACAGAATTCTGTTCAGACAAGGGAAAGATTAACAGCAGACTGCGATGAATGGCCCCTAATCCCTACCCACTCATCCATGGTAGCTGTGAATTTATAATGTTCCTTTGCATTTTCCAGTGTCGTTGGCTAGCATCAAAAATCAGGTGAACAAGTGAAAGTGTTCAGCCCCAAGAAGCATTTGCCTGTTGAGGTCTATGTCATTTAGCTTACAAAGTTGTGAAAACAGCCTGCCAATATGAAGGACATAAAATATCACGGTACGTTTAAAGCAGAGTATCCTATATTGCAAAATCACTGACTGCCCAGCCAATGCTGATAGAACACCTGGTGGCCACTGCGGCACGTGAAAGTGAAGACTTTGCCAAGTCAGGATAGGATTTTCAAACAGTTTGCCTTTACCTAAGGGAAAACAGATTAAAAGTAAGGATCTTATTTTGGCTGTTGTATTGACCTTATTTATGGTTTGCCTTCTTGGCTTTCATATATCTTTCTGTGTTTTAAATAATACTGTTCTTTTAAAGTATATTGTTTTTATTTTGTGAAGTCAAATTTCAGCATATTGAAAAAATTTGGAGGAGGAAGGGAGTTTTTCTGAGGATGATTATCTAAATTAATCTTGTTGAAAATAATAAATAAGATGAAAAAAGGATAAATGTTAAAGAAGACCAAAATCTATTATCAAGTTGTGTAACTTATTGCTAAATCTTTTGGAGAGAGAAGGACAAGCTATACTCCTCCTGAAGATATAGAAGAAAACAGGCTCAGAGAGATTAGGTAATTTTCTCAGTGTCACACGGATACAGATCACCAGAGTCAAGATTCAGAATGCATGCATGGAGCGAAAGGGAGGAATTTTGTGTCCATCAGTCTTTTCATATCTTTAGAGAATCTTCATTTAAATGAATTCTTTGGGAAGTTAGAAATCACATATAACCGAACTCCCAGAAAATACACTTTTTCCTTCATACTACTTCCCTCAAATCTTTGAGTGCTTAGAGGAAAGTTTACTAAGAGTGAACTTAGTATTTTCTTTACCTTTTCTTAGATGGCTTAGTGTTATTATCATGAAGGTCAGTGGGTTGTGTTCAATATTGCCTTCAGAGTTACACGGGAAGTGGAGAGGTGTTTGTCCCTACACTAAGTAGTTTGCTAGAGTTTTTGCTTGTATTTTTCCACTGTTAGTGTTTTAGTTGCCAAATTCCTGAGATGTCTGCTGTAGGAAGAAGCATTTCTCCTTCCTTCCATGTCTAATCCCAGTTCTTGTATTTGGCTGTTTATTTCATTGTTTTTTAAGGTAAGGACAATATATTTAGAGTTAGGGGTGTGAGGATTTTCATGAGATTCAAATGCGCAAGGTTTGTATTTTGCTAACTTTTTGACATGTGGCTCAGTGTACATTTGTTTGAATTCCATATTTTCAGTTATGTTCTGGGTGGTTATAATATAGGTACATTTAAGGAGACTTCTTAATTATATGCTGCTTGTTCACAACTGAGAATTTATTTCATGTTATTCATGGTCTCAATCATTTTCACTGGACTTCTGTGTTTAATTTTTCATATATACATATATGCAAGCCATTTTTCATTTTTTTTTTGTACTAACCATGAGATTTCAGTACAGAAGTGTATTACACAGGGACACTGGAAACCGTGGTTCACTGGTTTCTCTCTGAATAATCAGAGAAAGTCATAAAGGGGAGGGAAGAAAATATTGTATTGGTCACCAGTATAGGAGTTAATTCTTCTGTCCCTGGAGCAAGAGAAAGAAGGAATCCTGGGATTCTCCTTCCTCTGTATTAGGTGCCGTTGATGTAAACAGGCACTTTTTCAAGATCAGCCAGCTCAACAGAAAAGCCTCAGTGTCTGAGGAGGGAAGAAATGAAATTGTCACTGTAGTATTTTCCATCCTTGTTTGCTTTCTCTTTCACTTTTGTAAAGGTGGACCTAATTGAATCCACAGGGGAAATACAGGGTGAAAAGGAGAGGTATGCTGTCACAGTGTCTAGAGAG
The DNA here is from genome assembly GCA_028571685.1 of Heterohyrax brucei. Taxonomy (NCBI): domain Eukaryota; kingdom Metazoa; phylum Chordata; class Mammalia; order Hyracoidea; family Procaviidae; genus Heterohyrax; species Heterohyrax brucei. The sequence continues at coordinate 51,572,956 of CM053150.1, read as the reverse complement.
CAATTACGGTTACAGAACAACGTGTAAGTTCTTTATGGCAAACTGAGTTGAGTTGTAAACTTTCACTTTGAGTGCAACAAATTATTTAAAAAAAAATTTATGCTTTGAGAACATTGAGTTGTCATTTCTGAAAGTTAACTAGCGTACCTGTAGAAAATACAAGGTCTAGTGATGATTATGTGTTCTAGCCTTGACATAGAATTCAGTCCCTTCATTGTCTTTCACAAGATGTCCTGTCCCACCTAGAATTTAGTGAGCCTCATAGACTTTGCTGAAGAACTCCGTGGATACTGAGACAGACTTCTGGCATCACAACCGTGTGTCTGACAAAGTTTCTTACTCTCGTTCCCACTTCTCACACTCCCTTATGTTTTCTTTCTGTAAACTGTAGACTTTTGTGTTTTATCATGCAGAGGATCTTTCTCTTTAAACATCTAAGTACCAGTTATTGTTTCTACCTAAGGACACTTCTCATAAATTTTCAGTAAGAGGTATTTTTATACTAGCTGTTAAAATGATCACAATTTCTATTTGCATTAAAAGAAAACTTATTTTATGCATGAAAAGTACTTGACTGTGGAGAAATTCTTAGAAGTATTGGAAATAAGGACTCAGGCTGTCTGGAAATACTTTATGAAAACAACTTTTTCACCCAACTCATAAAAAGTCTATTAGACTCTGCTATTACACATTCCTCTTGATTATGAAATTTTCCAAATGTATCAAAGACCACAATGATAGTCACTTAGCTTTAAAAGCTGTCAACGTTTTGCTATGCATATTTTATCTAGTCCTTCCCTTTTTACGTTTTGATGAGCTGTTTCAAAGCCCTTTATCCTTAAATTCTTTAATCTGAATCTATAAAACAGACTTTACAAAACTGTACAGCGTTATCACTTCAAAATCATTAACAGAGATGTTTAATATGACTTAACGCCCAATACATACTCCAAGTTCTGTTGTCTAAAAGTTGTGTCTTTTTCATAACATCAGGATCCAGGGATCCTCTGTGGGTCCATTATATCTTCTAACATCTCTCTGTTCTCTCTATGAAGATTGCTAATTGTTTTATGCTAGTTTTCTGTCTTTGAAGAAAAACTACTAAAAGCAGAGTCTAAACAGAGCGGAGGAGAAATGCCCAGGGAAAGAGCCAGTTGTGAAGTGGGGAACAGGAGAACAGTGTATCTCAGAAAGTGAAGCAAAATGCAGTGTTTTAAGGCCAAGAGACAGCACTGCTTCAGAAGCTGTGCAAGTTCCAAATGGAGGCTATTTTTCACTTAAATCTTACTTGTAATTTCTTTTAGCCCATCTTTAACTTTTGAGTTGCTGTGTTCATCTTTTTTATGACTACATTTTCCAGATGTATCTTAATTATCTGTTGGGTATCATTTGATTCAAGGTGAATTTCATCTTTTGGAAGGAAATATTTATTCACTAATTTTAGGATTTTTGACAGCTAAACTACTTTAGCAATATTTGAATTTTCCATAATCTTGTTAGTGATTCTTCTCATTCTTTTTTACCTACTTCAAACTTGTGTCTTGTAAGGACTCTTTCCACTGTTTCTAGTTGTTCTCATTTTCTCGTTCAGTGTGGAATCTCCTTTTGGGATGAGTGGTGGGAATTTCATGGGCCCCTTCTCTCTTCTTCTTGTTGTCACTGTTACAGTGGTACAGCTGGCTTATGGTGCTTGAGAACTAGTGACCATGTTCTCCCATAGTTTTGGTTTTAAGGGATTGCTTTTTCATCTAGTTCTGTGTAAGATGGCTATGCATTTGTTTTGATTTTTTGCTTCACTAGTTTACTTATTGACTCTGTTTTTTAACAAGTGTTTTAGGAGAAGAGAGAAAGAGAGGGAAGCAGAACAGGAGAGAAAGTTATTTTCGTGTTCTTGCCACTGGAATATGTGTCTTTCTGCAGTTGATAAAAAATGTTTATACTTTGACATAAAATAATGCTGGTGAAGAGTGTACTTGTTGGCTTAAGTAGATAGATGAGACTAACTGGGCAATTACTGTCTGGACATGAGGTGAGAAGGCGCAGGGAGACAGGAGCTGGTTGAATAGACATGGAAGATACAGGGTGAAAAGGAGAAGTATGCTGTCACAGTATGGGGAGAACAACTAGGGTTACATAATAATGAGTGTAAGTTTTTATGTGACAGAGTGACTTGAGTTGCAAAATTCCACTTAAAGCACAATAAAATATTTTTTTAAAATTCACACTTGGAGAACACTGAGTTGTCATTTGTGAAATTTCACTAGCGTGCTCTTAGAGAAAACTACTTTTAGTGATTGAGTTGGTTTAGACTCCTAGTGACCTTGTGTATAACAAAACACTAGCCAGTCCTGCACCACCTCATAATCATAACTGGGTTTGAGCCCACTGGTGCAGCCACTTGGTCAGTCCCCCTTGTTAAGTGTCTCCCTCTTTTTTTCACTGACTCTGTTCTTTACTAGGCATGATGTGCTTCCCTAGGGACTGGTCCTTCCTGGTATCATGTCCAAAGATTGTAAGACCAACTCTTACTATCCTCACTTCTGAGAAGCATTCTGGCTGTACATCTCCCAAGACAGATTTGTCTGGTCTTCTGGCAGCCCAGGTATATTCAGTATTCATCAGCACCACAATTCAGAGGCATCAGTTCTTCCTCATGATTACATGTGCCAAAACAAAAAACCCAAAGTCTCCTCATTCTGTGTGTCCTTTTGTGAACCTTGGAATCCCTGGAGGACATGATACCTGTAAATATTAATATTTGTTTTTAATTTAAATATGCATTTAATTTTATAAATTTAATATCCAATATAGACTCTTGATGTAGTAAATCCAAGTTGTAGGAATATCACCTGTACAAAAGAATGACTAGATCACGTTGTGAAGTCTTTTAAGAAAGAGGCAAGATAGGAGTGGGTGTATCTCTTGCCTTTATTCGTGCTGCTGGGTCACACCAGGCAAATGAAGGTGGTTAGCCTAACTTCGTGACATAAAGAGCTAATGCCATGGCTTTGGTTTCAATAAGACCACTGTCAGTGTTTTTATGAATCCTGTGACGCTATAAGGAACAGTTTTCTACTATCGCAGAAACTAGAGGAGACGAAGGGCTAATGAGAAACTGGGAGAACTGTGGATAGATTTAATCTAACAAATGCCCTTACTGAAATTCTAGATTATAGCCAGTTATCAAGATACTATCACCAGATCATTCAAAAGCGACTGTAACAATATATTGACAAGCAACTGCCAGAAATTCAAGCTGGATTCAGAAGAGGACATGGAACCAGGGATATCATTGCTGATGTCAGATGGTTCTTGACTGAAAGCAAAGAATACCAGCAAGATGTTTATTGTGTCTCATTGACTATGCAAAATCATTCGACTGTGAATCATACTAAATTATGGCTAACGTTGTAGAGAATGGCAATTCCAGAACACCTAATTGTGCTCTTAATGAATCTGAATATAGATCAAGAGGCAGTCATGTGAACAGAATAAGGAGACACTGCATAGTTTCTAGTCAGGAAAGGTGTGCATCAGGGTTGTATCCTTTCACCATAGCTTTTTAATCTGTATGCCGACCAAATAATCTGAGAAGGTGGATTATATGAAGAAGAACAAGGCATCAGGGTTTGAGAATGACTCACTAACAACTTATGTTACACAGACGACACTACCTTACTGGCTGGAAATGAAGATTTGGAAATGAAGATCAAGGACCACAGCCTTCAGTATAGATTACACCTCAAAGTCAGGAAAACAAAAATCATTACAAGTAAGCAATATTGTCATAAATGGAGAAAAGATTGAGGTTGTCAAGGGTTTCATTTTACTTGAGTCCACAGTCAGTGCCTGTAGAATCAGCAGTCAAGAAATGAAAAGATTCATTGTATTGGGAAAATCTGCTGCAAAGGACCTCTTTAAAGTATTGGAAAGTAAAGATGTCACCTTGAAGACTAAAATGCGCCTGGCTCAAGCCATGGTATTTTCAATCATGCATGCGAAAGCTGGACCGTGAACAAAGAAGACAGAAGAAGAATTGATGCCTTTGAATTGTGGTGTTGGAGAAGAATGTTGAATGTATCATGGACTGCCAAAAGAACAAACAGATCTTTGTTTTGGAAGAAGTAGAACCAGAGTGCTCCTTGTAAGTCATGATGGCAAGACTGTGTCTCATGTACTTGGGACATGTTGTCAGGAAGGATCAGTCAGTCCCTGGAGAAGGACATCATGCTAGTTAGAGTGGAGGGTCAGCAAAAAAGAAGAAAACCCTCAATGAGATGGGTTGACACAGTGGCCACAACAATGGGCTTAAGCATACAAACAATTGTGGATGTGGCACAAGACCAGGCAGTGTTTTGTTCTGTTATTCTTGGGGTCACTATGAGTCAGAACTGACTTGACGGCACCTAACAACAACATCGCCAGTTCTTTTCCTTGGCTAGTTAGAGACAAACACAGATACCAATGCCATCATTGCCTCTGTTCTATGATCTCTTTTCCATCTACTTCCCTGAATATTTCAGCAGCTTTTTATCTGGTCTCCCAGTGTCTATTTCAATTGAATCTTACTCATTGCATGGGGATGAAGATATCCTCCGTTCCCCACCCCCGACTGTTTTCAGACTGAATGTTGTATCAGAAAACAACTGTATTTCACAAGCATTATGACTGATTAAATATGCTAGTCGGCAATCACAAGGCTATATATAAAAACTGAATTCTCACCTATAATCTACAGCCATCTGTCCAGGAAACAAAACTATCACCTCTGTATCCATCTTCCCAAAATAGCCAGAACTTGACCAGTAACTGACATCTTTCCTAATTTTTGCTTCCTGCTTTCAGTCTATATCAACTGGTGAAAGCCTAATTTGCTACTCTAGCCAATCACATAAGATGTCCCACTTCTAATTAGCCTGCCTCCAACGTCCCCATGCCAACAGCCTCTGTGGTCACCTTCCTTGGTGACCACTAGAAAGCTTTCCTGCTACTCTTCCTGCCTTTGAATCTCTGGCAAATGCAAGCAACGGTGACCAGCTTTCTTGTTATAGCAAGCTCTGAAAAATTAGGCTTTCCTTGTTTTCCTTTGGGTAACCCAAAACCAAACCCATTGCCATCAAGTTGATTCCGACTCACAGTAACCCTATAGCACAGAGTAGAACTGCCTGATAGAGTTTTCAAGAAGTGCCTGGCTGATTCAAACCGCTGACTTTTTGGTTAGCAGCTGTAGCACTTAACCACTGCACCACCAGGGTAGTTGCAGGAATATCACCTTTACAAAAGAATGACTGGATCACTATGCCATTGGCATAATCTGCATTAATTTCCACAGTTGCAATACAGCATCAAATAGGAATTTAAGTAACACAAAGCAAACCAGCAACTCCCCCTGCTGTCGAGTCAGTTTTGACTCAAAGCAACTGTATAGGACAGAGTAGAACTGCCCCGTAAATTTTCCAAGGAGCTCCTGGTGGATTTGTACTGCTGACCTTTTGGTTAACAGCTGCAGCTCTTAACCACTATGCCACCAGTGTTTCCTCAAGTAACACAGAAGAGAAAAAAAGTTTTTCTTCTGCAGCATACCAGTCTGCTTCCATAGGGCTTTCTCCATGCCCCTGTCAGGATGTGGCTTCACATTTGTGGCATCCCAACACCACTACCATATTTTTTGTGTAAGACTAATGCAAATTAATTGAAGTCTTAATGAAGGAAGTAAAAATTACTACATAGCTCCAGCCTCATTTTTCATAAGTGATGAATGCCAAAGCTCTTCATCTGTTCTCTCTAAATATTAGAACAGAGACAGGGACTTTATATATAAATATATTCCTGGAAGAAGAGAGTCAAGAAAGAAAAAATAAAAACTTTAAATCCTTCTTGTTTTTGAATAATCAACATATAGTTCCTGTACCACAGAGGTTCCTTTTTATTTATTTACTTTTTATAATAACAAAGAGAATGACAAGGAATTAAAAGATTATAAGGTAAAAATGAGATTTTACTGGAAGAATTTACCCAAATGCATGCAGTTTACTTGGCTGATAAACACAAAGGCCTGAGGTAGTCTTGGAGATCAAATTATAGGTCTGCTGTACAAATTAATTGATAGCAACAAGGGTATCAAATGATAGAACTCAAATGCCATTTCTTTTGGCTAGTGATTGTCACACTTTCCTTCTGAGAGAGAGGTCATACTCAAAAAAGAATTGTGAAATTACAGTAGCTAATTGAATTTACTACTGCTTAATTAAGTGCTTAAAGTAAATTTTCAATCAGGTGTGGAAACTGTAATTGCTGAATTTGATTTGGAATGCTAATGTTGAATGTAGATATGGGGTCCTGTTAATCTCAGCAACTACAGAAGGATAGTGGCATCTACATGCTGTTTATTACCTTTCCGTGAGTACTTTAACTTTCAAGTTGAGTTTTGTCTGTCTCTGTAGTGTTCACTAAATATTTTATGAGTGTCAGAAGTGCTAGGTACTCTGCTAGGCACTGCAGAACTCTGAGACAAACTGAAAACTCACATTGTAGTTGGATAGACTTTTTTTGTTTTTGTTTTTCATTATGATCTTGTGTATGTAGCTTGTTGAATCCACTGTTCACCATATATGCATATATATCCCATTTAACTCCCATTCTGTTCATTTTAGCACAAGTTCCCGACCTGTGAAGACAATTTTAAATGTTCACTTTTGTTGTTGCCTATATTAGCTGTTGTCTCTGTTCTTCTCTCTGGTCCTGCCAGCGTTTTCCTTCCATAATAATGATAATCATTACATTTATGTTATCACTGAAGTGAGTGATAAACAGCTACGCAGCATAGTTTTGTGATTTTGGAGTCAGATGGAATTTATCCTCCTTAAATTGTAATTAATGAAATGTAGGGAAAATTCACCAAAGTCCTTTGAGCTTCAGTTTGATCACATGCAAAATAGGAAAACAGTGTATATCTCTCAGAACTTTGTTGAACAGTAAAATGATACTCCATTATTGTGGGTGCCTTGGTACAGCATAACCTGTTGCCCTTGAGTTGATTTTAACAGTTGATTATGGACAGAGTAGAGCTGCCCTAGAGGGTTTCCAAGGCAGACTGCCTTGGTAGGTTTGACTTCTTAGTTAGCAGCCCAGCACTTAACCACTGTGCCAATATTCGAACTCCTTTGACCCAACATATTGGAAAGCTAACTAACTAACCAAATAACTACAGCGGAGGGCATTATTATGGATTCATTGTTCAATCAAGTATTGAGTATTGACTCTATTGCAAGTATCATACCAAATCCTAAGGCTGTCAGGAACATTAGGACACATTTTCAATTTTACAGTTAAATATGAGACAGATCAATAAGCAAAAAGTCAAAGCAATCTTATTTATCATCAAGCAAAAATATGACATCATCAAATTTATCCATATTTCTTTACATCATTCTCAAATATAGCAAGTCCTTTGCATTTAAGAAATACAGAGATTTAGCTTCATCATCTAAAGTTGAGGTTCAAATTTCACGTGACAAAGATAAAGTAGTAACTGCTAACATTTAAGAAAGGCTTTCACAGATTATTTTAAAGCTAACTTTCAAGATTTAATTTGTTTCATTTCCCCATTCTTCCCATATGCTCTGGTTCACAACCAAACCTGCTCTTCACCATTCTATATATAATACTGTCTCTGACTGCCACTATTTCACACATGCACATTTTTTTGTTCTCTTTATCTGCAATCATTTTGCCATTTTTTTCTCTACAAGGGAAATTTAAGACTGAGTATAAATACATCCACTTTTATGAATTCTGTCTGATTTTCCAGTGAAGAGGGAATGCCTTTCTCATCAAGGTTCCCAAATCATATGTTTCTTCTGTAATTAGGAAAGTATCACTATTAATAGCAATCTCTTCAAAATACAAAAGTTCCAACAACTGAAATATTTAATTTATTTAATCATTCTCCTATTGTGTGTTTTTGTTTTGCTATTTATAACATTTTTGTCTCAGAGGTGTATTTGCTCACATAGTTTTAAGATAAATGCAGAGGTTCAGTTACTGGATGACACTGTATTATTGTTGATATCTACTTCTTGCCATTATTAGTTTGACTGTTGTTGTTGTTAGGTGCCATGGAGTTGGTTTCACCTCATAGCACCTCTATATGTCAGAGTAGAACTGCTCCATAAAATTGGCAAGGAGCACCTGATGGATTTGAGCTGCTGACCTCTTGGTTAGCAGCTGTAGCACTTCACCACTATGCCACGAAGGTTTCCTTAATCTGACTGACACTTTAAGTACATTAAAGTATCTCAGATTTTAATGAAGACAATTCATGAATCAGTGGGTATTTATGTAATGCTAGTGATTACCACATGTCTTTCTATCTGGTTAAGGCATAATTTGATATATAGAGTATGATTAATTTTACAGAAGATCCATCTGTGTGATGTCTTCACTTAGCTGATGCATTTTGCTCATTTTTACAGTTTGATTTATCAGAACCATAATGTGTTTTATGGAATTAATGATGGACAAATAATATACTTTTTCCCCTAAAGTAAAATGTGTTAGAAGAGAGATCAAAGCCTATAACCTGCTGTATTGATTATACGTTCATATAAGGAAAACAAAAATGCTTATGGCTGGAACAATAAGCAATATCAAGATGAATGGAGAAAAGATTGAAGTTATCAAGGATTTTATTTTACTCAGATCCACAATTAACATCCATGGAAGCAGCAATCAAGAAATCAGATGACTTGTATTGGGCACAGTCAGTATAAAAGGCCTCTTGAAGGTATTGTAACACAAGATATCACTTTGAGGACAAAGTGCACATGACCAAAGCTGCCATGTTTTCTTTTGCCTCTTATACACATGAAAGTTGGACAGTGAATAAGGAAGACTACAGAAGAAACGATGCCTTTGAATTGTGGTGTTAATGAAGAGTGCTGAAGACAAATCCGTCTTGGAAGAAGTGCATCTGAAGTGCTAGCTGGAAGTGAGGACAACAACACTTCATCTCATGTACTTTGAACACATTGTCAGGAGGGACCAGTCCCTGGAGAAGGACACCATGCTTGGTCAGCAAAAGAAAGGGACTCTACAAGATGGATTGACACAGTGGGTGAAACAATGATCTGAAACATAGCAATGATTATTAGAATGGTGCAAGACTGGGCAGTCCTTACACGTAGGATTGCCATGAGTTGGAAATGACTCAGTGACAACTAAGAACAAAAGATGATGACTGCATGTTAGAAATTTCATCTTAAGGAATGGGTAGTGATTCAGAGATGATTCCAGTAATCAAGTAAATTTGGATTTCTTGTTTGGACAATGCAAAAAAAGAATAATTAGCTTACATTTCTCCTTTTTTTTTTTTTTTTTACTATGAAATGTTTTATTACTCTGCTGGATAATGTGCATTGTTGTCCAAGGTATATTTTAATTGTCTGAAGATTACATATACCTTCAATGGTGGATATTACAAGAATAAGTTGTAAACATTGAGATACTCCCAAAAGGGAACATTCTAAATAATTTTTAGGCATCACTAAAATAAGTAAAACCTCTAAGAAAAGATGCTTAAAAGATGACAGTACTCATGTTTTCTATTTATAAATCTTCCAATAAAATATATTTTATTGCCTTAAAATATCACTAATGTCGAGTTGATTGCTCCTCATAGCAACTGTATAGGACAGACAGAGTAGAACTGTCTCACAGAATTTCCAAGGAGTGCCTGCTGGGTTTGAACTGCTAGCCTTTTTGTGTAGCAGCTGTAACACTTAACCACTACACCACCAGGGTTTCCTATATTGTCCCGGTGCCTTTTTTTTTCTTTCCCTTTTTGGCATTTCCAGAAATTTTGAAGAGCTTTCATGTATACTTTTTATTTTATTTTTTTTCATTTCACCATCACATAAGCCTTGTAAGATGGGCAGGAAATTATTAATACTTAACGTTTCACTGATGATTCTGTGATACTCAGAGCTTTCATGGCTGGATCAGCACCAAAAGGACAGTAAATAATGAAACAGTCTCGTATCCAGGTCTTTTGATTCCCAGTCTAGTATGCATTTTACTGCTTGTACTGTCCTCCACCCATTAGGATATCTTGTCTGCATATGTCTCCTGAGCTGTGAATGAATTTAAGATGATGTCATTGGTGACTTTATAAATCTCAGTACTTTATAGTGAGTATTCTCATGCCTTTAAAGAAGCATAATAGGCTTCATTTTCTGGCACCTTTATATGTTTTCCACTAAGCTTTATATTATCTATGATAATAAACTCACATGTTTTATTGCATGTACCAATATCTCAGTAAACTTACTGTGCTCTGGGGTTTCAAGTACCTTGCATAATCTTTGGACTAATTAATTATTGAACTAACTGCTTGTAGTCCAACAAAGGCATAAAATAAATCTTAAAATAAATTTTTTACCTAAGGATAAATATAAAAATTTAAATAGCAAATCCCTTGTTATTTCATGATTTTTAAAGCACTTCAGACATTTACAAGGCATTATATCTAAAAATGAGTTAGGACAATTGATTTATTAAGTTATTTTTCATTTTTATGTATGTAACATATTGAATATCTTCCAATAAGTGACTCCAGGGAAACTCCTAGTTAGGATACTCAGGAAACTTTGAAATCTCTAAGGCTGCTTTAGAAAGTTCCCTACCATGCCAGATGGTTTTCCAGAGTTCTAAGATTATTATAAGATTCCCAGGAGCTTGTGAGGCACAATGGAAGTCTTGGTCAAGTGTGAGTAATTCTGCCACTCGGTGTGTACTTTTGACTTTCAGAAACTTGAGTCTTCAAGTTAGCAGACACTTACTTCATACTTCCTGTGTACCAGACATTTGGTAGGGCTGGAAACATAAAGTCGGTAATACAGGCTCCCTGCCTTTAAGTATCTCACTGTCTGACAAGATAAATGGCCAAGTAAACAAATGGACTAAGACTCATAACAAGAGAAATATGCACAAAACACATGCATGAAAAAAAAGAGACAGTGGCAAAACTGCAAGAAACAGCTTCTGCACCATCCCAGTTTAACTCTGAATAAGAATGCATACACTATGAAACATAAGCACAAGGAGATTTACTGAAGGTTGAAGACAGTTCAAACTGGGAATGTATTTGATTGCATAACGTGAAATCACTGTTCCAAAGTCTTTGAGTTACAGAGGCATTTTTATGAAGTAAAATACAACATTCTGATTTGAAGTTGGAAGATGAGGTAAGCAAGCAGTTTAGCGTGAAACTGGAGCTTTACAGTGATTGCTTGGAAACACAACTGTAGGCTATTTGGATTGGTTAGTTTTAAGTATGGTAACCCTTGAGTTGGATCCGACTCGAGGGCACCCTGGTGGCTGCTAACCAAAAGTTTGGCAGTTCAAGATCACCAGGTGCACCTTGAAAACTCTGTAGGGCTGTTCTACTCTGTCCTAAAGGGTTTCTATGAGTCAGAGTTGACTCAAAGGCAATGAGTTTGGATTTCTGGATTAAGTATATGACTAAGGGGGGTTTACAGGGTGGTCATATGATGCTTGTCTTAAAACATTTCCTGAGGGTTGCTGAAGAAAGTTCTGATACAGGTTTTGCGTTAAGAACCTCTCTTAGGAACATTTTTTCAGTATCTTTAGTTTAACCGCAGACACTGTGTTTCATATATCATTTCATCGAAGGGTTTGACAAATGCAGGGGAAATCCTTCTTTATGTGCTTAAGTCTGACTAACATGGTTACAGGAGAAAGAAGCAAAAGGTAAGAAGGAATCAGGACTCAAACCCAGGCTGCCCATTCTGACACAAGTCAGGCGCCTCCATTTTGGGACTCAATACAACTCATTTCTTTATCTGGAGCAATTTGGGGATATGAATCACGTGTATTTTGTTGGGTGCTCTATTCATGTATACAACATTATGTATACTGGTGTCATTTCTTGGGATGTGACCTATTTTCCCCGTATTTCAGATCTTGGAGATAATTGATGAAACCCATCCATGTTAGGCTCCTAGGGCTGTGATAACAAAATATCACAAAGAGTGTGACTTCCAAGAACAAAATATATTTTGGTGTCTCGAAGTCCAGATGCAGGGTGTTGGCAGAGCTATGCTCTATTTCCCCATAGATTCTAAGGGAAAATCCTTCCTCTTCTCTTTGAGTTTCTAGTAGTAGCTCCAGAAGTCCCTTGATATTATTTGGCTTGGAAACACATTTTCACATGGCATTGTCTCTCTGTGTGGGACTATTTCTGTGTCTTTCATCTTCTTTATAAAACACTGTTTAGGAAGGCTTATGATCAAGACTCATCCTATTCTAGTATCATTTCATTAACATAGTGGATAAGATTTTCAAAGAAAAATTTGTGTCCACAAGCATGATCATATTCAGTTACTGGGGTTAGAACTTGAACATATCTCCTTTAGGCACACAGTTCAATCCATAACACTATCTAAAAGATGCTGTTAAATATTTGACTTTGGAATGAGCCACCTGGACAATTTTTCATATTGTTAATAAAATTACTGAAATTTAAATCATTGGAGTCTACATATATATAATCAAACTCACTGCCGTCAAGTTGATTCTGACTTATCTGTATGACTTAGTAGAACTGCTCCACAGTGTTTTCAAGAAGTGGGTGGTGGATTTGAACTGCTAAGTTTTTGGTTAGCAGCCATAGCTCACAATAACTCTTACCCCCTGCACCACCAGGGCTTCATAAAATTCTATCTAGTATGTCCTTTTAATGACAAAGTATTAAATGAGGTATAGCTACGTGATATAAAACAGAATGATTCAGCTTTTGGTTAGGAATACAGAAGCCATGCTAAGTATTTTGAGTAGAGAGAAACATGTGAAGCAGTGAGTTAAAGACTTGTACAACTTTTGAAATGACTGCAAAATCAGAGATCAAGGAAGCTACCACTGAAAACATCAACTGCTTGCTGCACAGAACTGGAAGATGCTCAGAAAAATTGCTGAAAATCCAGGGACACTACAGTTACCTTGCAAATGTCACCTAAGATGCAGAGTGACCATATATTGGATGCACTTTATGGTTTTATACATCTATAGGATATCATCCTGCTGACCTCTGGCTGGAGGAAGGAGAGTGGGTGGAGAGGAGGGGAAATAAGGCTGTTGGGAGGATGAGACATATATGGAGCAGAGAGGAATAGTGTGCTGGCACCAGACAGGGAGAGCAGTGGAAGCTGCATATAGGTGGGCATGCAAATTTATACGGGAATGTACATTTTCACTCAGTTATATTAAATTAAAAAAAAAAGAATAATGGCTTGTCCCTCCCCTTTATCCTTCTGCGTCATCTGAAATGGTTTTCATTGAAAGCATCTCAATGAAAACCATGTAAGAGATGGTATTGAGATAGACTCGTATCAAGTTTTCTTTTTGGTTTTGCAGTAGATGTTGTATAGGGATCATGTTGAATGGACAGCAGACTCTATCGTGCACCATAAAAATTACCCACCATAGATTCATAAATTAGATATTGATTTACTTTTTTTACATTCATCCTTGTTTCCATACTTATATGCAATTTTGAGCAGAATATATATGAAAGGATAAGGAAGAATTACCATGTGAATGACAAAGAGCTTATGTTCTGCCACTTTACTTTTGTGTGGCTATGTGATTATACATAAAACAGTTAAGAGCCCAAACTAAGACATAGGATTCAGTAACACCTTTATAATTTAGTAGCCATGTAACTTTGACCGAATGTTTTAACCATTCTAATTTTCAGTCTCTATCCACTAAATAAATATACAATAAAATAAAACAAACATTGGGGAAATGATGTCCTTAGAATTTCTTGGGATATTGAAATTAATAATGCAAATAAAGTGGTTTAGTAGAGGCTTTTGGAAGGAAGTGAACTAAGACAGTGATTTGTAGGTGTCGTAGGTTGAATTGTGTCCCCCCCAAAATATGTGTAGCAATTTGTCTAGGCTGTGTGTACCAGTATTGCGTGATTGCCCCACATTTTGTGATTTTCCTATGCTGTAAATCATAACCTCTGCATGTGGTTCATTGACAGGATTATGTTAAAAGAGGATTAGGGTGGAATTGTAATACCCTTACTAAGGGAGTTTGCCTGGAGTGTGGTGTGTACTACCTTTTAGCCTACAAGAGATGAAAGGACAGGGGAGCAAACAAAGAGGTGGGAACCTCATACCAGCAAAAAAGCAGCTCCAGAGTGTGTTCATCAGACCTGAAGATCCTGCACCCAGATGCTAGTTGACCAAAGACTGATGCAACAGAAGGGCCTTCCTCCGGCACTGACAAAGAGGTAAAGCCTTCCCTTGGAGCGGACACCCAGAATTCGGGCTTGTAGCTTACTGAACTGTGTAAGAATAAACTTTTCTTTGTTAAGTCACCTACTTGCGGCTTTTCTGTTAGAGCCATACCAGATGACTAAAGCAGTAGGAGTGGAGAGGAAGAGATATACCAACTATAGTGAAACTGGGAGCGGAGGCAGCAGCAGTGCTACGGAAAAGGGAAGAATGGTAACACTCAGGATTTTGTCTTGAGTTCATTATACAAAGTGCCATTCAGGGAGTGGGAATATGGAATAATGAGCAGGATGAAGGATGGGAGAAGCTCAGATTAGAACAAGGCTAGTCTCCAATATCCATGGGGTATCATGATGGAGATATATGGTAGAAACACAGACACTACAGCTCAGAAAGTAAATATAGACCGGAGATTTAGAAATGGAAGTCATCCAATTATAAGATTGCTGTGGGAGTGGATAAGAACTGTCTTGAAAGTATGTAGAAGAATACAATAAATGGACCGTAGTTGAAAAGTAAGGAGGAGAGGACGAGCAAAAAGAGAGTGGATGGAAGAGGACGAGTGACAGATTGTGAGCCCTGACTTTAAAGACTAATAGTCTAGGAGACATACCGTAAGTCTTCCTAGTTACCATCTCTGACAAGAATAAAAAGCAGAGTTCAAAGTTTCTAAATGATTGGTCTTACGCAAATCTTAGATTTGTCACATCTTCATTTTTTGTCTGTTTAATTTTTCTGGATCATTTCTGTGATCACTACTAAAGGTCTAAAATGAACACATCTCTGCAAATGTTTTGGTAAGACAGAAGCTATGGAGACAGCATTTCCATGTGAAGACAGTTTTAGTGGAAATAGGAACCCAAGGGATAAAATAGGAAGTGACATCTGTAAAAAAGGAAACAAACATGATGAATTTATATTCCAAACGAGAAAGAACGTTGAGACTGAGCTCAACAATTTAAGTCTGAGAGAATGTGTTTTAAAAAACACATTCTCTTCTGGAAACCCTGGTGGTGTAGTGGTTAAAATCTACAGCTGCTAGCCAACAGTTTGGCAGTTCAAATCTACCAGGTGCTCCTCAGAAACTCTGAAGCAGTTATACTGTGCCCTGTAAGGTCACTATGAGTTGGAATTGACTTGACAGCAATGGATTTGTTATGGGTAGATACTCTTCATCATGGAAAGAAAAAAGGCAGGTGAATGGATCAACTTTAGCTTATGTAAACATCTAGCACTTGGCTGGGGTATCTGTGTCACATTTTTAGAAATCTGTTTGTAACGAAATAGGCACAGCAGGATGAGGAACCTCTGATCCTCCACCTTCTGATTTATCTATCTCCAGTGGAGAAGCAGGAACTCTGGTGGTATGGTGGTTAACTGCTATGTCTGCTAACCAAAAAGTCATCTAAATCCTCCAGGTGTTCCTTGAAAACTCTATGTGGCAGCTCTGCTCTGACACATAGGGTCACTATGAGTTGGAATCAACTCTACAGCAGTGGGTTTGGTTTGGTTTAGTTTGGTTTAGTGGAGGAGCAGAGGCTTCCAGGAACTGAGCTGAAGAGGTAAAGATTCAGGTAGCCCAACTTGGGCACTGATTTCTGACATTTATTACTGAAACCACCTTCCTATTTTATGACTATCTCTGCATCCAATAGGAAATCGTATTACTGTTAATTGTGAAAACCAGTCTTCAGCTTAACCTGATAGCCTTTGCCCAGAATAAACTTGTGTTGACTTCACTTTAGGGATTAAAGGCTGTTGGCAATATCTGTGATCTCCCTTCAAAACAACACATGAAGTATCAGGTGGCTTATTGTCATGTGCTGCTCTCAGTCTAGAACGAGTCCTTTTTCAATGACAGTGCTGACGTCATTTACTGGAGTCTCAACAGGACCATTTTCTTTGTGTTTTGAGGTAACGTCACTGAAATTGTTTGCTAACCAGAGTGCAGAACTATTTTTGACTGAGTGGCTTTTTAGGCTGAATGAGCATTTTGGTTAATCTCCTTTGTTTCAGTCATCTAGTGCTGCTATAACAGAAATAACACAAGTAGATGTCTTAGAAAGGGAAATTTTGTTCTGTCATAATCCAGTAGGTTACAAGTCCAAATTCAGGGTGTCAGTTCCAGGGGAGACCTTCTCTGCTGTCTCTGGAGGAAGGTCCTTGTTGTCAGTCTTTCTCTGGACTGGGAGCTTCTGAGGAACAGGGACCCTGGGTCCTTTCCGAAGGATATGCTCTGTTCTCTGCACTGCTTTTTTTGATAGTATGAAGTCTTCCAACTCTCTCATCTAGCTACTTTCTTTTAATACCTCAAGAGATTGTCTCAAGGCACAATATATGTGTGTTGTGTACTGCCTCGCCAACACAACTGCTCCCCATCCCCCCTCATTAATATTATAGAGGCAGGGTTTACAACACAGAGGAACTTCACGCAATACCAGGAATCATGGCCCAGTCAAATTGCTGCACACATTTTCTGGGGACACACAGCTGAATCTGTGACAGTATCGAATACTTGATAAGTGAAAAATTTAGGTTTGAGAGACATGCTATTGTCCTTTTTTTTTTTTTGGCTAGAAAATAAAATCTTTGTCCTTCTTGTAGAAAAACAACTGCTTCTAAATCTTCTAGCTTTCTTGTTTTCTTCCCTTCACAAAGAGTTCTTTTCATTTAACTGAATGCATTTGGAGAAAGCCTTTGACTCTTTCATCTCCCTCTCCATTAGCACTGGATTGTGGTTCTATCTTCCAACTTTATAGAGAGGAATCCAATGTTAGTTTCTTGACTCTCAAGTGTTCAAAGAAATAACAAGCTAGATTCATTTTCTGATCGTTTTCAGAATTATAAGAGTTGCCCTTTCTATGACACTGAGCTTGGACTTTTCTTGAACAGTCTTCTCTCGTTCCACCTTGACTGTCCAAACTTCTGTTCTGCTTCATCTGATCGCCATTCTTCCTGCCAGAAAATTTTATAACAAAGTTCTGTGATGAATTATGTTTATCTCAGACTCCTTTAGTGCTGCTAAGAAGCATATCCAAAGTAGGTGTAGGAAAGGCTAGATGAGAGTTTTGGAGGAGTTCCTACTAAATCAATATTTTCCTTTAATTTAGTTGGTGGACATATCAGACTGTTTTATTGTGTAGGATTTCTAGATCAGCAATAAAAATGAAAAGGCTTACTCATATTCCAGGAGCAACAGTAACTAATGTTGCATTTTGAGAACGTGAGCCACTCTGTTTTCAGTTAGGTTCTGAGTTAAAAAGAAAGAGAACAATATGCTAGGCACAGAACTACTAGCCATTCTGATGATTAAAGGCTTATCTAGAAGAGGCTAGGCACTTACAACCAGTGGGTGATATTCTGTCATGATCTCTCACATACATAAGAAATCCAAAAGACTAAACCATTGCCACTGATTCGATTTCAATTCATGGTGACCCATGCATTCACAGAGTAGAAATGCTCAATAGGATTTTTTTTTTTTTGGTTGTAATCTTTTTAGGGGAGCCCTGGTAGAACAGTGGTTAAGAGCTACAGTTGCAAACCAAAAGGTTGACAGTTCAGATCTACCAGTTGCTCCTTGGAAACCATGTGGGGCAGTACTGCTCTACCCTATAGGGTCTCTGTGAGTCAGAATCAGCTCAACAGCCGTGGGTTTTGGGTTTTAATCTTTTGTGGAAACAGTTCACTAGGCCTTTATTCTGTGTGCCACTGAACGTGTTCAGACTGTCAACTTTTAGATGTAACTAGTAAACTACTCAAAGACCTTTTAGATACAAAGAATATCTTTATAATTAAAAGGGTATAAATAGTAAACTTTTGAAATAATAGTTTCCTCTTTATCCCTAATACATTCAAGCAGAAGCTACCAGGAATTTTGTAAATCAAGAATTTTGTAAACGGTATGGTTTTATTAGATGAATGGTCAGATTGGATGAACTTAAACAAATGAAAAAACCTTTTTGGGCTGAAATTTCTGTGGTTCAAATAGGATCAGTGCATAATAATAAAATAGCATTGTATTTCTGTTGTTAATTCCTAGCTCTGTGATCAATTAAGAGTATGGCCTTGAGGAAGTCATGTAAAGTCTGCCTCATTTCTTTCATCTGTAAAATGGCAGTAATCTCTACCCACAGAGAGATGAGATTAGAAAACATGTGAAGCACCTGGGACATAGGAGGTCTTCCTGTATATCCTATAGTTACGAATCCTGGAACAGTTATTACCCAAACAGCTGTCTCAACCAGGGAAAGAGAGAGTGGGAGTAATCTGGGAACCACAAATTTCCACACAAAATTAGCCATAAATACCTCTCTACCCTGCTGTGTGAATTTTCTTGTTCTTATCTATGCCCGGATAAAATTGTCAAAATCATGACACACAGAGTACTTGTGTCACTTACTGAACTAGCCAATAGACAGTAGCAATGTATTAGGCCTGCTGTTTAGAAAGATTTGTTGAGTGCCTACTATGAATCAGATACTGTATCCCATCTTTAATAAATCTAGGAAAAACAGCAGTAGCCCAGAGGTGGCACATGGAACAATGAATCAAGTATTTTAAAGCATGCCTCAAAATTATCTATCTTTTTTGAAATTTAAAATTAATTTTATTTTTAAATTATGGTTTGTGAAAGACCATTGCAGCAAGAGAGCATTATACCTAATCACTTTGAAATTATCTCTTTATAGGAAGTATAATAATATGTATTATTTCACTGCTACTTTCAAAGGACACCTGGTGGTGCAGTGATGAAAGCACTCAACTGCTAACCAGAAGGTCAGAGGTTTGAACACATCAGCTGCTCCACAGGAGAAAGATGTGGAATTCTCCTTTCATGAAGCTTAAAATAAACCAAACCTGCTACTGTAGAGTTGCTTCTGACTCATAGCAACTGTAGAAGACAGGGTAGAACTGCCCCATAGAGTTTTCATGGAGCCCCTGGTGGATTTCAACTGTCGACCTTCTGGTTAGCAGCCGTAGCCCTTAACCACTGTAATGCCAGGGTTTCCTCATAAAGCCTACAGCCTTGGAAATCCTGTGGGGTGGTTCTGTTCTGTCCTGTAGGGTCTCTGTGAGTCAGAATTGACTTGACAGCAATGTTAAGGAATATAGACGTGTTGTTGTCATTAGTTGCCATCAAGTCCAAACAAAATGAAACGATACTGGGCCCTGAGTCATTCTCACCATCATTGCTATGTTTGAGCCCACTATTATGGCCAGTGTGTCAGTCCATCTCTTTACAGAGCTTCCTCTTTTTTGCTGACCCTCTACTTTAACAACCATAGTGTCCTTCAAAGGTCGGTCCCTCCTGAAACGTTCCCAAAGTACATGATACCAAGTCTCCCTATTCTTGCTTATTGGACAGATTTCTGTTTCTTATAAGACAGATTTGTTTGTTTCCACAGTCCGTGATGTATTGAGTATTCTTCTCCAACACCACAATTCAAAGGCATCAGTTCGTCTTCAGTCTTCCTTATTGATTGTCCAGCTCACCTATGCATACAAGATGCTTGAAAACGCCATGGCTTGGGTCAGTTGCAAGTAACTCCTCAGAGTGATATCTTTGCTTTTTAACACTTTAAAAACAGATTTTTTGCAGAGGATTTGCCCAATACATTTGCAATGCATCATTTGATTTCTTGACTGCTGCTTCAGTGGGTGTTATTTGTGGATCCAAGTAAAGTAAACTCCTTGACAACCACAATCCTTTCCCCATTTATCATGAAGTTGTTTACTGGTCCAGTCGTGAGGATTTTCATTTTCTTTATATTGAGGGGCAATCCCTACTGAAGGCTGTGGTGTTTGATATTCCTCAGTAGGTATTTCAAATCCTTCTCACTTCCAGAAAGCAAGTTTGTGTCATCTGTATATCACAGATTGTTAATGAGTCTTCGTCCAATGTTGATGCTGTGTTTTTCTTCATATAGTCCAGTTTCTCAGATTATTTACTCAATATACAGACTGAATAAGCATGGTGAAAGGTTATAACTTTGACATACCTCTTTCCTGCCTTTAAATCACATAGTATGACCTTGTTCTGTTCAAAGGACTCCCTCTTGTTCTATGTGCAGGTTCTTCATGAGCATTATTAAAGTGTTCTGAAATTCCCACTCTTTGAAATGTTATCCATAATTTATTATGATCAACACAGTCAAATGTATTAGCATAGTCAACAAAACGTAGGAAAATGTCTTTCTGGTATTCTCTGTTTTCAGCCGAGATCCATCTGACATCAGCAATTATATCCTTCTTTCCACATCCTCTTCTTATGTACTATTTTCAAGGTAGAAATAAAAATTTTGCCTGGTTTTCCTCTTTTTACAAGATTGATTTTTCTTCCAGATCTTTTTTCACCTTAAATTTCCATAAATGCTTGAAACAGAATTTTATCCTAACAAGTTTGCAAGTTTTCAGAAAATTTGTTAGAAAAGCATCTCTTTCCAGTTTTTTTTTTCTCCTACCATGAGAAAAACACCGTATTGTTGATAAAAGTATTTTCATATATATTTTAAATTGAAAGTTTTATCAGTTGGGGTCCAATCTGGAAACAGAAAGCATATTTCAATTTGAATGGGAAATCTTGTGTAAAGGATTATTAACCAGTTAATAAAGGATTAACCACTAGGGGGAAAAGATATTTATGAAAATATAGGAATAGCAAACATTACTTTTAGGGCTAATGCAGAATATAAAGAAGGAACAAATTTGTAAAAGATCAAGCTCCTTTACCCCTAAGACTGAGATCCCGATATCCTTGGATAAGCAGTAGTTGTAGCCTACTAACAGTAGAAACGTAGGCTTAGTTGAGTGCCACAGAGTGAGACTGCATGTGGGACAGGCAAGTACACTGCAATGCTGACAAAACTTTCCAGAAAGACACCCTGGTTGGAAAGTTTCCAACTAGGGAACATATAAAATTGGTTGGGGGTCATCTGGAGTGCTCTTGGACCTTGCTTAGAATTCACTTGTAGTGCTAGCAGAACTTGCTGAGGATCTGCCTGCTAGGATTGCGGTGAACTGCCAGGAAGCAAGGTAGTGTGCTGACAGAACCCAGGGAGGCCACTGTAACTCATTGTGAGGTGGACATGATTGGGTACGCTGCACACTGGCCCATACTGCAGTATCAAGAAGAGAAAAGCACACTGGAAACAAGAAGAGAAGCCCCTTCCTCCTCCAGCCTCACGTCAGCAACCCACCCTCTACTCACAAAATTGAACTTCATGCCAGCTGGAAATGGAGGAAAGCCTACAGGGTGCAGCGCCAGTATCAATAAAAACAACCAAATCAAACCCAGTGTTATCGAGTCGGTGCCAACTCATAGCGACACTATAGGGCAGAGTAGCACTGCCCCTAGACTGTCTAAGGAGTGGTTGGTGGATTTGAACTGCTGACCTTTTGGTTAGCAGTCATAGCACTTAGCCACTATGCCACCAGAAGGTTATTAGTAGTTTCTATCTGTGGACATCTGAGCTGGTTGCAATGAATTGTGCAAATTAGCTTGAGTTCACAGACAGAGAAGTAAACTAAAATCTAAAATACGAATACAGAGGGCAGGTAATACTATGTTTGTTACCTTTTGCTGCAAGTACTTTTCAGTGCTTAAAACAATAGACATTAATTATCTCACAATTTCTGTGGGTCAGAAATCTGGCCTTGGATAATTTGAGTCCTTTTTTTTCAAAGTTTCTCAAAGAGGGCGGAGTCCAGATGGCAGACTAAGCCCACGTCTGCTTATATCCCTCTGGAAACCAAGACCTGAACTGACAATCAAACAGAACCTTCTGAGCACCTAATCAGCCTCAGGACACGGCACAGGGCTGTTAATTGGGACTTCATACCACTCAGCAAAAAATCTCCTCTCTTATGCTGACTCCCACTCCTGGCTAGCCCCGGCTCTCACAGACGGAAGGTAAACGCACCATTTTGACTTTTTTTTTCCTCGGCGGCTGGCGGGTGGAGCTGGGTCTTGCCTGGCGGCTGGACTCAGATGCGCTGCTGGGGGGATAGGCAGGCGAAATTCCCATATTCTGAAAGCCAGGCTCGGGACTCTGTTAATCTAGACACTTTGAGCCTTTCGTTTAGTAGCTGCCTCAGCGGGGTTTGTGCGGAGCTCCGCGGTCAGTGTGCGGGGCGCCATGTTGGTACCGAGATTTTAGCAGGACCTCATTCTTAGCCTGGGAGCCAGCGCCTGTAAATAGGACAGCGCTTCTCCGACAGAAAAGTAGTGATTTTGCACAGTGCTGCCTGCATTGGGGGCCCTGCAACAGAAGCAGAGGGATCACTACCTCTCGGCACCTTTGGCCCCTCTGTCTGCTGCCTGTGTGGAGGACGCCATCTTGGATACGGTGGCCGAAGCTGGACCTAATTCTTAGCTGGGGAGCCAGAGCCTGCCCACAGGAGAGTGCTTTCCTATCACAAAACCAGTACTGGACACAGTGTTGGCTAAGGCTAGGCCCTGTCAGCAGAGGCCACCAGGGCAGTAGCATTGCTTTATTCTGAACTAGTTTGTTATCATCTGTGGTTGGATACAGTGGTGCTTACTTTGTCAGATGAGAAGAGGGACCTCTACACCTGAAAACTTAACTGACTTGTGAACCGGTCAGATACCTTTTGCTTTACATTTGAAGACAGCCTAGAGAAACATTTGCAATCCATCCTCACAGTACCTCTTCCAGCCTCTACATACTCACATGGGACCCAAAAAGCAACAGATAATTGTGACACACAAGCAATCACTCATGGCTTCAGAAGGCTCCCAAACAAAGCAACCAAGGAGCTTTGCAGATGAAGAAACTTTTATGAAAGCATCAGGAAGTGAATACAAATTGATTATATACAGAGCCCTTCTAGACCTTATACAAAATGCAGCAGAACAAAGTGAAAAATTAAACAAGTTGTTCGATCTGATGGAACACCAGTACTCTGAAATCCAACAGATCAAGAAGAAAATCAAAGACATAGAAACTTCCATGCAAAGCCAAGAAAACAGAATGGAACAAATGGAAAAAAGAATTTCTGACTTGGAAGACAGAGCTACTGATGCCAGTGTCTGTGAGCAGAAATCAGAAAAAAGAAACAAGAAAAATGAAGGAACATTAAGAAGCATGTGGGACTCTATTAAGAGGAACAACCTTCGATTAATTGGAGTCCCTGAACAGGGTGAGACATCTGAGAACACAGAGAGTATTGTTGCTGAGCTGCTGAAAGAAAACTTCCCAGAAATCATGAAGGAAGAGAATATAGACATCTCAGATGCATATCGTATGCCACCCAATATAGATCTCAAAAGAAAGACTCTAAGACATATTATAATCAAGCTTAACAAAATGAAACATAAGCAGCAACTCTTAAAGGCAGCAAGACTCAAGGCAAAGCTAACATTCAGAGGGAAACCCTGTAGGCTCTCATCAGATTTCTCAGCAGAAACCATGCTGGCACGGAGACAGTGGCATGACACATTCAAAGTCTTGAAGGAGAAGAACTTCCAACCAAGAATTATATATCCTGCAAAACTGTCTTTCAAATACGAAAATGAAATTAAGACATTCCCAGATAAACAGAAACTCAGAGACTTTGTAAAAACCAAACCCAAACTACAAGAAATACTGAAAGAAGTTCTTGGCTTTGGCTTAGAAGAACAAAACCACTAACGTTATACTTTAGAACGACACACTACTCAATACTCTACTCACTTAGGGAAGGCTCCAAAGTAAATCACAGCTTTGATATGGAAAGAAGCAATCCAGTGATCATATGAAAACTATGGTGTCATCATAATAAAAAGAGGGATGTACTACAGTCGTTATAGTCCTTCCAGATGGAGAGGAAGATGACAAGACTGGTAGTAATTAAAATTGGGTTTATAAATAGTTTATTAAGGGGGCTCATAGGGGCAGCTGTAGAGCACAACAAAGTTGTACCATACCATTTCAAGAAATCTAACACACGAGTCTCAACAACTATAAAACCAGCTCTGAAAAAGGTGAAAAATCAACTTACAAAAAAGAGTGTCCCAGAACAGCCTAATAAGATCAACAGAGAAAACATCATCATAAAAATAAACATATCATAATGGCAGCAGTGAACACATACCTATCAATAATTACATTGAATGTGAATGGACTGAATGCTCCAGTAAAGAGACACCGAGTGTCATCTTGGATCAAAAGACACGACCCATCCATATGTTGTCTACAAGAAACTCACTTGAGACGTAAAGACAGGGACAAACTGAAAATTAAAGAATGGAAGAATATATATCAAGCTAACAATGAACAAAGAAGAGCAGGGGTGGCAATTCTAATCTCAGACAAAATCAATTTTAATGTCAAATCCACCATTGTGGACAAAGATGGTCACTATGTATTGCTGAAAGGTTCAGTAAACAAGCAATACTTAACTATATTAAATATTTATGCACCTAATGCCAGAGCACCTAAATATGTTGAAGAAACACTGACTACGCTCAAAAGAGAGTTAGATCACTCCACAATAATAGTGGGAGACTTTAACACTCCACTGTCATTACTAGACAGATCATCTAGAAAAAAGCTCAGTAAAGATACGGAAGACTTCACTGACACAATTAACCAACTAAACCTCATTGATATATACAGAACTTTCCACCCATCAGCAGACAACTACACCTTCTTCTCCAGCGCACATGGAACATTCTCCAGAATTGACCACGTGATAGGCCATAATGCAATGCTCAACAAAATCAATACCGTTGAATTACTGCAAAGCATCTTCTCAGATCATAAAGCCATCAAAGTTGAAATCAATAGCAGAAAAAACAGAGATAGAAAGTGGAACACTCGGAAACTGAACAACATCTCGCTCAAAAAAACATGGGTTATAGAGGAAATCAGGGATGAATTAAAGAAATTCATGGATTCCAATGAGAACGAAAACACTTCCTACCAGAACCTATGGGATACAGCCAAAGCAGTGCTCAGAGGTCTGTTTATCTCCATAAATGCACACATTGGGAAGGAAGAAGGAACCCAAATCAAGGAACTAACTCTACAGCTTGAACAAGTAGAAAGAGAACAACAGAGGAACCCCTCGGGCACCAGAAGAAAGGAGATCATAAAGATTAGAGCAGAGCTAAATGAATTAGAGAATAGAAAAACAATTGAAAAAATTGAAAAGACCAAAAGCTGGTTTTTTGAAAAGATCAACAAAATTGATAAACCACTGGCTAAACTTACTAAAGAAAAGCAGGAAAGGAAACAAATAACCCAAATTAGAAATGAGAGGGGAGTTGTCACCACAGATGCAACAGAAATCGAAAATATCATAACAGAATACTATGAAAGACTGTACTCTAACAAATCGGAAAACCTAGGGGAAATGGACAAATTCCTTGACTCATATGACCTACCCAAATTATCACAACATGAAGCAGAACAACTTAATAAACCCATCACAAAAGAAGAGATTGAAAAGGTCATCAAAACACTGCCAACCAAAAAAAGTCCAGGCCCAGATGGCTTCACGGCAGAATTCTACCAAGCATTTAGAGAAGAGTTATCCCCAATGCTACTGAGACTATTTCACAGTATAGAAAGGGATGGAATACTCCCAAACTCATTCTATGAAGCCAGCATAACCCTGATACCTAAGCCAGGGAATGATCCAACAAAGACAGAGAACTACAGACCGATATCACTCATGAACCTAGATGCAAAAATCTTCAACAAAATTCTTGCCAACAGAATACAACAACATATCAAGAAAATAATCCATCACGACCAAGTGGGATTCATACCAGGAATGCAAGGCTGGTTCAACATCAGGAAAACAATTAATGTGATAAACCACATAAATAACACAAAAGACAAGGATCACCTGATTTTGTCCATTGATGCAGAAAAGGCATTTGATAAAGTCCAACACCCACTCAAGCTAAAAACTCTTAGCAAAATGGGCATAGATGGCAAATTCCTCAACACAATAAGGGCTATTTATACAAAGCCAATTGTCCACATCATCTTGAATGGAGAGAGACTGAAAGACTTTCCCTTGAGATCAGGAACTAGACAAGGATGCCCACTGTCACCTCTCCTATTCAACATTGTGCTAGAAGTTCTAGCCAGAGCAGTTAGACAAGACCAAGAAATAAAAGGCATCTGCAGCGGCAAAGAAGAAGTTAAAATTTCCCTGTTCGCAGATGATATGATTGTATATGCAGAGAACCCCAAGGAATCTATAAGTAAGCTACTCAAACTGATAGAAGAGTTCAGCAAAGTCTCAGGATACAAAATACATATAAGTAAATAAGTAGGATTCCTTTATACCAACAATGAGACTGTTAAGGAGGAAATTATCAAATCAATACCATTTACGATAGCCCCTAAGAAGATAAAGTACCTAGGAATTAATCTAACCAGAGAAACGACAGACCTTTACAAAGAGAACTACAGGCTCTTACTACAAGAAACTAAGAGAGACTTAGATAAATGGAAAAACCTACCCTGCTCATGGATAGGAAGACTTAACATTGTGAAAATGTCTATTTTACCCAAAGCAATTTATTTATATAATGCAATCCCAATACAAGTTCCAGCATCATTTTTTAATGAGATGGAGAAACAAATCACCAATTTTGTTTGGAAAGGGAAGAAGCCCTGGATAAGTAAGGTACTACTAAAGAAGAAGAACACACTGGGAGGCCTCTCATTACCCGACCTTAGAGCATACTACACTGCCACAGTGGTCAAAACAGCCTGGTACTGGTACAAGAACAGACAGATGGATCAATGGAACAGAATTGAGACCCCAGAGATGATACCATCTGCCTATGAACAGTTGATATTCGACAAAGGCCCTAAGACATTAAACTGAGGTAAAAACAGTATCTTCAACAAATGGTACTGGCAAAATTGGTTATCCATCTGCAATAAACTGAATCAAGATCCATATCTTACACCTTATACAAAAACCAACTCCAACTGGATAAAAGACCTAAATATCAAACCTAAAACGATAAAGCTCATCCAAGAAAAAGTAGGAACAACAATGCAAGTTTTACTACACAATGAGGACAGACTCCAAAATCTGTCAAAGAAACCTCAATCAACAGAAGAGAAAGTAGATAAATGGGAACTATTAAGAATCAAAGACTTTTGCTCATCCAAAGACTTTATTAATAGAATTAAAGGAACACCCACAGAGTGGGAAAAAATATTTGGCAACTCTATGTCAGATCGACGCCTGATCTCCATAATCTATAAGATACTACAAAATATCAATAAGAAGAAGATAAACCATCCAATTAAGCGATGGGCAAAGGAGATGGACAGACACTTCACTAAAGAGGAGATCCAGGCAGCCGAAAAACACATGTGGACATCTTCACGATCTTTAGTTACTAAAGAAATTCAAATCAAGACCACAATGAGATACCATCTCACCCCAACAAGATTGGCCATGATCCAGAAAACACAAAACAAGAAATGCTGGAGAGGCTGTGGAGAAAGTGGAACCCTCCTACACTGTTGGTGGGGTTGCAAAATGGTCTAGCCTCTTTGGAAGGCAATCTGGTGCTTCCTTAAAAAAATGGATATCGATATACCATTTGACCCAGTAATTCCACTACTTGGAGTATATCCTACAGATTCAAGGCCTTTCACACCAATGGACACATGCACCAGAATGTTTACCGCAGCACAGTCCACGATAACAAAAAGATGGAATCAACCCAGATGCCTAACAATAGAAGAATGGATAGGTAAACTGTGGTACATATACTCAATGGAGCACTACGCAATGATAAAGAATAACGATGATTCCAGGAAACATCTCCTAACCTGGTTTCAACTGGAAGACATTATGTTGAGTGAAAGTAGTCAGCGACAAAGGGATAAATACTGTATGAGACCTCTACGATAAGACCTCAAAAACAGAGTTGTGTATAGAAGAAAAGACTCTTTGAGAGCTGCAAGGGAGGGGAGGGAGGGAGGGGGAGGGGGAGGGGGAGAGGGTTTAGTTTAGATAGTTACTAGAAATCTAGTTGGGAGAAAGCGGTGATAGCACACATTAGAAACAAGAACAACATTAAGTGGACTTCAGCATAACTTGAGTACTCCTTCCATCTTGACTCAATACTGCAAGGATAGAGTAGCTGGGGCAGGGGGCGGGGGACCATGCTCTTAGACGAATTCCAGGCCAATTGGCCCAACTAGCGTTTTGCTAAGAGGGCTCTCTGCACCCCACATTGGTGAGTGGCTTCTGGGGTCTTAAAAGCTGCCAAGCTGCCATCCGAGGACACAGCAAATGGTCCCAACTCAGCAGGAACGGATGCTCACCGAGGACCAAAATTACATGCGGTAAAGACAACCAAGAAGACAGAGAGACCCACAAGAGTGGGTGCCTACATCGACTTGGGACCGGAAGAACCGGATGGTGCCCGGCCACCACCAGTGATAGCCACGATGGAGCTCACAGAGAGGAGTCTCACTGGCAACACAAGAATAAAAAGGGGTACATCGTGAGATCTCCACTAAAAGACCTCAATTGATGGTCCAGCGGTTTTGGGGTTCCTCTGAGAGCATGGCCCCCGGCCCTGATGCTGCCCTTTCCCATAAATTATAACAAAGGTCCACTCTTTGGACAGGAATGGATTGGACTTGGCAATGCAGAGTGACCACATATTGGAAGCACTTTGTGGTTCTAAACATCTACAGGATATCATCTTGCTGACCTCTGGCTGGAGGAAGGGGAGTGGATGGAGAGGAGGGGAAAGGAGTTTGTTGGGAGGATAAGACATGTATGGAGCAGAGAGGAATAGTGTGCAGTCACCGGACAGGGAGAGCAGTGAAAGCTGCATATAGGTGGGCATGTAAATTTATGCGTGAATGTACATTTTCACTCAGTTATGTTAAATTAAAAAAAAAAAAAGTTTCTCAAAGTCTGCAGTCAAAGTCAAAGTGAAGCTCATAGTTTCATTTTGAGTTTCTACTGTGGAAGGATCCATCTGAAAGCTCCAAAAGGTTGTTCTTGGAAGGGTTTTTTTCCTCAGTTCCTCCCTGGCTATTGACTGGAAAACCGTCTTAGTTCCTTGCAAATAATCCAAGAAACTAGACTGTGTGAAGAAGAATGAGGCATTAGGATTGGCAGAAGACTAATGAATAACCTGTGATGTGCAGATGACACAGCATTGCGTGCTGAAGTGAAGAGGAATTGAAACATTTAATGATGAAGATCAAAGACCACAGTCTTCAGTAGGGACTATACCTCATCATCTAGAATACTGAGAAGTGGACCAATGGGCAGTAGTATGATTAAGTGGAGAAAAGTTTGAGGTTGTCAAGGACTTCATTTTCCTTGGATCCACAATCAACAGTCATGGAAACAGCAGTCAGGCAATCAAAAGATACATTGCTTTGAGTAAATCATTGGTGAAATCATCTCTTTAAAGTATTGAAAAGCAAAGCTGTTGCCCTGAGAATGAAAGTGTACCTGACCCAAGCTATCTGTTTTGGAATGCTCCTGAGAAGCAAGGATGGCAAGACTGTTTCTCACATACTGTGAACACTGTCATGGACTGAATTGTGTCTCCCAAAAAGTGTGTGTAGCAGTTTGGCCAGGACAAGCTTGCCAGTATTGTGTGGTTGTCCTCCATTTTGTGATTTTTCCTGTGATAAATCCTAATCTCTCTGCCTGTGGTTTATAGTGTGAGATTGGATTATATTAAAGACGATTATGGTGGTACTGTAACACTCTTACTAAGGGAGCTTTCCTGGATTGTTGCTTGCACCATATTTTATCCTGCAAGAGGTGAAAGGGAAGCAAACAGAGGATTGGGGACCTCATAACATCAAGAAAGCAGAGCAGAGCAGAGTAGAGTGTATCCTTTGGGCATGAGATTCCTGCACCAAGATGCTCTCAGACCAAAGAAAGACTGATGCAACACCAGGATCTTTCTCCAGAGCCAACAGAGAGAGTTCATTCTGGAGCTGGCACCCTGAATTCAGAATTCCAGCTGACTGGACTGTGTAAGAATATATTGTGGTATTTCTGTTATAGCAGCACTAGATGACATGTTAATAGGAGGTATCAGTCCTTGGAGAATGATATTATGCTTGGTAAAGCATAATAAAGGTAAAAAGGTCAGTGAAAAAGAGGAAGACCCTCGATATGAATTGACAGTGATGTGACTACAATGGTGGGCTCAAACATAGTGACAGTTGGGAGGATGGCACAGGACCAGACCGCGCTTTGTTCTGCTGTGCCTAGGGTCAATGCGAGTCAGAGCTGACTCAGATGCACTCAACAACAACAACAGTGTGGGCCTCTTCAGAGAGCAGCTCGTGGTAGCTGGCTTCATTCGAGAAAGCACACAAGATAAACCAGAGACACAGTGGAAGCAAGATGAAATTCAGCCTTTTATAGCCTAATTTTAGAACTGCCATTCCATCCTTACGCATTTTCTATTTGTTAGAAGTGAGTTACCATGCCCAGCTCACACATAGGGGAGGAGGTTACACAAAGGTATAAATATGAGGAAACAATGATCATTGGGCCCACTGGAAATTCTACTTGATAGTACTGAATGAAATAGCGTCAATGCTTAACAGAGGATGATTTTTATAATGATTAGTGTTTTGAGTTCTCAAAATATAATTTCTGCTGTAATGTAGACTTTGAATCCTTATTAGAGTAAGTCACCTGGATTTCCCATGGCCTTTTATAACAGGAATCTGGCTTTGCCCTGGCCAGTCTCACTCTGAGGATTAGAATCCTGCCAAATCTGTGAACACCAAGGACTAAAATTGATGTCATTATTCCCAGTGTGAGAAATTTCAGTAACTAATTAGTGTGTTTTTTAGTTAGATTTCCATTACTCTGTCTTATTTATTGGTTTTGTCATTGGTTCTGTACTGGGTGCAACTGTTTGCTGAGCTGCTGGAGATCACACCTTGTCTGTGAAGCCCAGTGTCTGTGGTCAGTGTTTGTGAAGGTTTCGTATTTGACACAGGACTTTTTCCTTTCTAACTAAAATGTGTGTTTTGGAGGTTAGAGAAGCTTATGCCATGTCTCAACCTTCCTTTGTGCTTGACCATTATCCCTGGAATGAGACTATCATGACTGGTAGAAAAGTGGAGGGCTGGAGCGTTTTCAGTATTTTGACATTAAAACAAAAATCTAAAATATCGGAAAAGCTTTGTGTAATGTAATACATATACTTGCAATATGTATTTTAGTATTATGTGCATATAATTCAACTATGAGTTTAGGAGTAAGCATAGTATTCTTTCAAAAGCACTTTTAAAATAAATTTATATATAAATCTTAATTGGAACAGTTGAAGTGGAAGATAAGCATGTTGTGAAAGGGTCTATGAAGTTGGGAAGAGGTTATTTAGCACAGGAAAATATTCATAATGATTTACAGTTTTCCTGTGAAGGCTACATTCTACCTTCTGTTCTATCAGAACTTTGTCATTTTTAAGGTCATTTCCATTAACCTGCTCTATTTGGGCCATGTTGTGCAATTTCTGTCCACAGCAGGACAGGAGTTTACAATGTGCATGAGCAATAGTTTCTGAAGAGTCAGTTGCATATTTGGACTTTTACATGAATGAGGATTTCTTTATCCCACTATCTGTCTTTGAGCATAAACCCATTTGAGTTTAAGCTGTACTAAAATTGTACAGCTTTCTTTAATTCTTTTGAATTATTCTAATAATTTTAAGAATGCCCTTCAGTCCTAGCTGAAATATCAAATTATTGTTTCATGAGAACTGAGAGGAAATTCCTGCTACTTTAAATTATGAATGATGAATGTTCAAACTTTGGCAAGGCCTTAAAAATGTTCCAGTCCTGCTACTCACTGGATTGATTTTCACTTTCTGCTCTTAATATTACAAGGGTTGTAAGAATGTTGCTTCTACTATTGGAGGATTCGTATGATCAGTCAGTGAAAATCTGATTCCTGCTAGAACTTGTTGCACCTTTGAACAATCCAAGCCAAATTAATCCAGTAGACAAGGTAATGACTCCCAGATAACCAATAAAACTAAAAAGAATGATTCATTTCTGTTCTGAAAGGTCATCATCTGTCGTTGCCTCCACCTGCCTAACATTGTACTTCCCCAGTTGAGGCAGGCTGACTTCTAAGATGCCCCTAATGTTCCTGACACCTCTGGCGTCCACACTATATAATCTTTCTTTTTGAGTATGGTCAGGCCCCATAATTATGATAGATGTCACTTCTGTGGTTAGGTGTTGTTACACGGTAAAGATGAAGGATCCCTAATACGATGCCGAAATGTGATTAAGTGTCCTAGTCAGTTGATTTTAAGTTACTCAAAATTGGAAATTATCACGGGGGACCAGACCTTATAAGACAAGCCCTTTAAAAGAGGGTCTAGAAATGTAGACTTGAAACAGAAGATTGCTTTTCTGATACTGACTTTGGAGAAGCAATCTGCTACGAATCCTCTAGTCATTAGGAAATGAATTCTGCCAATAACTACATGAGTTTGAAAGACGGCCCCTGGCCTGTTGCTCCAACAGTGGAAGCTGTGCCATTTTTCTCTTCTCTTTCTCTCTCTTTTTCCCACTTGTTGTTCTCTTTGTTCTGTACTGTCAGACTTAATTCATTTAATTCTTTTTCTCTCAATCATTAGTAAGAAGGTTTTCTATCATAACTGAGTCGACAGACATTTAGGTATTTATTTTAGTTAGATTTTGATGCTTTAAACATTTATTTTCTTTGAAATAATTTGTAGTTTTACTTTCCCTTTTGTCCAGTTGAAACTTGACTTTAAATTTAAAGGAGATAATTCACATGTTAATATGTTTTTTTTTTTAATCTATAGAGACAACTTTAATTTACTATTAATTAAATGATTCTTTTTATTATGTCTTCACCACTGAGAATGGAAACCCTATGGCATAGTGGTTAAGAGCAAAGACTACTAACTAAAATGTCAGCAGTTCAAATCTACCAGACAATTCTTACAAACCATCTAGGGCAGTCCATGGATGGTAAAAATTATTAGAAAAAGATTCCATCTTTAGTAAATACTATCCTGGATCAATGATTTTCTGTTCACCTCTTAAAGACTGAAGACTTCATAAACCTTTTTGATGATCTGTAAATTAACACATTAAAAAAAAAATAACCTGTTGTTGTTGAGTTGATTCCAACACTGTAGGATGCAGTAAACTGCCATATAGGGTGTCCAAGGAGTGTCTGGAGAATTCAAACTGCTGATCTCATGGTTAATATCTGTTGCTCTTAATCACTATGCAACCAGCATTTCCAAATTAATACGTACCTTTTAAAATCTCTGTCTGTGGTGCTGGTACTATCTTATGCCTTCTGACGTATTGCCCAAAATAGTAGTTGATATTTATTTATTGCCTAAATAGTAAGTGAAAAAGAGACAGTCTTCCAGACTGGACCCTTTTGTATAAAAGTCAGTCAATATTTTTCTTCCTTTTGTTATGTTTTAATTTTATATATGACTTTATTGCTTTTAGAACTCTTTTAAGCTCACTTTGTAATCACTTAAACTGTGCTAACAAGGGCTTTGTATTGTTCAGGTGAGTGAACTAAGTTTCAGTAAGATTAGAAAATTTGCTCTTGGTATCCTGCCAGTTATCACATCAGTGCTCTAACCCTGTTCAGGTGCCCCCTACAGCAGCCTGGCTCATGGCAGTTCTTTATATGATTTCAGGAGCAAGTCTTTTGAGCAGTTTACTGGTAATAGCAATGAAAAGCTATTTCTCTGAAACAAACACTCTGCAAATTCATAGCTTGACTTTTTTTTTTTTTTTTTTGGTTGTTGTTTTTAACTAGACCACTGTACTTAAAATTAAATCCTCTCCTGGGCTCACAGCTGGTATTATAAACACTGCTAGTTGGACAGATTGAAGTGTGAAACTAAAAATATATGTTGTCATTTTACTCAACAATTTCTGTAAAATGTATTGCAGGTAAACCAGCAGGCGTTAACAAAGCTTTTGGGAAAGTACACACGAGCCTATTAAGCCTCATGATGGATATGTTTCCCTGCTAGAGCAAAGCAAGCACCTGACTTTTATAGCCATTAATGAAGCAGCATAAATTTGTCATGCTGAAAACAAGTAAAATTTTTTCCTTATATAATTTTGAAAATGTTGATTGATTTGGGGATAATGGTCTTGCCATCTCCTTCCCAAATGTCTTCTCTTTTAATGCTGTTTTTTTTATCCTTAATCATATGCTAAGAGGAATATCAACTGTTTCCCATCAAACAGTTCCAAAATGTAATTTTAAAAAGCTTTGCATTGTGTTCAGTCCATAGGGAAGAACTTGTTAAATGTGTAGTCAGTAGCTAAATACATAGGCAATCTTAGTTTTACTCATACTCAATTTCTTTTCTTTTTATTTTGCACTCTAGAGTTTCAGTGAGGTATAGGTACTGGAAATGAGACATTTATATTCTTAATAAGGAGAAAATTCATCAGGGTTCCCTTGGGACTTGGTGTGGTATTGATTAATGTGATAAGACATTCTGCTGTATATTATCACCGTATTTTTTTAACTTCCAGCAGGAGACATCACTATTAACTTTTAACTTCAGAGAGGCCAAGGTCAATGACAGTGTCACATTTTTCCATATGACAGTCTTGGTTCTTCTTACCATTCCTTTTTCGTCTTCCCTGTGTTCTAAGAGGATTAATGAGATCGGAGGCAGTGGCCAGGCTTTGCTCTGGCTTGTGTTTGTTTTGGGCTAGTGACATGCATTGGCAGAAAATTAGGATGTGGGAGAAGAAGTCGTACATTTATTTTCAGTGCCCTCTGTCTGCCAGACATCAGATCTGTCAGCAGCTCTATCCATCTACCTACACATTTGGTCCTTTGTGACAGTAGCCACTGTCTTCAGACTCTGAGTAACAGTTTCTTTCCCTTGCTCATTCAGGCTTAGTGGTAAGCAATAGTCCCTGAGTGCTTCACCGTTCCTCATTGCTTTCCTTAGTCTTTCTCACAAATCCCTAAGTTTTCTTCATTATATTCTCTTTAGTTAAACTTTCAGATGTGGTATCTATTTTCTGAAAAAACCATGGAAGATAAACTATTTGATAGCAGAGGTACCTCTGTCTCCTCTGTCTACTTGATAGGCTCCATAGGCTTTATCTCCTCAACATGCGTGCTGACTACATGCCCTGTATTAGCCTACAATTGTATAATGGAAGTAATTCCTTTCCTTTTACTATGGATGTTGTCACAGGAGTTGGTTTTTATATGTTTTTCTTTTTTTGCCGATACCAACTTACATGGAATGAGGTCAACTGCAGAAAGACTGAAGACAATCCATAAAAAGAAACAGAGCAGAGAGAGCAAGAGGATGAAAAAGGCTTCACAACAGCTCTTAGGCCTTGGTTCCAGACAAAACCTAGTTAGTTTGGTTTGCTTTATTTTCCTCAGTTGGTGTGTATCTTTCTGTCACTTGCAACAAGCAGAATGTCAAGTAGTGTAATGAAGATATGAAAAAATAGTGAATGTTGTCCTGGGAGTATGAATCTGAAGCCTAATAATGAGCTAATTAAATATAACTCCTTTTTATGATAAACTGGTTTTGAACTTTTATATTGGTTCTACTCCTTAGGTGTTTGCTAATTTGCAAGGCAAGTAAATAAAACAAATCCTTGGTAATTGTAGTCAAACACCTACTTTATAGACAAGATGCTATAAAACCTCTCTGGAGATTTTTTAAAACAAACTCTTAATATTCCTAGAGTTAACTATCTGGTTCCCTCTCCTCCCAGTAGATCCTCCCCCTCTACCCCTTTACAAACCCTACTGGTTAGGGTTCTGCCCCTGAAATTCCAACCTGGGTGTGAGCCCTCACTAGTCAATTTCATGCCTTGCAGTTGGTATCTGACTTCTGTCTTCCTATAGCCCTAAGTATCATCTCCTCAATTTCTCACTTTCTTGGCCCTCCTCTTTCATTTGTCACAACACACTCACCTTTTCTATTGATACTTTTGGGATATGAGCCCATCTTTCTGGACTCAGTTAATTACAATTAACTTGGTGTCTTCTGTGCGTGTGCACAGGTATTATTGTTCTCTGCCCTTACCTGTTCTACCTCTGCGTCTTTTCTCTGCCATGGACCCCTTCAAGTCTTCTGTCTCACTAATTATGACATACAATGTTCTTTTCTTTCATACAACTCTTCTTGATGTTCTGACAGTACACATGTCAAAGAAAAATGCACTGTGGTTAGTCTTTAATTCTCTGTGCTAATGGAAGAGAGCGGTGGCACAGCATCCAAGACTAATCTTAACAGAACATGTCGGGCTTTCTGCTGCTGCATCATTTCTGGACCAGATGATATGTGTTTATGTGGGAGAAATCACGTTTCTTCAGAAAGATATTGAGGAGAATTAGATTCGATATCACAAGTCAAATATTCAATTTACAGATTTATTCAGTGGGATACAAAGGGATGATTTTGTCAAGGGATGAGGCAAGAATCATAAAATTGAAAATTATTTGTGAACTGGATCACCCTAAGAGAATGTAATTATTAAAAGAATAGTCAAATGACTTGCAAATGCCTCATCATTTTCTAATTCCTAAATTTTAGATTGTGCAAGATTAAGAGACCTTTTTTAGAAAGGATTTTCCTGTGGAGAGTTGTGCTGTCAGTCTTACTGTCTTTAAGCTAAGATTGAGGGGTGGGTGATGTGCGGCTCTTACCCCAGGCCTTGTAATAGGTGTTTGATAGATGTATTCCACGAATTTTGTATGTATCTTCAATAGTTATGGGTCATTGAACCAGTAAACAATGCCTATTAGGATATCTAGGTAATAAACAATAGGTTAACTCTGTAGCTTGCTAAGCAGAAGTAGAGGTAGCTGTTTAGGGATCAGCATTTATTCCCTGTGCAGCCTTTATTCCCTATAGATTGAATATGACCAAACAGGGCAGAGAGAGAGACTAGAACTCTTAAAATTTGCCTGCAATAACCTATGGGAGGGATAAATAAATACACTAATAGAGAACCAGTGCCCTTAGGAGAAAAACTATTGTAACAGCAACAACAATAAAACAAAGGCTAAATGAGACGGTCATAAGAAGGAAATGCATTGCTTAAGTCATGGGATGTACAGTCACATATTCCCAGTAGGGGCATCTGAGAGTCTGTGAAAGCATCTAAGAAAGAAGCTTGAAACATCTGCCCTACTTAGAGGGTACAAAACAGGCCTGTGAATTGGTTCATTCAAACCCCTGCTGAGAATGGGTGTTTCTACCCCAGATGTACTGAATCAGAATGTACGTTTTTTGAACGAGATCCCTAGGTGATTATTATGTATAAGACATTTTGAGAACCACTGAATTACTAGGTCCTGACCGGGAGTATTAGCATCACCTGGGAGCTGGTTAAAAATGCAAATTCTGAGCCGAGGTTTGAACTGGAAGATCTGTTTTGAATCCATAGTATATAACCAAGTTCCTTGAACAAATTAAGAATTTTGAAATGCCTTGTACATTCTGTTTTCCTTATCTGACCTAAACCAAACCAAACCAAACCGAACCCACTGCTGTCGAGTCGATTCCAACTCATAGTGACCCTATAGGACAGAGTGGAACTGCCCCACGGAGTTTCTAAGGAGTGCCTGGTAGATTCGGTCTTCTGACTTTTTGGTTAGCAGATGTAGCTTAACCACTACACCACCAGGGTTTCCTATGTGAGTTAGAAAGGTCATAAATCTGGTTTAGGAAGATGAGAAGAAGGAATGGAAGAATTAGAAACGGAAGAAGAACTATCTTCCTTTTCTCTAGCTTCCCACTTATTAAATGGCCCATATGATGGAAAAGGAACATTGGTGACTCAGTGTTTAAATGCTTGGCTGCTATCTGAATGTTTGGCAGTTCTAACCCACCTAGAGGCTCCCTGGATTTGCTTCCATAATGATTACAGCCCAGAAAACCCTATAAGACAGTTGTATCTCAACATATTGGGTCACTTTGAGTTGAAATTGACTCAGTGGTACCCAACAACAACACAGATGAAGATTTAACTTTAAATCAGTTTTAACTAACATACGGGCTTGAGCATTTTTACAAACGTTTTTATTAGAGTATAATGTACATACAGAGAAAATTCCCATACCCTAAGCTGTAGCTTATTGAATATACTGCATATGCAACCAACACTTAGAAACAGAACATTAGCAATACTCAGAAATAAATTTAAAGGCAGAGAAAAACAAAATAAATTTACTTTCTGATTATTTCACATGAGTTATAATGAAAAGGTTAACAAGTAGCATTAATACTGCTGTGAATCAAACTGACTTGATGGCAACGGGTTTGGTTTGGTTGAGTCTGTTCTTCATCATGTAGAGCCACCGAAGGGTGTGTGCTTGTGTGTTTTACTATAAAAGACAAACATCTAACTTGAGGTTTTATTTTATGCTCTCGATCTCTTCTGACAATGTATTTTGCATACTCAAGTTCATACTGTTATGGAATTCAAATGTCACTTATCAACGTCTTTACTAAATGGACACCCTCCTTTTTAAAGTAACTACCATTTTATCATCAGCCATATTGAAAAAGTGTCACTTCAGTGAAGCAACTGAACTGAATTCTGTGCAGTCAGTGAATCAGCATTTAATTGTAGAATTTTTAATGAATTGGCTTAATTGCTACAATGTCTTGCTATCGTGTAGATAAATGTATGGACCAGGCTTTCCTTTCCTTATGCTGTAAAAACAAAAAGTAAATGCTGTTGCTGCTGAGTCAGTTCAGACTAATAGTAAAACTGCCCTATTGGGTTTTCATGGAGCCACTGGTGGATTCAGCCTGCTGACCACTTTCTTAAAAGCTGAATTCTTTAACTGGTGTGCCGCTAAGTAGAATTTAATATTTTGTTCCTATGTTGGTTTCTATGGATGTAATGTAATTATACTAATTAATATAATTAAAGGCAAACCACTTCTTCAAAGGATAGAACATTTAATAATCTAGCATAAATGAATAGGAGGGGTCTGTTACTTAATAAGAAGTTCTCATAATTAATTGTTTTAAAACCAGATATGGCTTAAAATCCTTAAACACAAATTGAATTTCATGTGTACAAATATCTTATGATGACTTAGGAAATATTTCTTAATTATTATTGCATATCTTTACAAACCCCAACCAAGTACTGGCTTATGGTTTTTCATTAAATTCAAGCCTTACACATAGGTGGCAAAACACACACACATACACACACACACACACAAAGAGAAAGAATTTGTAGATTGCCTGTTACTCTAGCTCCAGGCATACTGGGACACTTACTAACTAAATATTGTTTGGTGATTTAAAGCTGGTAATAAGGATAAAATGAATAATAACCTCAGTAAGGTAGCTTTAATATTTTTTATATAAGTTAAATGAGTAGTAAAAATAGTTACTATTTGTATATTATTACATGATTTATGGAACATTTTGTTATTTTCCAGTACATTTTCTTTTATTACAACATTTCACAGATGAAGAAACTAGTAAAACAATGTGTTATTTCAAAATCTATGCTCTGCCCACATCATAAAAAATGGCAAATTTTTATTTTAATTAGACACATACACTGTTATTTCCATAGGAGCGAAGCAAAATGACAGATATTTTAATTGTGAAGGTTGTAGGGTCAGAGAAAAAGGAAAACTATTCTTAGCTTAGAGCATTGAATTAGTCCATTTCTACATAAAATATTCTGCTGCTTACTAAAATGTGAACTGAGAGTCCGATGCTAGCCTTAGTTTCTAGTTTGTTTACCAATTCTGTAAAACAGAATGGAAGAAATTTAAGAAATATTCCCATCTAAAATTGGTTTGGGACACATAACTGTGCAGTCTCTGTCTCTCTGTCTCACTTACAGGATCCCTGGTGGCATAGTGGTTACGAACTTGGCTGCTCACCAAAAGGTGGGTAGTTTGTATCCGTCAGCTGCTCCTTGAAACTCTATGGGGGCAGTTCTTCTCTGTCCTTTTGGGCTACTGTGAGTCCAGGCCAACTTGATGACACCCAACAACAACAGACATGCTCTGGATGTTTTAAAGTATTACTTTGGAAGCAAAGATTGCAGTTCAAATCTGCCAGCCACTCTTTGGAAACCCCATGGGGCAATTCTATTCAGCCCTGTAAGGTGGCTATGAGATGGGAGTCAACTCAACAGTGACTCAAGTTTCTTGATCTGAAGGAGATGGAACATTATGTTCTACAACCACAGTTCTTCCAAATTAGATACAGGACAGAAAAAGAGTCTCAAATTGCTGTGGAATTTTTTTATGTTGGATAGCACATCTGTTAAGGATATTAGATATTTTTCTAAATTATATGCTATATATGTAAATTTTCAAGGATGAAAAACAGCACAATTAGTGAAAAATAATAGTTTAGCAAAGTGTCATTCATAAAGTAAATATGAAAATATTTGCCATGAGTCAGATCCGACTTGACGGCACTTGGCTTGGCTTGGCTTCTAAGTACAAATGATTAGGAATTTTGAAATATAATTGACACTCTGCCCCCTTGATAAATTTTTGGAACCCACATAAATCATAAAGTATTAAAATATAAATTTAATCAGTAACACTTGAGGTCTCAGTAAATACAGGTATTAAATTATAAGCAGGAATATAAAATCTAAGCAATTGTAGAAAATCTGTTTCTGGAAGGAGAGATATATTTTTATGTCTTACATTAATATATAGGTTTAATTAAACTCAAAACAAATGCACGTGATTCTAAAGTCCACCAGAGGGGGGAAATGGAGGACATATAAAGATATTTTTAAAAGTAGGCAGTTAAATTTTATAAACATAGATTATTGAAGGTATTTTAAGGTTTAATTACAGTGTAGATAAAACCAGAGCTTGGCCTGCATATAATTTTTTTGTGTATGGTAAAGGAGACATTTCAAAAGAGTGAGAGAAAGAAGAATAATTCAGTACTTGAAGGTGGGCAAATCAGGACTTTGAGCTGGTCCAGAATAGCTCAGTGATTGCCAGTGAGGGCAGCTTACTTGTTGCATAGCAACCAGATCTGTCACCTGTCGGATTTTGACCAAGTAGGAAACAAATGAAAGGAGCTCTAGTGGCACAGTGATTAAGCACTTGTCTGCTAACTCGATGGTTAAACTACACAGCTGCTCTACAGAAGAAAAATGTGTCAGTCTGCTTCATTAAGAATCACAGCCTTGGAAGCTCACAGGGGCAGTTCTGCTCTGTCCTATAACTTACTATGAGTCAGCATTGAATAGAGAGCAGTAGTTTTTGGTTTAAGAAACAAACAGCAGTGCTCTCTGCTCAGAGATGACATCTGACTGCTCTACTTGCAGTCCTACCAATATTCCAGTCTCCTGAATGTATCCCAAAACTTTCAAGAGCCTGCTGTGGGAGATTGGATTATGGGCAGGGCATGGAGAGAAATAGCTCTTCTTTGAGAGGGACCACCACTGTTTCCTTCTTGGGTCAGAATTTGATGAGCTGCAGATTTGGTTGCTGTGCAACACATACTCTGCCCTTAATTACATTGGCAATCACTGAACCATTTTAAACCAGTTTGAAGTCCTGGGACAAATATTTGGAGGAGAAAATCTAAATAGGGTGTAATTATCAATAATTTCAAATAAATTAGCTGATGCATTTTAAAAGGAACTATATTTCCTTTAAAATATAGGTAAATACTGACATTTCAGATTAAGTATAAAACCAATAAAAAAAAGATTGACATTTGTTTATATAAAGTTTAGAACACTACATTATCAACAAGCACTACATGCCGGGAAGATAGTGCTCACCATGTGTTTATGGATCCTTAGTTTTTCTCTTGATTTCTGATAATTTGACTAGATTAAGGGTAGTCCATCAACGGAACTTGAAGGAATGTTTTCTGTTTTCCTTTGGTTCCTGAGAAAACTCATTCCTTTGATCATGCTATTGTTAAAAAAAAAAAAAAAAAAAATCAGACTCTGCTAGGGAGACGCTTAAAAAAGAAAATGGAAAAACGAAATGGGACTATTATAAAAGCAGGGGAGAGAGATTTATAATAAGGAGAACATTACAAGCATTTCAAAGAGTTTGGGATGAAAAAGCAGGTTTAATAGAGACTGAAAGTAAATAAGGCTAGAAAACACCCAGCTACAGGGAAATAGAGTGAAAGATTGATGTCATTGGATTGTAAGTCACGATGCTGTATGCTGAGGCCAGCTAGTTTTTCAGGAGGGGTTTTAAAGAGGGATAGTTGACTTAAGCTTAGGGTGGGCCAACATATAGGGACTTGTGGGAAGGCAAGAAGATTAATCAAAATTTAGTTAAGAAGCACTTTTTGATTGATCAGTTGTGACAAACAATTCAGTTACTCATTTATGAAACAGAGAATGAGAATTTGGAGGATCTGTATTTGGACATGTCATAGGTAAACAAGGGGCATGCATGAGTTTGACCTAATTCATATGGGAAAGGTGATTATTTGCAGTAAAGTCATTTTCCTGAACCCAAAGAGGAGGGGATAACTTTCACTATTTTCCAGTATCACAGGGTTCACATAGAATTTAACTTTATCACTGTAGACCTGGAGTTGTATGCAGAGGAATGAGCAGACATCATTAAAAAAAAAAAAAAAATCAATACAGCAATAAAAAACTCACCAAGTAACAGAAAAGAGGAAACACTTATAACCAGAACAGCTGTCTCCCATTGGAGCAAATTGAATGAAACAAACAAGAGAGGCCATAATTAAACAACCAAACAATGTCAGTAATGAATAATCTCTGTGAATCTCAGGAAGATATGGAAAAGACAGGGTAATGTTAGCTTTGTATCCATTCTCCTCATTTTTACCTCACCCTGTGGTTACTTGTTCTACTTTTTTTTAAAGAACTGTCAGAGGTAATAACTGTTACTTTTGATATTTAACCATTTAGTTTTTTTTTCTGTCTTGTCCTCAAAATAAAATGAACATGGAAAATAAGGTATAGACTTACTGGTGGTATGAAGATCACATGGGGACTTTTTGGAAATGAAAATTCTTGGCCTAAACACAGACCTGATGAGTCGGATCCGACTTGACGGCACTTGGCTGGTTTGGCAAAATGGGATTTAGCAATCGGTGCTAGAAACCAGTTCTCCAGGTGACTCAAATAAACACTCAAGCTTTGAGAACTCTTGCACTTACGATATTTCCTAGTTACAATGACTAGAAGATACTTCAACAGATATAAAGGAGAATAAGAAAATTCAGTGGAATAAATCTGTTGCTTTCTAGTCGATTCTGACTCACAGTGGCCATAGAAGACAGAGTAGAACTGTCCCATAGTGTTTCCAAGGAGCATCTGGTGAATTTGAAGTGCCAACCTTTTAGATAGCAGCTGAGCTCTTAACTATGGGAACTAGTATTGCTCTACCTATTCCATGTCTTCTGAGGCTCCACAGAGATTATTCGTTAGAGATAGTGCTTTGCTATTTATTTGTTGTATGACCTGTCTTGTTTGTTCTGTTCAGTCTGTTTCAATGGGAGATTCTTGTTCTTGTTGATCAGCATAGCTCCTTTCTCCCAGTTGACGAGTTTGTTGTGTTTATTTCTGGTGTTTTCTGTTCATTTTGTTGTTCTTTACGTATTACATTCAGAGTTTTCTTTAGAGCTGTCCAGAATGTGTAAGTCTTAAACAGAAAAGGTTAAGCAAACAAAGAAAACAGATTTGCACATTTTTAATGATTCTGAAAACATCTGCTATTTTCCAGTCAATGTGTTGTTGTTGTTGTTAGGTCCTGTTGAGTCAGTTTCAACTCATAGCGACCCTATGAACAGCAGAATGAAACACTGTCTGGTCTTGCACCATGTCTGCAATCATTTTCATGCTTAAGCCCATTGTTAAGGCCACTGTGTCAGTCCATCTTGTCGATTGTCTTCCTGTTTTTTGCTGACCGTCCACTCTACCAAGCATGATGTCCTTCTCCAGGGACTGATCTTTCCTGATGATGTGTCCAAAGTGTATAAGATGCAGCCTTGCCATCTTTGCTTCCAAGGAGCTCTCTGGTTGTACTTCTTCCAGGACAGATCTGTTTGTTCTTTTGGTGGTCAGTGGTATATTCAACATTGCACATGATACGTTGTACATTGTACGTGGTACATTCAATCAATGTAGTACCCAGTAAATGATGTACTACAGCTGGTTTTCAAACTTGAGTGTGCATCCGAATCACCTGGAGGGCTGACTTAAAGCACAGGTTGCTGAGTTCCATCCCTGGAGTTTCTTATTTAGGAGGTCTGGGGTTGGGTGAAGAATTTGTATTTCAAAAAAATTTCCAGATGGTCTCAACTCTACTAGTACAGAGGCCCCACTTTGTGAACCTCTGAAGGTGAAGCCACTTTGAAGGCAGACAATGGTAGGTTAAAAACCTAATTCTGTCCATTATTGGTTGAGTGAAATAGTCTATTTGATGCCAAATCTATTTGAACCTCAATTTTTCATTTGTGAAAAGGGGATAATGACCTGTCACAGAGGTTGTGATGAGTTTTAAATATTAGCATAAATGAAAACAGTTAACATGGTATTTAAAAACTGATATAATACCCTAAAGATTATTTTCACCTTTTCTCAGTAGTTAGAAATTTCAGTGTTTTGTGCTGCATCC
This sequence comes from Heterohyrax brucei, assembly GCA_028571685.1. Classification (NCBI taxonomy): domain Eukaryota; kingdom Metazoa; phylum Chordata; class Mammalia; order Hyracoidea; family Procaviidae; genus Heterohyrax; species Heterohyrax brucei. Next base: position 51,527,990 of record CM053150.1, on the reverse strand, counting down.
TTATTTTCCATTCTATTTATTAGTGGTATTCTCATTATATATTTTAAACATTAATTACTATAAATACTGTAATTAAATTGTTAGCAAACTCTTTTCCAGGTACATAGGAAACAAAATAAGTTTACACTTTAATCAAGTATTGGTTAAGTGTTAATCAAGATTGGCAAAATTTGAGAGAATTTTTCCCATAGTCACTAAACCTTGGAAATGCACAAAATGTATGAAATATTGGATCATTTATCGATGTCTTTACTTCACTTTCAGATATGTGAAACTTACACAGTATTTTGCCCCAATATTTTAGGTATCATTTTCATACTGATTGTATTGCTACAAAAAGATAATTTTAATAACAGAAAATGTTTCTTAAATTTATAAATGAGTTGACCAGTCATAGAGAAGGGAGTTCTATTTAGAGATTTACATGAGGCTGTGCTTTTTAAACTATTATATTTATTTAATAATTAATATATACCTGTTTAGAAAATAGATCATTGTTTTACTAAAAAGAAAAACGTATTTGGTATTTCTAATCACCGTTAACATTTATGCTTTTATGATATTTTTGTATATGTTAATCTCTTCTTATTTTATACGATTGAGACCTATTTTAATCAGGTGATTTCAAAAAGTTGGTTTACTCAAGGAATCGCAATATATGTGTATAGGACATATATGTGCATATATGTGTATAGGATGTTATAATATCTGCATGTATGTACATGTAAAGCTATAGCTATAGACATGTGTATATACATGTTTGTGTGTGCTGCATATATATTCATATGTATAGTAAAGGACATTGGAGGCACAATCACAGACAATCAAAATACATCAAGGATTGATTACTGAGTATGAACCCTTAGGACCATACCTCTCCCTCAGACAGCTTGGTCAGTTCATACAACATAGTCCATAAAGTTGATGTTCTACAGTCTGGCTTGATGAGTAGCATCCAGGGTCTTTAAAGCTTGTGGGTGTTCATCTAAGATACAGCTATTGGTCTGTACTTGTCTTGAGCAAAAGAGAAAGTCTCCAAGAAGAAACTCATCTTTAGAAACTAGTTGCCTACTTGAACCACAGCCACACCTATTGCAGAACCAGAAGAACTAGGGGGTTCTAGCCTGGCTGCTGTTAACTAACCATTCTGACTAGGGACACAATCACTGGTCCTGGGTGTCCCAGCAAAAGTGTAAAACAAAAGTCAAATTTTTAAGAAAATTTCAGACCTGTCAGACTGGTTGAGACTAGAGGAACCCTTGAGACTGTCACCCTTAACACCAAATCCATTGCAGCTGGATTGATTCACATTCACTGCCACCCTATAGGACAGTATAAAACTGCATCATAGGGTTTCTAAGGAGTGGCTAGTGGATTCAGACTGCTGGCCTTTTGGTTAGTAAGCACACTTTTACTCATTGGGCCACCAACATTGCCTTTAAACTTTGAACTGAAACTATTCCTGCAAGTTCCCTTTCAGCTCAATAACAGATTGGTTCATAAAATAAATCACCTGTGACTACTGTGCCTCTCTGAAGAAAAAATCATCTAAATGAGACAAAATAGTCAACATTTAGCCTAAAGTAGTGATGAGAAGGTCAAGGGGAACAGGGAAGCTGGATTAATGGAAACGAGACAACCAGGATGGCAGTAATAAAAATGTTCACACAATGTGGAAACTGTGGCCACTGTCACTGAAAACCGTATATAGAAATTGTTAAATGGTAACTTAATTTGCTGTTCAAACTTGCAACCAAAGCACAATAAACAATTATGTAAAATTGCAAATCACCTTCAAACATGAATATTCATTGATTTGGCCACACGGTGATGAAGGACAGAGCAACACTCCTGAGATTTGTTGACTAAATGCAGTTGCACATTCTATTTTTCCATAAGCCACACTCATAGCATAACCTAGAATCTCAGTTCTAGGTTTTAAGAGCTCCAAGATCATGTCAGGAAGAGTATAAGCTCTTATCTTCATTCCTTCCCTTCACAAACACTTGTATTTGCAATATTTCCTATGCTATATTCTTCATGATGTGTCTTTATGCCTCTTAATGTATCTTTATGCCTCTTAACTATCTTCTCAAACTTTCAGTTATTTCTCTGATTTGACTTCTTTCAGTATACAGACTTCTGTTCAATATTTTTTTTGAAGTTCTTAGTTTGGTAATTGTGCTTTTTACTTTCATGCTCTTTTTTCACATTTCAGATTTCACCTCTGCATGAGTGCTTGCTTTCATTCATAGTCACAGTACTCTCTTGAGTTTTATTCGTTACCTGGATTTCAAATTTTTTCTTTTACAAAAAATATTGGCAATAAATACTTCATAGGAAGATATGCAGTGGAAACTGAAGCATGACATTCAAAAGGCAAAATCATCAATGATTTTTATTGATGATTTATTCAGATAGAACTTAATTAAAGGGTGAGGTGAGTCATAAAATAAAAAAAAAAGCAGTGAGCTCTCTTGGAAATAATTAGAAGTGATCTCAGCAGAGCTCCACTAAAACTTGGAAGAATAAGTGATTGAAAAGAAATGCTGGTGGAATTTGAAACAGTGTAAATACTTCACTCAGTTCCAGAATTTGTAGTATAATATGAATATTGTGTCTCATTGATTAGTCTTTATTTTTATGTATGTAAGCCTTTTTTTAACAACTGTTTTTTTAAAAAATATGCTTAAATTTCATAAAATTTAACAAAATTATTTCAGAATAATGTGACATTCATCTGGTTTCCATGTTAGCTGCCAGTCGTTGTTCTTCGTTTCTAAAAATTTGTTTAACTCCTCTCAGTGAATTTAATGTCCTGGGTTTCAATTTTAAAACTATAATTATACTTTGATAACTTTGCCCTTAACAAACAACTTTGATTTAAGGTTCAAGAATAAATCCAGAGGCAGCTGACGTTTTTAGAGCAGTTGTGCTATGAACAACTACATGCCATTGTCTTATATTTAGGGACTTTACACATGTATATTACCTATGTATTTCTGAAAGCGTGTGTGCCACCCCAACTTTATATAATTTTATAGTGTTGTCTTTTCTCTCTTTTTTAATCTACCACTATTTTCCAAATCACAAAAAGTCAATAGGGAGAGGAGAGAAACAAAGAACCTACTTCTTCACTGAATTCTGGATCTTGTTTGATTTGTAGATTTCAAGAAAAGAGCCTTTTTTTAGGTGACAAGATACTTACAGCTTTCGGTGTTCCTAAAAAGAAGACTACTGCATGTGTCAGGGGGATTTCAAGATGAAATTGTCCAAGCCATAGTCACTAAAGCTGCTACAGCTTAAGCTGTCTTGTTTGACATATTTTTAAAATTTATAGTCAACTAAATATAGTTATTATACATACATTTATGAGGAAAGAAGGGAAATTGATTTTAATTGTCATTATTATTATTATTTTTTAAACTAGATACAGATGTACTGTTGGGCTGTTGTCCCTCTCTTTGACGTCAGTCTTGCTTTGTCTGATATCTTTCATTATTCTTCCAATGATTTTCTTTGTTTACTCTCTCATTCTCGTTTCTGCTTAGTATTTTTAACTAACTTACTGTATCATATTAAATGTTTTATTTATGTTTTTGACAATCACATCCAGCTGTTAACTGGAAAGGTCAGCAGTTCCTGTCTCCCAGCCACTCCTTGAAAACCCTGTGGGGCAATTCTACTCTGCCCTGTGGGGTTGCTATGAGTTGAAATCACCTTTATGAAATACGGGTTTGGTTTTGGGTGTTAACCCTTCACTTGGATGTGCATGGTGCATTCAGTACTCGTAAAGTGTCTTTTGTGCATTCGTAAGTGAAATATATATATATTTTTGTTAGGGAATGTTAGTAGGATTGAAATAAGTTTAACTCTACTGCGTTCATAATAGAAGTGAGATTTTTGGAGTTCTGCTTCCGTGTATTCCATTCTGCACTGTATCTAGATGATGTTGAGACTTTCTAGACTGTGATAGACACTTATTTCTAGTCTCCAGTGGAGTTATATTTTTCTTCTTAAGCTTAACATTCCATTGTTTGGTTAATGTTGATGGAAGTGTATGTAAATATGTTAAATGCTTCTCTTCAACTCATCATTTCCTTGAAGTTTTATCCAGTTTTCTTGCTCCGCTCTGTCAGTGTTATTTGTATTTTAGTATTTGGAAGCAGTTTATTTTAGTATGATTTCATAAAATCATGCTTTCTTGAATTTTATTGAGCACATGAATCAAAAGCTCCTTAAATGTACTTCTTGGTCTGTAGTAGTAATTTTCTTTCTTTTAATTATATTTGTACTCTAGTTGGAGTTTTACAGAGCAAACTGGCTTCTCTTTAGATAATTAGTACCATATATTGTTTTGTGGTAATTGATTACCAACCCCATGACATATCAACACTGTCCTCTTCTTGACCTTGAATTTCCTGTTACTAGCTCTCCTGCCTTGTTGTCGTCGTCCTTAGGCTGGTATGTCTGTTTTGTCTGATTTTGTTTTTATAGGTGTACCCTATCTGTGGCTGAAGGATGAACCTCATGAGTGATTTCTTTCCTGAGCTAAGAGGATGTCAGGGACCATATTTCAAGATTTCTCCAGTCTCGGGGCAGTAAGCCTTTTTTGTGCCTGTTGGGGTGGGGGGGTTAGAATTTTGTTCTTTTTTTTTCTTCAGCTCTGTCCAGAAATCTCTATCATGATGTGTCAAAACAGTCAGTGGTGGTACGTTAGTACCTTCTAGTGATACTGAATTCGGACTGGTGGAGGCTGTGGTGACTGTGATTCGTTAGTCATTTGGACTAATCTTTCTCAGTGTCTTAGTTTTCCTTAGTCTCCATTACTTAAAAGCCACTCACAGTCTTTTAAGACACCAGAAGCTACTCAACAAAATAGAATGAAAAACATTTTCTGTATAAATTATAACAGTTGAGATAGGTATTCCTGGAGACTATAGTCCCCACAGCACTCAGTCCATTAATTCAATCCCTCAGGGAGTCTGGAGTTTTCTGTGGCGCTCCCGTGACCTTGTCTGGACAAGTTGTGCTGACTTCCCCAGGATTATGCACTGTCTTCCTCTTCCCCAAAGTCACCACTCACCTATTGTCCATTTAGTGTTCTTTGCTCCCCACCTCTCCTCTCCATTGTAACCGTCAAAGATTTTTCTTTTTGTGTATAAACCTTTTCATGAGTTTTTATGGTAGTAGTATCATATAATATCTGTCCTTTTGTTTTTATTTTACTTTTATTTTACTTAGCATAATGCCCTCCAATTTCATCCATGCTGTGAGATGATTCACAGATTCATTATTGTTCTTTATTATTGCATAGTATTACATTGTGTATATGTACTACAAATTGTTTATCCCTGCATATGTTGATGAGCATTTAGGCTGTTGCTATCTTTTTGCTATTGTCATTGCTCCAGTCAACATGGGTGTGCATATGTCTATTCATGTGACAGCTTTTATTTCTCTATGGATGTAATCCTAGGAGTAGGATTACCAGATCATATTTCTAGCTTTCTAAAGACGTACCATATGGTTTCTCATAGTGGTTGTACCATTTGACATTCCCAGCACCTGTACATAAGAGTTCCAATCTTCCGCAGCCTCTCCAGTGTTTGCTATTTTCTGATTTGTGCCAGTAATGCCAGGGTGAAATGATATCTCATTGTGGTGTTGATTTGCATTTCTACAGTGGCTTGTGGCCAGTTAAATGTCATCGTTGGTGAAGTGCCTGTTCATAGTGTTTGCTGCTTTTTAAATTGGATTATTTGTCTTCTTGTTGTAGAGATGTTGAATTTTCATTTAGATTTTAGAGATTACATTTTTTTTCAGATTGTCATAGCCAACAAAATTTTCTCAGTTTGTAGGTTCTCCTTTCACTATTTTGGTGAAGTCTTTTGATGAGCATAAGTGTTTAATTTTTAGAAGATCCCAGTTGCCTAGCTTATCTTCTGAAGCTTATGTATTGTTAGTTATGGTTTTTACCGTGTTAATGCTGTGTATAAAGGCCTCTAATTTTAGATTTTTTTTTTTTTCCTATGATCTTTAGAATTTTTGGTTTTATACTTAGGTCTTTGATCCACTTCAAATTAGTTTTTCTGTATGGTGTGAGGTATGGGTCCTGTTTTTGTGGTTTTTTTTTTTTTTTACAGACGGACATCCAATTTTGCCAGTACCGTTTGTTAAAAAGACTGTCTTTTTCCCATTTGATGGACTTTGGATCTCTGTGGAAGACAGGTGACTAAACGTAGATGGTTCTTAAATCTGCTCCATGGGTCAAGGTGCCAGTTTCAGGTGGTTTTGACTACCACAGCTGTATAGTAGGTTCTGGGGTCAGGAAGTAGGAGTCAAATTTACTGTTCTTCAGTAGTGCTTTACTTATCTGGGGCCACTTCTTATCCATATAAAATTAATGATTAGTTTTTCTATTTCTTTAAAGAATGCTGTTAGTGTTTAGATTGGGATTGCATCATGTTGGAAGACTTCCTTGGGTGGAATTGACATTTTCACAATGCTGAGTCTATGTAATCAGGAGCATAGTATGTCTTTCCATATATGGGTCTCTTTTGGTTTCTTACAGTAGTATTTTGTAGTTTTCTTTGTGTAGGTCTTTTATGTCCCTGGTTAGATTTATTTCTAAGTGTTTTATTTATTTAATTTTGTGGGGCAGAGGGATGCTATATTAAATGATATTATTTTCTTGATTCCTTTATCACTGTATTGGTGTATAGGAATACGACTGATTTTTATGTTTACCTTATATTCTGCTGCTCTACTGAATCCCTCTATTAGTTCTAGTAATTTTCTCCATAGAGTCTTTTGGGTTTCCTGTGCATAGTATGGAAACTGGTTTCCATAGCAGTTAAGTGCTATGTCTGCAAGCCAAAAGTTTGGCAGATCAATATGCCAAGCACCCATTGCAGACTCTGTGGAGCAGTTCTACTCTGCCCTATAGGGTCATTAGGAGTGGGAATTGACTAGATGGCAATGGATTTTTTTTCTTTATTTATTCATAGTGTAATGTCATTTACAAATAGGGACAGTTTTACATCATTATTTTATTGCTTTGTGACCTAAGACGTAGTCTGTTCTGGGGAATATTCCACATGTACTGGAAAATAATGTGTACTTTGCAGCTGTTGGGTAGAGTGTTCTACATGTATCTGTGAAATCAAATTGGCTGATTGTGGCCTTCGAGTCTTTACTGAGTTTCTGTCTAGGTATTCTGTCCTTAACGAGAATGATGTGTTGAAGTCTCCTGCAATTATTGTGGAACTGTCAGTTTCTCTTTTCAGTGTGTTAGAGTTTGTTTTATGTGTTTTGGAGCCCTGTCTTTGGGTGTGTAGATATTTATTATGGTTATGTCTTCATGATAGATTATCCCTTTAATCATTATGTAACGTATTTCTTTGTTTCTTGTGGTGGATTTTATCTATTTTATCTGAGATTAGTATTGCCCCTCTTCTTTTTTGGTAGCTGTTTGCCTGATACATTTTTTTCATCCTTTGATTTTTTTTTAAAATAAATTTATATCTTTGTTTCTAATGTGTATCTCTTGTAGACAGCATATTGATGGCTTTTTTTTTTTTTTTTTAATCCATCTGTCACTTTCTTTTTATCAGTGCATTTAGGCCATTTACATTCAGGGTAATTATTGATAGGTGTGAATTTATTGCTGCTATTTTATCCTTTCTTTGTGGTGCTGATATTTTATTTCTCTTACACTCCTGTGCTGAATTCCCTTGGTCTATTTTTTTCATTTCTGTAGTTTTTGTGTTTACAGAAACTATGTGTTTCTTCTTTGTTTTGATGTGTAGGTTTGTTACTTTTTTTGGTGGTTACCTTGAATTTTACCCTTATCTTCCCTAAGTTTGAGCTAGTCTTTTAATGCTTGCTATTGCCTTGACTTCCTCTCCATTTGTAAGTTCTATTCCTATACCACTTATTCCCTCTTTCATTGTTCTCATGTTTTCATCATTAATAGATTAACCTCTTTAGTTCTCTGTTGTAAATCTCTTAGTCTTGTTTTGTCTTTGAGAATTCACTCTCTAGGTTGGTATCTGGCTGATGTGCTCTTGTGTACTGATTCAGGCTATTGTCTGATGTAAATCATCGTCTAACCCAAGGACTCCCTTTTATAATTGTTGTAAGCTTAGTTTGGTTTTCACATATTCTCTTAATTTCTGTTTATTTGGTAATGTCCTAATTTTACCATCATATTGAGCAAGATTTTTGCAGGTTATATTTTTTGGCATTCTTTTTTTTTTTTTCCCTGAGGTCCTGTATATGTTGTCCTATTGCCTTCTTACCTACATGGTTTCTGTCAAGTAATCAGAGCTTAATCTTACTTTTCCTCCTCTGTGACTGCATTTTAGTTTTCAAGTTGCTCTCAGGATTCTATCTTTGTTTCTGATTTTAGTGAGTGTGTTTATAATATGCCTGAGTGATTTTCTTTTGAGGTGTATCCTGTATGAGGTTTTGAGCTTCTTGGATGGTCATCTTTTCACCTTTTGTGATATTGGAGAAACTTTCTATTAGCAGTTCTTCAGTTATCCTCTCTGTGTTTTCCATTTTCTCTTCCTGTTTGGAACTCTGTTCACAAGCATTTGCTTGTGATTGTATACCACATCATTCTCAGGGTTTCTCATTTTCTCAGAATTTTTTCCCAAAGTGATATCCAAGAATTTGTCTTCAGTTTCATTGATCTTGTCTTCTACTGTTTCATATTTGCTCCTAAAACCTTCTGTTGGACTGCCTATTTCTGAAATCTTGTTTATCTTTTGAATTTATAATTACTGTTTTTGTATGATTTCTAGATGTGAGTTTACTTTGACATGTTGTTCTTGTCTTATTTTCTTGAATTTTCCACTCTTTCTGTCTTTTCCATGATGTTGTCTGTTTTTTTCCTCATTGTTTTCTGCTTTTTCCTTTACGTCTTAGCCCTGTATGTTTGATTCCCTAGCCTTTCCTTATCGTATAAGGCCATTTTATGTCTTCTGGATGCCTTCTGGAACCATCCTATCCCTGCCCTCTGCCTTTTTTTGTGTGTGTGTATTTCAATATGTTTTGATATTGTCTGGTGTCTTGGGGACAAATGGTAATTATTTCCTTTATTCATTCATTGTGGAGTTCTTGTTTCATTCTGTTTTCCTTTTTTGTTGTTGCTGTTTATTTGGCTGTGTCTGAGCAGGCTGGCTGGTTGTTCTTTGTTGTTTGCTCATCTGTGGGCATGGTACTTCTCACCACCATATGGAAAGGTGAGAGTCAGTTGCTCAGCTGTGGTGCAGTAGGGCAGATCCAGTGGAGTGGGAGGGGCTGGAAGGAGTTGTTTTGGGCATGTATTGGGGCTGACAGGATGGAGCTGGTGGGCAGTGCAGGGCAGATTCTGGTAGAATGTGACCATGCCACTCAGGGGTATGATACTCAACACAACAGAGGAGATAAGCAGGTGCTGGACAAGGGGATGTGAAGTGTGACACTAAGTAGGTATGGGAATGTTGAGAAAGAGGAGAGAGAAACAGATGCCAAAAATAATGTGCTATGAGTGCCTGCCCTTGGAGTGCCACATACCATGTGTCAGCGGCTTTCTAGTGAGTAGCTTGGCAACAGTCTTTTTAGAAGGGACATAGGGTACATACAGTAAGATGGCTTGGAAAAAGGAAACAAAGGACAGAAGGAAAGAAGGGAAAGACAGAAGAAACTAGATTAAAAAGGAGAGAGAGAGACACACATGGTCAGTTGGTTGGCTGATAGGAAAGGAAGAAGTGTAGAGAGAGACAAGAAATGGAGAAGAAAAAGGTGTCTTTAAGGGAGCCCACCAGAAGTCCAACTGGGGAACACTGCATAGCCTGTCAAAAATGAGTGGAAATGGCACATGGCACCAATATTCAGGAGAAAGGTAAGGAAATAAGTTACAGAGAGGTAAGAAACCAAGAAGAGAGAGGGGGAAAAATAACCTGAGCGAGCACACTAGTGTGGTAGTGTGGACTGGGAAAGGGGTGTCAGGTATTTGGGATGAGGTAAAAGAAGAGGCAGAGAGAGACCAAAAAAAGAGAAAAGAAACAGAAAAGAAGGAAAAAGAAATTCCCCTAGGAAGTTGACTGTTGTGGCATCATAGACTAGAGGATGTGGCTTCTCAGCTGAATGGCACTGCACAGCCTAAGCAGAAGCAACAGAGATGGCACTTGGAACCAGATGTTCACGAGAATGGAATAGAGGGAGGTGAGAGAGAAACAGAGCGAGCCAGAGAGAGACAGAGAAGAAACTAGAAGAATCTAAAAAAGCTATAACAGGAACAACAACAACAACAAAAATGGCACTAAAAGAGTCAGCTGGTATAGGCAGGGCAAGTCCAAGCAGTAAGGAAATAGTATTTCCCCAGACTAATGACTATGGCCCTCTGGAAAGAGACAGATGCTGAGCAGGGGCAAGAAGAGTAGAGATGGGAAAGAGTGTATTTCTGGTTATTGGGTATCCTGTTTTCTGGGAGTTCCATGAGGTTGCCTTCCCGCTACTCCCTGCTTGCCATTCTTGTGGGCTGACAAGTCGAAGATGGAAAATCTGTGCCTAGTTAGCTAGCAGGGCACCTCTGTTGTGTAGCTCTTCCTTTGTTTCTGTTCTCTCTCAATTCCTTATTCCATTCACTGCTCAGTTGACACCTAGGGTTGCAAGATGGCCATTGGCCTCTGTGTTGCTCAGTTTTTCTGGGCTTGGCTATGAAAGGATGGTGTGTGCTTCTGTCCACCACCACTGTAATATATAAATCTATCTCTTTTGCAGGAAGTAGTGTAAGTCTTTTACAAAGGAAAATTTTTGCCCTATGTTGGATATATTTTGTCATTATTGAAATGATCACTGCATCTATTTATTGATTGTTGAACACTTTTGTGTTCATTTCTTGTTTAACTGAAGCAGGGTAGATGATATTTCCCTGGTCATCACATGTATATCTATCTGTTATTTGTAGTTTAAAAAATTTTTTAAGCATTGTGGGATTGGGAGGGTGATCAAATTGGACATTGATAACCACTGACCAAGTCCCTGGTATCCTTTGTTTGCTCTTGTCTTGTTGAAATAAAAGTGAATATTATGATTCTGCTATCTGATTGTCTAAATATATATATGTACAAGATTATTTGTGAATTATTTTAAGAGTTCATTGAAAGGAATTCTTTTAAACCACAGCTATTGATTAAAAATAATGTGCTACATTTGTATTCGCATTTAAAAAGTAAACAGGCAAAATTATGTATTTTCTAAATGTATGTGTAGATTATTTCTGAAATTATTTTAAAGAGCTCAATGGAAGGAATTTCTTTTAGACCACAGCTATTGATTAGAAAGATATTATCCATCAGTATTCACATTTTTACTTAATCGAATGTATTCAGAATGTACAAGTTCTGAGAACTCCACAGAATTAATTGTTCTAAGTGCTAGGTACCTCGTTGCTGATGATCACTATGATCAACTTCAGAGTACTCCTGTTGGGAAGCTATTCACTGATGCCAGTGCCAAGTCTACCTTTCAAAGCAATTTTGGAACTCTTTCTGATATGGCCATTGCACACAGTGGCAAGACGGCAAGTTCACAAACATAACTGTATGGTTTTCCGTGAGGGAGTTTTTAGCCAGTAAACAAATAACTGTACTAGAACACTATCCCCTCCTCACCTGATCTAGCCCTTCAGTGACTTTTTACTTCACCAAAAGATGAAGGAAATATTGAAAGGAAGACATTTTGATGTCATTGAGTACATCAAGGGGAATATGATGACAGCTCTGATGGCCATTCCAGAAAAAGTAGAGTATCCAAAAAATAGTATACTTCTCCTTCTTATGTTTCTATTGCTTACTTTGTATTTCAGAAAGTAATATCTTCATGTGATTTAACTAAGACATAATTATTGGATGTTAATAGTTCACAAATCTGTGTGGAGAGTTTTTTGTTGGAGAAGGAGATGGAGAAATACTGAAAGAATCCTAAAGTGAAAGAGAATAGAAGACAAACCATGTTTTGGTCAGGAATGCATGGCTCCATATTTCTGATAAGTGTATATTTGATGAAGAATACCATGGTGGGGGTGAATGGAAATGCCTTACTATGCTTTCCCTGAAAATACTTGTTCTGCTTCAGGGCTCTATCCTCTCTTCTATTAATGAACATGTCTCTTTAGTAGTGACAGATTACTAATCAGTACATTCACTTCCTAATGCTACTATATTTATGCTTTTTCATCTCTTTTTGAGTATTTCAGTAGGAATATGAGATAGTTAAATAAAAACTAGTAGAAAGCTACCATCACAATCTGAAATGCTCTGCCATAAATCTTAGTAATTAATATATATATTACTAAAAAAAGATGACTTGTAATATTATTTCTGTGTTCCACCAAGTTCAGTGCCAGTACGATGATGATCTTTGATACCTGTTCTTTTTATCCTAAACATGTTAACCCCTTGCTTGACTTGTAGTCAGTCATGCCAAACAGCATTATCTAGACAGACATATACTGCTCTCCTAATTTCTTCTTCTTCTTGTTTTAATTTAAAACATCTTGTTCATTTTATTGTTATTATGTTTCTCCATAGAGAAGTAGTCTTCAGGGAGTTTTTCTGAATAGAAGGTATGATATGCAACAAAAGAAGTAATTAATTCAATGAATTAATCATACCATTATGTTTAGTAGTCAGGTGCTGTATATCACTTCTTTGATATTAACCACCATTGGGAACAATCTATCTTATCCGTCATTGTGAAGAATTTTATTAAAAATTAAAAGTCCCCAACCTGTAATAAAGCTAAAGATCAAGGACATGTCTAATGATATTTTATTCACATTGCAGCTGTGCCTTGGCCTTTAAATATTTTACCATCCTACCAGTATGCATTTCTTGATAACAATTCTCATTTTAGGTTTCAATTTCTATAGATAAACAACTCAGAAATAATAGCTTGTTTAAGGCTTTTGTTATCAACTATTTAAAAGCAAGTTATTTTCTTGGTGACTACAGTTATATATTTAGCAAGGTGATCATAAGTCACACTATAAAAATATTGAGTAACATGCTTAGTAGCTATAAAACAAAGAACAAATCTGTCTAAAATCAAACCCACTGCTATCAAGTCAGTTCCAACTGAAAACACTCCATAGGGTGGAGTAGAACTGCCCTGTGCGGTTTCCAAGGCTGAAAATCATGATGGAATCAGACTAACACATCCCTCACCACCAGAGCTGCTGGTAGGTTCAAACTGCCAACCTTTGAGTTAGCAGCCAAGCACTTAACCATTGCACCAGTAAGCTCCTTTGTAAATCAGTACTGGCTCTCTAACATGAAACTAGAGAAGTCTTCTGTAGTATGATGTCATAAGACAATACAAGATTAATTTGAAACTCTGACTGAAGGAGGTATCCCAGAGAGTATCCTCTGGATATGAAGATTACATGTTCATGGAGTACTCACCAAAGAAACCTAACTTATACAATGACTGATGACTCTGTTTCGGGTATCTTTGTAATATATTTTAATTCCTTGTAGGTGACAATGTTTTAAGATACAGAAGTATTCATTAATTCAGCCAACATAGTGCAATTTACTAAGCCGTTCTCTGGGGATTTGTAAATAATGCACAGTCTCTACTTCAACGATTCTGCACTTTAGTACAGAAATAAGGGAACATTTTTGATAAAATGTACAAATAATAGTTTTGAAAATTCACCATTCAATTTAATATTAAAACTTACCAGTCATTGACTGTTTACTTTGGACCAAGCATCCTAAATGATGTTCTATTTTGTCCCAATAAACACTGTATGTAGTTATTATTGTTACAGTTTTACAAATAAAAAAGTATAATTTCAGACAGTTTAGGTAAATTGAAAAGATGCCTAAGCTAGTGAAATGATGGAGTAGGGTCATCATATCAGACTTCTTGACTGTCATGCCCCTGAGCCTCTTGTTTTTCTCTACAACACCCCTAATTGTTAGGTAGACATACCAGGAGAGTAAAGGGGGAGTGCTTGCCTAGCCAGAGTATCCAAGAATGATTTCTAGAGGAGATGGAACATAAGCTGAGTCTTAAAAGATGAGCTTGAGTTATAGATCTGAAACAGTGAGGGCATTTGTTGTAGGCAGATAGGTTTTCTAGTGGACAGCCTGTGAGCCATGGGAGGGGAATGTAGAAGATGTGTACTGGTGCATCTGGAAATGAGGGTGGTCTGATGGATATAGTTGGCTATTTATGGAAGAGGCTTATTATCTGAAGACAAAGGGAAGCATTTACATTGTTCAACGTGGTAGAATGATAAGATGATATCTGAGTTTCCATTTTTAGATTCTCATAGTACAGACTGAACCTATAGAGACAAGTTAGGAGACAATTTTAGAAAGAGAGATTAGAAACAACACACATTGATTTACCTTAGAAAAACTGACAAGTGAGAGTTTGTCAGTGTTTTTCAAGCAAGTGGAGAAAACTTGGTCTGTGAGTAGACTGAATTGACAGTAACACAAACACAGAAGAGAGGCATTTACTGTGAAGTTGTGATCAAGAGGCTTCATGGGGACATGATAATCAGGCCTGGGGTTGAATTCTTCATCTGTCAGCTTAAATGTTTAAATCCTAAGTGATGGGTAGTACAGATTAGCAAAGATGTTAAAAAAAGAAAAAAAATTGACTTGAAAGTTAATTGAAGTGAGTGATTCCTGGTGAAAAGGAGAAACACAGTAGATAGTGAAGTGTCTATAAAACTGAATGTATTCAGTCTAAAAGGATTTTATTCAGAAAGCTGGGAATCTTTTTATGTATTTTTCTGTTCACATATTGTTTCTTTTATGAAATTATGGTGACAGCAGATGGTGGTTGAGACTTTCCTTTTTTAAAAATTTTAATTGGCAAAACACAAAGCTGGCAACTCTATGCTATTTCTTCTTTGTCTTCTTTTTTGATTGTATTGATCCATGAGTTCTAAAGCCTTGGAATCTTGCTCTAACCTAAATCACAGAAAAATTTTAGAAAGTAAGCAAGAAAAGCTGACTCATTTTCCAGCCTACATCGTTGCAGTACATGTGGCTGTGTATCTCTCACTATCACAGAAAGCCATCTGACACAGGAGTATTTGAAAAACAATTTATGTGTATGTATGTACACACACATGCGTGCACACACACACACGGACCAACAATTGAGTTTGCAAATTCATCCTAGAAAAAGTGCTACATGCCACCCCTTGGGAAGCTATGCACTGATGCCAGCACCTAGTCCACCCTTCAAAGGAATTTTGGAACTCCCTGGAATGGCCATCAGAATTCTCATTGTATTACCTTTGATGTCCTGAATTTCCTCAAAATGTTTTCCTTTCAATATTTCCTTTATCTTTGGGTGAGGAATAAAGTCATTGGGGGCCAGATCGGGTGAGTAGGGAGGTTGTTCCAATACACTTCTTTGTTTCCTGGCTAAAAACTCCTTCACAGACAACTTATAAAATGAATTTTGTGAACTTGCCATTGTGCCACCATGTTCAATGGCTGTTGCAGAAAGAGCTCCAAAATTGTTTGAAGTGTGGACTCGGTATTGGTGTCAGTACACAGCTTCCCAAGGAGAAGGCAGTCATTTCAAAGGTGACCATAGTGATATCCAACAGTGAGGTATATACCCACCCACTGCTGTCGAGTTGGGTCCGACTTACAGCGACCCTAGAGATATGAGGTGTGTAGTGCTTAGAAAATTAAGTTTTCAAACTTAATTGTCAGACCTCACATATATGCATTCAGATGAAGAAGAGCATTTTCTCTAAAGATTACAGTTATGATGGTTGCTTTTTGTACTCGTCATTTTGCAGCAGGGATGTTTCTGAATCTTAAGCTGGAGGCTTCAAATGAACCTCACCCAGGTGTGGTTGAGGTAACTGGCCTCTTGCGGTGGATAGAAACTTAAAGGTGTAGGAAGAGGAAAAACAGATGGTATTCAGTAACTAACACCTGCATTGGGTACCATCTGGGAAAACCTGCAGCCTTTTGCTGCACCTGCTGAAAGTAGCATCTGGAGGAACCACCTTTCCAGAAATCTTGAATATTAACATACAAATTCAGGTATATGTTGACTTCTGTGATAGGTTAACTTATATCTATATATGATGCATTAGATCAGCAATGGTATTCCGTTATGTACAACTCAAGCCTTTTTGAGGAATTTACTACATCTTGTGCCACTTTCTGATCAAATTTTCATATTAAACTTGTCACTGTCTAGGAAGAAATGGTTTAATAAATTTAATGAGATCCAGGAGAAATGTTTTAGTGTATTATGTGCATCTATACAATCGAGAGCACTTGGCTTGGCATACAATTTATTTGCAAAGACCTACCCTAGCCAGTTCCAAAATATAATGATTTTGCTCCAGTCTGATAGTACTTGCAGGCAGATCAGAGCTGCATCTATTCCCTGAGCATAGTTCCAGAACTGGCGGCTTTCTTGTGGTCTCAGAGAATGTGTATTTTTATGATGTCTCAAGGGGACAACGAAAGGTGACTCTTGTAGAATACTGACTGTGATATAAGAATACTCTCAGTGGAAAATAAACCCTAAGTGAACTGGCAATGTCTTCTTAACAAATGAAACAAACCTGGGAGTTAGCAGTGTTCGATTTAGATTTAGCTAACAGGATGGGATTATTTCCCTTACCTGTGATCCCTACCACTTTACTATTGCTAGAATGCTACCTCTTTACTATTGTTAGTGTGGTCCCTGGGCCAGCAGCATCTGTATTACTTTAGAGCTTGTTAGAAATGGAGAGTCAGCATTTGCTTTGTAAATAGATGCTCAAGTGATTCCTACATACATTAAAGTTTGAATCTCATTGTTATAACACAGAAGAAGTCCTGGTAGTTCAGTGGCAAATTAAGTGCTTGCTGTTAAAGAGGTTAGTATTTGAAACTCAGCATTAACTCTGTGGGAGAAAAATGTGGCACTCTGTGTCCACTATGATTATAACCTTGGAAACTCTATAGGGCAGTTCTTCTTGGCCCTACTGTCAGGTCTCTATGAGTCAGAATCAACTCAATGTCTATTGTTTGGCTTTTGGGATCTATCACACCTTGTGTGTCTTCTGGATGAGGCCCTGCACAATTTCCTTAGACTCACATGCTAGCATTGTCTTATGGCTATATTACCCTTATCCTGTGACTCTGGGATCTGTACCCTAAGAGACAGAGAAGCCAATAAATGTTCAGGAAGATTTAACTCTGATCATGTTTTGTTTTCCATATCTTTTCCAAACAAGGCTTAACTAGCACTACAACTTAATTCTCATTATGGTGAAGTTTTCTAAGTAATTGTTCATCCTTCTTATAAAGGTGGTAACTTCACTGAAGAAGGGAATTTAGTCTCATGAGTGTTTTGCATCCCGTGCTGTGTAACATCTCTTCTACAAGATTGGTGTCCTTAGCCAGATCTGTGATCATGCTTCAGTCACTCAGTCCCTGGCAGCATAGAGAATCACATTGTTACAAATTTTCCTGGGTCAGCATCAGGAAAATTAATTTGCTAAATCTTAGGAAGTAATTTGTTGATTTGTCACAGTTATCTTGTTTGTGACCATCTGCCACCTTAGTAACACATTAGTAGAATTAATTTCCTGTCAGGGCTGTTTGTCTGTTATGGATGATTTTCTAGAAGGGAGGATCCTAACTCTTAACTAAGCTGAAGCTTTGAGCATAATGAATTTGAATTATGTCATATGCATGCCAACTCCTGCTCTGTGGCTCTGAGTTGGGTCTGCCATCCTGGGCTCCGATCTTTTGGAATTTCCCCTAAGAGCAACCAACATTACCTCTTTTTCTTCTCTTCCTACTAATAAGGAGAATCGCAGTAGGGAGGATTAGGAGAATTCCTGCAGATCTCCTATGCTGAATGAGATATTCTAACAGGATTTTGCTATAAATAGCTCTATTATTTTTTGTTCTAATCAAGCCTGGTTCTTAGGAGAATTCTTTGCCAAGTGGCAGCTTTGTATGCACATTTTTGAAAGAGTCTTTCACTTTTTTTTATTATGATTGAATGAAAATGTACATTCCCATATAAATTTGCATGCCCGCCTATGTGCAGGTTCCCACTGTTCTCCCTGCCCAGTGACGGTACACGCTTCCTCTCCACTTGATACATGTCTTATCCTACCAACAATCTCATATCCCCTCCTCTCCACCCACTCTGCAGCCTCCAGTAAGAGGTCAGCAGGACAACATCCTATAGATGCATAGAACCATAAAGTACACACATGATATGATCACTCTATGTCACCAAGTCCAATCCATTCCTGTCTGAAGAGTGGACCTCCCTTATGATTTATGGACAAGGCAGCATCAGGGCCAGGGGCCATGCTCCCAGGTGAACTCTGAGGCCCCTGGACTATCAGTGGCAGTCTTTCAGTGGAGATCTCAGGGTGCACCCCTTTTTATTGTGTTGCCAGTGAGACTCAACTTAGTGAGCTACATCACGGCTATCATGGGTGGTGGCCAGGCACCATCTGGTTCTTTGGGTTACAAGTTGATGTAGTCACCCACTCACATGGGTCTCTCTGTCTTCTGGGTTCCCTTTCTTCCATGTCTTTTTGGACCTCCATGATCATCTGTTCCTGCTGAGTTGGGACTATTTGCTGTGCCCTCAGATACCAGCTTTGCAGCTTTTAAAACTCCAGGCACCACTCCCCAATGTGGGGTGCAGAAGGCTCTCTTAGCAAAACGCTAGTTGTGCCAGTTGGCCTCGATTTCCCCTGGTTCCCAGCCCCCTGCCCCAGCTACTCTGTCCTTGCAATGTTGGGTTAAGATGGGAGGAATAATCATGTTATGTTGAAGTCCAGTTAATATTGATCTTCTTTATAATGTGTGCTGTCACAGATTTCCCCAACCAAATTTATGTAAACTGTCTAATCTGAACGCTCTTCCCTCGCCCTGTCTCCCACCCCACCCTTGCAGCCGTCAAAGAGTCTTTTCTTGTATGCATGAGTCTGTTTTTAAGTTGTTATCGCAGTCTCATACAATATTTGCCCTTTTATCATGGAATACACTCACTCAGCATAATGTCCTCCAGTTGAAACCAGGTTATGAGATGTTTCCTAAACTCATCGTTGTTCTTTATCATTGCATAGTGTTCCATTGAGTATATATACCATAGTTTACCTATCCATTCCTCTGTTGTTGAGCATCAGGGTTGATTCCATCTTTTTGTTATTGTAGACTGTGCTGTGATAAACATTTATGCGTATGTATCAGTTGGTGTGAATGGCCTTGATTCTGTAGGATATATTCCAAGCAGTGGAGTTACTGGGTCAAATGGTATATCTAGATCCAGCTTTTTAAGGAGACACCAGATTGCTTTCCAAGAAGTTGCACCATTTTGCAATCCCACCAACAGTAGGAGAGTTCAAATTTCTCCACAGCCTCTCCAGCATTTGCTGTTTTGTGTGTTTGGATCAAGGCCAATCTTGTTGGGATGAGGTGGTATCTCATTGTTGTTTTGATTTGAATTTCTTTAATAGCTAATGATTGTGAGCATGTTCACATGTGTTTTTTGGCTGCCTGGATCTCCTCTTTAGAGAAGTATCTGTCCATCTCCTTTGCCCATTAGTTAATTGGATGATTTATCTTTCTCTTATTGATATTTTGTAGTACCTTATAGATTATGGAGATCAGGTGTCAGTCTGACATATAGTTGCCAAATATTTTTTCCTATTCTGTAGGTGGCCTTTTAATTCTATTAGTAAAGTCTTTGGATGAGCAAAAGTGTTTGATTCTTAGTAGTTCCCATTTATCTGTTTTTTCTTCATTTGTTTGTGGTTTGTTTGACAGATTTTGAAGTTTGTCTACATTGTGTATTAAACTTTCCATTGCTGTTTCTACTTTTTCTTGGATGAGCTTTATCATTTTAGATGTGATATTTAGGACTTTTATCCAGTTTGAGTTGATTTTTGTATAAGATATGGGTCTTGTTTCAGTTTATTGCAGATGGATATCCAATTTGACCAGCATTATTTGTTGAACACATTGTTTTTTCCTCAGTTTAATGTCTTAGGGCCTTTGTCGAGTATCAGCTGTTCATAGGAAGACGGTATCATCTCTGGGGTCTCAATTTGTTCTATTGATCTATCTGTCTGTTTTTACCAGTATCATGCTGTTTTGACTACTGTGGCAGTGTAATAGGTTCTAAAGTCGGGTAGTGAGAGGCCTTGCAGTGTGTTCTTCTTCTTCAGTAGTGTTTTGCTTATCTGAGGCTTCTTCCCTTTCCAAACAAAGTTGATGATTTGTTTCTCCATCTCATTAAAAAGTGTCCCTGAAATTTGTATTGGGATTGCATTGTATAAGTAAATTGCTTTGGGTAAAATAGGCATTTTCACAATGTTAAATCTTCCTATCAATCAGCAGGGTAGGTTTCTCCATTTATGTACATCTCTCTTAGCTTCTTGTAGTAAGGACTTGTTAGTTCTCTTTGTAAAGGTGTGTTATTTCTCTGGTTAGATTTATTCCTAAGTACTTGATCTTCTTAGGGGTATTGTATTGGTGATTTCTTCCTTAACAATCTCATTGTTGGTATAAAGGAATCCTACTGATTTACTTATGTTTATCTTGTATCCTGAGACTTTGCTGAACTCTTCCACTTTAAGTAGTTTATTTATGGATTCTTTAGGATTCTCTGCATGTACAATCATATCATCTGCAAATAGGGAGACTTTTACTTCTTCTTTGCTGAAGTTGATGCCCTTTATTTCTTGGTCTTGCCTAATTGCTCTGGCTAGAACTTCTAATACACTGTTGAATAGGAGAGGTGAGAGTGGGCATCCTTGTCTAGTTCCCTTTCTCAAGGGAAATTGTTCAGTGTCTCTCCATTCAGGATGACATAGGCAGTTGGCTTTGTATAAATGGCCCATATTGTGTTGAGGTTTTGGCCATCTATTCCTATCTTGCTGACAGTTTTTAGCATGAATGGGTGTTGGACTTTATCAAATGCCTTTTCTGCATCAGTGGAGAAAATCAGATGGTTCTTGTCTTTCGTGTTATTTATATGGTTGATCACATTAATTGTTTGTCTGATGTTGAACCAGTGTTGCATCCCTGGTATGACTCCAGCTTGGTCGTGACGGGTTATGTTTTTGATATGTTGTTGTATTCTGTTGGCAAGAATTTTGTTGAAGATTTTTGCATCTAGATTCATGAGTGATATGTTTTGTTCAGTCTTTCCCTGGCTTTGGTACCAGCGTTATGCTGGCTTCATTGATTGAATCTGGGAGTACTCCATCCTTTTCTATACTGTGAAATAGTCTCAGTAGTATTGGAGATAATTCTTCTCTAAAAGCTTGGTAGAATTCTGTGGTGAAGCCATCTGGGCCTGGACTTCTTTCGGTTGGTAGTTTTTGGATGACTTCTTCCTTTGTGGTGGGTTTATTAAGTTGTTCTCCTTCACCTTGTGGTAATTTTGGTAGGTCATACAAATCAAGAAATTTGTCCATTTCCTCTAGGTTTTCAATTTGTTAGACTACAGTCTTTAATGGCATTCTGTTATATTTGATTTCTGTTGGATCTGTTATGAAAACTCCCCTCTCATTTCTGATTTGAGTTATTCATTTCCTTTCCTGTTTTTCTTTAGTAAGTTTAGCCAATGGTTTGTCAGTTCTGTTGAATCTTTTCAAAAAAACAGCTTTTAGTCTTTTCAGTTGTTCTTCTATTCTCTAATTTGTTTAGTTCTGCTCTAGTCTTTGTGGTCCGTTCTCTTCTGGTGCCTGAGGGGTTCCTTTGCTGTTCTTTCTCCACTTGTTCAAGCTGTAGGGTTAGTTCTTTGATTTGCTTTCTTCCAGATGTGTGCAATTATGGAGATAAACTGACCTCTGAGAACTTCTTTGGCTGCATCCCATAGGTTCTGGCAGGAAGTATTTTCATTCTCATTGGAATCCATTAATTTCTTTACTTCATCCTTGATGTCTTCTATAACCCATGGGTTTTTGAGCAAGATATTGTTCAGTTTCCACGAGTTCCACTTTATGTGTTTTTTCTGCTATTGATTTTGACTTTTATGGCTTTATGATCTGAGAAGATGCTTTGCATTAATTCAGTGGTATGGATTTTGTTGAGAATTTCTTTATGTCCTAACACATGGTACATTCTGGAGAATGTTCCATATGCACTAGAGAAGAAGGTGTAGTTGTCCGCTCATGGACAGAAAGTTCTGTATGTATGAGTGAGATCTAGTTGCTTAATTGTGGCAGTAAGGTCTTCTGTGCATTTATTGAGCTTTTTTCCTAGACGACCTGTCAAATATTGAGAGTGGAGTGTTGAAGTCTCCCGCTATTATTGTGGAGCCATCTGTCTCCTTTTTGAGTGTAGTTAGCATTTCTTCAATGTATTTAGGTGCTCTAATATTAGGTGCATACATATTTAATATTGTTAAGTCCTGCTTGTGTATTGAACCTTTCAGCAGTAGTGTCCATCCTTGTGCACCATGGTGGATTTTTCATTAAAATCAACTTTATCTGAGATTAGAATTGTCACACCTGTTCATTGTTAACTTAATATGTATCCTTCCATCCTTTGATTTTCAGTTTATTCATAGCTTTAAGTCTAAGGCAAGTTTCTTATTGGCAGCATATGGATGGGTCATGTCTTTTGATCCAGAATGTCTCTTTACTGGAGTGTTCAGTCTATTCACATTCAATGTAATTATTGACAGGTATGTGTTTAGTGCTGTCATGGTGTTATGTTTATTTTTGCATTGATATTTTCTCTTTTGTTCTCATTAATCTGTTCTGGGACATTCTTCTTTGTGTGTTGACTTTACACCTTTTTCAGGGTTGGTTTTGTGGTTGTTGAGACTCCTGTATTACATTTCTTGATTTGACATGTTGCATCTTTATTGTGCTTTACAGCTGCCCCATGATCACCCTTAATAAAATATGTATAAACCCAATTTTTATTACTAACAGTCTTAGTAAGTTCCTTTCCATCTGGAAGGGCTATAACGAGTGAAGTACATCTCACTTTTTGATATGGTGACATCATAGTTTTCATAATATGATCCCTGGATTATTTCTTTCACTATTATAGCTTTGATAGAGTTTGGAGCCTTCCCTAAATGAGTAGGATTCTGGGTGATGTGTCCGATATTTGCTACTAAAATATAAAGTTAATGGTTTTGTTCTTCTAAGCCAAAGCCAAGTGAATCAGTATTTCTTGTAGCTTTCATCCAGTTTTTACAGTCTCTGAGTTTCTGTTTATCATTGAATGTCTTAATTTCATTTTCATATTTGAAAGATAGTTTTGCAGGATGTAGAATTCTTGGTTGGAAGTTCTTCTCCTTCAAGGCTTTGAATGTGTCATGCCACTATTTCCATGCCAGCATTGTTTCTGCTGAGAAATTTGATGAAAACCTGCAGTGTTTCCCTCTGAATGTTCACTTTACTTTGACTCTTGCTGCCTTTAAGAATTTCTGCTTGTGTTTCATTTTGTTAAACTTGATTGTAATATGTCTTGGAGTCTTTCTTTTGAGATCTACATTGAGTGACATTTGATATACATCTTGGATATCTATATTCTCTTGTTTCATAATTTTAGGGAAGTTTTCTTTCAGCAGCTCAACAACAATACTCTCTGTGTTCTCAGGTGTCTCACCTTGTTCAGGAATTCCAATTAATCAAAGATAGTTCCTCTTAATAGAGTCCTACATGCTTATTAATGCTTCTTCATTTTGTGTTTCTTTTTTCTGATTTCTCCTCTTAGATGCTGGAGTCAGTAGCTCTGTCTTCCAAGTCAGAAAGTCTTTTTTTCTGTTGGTTCCATTCTGTTTTCTTGGCTTTGAATTGAAGTTTCTGTGTCTGATTTTGTTCTTGATCTGTTGGATTTCAGAGTACCGGTGTTCCATCTAGTTGAACAGCTTGCTTAATTTTTCATTTTGCTCTGCTGCATTTTGTATAAGGTCTAGGAGGGCTCTCTGTATGCTCCTTTTGTATTTGTCTTCTGATCGTTTCAGAAAGGTTTCTTTGTGTGGGAGGTGTTGTGGTGTTTTCTTTTGGAAGCCTTCTGAAGCCCTGAGTGAATTCTTGGTTACGCTTTTCTCCAGAGTTTGATGCTTTTTGGGTGTCAGGTGAGTCAATAGATGCTGGGAGAGATGCTGTGCAGATGGACCTCAGTTGTTTCTCTAGGCTGTCTTACAATGAAAGTTAAAAGTTATCTGACAACTTCCAAAGGATGTCAGGTTTTCAGGTATACAGGTTCCTCTTCCCAGCTGGCAAAGTAAGCACCTCTATATTGAACCTTAGATGTTGTAAACTAGTTCAAAATACAGAAAGGTTACTGCCTTGCTGATCTGTACTGTCAGGCCCCAATCCTAGGTGACACTGTAGAATGCTGCTTTTCTGCTGTAAAAGTGCTCTCCTCTGGGCAAGCGCTGCCTCCCAGCCTGGCAGTTAGGTCCCACTGAGGCCTCTGTATGGGTATATCTGCCACCCAGTGGAACAAAATGGCATCCTGCACAAGTTGCTGCCTGCCTCGGTACAGACTACTCAAAGGCGGAGGTTGGTAGGTAGTCCAAAGGTGCCGAGATGCAGAGTCCAAAGCTGGCTCTCAAAATATGACAATTTCACCTGCCAATCCCACTGGCAGTGCATCTGAGATTAGCTGCTAGTCAAGTCCTAGTTCTACCTGCTGGCCAAGACAGAGAAAAAAAAAAATAAGTGTTGAGTTATCTTTGGTCCATGAAAGCTAGCATTCACCAAGAGTGGGCATCAGTGAAAGAGAGGAAGTTTTGCATTCGATGGTATGAAGTCCAAATTAGCAGCCCAATGCCGTGTCCTAGGGCTCACTAGGTGTCCAGAAGGCTTTGTTTCATTATCAATTCAGGTCTTGGTTTCCAGAGGGATTTAGGGAGACGTGTGTTTAGTCTGCCATCTTTACTCCACCCCTCCTTGAGTCTTTCATGTTTTTAACACATTAAGAAGACTTCTGCTTTCTGTTAGTCAAAACTTGATATGTATACCCCAGGTGTATTCTTTGTTTTTGAATACTCATCTGATTGCTACTCGGCAGCCAGTCACACATCAGAGGCCCAGGTATCTTCTTTTTGAAAGTTCGATTTATGCCACTTTGTTTCTATGAAACACCTATATTAGTACCTGTTTTCAGTAACTGAAAGAAATAAAAGAAGGACTTGCACTTTTATACCCCTCCCCCCCATAAAAGGTGAAGACTCAAAATAACATTCAGCAGGAGAGCTACATCTGTTGTCAGTCTTCCCTAGCAAGCTAGATGCTTGGTAAAATGTTTATGTCAGTACATTCACTGCATATTTTGTGTAGCAGCTTGACTAAAGTCCTTCAGAATCCTCTTCATAGCTTTATCCAGTGACATTCCTGCTGATGTATAAATGTAGCATGCATCAAGTGATCCCACCCTTGACATGCCATAGCTGTGCATCCTTTGGATGCACATCCCTTGGATGAACAGGTAATATAAATCCCACTCTTCTTTGAGATTTGAAACCCAACTCTTCGAGCCCCATGTGTGACTGCCAGCTGGGCTATGAGAGCTACCAGCCTCAGCACCACAACCTCTCAACTTTCCAATATGTTGGCTGTTTTCCCAGATGTAGTAAGTGAAACTACACTGTGAGTACCTTAATTCTATTTTACGTAAGGTGTATATTTATGAAACCTTCATAGTATAGTGGTTAAATGCTATAGCTGCTAACAAAAAGGCTAACTAAATCTACCATGTGATCCTTGGAAACTCTGTGAGACAGTTCTACTCTGTCCTATAGGGTTGTTGTGATCTGGGGTCAACTCAATAGCAGTGGGTTTAGTTTGGGGTTTATTTATCATATCATATCATTACTGCTTTTGCTATATGTGTTTTCAGAATCGTTTGCTAGGTTACTATTTGTGTCTAAAACCCCAATGTTGTTGAGTCAATCCTGACACCTAGGGACTTTATAGGACAGTAGAACTGCCCTGTACTGTTTCTAAGGAGTATCTGGTGGATTGAACTGATGATGTTTTCATTAGTAGCCATAGCACTTAACCATGTACCAGGGTTTCTTTTTGGGTCTAAGATACTCTCAAAAATTTTTTCCATGTAAATTAATGATAATTTTTTTGGTCTTACACTATTTGAGGTTATGATACTTTTGAATATCAGGGTAACCTGCATTTGATAAGAGCTTCTAAAGTCTAAGGGAATTTTGCCAGTCTGTTGTAGTGGTCTACCTCAGAGTCCTGTCAGTATTATAACATATATCTCTGGTATGGCAGAGCCATAGTTTTCTGGCAGTACAGTCCCTATGAATACTCCACTTCAGCTGGCATAGGGTCCTTCCCAAGTGCCCCAGTGCTTGCTTCATTACTTTGTCTGCAGAAGAAGTCTATGGTCCAGGAAATTCTTTCTAAGCAGGTAAAGTAAAGCTTACAGTCACATATCTTGGTCAAAAACTTCTTATTCCCTTTCTAGCTTAGCTTTAATTCTGAATGCAAGTTTGTGTCAATTCACACCAGCTTCCAGGATCTTTTCTTTTTAAAGTTAAGAAGAATCTTGGAGCTAATCACTCTTTCAAATCTGATGGTAGTATATTATTTCTATCTGGAACTCCCAACTAAGAAGGCCTAGCTAAGCTTTAAAGACTTTCTTTGGACTTTGTTGTGATAGTCAATGGACTAGTGCAATCAATGTTGTATAAAATGAGTCTTTCCTTCACCTTTCATCTAGTAATAGCCATTTGTCTGTGTCTAGTCTTAGGTTGTAGTTTAATCTGAGATACAAATGGGTGAAGCACCAGAGTTTGAACAATCTTGGACAAGCACAGTTTGTAACAGCCATATATTAGCTGGCTCCACTCTGCTTTTCAAGGTTTCAGATGAAGTAACAGTCTTTTGTTCATTTAGACTATATATAAAGACACAAGAGAATATTATTTCCATCTCTTGATGACATGGAATAGGAAAACCTATAAAATAATGATCTTTAAAATTCTGATAGAGGACTGAGATTGCAAATAATCTGAATAAATTAAAAGTAAAACAGTGATAAGCCTCTTTCAGGGGGAAAAAGAGATCTACTGCTTTCACATTTGGCAAGGAGGCAGGGACACCATGTTTGCAGGTAAGAGGATAATTGCTGTTTTTTTTTTTTTTTTTTTTGGAATACCACTGGCATATTGGTGTGGAATTCCTAGGGCCCTCAAATACAGAGTCTGTACACGCACTCTTCATTACTGAGGGCTTTCATCAAGTTTGTATGAAGATCGACTGGGGCACGAGAATTCAGCAACTGTCTATGGAACCTATAAGCTCCATATGCTGAAGTCAGAGCAGAAATTCCACACACATTGCTGGCCTTGAGAGAGAATAAGAATGACACTCTTGTTGGTTGTTAGCCATGGACATGACTCATTTCAAATTTCTGAACTCTAGAAATATAATTTCGTGGCATCTTAAACCACTGATTTTGAGGTTATTGGGTACAGCAGTATTAGTACACTAATATAGCACAAGGAAGTCTGAGAGCAAGACAGACATGCTTAAAACACTGTACACAACTCCAAACATTACTTTTATTATGAATCATGTATCCAAATCACTGTATCATCCACTGCATACTGTCAGCCTTCCATATCATGTGGTATGTTAGGAAAAAAAATCTGATTTCTTTATTCTTCACAGGTTGCAGCAGAGAAGGCAATGGAAAGAAGTTTTTTCCACGGAGTGGGTGGCTGTGTTGAACACTGCTGACAGGCAATCAGTGAAGAGGGCACATGAGACAGACTAACAGAAGATAATTGCTAACTTTGGAGATGGTAGTGGCGGAAACTGAAAGTAATGAAGTTTCTTAACTTCATTTGAACTCTAGTTGTTTTATCATTTTTAGATCAACGTGAATTCCTCAATCTGTTGAAATAATTTCTACCTTTGTAGTATTCACAGCATAAGGTTATTTTCCATAATAAGTCAGCAGTCTTTGAGGTGGTAGTGTGGGGAAGAGTGTACAGAGATGATGGCTTGCCTGATGACTGAGGAAGCAGAGGTGAGGCAGGGTAGAAGGTAGCTCGGGGAGAGGTGGCAGTGTGTACTAAAGGCAAGGACAGGCAGGAGGGTTTGTGGAGGTCACTACAAGTCTAATGGCTATAGATGCAGTGATGGTGGTGGTATGGTCAAGAGAAGAGGTTTCAGAGTGTCTGAAAATGGAAGATGTTGCAGGGGGGTGGTAGGAGGGACAAAACGAGTAAATACACTGAGAATAATGGGGGCCAGCAAAAGATTTACGAGTACAGAAAGAGCCAGGAGGTAATGAATTGGAACTGACAGTAAAGGTGCTGTCATGGATTGAATTGTATCCCCCCCAAAATTTATGTGTTGATTTGACTTGGTTAGGAGTCCCAATATGGTGCTGTTCCTCCTGTGTGTTATGAATCCTGCTTCTGGGATACTGATGATGTAGAATGGTTTGCAGTTTTATTAGTGTGGCAGGACCGAAGCTACAAGCTTGTGGAATAGAAGGGAGAAAAGTGAGCCGAGGAAGTTGGGAACCTCATACCACCAAGAAAGAAGCATCGAGAGCAGAGCACATCCTTTGGACCCGAGGTTCCTGTGCTAAGATGCTGTCACTGGATTTGGACTCAGCCTACCAGACTGTGATGATTTCTCATACTGAATAGACTTACAATTTATAAATGGATTTGTGGCTTACCAGACTGTGCCAGTAAAGCTTCTCTTCATGAAATCTTCCACTCATGGTATTTTCTGTTAGAGCAGCACCAGGTGACTAAGACAGCGCAAACAATTTTTTTTTATTAATATATGTACATAGACTTGGAAATACAAGTATTGGATATATACAGTTGTATGTATTTCTTATCTATTCTCCTGAGAATGTCTAGAAGCAATGGTTCCACAGTAGTAATGAGCTCACTGAGTGTCTGATCTTTGTTTCTAAACACTATGTATTCATCACTAAAAAGAACATTTCAAAATCTATGGTGAAGTCTGGTGCTGTCAGGGATAGGATAATACCTATACATCTACAAGAAAGACTAGTTAATACAGCTATTATTTAAATTTATGCACCAGCCACTAAGGCCAAAGGTAAAGAAACTGAAGAATTTTAACAGTTTCTTCAATATGAAATAGATCAAACATACAATCAGGATGCACAGATAATTAGCAGTGATGGGAATGCAAAACTTGGAAACAAAAATGAAGTATTGGTAGTTGGCAAATATGGCCTTGGTGATAGAAACAATGCTGGAGATCACATGATTGAATTTTGTAAAACCAGTGACTTCATTGCAAATACATTTTGTCACCAATATAAACAGCAACTATGCACATGGATCTTGCCAGGTGGAATACACAGGAATCACATTGAAAAGATAGTAGGAAAGTTCAATATCCTCAGTCAGAACAAGGTCAGGGGCCAACTACAGATCAAATCATCAATTGCTTGTATGCCAAGTTCAAGTCAAAATTGAGCAAAATTAGAGCAAGTCCATGAAAGCCAAAGTATGATCTTGAGTATATTCCAGCTGAATTTAGAGATCATCTGAAGAATAGATGTGACATACTGAACACTAATGACTGAAGACCAGATGAGTTGTAATTTCGAATGAAATCAAGGATGTCAAGTGTGAAGAAAGCAAGAAACAAAGACAGGAAAGAAAGAAAAGACCAAAATGGATGTCAGAAGAGATGCTGAAGTTTCCCCTTGGTCATCAAGTAGCTAAAGCAAAAGGAAGAAATGATGAAGTGAAAGAACTGAACAGAAAATTTCAAAGGACAGCTCAAGAAGACAAAGTAAAATGGTATAATGATATGAGGGAAGAACTGGAGATAGAAACCCCAAAGAGAAGACCATACTTGGCATTTCTCAAGCTTAAAGAATTCAAGAAAAAAGTTCAAGCCTTGAGTTGTAATAGTGAAGGATTCTGTGGAGGAAAATATTAAACATTGCAGGAGGCATCAGAAGAAGATGGAAGCAATACACAGAGTCATTACACCAAAAAGAATTGGTTGATACAGATGATACAACCTTGTTTGCTAAAACTGAAGAGGACTTGAAGTACAGGCTTCAGTATGGATTACATTTTAACTGGACCGATAAGTAATATCATAATAAATGGAGAAAAAATTTGAAGTTTTCAAAGATTCCATTTACATTTCCTTGGATTCATGTAGACATGGCTGTAGCAGCCTGCTTGTCTGCTTTCCATTTTGCCTTTCAGAATACATGCTGAATAAGACTTTTTTTTTTTTTTGCTTTACTAAAAACAGACAAAGTCTCCTGTGTAATTAAAAATACATTCTGTTATGCTTTACTTATTACTTTTAAATTGTGTAGGATAATGTATGTTACAGGGTGGACAAGACAAACAATTTAATGTAACAAAATCAAAGAATTAAAAATAAAATGAGCTTGTGAATCTTTCTTCCTACTGAGAAAGTAAAATGTTTTTTATCATAATTAAAATCATATTTTAGAAATAACTGTCACTTAAAGAATTAACATTTAGGATTTGGAATCAGTGTTTAGAATTTAGAAATCATGTCTTAGGGTTAATACCAGACAGTGGAATTAATTGGAAACAACATGTTCCAGTGACTAAGCACTGGAATTAGGTTTTGCTTCCACACACATTATTTTATTTGTAAATTGACTGACCAATTTAATCTAAGTAAAAGAAACAGTTGCATTATTGGTGTCTTCAAAAGTAGATGAAAAATAATGGACTCTGCCAAACAATCCTGTTTATTTACATGAGGCTAATTAGTAGTGTGTCAGATACATCTCTCTACCACATTGAGCAATTTGAAGGGAGCCCTTAAAATACTGGCACCATCTTCATGTTTATGGTAATGATGAAAATATTTTGGAGAGAAAAATAGAAAGGGTAAAATATTATTAGTCAATTGAGAAAAGAAGAAATAGACTTGACAGCAGTCTAGAATATGAAACAGTTAAATTGAACCCAGGGCTTGTGCACTCAGAACTACAGAATATAATAAATCAGTAAAGGAAGCAACAACATAGAGTCCAAAAACTGAAGTGTCTGGTTTTCAGAATGATTACACAAACTTATTAAATATCTGCTAAAAATATCAGTGCTACCAGTGATTATAAGTAATACCTCTGGAAAAAAACAAAAGCCAAAATGAAATGCACTGCCATTGAGTCCATTCTGATTCATAGTGACCCTATAGGACAGAGTATAACTGCCCCATAGAGTTTCCAAGGAGCACCTGGCAGATTCAAACTGTTAGCCTTATGGTTAACAGTCATAGCATTTAACCACAGGTGTCCATGTAATGTCTCTAGATTATTTTAATTAAGAGTGGAGAAAGTGGCAGTGATGCACATGTGCCACAAGGATGTCAAAGACATTTTGTTTAAAAGGTTTAAAGAAAGTATTTCTTGTTCTGAGATTAGGAAAAAATAATTGAAGAGAAAAATTGGATACTTGCACTAACAATTGGACTTTGGTGCCCTGTGGGGTTAATTCAATATAATGTGTAACCTTTACTATATGAGGGTAATACAGCTGATTCATAATTGCAGAGCATGTGTACTGAGCCTTTTAAAAAAATGATAGGTGTAGACTGGTGATTGTCCAACCAGACCCTTTCTGTCTACCTTATGGCCAAAATATTCACGGGAGCCCTGGTGATAGAATGGTGGCTGCTAATCAGCCTCTCCATGAAAACCTTGTTGGGCAGTTCTGTTCTGTCCTGTGGATGACTATGAATCAGAATTAACTCTGTAGCAATGAGTTTGGTTTTATTTGGTGAAGCAACATAATTTGGAATTTCTCCTTACCTGACCATGTTTAGAATGAAACTTATGATGCAGCTTCATCGGACTGCTTCTTTAATTGACCGAAAATCTAGCTATCATTCTGATTTGATGTTTGGTTTGTTAGACCCTACTCTAGTCAGAAACTCTCAGGAGCAGGACTAGCAATCAGTGATTTAATAAGTAGTCTTGGTGATGGTATGTGCTCAAGTTTGAGAACCACTAAAGTAAAGTAACTTGATGATTTTTGCAGTTCTCTGTATGGTGGAAGAAATAACAGTGGTCAGTCATTCCTTGAAAATGATTCTTCCTCATGGACATTCACAGGGAATTGACATTTCTGTTGATTCAAGTTCTCTATTGTTACTCCTAGGTGCTGTTCAGTTGGTTCCAACTCGTAGTAACTGTGTACAACAGAATGAAACACTGCCTGGTCCTGCGTCACCTCATAATCACTGCTATACTTCAGACCATTGTTGCAGCCACTGTATCACTCTATTTTTTTGAGGATCTTCCTCCTCTCTTTTGCTGACCCTCTGCTTTACCAAGCATGGTGGGACTCATCTCTCTTGATAACATGTCCAAAATGTATGAAATGTAGACTCGCTATCCTTGCTTCTAAGGAACATTCTACCTGAACTTCTTGCAAGAACGGATTTGTTGGTTCTTTTGGCAGTTTCTGGTATGTTCAGTATTGTTTGTCAATACCACGGTTCAAAGGGATCAGTTCTTCAGTCTTCTTTATTCATTGTCTGGCTTTGGCATGCATCAGAAGTGATTGAGAACACTGTGGCTCAGGTCAGATGCATCTTAGCCTTCAAGCTGACATCTTTGAATTTTCAGCACTTCAAGGATTTTTGTGGTGGATGTGCTCAAAACAATGCATCTTGATTTCTTGATTGTTGTTTCCACGAGTGTTGATTGTGGGTCCAAGTAAGACGAAATACTCAGCAACTTCAGTCTCTTTTCCGTGTATCGTGATGTTGCTGATTGGTCCAGTTGTGAGGATTTTTGTTTTCTTTATGTTGAGGTATCTATACTGAAGACTGTGGTCTTTGCTTTTCTTCAGTAGGTGCTTCAAGCCTCCTTCAGCAAGGTGGCTGTGTCATCTGCATATCAGAGATTGTTAATGAGTCATTCTCCAATCTTGATGTCCCATTCTTCTTCATCTAATCCACCTTCTTGTATTATTTGCTCAGTATACAGATTGAATATGGTGAAAAGATACAGTGCTGACAGGTAACTTTCCTGACTGTAAACCACGTAGCATCCCTTTGTTCTGCTCAAACGACTGCTTCTTGGTTTCATGAAGGGGTTCCTCAGCATGGTGAAATGTTCTGAAATTCCTGTTCTTCACAATACTACCCATCATTTGTCATGATCTACACAGTTGAATGTCATTACATAGTCAATAAAACACAGATAAATATCTTCTTGGTGTTCTTTGCCTTCAGCCAGAATCCATCTGATATCAGCAATGATATCCCTGGTTCTATATCTTCTTCTGAATTTGGCTTTAATTTTGGGGAAGTTCTGGTCAATAAACTATTGCAACTGTTTTTGAATGCTCTTCATCAAAATTATATTTGCGTGTGGTTCTAATGATACTGTTTAATATTTTTTACATAAAGTTGGATCACTTTTCTTGGGAACAGCTAAAATATGAATCAGATATCCGGGTAGATGTCTTTCAGATTTCTTGACGTAGATGAGTGAGCACGTCCAGCACTGTATCTGGTTTTGAAACGTCTCAAATGGTATTTCATCAACCGCTGGGGACTTGTATTTTCTAATGCCTTCAGTGAAGCTTGAACTTCTTCCTTCAGTACTACCAGTTCCTAATCATGCTGCTGTTTGGTCCTGTCAAGTTGATTCTGACTCATAGTAACCCTGTAAATAAAACAAAACACTGCCTGGTCCTGTGCCGTGGCCACGGTCCTTGATGTGAATGAGCTCATTGTGGAAGCCACTGTGTCAATCCATCTTGTTAAGTGTCTCCTGGTTTTTTCTGACCTCTCCTTTGCCAAGGATGACATACTAAGGGATTGATCCCTCTTGACAACATATCCAAAGTGTTTAAGATGTAGTCTCACCGTTCTTGCTCCTAAGGAGCATGCTGATTATACTTCTTCAAAGACAGATCTGTTCTTTTGACAGTCTGTTGTCCTGATCATATGCTACCTCCTAAAATGGTCAAAGGTAGACTACTTCATTTTGGTATAGTGACTCTGTATGTCTTCTGTCTTCCCTTGATGCTTCCTGAGTTGTTTAATATTTTCTCTGTAGTGTTCTCCATTGTTGTAATATGAGGCTTGAATTTTTTCTTCAGTTCTTTCAGCCTGGTGGATGATGAGCATGTTCCTCCCTTTTGGTTTTTTGTCTCTGAAAATGGATTGGTATTGGCCATTTTGAATTGGGCAATCATATGGTCTACTATGCTGCAAACAACAAATTAAAGAAGAATAGCATTGCATTTTTGTCAAAAAAAAAGTGAGGATTTATCCTGAAGTAAACACTGCCAGGGATACAGTAATATCCATATGCCTACAAAGAAGACCAGTTAATGACTATTATTCAAATTTATGCAGTTTAACTACTGAGGTCAAAGATAAAGAAGTTGAAGATTTTTACCAATGCTGTCATCTGAAATTGATGGAATATGAAGTCTAGATGTGTTGATAATTACTAGCGATTTGAATGTGAAAGTTGGAACAAAGAAAATGCATTGTAGCTGGAAAATAATGGCCTTGGTGATAGAAATGATGCTGGAAACCATACAACAGAATTTTGCAAGACCAGTGACTTCTTCATTGAAGATACATTTTCACCAACATGAATGGCAACTCTTCACCTGGACCTTGCCAGGAGGAACACACAGGAATCAAATTGATTCCCTCCTTGGAAAGAGATTGAAAAGTTCAGTAGCCTCAGAACAAAGTCAGGGGTTGACGACAGATCAGATCAATGGTTCATATGCAAATTCAAGTTGAAACTGATGAAAATTAGAACAAGTTCATGAGAACCACAGTAGGATCTTGAATATATCCCACTTGCATTTAGATACTGTCTCAAGAATAGATCTGATGCTTTAAACACTAATAACCCAAGGCCACGCAAGTGGTCAAATATCATCAAGGACATCATGCGTGAAGACAGCAAGAGGTCATTAAAAAGACAGGAAAGAAAAAAAGGCCAAAGTGGATGTCAAAAGACTCCGAAACTTGCAATGAAGAAATGATGAAGTAAAAGAGTTAAACAGAAGATTTCAAAGGGTGGGATAAGAAGACAAGGTGTAGTATTATGGTGACATATGCAAAGAGCTGGAGCTAGAAAATCCAAAAGTGAAGAACACACTCAGCATTTTTCAGAATATTCTAGCTGGCACTTCTGGGAATTCCTATTATTTTGTGGGACACGGTTGGAACGAGCAGAATATTGGATGAGGCTGGTAGAGAGCCATCTTAATATACACAGAAATACCATAAATGAGAGGCTTTAGCAAGTATTTATGTTTGTAGTTCAGAAAGCTGGAAGTGTGAATTCAGCATGTTAGGTCTAGGGAAAGATTTTTCTTTCCCTCATGGCTCTGTGGGAGGGTCCTTGCCTCTTTTCAGCTTCTGTTTCTTGTTTCCTTGGAGATAATATGTGACGTGGCATTTGTTTCTCCTCAGCTGTGCTTTTTTCTTATTTGTGTAAAATCTATTCTTTTGTCTCAGAAGAAATTGACTTAAAACACCCCATACACTAATACTGTCTCATTAACTTAACCAATAAAACTCATTTTCTAATGGCAGTATAAACACAGGTATAATAGTATTTATAACACAAATTTGGGGTGGACACGATTCAATCCATGACAAATACAAACATTAACATTTGCAGACTATGTACCAAAGCTCAGTCTACAAAATCTTAGTATAAGTGTTTGATTCCTTAATAATTTCAAAATGCAGAGAAAGGAGGCAGGCTTTTGTACCTAGAAACTAGTCTTTCTGTTATCCTTTGCTATTCTTTTTCTTTTTTTTTATGAATGAGTGAAAATGTACATTCATATAAATTTACATGCCCACCTATATGCAGCTTCCACTGTTCTCCCTGCCCGGTGATGCACGCTATTCTTAACACAGAAAGGATCCCTGGTAGGGCAGTGTAACCACTGCCTAGCGCTAACTAGCAGATCCGACAAGTCCGCAAACTTACTTGTTCTAGAAACTGTATACCTCATTGCTGAATGTCACCACAGTCACCTTTGAAGTACTCCCCTTGGAAAACTATGCATCGACACCAGTGCCTAGTCTACCCTTCAGAGCAATTCTGAAACTCTTTCTTTCTGGAATGGCCACTACAAACAGTGTCTAAGTTCACAAAATTAATTGTATAGTTGTCTGTGAGGGAGTTTTTAGCCAGTAAACAAATAACTGTACTGGAACACCCTCCCTACTCACCTGATCTGGCCCCCAGTGACTTGTTTTCCTTACCTGAAGATAAAAGAAATATTGAAAGGAAGACATTTGGATGACATTCAGGATGTGAAGGATAATATGACCACAGTTCTTCTCATGGCCGTTCCAGAAAATGAGGTCCAAAATTGCTTTGAAGGGTGGACTAGGTACTGGCATCAGTGTGTATCTTCCCAAGGAGAATACTTGGGAAGTGATGGTCATGATATTCAGCAATACGTTATGTAGCACAGTTTCTAGAATGAGTTCATGAACTTAACTGCTGACCCGGTCAACTTTCCTATGGGAGAAAGATGTGATAGTATGCTTCTGTAAAGATTTACAGCCTTGGAAACCCTATGGGGGTAGTTACATTCTGTCCTGTAGGATCACTATGAGTTGGAATCATGGCAATAGGTTTTTAGTATCCTTGTACACTGTCCTGAAATAAGTACTTATATTGAAAGGATTTTATAAAAATAAATATAGTCATTTTGGTGCAGTAAGAATAATATCACTTAACTTCCACCTCCCTATTATTGTATAATATTACTTTCTACCTCTCTGCTCTTGTGTGCCATCATAGAAAAGGGCATAAATTAAGATTCTGAATGCTACAAAGTCACTGTGAGGCGAATATTGAAAATATTTTAGGATTATTGCAGAAAATACTTTTTGGAAAGTGCTCTTAGTCCCATAAAATATACTGATTCTCTGGGATTTAAAAATAACCCCCCAAACCCACTGCTTTCAAATCAGTTCTGACTCACAGTGGCCCTACAGGACAAAGTAGACCTGCCTCACACTGTTTCTAAGGATGTAATATTTATGAAGGCAGACTGGTGTATCTTTCTCCCTATAATTAAAAATTGTTAGCCTCCTTTTCCAGTGAAAACCGTAAATGTAACAGCCTTTAGTCAGTAGAGATTTAACAGCAACAAGCTGGGCTTAAACCCAACTGGGACTCAACTAAGACTTGTTCAATGATGAAACAAACTTTAGTCTCAGTTTCAGAGCTGATGTCTATACAGAACATAACCCATTTGTGTCTTCTGGGCATCTTCTAAGCAGACACAGTAACAATCCCTAAACATAATTATGGTTCAAAGGGTGTGGGGAAGAAAATTTTTTACTTTTAATTAAGGATGGCGATTCCTTGTTAGCGTAAATGGGGCATCTGTCATTTATTCTTCAGACTTTAAATCATAGTTCCTTTTACACTCTGGGAAGAATGAAAATCTCAGCCGCAAAGACTTGGAGCAGATAGCTAATCAAGAAACTTTGTTGGCAAAGGCTGTATGAAGATGTGTGAAGATAAAACCCAAATCCCTAATATTCTTCATCATTTGAGGAATGTGCTATTACATAACTATGGGGGAAATCCAAGTTATCAGAGTTAAAATTCTATAGAAATAACTGAATAAAATTATAAGCTCTATTATTAGACTATCATTAATACTAAAGTAACAAGTGAAAATCAGTACACTTAAAAAATATCAGGTAAAATTTTTCATAACTGTTAAATTAATAAATTTAAAGATTAAGACCTATTTCAGGCCTGAGTATTAAAAAATTATATATACATAGAGTGGGAATGTAAACTTTGAAAAGAATTATAATACTATGGGCTGCTAATGTAAAGACCAGCAGTTTATGTCTACTAGGTGCTCCTTGGAAAGTATGGGCAGTTCTGTTCTGTGCACTAGGGTCTCTATGAGTCATAATTAACTCAACAGCACTGGGTTTCAGTTTTTTTGGTTTTTGAGTCTTAACAATTGTGTTTTATTCAGAATCTTTCTCTTAATTTAAAGAAAACAAGTATGTACCTATCTATGGTATTTTTAGTATTTTCCACACGTAAAACTTAAAGACAAGGGTAATGTTCAATGTTTTAAAAAATTACTTAATGGTACATTATAAACCATTCAATTGAATATCTTGCAGTGAATAAGTTATAATTTATACAGATTATATAAAAACATGTAAAAATCCTTTATAATGCTAAGTGAAAAAATAGAATATAAAAATACATAGTATAGTGGTATAAATTGGAGGCATAGTGGTTAAGAGCTACCTGCTAACCAAAAGGTCGGCAGTTCCAATGTACTAGGTTCTCCTTTGGAAACTCTCCAGGCAGTCGAACTCTGTCCTATAGAGTCGCTATGAATTGGAATGAACTTGATGGCAGTTTGTTTTTCTGTTTTGATATGTGTAGACAAATGATCAAAGGAGAGTATGCCCGAAAGAAAAATGAAAGAAAACTCTTGCTTTAAGAAGAGTGGATGGGAAAAGGAAAGGAGGAGATACTGCTTAAAGAGTACTGAGGTCCTGTTAAGGGTAATAGAGAACCTTAGAAATGGATAGTGGTGATGATTACAGAATAGTCCGTGTAATTAAGATCACTAAGTCGTACATGTAAAAATGTTTGACGTGACAAATATATGCACACAATATAAAGAGAATATAAATAGAAAATGATACACTTTTCTGCTAGGTATTTTTACAATATTGTTAAAATAACATTGCCGTAATAAAATATATATAATATATATAATATATATAATATATATAATATATATAATATATATATAATATATATATAATATATATAATATATATATAATATATATATAATATAATATATATAATATATATATATAATATATATAATATATATAATATATAATAAAAATATAATAAAATATAAATAAGACTGTTCATGAAATTTGCAAACTGTTTTCAGCTACACTAAGTCTCAACATAAATTCTTCTCAAGCAGCCAAATGAGGAATCATCCTTAATTCGAAAATCTTAAGCTGGCATCTTCATGTGGAAAACATTTCTTTTTTCCAAAGCTGTGAGTTGAACTAAGGCTACAAATGATTTCTACTTTTTTTCTTTTTCAAGATCCTAAGGCTTAGAAATATCTAATTCAGACATCTTTCAAATGAGATTTTATTGATAGTCTCACATTTGACATCCTTGTTATTATAAAAGTATGTATTATATCCAGAGAACTTCTATATCATCCCTGGAGACTCAATTACCATGTGCCTCTTCTGTAGTCTGGGCAAGTATCATTATAGCACCTGATATAAGTAGGCTGTATTTCTTAAACATTGTTCATGTGTTGTTTGATATAAATATCTGAGTAAATTATTTTTTAATGCTTCAATTAAGGTAATTCACTTATAAAATATGTTAATATGAGAAACTCTTGTTTTACACTAGAAGTGTGAACATTCTTGTACATAGATTTATAGTCTTTTGACAAAAAAGGTAAAATCACAATCCTTTCTCGCATTTATTGTATTAAAATGTATTGAATCTCCAGGACATATTTATGGGCCTGACATTCCTGAAAGAACGCAATTGTAGGAAACATTGTTTGTATTCATTGCTCCAGTTAGTTTCAACATATATTTGAGATGTCATCAAGGAAAATCATAAGTATAGCAAGTGTACACAACACAACATGAGAAAAGGAAGCAAAAATTAAAGGAGAGAATGAAAACAAGTTCAGATTTTCTTTCTAAAAGGAGGCACATGAAGATATTAAACCTATTCCTGTTTTCAGTGACCTCAACCCAGAAAGGAACATGACATGTTACAGAACTCTCCATTTTTAAAACAAATTGATGTGGAGAACCCTTAACTGGTTATAATCTTGTGGAAGAATTTATTGCAGTTCCAACACCACCTGATCTTGTTGCTTTCCTGTCTTAATAACATAAAGTAGACACTCAGTACTTAGTTTTGATGCATTAATGAAATAAATTCTTGTAAGGCGTACTGGTCCTAAAGCCTCACATTGTATGGATTAGAATTTCTGCAAGATAGAGAAACTATTTTCTTACTCTTTTAATCTCCATTCCTATAACTCTGAAGTATTTATAACCTGGGTGTGGCTAATCAGTGTCCCATATCTGGGGCCAGTTTGTCTGATTCAGCATTCAGAGGAGAGACGTTTAGACTTCCCGTGATGGCCTTCCTACCACTCCAGGCCCTCCTCTATTTGGGAATATAGGTGTTGTGGAGCACTGTGGCAGAGGCATGTATGTAAGCTACCTTTAGAAAAAGTACTATTTTAGATGAAGCTGTGTTAGAATTCTGAGTTAAAAGGAAAGGTCCCCTGACAGCAGACAATGAAAATTCTCACCCATTCACTGAAGGCTAAAGAAAGACTCATACAGATTTAACCTCTAGCACCATGAAAGAAAGGCCTGGCAACCTACTTTCGAACACTCAGCCATTGACAACTCTGTGGAGTTGTCCTTCCTATGTCCTATGTCCACAATTCTACTCTGACACACATGGCCTCACCATGACTTTGGGTCAACTCACTGGTAACGGGTTCCGTTGCCATCTTTTGTCTTCTGAGAACCAAATCCCTATTGCCTCGCCCTCTCCCCGCCGTATGATTATCTGACTTTTCCAATGTGATTCTCAGACAACTTGTCAGTCCTTAGTTGGGTAAGGCATCCAGGGACCACTCCCTACCACTGCACTTGAAACTCCTGTTCCGCCCCCGGTCATCCCGTGAGTTCTCACAAACACACTCACTTTATTCCTGTGTCTAAACCCCAAACCAAATTGTATTAAAATGTATTGAATCTCTGGGACATATTTATAGGACTGACATTACTGAAAGAAGGCAATTGTAGGAAACATTATTTGTATTTATTGCTCCAGTTAGTTTCAGCATATATTTGAGACGTCATGAAGGAAAATCATAAGTACAGCAAGTGTACACAACACATTGCATCCATTTTTACTCTTTTACCATTGCATCCATTTTTCCTCACAGTGACCCTATAGGACTGAGTAGAACTGTCTCATAGGGTTTCCTAGGAGCACCTGGTGTATTTGAACTGCTGACCATTTGGATAGCAGCCGGAGCTCTTAACTCCTGTGCCACAAGGCTTTCCTTCCTATGTCCAGGAGGAGGGAAAAAAGCAAACAAACTAGAGAATTTATTCAAAAATCAAGGTATAACTCTGTTTGTCTCTTATTTCTTTTGCAATAACCTTTGTTGGCCCATTAAATTCAGAGCATCAGCTTATTAACACATTTTCCCTTTCCTTGAATTTCAAAAAGAGACACCACCACACGATTCTCACTCCTAGCAAGACTGTAGAACAGAATAGAACTGGCTCATAGTTTCCAAGGCTGTAATCTTTATGGATGCGGACTGTCACATTTCTCTTGCACAGGAGTTGGTCAGTGTTAACCAATAAACAGTCCAGCGCGCTTAACCACTGTGCAACCAGAGGTGAGGGGATATACATGTGTTATACTTGTCCTGCAGCACAGTAAAGAAGGAGAAACAAGGTGGCTCTATCTCCATATCAAAACAAAGTAAAAGTTACTAGATTTAAAAAATTATTCCCCAAACCACTGGACCATCAGTTGAGGTCTTTTAGTGGAGATCTCAGGGTGCATCCCTTTTTATTCTTGTGTTACCAGTGAGGCTCAACTTAGTGAGCTCTATCACGGCTATCACTGGTGGTG
Source organism: Heterohyrax brucei (assembly GCA_028571685.1). Lineage (NCBI taxonomy): Eukaryota > Metazoa > Chordata > Mammalia > Hyracoidea > Procaviidae > Heterohyrax > Heterohyrax brucei. Next base: position 51,486,238 of record CM053150.1, on the reverse strand, counting down.
GCTGGGCACCATCTGGTTCTTCTGGTCCCAAGTTGATGTGGGCACTCACTCATGTGGGTCTCTCTATCTTCTGGGTTGTCTTTACCCCGTGTCATTTTGGTCCTCGGTAAGCATCTGTTCCTGCTGAGTTGGGACCATTTGCGATGCTACCCTTGCCCATAAATCATAACGAAGGTCCACTTTTTGGACATGAATGGATTGGACTTGGTGATGTAGAGTTACCATATATTGGATGCACTTTATGGTTCTATGCATCTATAGGATATCATCCTGCTGACCTCTGGCTGGAGGAAGGAGAGTGGGTGAAGAGGAGGGGAAAGGAGATTGTTGGGAGGATGAGACATGTATGGAGCAGAGAGGAATAGTGTGCTGTCACCAGGCAGGGAGAGCAGTGGAAGCTGCATATAGGTGGGCATGGAAATTTGTACAAGAATGTACATTTTCACTCAGTCATTAAAAAAAAAAAATCCTTCCTTCTGAGGGGTAAAAAGTGTGGATAGAGTGGAGAAGTGGTAGAGAAGAAAAAGAATTCCATTCTGCACTTACAGAGAATGCACAACCAGAATGTTTCTTAATGGGCGTAAAAAATCCTGTCTTCTCCCACTGGTGAAGTTGAGAAACTGGCCTTGGATGGTGTCAATCATCTCAGTACACAATGAGAGTCATAAGGAATTTAAAAGTTCTGATCTACAGAAAGGTGTGAAACAGCACATTTCGAATGACCCTGCATTCCTAATTCACCCACGAGTGTGACCAGGGCAAAAGAGACCGATCAGCAGTTCCTGGGCTCTTGGTTTCCCTGGGGACCCTTAGAACTGAGACTGACTCTTTTGGAAGTGGATTCTGACTGGGGCATGATGCTACAGCACACTGTAGTAAACAAAGCTGGGACCTTTCTTAGAAAGTTGTTTTAAAGATAGTGCCAAGCCAGGCAGTGCCAGAGAGCACAGACTCCCTTAGGAAGTTTAGGTGCATTACTGGTGCATGTTCGTGCAGATTTCTCACGGACTTTTCCATTTTTCCTGTGATTTTTCATTTTTAGGCAAAGGAAACCCAGGGAAAATGCTTACAGAAAATTTCAAATTGCCTGTCTGTGATCATAATCATATAGTGGAAGGAAGAGAAAATTTAGAAAGATAAACTTTTGTATCAGGTCTCACCTAATGTGATCACAGACAATTCACTCTGCTGAGCTCCCATATGTATCTGTAATAAGAATGCTAGTAACAGTAGTTCTCACAGGGGGTTTGTGTGAGAATTAAACATTACCTAAAATTCTGTTGTATTCACTAAATCATCTTACAGTGTCATCCATTATTTTTTGCTTCTGTTATCACTGCTAACAGCCTCTAAGTGCAGGATTTAGTGCCTACAGCCTCAATATGTGGTTTACAGTGTGCTGATTGTTCATGGAGATTACAGACAGATTGAAATGTTCTTAAGCATCATCTACTTAAATCACTCACTTGGTGGTTTAATCTCTTTACATCAGGGTCCATGTAAGTCAGCTAAGTTGAACCACATTAGTGGAAAGAAACACCCTACTTAAGAAGGTTTTAATGTTTGTCCATATTGACAGTTAGAAGGACTATCCTCATAATGAAGTGCAACTTATCTTCCTGTAACTCACATTTAGTGTTTTGTCAACTCATAGCAACCCTAGAGGTTAGAGTAGAACTGCCCCATAGAGTTTCCAAGGAGCACCTGGTAGATTTGAATTGCCGACCTTTGAGTTAGCAGATGTAGCACTTAACCCGCTATGCCACCAGAATTTCCAGGTACTACTCTTGAAGTTCATATATTCAGATTGTCTGTTTTATGTTAATCTTTATAAGATAGAGTAAATGCCTTTTTTTTTCCTTTCCTCAGGAGTATATTGGTAATTAATTTATAATTGAAAAACTTTTGAATGATATTCTTGACTTCTGCTTCATACTTATAAGTCCCTGATTAGTGGAAATGGTTAAGCACCCAACTGCTAGCCAGAAGATTGGTGTTTCAAACCCACCCACAAGTGCTTCACATGATAAGACTGGCAGTGTCCTTCTAAAACGTCATAGCCAAGAAAATCCTATGGAGCAGTTCTGCTCTGCACACGTGGGTTTGCCAGGAGTTAAAGCCGATTCGACAACAACAAACTGTGACTTCATACTTGTAGTAATATTTGATGATATGAAACATCCCATTATGTGTTTATAGTCTCAATGGCAAATCAAATTCAAATGTTGTCATCTGTAGCATCGTAATTTATCCACTCCCATGTGTGTCATGAGGCATTCTGGAGGGAGGTGGGGCGGGGGATGTGCACATGAGGTAGTTAGACAGTATCATAGACTGAATTGTGTCCTACCCAAAATGTGTGTGGCTGTTTTGGCTGGCTCATGATTCCCAGGATTATGTGATGTTCCTTTATATTCTAAAACCTGCTCCTTTGTTGTTAATGAGGGAAGATGGGAACAGTTGTGTTGGTGGGGCAGGACTCAGTGGCAAGATTGTCTTGCGCCATGAGGCAGTCTCTTGAGATATAAAGGAAAGAAACTGGCAGAAAGAGTTGGGACATCATACCATCAAGAAAGAAAGCAGTGCTAGAAGCTGAGTGCATCCTTTGGAAAGGACCAGGGTCCCTGTGCCCCAGAAGTTTCCAGTCCAAAAGAAGACTGACAACAAGGATCTTCTTCCAGATCTTCCAGAGAAAGCATTCGCCTAGGGCTGGCACCCTGAGGTTGGACTTTTAGCTTACTGGACAGTGACCAATAAAATTTCTGTTTTTTAAAGCCATCTACTTGTGATATTTGTGTTAAAACAGCACTAGGCAATGAAGAGGGTATGCTCAAGTACTGGATAAATGAAAAGTTTGGGGACCAACAAACCAAAATGAAATGTAACTCATTATCATTGAGTCAATTTTGACTGATAGCAACACTACTGAACACAGTAGAACTGTCCCAAGGGGTTTGCGAGGAGAAGCTGGTGGATTCAAACTTCTGAGCTTTTGTTAACAGCTAAGCTCTTACTCACTACTACAGGACTTTGTGGGAAGCATCTTCTTAATACAGAGAGCTCTAATTTGGGAATGAGAATCAAGTTGTCCTGCTTGTAGCTAACAAGACAACCAGGTGAAGAAATACAACCAGGTGTATTTAAATTGTCTTGGCAATCTGTCATAATATTTGTATGAAGATAAAATTAGACTGATGACTGAATTGTATATTTGAATGAATAATTGATTTTATTACTTCAAAACAATCCTCTTTAAAGATCTCTGTTTTCATTTTATAAATTGGAGCAACAGTAGATAATGATTACTAGCACCTACGTTAGATGTAGGTCAAATGCCTTATTTTAAGATTTAATTATATATGTAGGATGATAAATACTAAAGTATTAATTGATATTATTGTAGATTTCTGAAACATTTAATTCCAAAGAAATTTCTTTTCAAATTAGGATAAAAAGTAGAATCTAAATTTGCTTTTTGTTATATCACAAAGTGTCCTTCCTATTTTACAAATAAGGTAAAGAAGCTTAAGATTTAAGTCACTTACCAAGCTCACATGGGTAGTTGATGAAAGAATTATAAATCAAGCAAAAATTGCCTTATGTCAAAATCATTACCCTGCTTCCTGTCCAAGAATGTTTATAGATATTTGACTTATGATAACCTTATTACATATGATTTTTGCATGCAGACTGTTTTACTTTCTTAAATCTATAACCCAACCTACCTTTATTGGTTTGTCAAGACCCAAGTCTCTAATGGATTATTTCTACTATAATAATTTTTTTGATGCAATATATAGGTCCTTTACTCAATGTCCCTGATATTGTTATAAGTAAGAAAGACATGAGGAATGAGGAAAATACTTCTAGTAGGGAAGACTGAAAAAAAAGGTGAAGAATAATAGAAGAAATGAAGGGCTGAAGGATGTTTTGAAAGCACGTAGTTAGTTGCTGTCCTAGAATGTGCAGTCTTAAAACAGACAAGACCAGTGAGCAGGAGTTAACTAGATGAATATAGGAGACTGTGGGACAGTCTGCTGGTAACTGAAGACATCATGAATTTAAGAAACCAAAAGACACTTCCTAGTGCTATGTAGGTGAAAAGAAATGTTATTTAACAAGGCTAGAGAGCTAGTTTGAGGTAAGTCATGAGAATCTCTATAGGGTTTTTAGAGAATTTGGTCTTGATCCTAATGACTAGGAAAAAACACATACTTTGAACAGGAAAGTAAAATGAGTGTTTGCCATTTATAATAATTTTCCTAAAATTTTTTTTGGAAAATGGTTTTGTGAGGGTGGATAAAACTAGAGATAGGAAATGAGGAAATACGTAATGAAGTTGATTTTTAGAAGCAGGTTGACATTGAGGAGCAAAGAAGAGTATATGGAATTGAAAGTCTATTGTATTTTTTTTTCACTTGTAAATGAGAGAAATGATAGGCCTCTGATTCATTAAATGTAGATGGCAAAGTCAAGAATACAAGTAAACTTCAAGTTTATAACTTGGATAATTGGGGACACTGCGATAGCATTCTCTGAAGTTTGATAAATGGGAGGGAGGAGCAAGGTGAGGGCAAGAAGGAAGTGAAAAGTGGTGATCAAGTAGGTGGTTCTGTTCCTGTGGAAGATTTACACGAGTGGGCAGTACGTGCACAAGCAGGAAGCGCAGGAGAGAGGCTAGGTTGCCGATCTTGTTGTTTAATCTCAGAAAGTAGAAGAAATTGCAGCCACAGGAATAAATGAGTGCATAGTGCTGGGAGAAGGGGCAGGGACACATAAATCTGAGACACATTTATGCTGCTGGGAAGGCTACAAGGAGGAGCATGGATGGGGGCATATAAGAAGTCACCAGAGGAATAAGAAGAAAATTAAGGGAGTTTAATGTTTACTCAAGCTAATATTTTAGATAAAAGTTTGTCACCAGTGTCAAATGATAAATAAATCAAACATGAACATTTTTCCTAGTAAGAAGGTCATTAGTCAGTCTTGCAAGAAGTGTTTTAGTGAAGTGATAGGGCTGGAAAGTCAATTTCACTGGTAGGGCGTATCTAACCTCAGTGTATTGGGTGACATTTTTGGAAATCTAAGATTATCACATTTAAAAATTTCAGGCTTAGAGATCACCAAGGAAAATCCAGTCAGAATGAGTTTGTGGGAAGAGAACAAGGACCAGTATTTGAAAATAAAACTGATAGGAAAAGAGTAGAAAACCTGTTCCAGAGGGCCAGGTGGGTTAAGGAGTCCCTAGGTGGCACAAACAGTTGTTTAATGCGCTTAGCTGCTAACCAAAGGTTTGACAGTTTACGTCTATCCAGAGGTCCCAGTTAAGAAAGACCTGGTGATCTACTTCCAAAAAATCAGTCATTGAAAACCAGTGGAGCACAATTCTACTCTGACATATATGGTGCTGTCATGAGTTGGAACTGACTCCTTGGCAACTGGTTTTTCTAAGTGAATTAAAGGAAAGAGTTCTTTTCTGGATTCATATCTAAGAATTGAGGAATGCAAAATCTCTGGGTATTTAGCATGGCCTGCGAGAGTCTGAAGAAGTATTACCTAATGTTGCTGCAGCATGACTCAGTCCTCTGACAAGAGCAGCTAAGACTGTTTCCAGATCTCACTGGTGAGTATAGTGAAGCTTATTGATTTGCTAACTGGCTACGTACTAGTTTCAGGTAAGAGATGTGGCTGCCTTCAAATATGTGCATACCGTGTGCAGACAAGTGAAAGGGTTGAAATTTGTATGTTAGTGGAGGAGATTCAGTTTGACCACGTATGAGCAACACGAAGGACAAAACACAGTGAAAAAGGTGCATAGCAACTGTGGGAAATCACTTAACACTTTGAGAACAATTTCTAATGCACATAGTTCCCAGTGGGAGATAAACTGATCACTTGGGGAGTTAGAAATGTTGAAATCATAGATGATGAGTTCATTAATATGAAAAGAAGACCTCTGCATACCAGAGTTCTAGCTGTGAATGGTGTAAAACAGAATACCAAATAAGATGCTTTTGGGAATGTGGAAAGCAACATAGAAATGTCAAGTATTAGTTTTTAGTACTTATACCCCTGGTGATGCATTGGTTTAGAGCTTGTCTGCTAACCAAGAGGCTGGCAGTTCCAGTTCACTGGCCAGTCCTTGGAAACTCTGTGGAGCGGTTCTACTCTATCCTATTATACATCCCTTTGAGTAGAAATCGACTTGACAGCAATAGGTTTATCTTCAGATAAAGTTGTTAGAATTCAAATATCTTTGGAAGCTTGGACTTCCAAAAAAAAAAAAATCACCATTGCCCTGAGTCACCTTTGACTCCCAGTGACCCCATATAGAGAAACACAGTGCTCTGTGGAGTTTTCAGTAGCTAATTTTTCAGAAGCAGACAACCAGGCCTTTCTTCTAAGGTGCCTTTAGGTGGATTCAAACCTACAATCCTTCAGTTAGCAGGCAAGCACATTAATTGTTTGCACCACTCAGGGACTCCCGTGAACTTTACTACACTTAGTAAATACCACTGTGATTATTTTGGGATGTACCAACACTATTCTTAAACGCTTTTTTTTTGACCAGAAAAATTAAATTTTAGCATTTATTTGGGACAAAACGTGTTATACTTGCACCACTTTCATATTTATTACTTACTGAAAACTCATAAAAATATAAAATGAGTATTGTCATCCCATTTTATAGCTGAGGAAACTGAGAAGTTTAGAGTTATATTTTTAATATTGTGAAAAGTATAGGAATTGTTTATCTGAACTGAATAATCTAGAGGATGTTTTCAAAAGTACAGTCCATTTCTACTGCTTGTTTATGTAAAACATACCAAATTTAAAGGGAAATGCTCCATGTATTTCAAAAGAAAAATAATTCAATCTACTCATTGTCATCTACTTGAATTTTATGACTGTGATGATTTATGCTTCATGTTCCTGGCACCTGTCTGTTGTTTATTGGGTGGATATATGTGGTATTTTTACATCAAAGGCATTGTTGAGATGACATTTATTTGCTCTATTGTTCAACTATCAATATAATATATAAAAAATTATAAATATTAAAATATAATGCTGTGTTTTTCCTTGGAGGCTAAGTTGAGAAGGAAAAACCCTAACTAGATAGTACTTCAAAGTATACTTGAAATAAACAGCTATGTACTATAAATCATATAGTACATATGTGGTGTATCATTTTTCTTTCATTTAATTCACCTATGTCTAAAAGTGCACTTTTTGGCAGTGAGAGCAATAGAAATAAATTAATAGAAGAATTGAATAATACAACATTTTATCTCTGACTATTATAAATACAGTCCATCTGTTCTAGGTCAAATATACCCTTATTTTAAATGCAGGGAGGCAGAGGAAAATAAATGTCTCTTCTCATCAGCATTTTACTTCTGGGCTTTTTTGTCCTGTTTGAAAAGGGTCTCAGAAATGTGATTCCATTCTTGCTATAATAAAATGGTAAATCTGGTTTAGTGTGGTATTATGAATCTGGAGATACAACCACATTTTCTCAAGAACCTATTAAATTCAGCCAACAGCATCTTACCATTAATGCTTCAAAATGGAAATGTTGTCACCCTCAAAATGCATAAACATCTTGTGTGTATAGTAAGCTTTAAATATTAATATTGATAAAAAAAAAGTAATACAAACCAAGCTGTTTTTAGTTAGGCAAACTTTCGTAAACCCCACTTCCAGTCTCTCACACCATCATATCTGAATATCTGCAAAGTAAGTACTTCTTCAATATATTTGTAAATAGTGGCATATATCTTCCACACAGTGTGATGTATGGTATTTTCAGTTGCAACACATGCATGTAGAAGCTGGACAATGAATAAGGAAGGTGGAAGAAGAATTGATGGTCCTTGAGTTGTGGTGCTGGTGAATAATACTGACTGCATCATGGACTGCCAAAAGAACAAAAAGTATGTCTTAGAGAAATACAACCAGAATGCTCCTTAGAGGCAACGGTGGAGAGACTGTCTCTCACCTACTTTGGACATGTTATCAAGAGGGATCAGTCCCTGCAGAAGGACATCGTGCTTAGTAAAATAGTGTCAGAGAAAAAAAGTAAGACCCTCAACTGGATTACGATGGATTGACACAGTGGTTGCAACAGGAGTCTCAAACATAGGCAGTGCTTCATTCTGTTGTGCATAGGGCCACTGTGAGTCAGAACTGATTTGACACTACCTATTAACTACAGATAGTATGATTTACTGAAAGTCACTTTTAAAATGGTGAAAAAGTATGGTCAAATGCATAAAATTATTTAAGCCAATACATGAATGTTGTTGTGCACTCTGGAGTTGACTGCAACTGTTAGCAACCGTATACAAGGACTGACAATTAAATTCACGAAATCACCTTAGGATGAAAAACCTCTTTTTCTGGCCAGCAGAGCTATCATCATATTTTCCTTGATGTCCTGAATGTCATCAAAATGTCCTCCTTTCTATATTTCTTTTGTCTTCAGGTAAAGAAAATGTCATGGGGGCCAGGTCAGGTGAGTAGAGAGGGTATTCCAGTATAGTTATTTGTTTACTGGCTAAAAACTCCCTCACAGATAACTATACAATTAAGTTTGCAATCTTGCCACCTTGCCACCATGTGCAATGGCCATTCCTGAAAAAATTCCAAAATTGCCTTGAATGGTGAACAAGGTGCTGATGTCAGTGTATAGCTTCTCAAGGTGAATGCTTCGAAGGTGACTATAGTGATATTTGGATATGAGGTATGTGGTACTTAGAAAAATTAAGTTTGCAGACTTAATTGCCCAACCCCATATGACAGATTAGAATTGCTGCATAGGATTTCCCAAGGCTGTAATCTTTATGGGAGCAGATCACCAAGTCTTTTCTCCCACGAATGAATTAATACTCAGATGTATTTAGATCCCACTTATGACAAATTATGTTGTAAATCCAGTACTGCATGTTGAATTTCCAATTTGAAGCATTTATCATTTTTCATAAAACCAGTCATTGCCAGTTTTTTCAGAAGAAAGACACTAACTATAGATTTGTGAGGCTGCAATATGTGAAGAGAAAATGGCATCAGCTTTGGAAGTAGACTTACTAACAACCCATAGTAAGCAGATGACACAACTTTGCTTGCTGAAACTGAAGAAAACTTGAAGAACTTACTGATGAAGATCAAAGACCACAGCCTTCAGTGGATTACATTTCAACGTATAGAAAACAAAAATCCTCATAACTGGACCAAGAAACAACATCGTGATAAATGGAGCAAAGATTTAAGTTGTGAAGGGTTTCATTTTACTTAGATCCACAATCAGCATACATAGAGGTATCAGTCAAGAAACTGAATGATGTATTGCATTGAGCAAATTTGCTACAAAGACTTTTTTAAAGTGTTAGAAAGCAAATACATCATCATGAGGACAAAGATACTCCCTATGAGAATCATGCTGTTTCCGTTGTCTTGTTTACATACAAAACAGGACAATGAATATGGAAGATTAACAAGAGTTCATGCCTTTGAAGTGTGTTGGTGAAGAATATTGAATATATCATAGATGGCCAGAAGAAGCAACAAATCTGTCCTGGAAGAAGTATAGCCAGAATGTTCCTGAGAAGTGAGGATGGCAAGACTTCATCTCACGTATTTTGGACATGTCATTAGAAGGAGCCAGTCCCACAAGAAGGACATCATGCTGGGTAAAGGAGAGGGTCAGAGAAAAAGATTAAGACTCTCTACTAGATTGAGATGGACTGACACAGTGCCTGCAACAGTGGGCTCAGACATAGCAATGACTTGGAGAAGAGCCCAAGACTGGGTAGTGTTTTCTTCTGTTGTACATAGGATTGCTGTGAGTTGGAACAGTCTTGACAGATCCCGCTGAGAATTTGTGAGTACTTAAGGTCATCTAAAACATGCTTTCTTGGGGGATATTATGGGAGAAATTTTAGGCATTTGAAGAGAATTGTTGAGGATATATAGAAAAGAGAAGATTTAAAGCAATAAGAAAATAAAAGCATCACTAAGAATAATAAAACACTGTGTATAGAAACATGGAGCCATAGCTATATTTACATAAATAAGAATCTAAGCTTGGAAAAGAATTAACTTTGGCAAGACCCATATTTACTGCATAATAATTTTCAAATTCAGATAACACTACCATATTCTGTTGTCTCAGGATAAATTTGAATAGTAGTCTAATAGTGACTAATAGTAGTCACTCCATGTATCACTAAGAAAACCTGGTAGTACAGTGGTTAAGTATTACACCTGCTAACCAAAATGTCAGCAGCTCAAATCTGCCAGTGCTCCTTGAAAATTCTATGGGGCAGTTCTGCCCTGCCCTGTAGGGTCTCTATGAGTCAGAATTGACTCAACAGCACTTTTTTTTTTTTAAATATCGCTAAATAGTAGTTCATAGTCATTACTTTTCCTGAGTGTCTTTTTTTAACAGTATTAAGAAAAACAAATATGGAAAAAATAATATGTATATAATTCGGTTGGTAGTGTTAGATGCTGTCAAGTTGATTCCCACTCATAGCAACTCTATAGGACAGAGTAGAACCATCCCACAGGGTTTCAAGGAGCAGCTAGTAGATTTGAACTGCTGATCTTTTGGTTAGCAGCTGAGCTCTTAACCATTATGCAAAATTAGCATATTTTAATATCAGTTTGAGTAAAAATGAGTAAAAAACTTTGAAGCAAGCATCCACGTTACATCAGACACTCTTTTTCAAAATGACAGACTGGTTGAAACAAGATGAACAGTTGTTTTGGTTTCACGTAGACAGAACCTTGGGACTCGAAATTTCGAAAAGTATTTGACTTTTTTATCAGATTTTTCATTGTCTTCAGTGTCCGCATACAAAAGATAAGTTGGAAATTTATTGTTGAACTGATTTAAAATACAGCAATTTTTGAACACATGGAATTATAGTTTTTAGAGCACCTATTCTCTTTAGGGAACATAAACCATTTTGGATGTTTTTTAAATTACATAGGAATTTTTCAGGAAATTCCCATATAAATTCTTAGAATGCTATATTAATAAAATTAAAATGAATCTTATTATAAATAAAACTGCTAATTTCTCATATACAGTTTACATTTTGGTGAACAATGATGAGGTTTAAATTAAAAGAATTCAAATGAATCATTACATCATCAGAGATAGTATGTATTTGGAGTTTTCTAAGAATATACTTGGATATTTTTCAAGGTGTATTAACCAGAAAGACTTGGTAATTCACTAGATTTTCTATTTTAAATGTAAAAATGCATGCTGTTATGAAATACTCAGTACACGTGTTGTCTGCATAGTCTATCTAAAGGCACATACTTTAAGTTCGTCACCCTTAAAGATTTACTTTGTAAACATAGGGAACTATGTTCAGAATGTTCCTGTATCTGTCATTAGTGTGTTCTGGTCCAGATGTTAAGTATTTCTTTTCATATTTTTTCAGAATGTTTGTTTTTTAGTATGCTGATGTTTTAAATATGCCTGTATTGCACAGAGACTCATATTTTGTGCTCTTGCAGAGTGTCAGCCTATTTTAAAATTATTGTTGAGTGATTTAGTGTGTGCTGAATTAGCCAAGCTTGGCAGGGTTTTCTTGATTTCATTTTTGAAAGGTAGTTACTTGAATAAGTATATTGAATTATCTCTTTCAGAAAATTAATGCAAATTACCTTCCTTACAATTTTAAAGATGTAATTCTATAATTAAATCTCAAAAGATCATTTAGTGAACAACTTTCTTCAAACAATTCGCTCGTATGGCACAATCCAATTACAATTTAAGCTGTATATCTTTAGAAAGTAAATAAGTTATTCCATGCAAATACTGTATTTGCATTTCATGCACCATGTTCTGCAGAAAAAGTAAATGTTACCTAGGTATAAATTAGCAGTAAATTGAAACATATTTGAAAAACCCCAATTTGCAACTAGATTTAAGAACAATTTTATAATATTTTATCTACCAAGAATAAGTGTAATTGTCTTCATCTTTCAGATTTACTTGAATATATGTTAAAAACTTAATAATTCTAACGACATTTTTCATATGCTTCCTTTCAAATGCTATATAACACCAGAAGTAATGACATGGATTCCTGTTGGGTGCGATTGAGTCAGTCCTGACTCAGGGTGACCCTATTCACAACAGAATGAAACACTGCCCAGTCTTGCACTGTGTCCACAATCATTTTTATGCTTAAGCCCATCGTTGCATGCACTGTGTCAATCCATTTCATTGAGGGTTTTCCACTTTTTTTGGCTGACCCTCCACTCTAACAAGCATGATGTCCTTCTCCAGGGATTGATCTCTCCTGACAGCATGACAGACTATGTAAGATGGAGTCTTGCAACCTCTGCTTCCAAGGAACTCTCTGGTTGTACTTCTTCCAGAATAGATCTATTTGTTCTTTTTGCAATCTGTGGTACATTCAAGATTCTTCTCCATCACTACAATTCAAAGACATCAGTTGTTCTGTGTTCCTTATTCATTGTCCAACTTTTGTGTGCATGTGATGTGATTAAAATACCATAGCTTGAGTCAGGTGTACCTTAGTCTTCAAGGTAACATCTTAATTTTCAATACTTTGAAGAGGTCCTTTGCTGCAGATTTTCCCAATGCAATGAGTCTTTTGATTTCTTGACTGCTGCTTCCATGTGCTTTGGTTGTGGATCCAAATAAAATGAAATCCTTGACAACCTCAAACCTTTCTCCATTTATCATGATGCTGCTTACTGATCCAGTTGTGAGGATTTTTGTTTTCTTGATACTGAGGTGTAATCTATACTGAAGGCTGTGGTCTTTGATCTTCAGCACTAAGGGTTTCAAATCCTCTTCACTTCCAGCAAGCAAGGTTGTGTCATCTGCATAATACAGGTTGTTTATGAGTCTTCCTCCAATTCTGATGCCTCATTCTTCTTCATATAGTCCAGTTTCTCAGATTATTTGCTCATCATACAGATAGAAAAGGTGTGTTGAAAGGATACAATCCCGATGCACACCTTTCTGGAATTTAAACAGTGCAGCATCCCCTTGTTCTATTCACACAATTGCCTCTTGATCTGTGTACAGATTCCTTAAGAGCTCAATAAAGTGCTCTGGAATTCCCATTCTCCACAGTGTTAGCCATAATTTGTTATGATCCATGTAGTCAAAAGCCTTTGTAGTCAGTGAAACACAGGCAAACATCTTTCTGGTATTCTCTGCTTTCTGCCAGGATACATTTGACATCAACAGTGGTATTACTGGTTCCATGTGCTCTGCTGAATCTAATTTGAATTTCTGGCAGTTCCTTGTCAATACACTGTTGCAGTCATTTTTGAATGATTTTGTTTAAAATTTCACTTGTGTGTGATATTAATGGTATTATTTGGTAACAACTGTGTTTATTTGGATAACCTTTCTTTGGAATAAGCATAAATATGGATCTTTTCAAGTTGGTTGGTCAGGTAGCCGTCCTGCAAATTTACTGGAACAGATGAGTGAGCACTTCCAGTGCTGCATCTGCTTGCTGAAATACCTCAGTTGATATTACATCATTTCCTGGAGCCTTGTTTTTTGCTGGTGCCTTCAATGCAGCTTCAACTTCTTCCTTGTTCAATACTGTCAGTTCTGAGCTACCTAACCAAATGCTGAAATTGGATTAGCTACTGGGTTTGTTTGCATTAGCCATGATACTGCTTTTACCCTTGCTCTTGCAGCATTTTCCGCTTCCTAACCTACTCTTCACGTCTTAAATTCTCCAGTTCTCTTTCTGATTTTGTTGATTTTAACTGATCAATAATCTTTTTCACAGAATATGTATCATTTCTCTCTTTTGCATTGCCAAATTACTTTTCAACTATAGTATGACTCCCATAGCCCATTGTTGACGAGTTGATTCCAACTCACAGTAAACATATAGCACAAATTATAACTGCCCTATAGGATTTCGAGGGAGTGGTTGGTGGATTTGAATTACTGAGCTTTTGGCTAGTAGCTATAGCACTGTACTGATCCACAGAGTTTACATTATGCTCAGGTATACCTTATACAAAATCTTTCTGTCAAAATTTCTATTTTCTTTCCCACTTCTGTAGATTGAACTTCTTGAAAGTAATAGTCTCTGAAGACTACCTGTAATTTCACCCTTCACAATTTGCTAATTGATTTCATTAGTTGAAGTTTCAAAATTTAATGAAAACAGTGCAAACCTTGTACATCCTCAGTGATCTGGAAAATACAAACCTTTTTTCATTTTGTATTCTACTTAGCCCTTACTATGACATGTGAGCGCAATAATTTCTTCTTGAAACCTTAAACCTTGATCTCTAACCTTTCCATTTTCCTACCTTTCTGAAAATATGTTCTGTCTGCTGTACTGATTTTTCTTCTTCAAACCCTACCTTCAAACTGAGGTTGATGAGGGAAGCATCCCCAGTTGTACTGAGTTACCCGATCCCGTTTTGGAGTTCATTGGCCACCCTTCCATTGCTGTTGTTTCATTGACTTATTGACAGAGTTTCTGTAAACAATTTGATGACAAAATATATATAAATCACTTGTATGTATGACATGCACTTGGCCCTCATTTATATCTTAAACTAATGAATGAATAATCTCAGGGTTATATTTATGTATATATAACCAAAGAAACCCTGATGGTGCAGTGGTTAAGAGCTATGGCTGCTAGCCAGAAGGTCTGCAGTTTGAATCCACCGTGTGCTCCTTGAAAACCCTGTTGGGCAGTTCTACTCTGTCCTATAGATTGGCTGCAAGTCAAAATTGGGTTGTAAAAACCAAACGAAACAAAAAAGCCATAAGGTTTCCAATGGTACAAGTCTTTGCAGAAGTAGACTGGAACATCTTTCTCCAGGGAATAGCTTGTGGGTTCGAATTGCTGACCTTCCAGTAGGCAGCTGATTGCCATATGTATGTGTGTGTGTATATATGTATGTCTCTATCTACCTATGCACATATTTCATATATTTCCACATATGTATACCTATGTATATATGTACATACATATTACTAGTACACATTTTCTGGAATGTTGTACCTGAATTTCAAACTACCTATTTGATGTTTTCTCCCAATATGTCTCTAAAAACAGTTTTTATTTTATATTTTTTTAAGGAAGTCTAAATCTTAACTGTCATATGCCCATCTCATACCCATTCTACAATCCATTGCCCTTTGAGAATCAGCTAACTTTACATTAATGAAGTCGTCTGTCAAGTTAAGAACATTTTAACCAATCTAGGAATTTGAAGTCATGTTCTTGCTTCATTGCCACCTGCTCCATATTCAGTGTGTCCCCATGTGAAACTGAAACTTGGAATGTTTTTCCTGCTCTCAATTTCCATTCCTATTGTTGCAAATCTACTGGCACAGTGGTTAAGTGCTACTTCTGCTAACCAAAATTTTGGCAGTTCAGATCCACCAGGCACTCCTTGGAAACTCTATGGGGTGGTTCTACTCTGTCCTGTAGGATCGCTCTGAGTTGGAAGGGAATTGATGGTACTTTTGTTTTTTGGTATTGTTGCATTTTAGTTATATAGCTGTTCCTGTGAGCTATTGCCAAGTTTCCAGGTGGCACAAATGGTTAAGCACTTGACTGCACAGCCTAAAGTTTGGAGATTTGAGCATATCCAGAGGAACCTTGCAGGACAGGCCTGTGATCTTCTCCCAAAAGGTTATAGCCTTGAAAATTCTATGGAGCAGTTCTACTCTGCACACATGGGATTGCGATGAGTCAGAACTGAGTCAGTGGCAACTAACAACAGCTGTGAACTACTGCAGCAGGCTATCTTTTCACTCTCTGTCTTCACCTCATTCAAGTCAGCAAGTTTGTCTGCCACACACATACACGCACGTTACATCTCATAGCCACCTTGCTGAAAAACAGGTGATAGTTGCACACTATATTCCAAGCCAGAAAAAACTGCTACCTAGTGACAAAAAAAGCTGCTACCTAGTCATCTGACTCCAAACGACTTTTCATGTCTTTCTTCTGCCATCCTCAAATATGTACCTTATGTTTTGCTCATAATGTATCACAAAATCCTACAGTTTTTAAAATTATTATTTACACATTGTCGTTCTGTAATGCTATGAGTTGGAATTGACTCGACGGCACTGGTTTTTTGGGGGGGATGATGTGTAGTGCAGCACACTTGGTTCCTTCTGCTAAGTATGTTAGTGTCTATACTTGACTGTTAAAAGTTTATTTGTTGCCTCTGAAATCTTTTCTCAAATGACTGCCTGAAAAATTCTAAAACGATGAAAAAGAAAAAAAAAAAAAACTGAGCTGTTAAGTGAGATTTGAATTTGAATGCAGTCTCCCCTTCTTAGAGACTTTTTCTGAGACAAGTAGCTTAAGGTAAACAATGAAGAAATGGAAAATGTGCAGACAACAGAGGTGAACTAAATCAAATGGGTTAAAGAATCAGTTAATGTGCGCTGGTATATTTTTAGGCTGTCTTTTACATTTCTTTGATCTGTATATTTATCTGTTCATCAATACCATGCTTCTTACCTGTAGTTTCTAGTACATCTAGTACATCTTGAATCGGGTATTTTCTCTCTCTAGATTGTTTTGACTGTACTAGTTCTTTTGCCTTACATATTAATTTTAAAATCATTGGATTAATATATATTGAAAAATCCTGCTGCGCATTTGGTTTTGTTATATTTGTGGTCAATCTGGGAAAATGTTCATCTTAGCAACTCATGAAGCAATGTAATTCTCCGTTATCTAGATCCACTTTGACTTGGCATACAGATTTTATACATCTTTTGCTAGAATATACTGTTTTATTTTTTGCTTCTGTTGTAAATGGTACTGGTTTTAAAGTTTGAAATCTAGTATTTATTTGTGAGCATACAGAAATAAAACTAAGTTTTGTTTCTTGTATTTGTGTGATTTTGCTCAACATATGAGTAAGTTCTAAGATATTTATAGAGATTTGTTTGGAATTTTCTGTGTAGACAAGTATGTTTCCTGTGAATAGCGCCGTTTTTATTTGTTTATTTTCGATCCGGATTTTGATCTGTATGCCTTTTGTTTATTTTTCTTAGTCTTACTGAGTTGGCTAGAACTTCATGCATGATGTTGCCCACGGATTATAACACTGAATGTCCCTACCTTGCACTTGATCTCGGGGGAGCTAGTCAGTTTTTCACTCTTCTTTGTGGTGTGAAGCTGTAGGATTTTATGGATGTTTGCCGCACAGCTATGAAAGGTATCATCTGTTTTTAGTTTATCAAGAGATTTTTTTTAAAAATTATAAATGGAAAGAATATTGAATTTTACCAAATTAGTTTTTTTTGATACTTTGTAAATATTGCTTACTTTTCCACTAAAGCCTTTAATATATTAAGTCGGATCCGACTCGACGGCACTTGGCTTGGCTGGCTTTATATTCTCTGTCTGGTAGTTCAACATTCATGTTGTATGAGTCTTTTGTTTTGATTGCTTTACATCTAGACAAAAAAAAAAGGGAAGGGAGAAGAAAATTCACTGCTTTTGAGTCAATTCTGACTCATAGTGACCCTATAGGGCAGTTGAACTGCTCTGTAGTGTTTCCAAGGAGCACCTAGCAGATTTTGAACTGCCAACTGTTTGATTAGCAGATTAACAACAATGCCACAGTGTTTCCTGTATCGAGACAGTATTTTGAATTTCTTTTTTTTTTTTTTTTTTATTATGGCTGAGTGAGAATGTACATTCCTGTATAAATTTACGTGCCCACCTATATGCAGCTTCCACTGC
This sequence comes from Heterohyrax brucei, assembly GCA_028571685.1. Classification (NCBI taxonomy): domain Eukaryota; kingdom Metazoa; phylum Chordata; class Mammalia; order Hyracoidea; family Procaviidae; genus Heterohyrax; species Heterohyrax brucei. The sequence goes on along the minus strand of CM053150.1, from coordinate 51,468,473 downwards.
TCTCCCTGCCCGGTGACAGCACACTATTCCTCTCTGCTCCATACATGTCTCATCCTCCCAACAGTCTCCTTTCCCCTCCTCTCTACCCACTCCGCTTCCTCCAGCCAGAGGTCAGCAGGATGGTATCTTCTAGATGCATAGAAACATAAAGTGCATCCAATATATGGTAACTCTGCATCACCAAGTCCAATCCATTCGTGTCCGAAGAGTGGACTTTCGTTATGATTTATGGGCAAGGGCCCTGATGCTGCTCTTCAGATTTCTTTACTTTCTGTACATCTTCCTCTTTCTTCGTCTTCACTTGTTCCCATAATTTATTAATTCAGTTTGGACACTCATTTGTGCATAGGAATGGTCATGCTTAACTAGGTTTTTTAATGTGGAAGTTTGAGTAGCACTATTCAGGATCTGACTCGACGGCACTTGACTTTGGCATTCAGGTTTGAGTTTTATTGCTGCGACGATTGCACTATAGGTTTTTAATTTATCTAGCGTTAACTTGTGTAATGTTACTTTGTGTGGTTTTTAGAAAGGAAAAAGAATGTTGTAACATGTATTAATTTTTTTAATGTTATCTTGTATTATATTAAAGCATTCATTTTCCTTTCTACATCATATAAAATTCAATATGATTTTGTTTAAGAAGTCTATTTCAGATTATATGATAAAATTAGTTTGGGTTGAGTTGAAGTTTGAGTATTTTATTTTGCTGACAGTCTTTCCTGGCATTACATTTCATCAGAGGCTTTATAATTTAGATTATAGGACAAATTTAAGCAGATTTTGTTTTGTTTTGTTTTGGTCTTGGATTTATTAGGCTTTCCATTTTTATGTATAATTAAAAGATCCTTCCATAATCAACATGCACATGTGCACGCGCGCGCACACACACACACACGTACACACACACACACACACACACACACACACACACATTGACTATCAGTGCTTTTAAAGGTTTTATGGTATTTGTTGTTGGGAAGATAAAGATACACTTAAAAGACAAATTCTAAAATTCAAAGTGATTAATTTACAGTTATGTTAATAATGCCTTTTGTTTTTTATCTTATTTAAGAAAGTTTTACTCCTAGTTATAAACACATCTACATACAATTATTTGTGATTTTTTTTTTTAAACCTCATGTTATTTTTCTTTAAATGATGTGAACCAATGGATTAGTTAGGTGTTCGCCTTAAGCCCCTCAATAGAAGTTGTTCTAACTCAATTTATTGAAAAACGTGTTTGTTATCCAGTAATTTAATTTTAAATATTCCTTTTATGATATAATAATGTACCACATGTAAATAATTGTTTTCCTGGATGCTTAATTCTGCTGCACTGATTTTATTCTCTGCACTAATGTCATATTTGTGTAAATATGATAGCCTCATAAATTTTTTATTCAGTTTGAGCAGTATTTTTCTCATATCCATGTGTCTTTATTTTCTTGACGATTACTGTATTTTTTTTCCAGTGGAACCTTTAAGAATTGGTTTTATTATCCTTCATAGAATCTGTATTTATATGTTCCTTTGGAAAATATAAATATATAAAATCTTATATATAAAATATATAAATAATTATATATAAAATATATAAAATCTTATATTAATTTGATACTGTTTGTATTCGACTCGACAGCACTGGCTTGGCTATGCACATATATATACACATGCATATATTAAGATACATTGAGTCGGATCCGATTCGACGGCACTTTGCTTGGTGCATATAATTTTATATTTCATTATTTTAAAAATATTTTAAAAATATTTTTTGTTTATACTGAATACTTTTAATTCACAAAAAAACTTTCAAGATTTATTGTGTGGATATCTACTATTTAAGCATAATGTGCACCTATCTCATGTATAAAATATGTTACAGATAATGACATTGTGTAGCTAACAACCTTATGGTTATTTATATTCAAATTCTAAAAACAGTGTATAATTAAAAGGCTGCTATCAGGAAACCTTGGTGGTATAGTGGATTAAGTGCTATCTCTGCTAACCAAAAGATCACAAGTTTAAACCCTCCAGGTGCTCCTTAGAAACTCGATGGGGTAGTTCTATTCTGACCTATAGGGTCGCTATAAGTCAGACCTAACTTGATGGCAGTGGGTTTTATGTAACATTAAGGATCCATGGTGGCACACTGTTTAAGTGTCCACTGCCAGCTAAAAGGTCAGCAGTTTGAACCTACCAGTCTCTCTGTGTGAGACAGATGTCGTCTATGGGGCATTTCTGCTTTGTCCTGTAGGAACGCTACAAGTTGGAACTGACTTGAAAGGAGTGGGTTTTGGTTTTTTAGGTATCTACCCTGGCCCCTAGGGTCGCCATGAGTCGGATCCGACTCAGCAGCACTTGGCTTGGCTAATATTAAGTTGAATTCATGGAATACAAAACAAGTTTGAATTTATAGTTTGAATGTTCAAAGTTCTCAGTATTACAGTTAATAAATAATGTTTAATTATAGAACCTGTGCTGTATTCCAAAATTATATCTTATTATAATTTTACTTTAATTATGACATTTGTATCTGACTCGACGGCACTTGGCTTGGCAATATTATACAATTTGTAGTTATCATTCTCATTGTAAAATGGCACCAATGTGTATCTGAGTGTATGAGGTTGGATTCCTTATACTGAAAATGTCAGAATGTTTAGCCCAAAGTAGCTTAAACAGTAGTGACCATCTTCACCTCTGGATCTGGAAATAATGCTTGACTTAACTTGAGGTTTGATCCAATGTTAAATAAAGGCAGCATGGCCAGATTGCTTCCTTTTTTTCTGTTCACTTTTTCTCAACCTTTAACTGTTTTATGGTGATGTCCTTGAATCTTATGTATAAATAAGTATATAGCTATTACACTTTTCTAAGAACTTATATCAAGATAAGATTTCTGCCACCTCTGAAAGTTTCTATTTTGTGTCCTCCCAATTACTGTTTCTCTCAGGAAAAGTCAATATTGTAACTTTATGTAACAGATCCTTTTTCTTTACATTTTATGTGTATGGCATCATAGTTTGCCTTATTGAAAATCTGTTTCTGGACTTCATTTTCTTGGATTTATATAAATCATGTCATTGTTAAGCATATTTTCATGTCCTCCCTCATTAACTTTACATTCTTTCTACAATATATTTTTCTCCTATGTGTCCTAAATTGCCTCATTTTCCTCTCCTAATCTATATTTTCAAACCATGATCTAACTCCCATTCTATGTAAAATTACGTCTAACCCTTTCCAGTTCTTCAAGTGTAGACATTTCTAAAACGTCCATTCTCATTCATGCTCATTCTCAAGTGGTACATAGTAGTGTCACTAACTCAATGCAAATCACTCTATAAGTCTTCCATATGTCCAGCTTTGATTCCTCACTCATGCTGCAAACCCAGCTTTCCAAGTGGCTGCTCCATGTTTTCAGTGATACATCCTAATGATTTCTGAAATGATAAACTTTGAAATTATGGTTTTATCTTTTGCACCATCTTCTGATTTCCTTTATGCATTTGCAGATAGTGCCACCCTGTTTTCCCAGTATTAAAAGAGTAGGTCCTTTTCCTGTTCTCACACAGTCAGTTGCCAAATCCTACAAATTCTTTAATGTATTTCATGTATTTTTGTTTTGTTGTCTTCATTCTAATAGCCATCATCCTGTTTACTTCTTTGTAACATTATGCCTGGACTACTTGATTCCATTTCTGTTTTCTCGGTTCTAGTGCATCGTGCACAGGCACATGTTACTCTCTACAGATCTGAGTATGTATTCTATCAAACAACCCTAGCTACATACAAGACCCTTTGTTACTGAGTTCATCTAGTGATTCATTTGTTTATATTTCTATAGGTCTGTTCCTTACATAAATCAATAAATACCAAATATTGAATAATTTTGGCTGTTTTATTAGTTGATATCTTCCCCATCTCAGTAATAGGGTCTAACACACATTGCCAAACCCAAACCCGTTGCTGTGGAGTCAATTCTGATTCACGGTGACCCCATAGAATAGAGTAGAACTGCCCTCTAGAGTTTTCAAGGATTTGAACTGCTGTCCTTTTGGTTAGTAGCCTTAGTCCTTACTCACTAGGCCACCAGGGTTTTGCTGACATGTACTAGCACTTGTTAAGTACTGGTGAAAGAATGAATGGCTTGGACTATAGTCAGATGGAGCTATCCATGGTAGCAGAATGAATGCTTTTTCGTTTTCACATCATTGCTCAAGCTCTACCTTTAGTACAATGTCGTTTCTTTCTATCTACTTTCACATCATAATGATACATCATCAAAGTAGATCTCAACTATAGAATTCTTTAAAAGCTCTTTTTAATCACCCCAACTCAATGTTAGCTGTTTTCCCTTTGAATTCCCATAACACTTTATCTCATTTTTGTAGAAACTATAAGGCTGTTAAGACTCACTTAAGAAATTGCTTGTCTTATTCTCCCCAAGGATGTCATATTCTTTGAAGCTCAAAGCTGTGTTTTAGTTGTCATTGGAAGTTCAACAATTAGAAGAATAACATGCTAATGGAAAACATTTAAGGCATGTTTGTTGGATTGGACTGGGTATTATTCTGTGCTCATCATAAATTTTGCAGAATGGTTGATCATGCTTGAAAATTTCAGATGATATTATGCTTATTTTTCTTCCAACAGATTAATTTGTTTGTGTCTAATAAGCAGTTTAGCTGCTGTCCCTGGAAATTAAGGAAACACTAATTTTAAGAACAGTTACCAGTGTAAACAACTTCTGTTGCTTCATGTTTAACATCATATTCATTATTTTTAGATAGAACTCACTAAGTAAGTATTGTCCTATTTCAGTAAAAAAAAAAAAAAAAGATATATATACATATATATAAAAATAATTCATGCTCTGTTAATATGAAGTAGGATGCATACTGCTATCTAGTCTGAATTTCAGTTTGGATATTTAGCAAGTTAATTTATACAAATGCATTCCAAACTAATGTGTTACATATCCAGCAGGTTTTGAGAAAATTATGGAAATGTATTATTCATTGTGTTTATAAAGTGCATATGTAAATGTACAAGTGTACAACCAGAGTGATGAAATAAACTGTGGCAGGATGAAACAGTCATAAAATGGGGCAGTATTCTTAGAGTGGAAAACCAGAAGGACTTACCATCCTTCAAGCACACACATAATGGATAAAACAAATGTTAATTAATTGAGAATCAATGCAGTGCAGCTCAGTGGAGACACAAAGAATCTCTGCATTCACAACAAAGATCTAAGAATTAATAGTGCCTACCTCACAGAGAAGGAACTTTGGTGGTGCAATGGTTAAGATACTCAACTATCAGCCAAAAGCTCCAGCAGTTAGTCCCCCATTCACTCTGCAGGAGAAAGATGTGGCTGTCTGCTTTTGTAAAGATTACAGCCTTGGAAACCTTTTGGGACAGTTGGACTCTGTCCAATAAGGTAGCTATGAGTTGAAATAGAGGAGAAGGCAAAGGGTTACCTCATGGGTGGTTCAAGAATTTCAGGTGGTTCAAGAATTTGTCAATAAATAGGTTATCACAAAATAAATACAATTTTTTTTTCTGTCTGTGTTATGAGTTGAATCTTGATGAAGAATAAAAGACACCACAGTGATTGTTAAAATTTAAAGTGTGAGTTTTCTCATATTTAAAGCACTCATGGATCTCCATTACTTCTATTACTGTTTTGATGCCTGATTGGAGAAAGAAAATAATTAAAAGGCATTGTGATTTTCTAAAAAAAGGAATTCATTTGTCTTTTACATAATCACTAAAGTACTTACGTGAATTTAAGAAAATAATATGTATTAATAATAAGTTCAGGTTTTTGTTTTTGTTTTTATTTTTGCCAGTTGGAATTTTCTGTAGAAATTAAAAACAACAATAGTGATAAACAACCGTTGCTGTCAAGTTTATTCCAACTCATAGCAATCATATAGGACAGAGGAAAATTGCCCCAGAGTGTTTCCAAGGTGGGCTGGTAGATTGAAAATGCTTGCATTTTGGTCAGAAGCCACAGCTCTGTACCGCTGTATCACTAGGGCTCCAAAAGTGAGCTTCTCTGAATATGAACTCCATTTGGTTGGTGCATGCCTAGCGCACTGCCTGTATAAAGTGGCACTGTTGATGAATGATGCCCCCCCCACCACTGACCCACTCAGCTTGCCCACTGCAGACAGTGGCATTGCTTCTTGGTGGGCATGCAGCGAGCCACTGAAAGATCTGTGTGCATGCACACATGGCATGCTGTCTAAGATCTGGGGACTTGCTCCAGGCCTTAGGGTAAGAAGCGAGTCCTACCCTTGTGGTCTAGGAAAGAGGCCTTCAGCTGGAACCATGCTGTAGACATGAAGTCATTCTAACATGCCAAGTGATCCTGTAATGTTAAAGGGTTTACTCAGAAATAACAGCATTAATTATAGTCTACCGTACAATTCCTCCAATTTATGGGTTAACAAATACTACAAGTCTTGAGTAGTTAACAGTATTTCCTTGAACCTTGCTGTGTTAGTAAAGTTAATGTTTTTAATAGACAGTGTTAGTAATGTTAATGTTTTTAATAGAATCAAATAAAATTAACTTAAAAAATTGTCATTAAAGGAAAAATATTTACATGTCAAAGCAATGGACTTTCAGTGTGGTGTGCCAAATGAATTAAATGTCACTGATAACTTAGGAGTTAGTTTACTTTTATGTTTTCACATGTCCGTCTTTAAGCCAGCTGTAGATGAAAGTGGCTAGATGCCCATAAAGGAGAGAAAAATGTTTCCTTTATAATGACACTTTGTTTGCTGATTAATCTTTCCTGTTATGCAGCTAAATAACACCATATGTTAGCCTGAGTTTATTGCTACAAGATACAGGAAAGGTCTACTTCATGATAAATGGTTTGGATATTTTCTAGCTGAAAGTAAAAGAAGGAAAAAGAAAAAAAAAAAAAAAACTGCTGTTGGAATCTTCTTTCCAAAATCATTTAGGTTGTTCGATTATATGAAATGCATCACAGAGATGAATGTGTCTTCAGAAATCAAAGCCACTCTTTATGTGTGCTCCTCTGAGTAAGGCCCATGTGGGAAACCACAGCTTTTCTTTAAATCTGGATTATGTTTTGGCAGAGTCAGATGTTCTTTCCAGTACTGGCTTCTTGGAATTTAATTAATTATATACTGATGATGTTTAAACAGCAAAATTCACAATGCATTTTTGTCTGATTGTGTATTAAAACCAAATGAAGCTTGAAAATGGGTTTCATTATTCTATTCTCCAGACATTTTGGATTTGAATTACAACTGATAATAACAGCAATAACAGTACTGCAGCCAAAAAAAAAAAAGATAGTAAATTGGAAATTATTTCTCTAATATTGTTTGTTTTGATTGTTTGAAGTCATTTTAAAAATACTGAGTTCCTATTCTGTATTATGTACTATTTTACAGGCTCAGCAGATACAGTAGTAGTTAAAATTTACTCTCATAGGAGATAAATGGTTGTTAAAGAAGATATACAACCTACCAATATGATGTTAGCCAATAATCATTAAAGACTTCACATTAATTTTATATCATAAATAATTTTAAATTGTCAGAATTGAAATATGTACGTACAAAAAATAACTAAAATTAGGGATTTAAAAAAGAAACCAAGAAAATTAAGTAGGTAATTTCTTTTTCCATTCCATTCCGTAGGCAGATGAGACACACGAAATTGATCTTTTCTCAGATTCTTAGTTTAAGCAACTTCCTGTGTAAGTGTGTTTGTATCATTTACATAGATACATTCTGTACACTCAGAGGCACCTTGGAAATAGGTCTGCTGATCTGCTTCTGGAAGGGTCACAGCTTTGAAAGCCCTATAGAGAAGTTCTGCTCTTAGTGTGTGGGATCACCATGAGTTAGAATCAGTTCAATACCACCAGTCAACAATAATTTAAAGAAATTCATCATCCTTCATTCATTCCCCTTTTCATTTGTAAATTCAGTGAACAGTTTTAGCATTCAGTCCAAGGTAAAACTTTGGACTCTAGAATGAGAATACCTTGGCTTGACTGTGTAATAGGCAATCATCTTGATTTCCTTATAATTGTAATAATAGCATCTACTTTACAGAGTTGTGAAGATTAACCGAGACAATGAATAAAATGGCCTGCACACACTAAGATGACCCCTAATAAATCACACTCTTATGTAATGCCTTCCCCTTGTGTGCTAGCAAAACTTATAACTTGTTGCTAACCAAAAAACATGGCAAAGTTGATGAAATGTAGCCTCTATGATTATGTATTCTTAAATAAGATTCTCCCTTGGCAGGCTGTAGAGATGAAGTCACTTGCTGGCCTTGAAGAAGCAAACAGCTGGGTTGTGAATTACCTATCTAGAGAACTATGTGGTAGGGAACTGTGGATGCCTCTAGGAAGTGATGGCAGCTTCTCGCCAATAATGAGTAAAAACCAAGGGAAAATTCCGCTTACTGCCTGAGTAAGCGTAGAACTAGAATTCTCCCCACTCAAAACTCCAGATGAGAATACATCCCTACTGATGCCTGATTTTAGATTTTTGAGACCCTTTGCAGAGTACCCAACTATGCTGTACCCAAACTACTTATTTACAGAAATGATGAGGTAATATATGTATATTTGTTTAAGCCACAGAGTTTGTGTTAATTTGTTATGTCTGTAGGGCTTTCAAAGCTGTGACTCTTCCAGAAGCAGATCAGCAGGGATACTTCCAAGGTGCCTCTGTATCATTTATATAAATGATACAAACATACTCTGTACAGTAAGTTGCTTAAACTAAGAATCTGAGAAAAGATCAAGTTCTTTTGTCTCATCTGCCTATGGAATGGAATGGAGGAAGGAATTACCTGATTTTCTTTGTTTCTTTTTTAAATCAAAGCAAATTGATTTTGACTCATAGCAACCCCTTAGGACAGCGTAGAATTGCCCCACAGGGTTTCCACGCAGTAGCTGGTGGATTCAAACTGCCGACTTTTTGGTTAGCAGCCTTAGCTCTATAGTAAGTGCTTAATAAGTAATTAATACATGCGTGAAAGAGTAAATTCCAAGTTAAGTAATGGAAAAGCTTGGACAGAGTCAGAAGGAAAGAGGATAAGAAGAATACATGAAGAAGAAGGAGGGAAATCTGCAAAACTTTGGATGTCAGCCACTGTGCCTTGATAGCCATCATGCCCATGTTTCTCAAAAATCATCTCCCTGGCAAAACAAAACGCTACACTGCAGTTGATGTCTGGATATCCTTTCATTTCTGACAGCAAGGTTACTGTGTTTCTCTACCCATAATCACAGTATGGCACACATTACTACAAAATAGGGAAACTACAGGATGTGTGTTATAGTAACAATAAAATTGTGGTTTTATGCTATAATAGGTTGAATTGTGTCCCCCCAAATATGTATGTAGCCTCTTGGATAGGCTGTAATTCCTGGCATCGTGTGATACTCTTATATGCTGTAAACCCTGTCTCTATGATGTTAATGAGGGAGGATATGTGGCAGTTGTGTTGTTGGGGCAGGACTCTGTGTCTAAGATTGTTTCGTGTCTTGATGCAGTCTCTTGGAATATAAAGTAAAGGGAGCTAAGCAGAGAGTTGGAGATTTCATACAACCAATAAGCAGTGCTGGGAGCAGAGTGCATCCGTTGACCCAAGGTCCCAAGGACCCAAGGTCTGTGCCTAGAACCTCCTAGTCCAAGGAAAGATTGATGACAAGGACCTTCCTCTAGAGATGAGAGAGACATTTCCCCTGAAGCTGGTACACTCTGAATTTGGACTTACAACCTGCTAGACTGTGACAATGAAATTTTCTCTTTTTAAAGTCATCCACTTGTGATATCTCTATTATAGCAGCACTAGATGACTAAGATGTATGCCCTAAAAAGATTGGAATTCTTCAGTTTGGGCTCCCCATGGCCTTTGGCTCCATTCCAGGCCTTCTGAAGGATAGTGTCTGTAGGCATTTTATGGTCTTCAGCATACATCAAATAAACACTGAAGACCTGGGTGTGTTTTCTCTTAGTTACCACTTTCTTTCTCTTTTCTCTGACTATCAAACATTATTAATCAACAGGCCATTGTAAGGATTGGTTACAGCCTACATTGTCAATAGTAGCTAAGGTTAAATTCCTGAAGCTTGTCATTTCCTAGGTCCGCTACCAGATAAAAATATAATGAGCTATGACATTGCTGAGTTAAATATAGCATACATTTAAAACACTACATTTAAACCCACAATACTACTATAATCTATTAATCAACAAGTGTTGACATCTTCTCTAGATGTGAAATTCACTGGGCTATTAGATTGTACCCTCAGCTAGGATATTGAAACCTTTCGATAGTAGAAGTACACAGTCTGACAATTAAGTTCACAGACTCTTCCTGGAAAAAGTGCTGCATACCTCATTGCTGAATGTCACTATGATCACCTTTGTCTTCTGTCTTATTCATCAACCAGCTTTCACCTACAGATGAGGTGATTGAAAACACTGTGGCTTGGATGAGCCATACCTTAGTCTTCAAGGTGACATCTTTACTTTTCTGATGTTTTAAAGAGGTCTTATGCAGCAGATTTGCCCAGTGCAGCACACCTTTTGATTTCTTAAAGCTGCTTCCCTTGGTGTTGATTGTGGTTTCAAGTAAAATGATGTCCTTAACAACTTCAATCTTTTCTCCATTTACCATGATGTTGTTTATTGGTCCAGTTGTGAGGGTTGTTGTTTCTTTGATGTTGAGGTGTGTTTTAGTCAAATAGTGCTACTGTAACAGAAATACCACATATAGACGGCTTTAAAAAAAAAAAAGTTTATTTTCTCACAGTCCAGCAGGCTACGAGTCTGAATTAATGGAGCTGGCTTTAGGGGAAGACTTTTCCCCTCTGTGGGTCGCCATGAGTCAGATCCGACTCGCCGGCACTTGGCTTGGCTTTACCCTCTGTTAGCTCTGGAGGAAGGTCCTTGTCATCTGTCTTCACTAGGTGTGGGGAGAAAAGGATACACTCTGATGTATCCCTGGATACACTCAGTTCCAAGGGATACACTCTGCTCTTGGTACTGTTTTTTGGTGGTTTGAGGTCCCTAACTTTCTGCTTCGTTTCCTTTCACCTGTGGAGACATAAATTGTGATGCAGGCCACACCCCAGGGAAACTCCCATTGCATTGGATCAGGGATATAACTTTAGCAAGGCTGTTACAGTCCCACCGTAATCCTCTTTAACATAATTCAGTCATGCCCGTTAACTACAGCCTAAAGGATTTACAAATACCCGAGGTTGACAGTTTAGGTCCCTGAACTTAATTGTCCTAAGTGCTACGTAGCTGTTTGCTGAATGTCATCACTACAGTCACCTTCAAAGTACTGCCCTTTGGAAGCTATGCACTGGTGCCAGCTCCCTGGTCACCCTTCAAAGCAATTTTGTGACTCTTTCTGGAATGGCCATTATGCACCATGGCAAGGTGACAAGTTCATGAACTTAACTGTATGTTTGTCTGTGAGGGAGCTTTTAGCCAGTAAACAAATAACTGTATTGAAACACCCTCACGAATCACCTGCCCTGACTACCAGTGACTTTCTTCTTTACCCGAAGATAAAGAACTGTTGAGAGGAAGACCTTTTGATGACATTTAGGACATCAAGGGTAATAACGGTGATGGCTCTGATGGCCATTCCGTAACAAGAGTTAGAGGGACTAGGTGCTGGCATCAGTGCATAGCTTCCCAAGGGGAGATACTTTGAAAGTGACTGTAGTGATATTCAGCAATGAAGTATTAGCACTTTTTCTAGGATTAATTCACAGGCTTGTCAGTCTTCGTATACAAAAATTACAGTCAGAAAATAGAGAATAACTGCATACTACTGAGAATTATGGCTTAAGCAAATTGCTACACACATTTTGCGGGAGACAAAGTATAATCCATACTGAAGGCTATGGTCTTTGGTCTTCATCAGCACACATTTCAAGTTTTCTTCACCTTCAGCACGCAAAGTTGTCTCATCTGCATATCGCAGGTTTTTAGTGAGTTTTCTTCTAATCTTGATGCTCTGTTCTTCATATTGTCCAGCTTCTTGGATTATTTGTTCAGCATGCAGATTGAGTAAATATGGTAAAAGGATACAACCATGACACACACTTTTCCTTGCGTTAAACCACATAGTATTCCATTGTTTTGTTCAAATGACTGCCTGTTGGTCTATGTAAAGGTTCTTCAAAAGCACAGTTAAATATTTTGGAATTCCCAACTGTGTTATGATCTACATAGTTGAATGCCTTTGCATAGTCACTAACACACAGCTAAACATCTTTCTGGTATCCTCTGCTTTGAGGGAGGATCCATCTGACATCAGCCATGATGTTTCTAGTTCCACATCCTCTTCTGAATCCAGCTTGAGTTTCTGGTACCCATATTGATATACTCCTACAGCCACTTTTGAATGACATTTAAAAAAAATTTACTTGTGTGTGATATGAATGATGTTTTCCTACTGTGGGGGCTTCTGTGTTGCTGTGATTCTAAATCTATGCCACCAGTATTTAAATACAAAAAGTCACCCGTGTCAGAGAAATTTCAGCTGAGTTTCCAGATTAAGAAGCACAAGGAGGATGGTCCTTATGGCCTACTTCTTTATCTACTATATTATTATTGCTGTTGTCAGGTAACATTGAGTTGGTTCTGACGCTTAACAAATCTATGTACAAGAGAAGGAAGTGCTGCCTGGTCCTGTGACACGCCCACAATCATTATGCTTGAGCCCTTTATTACAGCCACTGTATCAATCTCATGATAGGTCTTCCTCTTTTTCGCTGAGCCTCTGCTTAACCAAGGGTGATATCCTTCTCCAGGAACTTATTCCTCCTAAGAACACGTCCTAAGTATGTAAGACATTAGTCTCTCCATCCTTGCTTCTAAGGAGCACTCTAGTTGTACTTCCAAGACAGATGTGTTCATTCTTTTGGCAGTCCATCGTATATTCAGTTTTATCCAGTACCACAATTCAAAGGCATCAATTCTTCTGTCTTTCTAATTCATTATCCACTTCTTGTATGTATATGATGTGATTGAACATACCTTGACTGACTCTTCAAGGTGACATCTTTGCTTTTCAAAACTTAGCAGAAGTCTTTTACAGCAGATGTACCCAATGCAATGTGTCTTTTGATTTCTTGACTGCTGCTTCCATAGGCATTGATTGTGGATCCAAGTAAAATGAAATCCTTGACAATCTCAGTCCTTTCTCTCTTTATCATAATGTTGCTTATTGGTCCAGTTGTGAGAATGTTGGTTTTCTTGATGTTGGAGTGTAATTTATACTGAAGGCTGTGGTCTTTGAGCTTAATTAGTAAGTATTTCAGGTCCTCTTCGCTTTCAGCCAGCAAAGCTGTGTCACCTGCATAATGCAGGTGGTTAACGAGTCTTTCTCCAATCCTGCTGCCCAATTCTTCCTCATATAGTCCAGCTTCTTGGATTATTTGCTCAGCATACAGATTGAATAAGTATGGTGAAGGGATACAGCCATGATACACACTTTTCCTGACTTTTAAACCTTTTGGTGTCCCATTTTTCTGTTCTAACTACTGCCTCTTTGTCTATGTACTAATTCCTGATGAGCACAATTAATTGTTCTTTAGTTTTCATCCTCTGCAGTAATTTGTTGTGATCCACACAGCTGAATGCCTTTACATAGTCAATGAAATGTAGGTAGACATCTTTTGGTAGTCTCTGCTTTCTGCTAAGATCCATCTAGTGTCAGCAGTGGTGTCCCTGATCATCCTCTTCTGAATCCAGCCTGCATTTCTAGCAGTTTCCTGCAGCCCCTGTTGAATGATCTTCAGAAAAATTTTACTTGCATGTAATGTTATCGATATTGTTCAATAATTTCTACATTGAGTTGGATCGCCTTTCTTGAGAATAGGCATAAATATGGATGTCTTCCAGTTGGTTGGCTAGGTAGTTCTCTTCGAAATTTTGTGACATTAATGACTGAGCACTTCCAGAGCTGCATGCATTTGTTGAAACATCTCTTTTCATATTACATCAATTCCTGGAACCTTGTTTCTTGCCAATGCCTTCAGTGCAGCTTGGAGTTCTTCCTTCAGTACCATTGGTTCCTGATCATAAATGTTTGAACTTTCACCAAATCTTTTTGGTATAATGACTTTGTGTATTACTTCCATCTTCTGTTGCCTCCTGAGTCATTTAACATTTTCCCTGTAGAATCCTTCACTGTTGCAACTGGAGGCTTGATTTTTTTCTTCAGTTCTTTTAGCTTGAGCGATATCAAGTATGTTCTTCCTTTTTGGTTTTCTATCTTTGTACATGTCATTATAATACTGTATTTTGTCTTCTTGAGTTGCCCTTTGATATCTGTTTCTTTCTCTTATCATTTCTTCCTTTTGCTTTAGGTACTTGACATTCAAGAGCAAGTTGCAGAGTTTCTTCTGACACCCATTTTGGTCTTTTCTTCCTTTCTTCTCTTTTTTATGACCTCTTGCTTTCTTCATGGATGATGCTCTTGGTGTTGTTTTACAATTCAGGCAGACTTCAGTCATTATTGTTCAGCATTTGAATCTGTTCTTGAGATGGTCTCTAAATTCAGGTAGGATATACTCAAAGTCATACCTTGATCCTTGTGAACTTACTCTGAGTTTCTTCAGTTTCAGTTGAAATTGCATATCAATCTGTTCTGTTCTGTAGTCAGCCCCTGGCCCTGTTCTGATTGATGATACTGAGTTTTTCCATTGTCTCTTTCCATAAATGTAGTTGACTTAATTCCTGTGTACTCCATCTTTCAAGGTACAGGTGTACAGTCACTGCTTGTGTTGGTGACAAATGATACTTGCAATGAAGAAGTCACTTGTCTTGCAAAATTCTGTCGTGTGATATCTGGCATTGTTTCTATCACCAAGGCCATGTTTTTCCAACTATGGATCTATCTTTTTTGTTTCCAACTTTCACATTCCAATCACTAGTAACTATCAATGTGTCTTGATTGTATGTTGGATCAATTTCTGACTGCAAAAGCTGATAAAAACCTTCAGTTTCTTTATCTTTGGCCTTAGTGGTTGGTGTATGCCTTTGAATAATAGTCATATTAATTGGTCTTTCTTGTAGATATATGGATAGTTTTCCACCACTGACAGCATTGTACTTCATGATAGATCTTGAAATGTTTGTATTAACAATGAATGCATCATCATTCCTTTTCAAGTTGTCATTTCTGGCCTAGTAGACTGTGTGATTGTCCAATTCAGAATGGCTAATACCAGTCCATTTCAGTTCACTAATGCCTGAAATATTGATGTATATGCATTCCATTTCATTTTTGACAATTTTTTCCTAGATTTGTACTTTTTACATTTCAAGTTTTGATTTTTAATGGATATTTGTAGCTTTTTTTTCTCATTTGAAGTTGTGCCACATCAGCAAATGAAGGCCTTGAAATCTTGACTCCATCCATGTCATTAATGTCAACTGTACTTTGAGGAGGCAGCTCCTCTTCAGTCGTTTTTTGAGTGCCTTCCTGCCTAGGTGGCTCATATTCCATGGTACTATGTCAGACTATGTTCTGCAGCTGGTTATTACATTTTCATTGGCTAAATCTTTTCACAAATAGATGGCTAGGTCCTTCTTCCTAGTCTGTTTTAGCTTGGAAGCTCAGCTGAAACCTGTCCATTGCAGGTTACCCTGCTGGTATCTGAATACTGGTAGTGTAATTTCAAGGATCAGAGCAACATGCACCCCCACAATACAACAAACTGGCAGATGTGTGGAGGTTATCCATTATAGGTTTAACCAAAAACCAAGCAATTGCTATCGAGTCAATTCTAACTCATAGCAACCGTAACAGCCCTATAAGGTTTCCAAGGGGCAGTGGTAGATTTGAACTGCTGACCTTTTTGGTTAATAGCTGAGTTCTCAGTACGGCACCAATAGTGCATAAATTAAGAGTATCACTTAAAATACTGTATTGTATAAGTATTATAGTATGTTACTAATAAAAAAATCAGTTATTTAATTTAGAAATACTTGTAAAGGGATACATAGCAGCTAAACTTAATTAAATTTGGACACAGTAGCAAAATAATGTCCATTAAAAATGTGAACATACATGTACTTATGTGTCATTATAAGGTAGTTGCTATGAGTCATAAGTGACTCAGCAGCAAAGGGTTTAGTTTATGTGTGTGTGTGTGAGCATAGATCTAAAAACAGGATTTTTATTGTTGCCATTGATACTGAACTATTATGTTTAACAGAAGTTTTAAGTTTGCTGCTGTGTCCTTTTGCATCTTCAGATGCTGAGCAGGCACCTTGCAACCAGGACTGTGCCGCCCATTCTCATCTCTGCTCTTTAGGGTCCAAAATCACAGGGCGTGGAAATCCAAGACACCTTTAGGGTATTTGCTTCTAAAGTTCATGAACTGCTAAAGTTCAGTGCTGGTCACCTAGCTGACTCATGGGTGAGATCCTCATTAATTAGAAAATTAGCATTTTCTGATTTCTACAGTGAATAATCCCACCATGATAAATTGCAAACGATCAAATTATTTAATAATCATTATAAAAATTTTTGCATATTTAGCAATCAGTTCTTATGAAGTAGTAGGAGCTTTCAGGAACTAGCCACAGCACAACACTGAATATAATCAAAGGATATTTAGAGCAGATTTTAATTTTCAAATGATAAATTGTAGGAAGCCAGTAGCAGGTCATGAGGAAAAGAGTATGGACAGGCTCTTTGAGGAGGCTGTTGGCCATATCCAATAAATAAACAAACAAATGACAAATAATAAATAAAACTATTTGTACTTCATGGTGTGACAAAATAGGAGTCATCAAAGAATTTAAGAAGATAAATGACAAGGTCAGATTTACTAACTAGAAGGACCATGTTGAGAATTATATAAATACAGAGGAGAAAAGAAGAGTTTAGAGGCAGAAAGATGATGTAACTGCCTAGAAAACTGGTGGAAGAAAGACTGATTTTAGAATCTGATCAGTGAAGTACAGTGGAGAGACTGTCCAGGATTGCTGTTTCTACTTATTACTGTCTCCTGGTACTTTACTAGTTCCACTTTCCTTCTGTTTTCCTCTTTAGCTGTGTACTATTTCTGCTTAGAAAGTATTCTGACAGTGGTGTACAACTGAACAGAAATGAATGGATTTAGACACAGTGACAGGAAATGTTAACAATGAGGAAAGACAGTACTGATGGGGCTGGAAATGTGGTCTGAAAAGGCATCAGTGAAAGGATAGGAGGTATGAATGAAGTCTAGTGGGAATCTAGTCTGTAGACACTAATATTTTCACTGTTTGCCCCAGAAAGATAAGGCAGCCTAGACCTTGACCGATATCTGAGATATAATTGCAGATCTCTGATTTCCTACTAAGATCAGACTGTCAGCCCAGTCTCAAAGGATCCATTTCCTTTGTATCAACAATCCAATTAGAAGATTCAGTTACTAGAAGTGCTGTTCAGTGGCCGAAATATGTCAAAGGAGACTCCAATTAGAGAAACTGGAATTTAAGATTATGGTGTGACCAGCACCAAAATAAACATAATGCGTAGATGTTCAGTAGTTGGACTTAAGATTAAGTAAAGTCCTGCTTACAATAAAAGGTATATTCTCAATATCTGAGATGGGTTTGACACTTTAAGATTGTCTGAGTGATGGTAGATTCAGAAATTTGTGAAAGAAAGGACAAAGAACTAGGCAGGTTAATACAATGCTATCCTTGATGAATTAGAGGCCTGAAGTTTAACAAAATATGCATTCCTAACCAAAGTATCCTCTCATGTAATTATTTCAGATGGCATAAAAGTTAAGAGCTAGAGGATCATAGTAGGAGAAAAACAAAATTTTGACCTGAGTTTTTAAAATAGTTATGAGAAATTAATCTATATAAATAAAGAAGTGTTATGAGCATTTACTAGTAAAATGATACTTTTTTATATTTCTGGAAGATTTTTAAAGGGGAACATATTTTACCATGATATACAGAGAGAAGATTTTAATAGGAAAACTTTATATTCATAAGCACCAATAAATGCATCAACCCTATATAGAGTATACTAAGGAAATTTTCAATGATTTCAAATCTCTGATGCATGGTAAAAGTCTTAGTTGATCATTATAATAATTCAAATATGAATGAACTCCTGAGTATTTTTAGAGGAGTATTAAGATTAAAACCCACTGGTCATAGGTGATATTTTCTCTAAGTTTCTGTTAATCTGTGAATGTTTTTATTTGCATATTTGAGAGATAGTTTTGTAGGATATATAATTCTTGGTTGGAAGTTCTTCTTCAAGGCTTTGAAAGTGTCATACCACTGTCTCCATGCCAGCATTATTTTCGCTGAGAAACCAGACGAAAGCCTACAGGGTTTCCCTCTGAATGTTAGCTTTGCTTTGAGTTCTGCTGCCTTTAAGAGTTTCTTCTTGTGTTTCATTTTGTTAAGCTTTATTATACTATGTCTCGGAGTCTTTCTTTTGAGATCTATATTGAGTGGCATTCATTATGCATCTTGGATATCTATATTCTCTTCTATCATGATTTCTGGGAAGTTTTCTGTCAGTAGCTTAGCCACAATACTCTGTGTTCTCAGGTGTCCCACCCTGTTGAGGAACTCCGATTAACTGTAGATTGTTCCTCTTACTAGAGTCCCACATGCTTCTTAATGCTTCTTCATTTTTCTTGTTTCTTTTTTCTGATTTCTCCTCATAGATGCTGGAGTTAGTGGCTCTGTCTTCCAAGTCAGAAAGTCTCTTTTCCATTTGTTCAATTCTGTTTTCTTGGCTTTGAACTGAATTTTCTCTCTCTTTGATTTTGTTCTTGATCTGTTGGATTTCAGAGTACTGGTGTTCCATCAGAGCAAACAGCTTGCTTAATTTTTCATTTTGCTCTGTTACATGTTGTATAAGGTCTAGAAGGGCTCTATAAATAATTATTTTGTACTTGCCCTCCAGTAATTTCAGAAAGACTTCTTCATCTGGGAAGCTCTTTGGGTCTTTCTTTTGTGGGCCTTCTGAAGCCATAGGTGAAGTCTTCCTAATGTTCTGGTCCAAAGTTTGCTGCTTTTTGAGCATCTGGAAGTTGTTTTGTTTCTCTGGTGTTACCTTAACGGGATCTAATACTCAGTCTGAAAAGGAAGTTGATCACCAGACACCTCTATATACTCCAGTGACTGGGCTTAGTGGAATCTCTTGCGTAGCAGGCTCCACCTCCTGATTTGCAGAGACACAACTCCATTTACAGAGTTGCTGGGGAGCTGTCAGCTGACCCTATAGTGTGAGACAGTAAAGGCGCTGGAAGAGATGCTGGGTATACTGCAGTTATTTCTCTATTGAAAGGTAAAAGATATCTGACAGCTTCCAAAGTTAGCCAGGCTTTCAGGTGTGCAAGTCCCTCTTCCCAGGTGGCAACGTAAGCACCTCTGTATCAAAGACTGCTTTACTGCCAGAAAAGCACTGTTTAGGCAGGCACTGCCTCCCCGCCTGGAAATTAGATCCAGCTGAGACTTCCATATAGGAAAGCCTGCCTCCCAGTGAATCAAGATGGTCTCCCGCACAAGCTCCCCCACCCACCTTGGAAAAGGCTATTCATGGGCAGAGATTCAGAGATTCTGTGAGAGGTCAGAGGTGCCGAGTTGCACAGATTCGAAGGCCAGACTCTCAAAGTGTGGAGACTCTGCTCACTGATCTCATCAGCAGTGTGTCTGAGCCTTGCTGCCTGTCAAACTTCAGCCCCTCTCACCAGCTAAGACAGAGGAAAAATAAAAGTTAAAATGGCAATCTACCTTCAGTCCGCAGGAGCTGACACTCATCCAGGGCAGGAGTTGGTGACAGAGAAGAAGCTTCCTGCTCAGCAGTATGTAGACCAAATAGACAGCTCTGTGCCATGTCCCAGGGCTCACCAGGTGTCTAGAAAGCTCTGTTTGATTATCAGTTCAAGTCTCGGTTTCCAGAGGGATTTAGGGAGACATGTTTAGTCTGCTATCTTGACTCCACCCCAATATTTTCTTATTAATATAAATGAGAAATTTAAAAATGGAATCCATATATACTATAAGAAATATTAAGAGCTTGACTGACCAAAAAGTTCTCATCAAATCCACCAACCACTCCTTGCAAACTCTGTGGAGCAGTTCTGCTCTGTCCTATAGGGTTTTTAGGAGTCATGATCAACTTGACAGCAATGGATTTTGTTTTGTCCTTATAAGATAAATACAATACATAGTAGGGGATATGAAAAGCCTTGGCTTAATCCTTGTACCTTTTTACTTTGATTTTTTTCAGTTTAGTAAGAATATAAGTAGAGTACTGGTAACTAGTGAAAGATCTGACATTTTAGATGCTTTTTTTTTAATAGGCAAGTGTCAGTTAGTCATGTGCAGTGATCACTGTGTAACTGATCACTCTCATTTTTCATTATTAACAAAAATATGTTTGAATGATAAATAGTTACAGTGGTCTACAGTTCACAGAACCAGTGAGAATTGTCCTGTTGGAGTTGGATCCGACCTGACGGCACTTGGCCATATTAAGTAGATATCTATTGAGAAATTATCATATATTGTGCTTCAAATACAAAGTTCTAGAAAAGGAGAAGAGATGAGACAACCAATCTAGTTATTGATACTGTGAAACTCACATATTACTCAGAACAAATACGAATAACAAGACAAAACTCAGCAGCATAGTCTGAATGGGGTCTCTATATAGTAGATGAGGCTTCAGGCTTGAGGAACTTTGAGGCTTGTATATAGAATGGGGGAAGTGGAATGGAGGAAGGCACCACTTTCTGTTCTCAGAGTTGCTAGAAAATCAGATGTTAATATTAGTATTTGATTTCTGGATTGTTCCATTTAGATTGTGATTTAGTTCTCTAGGGTTCAAGCATAAGAGTATATTTCACACTGGAACATCACTTTTTAGGGAAACTTTCCTCATCCCAAAAGTCTTGTTTAAATCCATTTGTTACATAATTTCATGTAGCCTTGTACTTTCTTTTTCCCTTTGTTGCAAATGTCATAAGTTAAACTAATTAGTTATAGCTGGGAGGATATTAAGCTGTTTATTGACTTGTGCAATTTAAAATTAATTTCTGGGGTCAAAAACAGAGCTAAGCATATTTCTCTGTCCCTCTGGGCTAGTCCATACCTGGAGAGTAGAAACACAGAATTTTGAGGACAAATCAGCTGAACTTTAATGCCACTTACTATTACACTGGGAGCCCTCATGGCACGGTGGTTAAGTGTTCAGCTGCTCAACATATGCTTAGATGTTCAAACCCACTAGTTGCTCTGTGGTAGAGAGATGTGGCAGTACATGTCTGCAAACATAGTAGTCGTTGAAACTCCATGGGGTTACTATGAGTTGAAATTGTCTTGACATCAGTGGGTTTTATTTATTTTTTTACTGCCATACTCAGAAACCCTGGGGGCATAGTGGTTAAGTGTTATGTCTGCTAACCAAAAGGTCAGCAGTTCAGATCTACCAGGCACTCCTTGGAAACTCTATGAGGCACTTCTACTCTGTCCTATAGAGTTGCTGTAAGTCGGAATCAACTTGATGGCACTGGGTTTTTTGTTTTATACTGAGACTCTGGCGCCATAGTGGTTAAGTGCTGTGTCTGCTAACTAAAAGGTCAACAGTTCACATCTGCCAGATGTTGTTTGGAAACTCTGTAGGGCAATTCTATTCTATCCTATACAGTTGCTGTGAGTTGGGATCAACTTGATGACAGTGGTTTTGGTTTTTTGAGACCCAGTTGAGCAGGAAAGAAAGGATCTTGTGAATGGAGTAGAGAAAAAGGATTTTAGCACCCCTCAACACTCCAGAATTTGTATGGCACAAATCGATGCTAGAGAGGGGGCAAATACTAGTAAAGCAGCTCAAATCAAGAAAAGTGCTTGGGTTTCCTCATCTAGTCCCAAATGTCACATCCACTAGTTTGGTGGCTACAGTCTCTGCACATAATCACATGTTCAAGAAAATGTACAGTAATTGATTTAGCTAAAAATCAAGGTTCTGTTTACCAAAACAGAAGAGAATAACTGCTGAAGTAAAGTTTTTAGAGGTTGTCACAGTGGTGTTGGACATATTTTCTCAGATTTATTTCTAGGTGCTTTTTATTTTGTTTCTACTAAAAATAACTTTTAAGATTGTATATGTAAATGCAATTAGTTTTTTGATATTAATATAATTCAAAACCATAGAAATGAGCATTTTTGCCTTTTTAGCATTTTAAAGAAAATTTTTTATTGCTTGATCATTAGAGATGATGTCCACTGCTTTTGTTTTGGTAGCTACCCATTATCTGGATGTGGAAACTCTATTTCACTTTTGCCATAAGATTTCATCCTGAGTAGGCATTGAATTATAGTATTTTAATTTCTTTAGATTGAATTTATGATATTTCTCCTTTAATTAGCTGAGGCAGTAAACTATACTGATAGTTGATTAATGTTAAATTGTTTCTGAATCCTACAATAAAACAGTGTGGCCAAGATGTAGTACATCTTTTATGTATTACTAGATTGGATCTTCATATTTCCTTGACATCTTGTATTTGTATTTATAAATTATTCTTTATTTTTTTCTTTTCATAATAGATTTGTCAAATTTGAGTAGCAGTGTTTCAGTAAATGCATAGAATGAGTTGTAGAGGTTTTTTGTAGAGTTATCTGCTCCTTGAAATTTGGTAGAACTCTAGAAAACACTCTGGGCCTGCTCTTTCTTTTGGTAAAGGTCTTGAACACTGATTCAGTGTCTTTAATTATTGTAGATCTGTGGATGTTTTAAAAAAGGCTAAAAATTCCTCATCGCTTCTCCCTACAGATTTAGGTTCCTGCTTCTCAGAATTGGGCAGGCATGAACAGAATATGATAGAAGGGACTTTTGTGGTTAGTTCATAAAATCTGTGCAAATTTCAGCTAGCTTCCTAGAACATTCACTATTAGAAATCTTCCTAATGACATAAGAAATCCAACTTTTGTTAGGCTATCATGCTATGAAGGCCCCATGTGAATTCACGTTGTTAGCAGACCCTTAAATTGAGAGGCTTTTAGCCCAAGCTGGAAGCGGTAGGTTAACCTGCTCTGTCTTTGAGGAAACTGGGGAGGGAGCCAAACTGTGGCCTGTTCTTGGAAAGAAGGCTTTTGTACAAGTCACCTCTGTTCTTGAAAGATACGCGGAACCATTTTCACAAATTTTTGTGCACGCTTACTCCAGGATGTCTGTAGACTAACTGATAGGACTAATGGTTCCTACTTTCCTAAATTTCTCCTATATAAAAGCCCTTCTCATTTTCTGTACTTACAGACACTGGGAAAGTCTTCCTGGTGCTACCCCAATCCAAATTGTTTCTATTTCTCAGTAACACTTACCACTTTTCTACACCATACAGAATAGGAGAGTTATCTCTTTGAAAGAGTTAAGATCCAGCAGAGTCTGCTTTTCTGACACTCATACAGGAGCCAGACATCTGAATGAAGAAACCAGAGTGGAAGTGGATCTTCTAGCTCCAGCTGATTCAACTACCATTTGAATCATTTTAGCTCAGGCCGTATGCCTCATAGAACAGAATATATCCACCTCTCCTGTGAATTTCTTATCCATGCACTCTGTGAGCATAATGAAATGTTACTGTTTTTTAAAAAATTTTCATTAAGTTTTGTAGTAGTTTGTTAGGTAACAATAGATGAACAGAACAAGGGGCATTCAGACATTTTCTGATTTGAGACATTTTTGCTACATGTGCAGGAGTTTGGAGCCTAATTTGCTGATCCCACCAGTAGTATGGGCATTTGTTTGAAGGTAAAGATGCTTCAGTTTTGACTTTTTGTTCATCAGATTGCTATGTGATTTCTTAATGTTTTTGTTCATTTTTAGCCTCTAAAAAATCAACTTTTTGGTGAGTTCAGCAATGTTTAAAATATATACTTTTGTAGATTACTCAAGATTCTGTGACACTGGAATTGTATGACTTTCAAAGTTGCTAAGTAGATGGATTTCTAGAACAAAGCTCATGTTGTCTATTTAAGGTACAGAAGAGAAACCATTTTTTTCTTCTTATATGGAATTTATGGAGGACAGTGGGAGTGAATGTGACATCTTGGATCAGGGCGGGATTAATACATATGAGGATAAACTATGGTGCCCCTTCCTCCGTGTACTCACTCATTCCAACAGCATATGTGAGTTATGCATACACACATATGTAACGAGGTCGACAGTTCGGTCCGTGGACTTATTTGTTCTAAGTGCTACATACCTTGTTGTGGAGATCACTACAGTAACTTTCAAAATATTCCGCTTGGGAAGCTAGGCACTGATGCCAGTGCTAAGTCCACTTTTCAAAACAGTTTGGGAATTCCTTCTGAAGTGACCAGTGTGCACGGTGACATAGTGGCAAGTTCATGAGCTGAATTGTATAATTTTCTGTGAGGGAGTTTTTAGCCATTAAACAAATAAATGTATTATAACACCCTTCCTACTCAGCTGATCTGGGCCCCAAGGATCATTTTCTTGACCTGAAGATAAAGAAAATATTGAAAGGAAAACATTTTGATGACATTCAAGACATCAAGGGTAATGCAATGACAGCTCTGAAGGACATTCCAGAACAAGAGTTCCAAAATTGCTTTGAAGAGTAGACTGTGAGCTGGCGTCAGTGCATAGCTTCCCAAGAGGAGTTCTTCAAAGGTGACTATGATGATACTCAGAGGAGGTAGGTAGCACTCTTTCTAGGATGAGTTCGTGAACTTAATTGTCAGCCCTTGCATATGTACATACATACATTTATGTATTTGTGATCAGCATATGCCATTTTAGTGTAAAGAGATGAACTAGATTATAACATTTTTAGTGGATGCGTGATACTAAGATTATTATATACTACTTTTTCTTGGCTTTTTTTTCCTGTAAAAAAGAACATATGCTGTAAAACAAAAAATGAGTCACTGAACTTAGTTGTTTCAACAATCAATGTAAAATTCTATTGATCTCCCACAGTGAAAAACTGACTTTCATCAATTTTGCTTTAAACAGCTTATAGTTCAGTTTTGATGCTTGTTTCATAATAAATACTGTAATTGTAAATTAACAAGTGAAAAGATGTCATAGAATAAAATTTAATGATCAGAAAACAAGTATTACAAAAATTCATTGTATTTTATTTTAGATGTATGTACTGTATTTAATTTTTAGATTTACCTTTCATCTCTAACATGCTTTGGTTAAAAACATTTCTTTATACATGTAAGTGTTGCAGTGATTTCGTCAGAGTTGAGCTGCTGAGCAGTATCTACTTCCATATATAGTAAAGATAATGACTTTGGTCTTTCTGACTCCCTTTAGGGACAAAAATGAGCATTCTGTTGTGTAGTTCATGATCATGAAAGTTAGGAATATGCTTAAAGAAATTTCAGCATGGGGAAACATCTATTTTATCTTCTGTTATGGAATTACACATACCTATGTGAGTAAAATTCATCTTTTTTGAATATGTAAACTCAGATAAGAATGAAGTTGCCTCATTTCTCTGTAAAGGTTTGGATTTAAGTCACTAATTCCTTGGATACTTTCATGTATTCTTCCTTAGGTAATCCCACATTTTTTAACAGAGAAAGTCTGTCTACAGAATTTCATGTACTTTTGCCCTCCTTTCATGCCAGATGGAAGTGCGTCAGTGATGGTGTCGTGTGTGGTCATGTGAATCCTCTCTAACATTCAGTGATACTCGTGGAGCTCTTCATTGTTCCTTCTAATGCTCCTGTGATAGTGAACTGATTGACAATCAGTATTTGGCACTAGTTATTGTATTTTTATAATTTTCAAATATTCTTACAAATTATGTAGATACTGTGTTAATGACTGGTAGAGATATGTACATGTCTTTACTTCTGAACCTTGCATAACTTTACTTGTCTGATAAAACCACTGCAAAATATTATTCTACATAACTAATGCAAGCACATACTCTACTGTTTGCATTTTGTTGCTAATGTTTTCAGTTTGTCTTTTGGTATCTCCTTTCTGTGTCTGGTCTTCAGCAGTGTTTCATAAGGCATCTGGAATGTGAGGGTCTGATTCTAGAATTGTGGTTTTTGCTAGAGAACATACGTTCCAAATCTATTGGAAAGATATTTTTATTATCATTGTTTAAATATTTTTTAAGAGCTACCCATCAGAGAGTAAAGACAGCAAAAAAAAAAAAAAAAAGAAGAAGATTAATGGAAGACTAGAGAAAAAAGAAGCCAGCTGCTTCTGAACAATTTTCTGTGCTGCTTCCTACAACATCAAGTGACCATGTAATACATGATATGAAAATGGCATATTCTTTATGTTCTAAAATTTTCTGTTGCATGCCTTTATGATGCCCTAACATAACTGATAATGTTGTCATAGGACTGGCCTCTTCACTTAGAAAAATTACTTTTTCAAACTTCACATAAGTGGTGAAGTACTTGAACTGCAATTTCTTTACCTGTGTGACTTTTGAAGCTAGTGAATGTGATAAACTGTCAATATGTTTTCCATCTGTTGCAGACACATATTTTAAAACAATACTTAGAGAATTTGTATGAGACAGATAAGGAGTATAATCTACAGAAATATCCAGAGTGTAATCCACAGATAAACCAGAATAACCAGATACACTTATTTCACTGAAGATAATTGACCAAACTTCATCACTTATTAAATTTAATTCTTCACATGTTGATTTATACATATGTGATGGGTTGTCCTGTCCCGTGTTACTAAATTTTGAAATATAACCTACTAAAAATGGATTAAAGTGAGCAGTGAGTTCAAGTAAATCTCTCAAATTTCCATTTTGTGGGAATCTGAACATTTGATTTCTTCCTCAAAAAGATAGTCTGCGTTCAGTGATTATTATAATAATAGCAATGACACAGCGCAAAATGCCTTTTTCTACTGATGTTCTTCATTAATTTGTGTTTCCAGTTCATGAGCTAAACCAAAACTATGTCTTTGGTTTAAATAACCGACATACAATCCCTGTGAATTTAATTGTTTTCATCTTTATCAATCATATTCGAGTTTCAGTAGTTGTTAAGTCCATCCATAGCAAATTGAGAATAAAATAATGCAGGAATGAGCAGTTTGCAAACAAAACAATATATAGAGTCAGCTGATGAAGAAAACCGTAGCCACTTCCTTTTGCAATTTTCACCATTAGCTTTGCACCCTAGAAATAAATCCTCACTGCAAAATGTCATTTGTTTACTACTCAGAAATATTTGACACAAATTTTCAAATTGTCCATTGTATACAATCACTTGGCTCTCTTTCAATCCAATAATTTACATCATTAGGAGAAAAATCATTCCGCAAAGGAGAATCTGTATTTCTGTTATTTATGAGGTCTGAAAATGTGGCAATTTCAGATTCTAAGAGAGTTTCACTTTCTACATCATTGTTAATTTTTCTGCTGCAGCAAGAAATGAACAAATTCTACTATATTTGTATTTCTAGGGTTGCTAGGAGTCAGAATTGAGTCAAGGGCAGTGGGATTAATAATTTCGGTACTAGCAATACTGCTACAAAAATTTACACCACTTAAAATTGAGTGTTCAGCAAGAGAAGTTTCTTCTAATTATGTTATGTTTCAAAAAGAAAGCTAATTTTGGAATCATCTTTAGGGATTCATAAATCCTTTTGTTTTCCTTCTGCCACCTTGTGTCATTTTTGTGCTCCACTTAGTTATTGCCATTTCATTTTACCTGGATATAAAATTATGTCACTGTTTAAATTTCAATGTATGGTAGCAAGTAAGTGTGAATAATTGAAAATGAATACAATTTATGAAGCCACTAAGATTTATAAAACAGATTTGTGTTCAAATCTGGACCATATCGCAAAATTTAGATTTGAAAATTAGTGATTAAAAAAAGAAATGATTTGAAACATGTCATTTTTTTCTCAGATAGTCAAAAGAAGTGCTTAGAAGGAAGTTACAAATATTTCATTGTTTGTTGTGTGACATTTGTTGGCAGAGCCTTTGTGTATCTCCACAAGTATTTTTCATCTAGAGATACCATATTTTCATGTAAATAATGCATGGCTTCTCTGTATATTTGCCAAACTTCTCCCCACAAGATATTTTCCTAAGTACCACTATACTATTTTGGTTTTCACATGTTGCTGTTCACAAACAAATGCAGAACATATGTGTTATTTGTGTAAAAATATGGTAATACTTGTAAAAGTGTTCACCCACTTTCCATTCCTTGATGCTGTGTCATCGCAGTTCATTAGGCTACTGTTGGTAGCTGATGGGGGCAAGAGTGACTGCAAAGACCATGATACAAATAAAAGGATATGCTCATTCCGAAGATGAGTTTTGGTTCACTTTCCCCAAGGCTAGATATGTCATGAGTCATGTTATTATAGTGCCGCTGGTATGTTCTTGTATGGTGGGCGACAGAGAACTGAATGTGAGGTTTTATTCAATTGGTCTAAAATGAGAAGGAAAATATAATTATCATTGTATACAAAATTTATAAAACAGTATCAATTTCATTTAGTGTGACCCACCAACTCCCTTCCACTGTGATGCCTGCTTTTCCTTATATCATGTTTGCTTGACATCTGTAGGTTTTTGCTTTGGACAACTGTTGTTGTTGTTAGGTGCCATCAACTGGGTTCCAACTTGTTGTGACCCTGTGCACAAGAGAACAAAATACTGCCCAGTCTTATGCCATGTCCACAAGCATTTTTATGCTTAAGTCCATTAGTGCAGCCACTGTGTCAATCCATCTTGTTGAGAGTCTTTCTCTTTTTCACTCACTGCCCCCCCAACTCTACCAAGCATGATATGATGTTCTTCTCCAGGGTCTGATCCCCTCTGATCCACCAGCTGCTGTTTAGTCAGGTCTGACTCATAGCAACTCTGTAGGGCAGAGTATAACTGCCCCATAAAGTTTCCAAAGAACACCTGGTGGATTTGAACTGCTGATCTTTTGGTTAGCAGATGCAGCACTTAACCAACCATGCCACCAGGGTTTCTGATCACTCCTAAAAATATGTCCAAAGTATGTAAGATACAGTCTCACCATCTTGGCTTCCAAGGAACACTCTAGGTGTACTTCTTCCAGAACAGATCTGCTTGTTCTTTTGGTAGGCCGTCGTGTGTTCAATGATTTACTCTAACACCACAATTCAAAGGCATCATTTTTTCTTCTGTCTTCCTTATTGATTGGACAGCTTTCTCATACATATGATGTGGTTGAAAATACAGTGGCTTGGGTCAGGTGCACCTTAGTCTTCAAGGTTGTATCTTTACTTTTCAATACACTGAAAGAAGTTCTTTGTAACAGATTTTTCCAGTGCAATGCATATTTTGGTTTCTTGACTGCTGCTTGCATGGGTTGATTGTGGAAGCAAGTAAAATGAAATCCCTGACAACCTCAGTCCTTGCTCCATTCATCATGATGTTGCTTACTGGTCCAGTTGTGGGGTGAGGATTTTTGTTTTCTTGATGATGAGGTGCAATCCATACTGAAGACTGTGGTCTTTGATCTCATCAGTAAGTGTTTCAAATCCTCTTCACTTCAGCAAGCGGCATTGTGTCATCTGAACAGAGCAGGTTGTTAATGAGTCATCTTCTGCTCCTGATGCCTTGTCCTTCTTCATATAGTCCAGCTTCTCAGATTATTTACTTGACATACAGATTGAAAAGGTATGGTAAAATGATACAAGACTGGCGCACACCTTTCCTGACTTTAAACCATGCAGTGTCCCTTTGTTTGGTTCACATGACTGCCTCTTAATCCATATATGGATTCCATATGAGCACAATTAAGTATTATGGAATTCTCAGTCTTCACAATGTTATCCATGAATTGATATTATCCACATTATTGAATGTCTTTGCGTACATTCTAGCTAAATTAAATTTCATTACAACTGTCTAAGGAATGTTGATTGTTACAGAAGTCTCTAAAATATAACTCTAAGATATGTAAGTTAAAAAAAGCTAGCAAGAAAAAGATATGTATAATATAAATTCCTTTTATATTACAAAGTATAAATCTTCCTATACTAATAGCTCTTTAATATTAACCCAGTATTGACACTGGGAAATGGAGTGATATGACGAAATTAAGGATATCTTAGCTCTGTATTCCAACTGAAATATTATGTCTGAAATTAGGCAAGATTTTGTTTTCCTTTCTGAGAATGAAATGTGGAAACACATTTCAAAGGAATCTGAGAGATATACTAATAAGGAATAAATAGATATGAATCATTAAAGAGGGGAAATAATCTGGGTTGATTTTCCCCTCCTCAGTGGATAGAAGATGATGTTGATTCCAATGAAAGAGAAAGTTTGAAATGGGACATATTCTTCTCCTTTGGAAAGTTGTTTGATTACCCTTATAATACCTAGTTGTCCAGGGAGTAATAGGAGATTAAGGCACTCAGCAGAAAGTCAAGAAATGGAGTTATGGGTTTGAGATCCATCAGAAAAAATATGTTTGATGAAGCAATAGACACAGATGAGCTTACTGGGAAAGAGGATATAAAGGGAGGTGGAAAGGAAACAAAGTAAATATATATCTTTATAGCTTCATTTAAAAGACAGGAAATGAAGCTTATCAAGCCAATTAGTATAAAAAGTAGACCAAAAGATATGTTTATTTAATACAGTGCAGTGCCACTATTTGAAGAAAAAAAAATATGAGAGTAAAAGCACTGCCTAATGTAGTAAATTCTTAGAGGAGGTTTAGAATCTACTTGGAAAATTTAATGCAATTTTTATGACTGTTGGTGGCTTTCAATTAACACTTCTACTAGCAAGTCATTTAGTGTATGCTTTACTTTTCTTATATGATAAGAACGTATTAAGTTCTGAGGTAGAAAGATAAACAAAACAGTGCTTGTTCTAGGATTCCCTAAGCTAGGGATAAAACCCATTAAAACCCGTTGTCATTGATTTGATTCTGACTTGTGGTGACCCTGTAGGACAAAGTAGAAACGTAAAGTTTCCAAGGATCATCTGGTGGATTGAAACTGCCGCATTTTTGGTTAGTAGCCATAGCACTTACCACTGTGCAGCCAAGAGTAGGGAAGCATATCACTTATGCTTACATGATGGCAGTGTGAAGGATATTTTAAAAATGAAAGAAACAACAACAAAACCATTGCTACTGAGTCAATTCTGACTCATAGAAAACCTATACGATGAAGTAGAACCACCCCGTAGAGTTTCCGAAGAGCAACAAGTGAATTTGAACTGCTGACTTTTTGGTTAGCAGCTGAGCTCTTAACTCCTGCACCACCAAAGATTCAAAATGTTTCCACAAGAGCTGTAAAGACACATTATGTTGGGGTGTGTCTACATATATTCCGTGATAAGATATTAGCTGATCTTTGCAGAAAGCTAGGCAGAAGAAGGAAACCTTAGTGGTACAGTGGCTAAAAATTTGGCTGTTAACCCAAAGGTCAGCAGTTCAAATTTACCAGGTGCTCCTTGGGAACCTTGTGGGGCAGTTCTGCCCTGTCCTGTAGGGTCACTGTGAGGTGGGGTCACCTTGGCAGCAATGAGTGGGTTTGGGTAGGCAGAAGAAATAATGAAATCAGAGGCAGGGAACTGAAAGTCATAGGACAAGGTGAAAGCCCCTAGGGCGGTCTGTGAATGTATAGCACCAGTGTGAGACAGAGAATTACCAAAGGTTAGATGGGAATTAGCAACTCTTGTGTTCAAGTGGTGGTGGTGCTGTTATTCGGTGTCATCGAGTCACTCTGACTCATAGCGATCCTGTGTACAACAGAATGAAACATTGTTCAGTCCTGAGCCATGTCCACAATCCTAGTGAGCTTGAGGGCCAGGTTTCAGTGGTCTTAAATTCATTTTTCAGTGAACTAAAAGTTAATTTCATTATAGACAATATAGAACAGCAAAGGAAATAGTATTTGATTTTGCCATAAAAAAATTCCTGTAGCTTTAAAGCCTCAGATGCTCATGTGTATCCAGCTGGTAAACTAGGGAAGAGTTAATTTGATATTCGGCTAAACTGAAAGTTCTATAAGGTATCCATTTCTGTAATTCCCACATTCTATTACTGTTCCAAGACACTTTCCTTTCTTTTTTTTATTTTGTTATGTTTTAGAATAGATGTTCATCAGATTACTGATACTCAAGGTGCCAAAAAACAACCCTGAAAGGCAACATAATGTTTTGGAAAGAGCACCTAGCTCAGAGGGAAAAAAGGATATTAAATAAGATTGAATAGAATACTAAATAAGGTAATGTATTTAAAATGTCCATTTGCCAACTTTAGCTACTCCATAGAAGACAGCTATTGTCATTATCTCCATTATGATCATTTTCCTTCCATATAATACCCATATCTATATATCCAAACATCATATTTGTCCTTTATGCATAGCATGAGGATTGTTTAACTTTATTCTTTTGATTTATCTGCTGATACTCTTTTCCTGACTTCTATTGTTTTCTTAATATTCTTTCTTCAAGTAGTATCAAACCAGAACTTTTGTCTTTAATGCTGATAAAGAGGACAATACAAATTATTTTTTGAGTAAACTGTCTTTATGGATGAATTCAATGTACTTAATGCATAGTCAGGATCCAGACCGAAAACAAAGTTCTGTTCACGTGGCTCATATGAAGAGATTTCAGTGAAGGGTTTGATAGGCTTCAGGGAGTAGACATGGTAGACTTCAGTACCTGAGATGAGCAGAATTGGGTAATTTTGCCATCCTTAAGAGCCAAGAATATAGCACGAGGTATTACAATTAAGTTTGCAAACTCATCCTAGAAAAAGTACTCCATACCTTGCTGCTGAATATCATTATAGTCACCTTTCAAATACTCCCTTTGGAAAGCTATGCACTAATGCCAGTGCCTAGTCTACCCTTCTAAGCAGTTTTGGAACTCTTTCTTGAATGGCCATCAAAGCTGTCGTATTTCCCTTGATGTCCTGAATGTCATCAAAATGTCTTGCTTTCAACATTTCCTTTATCTTTGCATAAAGAAAAGCCATTAGGTGCCAGATCACATGAGTAGGGAGGGTGTTCCAATCCAGTTATTTGTTTACTGGCTAAAAAGTCTTTCACGGACAACTATTCAATTAAGTTAGCAAACTTACCACCATGTCACTGTGTACAATGGCCATTCCAGAAAGAGTTCCAAAGTTGCTTGGAAGGGTGGACTAGACACTGGCATCAGTGCCTAGCTTCCCAAGGGCGATGCTTCAGAGGTGGCCGTAGTAATCTTTAGCAATGAGGTATGTAACACTTAGCACAATTAAATTTGCGGACTTGTCAGACCTCGCATAGTGCTTTTCACTCCCGTGAGAGCTGCAACCATGGAGAAGGAATCATGTGACAGCAGTAATAGTCATTCTGCAGACGTATGACACTGGGGGGCAAACAGGGAGACAGGAAGATAGGCCAACAACTTTCTGTCATCTTACTTCCTGATCTCTTGCTCCAGTCTCACATTGGCTTCAACAGTAGAGAGCAAAGAACACGGGGCCCAGCTGTTGCAGTCTTCAAGAGCCATCTTTCCCAGGCATGGAGCAGGGAAGAAAAGGTGGAAATGAATCGGGATGAGGGGCAAGAGGGTAGAATTACCAGCAGAGACCTGATGCAAACTTCAGTGTGGTATTCTGAAGCTCTAGCTATTGTCTAAGCATTTCTCGGAGTATTTCACATTTTTACAAAATCCAGCTGAAAAGACTTCTCTGCTCCCAAATCCTCTGAGTGTCAAACTGTCACTCTAGAAGCACAATACTAAGGTTAGCATTTCCAATAAAAAGTTGAAAATTTTTCATAAAGTCTGCCTAGTATTTCAATTACCATCTATGCTGCTGTTTTTAAATGCTTAGATTGTTTCATAATTTTTCACTTTTATATGTAGAATTGCCATATTTTTTTAGAAAAGCATTCCATATGCCCTGTTGGTGGAAAAGCTGGTACAGGTTATGTAAATTTTATGGATTTTGACATATTTTTCAAATCACTTTACAAAAAAGTTGTACTAATTTAAACATCACTAACAATTACAATTACGCCTGGCCCCTGCTTCTGAGAATGATCATTGTTCACATATTTGCTGATGACAATAATTTAGTTAACTGTTAAAACATTTTTTCTAGTTTTTACTTCATTTTTGTAACTTGCCTTTGTCTACATGAAAATGGTATTTTAATTTTTTTCTTACTAACCTTTAAGTGCTTTCTTTATATATGCATAAAAAGATGTTCACTCTCTTTGATGTACATAGTTTGCTTTCTCTATTATGTAATTTGAATTTTATTTTTGTAGTGTTTTAAATTATGGACAATGATAATAAAATTAAGCATGTTTTCTTTAGACGGTATGGGTCACCCATCACATACACCTGGGTTTAGATTCTAGTTCTTTCGTTCACCAGTACCATGATGATTAAACATGGTTTCTATGTCAAGAGTTTGTTGAGGGCATTAAATAAGATCATTTACTTTAAGAGTTTTAACAAATAAGAATGTGTACATTTGACAGTAGAAACATATGCAGGCACTGTGCTAAGTGTATTTAATTTTGGAAACATTAGGGACTAGATGTGATATCTGTAGTTTACAAAGATGCAGTAACTCTCTCACAATGCCAGTGTCGATAAAGTAGCAGAGCGTAGTCATCACTTTTAATGTGTATATTCAGCTGTCTCCCTTGCCAAGTAAAAGTGGGGAAGGGATGTTGTTGTTGTTGTTAGATGCCATCAAGTTGCTTTCAGTTCCTACCAACATCGTGTGACGGAGTAAAGCCACCGCACAGAGTTTTGTTTACCAAAGCCTGTCTCCAGGTCTTTTTCCAGTGGAGCTGCTGGATGCATTCAAATCACCAAATGCTGGGTTGTCAGCTGAGCTTTGAACCGTTGCACTGCCAGGGTTCTGTAACTAAATGAAAGCAGTGGTTTATTGAGTACAAGTTTCCACGAGCTACCCGGCGATAAATCCCCTGGAAGTGCTGTTAGGAACACACATGCCCAGGCTCCTCCCAAACCTACTGAATCAGAATCTCCAGGTGAGAGTCCTGGCAACCACTAAGTTTAGCCAATAGTGAAATGTATCTTACTGTAGGTAATTTTGGGATGTACTTTATTAGCTATATCTATGTGGTCATTAGTATTCACAGTGTTATTTTGTTATTGTCTAGACCAGCCAATAGGTTTCTATTAGACATTTACCCACTTACTGATAAAGCTCACTTTTTCTTTATATGTCACTGATTATAAACAGAGCAGGCCTTCAGTCAATCTAGTGCTACCTCTGTGGTATTATAATTCTTAATTCTCTAACCATGGATGGTACCTTTTGATATTTAATTTTGAATGTGTCATTTTAATCCTGGTTTTTATTTTTGTTACAATAAAAAGTTTAAGAAATGAGGAATCAAATCAAATTGTGAAGGAGGATTTATTTTCCTTCATTCTTTTCTACAAATTTCCGTGAGTTTTGTTTTAATTATTTTTATAATACTTAGTTCATCTTACTGCTTCTTTTCCTCTGTTAAACTTCAAAGCACACTGGATGTGAATTTTTGTGATATTTCACCTTTTACTTTATTGTTAATTTTTGTCATCTTTTATTATCTTTCTTGGTTTAAAATCAAGAGAGGTGTGTATAATGATTGTATACTTTCAGCATACTTATTCAATCTGTATGCTGAGCAAATAATCCAAGAAACTCAAATGTATGAAGAAGAATGTGGAATCATGATTGGAAGAAGACTCATTAACAACATGTCATATGAAGATAACACAGCCTTGGGTTGATGAAAGCCAAGAGAACCTGAAGCATTATTGCTGAAGATCAAAGACCACAGCCTTCAGTGTCCATTATGTCTCAACATTAAAAAAATAAATAAATAAACAAAAATTCCCACAGCTACTCCAATAAGTAATGTCATCATAAGTGGAAAAAATGTTGTAGTTGTCAAGGAGTTCTTTCTACATGGATCCATAATCATGCCCATGGAAGCAGCAGTCAAGAAATCAAACGACTTGTTGCATTAGGCAAACCTGCTGCAAAGACCTCCTTAAAGTGATAGAAAACAAGTCAGTTTAGGGCCTGAAGTGCACCTGACCCAAGACATCATGTTTTTCAGTAGCCTCATGTGCTCACAAAAGCTTGACAATAAATAAGGAAGACTGAATAAGAATTGACACCTTTGAATTAATGGTGTTGTGAAGAATATTGAATTTGCCATGACCTACCAGAAGAACAAACAAATCTGTCTTGGAAGAAGTACAGCCAGAATCCTCTTTGGAAGAGAGAATGGCAAAACTTTGTCTCAAGTGTTTTGGACATTTTATTAGGAGAGATCAGTCTCTGGAGAAGATCCTGCTTGGTAAAGAAAAGGGTCAGTGAAAAAGAGGAAGATCTTCAACAAGGTGAATTGACACAGTGGCTGCAACAATGGGATCAGACATGGCAGTGACTCTGAGGGTGGTGCAGGAGCAGATGGTTTTAGTTCTGTTGATCACTATGAGTAGAAACACAGTGGTACCTAACAGTGACAACATCAGCAACATCTTGCATGTTATAGCTATCAGTTTATGCTTGTTTTTACTTTTCTTTTTTTTGCACTTTTTCAATTGTGATTTAAGTGAAATTATACAGTCCCAGGTAGTTTCTCTCAGAATGATTAAGACACATGTGTTTTGTGACACTGGTTACCAGTCCTGCCGTGCGTCAACACTCTTCCCGTCTCTATCTCAGGTGTCCCATTTTCACTTGTCCAGCTATTCTGTCCCTTACAGCATTCTTCTCCTTGCCCATGGGCTGATGGTGCCCTTTAGTCTCATGTGTCTGGTGGAAGTATGTGTGTAACTGTTTGTTTTATAGGTTTGTCTCATCTTTGACTAAAGGGTGAACTTCAGGAGTGACTTCAGTGCTGAGTTAGAAGAGGGTCGAGGGGCCATAAGGGTTTTCCAGTCTCTGTCAGACCAGTTAAATCTGGTCTTTTTTTGTGAGTTTGAAGCTTGTTCTATGTTTTTCTCCAGCACTGTCCAGCACCCCTTTTGTGATCCCTGTTGGAGCAGTGATGTTAACTGGACACTGTCTTGTGCTGGGCTCAGTATAGTAGAAGCTGTGGTAATTGTTGTATTTTAATCCCTTGGATTACTCTTCCACTTATGTCTTTGGTTTTCTTCAGTTTTCCTTGCTCCGGACAGAACACTTCATGTGTCTTAGATGCTCATAAACGTTTAAGATCCCAGACACTATTCGCTAAAGTAAAATGTAGAACATTCTTTTTATGAACTGTAGTATGCCATCTGAGCTGTATGTTCCCTGAGACCATGGTCCACAGCCTGGTTATTTTTAATTTTCTATTTCAAGAATGAAAACCCTAGTGATGGAGTAGTTAAGTGCAATGTGTGCTAGCCGAAAGGTTGCCAGTTCAAATCTGCCAGGTGTTCCTTGGAAACTCTATGGAGCAGTTCTCATCTATCCTGTGGGGTTGCTGTGAATCAAAATAAACTTAACAGCACTGGATTTGGTTTTGGTTTGGTTATTTCCAAAGTGATTTGGGGAAAGTCTGTCTTTCATATGGTATCCTTGCTGCTATTTGGAACTTTGAAAAATCTATCTGTGGTTTTATTTTGCTTAGAAGTGTGGCCTGTGTAATTTCTGCTTTATGAAACTTGTTTGGACTGTATTTCATAGGAACATTACATTTACAGTATTTTACTTAGTTCAGTAGTGGTAGTAAAAACTATAAAGTATGTTTCAACATGGTTATTAATGAAAACATTTGAGTATATGTGTGTTTTTGCTTATGTGAACAACTAAAAACTTAGAAATATATGCTATTTTCTTCAGTGTTTATTCTATCAACTTCTTCATGAATTACTGAGTTTTTCTTCATATATTCTATTGCTCTATTACTCAGCAATACATTTTTATTCTTTCATCTCTTAGTAATGGAATAAAAATTTTATGAATATAAAAATGACAATTTTCTTCCTACCTAATATGTTTTACTTCAGACTCATGATTGTCAGATTCTATTCATGTAAACTCTGAATTGTTTATGTAAGACTGTTTCCTAACATTTTAGTCCAAGCTGCTATTTGCGTATGTGTATGTATGTGTGTATTTTTTTCCTTGAACAAACAGAAATTTATTTTCTCACAGTTTGGGAGGCTAGAAGTTTGAATTCAGGTTGCCAGCTGCATGGGAGAAGCTTTCTCTGTCGGTTGTCATTTGTGGAATGTCCTTGTCCTGAATCCTTCCCTGGTTGGAGAGCTTCTCAGCGCAGGGATCCCAGGTCCAAGGAATGTGCTGTGTTCCTGATACTTCTTTGTTGGTGGTATGAGGTCCTAGTCCTTTCTACTTGTTTCTCTCTCTCTCTCTTTCTCTGTCTGTCTTTATTTTAAT
Source organism: Heterohyrax brucei (assembly GCA_028571685.1). Lineage (NCBI taxonomy): Eukaryota > Metazoa > Chordata > Mammalia > Hyracoidea > Procaviidae > Heterohyrax > Heterohyrax brucei. The sequence goes on along the minus strand of CM053150.1, from coordinate 51,430,026 downwards.
TATTCTTTTATTATATGTTAAGTGAAAGCTTACAATTCAAGTCAGTTTGTCATGCAAAAACGTACACATTGTTATTGACCTGGTTGCTCTCACAACAATGTGACAGCATACTCCTCCTCCCCACTCTGTGTTTCTTGTGTCCACTCAACCAGCACTTGTCACCTTCTGCCTTCTCATCTTGCCTCGGAACAGAAGCTGCCCATTAAGTCTTGTGTGTCCACTTGAGCCGAGAAGCATACTCTTTGCTAGTATCATTTTATGTCTTATAGTTCATCTAATCTTTGTCTAAAAAGTTGACTGCAGGAAAGGTTTTGGTTCTGGGAGAGAACGCTGAGAGATCCTCTGGGCCGTGTCTTCAACAGCCTCTAGTCCATCAAACCGTCAAGTCGTATCTTTTTACTAGAGTTCAAGTTCAGCACCCCACTTTTTTCCTGCTCCTTCAGGGACTCTTTGTTGCATTTGCTACCAGGGCGATCATTAGTGGTTGCCGGGCTTTGTCTAGTTCTAGTTTCATGCTGATGTTGTCTCTGGTTTATAAGGTTCTTTCTGTCTCTTGGGTTCATATTTTGTATGTGTATGTGTGTTTGTGTGTGTTTTATTTCCTTATAAACAAGTATTTTTAAAGTTGCATTTGTCATTTTAGCTTAAATGTCAAAGTCCACAATTTAGTTAAATGGTCACACTTACTGTAAATGATACTGGGCAATGGTAATGCTAACTGTTTGGGTGTCAAAGTAAAACACTGGCAGAAGAGGGGACCAGTGAGAATGGACACTGGGGAACAACTAACATACTTAACAACTACATCAATTATGTAGTTAATGGACAGTTATTCTGCCACAGGTAATCCTCTACTTTTTATGTGATTTCATGTTTCCTCCCTCTCGCATTTCCTTATTTACTCACTCTTGAACAAAAATGATACATGGTGTATACACAAAGAAGATTTAGGATTTTTCCCTTGGTTCAGAACATGGTTTCTTCTAATTGGCTAGAATCTAGAACTCAGATTACAGCTGGAAAATGTACTGCTAATGTAAATTCTACTTTTTAGCATACCCAGCAGCAGCTCTTTTCTCGTGAGGTGGTATATTCTTTGTTTCTTCAAACTAGGTGCTTTGCCTTTAACTCAGTGTAGTCCTTGGAAACAATAGGTCATGACATTTACTGTTGATGGATTTTGCAAGTAGCTATTACTACCTATAAAAATTTATTTGCTATAGCTACGTCTCATAGTCTGCAGTGTACCGTAGAGATATAACAAAGTGGTGGTACAAATGGTTAAATACTTAACTACAACTGAAAAGTTGGTAGTTTGAACCCACCCAGAGCTATCTTAACCAGTTTCAAGAAAAGTCAGTTTCTTGATTCCTATTCTGTGATACAAAAGGCAGGCAGTGAAACAAGCATGTAATAGAAGACACACACATACAGACCAACTTTGATGCTGTTGATTCTGACTCATAGAGACATTGACACCCTACAGTACAGTAGAACTGTTCTGTAGGGTTTCTGAGAAGCAACTGGTGGATTTGAACTCCTGACCTTTGGTTAGCAGCCGAATGCTTAACAGCTGTGCCCCCAAGGCTCCTATATGTATGTATATATATAAAATATAAGCTGTTAATTCTTGTGTAAAATGTGACTTGTGTACTATATGATGGATATATTTCAGTGGGCCAAAGACTATAATTAGTTGAGAGCCAAGAACAGTTCTAGGCTGATCAGGAAGGAAGCTATGAAAGATATATAAAAGCAAATAAACCAATTGTCTGAAGAAAGAAAACCCAAAACCATACCCGTTGCCATCAATTCTAACTCATAGCAACCCTGTAGAACAGAGAAGAACTGCCTCATAGGGTTTCCAAGGAGCACCTAAGTTCTTTAACTACTTTGCCACCAGAGCAACATCATGGCAACTCTGTGTGCAAAGTAGAACTCTTCACAGCACTTTCAAGGCTGTGATGTTTTAGAAGCAGATTGCCGGACCTGCTTCCTCAGAGGAGCTCTAGGTGGGTTCACATTACCAGCTTTTCAGTTGTAGTTAAATATTTAACCATTTGTACCACCCAGGGACTCCTGTGAAGGTATAAGTTAGCATCAATTAGAGAAGAGATTCAACATAATAAAAATCATTATGTGATTTTTAAGAGATTTTTAAAAGATTTAATGAGATCGTATACAGGTAAATAAAACAGAATATTTGCCCTCGTAGTGTTATTTTGTTGGTAAAGGCCAAAAATAAACAAATAAATAAATAAATAAATATAGGAGCTCTACAATATATTTTGTGAGACCATTTTTCTATGTTTCCAAATTACTTGTCCTTTCTGAAGTCTCACTTATCAAATGTTAAATTTCAGCAGAAAGCCAGTTTCAGTTCCCTGAACATTTCAAGCTCATTAGTGCTTCTACCTGTAATACCACCCTCTTTCCCTCCCATGGCATCTTGTTCTTCCCTTATAATTACTCATAAAAGTAGTTATCGTGATTTTTGGAAAGGCCCATTTGCTTGTCTGGATTCTCCAGGGGTCTTCCCAGCTCCAGAAAAGCAGGTCATGAGTCTCCCTTGTTCACTATTACGTATCTAATATCTACTTGATACTGTGCTTGACACAGTAGGTGTTCAATTAGCATTTATAATGACTCCATGAAGGATAAGACATAAATATTACAAAGTTTGCATTAACTCCAGCCTGCCAAAGAAAATGTCTTTTTTGTCAGCCAAAATCCTGAGTTTTGGAGGAAAGAAGGGCTGAATCATGTGTTTAACTAAAAGAGAAGATAAGAGGAGTGAGTCGGAGAAATCATATGGTATAGGATGGGGTTAGATAGGATGAAAGGAGACATTTTTCAGAGCATAGAAAGAGATGTGCCAGAGAATTCTCGGGGAATATGTGGATAAAGACTAAAGAAAATGTGTGTATGGTTGTTGTGAAATATGTATTTGGAGCCCTTTTTAAATTGCCTAAGAAAAACAAGATGTGAAAATAATAATTTAAAAAAACTTATGGAAACGATCTTTTAGAATATTGCAATACTTCAAGAGTGATACTTAGAGAATTTTAAGAGATTTTTAGAGAACCGTGGGATATTTGATTACATGAAGATGTTGTTATTTCAGGTTAGGAGATTCAAAACATTTGTGAGAAGTGCTGTTTGAGCAGGGTGGGTTGGTGTGTTTAGCATGTATAGAAATGTGAGAAGAAAGTTATTCTTGGTACAGGAGCGGCTGGAATATTGAATCTGATGACCTGATAACTCGTCCTTTTCGTTAAAGTTGTGTCTACGTGTAAAAGTTGTATTTGCATACCAGTTGTGTAGTAGTCGCCGAGTAATGTAGTCAGTGTGCTCTGCTGGTAACTAAAAGGTTGGATGGTTGAGTCCACCCAGAGTATCCTCAAAATGAAGTCTGATGATCTACTTCAGAAAAATAAGCCGCTTGAAAAGTCTGTGCAGCATGGTTGTGCTCCGACACAGATGGGGTTGCCGTGAGCTGGAATCAACTCTACAGCAGCTGGTTTTAGTGTTATCTTCACCGTTATGATTAGGTTTTATCAAGGACTTTTTCCCTTTTCCTTTTAGCTTCTAACTATATTTATTGTAATTAGACAAATATAGTTATGATTGTTATAATTAGAGTGCTAGAGGCAATATTTATTTTAAAATACTTGCGAGTAAAAAGACAGCCTACCGGAAGAGTTAAAGTTGTTGAGTTTATTTGCAAAGTAGTAGATTAAAGAATGTAAAGCTGGTCAGTTCACTGAACAGCTTAATCAAGTAACCTCATTTTACAGTAGAAATACTTTTTATAGTAGTTCAACTGAACAAATATACTTCATAAAATAAGCATCTTACAAACGTGTTGTCACTATCATAAACCTTATGACTGAAGGTTTTATTCCTGGGAGAGTAAATCAAGCTTTCTGAAAACTTGAAGCCGAGCATGCGGTACTTTAAAATTTCAAATCATGGCCTTATCTAACTAGCCTATAGCCACGCCCTCTATTCACTATACTCCTGTACCCATAAGCTATAAATGATCTCTAAATTCTTCTTTATTTGATTACAGATTTAATAAGCAGTTCAGAATTTGAAGTTGCGAAATAGCTTTGTTCTTCCATAGTACTAACTGAAATAATTGGTTGACAAAATTAGAAGGAAAAGAAACAGGGAGGGAGGAAGGGAGAGAGGGAGGGGAAACAGAATTAAGCTCCAGTGCTTGGTTCACAGTAATGTTTCATATCAGATATCATTTATGCTTACAGTTCTTTTATTTTAAGCCTAAACTGAATAAAAATGTTAGGCTTCAGATTTTTTTAAAACTTGCTCTGTGTTACCCAGTGTAAATAAAATTATATTCATTTGATTTTCTTATAACAAAGCAGAGACATAGTGAGGTCTTTGTTAAATTCCATTGCACTCTGTGGCTATACCCTTTCTGTACCGTAAGGATTGAACACTAATTATTTTTAGCAGGAAACAAAGAGAACAACTGAGTATTGTATGTTATTTGTCACTGAATATACTGAGAACAAGATAAGACAGTAGGATGTAAGTTTCTTTTGTGTGCTGCATTGATTTGTATTGTGCATACAAGTAGACTTTCCTCCGCTGTTTGGTGTCAGCCTGTAACAAGTACTCTCGGCTCATAATGAGCAAATTGTAAATTGGCTTAATCTATAGCAGTGACCTTTACTGAAGTAACCGATGACTAGTTCTTAAATATGCTACAGGGACACTAAAATGTGTGCCATTTTCCTTGTAAAATGTGCTCATTATCAGTGTGAAATGGTTTTGCCTGTGCACAGAGTATCTGCATCTGCTATCTAAATTGGATCATTCTGGTGAAGTAAACAAAACAAAAGAAAACAACTCTCTGTAACAAATGGATGGATGAATAACTGATGGTGTAGTTGTGGAATGGCTTCAAGATGTCAGTTTTTATGAAATGATTTAAATTGTGTAGCAGTAAGGAAGAATCAGAGACTGTTGTGGAAGGTGATAAATTGTTTTGTTATGTTAGCTGTGTCTGTTCAAAAACATTTAAGAAAACTGGAATGCAATGATTTATTGATATGCAACATCTGTATCCTCAAGTGAACAGATAATTCGTGTTTTTTTTGATGATTTTTAAAAAAATATTGTTTCCATTTAATGATTTCTATACATACCAGCGACATTGTTTACATTTTCCACAATGTGTTAGCATTCTCATTATTTCCATTCTGATTGTTATATTTCATTAGTCTAACTTCTCTGCCATGTCCCCTTACCTTCTCATCTTTGCTTTATGGTAAATATTGACTGTGTATGTTATACATTGATGATTATTTAAAGTAGTGCAGTACTCACTGATGATGTTGGTTATTTTATGAGCCAACTGTCATTTAGCTACAAAGTGACCTCTGGGAGTAGATTCTCTTCCAAGTTTAAAGGTTATCTCAATATATTAGTCTCAGGGGATCCCCCAGTCTCCATTTGAAGAATTTGCTTTTTCCCTTTCCCCCTCTACATTTTATTCCTATTCCACGTGGATTATTTGTTGTTTCCCTGGTCAGAGAAGTTGTTGGTGGTCATCACGTAACATCTAGTTCTTCTGGTCTCTGAATGGACGAGTCAGTGGTTCATGTAAGCTATTAGTCCTGTAAACTAGGTTCCTTTTCCTTTGAGTCTTTAGTTTACTTCTAACTCTTTTGTTCCAGATGAGTGCAACTCAATAGTTTTACTTTAGATGGTTACCCATAAGCTTTTAAGACCCCTAGATGCTACACACCAAGCTAGGATATAGAACAACATCTTTATTGGCTACGTTATGCCAGTTGACTGAATTGTCCCTGAAACTATGGTCCTAAGCCTTAAACCCACTAAACCAAACCTGTGAGATATATAGTTATGTCTAGGAAGTATCTGCCACTGTGCCTCCTGTGTGATTTTTTTATGTATGTGAATACATACACAGCACACACAAACATGTATATACAAATACATATATATGTACACATTTGCTATTTGCCTTCCTATACACATATACGCATACATATGTACTTATGTAACCACACACATATATTTGGTTATTACTGCTGTTGAAAAATTAAATATTATAGTACTCACTTAAATTGTCCATTATTCTCATATACTTCTTAATGTCATATTTACCTTGTTTGAGATGTGCAGACTTCACCCACATTAGGTATTTCCTTTTCCTTTCACCCAAAGTAACAAGTGTCTGTGCTCTAGAAAGTGATTCCTCTTCATTCTGTTTCCATTGCTTGTAGTCATCAACAATGTGTGTGTACTTATTCTTGTCTTTTTATAAAAGTGAGACGGTGCCGTATTTGTTTTTTTGATTTGCTTAATTCACTCAGCTCAGTAATCTTCATGTGTATAGATTTGTGTGTGTGTGTGTGTGTGTGTGTGTATAAACAACTTCGAAGAAATTTACATCAAGATTATTGACCATACTCATCAGAACTGGAGTATGTTATTTTAGTGTGCTTACTAATGTTTAATTAGAAATTGGTTAATGGTTATGGCATTTTTGGATTTTGATTTTGCAGGAGGATTTATGTGTTGTCATTGCTCATTCACATTTTGTAGTAGACAGCTAGTCAGTCATCTAGTAAAAGATCACAACTTGGAATTCATGGTGGACATGAGAATGCACAATGTAAATTTCTTACAATAGAAAGTGTAAATGACAGATGGACACAACTCCTGTGCTTTGGAATATGTCTCCATATTGATTACAGTGTAATCTTTCTCATTCACTGGTCCCAGCCAATGATTAATCAAGACAGGGATGCTAAAAGGGTGTATATTCCTTGTAGAGACAGAACTGTTCTCTTTGGTTCTAGGATTCCCAGAAGAAAGACCCTGTTGAACTTTCTTTCAAACTGCTCTGCAATCTAAGATGCTTCCTTTCTTTTCCTTTTTCCTTCTCTCAGAGTCAAACCTACAATGCATCCTGATTGCTCTATCAGCCCTTTATAGCTCATGTCCCATTTTGTTTTTCACAGATGTTTCCACTAATAATTTTTTACATATTCACACACATTGGTGTTTGCTTTTAAAATGTTTTGGGACAATATAATATTGTACATGTCCCAGGTAACCTATGTATAATGGGAGTTTCCCTAGGACATAACAATCTGGGGCCACTATAGCTAATGTAAACAATCAAGTGGTTACTCTTGGAATTATTTTATCTTTCTGTTCTTTCCTAATTCCTTACTTTCTTTGGTCAAAGAAAGACCAGGAAGAAATTCTTCTGAAAAGCAGAATTCCTTTTCTTATGTTACCCTCAGTGATGCCCATAAGCATGATTTGACTCTGATCTCATAGTAGCCTGGAATTAGCAAGTGTTACTTGCTTCTGGTTCTAAACCCAGTCTCACTAGGGAAAATAAGAGGTCTGTGATATTGGTCATTGTGGTACAGGCTGAAAGAAAAAGGCAGAGCATGTTTCAGCATAGCAGGTCTGAAGCCCTTATGAATGAACAACTGTGTAAGACCCCATTTCAAATAATCATACTCCTTTCTACAACTTCGAACTTCTAATTAGATGGACCACCTAGCTGTTATCATCTTAAAACTTGTTACTTTTTCTTTATTGTATATGATTTGTATACTTCTTGGTATTCACCCTACTTAATAATACTGTATAGGCTATCTAGACTACATCCTTGGAATTGATATTTAGACAAGTCAGTATCCCTCAGGAGTCACCATCAGATTCTGAAAGATCCTCAATATGGTAAAGTCTCACAGGAAAAATGGCAGAGAGCATTATTGAGAGGGAGTCTTTAGTATATTTTCTAGCCATTTTTTTTGTCAAGTGATTAAAAATATAATGAGATATAGTAGGCATGCAAATGCCTTCCTGGGGAAAAAGTTGTCTTTACTGCTACGTATCTTATGGTGGTGTAGTGGATAAGTGCTATGGCTGCTAACCAAAATTCGGTAGTTCAGAGCTACCAGGTGCTTCTTGGAAACTCTATAGAACAGTACTACTCTGTGCTTTAGTGTTGCTATGAGTTGCAATTGACTCAACAGTAGTGGATTTCATTTGCTTATATATCTTGAGGGATAAAAAAATCCTTCAGACTCTCTTGAAATGTTCTAGTGCCAGCTACTTATTGGACTGCGTGTTTCTACAATGAATAGAATTCTCATGTTTTTGCTAGCTAGGCAGATGTCTGCATTCATTCATTGATCAATGCACTCATAAATCATTCAACAAATATTTACTAATTAATATTTACTGAACTAAGGGACTGACTAAAGGATATAATGGTGAATAAAGCTGTAACAAGCATTCTGCAAATCAAGACTCCAGAAGAAAAGTCCTGTAACAGTTTTCAAAAATTTAAAAGTATCTGTAATGCTAGTGATTAATGAAATCATTAATGTTTCCATTTTAGTAGTCTGAAAATTGCAGAATCAATAAATGAAATGCTATTTTCAGTATATTTAAGCAGTAAGAATGATTCTTTAATGACAGTATTGAATTATTGCAGAAAATATGTGCTTTTGATACACTTGACAGTGAGCATATGCTTGGCATAAGCGGAAAGCAATGCATCAAGAAGTTAAAATGTTCAGAATTTGTTCTTCACTTGTTTGTACATTGCATTTCCTTATCTGGGAAGCAATGCTAAGGCAATGGTATTAAATACAGAGTATAATTTGATGTTGTATAATATTTTTTGTATTTTAAGACAGACTGAAAATATTCTGAGTATCAATGAAATAATGATTGTGAAAGTTAGGTAAATATGCAGTTACTGTTATTAAAATTATGCTTTTGGAGAATTTGTAATACAATATAAGATACATAGGTTAGAGTTTTTTTTTAAAAAAGACCACATAAAAAAAATTTTAATATTATAAGCTTTAAATATCTAAAACCACATGCTTAGATCGAGGAAAGGAAAAAAAAAAGGTGAAGAGTCTTGTGTTGCTGATTGTTTCTGGGTAATAAATCATGCATTATTGGTTATCCTCTAATATATTTTATACTTTCCTATAGTTATCTAAATTAAATAATTAAATATGTAGAAAATTTGGTCTCTAAAAGACTGTGGAAGGAAAATTAGATTTTATCAACCTTATTAAAAACTACAGATTAAACTGTAATAAAAATGTGTTTATTAGTATGTGTTACATGAATTGTATAAAGTTCTAATAACACAGTTCTGGAAATGATGCCTAGGTAGATCAGAAATAGTATATGAATGATTAAATTGCTTCTACTTGTACTTAAGTTGAAAAAATATTTATTTTTCTTACTGGATAAAAGTAATGAGAAATTTTATCAAATCAGTTTCCTAATTTGAATAATATATGATTAACTTCCTAAAATACAATGAAATCTTCAAAATGTTATACTGGTTTACCCACAGTCCACTAATTAAATGTACAAAAGATTTTATGTGTCTTTTTCAATCTATGAAGCCATCAGTCACTTCATAGATCTAAGATTTCCGAATATCTGGGCTTACTACAATTTTGTTCTGTCATTTTCTTCTCTGTTAACTTTATTAGTGTTGATTATGCCCAGCCAAGCCAAGTGCCACCCAGCTTTACTAAAATTCCCTTGACTCATTTAACCTTGGCTTTGTTGACCTAGAATTGCAGTCTGATGACATCTTAGTAATTATATTTTCAGATAATATCCTTTGTTGTTGGAAAAGCGTAAGTCACTAAAGGAATAAGTTAACAAAGTCTACTTTTAGAACAAAAACACAATACTATGAGTAATGCTGACCAAACCATTGAGTTTTTAGTTGAAGAAAAGGTAAGATTTAGGGGAATCTTTTTTTAGTATGTGATTGTATTGGGCTTATAGAAAGGCAGACAGAAAGGATGAAGTTAGTAGAAAGGCTGAATATTTATAAGGGTTGGTAAAATTCATAGAATAAGGTCATGGTGGGGATGACAGGATACAGTAACTATTGCACATGTAAAGAGATAGTCCTGAGATGTGTCATTGTTAGCTGGCACATGATCAGCTCCCAGCTCATGGCCATCTCATGCACAGCTAGATCAGACTCTTGTGATTCATGGGGCTGTTCACTCGCTGATTTTGAGAAGTAGCTCACCAGTCATTTCTTCAGGGCCTGGGCTCAGAGAAGAGAAAAGCTCGGTCTGAGGGAAAGCTGTTAACAACACACTGAGGAACATGCAAATGTGTATGTTTGGTTAGGCAGCTGATGGGGTTCATAACTGGTTGCTTTTATTTCCTCCGTGAAGAAGGAGGGTGTTCAAGTGAAAGGGAAACTAAGTAGATCGAAAGTCTGAATATGCTAATAGAATTCCTATGAGAGAAAAAAATGAAAGGATTATGGAGCTGATTAAATAGTTGTTGATTTCTGGGACTATACCATTGATGTTTTGGAGAGAATCAGGAAATGCTTTCTCTTTGGTATGTTTTTGCAATTATTGCACTTATGAAAGAGAGTGAATGATCCCATTCAGTTAAGGAAGTACTTGAGTGGCCAATGTGTGACAAATAATCTGCTAAGCATTAAGGGAGAAAACAACCAAATAATACAATTTGGTTTTGTATTTCAGGGGCCTGCCTGAACACTACGAAAGTTAGATATAGAGATATGTAAAATTTAAAGAAGTGTATGTAAATGTGACAGCTATTAAGAGCATAGCCTCACAGACAGAGTATCTGGGACTTAATAACAACTCTTTTACATTATAGCGGAATATGCTTAATCATTCTCCTTAACTAATGTGTCCTTTATTTTCTTCATCTCTAAAGGGAGGCTAATAGACCACTAGCAGGAAAATAAATATGAATCACTTTGTAAATTCTGTGAAAATGTCTTTATTAGAATGTGTTACATGAATTATATAAAGTTCTTAACACCTTTAAAAATGAGAAAGAAAGCTTGCCTTCTCTTGCAGTGATCAGAATTTCTTTACAGTGGAGGTGTCATTCTACCTGGGCTTTGGAAAGCGGTAGAGCTATTGGTAGGCAGTGTTAAGGGTAAAGTTATAACAAATGGGAAACCACATGAGCAAAGATATGGAGAAGATGAGGCATAGATAACCTTGAGAAACAGACAACAGACTAGCTGCCTATAAGGCAGGGGAGTAAAAAGGCAGATATGTGAGTTGTGTTTTAGTCAGCTAATGCTTCTCTAACAGAAATACCACAGAGTAGATGGCTTTAACAAAGCAAGATTTATTCTTACACAGTCTGGTAGGCTATAAATCCATATTCAGGATGTCTGCTCTAGGGGAAGGCTTTCCCTCTCATCGGCTCTGGAGGAAAGTCTGGTGTTGCATAAGTCTTTGTCCAGGGAGTATCTTGACGCAGGAACCTCAGATTTGAAGGATGCAGTCTTCTCCCGGTGCTGCTTGCTTGATGGTGTGAGGTCCCCAATTCTCTGCTTGCTTCTCTTTCCTTTTATCTCTCCCAGGATGAAAAGATTAAGGGTGGGGCAAGCCATACTCCAGGGAAACTCCCTTTACAGTGGAGCAGGGAGGTAATCTTATAAAGGAATTTACAGTCCCACCCTAATCCTTTAACATACAGCATAGGAAAACCACAAAATAGAGGACAGTCACAAGATACTGGGAATCATGGCCCAGCCACATGACTACACATATTTTGGGAATGACACAATTTGATCCATGACAGGTGTGACCATTTTTTATGGGCTCTGAATTCTATACTAAAAAGCTGACATTTAAATTATGGTTGAAACAGAATCTAAACTGCTTACAGTGTTTTACAAAGGTCTGTATTTCCTGCCCCTACTTGTGTGTCCAACCTCGTATCATTTCATTTTCTCTTTACGTAAGGTGCTCCAACTGTTTTTCTTTTGGTTTCTTCAACATGAGAACCTTTTTCATGCTTCTGAATCTTTGTAAATAACACTCTTAAAATGATTTTTATTTGTTGAATTTATGGCTAATTCTTAATCACTCACGTCTAAGCTTAAAGGTCCTCATCTCAAGGAAGCCTTCCTTGAATAAACCAAACCCAACCCATTGCTGTTACTTGAGACTCATGGTGACCCCATCGTTATGGAAGCAGATGACTGCATCTTTCTTCTGCAGGGTAGTTGGTAGGTTTGAACTCCTCACCTGTCATTAGCAGTGTGTGCTTAACCATTGTGCCTCCAGGACTCCTGCTGGCTAGTTAGAATAGCAAATACTTGCTGAAAAAAAAAAACATACTGATGAATAATTTTGAGCGTGTACTTTAGAAAAATAATTAAATACAGGATTACATGATCAATTTTAACATATGAGGCTGAGCTTAATAATAGGAGTTATTGCAATTGTATGCTATCAAGTCAATTCTGACTCACAGCAACCCCATAGGACAAAGTACAACTGCCCCATAGGGTTTCCGAGGCTGTAATTTTTATGGGAACTGATGGCCACAGTTTTATCTGTCAGAGCATCTAGTAGGCTTGAACTGCTAACCTTTAGGTTAGCACCTGAGTGCTTAAGTATTTTGTCACCAGGGATCTTTGTTGTTGCAATAGTTATTCACATACTAATGAGGAGCTGATCTACTAAGCAGTGTAGAAATAAAGGGAAAAAGAGTGTGGTTGTCTATAATTTGGAAAGGAAAAAGAAATGGAACTTACAACTGAGTATAAATGGGATAGAAGCAAATTGGATTCAAAAGATGAGAAAAAGGGGAACATAATTTTTCTATGGTGTTTTGTCTAGAGTGGAATATTCCAGCTCTGTTTAACTTTCTTTACCTGGGAGAAGGTGATACAGCTTTTTCAAGAATCTCTGATACTTAATTTGATTTAATCCAGTATATTACAAAGAGCTCTATAGCTGAAATGCACTGTTAGGTAATACTCAGGAGAAATTTATTACGAAGTTTCCATTTTTATCATTTGAGGGTAAGGTCATTCAAACTTTCTGTTGTAACTTTCGCATGTCAGTACTTTATAGCTAAACTATTTCAAATGACAAGCAAATCATTCTTCACTAGTTGTCAACATAGAACATTATATTTTAACGTTTAGGAAAATAGTAAAAGAGGCTTTCTTAGGGAAAAGCACAAGTTGCTTTTTAAAATCTTTGAGAAATTTCCAAATCTTAACTGTGGGGTTTGGTAAAATAAACAGACAGAAGCCATGTGAAGTTCAACCAAGAACATTTTTTACAGCTAAGAATAATTTAAATAAAACCTGTTTCCTCAACCATACAAATGTGAGTACTTAAATGGCACAGATAAAATAATCTGAATTGATATTAATCACTTGCAATACTGAATGATAAGAACTCAACAAATGCATATCTCAGTGGTATTGCACATGGTTTTGGTGGTTCTAATGATTTCTTTGGAGTCAACAGCTGGTGCAAATGGTTTCTGTGTTTCGCTACTAACCTCAAAGAGTCAGATGTTCAAGTCTACCTGATGGCAGTTTGGAAGAAAGGCCTGACAATCTACCTCATTTTTACTCAAGTGATGTGCCTGTTACGTGTTTGCTTACCAACTGCACCCTTCCCTGCTGGGTATTCTCATAAGAGCGCCATGCTGTTTAGTTATTTATTTGTAGCAGTATGTGAAAAAGAATTGAGGTCTCAGTGCTTGTGAGTACACCTCGTGAGAGGTGGTTCTAGTTGACAAGCAAAGATAGAAGGTACAGTTGTTGTTAGGTGCCTTCAAGTCAGCTCCAACTCATAGTGACCCTATGAACAACAGAAGAAAACGCTGTTCAGTCTTGCACTATGTCCACAATTGTTTTTATGCTTAAATCCATTTGTTGCATCTGCTGTGTCAGTACATCTTGTCAAGGGGCTTCCTTTTTCACTGACCTGCCACTCTAGAAAGCATTATGTCCTTTCCTGGGGACTAATCCTTCCTTACAATGTGTCCAAAGTATATAAGATGAAGTTTTGCTGTTTTTGCTTCCAAGGAGTACTCTGATTGTATTTCTTGCCAAACAGATCCATTTGTTCTTTTGGCAGTCCATTCAACATTCTTCTTCAACACCATAGTTAAAAGACATCAATTCTTCGTCTGTTTTCTTTGTTCATGGTCCAGCTTTGAATGCACATGATATGATTGAAAATACCGTGGCTTGGGTTAAGTGCACTTTAGTCTTCAAGGTGACATCTTCACTTTTCAGTACTTTAAAGAGATCCTTTGCAGCAGATTTTCCCAATACAATGCGTCTTTTGATTTCTTGACTGCCACTTCCATGGGCATTGATTGTGGACCCAAATAAAATGAAATCCTTAACAACCTCAGTCTTTTCTCCATTTATGAAAATGTAGGTTACTGGTCCACTTGTGAGGATTTTTGTTTTCCTGATGTTGTGGTGCAACTCATACAGAAAGCTGTGGTCCTTGATCTTCATCAGTAAGTGTCTCAAATCTTCTTCACTTCCAGCAAGTAAGATGGTGTCGTCTGTGTAATGCAAGTTGTTAATGAGTCATCCTCCAATGCTTATGCCTCGTTCTTCTTTGTATAATCTAGCTTCTCAGATTATTTGCTTGGTACACAGAATAAAAAGATGTGGTGAAAGGACACGCATCTTTCCTGACTTTAAATCATGCAGTGTCCCCTTGTTTTGTTCACATAGCTGCCTCTTGATATGTATACAGATTCCTTGATAGCACAGTTAGGTGTTCCGGAATTCACATTCTCTGCAATGTTAGCCATAATTTAGTATGATCCACACAGCCGAATGCTTTTACATAGTCAGTGAAACACAAGTAAACATCTTGCTGGTATTCTTTGCTTTCAGCCAAGATCCATCTGACATCAGTGATGATATCGCTGGTTCCATGTTCTCTTCTGAATCCAGCTTGAATTTCTGGCAGTTCTTTGTCAATACACTGTTGCAGTTGCTTTTGAATGATCTTGAGAAAAATAATATTGTTCATTAATTTCCACATTCAGTTGGATCACCTTTCTTTGGAATGGGCATAAATATGGATCTCTTCTAGTCAGTTGGCCAGCTAGCTGTCCTCCAAATTTCCTGGTATAGATGAGTGAGCACTTCCAGTGCTGCATCTGTTTGCTGAAATATCTCAACTGATACTCCATCAGTTCCTGGACCCTTGTTTTTTGCCAATGCCTTCAACACAGCTTCAACTTTTTCCTTCATTACCATTGGTCCCTGATCATCTGATCATCATCCTCAAATGACTGCACATTGACTAGTTCTTTTTGGCATAATGACTCTGTGTGTTTCTTCCATCTTCTTTTGATATTTCCTAAGTCATTTAACAGTTTTCCTGTAGAATCCTTCACTATTGTAACTTGAGGCTTGAATTTTTTCTTTAGTTCTTTCAGCTTGAGAAATGCAGAGCATGTTCTTTTCTTCTGGTTTTCCATTTCCATGTCCATTTCTTTGCACATGTCATTATAATACTTTCTTTTGTTTTTTCTAGCTGCTCTTTGAGATCTTCTGTATAGGTCTTTTACTTCACCATTCCTTCCTTTTGTTTTAGCTGCTTGATGTTCGAGAGCAAGTTTGAGAGTCTCTTCTGACATCCAATTTGGTCTTTTGTTTCTTTCCTGTCTTTTTAATGACCTCCTGCTCTCTTCATGGTTGATATCTTTGATGTCATTCCACAACTCATCTGATCTTCAGTCATTAGTGATCAACACATGGAGTCTGTTCTTGAGATGGTCTTTAAACTCATGAGGGGTATACTGAGGGTCATACTTCAGCTCTTGTGGACTTGTTCTAATTTTCTTCAGTTTCAACTTGAATTTGCATATGAGCAATTGATGATCTGTGCTGCAGTCCACACGTAGTCTTGTTCTGACTGCTGATATGGAGCTTTTCCATAATCTTTTTCCACAGATGTATTCGATTTTTATCCTGTGTATTCCATCTGGTGAGGTCCATGTGTACAGTTACTGTTTGTATTGGTTAAAGAATGTATTTGCAGTGAAAAAGTCATTAATCTTGCAAAATTCTGTCAGGTGATCTCTACCATTATTTCTGTCACCAAAGCTGCATTTTCTAACTGCCAATCCTTCTTCATTTCCAACTTTTGCATTCCAGTCAGTAGTAATTATCAATGCATCCTGATTACATGTTCAGTCAATTTCAGACTACAGAAGCTGGTAAAAATCTTCAGTCTCTCCATCTTTGGCTTTAGTGGTTGGTGCACAAATTTGAATAATAATCATATTAACTCACCTTCCTTGTAGGCATGTGGATATTATCCTAGCACTGAAAGCATTATACTTCAGGACAGATCTTTAAGTGTTCTTTTTGATGATGAGTACAACACCATTCTTCTTCAAGTTTTTGTTCCCAGCATGGTAACCCATATGATTGTCAGATTTAGGGTGACCCAGACCAGTCCATTTCAGCTCACTAATGGCTAGGATGTCAATGTTTATGAATTCCATTTCATTTTTGACCATTTCTAATTTTCATAGATTCATACTTCGTACATTCCATATCCCAGTTATTAATGGATGTTTGCAGCTGTTTCTTATTTTGAGTTGTACCACATCAGCAAACGAAGATCCCAGAGGCCTTACTCCATCCACATCTTTAAGGCTGACTTTACTTTGAGGAGGCAGCTCTTCCCCAGTCATCTTCCAAGTGCCTTCCAACCTGGGGAACTCATTTTCTGGCACAATATCTGACGGTGTTTGGCAGCTATTCATAAGGTTTTCCCTGGCTAATTCCTTTCAGAAGTAGACTGCCTGGTCCTTCTTCCTAGTCTGTCTCAGCTGAAAATTTGTTGCTGTGATTTGCAAGCTATGTCACTAGTATTTAGGCAACGAGTACTCTTATTTGAGTAAAAATAAGTACTTATAAAAGATCAGCTGTTGAAATCCCTGTGGAGCACAATCCTACACTGACCCACAGGAAGGTGCCATGAGTTGGAATCAACTTGGTGGCAGTGGGGTCCTTGTTGATGATTTCTTTATTTTGTAATTTTTGTGACTCCATAGGAAGTAGAGCTAACTCAGGTCTGCTATGTTTGATAATGTGACATTTTGCAATAGATAATCTAAAAATATTATCTACCATCACTTAGACAAATTTAGTTCTCTTAGGTTGTTTTACAGTTTTTCATCTCTCAAATATTTCCAAATATATTGCCTAATTTTTCTGTATAAAAAACCCTGTGCAGTATCTGATATCAATCTATTATACCATTGATGAAGAAATGAAGTTGCCCATAATTACTGAACTTACACAAGATAAAGCAAGGACTAAAACCTAGATTTGTAACCAGTGTGGGCTTGTGTGTGACATTTAATGAACTGCAACTAACACAGCCACCACCAGACTGAGTCTAGAACTAGACGGTTCCCAGCTACCACCACTGACTGATATGAAAGGGGATACAATAGGGGTCCCAGACAACTGGAGAAAAATATGGAACAAAATTCTAACTCACACAAAAAAGACTAGGCTTGCTGGCCTAACAGACATGGTTCATCCTTCAGCCAAAGATTAGAGAGGCCCATAAAACAAAGTGAAACAAAACAAGTACACCAGCACAGGGGAAGAGACTAGAAGGCAGGAGGGGACTGGAAAGCCAGTAATGGGGAACCCAAGGTCAGCAAGAGAGATTGTTAACATATTATGGGTCTGATAATTGATGTTACATAACAACATGTCAACTACCTGTTTATGATAAGCTAGTTTATTTCATAAACTATCATCTAAAGTACAATTTTAAAAGAGTATGAGCTCTGAGGCTCCAGGATGAATGACTTTAAATTCTGCCTCTACCATTTCTTAGTTATGATTCCTCGAACAGGTTACTTACCCATCATGACTTTACCTTCTTCATTTCTAAAAGAGATAACAGTACCTGTTGTATAAACTTGTAATGAGGGTGAAATGTTCAGTATTTAAATTAGTGCCTGACATATGATAAAATCATCGGTTTATTACTACTATTACTTATTAACATTCAATATCTTCCTTTGTCATCTTGAGATTAAAATTTATATGTTTTTACTTTTCCAGATACTTTTAAAATCATAGCAATCCATATATGTAGTCTCTTTCACTGTATATTTCCCAAATATGCAAATCAGTTTTAAAAGAATACTTGGCTAGATTTTAAAAATTGTAATACACTAGGAACGTTTGACTCTTAGATAACAATAGATTATTTTAACATTTTCTCTTTCTGAAATCATTTCTGGTTTCAGTGAAAATTTAAATGAGTGTATGAATGTTATCCTTCAGTGTTATGTTCTTTGAAGGATCACTGTCTTTAAAACAAGCAATAGCAAGAACTTGACTGTAGATATTGAAAAGAAATGGCTACAAGACAAAGCCATCCATCAACAATGTAATGTTGACAGTCCCAGAAAGGGTTTATAACTCAATTACTATGAAATGATTGGAAGAATAATTTTGTGATTGATTTTTCATAAAATCCAACTTTACAGTAAAACATCAACAAAACCCATTTCAAGATGTTTTTAGATACAAATACAAGTACTCTTGGCTCTTTCTGCAAGGACTTATCATGATGAAAAAAAAATCCAGAAGTTAAAGTATTTTGTTTTTAGTTTATCAAGACGTTAATACTTTTGTGGCTTGTGAATAGTTAAATTTCCAACTCCCTGATTCGTATTATACTCTTCCATAATAGATAAGTATTTTATTAGATGCTTACTTTTCCTAGCAGACTTTGATACGTCTTCTTAAATGCTTTTTTTATTCTGAAAATTATTTATGTGTTTGCTGAGACCTAAAGTGCAGAACTGTGTGCTTAATGAAAACTTGATGTCGTATGTGAAGAGATTATTACCTTATAACCAAATCTAATTTGGGATAAATTCTGTATGCATAGAACACGTTTGTCATACTACCTATAATCATATCCTTTAAAGGAAGTATAAATGTTGTAAAAATAAAAATTTTAGAGCCAAAGCCAAGTGCCATCGATATTTTCTGAGTGTAAATTTATTTGTACATTTACCAAATTACAGATGGTATAATCAAATTATGCTGTATATTTTTCTCTCAATATTATGTCACATCATTTTTATACTTTTGTGTGGTCTTCATAGTTATGCTTTTAAAATTAAGCATTATTTTCCATTTAGTGCTTGATTATAGAAATAATGTCAGATTTTTGTTAGATTCTTTGTGTCATCTCTGGAGATTCTGATCTGTTAAGTCTGGAATGGAACCAGGAATTTGCATTTTTACCAAGTGTCTTCTGTAAGTCTTACAAGCTTATTTTTTATGAGAAAACAATAACCTAGCTGAATAACATCATTTTAATTAGTCATTCATCAGTGTTCAGTAACAATGGTGTATCTCAATGTTTTCCACTATTTAAAACAATGATTACAACGATAAGGAGAATGTGTTATTTTGTAATTATTTCCTTAGGATAAACATTTATAATTATTAGACTTCAAGGTTTATGACTATTTTTAAGCTTTGTGTTCAGTGCAGAACTATTTTCCATACACTCCTACTTTAAACTGTTTAAAATTATAGTTGGCACTTGGCTTTGGCTGAAACTTATACCAATTTTGAATTATCATACTTTAATAAAAATATCAAAGTTAAATTATGCCTCTGTTTTCATTTCTTTGATTACTTGTGTGAGTTGGAGAAATATCAATAAGCTTTTTTCCCCACATTTTTGCATTTTTATTTTTACATTGTTATATAGTTCACATTGTTATATAGTTCCTTGGGTTTTTGTTTTGTTTTTATATTTTTAGTTTTTATAACATGATTAAATCAAGTGAAGTGTTTTTTTTTTTTTTTTTAGTAGTGGATAATAGACATTCACAAATGAAACTGGCTTAAGTAATAAGGAAATCGTATATTTTCCTTAAGAAGCCAGCCAGCCAGAGGTCCAGACATGTAACAGACCCTCAGTCTAAGAGGGCAGGGCTCTAGTTTTGCCATGCTGTGATAATGCTGGCTTCAAGCTGGTAACAGTTCTGGTTGTCCAGTGCACAGGCAGCAATTGTCAGAAGAAAAAGGAGCTATTTCTGTGTGTATTACTTATATGATAACATTTACCAGAAAGTCACCCATGGACTTCCTCTGTGTCATCTGCCAGACATTAAGGTCCTGTTGTCTTTCTTAAATCAGGCTCTAGAAAAGAAAGATATAAGAAATAAGACTCACCCATTAATGGGTGAGTCTAAATGGTATCTTTCTGTCAAGATAGAAATAGAGTTATGGAAATTACAGTATTTAGGAAGTAAGCAGTAAGAGGGTAGGCAACAAATAATTACTATAATAATCATTCTCAGATAATTTTCCTTTTTTGTCTAGTTGAGATACTTGATTTTGTATTTTATAGTGCCTATGGAAATATGTGCCTCAGATCTCCAACAGAACCTGCTATGGAGAACAAAGCCGACAAGCAGTTCCAGCACCCACCCATTTGGCCCCGTCATCACTTGCCATGAAGGTGCTAAGTACATGACTCAGCTAGCCTACTAGAGGTACTAGGGCGTTGACACGGTGTCTCATTCCTGTCTGGCACCACACATTTCTAGAGGCAGTCTTTGCTCAGGGACACCAATCAGCCTTGCTGAAACTTTCTGTAGAACTTCAGTGAAGTGTAAGATACTTTCAACCCTTCCCCCACCACTTGTTTTCACAGATGTCTGCCTTGCATTGTGGTGCACATGCTTGAGCACTCCATCTTTATCTTTCACAGGCTTTCCCCAAATAAATTTTGTAAATTTCCGGTTCTGCTTCTTGAAAGACTCAAACTGGCATAGTATTTAATTGTGTTCCGTGAAGTGACATTGTGAAGGCATTTTTATGTAATGACTCTTAAATGTAATTGATGATTTCATTTAATTATGTCTGTTATAGGCCAGAAAACCCTGGTGGTTTAGTAGTGAAGTGCTGCAGTTGCTAACTAAAAGGTCAGCAGTTCAAATCTGCCAGGCCCTTCTTGGAAACTCTATGGGGTAATTCTGTTCTAACCTATAGGGTTGCTACCAGTTGGAACCAACTCCAAGACACCTAACAACAACAGCAATAGGCCAAGTTCTGTACTGGTTAACATGACATGAAAGTTAATAGAAATGTCTACTCTTTCAAGTAGTCACTGGCTTAGAAGGAGATTCAGGTGTATAAACACCTAATGGTAATATAAAATGAAAAGAACTATGGGGACATATAAACAGGATTTGACAACTCAGTGGGGAATATAGCAGATCCACCTTGTTGTAGAAGTCAACATAGGTTGTTAGAAAGGTTATATTAGATTCCCTAGATGGAACATAGAAGGATGGGTATTCTATGTATCTCTCTATGAGTGAGTATCTATCTATTTCTCTGTCTATCTATTATGTATCTGTATATATATAAAGCCAAAAGCCAAGTGCCACATATCTATATCAAAGTCAATTGAAAGTATGATAGCTCAAACCAAATAGACATTTATTTTTCAGTTATGTAACTATTTCAGAATTGTGTTACAAATTAATAGGGTAGTTCTCCTCCTTACAGTCTCGCAGAGATTCTTTGTTAGAGGTAAGGATGCTATTGTTGTTGTGAGGTACTGTCAAGTCAGTTCCGACTCCTCATGACCCAGTGAACAACAGAACAAAACACTGCCTGGTCTTGTGCTATATCCATAATCGTTTTTATGCTTACGCCCACTGTTGCGGCCACTGCATCAATCCAGATCCTTGAGGGTCTTGCTCTTTTGTGCTGACCCTCCATTCTACCAAGCGTGATGTCCTTCTGAAGGAATCTCTCCTGACGACATGTCCAAAATATGTAAGACACAGTCTTGCCATCTTTGCTTCTGAGGAGCACTCAGTTGTACTTCTCCCAGAACAGATCTGTTTGTTCTTTTGGTGGTCCATAGTACATTAACAGTAGTCTCCAACCTCACAATTCAAAGGCATCGATTCTTCTGTCTTCTTTGTTCATTGTCCAGCTTGTGCATGCATATGACACAATTGAAAATACCGTGGTTTGAGGCAGGTGCACTTTAGTCTTCACGGTGACGTCTTTACTTTTCAGTACTTTAAAAAGATCCTTTGCAGCAGATTTTTCCAGTACAATACGTCTTTTGATTTCTTGACTGCTGCTTCCATGGGCATTGATTGTGGGCCCAAGTAAAATGAAATCCTTGACAACCTCAATCTTTTCTCCATTTATGAATATGTTGTTTTACTGGTTCAGTTGTGAGGACTTTTGTTTTCTTGATGTGGATGTGCAATCCATACTGAAGACTGTTGTCCTTGATCTTCATCAGTAAGTATTTCAGCTCTTTTTCCGGTAAGTAATGTGATATCATCTGTGTAACACAGGTTGTTAGTGAGTCGTCCTCCAATCCTGATGCCTCATTCTTCTTCATAGAATCCAGCCTCTCAGATTATTTGCACAGCATACAGATCCAAAAGTATAGTGAATGGATACAAGAGTATAGTGCACAGATACAACCCTGATGCACACCTTTCTTTACTTCAAACCATGGAATGTCCCGTTGTTCTATTTTCATGACTGCTTCTTGATCCATACACAGTTTCCTTAACAGTACAATTAACTGTTCTGGAATTCCTGTTCTCTGCAATGTTAGCTATAATTTATTATGATCCACGCTTTTGAATGCCTTTGCATAGTCAATGAAACATAGGTAAGCATCTTCATGGTATTCTCTACTTTCAGCCATGATACATCTGACATCAGCAATGATATCCCTGGTTCCACATTCTCTTCTGAATCCAGCTTGGATTTGTGGCAGTTACTTGTCAATATACTGTTGCAGTCACTTCTGAATGATCTTGAGCAAAATTTTATTTGCATATGATATTGATGATTGTTCAGTAATTTCCTCATTTGTTTGGGCCACCTTTCTTTGGAATGGGCATAAATACGAATCTTCCAATCAGTTGTCCAGGTAGCTGTCCTCCAAATTTCTTGGCGTAGATGAGTGAGAACTTCCAGTGCTGCATCTCTTTGTTGAAATATCTCAATTGGTATTCCATCAGTTCCTGGAGCCTTGTTTTTTGCCCAAAGCCTTCAATGAGGCTTTGACTACTTCCTTCAGTATCGTTGGTTCCTGATCATAAACTGCCTTTTCAAATGGCTGAACATCTACTAGGTCTTTCTGGTATAGTTACTAAAAGTATCAAGGGGATACTTTGAGTTTAAAGACCTTTCTGAGTTTAAAGAACATCTCAGAAACAGATTTGATGAGTTGATCACTAATGACTGAAGACCAGACTAATTGTGGAATGGCATCAAAGATGTCATCCATAAAGAGAGCAAGAGGTCATTAAGAAGACAGGAAAAAAAGAAAAGACCAAATTGGATGTCAGAAGAGACTCTGAAACTTGCTCTCAAATATTGAGCAGCTAAAACAAAAGGAAGGAATGATGAAGTGAAAGACCTAAACAGAAGATTTCAAAGAGCAGCTCAAGAAAACAAATGAAAGTATTATAATGACATGTGCAAAGAGCTGGAAATGGAAAACCAGAAAGGAAGAAAACATTCTGCATTTCTGAAGCTGAAAGTATTGAAGAAAAAATTCAAGGCTCAAGTTTCAATAGTGAAGAATTCTGCAGAGAAAATATTGAATGACTCAGGGAGCATCAAAAGAAGATGGAGGTAAAGATGAGGCCATGTGATTGGGTGGATTTAGTAAGGATTCAAGGGGGAAAATGGAAATTGGGTAGGCAACACGCAATGTCCAGTGCTATAGTGATTCATGCACAGTAATGTAAATATCATATTCGTTTGGGGGTTAAAAACTTGGATTTATATATTTGTGTCAGCCACTAAAGTACACTGCTCAGATATTCTTTGAAAATTTGCTGTTTCCAGTAAGCTGTGAAGGGTTCATGTTTGTGATACTGTTACAGGAGAGGTCTAAAATGCCACAAGTCTCTGTTCATATTCTCCTGTTGAAAATTCAGTAACAGCATATCCAACTGTGTAGGAAGCTGAGAAATAGAGTCTGTGCCAGGATAGGAAACTCTTAGCAGTCCTTACCATTTGGTAAAAATGATGTACCCAACAGTACTGACTTGTTAAAGTTCTTGAGATGTTTGCAGAAGTAAGAATTTAATATATGTCGAGTGCAGGGTACATGAGGAAAATGAAAGATAATGAGCTTGGAGAAGCTACTAGTTCTTCCAGTGCTATTAATCAAATAAACTCTTAAATGTCTGTAAAACTTTTGAAGCTTATTTTATTCTATTAAATTTTTGTGTGTAATCCAGTCTATTTGTGGTATCTCATCTTTTGTCTTGATCAACAGTACTACTTTGTGACATTATTACATTGCTCTAATTATTTCAGAAGCACTGCATTGCACAGGGAGCTTATTTTAACAGAGCTCTCCAGTATGATTATTTTCAAATTAGAAGCAGCAGCCTGTAAAATTTAAACTAACAGTTTCCACAGCTTATAGCAACTATGCTCTCCATTTGTTCAGGGTTACTTCCAGTACAGAATTTGCACCTAATGTTTTATTCAGTGATACGTGTTTCCAAAATATAGTCTAAAATAGCAGAATGATAGAAGTTCTGTGGAAAAAAAAGTAGGTTCTCTCAAATATACTGTGATTATTTCGTCATTAGTAGATTAAGGATAATATTTAAGTTCAAAATTATTGTTGTACAAATGGAGCAGAGATAAACTTATTTATCTTTCAGGTTTATGGAAACATTCTGACAATACTAAGTATTGATACGACTGTGTTGTTGTTGTCAGGTGCTGTCTCATTAGTCCTGATGCTAACTGACCCTGTGCACAACAAAACAAAATACTGCCCAGTGCTTGTCATGCCCACAATCCTTTTTATGCTTAAGCTCATTTTCACAGCCATTGTGCCAATCCATTTTGTTGAGAGTCTTTCTCTTTTCAGTGATGCTCTACTTTACCAAGCATGATTTCCTTTTCCAGGGATTGATTTCCCCCTGAAGACATGACCAAAGTGTGTAAGAAGCGGTTTCACCATCCTTACTTCCAAGGAGCACTCTAGTTGTACTTCTACAGAGACGGATCTGTTTGTTCTTCTGGAAGTCCATGGTATATTCATTATTCTTTTCTAACACCACAATTCAAAGACTTCAGTTCTTCTTTCTTCCTATTGTCCAGCATTTGGATACATATGATGCTACTGAAAATACCAGGGCTTCGGTCGGGCTCACCTTAGTCTTCAACATGACATCTTTACTTTAAAGTGCTGAAAAGTAAAGTGTAGTAGATTTTCTCAATGCAATGCATCTTTTGATTTCTTGACTGCTACTTCCATGGAAGTTGATTGTGAATCCAAGTAAAATGAAATCCTTGACAACATCATTTCTTCGTGCATTTATCACGGTGTTGCTTACTGGTCCAGTTGTGGGATTTTTATTTTCTTGATGTTAATGTGCAATCTATACGCAGGTTGTGAACATTGATCTTCACTGGTATGAGTTTCAAATCCTCTTCACTGTCAACAAGCAAGGTTGTGTCATCTGCAAAACATAGGATATTAATGAGTGTTCCTTCACTCCTGATGCTTCCTTCACTCCTGTTCTTCTTCATATAGTGTAGTTTTGGGGATTGTTTGCTCAGCATACAAATTGAAAAGATATGATGAAAGGATACAACCAAGATGCACATCTTTCATGACTTTAAATTATGCAGTGTCCCCTTGTTTTGTTTCAATGACTGCCTCTTGATCTGTGTACACATTCCTCATGAGCATAATTTAAGTGTTCTGAAATTCCAATTTTCTGCAAGGTTATCCATAATTTGTGATGTTTCAAGCAGTTGAATGCCTTTGCACAGTCAATAAAACACAGAGAAACATCCTTATGGTATTCTCTGCTTTTAGCCACAATCCACCTGACACCAGCAATGACGTCTCTGGTTCTATGGCCTCTACTGAATCTGGCTTGAATTTCTGGCAGTTCCTTCTCAGCATACTGCTGCAATCACTTCTGAATGATCTTTAGCAAAATTTTACTTGTGTGTGATATTCATGACATTGTTCAATAATTTCTGCATTCGCTTAGATCACCTTTCTTCAGAATAGGCATCAATATGGATCTCTTTCAGTTGATTCAGCAGGTGAAAAACAAGGCTCCAGGGAAACATGGAATATTAATTGAGATGTCTCAACAATTGGCATAGATTAGTGAACATTTCTAGTGCTACCTCCAATTGTAGAAATATCTCAGTTGGTATTCTATTTTTCTGGAGCCTTGCTTTTTACTGATGCTTTCAATGTACCTTCAGCTTCTTCCTTCAGAACTACCAGTTCCTGATCATATGCTACGTGTTGAAATGATTGAATGTCAAACAATTCTTTTTGTGTTCCTTCTGCCTTATTTTGATACTTCCTGTATCATTTAATATTTTCCGTGTAGAATCCTTTGCTATTGTACCTCAAGGCTTGAATGTTTTTCTACAGTTCTTTCAGCTTGAGAAATGCACAGTAAGTTCTTCCCTTTTGGCTTTCTATCTTCAGGTCTTTGGACATGTCCTCATAATACTTTGTATTCTTGAGTCACTCTTTGAAATCTCCTATTTATTTCTTTTACTTCATCACTGAAAAGATAGGGAAGAAAAAAAAAAAGACCAAATTGGATATCATAAGAGACTCTGAAAATTGTTCTTGAATATTGAGTGGCTAAAGCAAAGGGTAAGTTTGTGGTGAAGGAATTTTTATACCCCGCTGCTGAGAGTATAAATTGGTAAAACCACTTTAGAGAAAATTTGGCAGGGCTAACACTACCATTAATGCATCTACTCCAATAAGCCTATATTTAAGCTGTTGCCCAGAGAATATTTTCACAAGTGAAGATGAAGAAATGTCCTTTTAAAAGAGTTCAAAATATAGAAATAGAAACAGCCCAATACCCTTTGTTAGAAGGCATCGTAAGAACTATTCAGTATTCCAGAGGACACCCTAGAAAGACTGAGCTAAAATTAATTTACTTGTGTGCAAAATTAGCTTGTAAATAGGCCACTTTGAATACTATTTTAAAGTAAGACTTTTAAGGTACACGACAATAATTTTTGCTATTCCACTAACTTAGTGTTATTTGTTTTCTAGCCTAAGGACTCTCTTTAGTGTTTCTTGCAATTTTGCTTTGGTTTTTGCAAATTTTGTAAATTTATGTTTATCTGGAGATGTCCTATTTTTGCCAGCATATTTGAGGGCAAAATTTGATGGATAAAAATTCTTAGCTGGCAATTATTTTCCTTCCTGGCTTTGTGTGTCATCTCAGTGTCTATTCATTTTTCCACAGGGACAATGCTCCAGAAAGACTGAGTAAAAATTAATCTACTGGTAGGCAAATTAACCTGTAAATAGAATACCTCTCAGGAGCAGGAAGAAGGCAGCATTTACAAAACAATTTATCCATAATTCAATCCAATATTTCAGGAGATAGGTGAGATAATTAGGAAAAAAAAAAAAAGAAAAGAAGTAGAAGAAGAAAAAGAAATTGCCACAAGGAAAGATTACTTGTTTCTATCCAAGAATATGAAAGCTAGTTAATAACTCTTTAACATCTATTTTGGAAGATCAGAAATCTCTTTTATTTATTAATGTTCTGTGTTTTTAGCTATTGTTTCCAAAATAGATGAATAAAATTGTTACATCTATTGAAAGGACCTGACACATGCCAAAGGTAGCTATTACTGTCATTAAAGCAGAATTCTATTCATGTGAATTTTTTGTGCTTTTTTAAAAAAAATTTTGTTCTTCAAATGAAACTTTATAGTCCTAATCAACCAGCCTTATAAAACTTCTAACACACAATATTATGCAATTCTAACTGCTCCGTGACCCTACTCCAGCCATGATAGCACACTCCGCCTTTCCGCTTTGTACTTCCTGCATCCATTCAGCTAACTCTTGTCTCCCTCCATCCTCCCATGTCACCTCAGGACAAGAGCTACTCAGACAACCTCATGTGTATACGTTTGAAAGCCAAGAAGCGTATTCCTCACCAGCATCACTCTGTGTCTTATAGTCCAGACCAATCTTTGAAGGGCTAGTTTTGGCGCTGGTTTCAGCTCTGGACTAACAGAAGGTCTGGGGATCATGTCCTCAGTGGACCTTCCAGTCTAACGGAGCATAGAGTGTGGTCTTTTAATAGAATTTTAGTTCTGCACATCCGTTTTTCTCCCTGTACATCGGGGATTTTACATTGTGTTCCCTGTTTAGGACAGTCCTTGGTGGTGGCAGGCACCATCTAGTTCTTCAGGTCTTGTGTTTATGTAGTCTCGGGATCATATGGCACCTTTGATGTGCTAGGTTAATAACTTCCTCATGTCTTTGATGTCCTTTCTTCTCCTCTGCTCCATGTGGATTGGGGAAAATTGATGTTACTTAGATGGCAGCTTGCTAGTTTGAAGACCCATGGCTCCACTAAACTGATAATGCAGCATATTTGTCTGAAAAAAAAAAAAATTATGCCAGTTAGCCTACAGGTCTCCTGAAATTGTGGTTCCCCAGACCTCTGTCCCTGCCACTCTGTCTTTTAAAATGTTGGGTTGTATTTAGAAAACCTTTTTGCTTTTGATGTAGTCCAGCTGTGCTAACCTGTTTCTACTGTGTGCTGTCACTCCCTTCACATAACCTAGTTGCTAATTTCTGTCTCATCCATGAATACCCTCTGTCTCCTTCCCCACACTTGGAACCATCAAAGATTATCTTCTTCTGTGTTTAAACGTTTTCTCGAGTCCTTACAACAGTGATCTCATACAATGTATGTCCCATTGCAACTGACTGATTTCACTCTGTGTAATGTCTTGCACACGACTCCATGTTGTGAGATGTTTCCTAAGATCATCATTGTTCTTTATCAGTGCCTAGTATTTCATATTTCACTGTGCGAATACACCATGGTTTATTAATTCACCTGTGGATAGGCACCTAGGTTGATTATATCTTTTTGCTGTTGTGGGTAGTGCTATAAACAATGTTGTGCATCTGTCTGTTCATGTGACAGCCTTATTTCTCTAGATGTATTCCAATTGGTGGGATTTCTGGATCATATCGTAATTCTATTTCTAGCTTTTGAAGAGCACCAAATCAACTTCCAAATAGCTTGTACCATTTTACATTCTTACCAGCAGTATAAAACTGTTCCAGTCTCTCCACAGCCTTTCCAACCTTAATATTTTGTGTTTTTTGGATTAATACCAGCTTTGTGGAAACCCTGGTGGCATAGTGGCTAAGTACTATGGCTGCCAACCAAAAAGTCGGCGGTTGAAATCTACCAGGTACTCATTGAAAACTCTGTGGTGCAGTTCTATTCTGTCTGTAGGCTTACTATGAGTCAGAATCAACTCAGTGGCAGTGGGTTTGGTTTTGGTTTGGAGACCAACCTTGTTAGGGTGAGGTAGTATTTCACTGTAGCTTTGATCTGGATTTCTCTAATAGCTAATGATCACCATTTAGCTTCCTGGATGTCTTCTTTGGTGACATACCTGTTCATATCTTTTGCCTGCTTTTGGATAGGATTTTTTTTCTTGTTGAGGTCTTTCAGTACCTTGTAGATTGCAGAACTCAGATGCCAGCTGGATTCATGGCAGCCAAAAATACTTTCCCCATCTGTAAGTAGTCTTTTTACTCTGTCAGTGAAGTCTTTGGATGAGCATAAGTGTTTGATTTTTAGAGTTACCAGTTATATATTTCCTCTTCTAGCATTTATGCAGTTAGTAACATTTTATAGTCTTTTTATGCTGTGTATTAGGGCTTCCAGCATTTTCCCTGTTTTTTCTTTCATGATATTTATGGCATTAGAGTTTATATTTAGGTCTTCTGATCCATTTTGAGTTAGTTTTTGTGTATGGTTTGAGATATGAGTCTTGTTTGTTTTTTTTGGAGAAGGATATCTAGTTATGTCAGCAGCATTTGTTAAAGAGACTGTCTTTTCCCAGTTTATGGACATTGGACTTTTGTCAGCTATCAGCTGTTTGTAAGGGGATGATGTTATATCTGGATTTTCATTTCTGTTCCATTGATCCCTGTATCTGTTTTTATACCAGTAACAGGATGTTTTGACTCCTATGGCAGTGTAATAAGGTTCTAAAGTCAGGTAGAGTGAGGCTTCCTATTTTGTTATTCTTCAGAACTTCCTCTCTTTCTATATGAAGTTGATGATTTGTTTCTCCATGTAATTTAAAAATGCCTTTGAAATTTGTATTGGGATTGCATTATATCTATAGATTGCTTTGCATAGAATATTTTCATAATGTTAAGTTTTCCTATCCATGGGCAAAGTAGGTGTCTGCACATATGTAGGTCTCTTTTGGTCTCTTGTAGTAAAAACTTGTAATTTTCTTTGTATAGGTCTTTCACATGTCTTGTTAGATTTATTCCTAGATGTTTTATCTTCTTGGGGGCTATTGTAATTGGTAACGATTTGGTGACGTCCTCTTTGATAGTCTCTTTCTTGGTGTAAGGGAATCCAACTGATTTATATGTGTTTATCTTGTATCTTGATGCTTTGCTGAACTCTTCTATTGTTCTAGTAGTTTGTTGTTGTTGTTGTTTGGATTCTTTAGGGTTTTCTATATAGAAGATTATGTCATCTGCAAATAGAGAAAATTTTTACTTCTTTTTTACCAGTTTGGATGTCCTTGATTTCTTTATCTTGGGTGGTTGCTCTGGCTGGAATTGCCAGGACATTGTTGAATAAGAGTGTTGAAACTGAGCATTGTTGTCTGGTTCCTGTTCTCAGAGGGAATGCCTTCAGGCTCTCCATTCAGGATGATGTTGACTGTTGGCTTTGCATAGATGTGTTTACTATATTAAGGATTTTCCTTTCTATTCCTGTTTTGCTGAAAGTATTTAATATGAATGCATGTTGGATTTTTTCAGATGCTTATTCTGCATCAATTGATAAAATCAAGTGATACTTGTTTTTTGTTTTATGTATATGGTTAGCTAATTGTTCTAATTTTGAGCTGCCCCTGCATCCCTATTATGAGTGCAACTTGGTCATTTTTCACATTTGTTGTTGGATTCTATTGTCTAGAATTTTGTTAAAGATTTTTGCATCTAAATTCATGAGAGATATTTTCCTTTTTTATATTTTATACCTAATTTGGTATCAGGATGCTACCAGCTTCATGGAATAAATTTGGGAGGATTCTGTCCTTTCCTATGCTCTGAAAAACCTTTGCTAATAGTGGTGTTAACTCTTCTCTGAAAATTTGGCAGAATTCTCCACTGAAACCATTAGGGCCATCAATCTCTTTTTTTGGTGATACATTTATTTAGCTCTTCTACTTCTGTTTGTGCTCATTTTGGTGGGTGATGTGTTTCTAGAAATTTGGTCATGCCCTCTAGGTTTTTTAATTTATTAGAACAATTTTTCAGTATTATATAATATTCTGTTATGTTTCTTTTAATTTCGTTTGGGTCTGCTGTGACCTCACCCATCTCATTTCTTATTTGAGGTATTTTTTTTTTCCCCTGTTTTCCTTTGGTCATTTTGGCCAGTGGTTTATCAGTTTTGTCAATTTTTTAACAAATCTATCTTTTGGTCTTGTTAATTCTTTCCATCATTTTTCTATTCTGTATCTCATTTAGTTCTGCTCTGATTTATATTATTTGCTTTGTTCTGGTTCCTGGGAAGAGGTTCTTTTTCAGCTCTCTTTCCACTTGTTTAAGTTACAAAGTCTTTGATTTGGGATCTTTATAGTTTTTAGTTAAGTGCTACAACTGTTAACCAGAAGGTTGGCTGTTCAAATCTGCCAGGTGCACCGTGGAAACTGTATGAGGCAGTTTTACTTTGTCTATTGGGTCGCTATGAGTTGGAATCAACTTGATGGCACTGAGGTTTTTTTTTTTTTCTTAATATGTGCATTTCTAGAGGTAAATTGTTCTGTACACACTGCTTTCACTGTGTCCCATAGATTCTGGTAGGATGTGCTTTCATTCTTGTTTGATTCAATGAATTTCTTTATTCCATCCTTGACTTTTGTAATCCAGTCATTTTTAAGCAAAGTGTTGTTCAGTTTCCATTGATTTTTTTTCTTTTTTCTATGACAAATTTCTATTTTCATGGCTTTCTGAAAAAATGCTTTCTAATATGTTGATACTTTAAATTTTGTTAAGGATTTCTTTTGGGTCTAATATATGGTTAATACTGGTGAATATTCTATGTGCATTGGAAAAGATAGTGTACTTAGTGGCTGTTGGATGGAATGTTCAGCATAGTTCTGTGAGGTCAAGTTGGTTAATCTGGGCATTTAGATCTTTTGTGACTCTACTGAGCCTTTTCCTAGATGTTCTGTCCTTCACTAAGAATGGTGTGTTGAAGTCTTCTACTGTTGTTGTGGAGCTATTTCTGTTTTCAAGGCAGTTGGTATTTGTTTCATGTATTTTTGAGCCCTATCATTGGGTGTATAGATATTTAGTATAATCATGTCCTCCTGCAGTATAAATCCTTTGATCATTATATCCTTCCTTATGCAGTGTGGTGGATTGTACTTTACAGTCTATTTCATCAGAGATTGATTTCACGACTTCTGTCCTTTTTTGAATGTTGTTAGCTGACAGTTTTTCAGTCTTCTGAGCTGTAGTTTGTCCATGGCTTTGAATCTAAGGTATGACTCCTGTAGGCAGCATACAGATGGGTTATATTTTTTAATCCAATCTGCCACTCTCCATCTCTTTATTGGTGCATTTAGTCCATTTACATTCAGTGTGTTTATTGATGAGTATGAGCTTAGTTCTCTCATGTTTATAGCATTTTTGGTATGTTGTAGACAATTTCTTTGTTCCCATTAATTTTCTGTAGTGAGTCTTTTTGTTTTATTTTCATCTTTTTCAATGTTGGTTTTGTATTTGTTGAGACTTTGTTTTCCTTGTCTTTCATTTTGATGTTTAGGATTGACAATTTCCTTTGTGGTTACCTTAAATATTTAACCCATATATCTCTAAATTTAAACCAGTCTTTAATTTCTTTATATCACCTGGACCTCCTTTTCATATGAAAAGCCACAACTACATTCTCTATTTCATTTAGTTCTGCTCTAATTTATATTATTTGCTTTGTTCTGGTTCCTGAGAGGTTCTTTTGCAGCTCTCTTTTTTGTTATACTGTTTACATAATGACATCACTGTTTACCTATTTTCAGAGTCTTGGCTATGATTTATTTTTGTGACTTCCCTTATTTGGGTTGATATCCAGTTGCTGCTTTCTGGCTTCTGGTCTTGAGTTGTTACCTAGTGTTACTGGTTTTATAACCAAAGGACTCCCTTCAGTATTTCTTGCTATTTTGCTTTGGTTTTTGCAAATTTTATAAATTTTCTCTTTATATGGAAGTCTCCTAATTTTCCCAGCATATTTGGGAGAAATTTGGGTGGATAAAAAAGTTTTAGCTGGCAATTATTTTCCTTTATGGTTTTGTATATGTCATATCATTTTCTCCTTGCCTACATGGTTTCTATTGAGTAGTCTGAGTTCAGTCTTACAGATTTTCCTTTATAGGATTATTTTTGTTTATCCCTAGCCACTTTTAAAAGTATCTCCTTATCTTTAGTTTTCAGAAGTTTGATTACAATATGCCTTGGTGTCTTTAGGGGTCTACCTTGTGTGTAGTTCAGTGAGCATCTTGGACAGGCATTGTCTCATCTTTCATGATATCGGGGAAATTTTCTATCAGTGAATATTCAGTAGTTCTCTCTGTGTTATCTGTTCTGGCATTCCAGTCACTTGTAGATTATTCTTGATAGAGTCCCGGATAATTCTTAGTGTTTCTTGATTTTTTAAAGTTCTTTCATCTGAATTTTCCTCAGATCTGTTGGAGCCATATGCTTTATTTTCAGACTCAGTGATGAGGTCTTCTATTGCCTACATTTTGCCCCTTTCACTTTCTATTAAGTTGTGTAATTCTGTAATTTTATTAAAAATTTTCTGAATCTCTAATGCTTGTCACTATGCTTTTTTGCAGCTTGTTTAATTTGTCTTTACACTCTGCTGCACTTTGCTTCATCTCCTTGAAGAATTCTAAATATTAATCTTTTGTATTCTACCCCCGATAATTCCAGGTTGTTGTCTTCCTCTGGAAGCTCTGATTCCTTGTTTTGGGAGCTTTCCAAAAGGATCATGGTCTGCTCCTGTATGTGATTTGATATAGACTGCTTACTCTGAGCCATTAGTCAATTGTATGTATTCATTTTATGTTTACCTGCTGTGTTTTAGCTTTTTGTTCTAAAGTGTATGGCATGCTTGTCTTATATGGATTCAGTTCAGGTATCCAGGCAGTCAGTCACCAAGTGTGCATTGCAGGCTGTTACCTACTGTCATAGATGTGCAGGGGTGATTGGTTTAGAGACAGGTGTCTGGTATAGCTATTTCAGTCCTGCTTTTATCATGCCTTTAGCCCAATTTTTAAACCAGATAAAAGACAGAAGGGGGAAGGGAAAAGAATTTGGCCAACAACTGTCCCTTAGTGAAACTATGAAGATAATGCCTGAATCTAGGTGAAGAAACAATGTCGTTCTTTATTTTCCAACTTAGGAGAGTCAGCAGGATTTTTCTCCATCTTTCCCTGTGTTTGTTAAATTGTTCTCCCTCTGAGTCTCAGATAATGGCTCAGGTGGGTCTTAAGGAGTCCAACTTCCAGCTCAGTTAATGATGTTGGATTGCAGAGCTAGACTCAGTGCAGAGAAGGAAGAGGGAGAGTTGCTCAGGGTGGGCTTGAGGAGTCCTACTTCCAGCTCAGTTAATAGTATCAGAATCTACTGGCAAGCACCATGCAGAAAAGGGAGAAGTGAGTGCCAGGAGAAGGGAGACAGGCCCATTCCCTACAAAAGATCCAGGACCACACGCAGATTACATGCAAAGACTTAGCTTTTCATGATTGGATGTTGTATCTCACTGGTTCTGGAGGTGCAGGTGGGTTTGCCAGACAACCACTCCTGCTGAGAAGAGTGACCCCCAGCCCGTGTGCTCACCCCACCAAGTGCTGACCGTGGCTGATTTCTGCCCGGGTCATGTCTGTGGAATCCTGGGCACTTGTGGTGTTATTCTCTCTTCACCATTGCTCAGCCCAATTTTTCAAATTTCCCTTTGATCGTCAGGGCTCCTAGGATGTTACATGCACTGATTGATTTGTCCTTTTGAGTCTTTGTTATT
This sequence comes from Heterohyrax brucei, assembly GCA_028571685.1. Taxonomy (NCBI): domain Eukaryota; kingdom Metazoa; phylum Chordata; class Mammalia; order Hyracoidea; family Procaviidae; genus Heterohyrax; species Heterohyrax brucei. Next base: position 51,394,977 of record CM053150.1, on the reverse strand, counting down.
AGATGAGTCCCAGAAAGCATGCACTACTCCACCATCTTGGTCCCCACTTTTTGCAACTTTTTTAAATGACGCTAAATTGTTTACTGTGCATTTGTTTTCTGTTTTCCCTTGTTTGAGGAGCTAATAAAAAATAAAGGAACAGAATCCCGAAAGCACTATTAAAAGAGGCTAATTAATCTACAGATAGGCAAGGCAACAGCTTTGTTAAAATTATTGACCATAATGACATCTCACATGTGATAGCTTCCTGTACGTACGAAACTTTATGCTGTTAACTGTGTGTTTTAATAATCTGCATACATTTTGTGTTGCTACTGTGACTTGGCTTGGCTTATTGTGATTTCTTATTCTTTCTCTACAACATCCCATTTGGATCCTAATTGGAAACTCAAATATTTCAGTGTTCCTAGTGAGAAGCTAGGACTTCATGAAGTTGAAACCATGAAGCAGTGTCAAAGTTTTCTACTTACTTGTTTTCATTCATCCCAGCGTTTGGAAGACTGTATGGGAAACATGCTGAAAGCTTCACCTTTAGCCTCTCATTTAATCAGTAGCAAATTTTACCTGCAGGGCTCTGCCACTCACTCCAGCAGCAAGCATACTTTCAGTGACCTTTCCTTCCCAAAGACAGCAAAATGGGAAGTAAGAGCAGAGAATAGCCTCCACCCGAGGAACATATGTTACCTCTGGAAAGTGCTATCATGTCAGGTGACTGTTTTCTGAGCCTCTACAACAGAGAATTTTCTCATCTGAGCACTTTTAGTACTGGTCTGTAATTTTCTATTTTCCTGTTTCTCTCCCACACCAGGTACAGGCAGTCAGTGCTAGGTTTATCTCAGAGTCTAAATCACCAAAGTTGAAGGCCAAGACAATAATAAAAATAATCATAGTAAACTGACATTCAGTGTTTTTTGGTCTGAATGAGTAAATGATTGGAGATCATTTCCCACTCACTTTTTCCCAGATCTGGGTATACCCCCAATTCTTCATTATGTGATATCTTTGTTTGCATGAGTTTCCAAGTCAGTATTCACTAAGACTGAGACATAGCAGATGTGAATAAATTCATCTGTTGATGAGGGTATGTCTCTATTGAACAAGGTAAGATTTGATAATATCTTGATTCCTAGACTCAGAATGCTTTGCCTCCCTTTCATGTATGTCCTCAAGACTCCTTTTTGCTTAACAAGGACCCAGTGCCTTTTCTACTGTAATTTGGTCTAAGCTATTTCAGTCTTGCTTTTATCATGATTTTTCCCCCAATTTTTAAACCAGATAAAAGACAGAAGGGGAAAGGAAAAGGAATTTTGCAGTTTGAGACTTAAATAAAACACAGGTTACATGGGTGGAAGACTGGATAACAAAATACTAACAATAAGATTACAAAAGGCTTCTACTAGAGCAAAGAAAAAGAATATAAAAAGGAAAGCAGCATGGATGTGCTGGGAGCTCTCTGACAAGACAGTAAAATTTGCTGTAAAGAAAGATACATGACTGAATTCTAAAAAAGGAAAAAAAAAAGTGGAGGACTTCCAAAAACAAAACAGAAATGTTAGCTATGTTATATATATATGTATACCAATGAATCACTGTCTCTCTCTCTCTCTCTCTCTCTCTCTCTCTCTGTGTCTCTCAAACCAAACCCACTGCTGTTGGGTCAGTTCCTACTCATTGTGACCCTGTAGGACAGAGTGGAGCTGTCTGATAGAGTTTCCAAGGAGCACCTGGTGGACTCAAACTGCGTACCTCATGGTTAGTAGATGTCGTGGATTGAATTGTGTCCCCCCCAAAATGTATGTGTTGATTTGATTTGAATTGGTTTGGTGTTCCAACATGGTACCCTTCCTCCCATGTGTTGTGAATCCTGCCTCTGTGATACTGATGATGAAGAATGGTTTGCAGCTGTGTTAGTGAGGCAGGACCCAAACTACAAGCCTGTGGAATATAAGGGAGAGAAGTGAGCAGAGGAAGTTGGGAACCTCACACCACCGAGAGAGAAGCACCGAGAGCAGAGCACGTCCTTTGGACCCGAGGTTCCTGTGCCGAGATGCTCTCACTGGATGTGGACTTAGCCTACCGGACTGTTATAAATTCTCCTACTGAATGGACTTGTGACAATTTGTAAATGGGCTTGTGGCTTACCAGACTGAGACAATAAAATCTGCTCTACATGAAACCTTCCACTCGTGGTATTTTCCATTAGAGCAGTACTAGGTGACTAAGACAGTAGACATAGCACTTAACTGCTGTACCGTGAGGGTTTCCATGTATATATATGTTACATATATACATATACACATGCATACATACATATGGATGCGTGTATCTGTATATATGTATACATACACACACATGTACCCAAATCAAACCCACTGCTGTTGAGTTGATTCCAATTCATAGAGACCCTATAGACAGAGTAGAAACTACCTCAAGAGTTTTTCCAAGGAACACCTAACAGATTTGAACTGCTGACCTTTTGGTTAGTGGCCATAGCACTTAACCACCATGCCACCAGGATTTGTTGTCCAAATCCTTATAATAATCTAAAGAGATACTATTATCATCACCATTTTTACAGGTGAAGAACCTAAAGCCCACACAGCACAAAGTAATAATTTGTAACAGGTCACACAGCTGATCAGCATCAAGACTGGCAAGACCAAAGGGTCTGGCTCCAAAGCCTCAGATGCTAACCATTATTTTGCCTTCTACACAGTAATTCCGAGAAATGTATTATATTCTGTTTGAGTTTAAAACAGTTTTCTTACTGAAAAAGAGCATTTTGCAAAATGGGATACACAGTACTAGAATAATCTGAACAAATTACTTGAGGAGGCTGCAGTAATATAGAAGCTTTTTGAAGAAAAAAGCCATAGGCAAGGGGGTGGAGGTACAGATGGGGCATTTCTGATTGGCTAATATTTACAAAGTTGCAGGTGGCAGAGTCTTGTTTGACAGCGTTGCAGGGCTTGACCTTCTCTGCAAGGGTGGCTCCAAGTGACAGGATCTGGATATCAGTTTCCTAGAACATTTAAAATTTAGCTATACTGAACCTTGTAGAGGGATCAGGAAAACAAGTTTTGAGGGGGGCGATGTAATGGAAACTTGGCTTAGCCACGGGAGTCATATACCTTTCATCTTGCGAACACTAGTACAAATCAGAATTATCTTTTATTTAACATCATTTATTTTCTTTTTCTAACTTTTAACAGGGTAAGGTAAAACTGGAATTTTTTTTTATTTTTTTGGCAAAAATTACTCATGTAGGTCTCAGTACAGTGATAAGTTTTACAGAAATGACAAGCTGTGTTTAGCAACCTATGATGTAGTCAGAAATCCTGGTGGCATTGTGGATAAGTGCTACATCTGTTAACCAAAAAGTTGGCAGTTGAAATCTGTCAGGCACTTCTTAGAAACTATTGGACAGTCTTACACTGTCCTATAACATCACTGTAAATCAGCATCGACTTGTTGACACTGGGTTTGTTTTTTGGGGGGGAGCGTTATGATGTGGTTGCTTAAGACAAGGAAAGATTTGGCCTGTACCTTAACCAGATGTTTTAGTCATGTGAAGAAGCCTAAGTTTGCAGAGATTCCTTCTCAGTGTATTGGTAAATAGAATAGTTTGTGGTTTCTACTCTGATCACATCCTGTAAGTAATGCCACCACCCTTCTATTTTCTTCACACATGGAATCAAAAATCTAAACACATGCCACTCCCCTTTTTCAGTGGATTCTTATAATGTTACTAGTTATGTATCTAAGACTACCATTTAAACATCACCTTCTGTGCTTGACCACACCCAACTCTGTACATACTGTAACAGCTAGTGACATTGCTGTTTAACAGTTTTGTTCCTTCGCAAAAGATATTTGTCCCACCTAAAATACCTTTCCTATCCTTTTTGTCCAGGTTTATCCTGATTTAATAGGTGCTACCACTGCTAACCACAAGCTGGGAAGTTCAAATCCACCAGGCACTCCTTGAATACTCGGGGGGTCAGTTCTACTCTGGCCCCTAGGGTCGCCATGAGTCGGATCCAAATTGATGGCACTTGGCTGGCTGGCTAGAAAGTTTTCATAAAATTCCCAATGAAGGTTCACTTTTGTCTTATTAAACTATTTATGGACTATATTCCTTGAGATATTATTTTCTGTTTTGCATGTCCAGAATTTGTAATACATGTCCAGTAAGTATTAAACCTTAAAGAATGATTGGGAAACTGAGACTTAAAAGTTTTCCTAATATGCATTAGTATTATAAACTTCAATAAAAAAAGAGCTCAGATTTTATGTACAGTTCACTATATAGGGACTTCAGTGTAATGCTAATTATTCTTGAATATGCCAAATAAATTTTGAAAACGTGTGGTGCGAGTTTTCCCCTATTAACTTCAATGGGCAATACTAGAATCCTGTCAGGATACCTAACCAAGCAACCAGTTAATAAAAAGAGAAAATAAATTAATTGGATTTAATTAGCAAAGGATTAAAAAAAAAAAGGAGGGGGGAGGCAGAGCCTAGATGGTGGACTAGGCACAAATCTCCTCAATTCCCTCTGAAAACTAGGCCTGGATTGATAATTAAATGGCATATTCTGGACACCCTGGGAGCCCTAGGATACAGCATAGTGTTGTCAGGTTGTATAACACGCCACTAAATGGCAAACTTCTCTCTGGCATGAGCCCACGAGCCAGGGAATGCTGAGCCCCCCTCTTGCTGACTTGATGCTTGCATAGATCCAAGGTACTGACTCCCTTTTTTTGTCTGTTATCCAGGAGCCTGGGGATGGGCATGAGCCAGCAAGTACGCTGAACAGCATATAGTGTGGCAAAAACAGTGTACGGCATATCCACATTTTGACAGCCTGGCTGCAGACTGATGGCAACCCTGACCCTCCACAGTCTCTTTTCTGTGATCTATCATAGATTCTACAGTTTTGCAACAGGAAAGGCAGCCCAGCTGGGACGCCATCATCATTCACTAGGAGGCAAAGTCACCCAACCAGAGGACTCAGCAGGGGATAATTCCCAAGCTGAGAAGCACTGCCAGTCTGGAAACTGTGTTTCCAGAAGAAAGGCAGTGTTTAGCAGAGTGTTACCTCATGGGGAGGGGCTGGCTGAGAAGCACAGCAAGGCCATAAATCCTCTCTACTTTGAACTATGTCATAGCATCTGGGCATGGCTGAAGAGGGGCTTCCATTGTGAGTCAGAAGATGGGGCATGCCCCACTGATTGTGGCAGCTGTAAGAAAACTCCCAGTTTTTTAAAATAAAACTACCTGGGAAATAACTGCTAAGTGGCTGGGTAGCAGCTCTCCCACCCTATGCTGACTCACATCATAGTGTCCGTTGAAGGCCCCCCAGTGGCTCATTAAGTAGGGTGCCATCTTTGCCAGCCAGGAGGTAGAGCGTTTCACCCACTGGGGACCGTCAGTGTAGTACATACAGGCAGCCAGTGACAAACTCCCTTCTCAGACCTACAGCTCAGCTCCTGTTGAGGTAACACCAGAGAAACCAAACAGCCTCTAGATGCCCAGAAGAGAACAGACCATCACAAGCTATTTAAAGAAACAGCCCACCATGGCTCTGGAAAACTCCCCCCCCAAAATAATAATAATAAAAACAAAAACTTCCCAGATGAAGGCTTTCTGAAACTGTCAGAGGTCAAGTACAAAAGAATTGTATACAGAGCTCTACTGGAGATTAAACAAAATGCAGCACAGCAAAATGAAAAATTAAGCAAGTTAACTGAACTGATGGAATATCAATGATCTGAAATCCAACAGATCAAAAACAAAATTACAGAATTAGAAAATTCAATCCAAAGCCAAAAGAGCAGAATTGGGGAGTTAGAAGTCTCACTCACTAAACTTGATGATAGAGCAACTGATACCAGCATTTGTGAGGAGAAGTCAAAGAAAAGAAATAAGAAAAATGAAGGAGCATTAGGAAACATGTGGGACTGTAACAACAGGAATAATCTATGATTACTTGGCATTCCCAAACAGGGAGGGAAACCTGAAAACACAGACTACTGTTGTTGAGTTGCTGACAGAAAACTTCCCTGAAATTATGAAAAAGAACAGATACTTAAGATGCATAATGAATGTCACAAAAACTAGAACCCAAAAGAAAGACCCAAGCTTGATAAAATGAAACATAAACAGAGTCTCTTAAATGCAGCAAGGCTCAAAGTAAAGCTAACATTCAGAGGGAAACCCTGTAGGCTTTCATCTGATTTCTTGGCAGAAACAATGTTGGCACTGAGATAGTGGGATGACACAGCCAAAGCCTTGAAGAAGAAAAACTTCCAACCAGGAGTTACATATCCTGAAAAATTGTTTCTCAAATATGAAGATGAATTTAAGACATTCACAGATAAAGAGAAGCTTAGAGACTTTGTAAAAACTGAAACAAAACTACAAGAAATGCTGAAAGAAGCTCTCAGCTTAGAAAAACAAAACCGTTAAATGGTATATTTAAGGAGGCAATGCAGGACACAGCATCCAGAAACCTATTCAGTTAGGGAAGTCACAAAACTCAAACAAAGCTACAATATTAAAAGAAAGGAACCAGTGATTATATCACAGAAACTATGAAACCATCACATTAAGAAGAGGAATAGACTACAGTAGTCACAGTCCTTTCAGATGGAGAGGAAGTTAAAAATATATGCAGAAATTAAAATTAGGTTTAAACTTAGAGTATTAAGGGGAACTTTGGAGGTAGCCACAAAGCACAATAACAATGCAGTATATCAAAACAAGAAATGTAATACAGGAATCTCAACCAACATAAAACCAACACGGAAAAAGATGAAAAGTCAAACCATAAAGAAGAATGACCCAGAACAGAATATAAACAGTAACACAGAAAACACCAAGGAAAATAAATGCATTAAAATGACAGCTCTAAACACATATCTATCATTAATTATACTCAATGTAAATAGACTGAACACTCCAGTAAAGAGACAACAAATGATATCCTGGACCAAAACACATGGCCCTATATGTTGCTTACAAGAAAAACACCTTAGACCTAAAGACATGAACAAACTGAAAATTAAAGGATAGACTAATATATATGAAGTAACCATATACAAAGTAGAGCAGGTTTGGCAATACTAATCTCAGATAAAATAAATTTTAATGTAAAATCCACCATTCTGAACAAGGGTGGTCACTATTGCTGAAAGTTTCAATACACAAGCAGGACTTAACTATATTAAATATTTATGCACCCAATACCAGAGCATCTAAATACATCGAACAAAGACTGACTTCACTGAAAAATGAGATAGCTCACTCCACAATAATAGGTGGAGACTTAACACTCCACTTTCAGTAATGGGCAGATCATCTAGAAAAAAGGTCGGTAAAGACACTGAAGATCTTTTTGTGACAATTAACCAACTAGACCTCATCAACATATACAGAACTTTTTATCTATCAACAGATAAGTACACCTTCTTCTCCAATGCATGTGGAACATTTTCCAGAATAGACCATGTGTCAGGACATAAAGCAAATCTCAACAAAATCCAATACACTGAATAATTGCAAAGCAACTTCTCCAATCATAAAGCCATAAAACTCAAAATCAATAGCAGAGGAAACATAGATAGAAACTGGAACTCGTGGAAATTGAACAACACCTTCCTCGGAAAGCCATGAGTTATAGAAGAAATTAAGGACAAAATAAGGAAACTTATGGAGTCAAATGAGAATGAAAACACATCCTACCAGGACCTATGGGATACAGCAAAAGCAGTGCTCAGAGGTCAGTTTATCTCTATAAATGCACGCATCTGGAAGGAAGAAAGGACCCAAACCAAGGAATTAACCATAAAGCTTGAACAAGTAGAAAGAGAGCAACAGACAAACCCCACAGGCACCGGAAGAAAACAGATAATAGATTGACTGAATTAGAGGATAGAAGAATTGAAACAAATTGATAAGACCAAAAGTTAGTTTTCTGAAAAGATCAACTAAATTAGTAAACTGTTGACTAAACTTACAAAAGAAAAACAGGAGGAAACAAATAACCCAGATAAGAAAGGAGATAGAAGATGTTACAACAGACTCAACTGAAATCAAAAGTATCGTAACAGAATACTATAAAAGACTGTACTCTAACAGATTTGAAAATCCAGAAGAAATGGACAATTTTCTAGATTTATATCACCTACCAAAAATTATCACAAGGAAAAGTAGGACAACTTGATAAATCCATCAGAAAAGAAGAGATTGAAAAAGTCATCCAAAAACTACCAACCAAAATAAGTCTTGGCCCAGATGGCTTCACTGGACAAGTCTACCAAACTTTTAGAGAAGAGTGAACTCCAATATTACTGACACTATTTCACAGCATAGAAAGGGAAGGAATACTCCCAAATTGATTTTATGAAGCCGTCATAACCTTGATACCAAAGCCAGGGAAAGATCCCACTGTAAAGAAAAATTACAGACCAATATCATTCATGAACCTGTATCCAAAAGTCTTCCATAAAATCCTTGCCAACAGAATTCAGCAACATTTAAAAAAATAATTCATCGTGTCCAAGTTGGAGTCATACCAGCCAAGTAAAGTGCCGTCGAGTCGGTTATCTACAATATACTGCCAAATATGAACAAGAGAAAAGGTAAATAACCTAATTAAGCAATGTATAAAGGAGATAGCTAGACCCTTCACTAAAGAGGACACCCAGGCAGCCAAACGATGAATGCAGAAATGCTCATGATCATTAGCTATTAGATAAATTCAAATCAAAACTACAATGAATTACCATCTCATCCCAACAAGATTAGCCATGACCCCAAAAGCACAAAACAACAAATGCTGGAGAGGCTGTAGAGAGATTGGAACTCTCCTACACTGCTGGTAGGTTGCAAAACGGTACAGCCTCTTTGGAAAGCAATGTAGCACTTCCTTAAAAAGCTGGAAATATATATACCATTTGATCCAGTAATAGCACTGCTTGGAATATATCCTGCAGAATGAAGGGCAGTCACACAGACAGATACGTGCGCAAGAATATTTATTGCAGCACAGGCCAAAACTGCAAAAAGATGAAAACAACCCAGATGCCCAACAAACGATGAATGAATAAACAATCTATAGTACATATACTCGATGGAACACTATGCAATGATAAAGAACAATGAGGATTTTAGGAAGGAACGCATAACATGGTATCAGTTGGAAGTTATGCTGGGTGAAATCAGTTAGCAGCTAACAGGCAAATATTGTATGAGACTCCTACTATAAGGAATTAAAAATAGACTCAGGTACAAAAGAAAAGACCCTTTGACATGTGCAGAGAGAGGGAGAGGACTGGTCATAGATTAGATAGTTCATGTAAATTTGGTTGGGTGAAAGCAGTGACAGCACACACTGGAAAGAAGATCAGCTTAACTGTAGTTCAACATAAACGGAAAACTCTTCTAATCTTAACCGAATATTGCAAGGATAGAGTAGCAGAGGCGGGGGTCTGAGGACCATGCTCTCAGGGGACACTGAAGCCAATTAGCGTAACTAGCCTATTGCTAAGAGTATTCTTCACCCCATATTGGCGAGTGGCATCTGAGGTCTTAATAGCTAACAAATTGCCATCTATGGTACACCAAATAGTCCAAACTCATCTGCAACAGATGATCACCAAGAATAACAAAGACATAATGGAAAAAGAGCCTAGATGATAGAAGGACCCATGTCAATGGGTGACTATATCAACATTTGTCCAGAAGAGGCAGATGTTCCCCGCCACTATCAAAGGCACCCGTGACGGGGCATGCAATGTCAAGTCCCAGTGGCAACAGGAGAAAAAAGAGGGGTATACCTCAAGAATTCCACTAAAAGACAGCAAGTGATGGTCTGGCAGCCTGGCGGTTCCCCTGAGAGCATGATCCCTAGCTCTGCTGCTGCCCCTGACCAGAAAACATTACTGAAGTCAACTATTTGGACAAGAATGGACTGGGCTTGAGGGCACAATGTGAGCATGTGGTGTGTGTAATTTATGGTTCTGTGCATCTATAGGAAGCTGTCTTACTGGCCTCTTACTAGAAGGGAGAGGAGAGGATAGAGAGGAGGGGACAGGAGATTGTTAAGAGGGTATGAGACATATAGAACAAGAAGGAAGAGAGTGCTGTCACTGGGCAAGGAGAGCAGAAGTTGCTGCAGATAGGCGGGCATGCAAATTTAATTTGGATTGTATACTTTCACTTAATCACAATAAAATAAAAAATTACTGTCAGTAGGTAATTGAGTGAATTTGTTCAAATGGTCACTTTGTGGATACCTTCATGATGGTACAGAAATATTCTGATGATAAATAGGTGCTCATAAATATACTTTACTCTCTAAAATAGGTGATATGTAAATGTAATGTATTACACATGTCAATAGAAGAAGGTACAAAATGAGATATTTTGTTGTTCCCATTCTCATGTTATGTCTTTTTCCCCTTCAGAGAAACACTAAAGGAACCATAAAAATAAAGCTGTCTACAAAGCGACTGGCTCACAGGATTCATTTTCACTGTAGCCATTGTTCTCCATTCAGTGCACTATACACGGAAAACAAAGGAATAGGACACACGGGTGCCTGCATGATTGCACTCTGCTATTTTCCTCTATCTTGTGCTTCCATAAATCTAGGACGTAATATAAAATTCATTTTATTTAATCAGCTGAAAGAACTAACAATATTTATACCTCTTTTTTTAGTGTGTTGTTATTTCAGATTACAAAAGTAAAATGTAATTGAAAATTTTAAACACTAAAGGAATGTATAAAAGCTGAAAGTAAGGCTCAAAAATAACTCAACTTCCAAAAATGTTCACTCTAAATGGCCTAATGGATCTTGTTCTAAATTCTTAAAATATCCATATAGTAAGCATATCTTTTTCAAGGAAAAAAAAAAAATGATTCATTCTGCACACATGTTCTGTGCAACTTTGTTCTTAACAGTGTTGTGACTTTGCAGGTCAGTACTTTTGCACCTGTCATGCTCTTTTGAGCAGTTAAATGCCATTTTATTGTGTATGTATGTGTACAGGTATATACACATGTATGCGTATGTGTCTTTATTTTGTGATTACTATTGTTTCCAGGCTTAAATAATGTTGCAGTGTGTAGGTGTGTGTAGGTGTGCATAGTTTGTGTAGGTGTATGTGTCAACCAAGAAAAGTATTAAGTAAAGTTTAAATCCTTAAAAATCACATTAAGTTGCGTTTAAAAAGTGATGAACTTTCTCAAAGCACCTTCACAGATCATTATAAAAATTTGTATTTCTCAACAGTCAGCATTAATGAAGTTTTTCTTGTATTCTCACCAACTTCCAATAAATGCATATTGGCTTGTAGTCTAAATCGGCTTAATTGCAAGAGACACATTTTGTTCCGATAGGCATTGTTTATGGTATAATATTTTATAGATTTTATCTTTCTGTAAGTTATTTATTTTCTGAGATGTATGTTGAGGTTTACTAATTTTATATGCCTTACATGTGATGATTTCTCTCTGCTGGTATTTGTTTAATAAAGCACATGATTCTACATAATCAAATTATAATGAAGAGAAAAAAATTACATAAATATAATGAAAATAATTTTTCCTGAGAAGTGATCAGATAAATATAATACAAGTTTTTGTTGACTCCTACTTTTCTAGGTTTACCTTTTTTTCCATTTAGTTTTGTCCATCTGAGAAGTAGGGGAGTTAAGGAAAATAGAAAATGAAATTGTCATTACTTCACCTTTGCTCGTGGGTGACAAGAATGCGGGACATGGTTTTGCACAGTGGAGAACTTGAATCAAGTACAGCTTCACAAATGATCCTATTCTGAGTTGTACTTACGATGCCATTGAAAGCCCTTTTGGATCATATTTAAGGAAAAATTGGCTTAGACTCAAAGCAGTTTTAAATCTTAATTGTAAAACAGTTATTTTACACTTTTCAAACATTTAATAGTGGAATCAAAGGTCCAAAGAGTTGGTTTATTAAGTTGAAAAATATTAATGTTAATCTATGGAAGGGTTGGTTTAAGCATCCTGTTATAAACTTATTGGCTGTGACTTCTTTAAATTAAAACATCAAATACCATCACAGCTGATAAAACTTAGCTGGAAATAGTAGGCTTCTCATCAAAAATACCACTCTCTACCATGAGTAAATGAAATCTAGGGCAAGGACAATCACGGAAATGCTAAAACAAGTCGTGCCAAATATCCAGAAGTCAGAAGGACTCTCCCCTGAATATTTAAATGTGAAGTACTCCCAAGTCAAGAACTACCAAATCTTTTCTTTTCCAACTGCTACCTAGCTACTGTTTTTGTTTTATATTTGTTGTTATTATCGTTAGTCACTGGCAAATTGGCTCCAACTCACAACAACCTCATGTACAATGATGGAAATACAGCCAGGTTTTGAAACATCTTCGGAACTGTTGCTGTGTTTGAACCAGTTGTTGTAGCTCCTGTGTCAGTTCATCACACTGAGGGTCTCCCTCTTCTCCAGTGACCCTCGACCACGCATGTCATTTTATAGCAAGTGATTTCTCCTGGTGATGTGTACTAAGATGAAATCTCACTGTACTTGCTTCTAAGGAGCATTCTGGCTGTACTTGCTCCAGGAGAGATTTGTTCAGTCTTTTGGAAGTCTACACTATATTTAGGATTCTACACCAATACTGCAATTTGAATGCATCAATTAGGAGGTAGAATTCCAGTTTTTTTCTGTTTATACATAAACCACAGATGGTACTAACTGATAGAGGGTGATAGGTGGCAGAGACAACTGAGTAGGAAACATGGGTAAAGCAATCAAGATATGGATATATACTCTGAATCTAGATATGAAGATAAACACACCGTGTACTCATCAGTAATTGCGCAGTTAGAAAAAAATGATGTCCAAGAGACTGAGTTCTGTAATTTGCTTTGCAAGGCTATGTGGAATGGACTTCAGTTTCTCTAGTGCAGTCTAACAGTGAATTCAACAGGCATAGATAAATTCTGAATTTTTGTAAACTCTCTCCTTTAGCAAACATGAACCTGTAATCCTTGTTTTCACAACAGCTACAATCCCAAGATATTATCATGTTTTTCTGTAGTAGACTTTATGTTTTAGAGCACTTTTAAGTTTAGAGAAAAAATCTACAAAAAAATGCTCAAAATCCTTTGCTACCAGGTCGATTCTGACTCACAGCTACTCTATAGGACAGAGAAGAACTGCCCCATAGGGAGTAGCTGGTGGTTTTGAATTGCTGGCCTTTTGGTCAGCAGCCAAATTCTGAATCACTACACCATCAGGACTCCTCAAAAAGTTCAGAAGCCCATGTATCTCTATCGTACACAGTTTCACCCTGCTATCACCACCTTGCATTCCTGTGATACACTGTTTTACAATTTATGGAAGAATATTTTTACATTATTAACTGAAGTCCATAGTTTACACAAGAGTTTGCAATTTGCTATACACCATTCTTTGAATTTTGACATATACTTGATGGCATGTGCCCACCATTAGAGTATCATATGTAACAGTTACACTGCCCTAGAAGTGTCTTGGGCTCCATGTGGTCTTCTCTCTCTCCTTCCCCTTTATCCCTAGAAACCACTAATCTTTTCACTGTCTGTATAGTTTCTCCATCTTCCACAACGTATTGCAGTTGGAATTTATAACTTTATCGTTTCATTGCTTTTTCAGATTGGCTTCTTTCACTAAGTAATATAAAAAGTGCTACCACTGCTAACCACAAGGTTGGCAGTTCAAATCCACCAGGCACTCCTTGAATACTCTGGGGGTCAGTTCTACCCTGGCCCCTAGGGTCGACATGAGTCGGATCTGACTCGATGGCACTTGGCTTGGCTTTCTTCACATCTTTTTTGTGGACTGGTGTATAATTTCTTTTTATTACTGAGTAACATTCTGTTATGTGGCTGTATCACTGTTTATCCACATACCTGTTGATGGACAGAAAACTCTGGTGGTGTAGTGGTTAAGTTGTACATCTGCTAACCCAAAGGTGAGCAGTTAAAATCCACCAGATGCTCCTTAGAAACTCTATGGAGCAGTTCTACTTTGTGCTGTAGGATCATCATGAATTGCAATTGACTCAACAGCAGTGGATTTTGGGAATTACTGATGGATATTTTAGTTGCTTTCAGTTTGGGATAATTATGAATAAAGCCACTGTAAATATTTGTATGCAGGTTTTTATGTGGACGTATTGTCATTCATTTGGATAAATGCCTAGGTGTACAGTTGTTGGGTTGTATGGAAAGGTGATGTTTAATTTTGTAATAAACTGCCAGGCTGTCTGCACCAGTTTTGACTTCCTTGAACAATCAACAGAAGTTCCTGCTTCTCTGTGCCCTTGCTAGTGTGCTTTGGCGATGCTACTGTTCTGCTCTTCTGTCCATTTTGTAATTGAATTTTCTTTTTTAGTTTTAGGAGTTCTGTGTGTATTTTCTATAAAAGCATTCCACTACACACACAGTTTGCAAACATTTTCTTCCCCTCTGTGATGTGTCCTTTCATTCTCTTAATAGTACCTGTTGCAGAACAGAAGCTTTTAATTTTAACCAAGTACTGCTTATCAGTTTTTTTCTTTTACAATATCATGTTTTGAATGCTGGGATGATGAAAGCAGTTTCAGTGACTTTTCATAAGGTCTCTTTCTTAGTTGAATCTTAATTTAGAAAATCTTGCTTGACATGTGGTGCATTTCTGTCCTGGGAACCAATTCTAAAGGATGTTTTCAATATTTCTTCCTATCAGATCCATTATGATGTTTGGTCTGCATATACTTCAAAATTCTAACATTAATGGAGGAAAAGTTTTCACATACCGTTGAAATGGGAGACTCTTCTAGTACAGTAAGTCTTGTGGTTATGAACTTTCATTTACAGAGTACTTGTACTGTTTTTTAAATTTTATGTAAATTTACTCTCACTTGCAAACAATTGAGCCAGCCCTTGCTCAGCAACAAATTCTTCATCGATCACCTTCACTTGCTGCATACACAGCTTTTCAATCACTGACAAGATTTTGAGCCCTTTCCAGTAAAGTAAGGCTAAATAAGAACTGTATGCACTTGTTCTGAAAGGTACAGTTAGGAGGAGATCTGATTGGTAACTGGGGCTCTAAAAATGCCTGTCTCATTTTGTACATGAATCATGTAAATGATTCCAGTATTAATATCCTTACTTTCTGTATTTATTGATAAGAAAATGTCTGTGGATTCTTAGATTTGAAAAAAAAGTGTTTTCTTACACTGTTTTGACCTGATTCATTCTGCAATATTTGATATTTACTGTGCAGATCGATTTCCTGTTCTATGTGAATTCTTCATGAAAAGCATGATGTTGTCATCTGGTTTATTCAATACAGTAGTCATCGTAGTTATCTGTATTTCTAACTGTAAAAGTTTATTTGACTTTCAAAGATGTATATATGTATACATATCTGTGCCTAATACGTACGAGTTCTAACAATTAAGTTTGCAAACTTATCCAGGAGAAAAGTGCTATATACCTCATTGCTGAATGTCACTACAGTCGCCTTTGAAGTACTCCCTTTGGGAAACTATGTACTGACACCAGCCCCTAGTTGACTCTTAAAAGCAATTTTGGAATTCTTTCTGGAATGACCATCAGAGCTGTCTTCGTGTTATCCCTGATGTCCTGAATGTCATCAAAATGTCTTCCTTTCAGGATTTCTTTTATTTGTGGGTAAAGAAAAAAGTCATTAGGGGCCAGATCAGGTGAGTAGGGAGGGTGTTCCAATACCGTTATCTGTTTACTGGCTAATAACCCCTCACCAACAGTGCATCATGAGCTGGTGCATTGTTGTGATGCAAGAGCCATGAGTTGCTGGCCAAAGATTTAAGTTGTTTTTGTCTAAACTTTTTCATGCAGCCTTTTCAACACTTCCAAATAGTAAACTTGGTTAACTTTTTGTCCAGTTGGTACAGATTTATAATGAACAATCCTTCTAATATCAATAAAGGTTAGCAATATCATTGAGACTCTTGATTTGGACTGATGGAACTGTTTTGATTGTGGAAAACTGGCTGGCTTTCATTGTGTGCTTTGACTCTTTATTTCGGGGTCATCACCAGTGATGTTTCATCACCAGTGATAACATGGCCCAGAACATCATCTTGCCTCTCCAAAAGGTCTTGGCAAATTTAAACTCTCTTTTGCTTCTATTCATTGGTGAGCTCCTTTGGGACCGACCATTTTTGCACACAGTTTTCTCATGCCAAGATTTTCAGTTAAAATTTTCCTGTGTGTCTATTGATGTTTACTTAGTCTGCTATACTTTTCGCAGTCAGCCTATGATTTTGACACCCAGTTCAATGAATTTTTGTGATGTTTTCATCAATTCTACTCATTACTTGCCACCACCCTGATCCCTCTTCATCAGTGACTCTCTTGCATTAGAAAAATGTTTAATTCATTTATATGCTGCTGTTGTCTTCATGGTGTTATCCCCATAAATTTGGACTAACATGTGCTTCCCTGATTTCACTTCTGCTCTTGCCAAGTTTAACAAGAAATTTAATGTTTGTTTGTTGCCCTAATTCAGGCTCTGACACTCTCACAATGACACACAAAAACATGCAACAACAATAAGGGACACGACTCAGCAAGACACCACCACACATTGACATGAACACAGCTGTGAGGCACAGATACACCAAGGTTATGAAACCTTGCCATGTTGCCTGTACAGTGCTGCCAATGTAGCACACAGTGGCAAGTTTGTGAACTTAATTTTCAGACCTCATGTGCCCATGGATATGTACATATATAATGCACACATGCACGTATGCATACATTTATATGTGTGCGTGTTACTAGCTAAGTTATGGAACTAAAAGGTTAATGTTAAAATTTCTCATGACTACTGTGTTTCTGTCAGTTTGATGTATTTCTAAGAATTTTATCCTGTATGTATTAATGAAACTTAACTTGTTGCCTTAAAGAGTTAAAATAAGAAATGGTTCATAAATTATGTCAATTCTCTGTATAACAGAATTTTCTCATTTAAGACATTTTTCCTTTTTTTCTGATTAAAATGAGGACTCCAAATAATTTTATGTCTACTGTTTATGTTGTTGTTAGGTGCTATTTGGTAGTTCTGGCTGACAGTGACTCAGTGTACAACAGAAGGAAACAACGCCTGGTCCTGTGCTATGCCCACAGCTGTTGTTATCCTTGAGACCATTCTTACACCTAATGTGTCATTCCAGTTTTTTCTTTCTTATTATGATTAAGTGAAAATATACAATCCAAATAAATTTTGCTTGCCCGCCTATCTGAAGCTATTTATGCTCTCCTTGCCCCCTGACAGCACACTCCTCCCTTTCATTTTATACTTGTCATATCCTCTTACCACCTACTGACCCCTGCTCTCCACCCTCTTCTCCCCCATCTAGAAAGAGACCAGTAGGACAGCCTCCTATAAATGAATAGAAATGTAAAGTACACACACCGTATGGTCACATTGTGTCCTAGAGTCCAGTCCATTTTTGCCTGAAGAGTTGACCTCAGTATATTTTCTAGACATGGGCAGCAACAGGTTTAGGGGCCATGCCCCTGGGCCACTGGACCATCAGTTGTGGTCTTTCAGTAGAGTTCTTCAGCTATGCTCCTCTTTTTCTCATGTTGCCACAGGGACTCAACATTTTGTCCCCTGTTATGGCTGTCTTTGGTGGTAGTTGGATACCATTTGATTCTTCTGGTCCCTTGTTGATGTAGTCTCCCATTCACGTGGATCCTCTTATCTTCTGGGCACTTTATTCCTTGTGTCTTTGGTGTTCTCAGTGATCGTCTGTTCTAAATGGGTTGGGACCATTTTGTGTACCTCACATGGTAGCTTGCTAGCTTTTAAGACCCCAGATGCCACTCACCAAAATGGGATGTAGAAAACTCTCTTAGCAATAGTCCAGTTATGTCAACTACCTCGATGTCCCCTAGGAGCATGGTCCCCAGACCCTGCCCCTGCTACTCTATCCTTGCAGTGTTGGATTACGATTAGAGGACCTTTCAGTTTTTGATGAAGTCCAATTAAGTTAATTTACCGTCTACTGCATGCTGCCAATGCTTTCACCTAACTGAATTTCTATCTACTATCTAATCTGTGACAAACACTCACCATCCCTCCTCATCCTTTCAGCTGTCAAAGAGTCATTTCTTCTGTATATAAGTTTGTTTTTAAGTCATTATAGCAGGGGTCTCATATAATGTTTGTCCCTTTGCTGCTGACTGATTTTACTGAGCATGTCTTCCAATTGAAACCAGGTTATGTTTCCTAAAATTGAATAACAGAATTTTTTTTTTTTTTTTTTTTTTACCATTGCATAGTGTTCCATTGAATATATGTACCATGGTTTGTTTATCTATTTATCTGTTGATGGGTACCGTTATAGTTACCTGTTCCTGCTCCAACAGAAAATACCACGAGCTGAAGGCTTCATGAAGAGAATTGTTATTGTAACAGTCTGGTAAGCCACAAATTCATTAACAAGATACAAGTCCATTCAGCAAGAAAAGTTATTGTATTCTGGTGGGCTGAGTCCAAATTCAAGGACAACCTCTCAGCACAGGAACCTCATGTCCAAAAGACTTGCTCTGCTGTAAGTGTTGCCTTCTTGGTGGTATGAGGTTCCCAATTTAATCTGCTTACTTCTCTGTCTTGTATCCCACAAGCTGGTAGCTTGAGTCCTGCCTCTGCAATACAACTGCTGCCCATTCTTCCTCAGCAACATCATGGAGTCAGGGTTCATGACACATGGGAGGAATGGTACCATACTGGGACTCATAGCTGAGTCAAATCAACACATACATTTTTGGGGGGACACAGTTCAATCCATGACAGGTATCTAGCTTGATTCCATCTTTTTGCTGTTGTTGACTGTGCTACAGTAAACAGTCATGTGCATGTGTCTGTTGCTGTGGCAGCCTTTGTCTCTGTAGGATAAATTCCAAGCAGTGGGATTACTGCATCAAATGGTGTATCTATTTCCAGCTTTTTAAGGATGTGCCAAATTACTTTCCAAAGAGGTTGTACCATTTTGAAGTCCCACCAACAGTGTAGGAGAGTTCCAGTCTCTCCACACCCTCTCCAGTGTTTGCTGTTTTGTGTTTTATTGGACTATGGCCAACCTTGTTGGGGCAAGATGGCATCTCATTGTAGTTTTCATTTGGATTTATCTAATAGCTAGTGATTGTGAGGATTTCCACATGTGTCTTTTGGCTGCCTGGATGTCCTCTTTAGTGAAATGTCTGTCCATCTCCTTTGTCCATCACTTAATTGGGTTATTTACCTTTTATTATTGATATTTTGTAGTACCTTGTAGATTATGGAGCTCAGACATCAGTTCAACATATAGTTGCCAAATATTTTTTCCCATTCTGTAGGTGATCTTTTAACTCTTGTGATAAAGCCCTTGGAGGAGCAAAAGTGTTTGATTCTTAGTAGTTCCCATTTATCGATTTTTCTTTTGTTGATCATGCTTTGTGTGTCAGATTTTGAAGTCTGTGTAAGCTGTGTATTAGAACTTCCATTGTTGACCCTATTTTTCCTTGCATGATCTTTATCATTCTAGATTTGATATTTAGGTCTTTGATCTGGTATGAGTTAGTTTTTGTGTAAGCTGTGAAGGTATGGGTCTTATTTCAGTTTTTTGCAGGTGGATATCCAATTTTGCCAAAATTGTTTGTTAAAGAGACTATTTGACCCCAGTTTACAATCTAGGGCCTTTGTGAAATATCAACTGTTGATAACAGGATGGTGGCATCTCTGAGGTCTCAACTCTGTTCCAGTGGTCTGTATATCTCTTTTTGTACAATCTTCAGGCTGCTTTGACTACTGTGGCAGTGTAATAGGTTCTAAGGTCGGGTAGTGTAGAGCCTCCTGCTGTATTCTTCTTCTTCAATAGTGCTTTGCTTATTGGGAGTTTCTTCTCTGTCCAAGGTTGATGATTGGTTTTCCCATCTCATTAAAAAATGTCACTGAAATTTGTATTGGGATTGCATTGTATATGTAGATCGCTTTGGGTAAAATAGACATTTTCATTTCATTCCATGAGCAGGGTAGGTTTCTCCATTTATGCTTAAGTCTCTTTTGGTTTCATGCAATGAAGTCTTGTAATTCTCTCTAAATGGGTCTCTTGCTTCTTTAATTAGATTTATTTCTAGGTATTTTGTCTTCTTGAAGGCTATAATAAATGGTACTGATTTGTTGGTTTCTTATTTGATGGTATAAAGGAATCCTACTGACTGACTTAAGTTTATCTTATAAGTTTATCTTATATTCTTCTACTTAGCTGAAATATTTTATTAGTTCAAGCAATTTACTTATGGATTCTTTAGGATTCTCTACATATACGATCATCCCCAAACAACCCACTGCTGTTGGATCGATTCTGACTTGTAGTGACCCTATAGATCAGAGTAGAACAGCCCCATAAAGTTTCAAAGGAGTACCTGGTGGATTTGAACTACTGATCTTTTGTTTGGAAGATGTAGCACTTAACCACTGTACCACCAAAGTTTCCTATACAATCATGTCATCTGCACATAGGGAGGCAGTCATGTCATCTGCACATAGGGAGGTTCTTACTTCTTCTTGCTGATGTGGATGTCCTTTGTTTCTTTGTCTTGTCTAATTGCTCTGGCTAGAACCTCTAGTACAATGTTGAATAGAAGTGGTGAGAGTGGGCATCCTTGGCTAGTTCCTGTTCTCAAGGGGAATTCTTTTAGTCTCTCCCCATTCAGTTTGATGTAGGTGGTTGGCTTTGCTTTGATGAATTTCCCTTCTGTTTCTATTTTTCTGAGAGTTTTTAGCATCAGTGGGTGTTGGAGTTTGTCAAATGCCTTTTCTGAATCAGTTGACAAAATGAGTTGATTCTTATCCTTTATGCTATTTATGTAGTTGATCACATTAATTGTTTTTGTGATACTGAACCAGCCTTGCATCTCTGGTATGAATCCAACTTGGTCATGGTAAGCTATTTTGTTGGTACATTGTTGAGTTCTCTTGGCGAGGATTTTGTTGATTGTTTTTGCGTTCAGGTTCATGAGTGATATCGGTCTATAATTTTTGTTTTTAATGAGATCTTTCCCTGGCTTTGGCATCAGGGTTATGCTGGCTTCATAGAATACATTTGGGATTACTCCATCCCTTTCTATGCTGTGAAATAGCCTCAGTTTTATTGGAGTTAACTCTTTTCTAAAAGTTGTTAGAATTCTCTGGTGAAGCCATCTGGGCCAGGACTTGTTTTAGTTGGTAGCTTTTTATGACTTTTTCTTTTTTTTTTTATTATGACTCAGTGAAAATGTACATTCCCATATAAATTTACATGCCCACCTGTGTGCAGCTTCCACTGCTCTCCCTGCCCAGTGACAGCACACTATTCCTCTCTGCTCCACACATGTCTCATCCTCCCAACAGTCTCCTTTCCCCTCCTCCCCCCCCACTCTCCATCCTCCAGCCAGAGGTCAACAGGATGATATCCCATAGATGCATAGAACCATAAAGTACATCCAATATATGGTCACTCTGCGTAGCCAAGCCCAATCCATTCATGTCCAAAGAGTGGACCTTCGTTATGATTTATGGGCAAGGGCAGCATCAGGGCCAGGAGCCATGCTCCCAGGGGAACGCCGAAACCACTGGACCATCAATTGAAGTCTTTTAGTGTAGATTTTAGGGTGCAGCCCTTTTTATTCTTGTATTGCCAGTGAGACTCAACTTAGTGAGCTCCATCATGGCTGTTACTGGTGGTGGCCAGGCACCATCCGATTCTTCTGGTCCCAAGTCGAAGTAGGCACCCACTCATGTGGGTCTCTCTATCTTCTGGGTTATCTTTACCCCATGTCATTTTCATCCTCGGAAGACATTATGTTGAGTGAAAGTAGTCAGCGACAAAAGGACAATATTTGTATGAGACTCAAAAACAGACTTATGTATAGAAGAAAAGACTCTTTGACAGCAGCAAGGGAGGAGAGGGAGGGAGGGCGAGGGGGGAGGGTTTAGATTACATAGTTGCTAGAAATCTGGTTGGGTGAAATTGTTGATAGCACACATTAGAAACAAGAAGAATATTAAGTGGACTTCAGCATAACTTGAATACTCCTTCCATCTTAACCCAGTATTGCAAGGACAGAATAGCTGGGGCAGGGGGCAGGGGACCATGCTCTTAGACGAAATCAAGGCTAACTGGCACAATTAGTGTTTTGCTAAGAGGGCTCTCTGCACCCCACATTGTTGAGTGTTGTTTGGGGTCTTAAAATCTGCCAAGCTGCCATCTGAGGGCACAGCAAATAGTCCCAACTCAGTAGGAACGGATGATGACTTTTTCGATCTCATGTGTATATTTCAGCCAAGAAGCACATTCTTTGCCAGCAATACTGTGTGTTTTATAGTCCAGTCCAGTCTTTGCCTTGACCATGACTTTTACCTAGAGACTGGCATCATCCAATTTAGGGAGCTCTAGAGCACTGAGACATCGTAGTTGACAGGCCTTCTGTCTTGACCTGATAGAAACAAGTGATTGCTTATGTGTCTAGCTCAAATTCTGTATATTAGTGTAAATCAGTTAAGGAAAGTTGTCTCTAGCCACACTCATGATTGCATTTTACCTCATAAGTATTTCCTAAAACTCTGTATTCACCTTATTCTTCCTGTCGGCATATTGGTTTCTGCTATCTTATTCCTCCATACCAACTTTTTAGTGGTTTTCTAACTGGTCTCCTACACCAATTCCCCAAAGTATTCTTGGCATTGGGATCAGAGTGAGTTTTTTAGTAGATCTGATTACTTTTGCTATAGGCTTTTACAGCCCTTTAATGCTTCCCACACATTCTAAATAAAGTTTTAAGATCATGAATATGTTCTACAAGACCCATTCCTATCTCTTCTTGTTTAAGGTCCACTAGTCTTATTTTCACATCCTTAAAAGTCTATGTTCCCTTTTACCATCTGTAGGTCTGAAATGTCTCCCTCACCTCACTTTTCTCCCACTGTTCCCCTTACCACTAAGTTAAAGTCCACTTATCTTAAATCTTGTTTAAAACATTTTATCCTTGGTAAATCCTTTTCTGACTTCGTTCTTTGGGTCAGGGTTTCTTGATAGGTGTTAACTCAAAAATTTATTACTTCTATTTATCAACATCAGTTGGTAAAATTACATGGTCAGTGGCTGTGTTCATTCTAAATGCCAAGATCCATGAGATATCCTCTTCTTTTTGCAGAAACTATGTTATTCAAAAAATAATGTTTAGAACAGATTAGCTGAATATTAGTGTACACATAGATGATGAATGAAGGAAGCTGCCCAACTGGTACTTCCGAATTCAGCACAAGTAGCTTGTACCTTATTGCTATAAACAAGACTATGGGAACTTCTCAGATATCAGATGCCAGGTGAGTAATTATTTTCTAGATGAGGGCAAAAATAGAAGCCTTCAGCTAAGACCTTTTTCCTTTTGTGATGACTCTGTGTGTGAGGAGGAGGGGAGATAAATTAAATTTGAGTATTACTTCTTACCAGCACTTACAGAGCTGGCCAGATTTCTTTAGCCAAAAGCAGAGTCCCAATCAGAAGTATTTTTTGGATATACTTTCCCTGAGGCCACAGACGAAGCACTACATGTAGGAGATGCTGCTTAAAGCGAAGTCAGTGACCTGTGTGAAAGGAGAAGTGGACTGCAGAGACTAAATCACCCACTGGGTGACATTTTTTTCACTAAATAAGAGAGAGACCAGACCCACTGACACAATATGATTTTGACCCATAGTGACCCTTTGGGACAGAGTAGAACTACCCCGTAGGGTTTCCAAGGAGCAGCTGGTAGATTCAAACTGCTAGCCTTTTTGTAAGCCACTGAACACTTAACCACCATACCACCAGGGCTCCAAGTGAGAGACAGGTGTCCATAAAGGTCTCTTATTTGGTTTGAAAAGCCAAAATTATTGTAAGTAATGTCAATAAACAAAAGTGAAGTAGGCAGGAATACTTCCAAAACCACAAAAATACCATCTGTTTGTGATTAGTATTCAGTACAAAGAGCCAAAGCTGGAGGTATAGTTGCAGTGGGTAAATAAATAGGCAAGAAATGAAAAGCTGAGAACCTATTTCTAAATTCTAATTGGAAGACAGAAATGCTCTGTTATGATGCCAAATATCCAGTAACTTTACAGCAGTGGGGCTCAAATTCAGCTGCATATTGGGATGACCTGGGAAGATATAAGGAACTCTGAGGTCTGACTGCTAAGTACGCCAAGGATAAAGCTTTGGCCTTAGAAGTTTTAAGTTATCCAGGTATTTTACTATACAGTAAGTATTAGGAACCACGGTACAGTCAACTCTGAGTTTCAAAATATAAGAAATAAAATTTTGAAAATTCTCTTACTATTATTTCTCTGTTAGGTTTAGAAATCTAGGTTTTTAAAATATTGATTAAAAATCAAGTGCTATCTATTAGGTAGACTGTTAATCATTAACTTTCTTATGTGACGAACAAAACCAAATCCATTGTCACTGAGTCCCTTCTGATTCATCGCAACCCCATAGGGCAAAGTAGAACTATGCCATAGTCTTCCCAATGCTGTGAATCTTTACAGAAGCAGATTGACACATATTTCTCCCACAGAGTGGCTGGAACCACTGACATTTCAGTTAGTAGAAGAGTGCTTTAACCATTGTGTCACTAGGGTTCCTCACTTATGTGAAAGAGGATCCCATTTGTTTAGTTTGTGTGGAATCTGGACTCAAACCACATGGATCAGAGTGGAGGCGAGTCATTTACCACATTTGTCTTTGCTCCTTTATAGCAAAAGGATGCCTTCAGTAATACCAAGCCTGACTTTCTCATGGAGTTTTTGTGATCCTCATACTCTCTGTGAAAGTGTCATATAATCTATAGACTTTATGAAAGCCTGTGTTATAATCAGGAGCACATCACCCAGTAAGCAAGGTATGCAGGGGCTTAACTTGTGCTCACTTAACTAATCTCTAGTGAACTTAGATTAGTAAGTAAGCACAAGTAAACCTTTTCTTACCTTGCTTATTAGGTAATCTATTCCTGTCAGGGATTGTATATTTGAAGAGACTTTGATTCTGTAGGAAAGTGCTGTGGATTTGAGAGAAATGCAAGCCATACTCAGAAGTAGAATCTTTGATAGGGTGAGAAAATACGAACTTGTTCACTACAAACGATCTGGTAAGCAAGGTAAGCAGCATGCTTACCTTGCCTATTGGGTAGTCTTCCCCTGGTTATGATTACTGTTGTTATCAGTATCATCTTCCTGACTAGCCAGTTCTTTGCAACTGACTTTGATTTGCTCTGAAAATCCTCGTTATTATACTTAAAAATTGCATTCTGTAAGCATCTAGTTCAGTATATTTTAAAGAAAGTTAATGGAAAAGCTCAGACTTTTTAAAGTCAAATTTAATGAGTTATGATTTACATAAAATGAAGTGTACAGGCTGGTAAATTTTGTCAAATACATAACTTGAGTAGTGAAAGCAGCAAACTATGAATATTTCCATTTCAAAAATTTTTCATTTTTCTAGTCATTTCCCCACCCCCCCATCTGAAGCAACTATTAATCTCATTTCTATCATATTAAATTGGTTTTCTCTATTTTAGAATTCTACATGAATACAATCATATAATATGCAATCTTTTGTGTCTGGCTTCTTTTGCTTAGCATAATGTCTGTGAGATACAGCATTGTGCTGCATGCATCAACAATTTGCTCCTTTTTATTTCTATTTTTCATGGTATTAATAAACCACAGTTACCTTTGGTGAATATATAGTCTTTTTAACATTATTACTGTCAATCAACATTTTGTAATCACTTGTTTACAAGTCTTTTTACAGGTATGTGTTTTTTATTCTTAGGAGTAAATTTCTACGAGTGGAATATCTGGGTTATATGTTTTATATATATATGTATGTATGTATAGATTGTGTGTGTGCTTCAACCAAATGGTCAAATTGTTTGCCAAAGTGGTTGTGCCATTTTACATTCCTCCCAGCATGGGAAATGGTTTCAGGTGCTCAGAATACTCAACACCACTTGATACTGCCAGTTGTTTCATTTTTAACAGTCCTTCTGGGAGGGGAATGATATCAGTGTGATTTTTAATCAGCATTTTTCTGATGATAAGTGATGTTAAGCATTTTTCTGTGTGTTTATTAGATGTTTACATTTATCCCTTTGTCAAGTGTCTATTCAAGTTACACCTACCCTTAGAAGGCTGTCTTCTTACTGAGTTATATGAATTCTTTGTATGTTTTGGACATGAATCTTCTGTTTGACATACGAGGTCTGACAAGTCCATGAACTTACTCGTTCCACAATTTTTCTAGAGACGGTATGCACCAACACCAGCTATCACCTTCCAAATACTCCCCTTGAGAAGCTGTGTACCCACACCAGCACCTAGTCCACCCTTCAGAGCAATTTTGGAACTGTTTCTGGAATGGCCAGTGCCGCTTGGTGACCTGGTGGCTAGGTGGCAAACCTAACTGTGTACTTATCTGTAAGGGAGTTATTAACCTGTGAACAAAGAACTGTATTGGAGCACCCTCAGTACTCACCTGATCTGGTCCCCAATGACTTTTTTTTTTTTTAACCTGAAGATAAAGAAAATATTGAAAGGAAGACATTTTGATGACCTTCGGGACATCAAAGGTAATATGACGACAGCTCTAATGGCCATTCTAGAAAAAGAGTTCCAAAATTGCTTTGGAAGGTGGACTAGTGCTGGTGTCGTTTCACAGCTTCCCACAGGGAGTACTTTGAAGGTCACCATAGTGAAATTTAGCAATGACGCATGTAGCACTTTTTTCTGGAAAGAGTTCACAAACTTAGTTGTCAGTCATCGTACGTAATGTAAATAATTTCTTTCAGTGTGTGGCTTGTCTGTGAACTTTTCTTCAGAATGTCTTTTTATGAAGAGACATTTTCATTTTGGAGTGGAGTCCAGTTTATAACTATTGTCTTAATTTCATGCTTTTGCTGTCTTGTCTAGTAAGTATTCGCTTACTCCAGGATTAAGTACATATACAGATATATATAGTGGCTTTAGCTTTGATATTTTGGTCTATGATATATTTCTAATTAGCTTTGTTGTGTAGTATGACATAGGGGAAAATGTTCTTTTTTTTCCTTACAAATATCAATCATTTCAACAATATTTCGTTAGAAGGTCGTATTTTTGCCATTGAATTGCGTTTGATTTTTTTTGTTGCCCTTGCCCATAAATCATAATGAAGGTCTACTCTTTGGAAACAAATGGATTAGACTTGGTGATGCAGAGTGACCATATATTGGATGCACTTTATGGTTCTGTGCATCTATAGAATATCATCCTGCTGACCTCTGGCTGGAGGAAGGAGAGTGGGTGGAGAGGAGGGAAAAGGAGACTGTTGGGAGGACGAGACATGTGTGGAGCAGAGAGGAATAGTGTGCTGTCACCAGGCAGGGAGAGCTGTGGAAGCTGCATATAGGGGGGCATGTAAATTTATACAGGAATGTACATTTTTACTCAGTCATAATAAAAAAAAAATCAAATGGATATGAAGTTTATAGGTTTATTTCTGGGCAGTATTAGGTTCCTGTTATTTATGTATGTTTTTATTGTTGCTGTCGTTAGGTTCTATCTAGTTGGTTCTGACTCATAGCAACCCTGTGTAAGACAGAAAACTGTCTGGTCTTCGGCCATTCTCACAGTAATTGCTGTTTGAGCCCACTGTTGTAGCCACTGTATCATTCCAGCTCCTTGAAGATCTTCCTCTTGTTTGTTGACCTTCTGCCTTACCAGGCTGATGTCCTTACCCAGGAGCTGGTGCCTCCTGATAACATGTCTGAAGCGCGTGGGACAAAGTCCTGCTATTCTCACTTGTAAGGAGTGTCCTGGCTGTACTTCATCTGAGACGGATTTGTTCAGTCTTCTAGCAGTTCATTGTATAGTGAGTATTGTTTGCCAACACGATAATCCGGAGGTATCAGTCCTTCTTCAGTCTTTCTTATTCATTGTCCAGCTTTTACTTGCATGTGAGATAATTGAAAATGCCATGGCTTGGGTCAGTGACACCAAAGTCCTTGCTATAGTTATCTGTGCTGTTGTGAGAGAAGCACCACCAATGGATGGCTTTAACAAAAACAAATTTATTCTCTCACTGTTTAGGTGGCTTGCAGTCTGAATTCGGGGTGCTAGCTCTATAGGAAGGCTTTCTTTTTCTGTCAGTTTTGGGGAAAAATTCTTGTCTTTATATCTTGCCCTGGTTTAGGAGCTTGTCGGAGCCGGGACCCCAGGTCCATATGACCCATGCTCCTAGTTCTTCTTGCTTAGCGTTAATGAGATTCTCTTGTCTCTGCTTGCTTCTCTCTTTTATATCTGAAAAGAGATGGACTCAAGAACAACCCAGTCTTGTAGATTGAGTCCTTCCTCATTAATATCACAAATTTACAACAATTATGAAAATCATATCAAATGTTGAAATGGTGGACAGTCACATAGTACTGGGAAAAATGGCCTACACAAGTTGACACACATTTTGGGGAGAAATATTTTAATCCATAGCAGTTCTCAAAGTGACATTTTGTTTTTTAATACTTTGGAGTAATCTTCGCAGAGTTTTGCCCAGTGCAATACA
Source organism: Heterohyrax brucei (assembly GCA_028571685.1). Lineage (NCBI taxonomy): Eukaryota > Metazoa > Chordata > Mammalia > Hyracoidea > Procaviidae > Heterohyrax > Heterohyrax brucei. The sequence continues at coordinate 51,366,287 of CM053150.1, read as the reverse complement.
CCATTTGACTTCTTGACTGTTGCTTCCATGAGCATTGTTTATGGATCCAAGTAAAATGAAATCCTTGACAACTTCAATCTTGTTTCTATTTATCTTGATATTAGTATCATGTACTGAGTTGTATCCCTCAAAAAATGTGTGTAGGCATTTGGCTAGGCCATGATTCAGGGTATTGTGTAATGTTACAATTTGCTATAAAGCCTATCTTTATTATGTTAGTGAGGGAAGATGGGCTCCAGTTGTGATGGTGAGGCTGGACTTAATGTGTAAGATTGTATTGTGCCTTGAGGAAATCTTGTGGGATATAAAGGAAAAAAACGCTAGCAGAGAGATTTAGAGACCTCGTACCACCAAGGAGCAGTGCTGCGATCTGAGAGTGTCCTTTAGAAAGGACCCAGGGTCCCTGTGTATCAGAAGCTCCCAGCCCAGGAGAAGATTGATGACAAGGACCTTCCTCCAGAGCCAGCAGAGAAAACCTTCCCCTGGAGCTGATACCTTGAATTAGCCTATTGGAGTATAACAAAATAAAATTTCTCTTTTTAAAGTGATCCAGTTGTGGTATTTCTCTTAGAGCACTAAGAAGGTCCAGTTGTGGAGATTTTTGTTCTCTTTGTGTTAAGATGTGGTCCACACTGAAGCCTTTAGTGTTTGATTTTCATCAATAAATGCTTCCAGTCTTCTTCACTTTTAGCAAGCAAGGTTGTGTCATCTGAGTATCGTGGATTGTGTTTCTGAGTCTTCCTCTAATCTTGATGCCACATTCTTCTTCATATCGTCAAGCTTCTTGAGTTATTTGCCCAGCATACAGAATGAATAAGTATGGTGAAAAGATAAAACTCTAATGCACACCTTTCCTGATTTTAAACCATGGAGTATCCCCTTATTCTTTTTAAGTGACTATCTCTTGCTTTATGTCCAAGCTCTGCATGAATACAATGAAGTGTTCTGGAATTCCTCTTCTCGGCAACATTATTCATAACTCGCTATGATCCAAACAGTCGAAATGCCCTTGCATAGTCAATAAGATACAGGTAAACATGTTTCTACTATTCTCTACTTTCAGCCAAGTTCTGTCTAACATCTGCAGGGGTACCCCAGTTCTACATCCTCTTCTGAATCTGACTAGAATTTCAGGTGTTACCCTGTCAATATGCTGCTGCCCACAATTTTGGATGATCTTCAGCAAAATGTTACTAGTGTGTGATATTAATTATATTGTTTGATCATTTACACCTTCAGTTGGATGACTTTTTTTGGAATATGCATAAAATATGTATCTCTTCCAGTCAGGTGGCTAGGTAGCTCTTTTTCAAATTTATTGACATAGAAAAGTCAGCACTTCCAGTGCTGCACCTGTTTGTTAAGTTATCTCAACTTGTATTCTGTCAATTCCTGGATGCTTGTTTTTCACCAATGTCTTTTAGTGCAGCTTGGATTTCTCCCTGCAGTATAACTGGTTCTTGATCATATGCTACTTCCCACAGTAGCTGAAATCAACCAGTTTTTTTTTTTTCACAATGTCTCTGTGTACCACCTTCTTTTGATGCTCCCTGCATCATTCTATATTTTGCCCATTGCATTCTTCAATACTGAAACTCAAAGCTTGAATCTTTTAGTTTTATGCCTCCAGGTCTTTACACATTTCATTGTAGTACTTTCTCTTCCCAAGCTGCCCTTTGAAATCTTATGTTCAGCCCTTTTACTTCATCATTTATTTCATTCATTTTAGCTGCTTCACATTTAAAACAAATACCCAAATCTCTTCTGACATCCATTGTGGTCCTTCCTGTCTTTTAGTGACCTTTTGCTTTTCTCATGTGTGATATCCTTGATGTCATCCCACAGCTTGTCTCATCTTTCATTGTTAGTGTTCAATGGATCAAATTTATTCTTGAGATGATTTTCAAATTTAGGTTAGATATACTCAAGACTGTAGTTTGGTTCTTGTAGGCTTGCATTATTTTTCTCCGGCTTCAACTTAAACTTGCATATGAGTAACTGATTGTTTTGTGGTCAGCCCAGGTCTTGTTCCAACTGATGATGCTGAATTTTCCTGTCTTTTCTTTCCAGAGATATAGTTGAAATGATTCCTGTGTTTTCTGTCCCTTGAGATCCACCTGTATAGCTGTTGTTTATGTTGTTGAAAAGATACTTAAAATGAATAAGCATTGGTCTTGCAAAATTCTATCTTGTGATTTTTGGTGTCATTCTATCACCCATGCCATATTTTTCTACCTGCAGACTTGTATTTACTTCTTTGTTTCCAACTTTCACATTTCTATCACCAGTAATTATCATGTGTCTTACCCACTTAGTGCTACTATAATGGAAATACCACAAGTGGATAAGTTTTAAAAAGACAAATTTTATTCTGTCACAAATCCGAATTCAGGTCGTCAGCTCCAGAGGAAGAATTCCTCTGTTGGCTCTGGAGGAAGGTCTTTGTTGTCAGTCTTCTTCTGTACTTGGAGCTTCTGAGGCACAGAGACTCTAAGTCCAGAGGATGTGCTCTACACCCAGTACTACTTCTCCGTGGTATAAAGTCACCAACTCTCTGTTTGCTTTGGTGCCTTCCCGAGAGATTACCTTAACTCACAATACAGTCTTTTAGAATGAGGCCCACCTCACTAATACAACCAACACCCACCCTCCATTATTAACACCATAGAGGTAGAATTGACAACATACAGGAAATTACCCAATACCAGGAACCGCGTCGGAGCCAAAGTGCTTCACACATATTTTGCCCCCAAATCAGTCCATGACATCATGCATCTTAGTTGTGTGCTTGATCAATTCCAGGCTTCAGAAGTTGCTAAAAATCTTCATTTTTTTTTCATCTTTGGAATTAGTTTTATTAGTGTGATTTTGATTAGTCTGCAGGCTCAGCTGAAACCTGTTCACTGTGGGTGACCTTGCTGATAATCTGAAATACCTCTATCACAGCTTCTAACATCACAGTAACATGCAAGCCACCAGAGTGCAAAGAACTGACACAACAGTGCTGGATCTTTTTTCATACTGTGGTTTTTAGTAAGTCTTGAAGTAAGACTTATTTGTCACCTTTCTATAGCTCAGATTCTTTGAAATTCCTTAGGCATTTTAGAATTTGTCTTTTTTTTTTTTCTTTTGTCTGCTGGGGTTTTAATTGGAATTATATTGTATTTACAGATAATTAGGCAAGAGTGGATGCATTAAAACACTGATTTTTTTTTTCTATTAATGAATATGGCTTTCTCATTGGGTGGTTTAATTTCTCCTACCAGTGTTTCATCCCCCCCCATTCTTAATTATTTTATTTTTAGCTAAATAAAATAATTTAAATGATAACATAATAATTTTCATTGTTAGCATATAGAAGGTGCCCCAGTGGCTCAGTGAATAAGAAAATGACTTCCAAAAGACTGGCAGCTTGAACCCACCAACCATTCCGTGAAAACTCTAGGAAGCAGTTCTACTTTCTCCTATAGGGTTGCCACAAGTCAGAAATGGCTCAATGGCAGTGTTCTTTTTTATTTTTATTTTACTTGTAGAATCACACTTTTTTGCTTTTTTGTATTCTTGTATTCAATGATTTTACAAAATGTATTTACACTGCCAGTAGCTTTTATGTATATTTCCTGGAATGTTCTATTTGTGCTATCTTTTTCTTGTTTCCTTAAATGGCTGGAACCTCTAGTAAAATATTGACAAAAATTATGATATTAAATATTCTTGTTTTATTTAGAATTTTAGGAGAAAAGCATTCATTCTTCATCCATTAAAAATGATGGTCAATGTAAGTTTCAGTCAGTGCTCTTTATCAGGTTAAGGAAGTTTTCTTCTAGAAGATTAGAGAATTTGATCATGAATAGTTTTAAATTTTGTCAAGTCTTTCTTTGCATCTCTGGAGATAATCTATATTTTTTTCTTTTAATATGGTAACTTTATTTTTGATGTTTAGGTCTATGATCTCCCCCTCCCTCCCACTTTGTCTTGCTAATGTTGAGAATGGCACTGAACTAATTTTTTGAATGCTGAGCAACCCAAAAGTATTCCAAGATTACTGTTATCTGTCTATCTCTCTGGCATCTTTATGTCTCTCTTTGTATATATCTGTTTAATCTAATCCAATCCAATCCAATCCAATCTAATCTAATCTAACCTCCAAGGAACCTGACTGGTCTGTCATAAGAGGGAGAAAAAGTTTTAAGGAAGAGATAACTAGAATCAAGATAAAAGTGTAACTGCGATATCTTAGAGAAGAGGGCCTTTAAAATGGGGAGGGCCCTTAATAGAGAAAATTTTTATTTTCCCAATAAGAAGGCAGCTAAAAAGAGGCCACTGGGGTTTCATTTAAAATGTGATAGTTTACTTCACCAAGGAGTGATCTTTTAAGGAAATAAGTCTTCTTCATTATACATTACATCCTTCTAGCTTCATTAGAAGAGCCAGTTGTCCAGTGTAGAAGGAAATTCCTTAGCAACTAAATAAGGTGGCTACTGAAGCTTGTTTGACAGATTGAAGCAACACTGTCACAGGGATGTGTCTCAAGCAGAAGAAGGGTCTAAGGCGTGATTGGGGTACTTTGGTATTTATGTACCATTCTCCTTTCCACATGGTATTCATTAACAGGAGGAAAAATGGATTTATGTGTGTGTCTGAGTGTGTACATGTGTCTATGTATGTGTGCATGTAAACTTAACAATCACTCAAGAAATACTTTACTCATAATTTGGATAAATGATCATGATAGTGGCCTTTGGTAACATCCAAAATATTAAGAATTTTAATTGGGGTAAAACTTAAAAAAATGTAATTTTTAAAATGATATACATCACACATTAAGTAGTAAAACCTGTATTTCACAAGTAAGGAACATAGAGGTTAGAAAACTTCAACAACATGTAGTTAATGCAATGTCAGGGTTAAGAAGCTGATTTTCTCACTTGATTTCATTGCTGTTATTTTAATTACGTTAAACATAGTCTAAGAGGAATGCAATTGAATCCCTCATGACACTCCAAATATTTTCTGATAAACTAAATACTGATAAGTAGTAAGTGCAAACATATATAAAATAATATTTATATTTACTAAGTGACATCTGAGATCAGGTAATTTGTTGGACGACAGAGCAGATTAGCCTAGGGGGTAGCTGATCTGTGTCTCCAAGGAAGTGTTAGTTATAGAAATGAAATTAGGGAATCAAGCTGTGATTTGATTTGAAAGCAAATTAAGAGTATGTGGCTCTTTTTTTTTTTTTTAATGTGTTATGATATTGAGAATAATGGAGCAATTTTGTTAAGGTTTTATTTTAGTCCCATAATGATATCTTTGTTGTAAATTTTCAAAGACAAATTCCAAGGCAATTTAAATTAAGAAAACTTATATGTTGGATATAACTACCTGGGTATTTTGAGATGCCAAGCACATCTGGAAAACCAGGTGGCATAGCACTTAAGTGCTGTGTGGAGCAGTTCTACTCTGTCCTGTAGGGTTGTTATGAGTTGGAATTGACTGGATGGCACTGAGTTTGGAGCATATGTGAATAAATTTCTTTTCCAAAAATATCTAATATATGCATTCCTTGGTATTTGCTGTTTAAATATGTACATTCATTAAATGAAAGTGTTTCTATATGTTTAACATCGTATTACCTTGCTGTAGTTTTCATGAGTCGGATCCGACTCGACAGCACTTGGCTTGGCTTGGCTTGCTGTAGTTTTCAGATGATGATACATTCCAGCTTTCTACATTTAATAATTTCTCATTCTAAAGAGAGGCCTATTTGTTGTCATGTACTGTTGAGTTTATTTAGACTCATATTCTAGATATTTTGGAATTAACTCAACAGTAGTGGGTTTTCTTTTATTTTGTATGAACTAACACACTGCTGTCCAGTTGATTGCAACTCAGAGCAATGCTATAGGACAGAATAGAACTACTCCATAGAGTTTCCAAGAAGTGCCTGGTAGATTTGAACTGCCAGTCTTTTGGTTATTAAACATTGCACTTAACCACTATGCCTTCTGAGTATGAATTAGATACTTAAATTGCATATGTATTGTCCATGAAACTGATGATTTTTTATCTGATTCATCCACTTATTTTGCTGCTCCAAATTTTTCTGAAAGTTATTCAAGATACATTAGATGTATGGAGATGAAGCATATAATGAAAAATATTTAATGTAGAAGAGTAAAATAATGAAGCACAAGAAGGATGGGGGATGGAAGATTCAAATCACATTATTTTTAGAATTACTGTAAAGTAACAGTGATGAAGAGTGTTTGATACTTATGAGAAGAGAGACATACAGACCAATGGAGCCAAATGGAGAGTCCAGAATAGAGTTAGGTTGTCATGGATTAAATTGTGTCCCCCTAAAAATGAGTGTAACAATTTGGCTGGACCATGATTTCCAGTATTTTGTGATTGTCCTCCGTTTTGTGATTTATTTATGCTATAAATCCTAGTCTCTCCTTGTGGTTAGTAGACTGGATTATGCTGAAGAGGGTTAGAGTGGGACTGTAACAGCCTTCTCAGTCATCTCCCTGCTCCAAAATGAAGAGATTCTCCCTGGAATGTAGGGTCGCCATGAGTCAGATCCGACTTGACAGCACTTGGCTGGCTCATCCTACAAGAGATGAAAGGAAAGGGAAAGAAATAGAGAGTTGGGGACCTCATGACATCCAAAAAAGCAAAGCATGTACTTCAGAACCTAGGTTCCTGGGCCAAGGTATTATCAGACCAAAGAAAGACTGATATAACACAAGGATCTTTCTTCAGAACTGACAGAGAGGGAGTATGTTCCCTTGGAGCCAGCACCCTGAACTCAGAATTCTAGTCTACTGGACTGTGTACAGTAAACTTTTCTGCTAAAGTCATCCACCTATGGTAGTTCTATTACAGTAGTATGACTACTACTAATGACTAGTACTGCTAGTAGCAGATGACTAAAACACATTCAGCTAAAGCCAGCACTGCCACCAACAGAACCATGAGTAGTCTTTTCAACAAATGGTTCTGAAGAAAGTAGTATCCATATGCAAAAAAAAACAAAAACAAAAAAACTTAACCCCAAATTGTACTATATGTAAAGACTACTTTGAATGTATCATTGACCAAAATATAAAACTAAAATTATAAAATTTATTTTAAAAATCGTAAAAGAAAATACTATTTAGGCAGATATTCATTATATATGGGAAAACGATGATTCATAAAATAAAAGATAAGTTGGATTTCATCAACACTAAAAAAGTCTTCTGGAAGGATAGTGTTAAAAAAACTAAAAGATTAGTAATTCACATATGAGGAGAACGTATTTGTCAAACACATATCTAATATAGAACTTTGTATCCAGAATCTACAAAGATTTTTCAAAACTCAAAAAGGAAACTAACCAATAAAAAATAAACAATTTAAATAGAAACTTTATCAAAAAAGATTTATAAATGTCAAGTAACCACTTGAGAGAAAGATGTTCAGCATCATTAACCAGTAGGAAAATGAAAATTAAAACAACTGTGAAGTTACCATGAGTAGAAATCCACTCAGTGGCAGCTAACAAAAAAGACGATGGTGAAAACATGTAACATGTACCCTTGAAAAAATCACAGTGAAATTCTACGTATTACAATTGTTCACTTTTTTAGTGTCAGGTGCTGACAGAAATATTCAGCAGCTAGTACTCTCAGATACTGCTGGTGGGGATATGAAATAATTAGAAACTAATTTAACAGTTTCTTTAAAAAGGCAAAAGCATCCCAATGAATAGGTGTAATAACATGTTTAGTATTTCTCTTCTGCCTCCTGATTCGTTGCATAATGCCTGAGGTATCCATTTGCCTGGAACAAGAGAGGAAACAGGACAGTCAGAAATAGGAGGAGGAGGATATAGAATGTGTCACTAATTGCCTTGAAAACAACAGCCTCCTTTTCCATGAGACCAGAAGAGCTGTGTGGTGCCTGTTTTTTTGAACATTTTGACCAATGTGTCTATGGAAGAATCTTGATCAAAAGAAAATGTAGAACAGAATTTCAAATGTTGATGGACTCCAGACTTTCTGTAGTTTGGGAGGCTGGATGAACACTTGAAACTGTTGGCCTTAGATAATCTTTAAACCTTAAACGAAAAATATCCTTAAAACCAAATAGTTTAGCTTGACTAGTAAAAAATGTCTGCTTTGAGGATTATGCTCTGGAAAGAACTATCTATATATTATCAAACAGACAACAGAAACTAAAAGACGGGAAACTTAGAGGGCAATGAGTTTATGTTAAAGGAGTAGGAGCAACTCAGAAATGGAAGGTGACAATGGTTGCATAACTCGAAGAATGTAATCAGTATCACTGAATTATACATGTAGAAACTGTTGAATTGGTGTATGTTTTACTCCGTATATATTGTCATCAACAACAAAATAAAATTGAAACCCTTTCTTCATATACCATTCAAGAATGCTACTCATAGATATCAACCAAGAGAAATGGAAACTTACATACTTACAAAAACCTATACACAAATTTTATTCATAATCACCAAAAAAACTGAAAACAACTCACGTCTTAATGAGAAATGTATGAACAAAGTATGGAAGATCATCTGTCCTTCAGCATTAATAACAACTGGAATGCTTTTTTAATTTATGTCAAGACATGAATTAATCTCAAATGCATTATCCTAAATAAAAGAAGACTCAGAGATATGTACTGTGGGATTCCCGTCGTAATACAAATGACAAAAGACAAACCATAGTGATAAAAAACAGAGCAATGATTTCTAGAAGGTAAGGATAAGCAGAAGATATTGACTATAACATGGAATTAAAAATGGAATATAAACATGGAACTAACAATTCCATGGGGGGGATTTAATGAAAATGTCCACAATGTAACCAAAATACTTTGCAGTTGTTTATGATGCAAGATTTTGAACTAGAAAAATGGACTGGTAAGAACATGCAACCTTGCATAAACTAATTCTAGACTATTTTTAGCTGTATAATTATGACCCTTCAATTGGTATGAATTCATTAGAGAAGCAATATTCTGTGTGGATATCCTGTTGGTAGAAAATAAACTGCTATCATCAGCTGATGGGTTATGTGACAGATGTTACTGTATTTGCATTTTAGTAACTTTGCCTGTGTCATGGATTGAATTGTGTCACCCCCCCAAAAAATGTACAGAAATGTGGCTGGGCTGTGATTACCAGTATTATGTGAATGCCCTCCATTTTGTGAGTTCCCTATGCTGTAAATCCTAATCTCTGCCTGTGGGTAATAAATTGAATTGATGTCAAAGAGGATTAGGGTGAGTCTATAAAATTCTTCCTTAAGATCACCTCCCTGCTCCAATGTAGAGAGAGTTTCCCTGGAATGTGGTTTATACCAGCTTTTATCCTGCAAGACATAAAAGGAAAGGGGAGCAAGCAGAGAGTCAGTAACCTCATACCATCAAGAAAGCAGCACTAGGGGCAAAGCATGTCCTTCAGACCCAAGGTTCCTGTGCAAAGATGCTCCCTGACCAAAGACTGATGCAACCTAAGGACTTTCCTCCAGAGGTAACAGAGGGAAAGCCCATCCCCTGGAGCAGACAGCGTGTATGCAGACTTGTAACCTACCGGACTGTGTAAGATAAACTTTTCTTTGTTAAAGTCATTCACTTGTGATATTTCTGTTAGAGCAGCACTAGATGACCAAAACATCCTCCTTCTTAGTACCCTCCACCTGTACCTTCTGTGTTCTTTTCTATCTCATTTGGCATCACGCTGTGAGGTTGTTTGGCATAGCAAGAAAAGGCTATGCAAGGCTTAGAATTTTTAAGGAAAAATCAAATAACAGGGCTGACATTTATCTCTTCAAACTATCTTTTCCTAGATATTGTTGCATTATCTTGAATGGGACCTCAATTTACCTATCTAGGGTAAGTTGGTGACCTTGGACAAGATGATTAATGACTATTTTATAGTAATATTTTTTGTGAAAGTACTTCATTAACTATAAAGCTCTGTAAAACTCATTGCTGTTGAATTGACTCTGACTCATAGTGACCCTGTGGGGTAGAGTAGAACTGCCCCATAAAGTTTCCAGGGAGCCTCTGGTGTATTTGAACTAGAGACCTTTTGGTTACAATCTGTAATTCTTAATCACTCCATAAAGCTCTATAGAGGTGAAAAATAATATTATTTTGGCTCCGTTAATATTTTTATCACACTAATTATTTAGAAGTATTAGTCCCTGAAGATTAATAGAAGGATCCCTGGTGGTTCAGTGATTAAGCTGTTGTCTGCTAACTAAAAAGTTGGTAGGTTGATGATTCAAACTCAGCTGGCAGTCTTCAGGAAAGATGTAGTGGTCTACCTCCATGAAAGACAGCCTTGGAAATCCTGGGGACAGTTCTACTCTGTCCCATAGGGTTGCTGTAAATTGGAATCAGCTAGAGGCAATAGGTTTGGGTTTTGAGAGCTAATATGTATGTGTTTGAGGGAGGGAAGTGGAAAGATGAGGACACTCAGGTGCATAAAAAATTAGAATAAAATGTAATTATAAAATGAAGGATCGTGCAAGTCATATAGGAAATGAAACCCAAATGTGGGCAAGAAAAATTCACGGGGAAGATAGGCTGAGGATTTTTGGTTTTTATTCTGTAGTTCAAATAGGAGTTCCTTGTGCCTCCCGAATGGATACTCACAGGAGAGAAAGGATAGAATGAAAAAAAATAAAAGGAGAAAAAAGTTCAGAAAGTCTGTGCAGGACTGAAAACACTTGCAGCAGGACCTAAAGAAAGCTGCTAGGACTTCTAAGAAAATACCAGAAGTGAGAAGCGGAAAATCATTTTCAGAAGCAATCAGAAGATGATACTAGCAGCTCCAAAAGTGACACCCTGAGAGTGCAGTTTCTGGGGACAGAAATTTCCCCACAGTGTTTGTGCTTCGTTATACAATTTCTAGTATAAGAGAGTGGAAGTACCACGGTTTGCGGTGTGTTTCCCTAAAAATGTATATCCTTTTGATAGGCTGATTTCTGGTATTGTAGGGTTCTTTCCCATACGTTGTAACTCTTGCTTCTGCATGTTAATGAGGGAGAATAGGCAGCAGATGTGTTAGTGAGGGTGTACTCAGTCTACAAGCTTGGGCTGCGTGGAGGCAGTCTCCTGGGATATAAAAGAAAGAAGTGAGCAGAAAGTCAGGGGTACATCACACCATCCAGAAAGCAGTGCCATTAGCAGTGCCGCCTTTAGACCTGGCATCCATGCACGAGGAAGCTTCTAGTGCGGGGGAACATTGATCTGAATCTGGACTTCAGCCTACTTTACTGTAAAGAAAGAAATTTATCTCTGTTAAAACCATCCACTTGTGGTACTTCTGTTATAGCAACACTAGATAACTAAGACATGGGGACTGTGAGGTTATAAAGACGATATGTTGGCAAGGCTCATATCTATATCACAGAAAGTGCCTATTTCACAGCTTTATATAAAATGTGTAGGAGAGGAAAAAAATGTTGTAATCATAAAAGATAACTGTGAGACTTAGAGAAACGCCACCATCCTGTTCATTCCTTAGGCTGTATCACTTGGGATTTCTGGCAGCAACTTTTATACTCTCTTCAAAGTCTACAGATAGAGATTTAAGTCACCATAGCATTAATGTGAGGCTGTAAAAATCTCTTCATTTTCTCCTATGTGTTTCAAATTCTATGAAGACAGGAACTTTATTCATTTTGCTCATAACTATGTCCTGTCCAGAACACTTGACAGTGTCTGACATATATAAAGAATACACAAAAGACCTTTATTAAGATAAAATTCATGTGCCATAGAAGTCATCATGAAAACCATAAAACAGTGGAACAGAAAAAGGTCTAAATAAATGGAGATATATCCCATATATATGACTCAATAATGTTAAGATGAGAGTTATCCTCAAAGCAATCTGTGGATTATATTCTGTACTTGTTAGAGACAGTGAAAAAGAAAGGGTACAGAGAGAGAAAGAGCATGACTGATACATTTTATTACTTAATTGATACTAAAGTATAAAAGCATTTTTGAAAGGGCATGTGGAAATTAAAAGTTGATAAAGTATTTACAGTGTAACATTCTTTATTTCAAAATATCTATGTTCTTCCATAATGTCACAGTGGCCCTGATCACTTGTGAAAATACTAATAGTTATGCCAAAGGCTGGATTTTAAAAGTGAGAATCTGATAGCAATTTTAGGAAAGAAGAAACAATAAGACAAGCACTCTTTAGAAATGCTTGGTGAGTAGTAGTCCTCAAGTTTTTTTACATTAAGTGTACAAACAACTATGAATTTTATTGAAGTTTGAGAAATGGTTGAGGATGACAGTTGGTAAGCATAAGTATTCAAGGAAACAATCTTACGAGAGTCTATCGGTATCCTTCTATACATAGTATCTGCTGTGATGAATTCAGCATATCCTATTATTCTCTTAAATGCAATATGATGTAAATATTATAAATTTAGATGAATATGGTTTAAATTGTGGATCTGTGAGGATTATGTTTTTGTTTTAAAACTTCATTAAACCTCCTTTTCCTGGTTGCAATGAAGTTACTAATTAGGTAAGTGTTCAGTAACCTGGTACTCACCTACTGTTGTCTCCTTAACATCTGGCTTTCCAGATCTGGGCTATGTCTTTAGACTGCAGAATATCTTTGGATGTCAAGGCTGAGATCCATTAGTTTAATCACTTCATGAACACAGAGCAACAGTATAATCTTCCTCTATCTTTTGAGGTTATAACGTCTCTTCTAGTCTAGCTTTTTCCCAATGACTTGTTCCCAAAGCTTAGCACTGTAAACTGTTCCTTTGAATTGCCCTAGTTCATGTGTGACACTTCTGTCATGGTCTATCTTTGAACATTGTCTCTCTTTGGCCATGGATATAAGGGGGCACTTTAAAGTGTGTTCCTTAGCGAGCAGTTACTGAATGTGTCCCATGCGCCAGATGCCACGGTGTTGTTGCTGTTAGCTGCCGTTGAATCTATTCCAACTCGTTTTAATTCCATGTGTGTAGAGTAGAACTGCTCCCTAGGATTTTCAAGGCTTTTAGAGGAATATCACTTGGCCTGTCTGTCTCTGGAGGCTCCCCTGGATGGGTCTCAACTGCCAACCTTTCAGCTAATAGTTGAGTGCTTAAACAGTGGTGCTACCAAGAACCCCCTGGCACTATACAGAAAAGAAATAGCAATGCTGTTAAGGCCAACATGTAAACATGACCTACATAGTTCCTGAGAAAAATGCATTCTAGGAAGATACATATAAGTCCAAAGAGTAAGTTTAATGTCAATGAATAAACTAGGTGCATAGATAAGACAAGGACTGGTAGCACACAGGAGAGGCAAGTAACTCCTACTGCTGGGACAGTGGATAGTAAAATTTTGGCAGTTTGGAAAGTGTCCTTATAGAAGTGACATTTAAGTTGCAGCCTAAAGTATGAATACTAATTAGCCAGATGGAGTAAGTCATAAACATTATATAAACACAGAGAATAACATGCCTGAAAGCCTGGAAGCAAGCGAAAACATGAGACATGGAAAAGCCGAGTACATTTGTATGTGACTGGAGTACTCTGTGTGTGTGCGTTTGTGCAGAGTGGCTAGTCAGTGAGATATAAAAGCAAAGAAGAATAAAAAAAAAAGAAAAAAACACTCTTTGGCATTGCAATATAATATCTTGCTGCTCAGTTTTAGTTATGCTGTGTGTCACAAATCTGCCTTCCTCATACCATGACTGCTGTATGTTGATCTTTTTTCTTAACATCAGAGTTATAATCCAGTCTCATTCTCAGTCTCTGTAGAAAAAGACAAATTTGAAAAAAAAAAATCTTCATGCAAGCAAACGAAATTGGCACATGACCTTTATTAGCATAAAAATAACACATACATCATGGATATGGTTTATCTGAACGTGTTAAAAACAGTAGAAAATATGCTTCAGAGTTTATCATCATATTAAAACATAGAAGATTCTGGTAATGAAAAAATATTCTATCATATACATGTCTAGTTAATATAAAATACATTATTAGATCATATATACACTATTCCTTGTTAATTCATTTATTATGAAATTGCTTTCAAGTACTGTTACACCATCAGTTAAGTTATAGAAGTAAATAAACAGACTCTCTTTTAGGGCCCCTTTTATAAATTGTTTGCATAGACTTGCTTTTAATGGGAAGAGTTAGGCTTGCTAATTTAGATCTACTTATGTCAAAGATAACTATTTCATTTCAACTTTATATATTAAAATTAAATATTCTGTTTTATAAACCTGTAAAAGTAAGCCATGTTTAAAAAAATCATTAATTTCTGAGCATTTTGAAGAATGGTAAAAATTAATAGGCAATTATTTTAGGTTCTTGTTTTGAGTTGTTACATTTCTTAAGGATTTAAGTAACATGTAAACTATCTGATAGATTTCTTAAAAATACAATATTGCTTTTCAATAAAAAGTCAGTTTACTAAGTTTTATAAGTAAAATTATTTTAGAGGTATATAGTAGGAGTTAGTAAATAGACTTTTATGGAGGGGACTAATTGAAGGGTTATTTATATTATTTAATTGGCTCCCTAGACAATTTCAAGGTATGGATTTTACTGGTATAAGTTCACTTTACTTTGCTGTACATGACCTTTATAATCTTAAAAATAGTTCATATTTTTTAAAAAGTCCTCCTTAAGTATTTAAATAGGATGTTTGGTTGAAATCAAAGTTGTTTCCTGCCACTTCAAAATTACTAGATTCTAAAAGTAGAGTAGTATCTAGAGAATTAAAAAAAAAAAAGGAAAAAGAAAAACGTCGTCAAAGCTCACCAGGTGATGCCCCTCACCTTGAAAACATTAAAAATCTCTGGCTGAGGTATTCCTGTCCCTTGTAATTGCCTTGCTCTTCTTCCTTTATTTTTCATTTTCTTTATTGAGGTTGTTTTTTCACAGAGAGAAATATCTATTCCCTAAGACAAGGCTCAATATTTCAAGTCTTCTCCCTAAAGATCTAGAAATACCCACGATTTCGGAGAGAGAGCAGAGATCATTTTCTTAAATGTTCGCCGTACCTGTAATTTAAATAGAAGTCTTACCTCCCTAAACAGCTGGGGGGTTAGCACATTTTAGAAGGAAAACACTCAGCAAGGTGTCAAGGGACATGAAGTTTTATTTCAGGTGAAGAAGTTATTTCTCTATCTCCATACTTTTTTCCCTTTTTATCCTCATGAGTTTTATTCACAGAAGAGAGCACATCTAGCCTGTCAAATTCTGTCTGAAAACTATTTGGTAGCAATAGCTGCAAACATAGCTTTCCTGTAGCTGAATTTGAAGACATCTATGCTGTTGCTTTTAATCTTGTTCTGATTAAATAATCATTGGGCTTTCTGTGTAAATTTTTTTAGCTGCTATGAGATGCAGCATTTCTGGTCTAATCAGCCACAGGCACATGAGGGTTGTAGTTAAAAATTGCACTAAACAATGTTTTTATCTGCAAGCAACTAACATCCATGCTTCCTGATTTAAGTAGAGAAGGAGTTTGTTGAAAGAACAATAGAAAGGCTACTCAGTTATGGGAAAGTTAGAGGGAAAGGCTTAGGATACGAGAAAACCTGCGGATACGCAAAAGTCAGCTCACTGTGGAAACCAGTTCTGCCAAAGGATACTAAAGCTACAGATCACTCCACTGTCACTATTTCTGGAAACTGGATGTGGTAGCCACCATGTCTGCCTTCTTCTAAATCCATTTTCTTTGCTGCTTTCATCACTACATCCTAATTCGAAGTTCTGGGCAGACACTGAAATTATGATGCCTGAAAATGAACCAATTACCATGTGCTTTTTATAAAACAGCAGCTTTGTCATATGATTACTATATGAAAATTACAGGTTGTTTCCAATTCTCATGATACATTTGAGTCCAAGCTGCATAGATACTGAAATGATAGTAGTTCTATAAGTGAAATAATGGTATTTACATTGTAGTTTGGCTTATAATTTGTAGAATTAATATCAACAAAAGATGTAAATTCTATAAAACAATTTAAGTTATAGAATATATAATAGAAATGATACATTTTAAGGGTAATAATCTACTGAGATGCAACATCCTTAGGAGGGAAAATACTGTTCATCCATTTGCCATGTTGAACAGATACCTGTGTTAATTCTGTATTCTACCTACTTCATTAATATTTGCCCTAATAACTTACATCTTTGTGGTTGATATTAGAGACAAATATAAAAATGGTAGTGTTACTCTATAGATTTTTATTATAATTCTATCCTACTAGGTGGTGAAAATTCTAACTTTTAGGGGAGAATTTATATTAGTTGCCTTGAATCATCAAATTATGATGTGTGTTGTATTTGTGAATAAAAATAAGGCATGACATGACTGTTAATGATAATTCTCTAATAAATGGTGGTTATCTTTTCTGCAGTAAAGTACTAGGGAAAACAGGGGAGCTGAGGAATAGTGAAAGCAAAGGAAAATTCAATAGTGATAGAAAGGGTATTTTTGTCCTCCTCTTTCCAAGAAACAGATAGTGGAGGGAATTATAAACAAAGAAACTGAATACTTCCTCTACTACTTCTGAAAGAAGGATGAGGACAGTTCCTTGTACAGAACTAGGCTCTATAGGTAATTGTTAATCTGTCTTTTCCTGGATGTATGTGAATAAAGAATATCAGCCGAAATCACAGCACCTTAATTGGTAGAAAAAAGTGATAGTATCTCTTCAGGTATTGAGATGAGAAAGAAGACTCCACCATTTGTGTGACCCAAACAGACTCCTAAGAAAGCTTATAGACTGAAAAGTCAGTTCTCAGATCACTTCTGACCCACTGCCGAAATAAAGAGCCAACAGATTAGCTAAACAAATTTTGCATGCTGACGTCACTTAGAAAGTTTTAGTATCTAGATATTTAGTTGATTTTATGTGAGATATTTGTTATGCAGAATTTTCTGTAATTACAGTTTATAATACCCATTTGCCAAAAGAGTGATCATTCCATTTTCATCTGTTCCCAGAAGTGCTGAGAAAGAAACTGTGAGACCTAAGGTCAAAGGACCTGCACAAAATTAATTTGCTAGAGTGTTGATTAAAATATCCAAGTTGATACTGTGACATTTACATTAATGCTCTTAAGGGTTCAGAGGAGACATCAGACTGAAGTTGGATATTATTCTCCCCCCAAGAAGAATACTGAATGAGAGAGAGGCTACAAAATGTGCCACCCCAAATCAGAACCTTCCCGGGTAGAAAAGCAGAGACAATAGAAATAGGAAAATAAACACTGGAATGAGGATTACGTTTTGATAAAACAACTGATATATTCCAGCCTGCAGATCTTTATTTTGCTGGATTTCCAAGCAAACACATGCTTTTATTTTCCTAGTATTCTTAGAGGGTGGGCCAATATTGCTGTTGTTCAAGCTGCAGTTATTGACGGATAATAGTAAAGATTTCGTCTTCAAGAAGCTCTCAGTGAAACCCAGATCAGATCAAAGATGTATCACATGATGTACACTTGTTGCTTCTTTTCTGTTAGTGTCTGTGCCATACTGCCTGCTGCTATCATTTGCTTGACAGCAGAACTTAAAACTGTTCAGATGCTCCAGTTCCCTCAGATTCTCATCACCAGTATCTTTTGATGCCCCGACATAGAATGTTGTTAACAGCTTTTACTGATGGTCAGGTGATATTCAAATTAGTTATTGCTAGTCTCTAGATGGTATTGTAAACCCTGGTGCCATAGTGGTTAAGTGCTATGGCTTCTAACCAGAAAGTGGGCCGTTGGTGTCCACCAGGAGCCCTGTGGAAACCTGTGGAGCAAGCAATTCTTCTGTGTCTTCTCAGGTTGCCGTGAGCTGGAATCAACTCAAAGACAGTGGGTTTGGTTTTATTGGCTAGATAATAATCTAGTTCCTGGGTGGCACAAATGTTTGCACACTTGACTACTAACCGAAAGGTTAGCAGTTCAAACTTACATAGGCCTTGGAAGACAGGCCTGGTCATTTGCCTTGTAAACCTTATATAACAATTCTACTCTGCATACATAGAGTCACCATCGTTTGAAATCTGCTGTATAGGAGCTAACAACAACAGCAAGTATTTGTTGAAATACACACACTGAAAGAGAAAACAAAATTTATTTTCCAGCCATTTCAGAAAATAGAACGTAACTATTATCTTGGAACCTTCCTCGTGGACTCTCCAGTATCCTTAATGCCAACTACTCTCTTAGTTTCTATCATTATAGGTTAGCTTTGACTAAACTTAGACTTATTTTAAATGGAATTATACCCAGTGTACTCTCTCTCGTGTCTAGTTTCTTTGACTGAAAATTATATCTGAGATTCATCTGTTTTATATATTGTAGCAATTTGTTGTCATTGTCTATTATTCCGCTACATGAGAACACTACATTTCAATTATCCATTTTACCCCATTTGGTGATTGTTCATACATACCTTGAAGCCATCATAGACAATTTGACAAAGAATATTCTTGTATATGTCTTTAGACACACGTATATGTGTGTTTCTACTAGGGGTGGGATTTTGGGGAGATGGGACATTCATATAAACTTTATTAGGCTTTGACAGTTTTCCAAAGTGACTATACTGATACTGAATTTCACTGAAAGTATGTGAGATCTCTTTTTCTTATGCTTACCTACATTTTACATTTCAGTGTTTTTTGTACTTCATGTGTTCCACATTTTATTTCCTATTACATTTTTGATAAAATATTTCTAAACACACTGTACATTTTGAATGTGCTTAAGCAGGTTACCAAAATGAATGATTCCTGAATTTGACAGGAAACACAGTAATTGTCCAATATCAGGTAAGTGGTATTAACACTTGGATGAATTTGTAAACAAAGCTATCGCTATTGGAGGACAAGAAACAACCACAGACTTACAAGACTGTTCTAAGATATATCCCGGTTTATTCTCTTTCTCACATATAAAATGAGCTTGAGAACAGAATGTTAATGTTTATCTGTATGAAATCCAGATATTAGTCCTTTATACAATATATGTAGTATAATGCATCATACAGGAATATTACCTGAAATTTTATATGTAAGCCTATGATGTAGATGTAGAAAGTACTCTCCTTTTACATTTTTCTGTGTAGCATAACTCTTATCCTTCTAGGATAAGCAAATAAAGCCTTAAAACACCCTTAAGGATAATCCTGAGGTTTTCTAAATCTCAAAACTTAAGAAATATTTGAAAAACAAAGGGTTTAGTTTAACTCAAATTAACAGCAAATGAAGAAGTACAGTAATAATAATAATAAACTGTTTTAACTATTTGCCATTTAATCTCTTCTTGAACAGGAGTAACATATAACAAAGCAACACTATTTACTGCATGCAAAATTAGTACATCATAATTCACCTCTAATTTGAAATGAGACTGAGTAAGTTTGAGAAAAGGAAAAAAAATCCTCCAATTTAATAGGAATACATTTATCTTCTACTCAAGGGTACTACTATAATAGCATAAAGAGAAAACCATTTGAGAGAAGAACAGCTATAAATACTAAGAATAGTTAAGGGTTACAGTTATGTATTATAGGAGGTGGAGAACAGTAGACAGGTCTCTGAGCTTGGCTTTTAAAGACTGGATCCTATTTGTATATCAGCAATTATTTTATTTTGTGACCTTGAGTAAGCTGCTTAAGCTCACCGTCTCATTCTTTGCTATAAGCATAATGAGTTTAGTAATACTTGTTCTTCCATTCTGAAGATTTATTGGAAAGCTCTTTTAGAAGAGTGATGGCATATTAATCCCTTTAATATTATTTTTAACTTTTTATGCCTTCTCTGTGGAATACTTGTGGAAATACTTCAGGAAACCTTTCAAAGAAAGATATGCACTAATATTTTGTAGTTATCATAGATGACAAGAGTTGATGTGCACCTTAATACTTGTATAGGTAATAATAGGATCAGACATGAATGGTCTACATAATAATTTGGCTCATTAAATTAAACAGTTCATTTCCCAAATTTTATGCTTCATAGAAATTACTTTTTTGCTTAATCAATCCTGTCATCAGCTGAGCAATTAACTTGCCCATGGATAAGGTCTGCATGTTGATCTATAATAAGCATTAGGTTTCCTGCTGATAGATCAGATATTATAGATTAAAATACCTGTATTCTACAATTATGTTTTCTCATAAGACATCAATAATGGACGTGATTTGACCACTTATTTAGAGAGCTTTCTATAATGTGTCCTATTTTATGTTATATTTCTTTACAAAAGAAGAAAACATTACCTAGTTAAGAAAGTTATTAAAGTTATCAGTCTTAGAACATTTTCAGCATTAAACGGTTTAAAATATAGATGTTTTGCTACAAGAAGTAGTGGGATTGAAAGATAGAGCTGTAAAGGTTTATGCTTGGCTATGGGAACAGACCAGCCTTAACTCGGGTTTACTTAAATTTGCCCGAAACATAAATGGATTGTTGGTGTTAGGTGCCTTTGGCTTGGTTCCCACAGACAGTAACATTGACCCTATGTGTAACAAAACAAAACACTGTCTGGTCCTGCTGCAATGTGCTTGAGCCCATCGTTGCAGCCACTGTCTCATTCCATCTTGTAACAGTATATATTTCTGAGGACTCTTTATAATATATATATCCAAATCGTCCAAATTGGTCTAGGTAAAAGAGACCCAAACTCACTGTCATCGAAACAATTTGAATTTGTAGTGACCCTACGAAACAAAGTAGAACTGCCACATCAGGTTTCCAAGGCTGTAAATCTTTATGGCAACAAACTTCCACATGTTTGTCCCACAGAGCCACTGGTGGGTTCAAACTGGCAAATTTTGGAGCCCTTTAACCACTGTACCACCAGGGCTCCTAGGTAGAAAAGAGACCTTTTTAAAATCGAATTTCAGAATTAGAAGAGTTCTGTATTGTTATAGTCTGAAATTCACATCTAATCTTGGTTTCTATAAATTATTAATTGTATGTAATTTTAATCATTTAACATTTAAAAAGTTTAAAGGTGTCTGCAGAAGTATCACTTATCAGTTCCCACTACACACTTGTAAATTTTTGCTACTTTCATGAGCACCTACTTATATCCCTAAGTTCACTTCCTTCAAAATCCTCATAGCAACCAAGTATATTGTATTAAGAGCCATCTTTTTAGAGAAGAATGATAAAATTTGGCCAAAATCGCATGGCCAATAAGTGGCAGAGACCAAATTCAATCTCAGCACCATTTTACTACAAACTTATTTTCCAAGTCCCGGTAGAGTATGATAGCTGAGAACCTGCTTTCAGGGCACTCCAAATACACTCCTGAGCAGTAAGTTTTAAGAGGGGGCAGGCAAATGATGACAGAGTACCTTGTATAACCTCCAGTGGCAGCTTTGGAGGTCTGTGTCCAAATCTTCATGAAGAAACTTGCCACTTACCGTTAAGGAGTATAGCTACTTACAGCGGGTTATTGTCCACCTCAGTCTGAGAAAGAAGTCATGCTGTTCGGGGGCAGCCTCTAGCTAGTGGTCAAACATGACAGGTCTCTTCTTGTGGGCATTTTTTCATAGGAAGTTGCCTATTGGATTGGCCAAGACTTCGTTGGATTTGCATCGAGATCTGCATCACAGTCTGAGGGCTCTCTCCGGTCAGTCCTGCTTCTACCGTTTTCTGTCATACCTTTTTTTCTATATGCATCAGAGTTTGAAGGCTTTACCTACCTAACCCTGCTTCATTCCTCTTTTATCATTCCTGTGTGACTTTTCAGCAAGTCACTTCCACTCTAATTCTTCAGCATCTGCTTCCTAAAGATAGAATACATCCAACACATTTCTTTTCCCCAAAGTTGTTTTTCTAAGGGCTGAAACTCAATCATTCCTATACTCAAAAGTAATGCCTTTTTGACCACATCTGTTAAACGTGCAAGGAGCCCTGTTGATGCGGTGGTTATGCTCTTGGCTGCTAATAGGTCTGGAGTTTGAACACACCAGCAACTCCAAGGGTGAAAAACGTTGATATTCTGCTTCTTAAAGATTATAACCTGGCAAATTCTGTAGGGCAGTTCACTGTGTTTTATAGGGTTGCTATAAGTAGTAATGGATTCATCAACAATTCAGTTATACACCAATGGCATTCCTGCTGCAGAACTTTCCACTTCACCCTGGCTGGAAAGCACTTATGATCTAATTCTGATTTGTGCCATCTGGTTCTTTTTTATTATTCAAAGTTCTGTTTTAATGGCCACTTCTCTAGAGGCTGTTTTGGATCAGTATGTGCACAATACCTGCTCCCTTCATTGTTCCTTGTTCACTAATAGCATTCTATTCCTTATCATATGGTGTTGTTTTTGTTGTTGCTAATTGCTCTTGAGTTGGCCCCAACTCCTGGAGACCCCACGTACAACACAATGAAACAATGTGTGACACTGCCCCATGTTCGCTATGGTTGGTCCATTCTTGTGGTTATCGAGAATTTAATGACTTCCAGCCCTATCTCTGTTACAATCTGTAGGGTTTTCATGGGCTGATTTTTGTTATTACTGATATGTTTGTTTATTGTTTGCCTTCCTTAACTTTTGGAGGCTTGTTATTTGCCTCATTCATCTACCACTGTGTCCCCAGTGTTTTGGATAATACTGAACACAAAACTCAATCCTATTTGTTGACTTAATATTTGAACAGATGATTTTCAACTTTATGAATTTCAAAGCTGTATGTCTTAGGGAAGCTGTAGTTGTTTTTTCCATTTGATGAAGAAAAGTAATTTTACATGAGAATTACGACTGTTAAGGTAAATTAAATGAAGTCATATTATTGTATTATCTGCCCTTTAGCAAGCTCTCGGTAAATGTTTATTGTTTTGCCAACATTAAAAACAAACCGTTGTTGATGAGACGATTCCAACTTACAGTGATCCTATAGGACAGAGTAGAACTGCCCCACAGAGTTTCCATGGAGTGCTTGATGGACTTGCACTGCCAACATTTTGATACTGGAAAAACCAGGTTGAAGACTCATGGTGCTTGTAACTAATACGCCAAT
Source organism: Heterohyrax brucei (assembly GCA_028571685.1). Taxonomy (NCBI): domain Eukaryota; kingdom Metazoa; phylum Chordata; class Mammalia; order Hyracoidea; family Procaviidae; genus Heterohyrax; species Heterohyrax brucei. The sequence goes on along the minus strand of CM053150.1, from coordinate 51,343,226 downwards.
GTGCAGAGACAAGGATTGAATTTTAAAAGTACTTTATTCACATTGATGGCAGCCTGAAAAAATTGTGGGTTAACACCCTACAAAGTGTCTTAAGATCTCAGTCCAGGTTGGCAAGTTTTAGAGAAGAATTTCAGGAAGAGAAGAGGGGTAGGCAAGGGCTGCAGGCATGCAGATATTCAGAGGTGGTGAGGCTGGTGAAGAATATAGTTCCTTTGTTTTAAGACAAGTTGTCTTTGATGACTGCAGACTGGTTACTTTTCTCAAGAACAGTGGGCTACAAATTGGTATCACTCTGCCTTGTTATCAGTCAAGAATAACGTTGGAAAACAAACTCAAAACCTTTTTAAGCACTGGTCAGAAGGGAGTGTTACAATTTTCTTTATGTGTCAACATTACTAAGGAGAAGAAGAGGATTTAATATTAAGAAAGAAGCTAGCTAAGAATTTTTCTACAGCTTTTAACCCTACCGCTTTCAGTTAGCAGCTGTAGCTCTTAACCACTGTGCCACCAGGATTTCCTCTTGGTGTAATTAGCCATTTATTTTATAAATCTATTCAGTGAGGTCAACCATATTATTTTATTACACACACATGCACACACACACAAGATTATACACACATAAGTGGAAAAATAATGTCTAAGAAAAGTCAAGCTAGCTGACAATCATGCAATTAAAAAGTGATGCATCTTGACTTTGAACTGACATATTTTAAGTTGCATCTCCTAACTTGCATGCTAAAGTGCAACAGTGATTATAGACTCTACTTATCCACAAACAGGGAAGGTAGTAGATACCAGAAATAACTGTGAAACTCCACTAAACTCGCCAGTTCATTTCACTTTCAACAGCCAATAGTCATTAGACAGACTGAATTTAAAGCAGCAACCTAGAAACCAAAGGAGTATGCAACCTATTACAAATCTCTTGGGCCATCTAGCCTGCCAACAATTTTTAAAAACTATTTTGAAGTTGCTGTAGCATAAAAGAATCTTCTGGAAATTGTAGAGGAAAATAATGTAGAGAGTATGTTAGGTGCAGATTTTTAAATTTCAGTGGAATTACTAGAGAAAACTTATTCCCTAAGCTTCACTGCTAACTTAGTGAAATCCAATTACATTTTTCTTTTCTAGTCAGGGGATCAGAGAGGGAACTTGTAAAGAGAAAATGGTTTGCTTATGTGTTCCATGCAACTAAAATGTTCTTATATCTTGTTGTGACCCTTCTCCTCCTTTACAACACTACACAGTTTATCATAATTAATTATTAATTAATATGTGAGTAATTGTATGATGATAATAATGATACTGTGGTTTTCCCTCTCTTCTCTCAGGTAGCCCTGCAGATAACTTATCAACAATTGATTCCTGTTGAAGTGAATAAATGGCCTAGTTTTCTTGCAGTATTCAAGTTTTTTCCCTCTCAGTCAATTCCCAGTGTCCCAGTGATTTATCTACCTTCACTAAATTTGGTGTTCATGTTCTTTTCACTAGTGGCATGGAATTTTAATTAGCTTTTGATAAAATGTGTAAGGATGCTTTCTAAGCTAGGAATGGAGAAAAATTACTTTTTTTCCCCCTACCTCTACATGTCAAGATTTCTGCAAGCTGGTATAAACTAAAATCCATTAATAGTTTGTACATTTTTAACTAAAGATATTTGGGACCCAATATGTGATAGTCCCTCGGTTATATCCTAGGAAATTGTAAATTCTATTAGGCTCCTCAGTGCAACAAAATGTGTCACAGTACAACTGAATGCCTATTTATCATTATTCTTACCTATTTCTTTTAAAAGAATTTTAAACTTACAGAAAATTTGCAGTAATTGTGCAAAAGAACTCCTGAATATTCTTTGTGCAGGCTCGTCAAATTTAGCATTTTTCCACAATTGTTTTATTAGTCTCTCTCTATAAAATCGTATAATGGCTCCATAAACTCATAGCTTTTCAACTTGCAATTTCTAAGAACCAAAATATTTAATTGCACATATATGTGGCACAGTATTCAAATTTGGAAAATTTAATACTGATACACTTTTTTTCTACACTGTTTTAAATATCCCAATTTCATCACTTGTCACACTGTTATGTTTTGTAGCACAAGATCCAATTTTTTTAACTGTCATGTCTGTTTAGTTTCCTTTAATCTGAGGCAGTTCCTGACATTTTCATTGTCTTCCATTCCATTAAAATCTTTTGAGGAAGACAGACAATAATTTTAAAGAATGTGTTTTAGCTTGGACTCCTTTGCTGTTTCCCTATGAGTAGATTCGACTTATGCAGTTTAGGCTGGGATACCACATAAATGATGTTATGTCCTTTTCAAAATATCACATACGTTGGTGTGGGATGTCTGTTTTATTGGTCATATTAATTTTGATAACTTGCTGTACAATTGTCTACCAATGCATAACAATAGGACTGTAACATTTGCAGCTTAAAACCATACACATTTATTATGTGACATTGTATGTGGGCCAGGGAGTCTGGACATAGCTCCACTGGGCCCTGTGCATCAGTGTCTCACATGGCTGCAATTAAGCTGAGGCTGCAGTATCATTCTACAGCTTGACTAGGAAAGAAATCTCTTCAGAATTTACATAGTTATTGGTAGGGTTTTGTTCCTCCTAAGCCGTGGAATAGAGAACCTCTGTTTTGTGCTGGCTGTAGTCCATAGGCAAGAGTTCCTTACTCTTGGGCCTCTCAAAAAGGCAACTCACAATATAACAACTTTGTTCATCAATGCGAACAGGAGAATCTTCTAGCAAAATGATTATGATCTTATATAATGATCTTGCAAATAGCTACCTATCACTGTTGTTGTATTCTGTTCATTAGAAGTAAGTCATGGGTCCTGCACATGCTTAAAGGGACAATTATACATGGCAAACATACCAGGGGTCACATTTAATTTGGGACAGTCTCTGAGTCTGTCCACTAAACTTGGTTATGGTGTCTTCTGGTTCCCCCACACCACAGTTATTATTTTTAGTCAAGTACAAATAATTGGTGGTGGAGGTATTATTTGGGACTGTATCTTATTCAATCATTTGTGTGTGAAAACTATATAGTAAATAAAAAAGACCCAAAGAATTGATGCCTTTGAGTTGTAGTGTTGATAAAGATTATTGAATACAAGAATGGCCAATTAAGTTCTCAAACTTGCTACATGCCTGTTTGCTGAACATCACAATGGTCACCTTCAGAGTACTCCCCATGGGAAGCTATGGGCAGATATAAGTGCCTAGTCCAGCCTTCAAAGCAATTTTGCAACTCTTTCTGGAATGGCTATCAAGAAAAAAGTCTCTGAGGGTCAGATCAGATGAATTGGGAAGGTGTCCCAGTACAGTTATTTGTTTACTGGCTAATATCTCCTTCACAGACAACTATATAATTAAGTTTGCCAACTTGCCACCACGCACACTGATTATTACAGAAAGTGTTCTAAAATTGTTTTGATGGGTAGACTAGGCATTGGCATTGGTGCATAGCTTTCCAAGGGGAGTACTTCAAAGATGCCCATATTGATATTCAGCAATCAGGAGTGCAGCACTTAGAAGAATTAAGTTTGCAAACTTAATTGTCAGACCTCGTATACCATGGACTACCAGAAAAACGAACAAATTTGTCTTGAAATAAATATAGCCACCAACTCAGCAGGAACAGATGATCACCAAGGACAAAAATGACATGGGGCAAAGAGAACCCAGAAGACAGAAAGACCCACATGAATGGGTGACTACATCAACATGTGACCAAAAGAACCAGATGGTGCCTGGCCACCTCCAGTGACAGCTGTGATAAGGCTCACAAAGTTGAGTCCAAAATTTGAGAATAAAAAGGGTTGCACCCTAAGAACTCTATTGAAAGATCGCAAGTGATGGTCCAAAGGCCTTGGGGTTCCCCTGGGAGCATGGCCCCTAGATCTGTTGCTTCCCCTGTTCATAAATCATTACTGAGGTGAACTTGCACAGGAATGGATTGGACTTGGTGACACAGAGTGACCATATCGTGTGTGCCCTTTATGGTTCTATGCATCTATAGGATGTCCTATTGGCTACTTACTAGAGGGGAGTGGAGAGGGTAGAGAAGAGGGGACGGAAGATTGTTAAGAGGGTAAGACATGTATAGAACAGAAAGGAGGAGTGTGCTGTCACTAGGCAAGGAGAGTAGACAGAGCTACACATGGGCTGGCAATGTGAATTCAAACTGAATTGTACGCTTTCACTCAATCACAATAAATAGATAAAATATAAAAAATAAATAAATACAACCAGAATGCTGCTTAGATGGAGGATGGTGAGACTTTGTCTCTCTTACTTTGAACATGCTATTAGGCAGGACAGTCCTTGGAGAAGGACATCACACTTAGCACAGTAGAAGGTCAGTCAGAAGAAGACCCACAACAAGATGGATTGACAGAATGGTTGCAACAGTGAGCTCAAGCATAACAACGATTGTGAGGATGGCAGAGGACGAGGCAGTGTTCTATTTTGTTGTACATGGGGTTTTATAACTAGAGTTAGCTCAGCAGCACCTGTTTTAGTTACCTGTTGCTGCTGTAAGAGAAATACCACAAATGGATGCCTTTAACAAAGAGAAATTTATTCTCTCACAGACTAGTAGGCTGCAAGTCCAAATTCAGGGTGTCAACTCCAGGGGAAGGCTTTCTCTGTCGACTCTGGAGGAAGATCCTTGTGAACAATCTTCTTCTGGCATAGGAGCCTCTCTTGCTACCTGGAGTGTTATCAGTGGTGTGAGTTCCCCCATCTTTCTGCTTGAAAGAGAGGTTTTATGTCTGTAAAGAGATTGGCTTAAGACACTATCTAATCTGGTAGTTCTTATTAACATCGTAGTGATAGGATTTACAGCACACAGGGGGATCACATGGGATGACAGAATGGTAGGTAATCATACAATACTGGAAATTTTAACTAGCCAAGTTGACAGATATTTTGGGGAGACACAATTCAATCCGTGACAGCACCTGACAACAATGACTTTCCTCAGCAACTCCTGCCCATTGCCCTTCAGTTTTAGCATGGATTGATGATTCCTACCGGAATCAAATTTACTGTGTTGGTTCTCAGTCTCATTTTCAGATTTATCATTTATCCTGTATTTATTAGACAATGTTGTGTTGTTGACTAATACACCCAGCTGTTGCTTAATAAAATGTTTTGTTTTTTGTTTTTATATTAATTTAAATGTTTAAGAATCATTTTTCTGTTTTGAACTAGATTTTTTATGTATAGTTTATTACATTATGAGCAGAGACTGTTGTTTGTACTTATACTTTATGGAACTTACTGGTATTTTTCTTTATAACTTGATGAATGATCAGCTTTTGTAAGTGTATAATGTGCTTGAGAACATATATTTGCTTTTGTCAGGGTGTGTTATTTTATATGTATGTGTATATCTATAATGTCTGAAGTCTCTTATACCATTATTCTTTGACCTCTTGACATGTCTTGCTCTGAGAACATGATGCTAAATTATTATAGTTTTGGAGTCTTTTTGTTTGTATGTTTTTTTCTTCTATCATCTGTAGTTTCTGCTTCTTATAAGTAGTTTCTGGGTGTGTAAAAACACAAAAAAAGCTGTGTTTTTTCAATGATGGTTAGATACTTTTTTTTGTTTCTGTATGAGTTAAGTCAATTTCCATTGTATCCCTTCCTGAATTTTTTGTGTATTTTATTCAAATCCATTCTTAATTTGTGAATTGCTGATTCTAATTTTGTTTAATTTTTATTCGTGCTTATTTGGGGTTTGGAAACACTGGTGGCATAGTGGTTAAATGCTTCATCTGCTAACCAAAATGTTGGTAGTTTGAATCCATCAGAAGCTCCTTGTAAACTCTATGGAGCAGTTCTACTCTGTCCAATAGGGTTTCTATGAGTCAGAATTGACTTGATGGCAGTGGTTTTGAGTACTTAGGGTTCAGAGTGTTGTTTCACAATTCTTTTAAGCTTTAAAGTTTCTGTTCATTTTGGGCATATTCATCATCTGATTTTTGTTTTCTCCATACTTAGTGTAAGAGCATTATAGAGGTTTGGTCTAAATTGTGCCTAGTTCTGAGTGTTTCACATAAGCTTTCTAGTTCAAGAGCACTCTCCTTGTTCAGTTTAACAAATGGAGTTTCTTTAATGGGTGAGCTTATTAATAAGTCATAGGAAACAGGAAAAGTCAGAACATATTATGAGTTTCATATTATTTTGGAACTTAATTTTCCTGTCTTAATATCTTTCATTCTTATCATGTCGTTAGAAGGTGCTACTCTTTTCTATATATTTCTTTTTCTCTCTCTAAGCATTGTTTCTCTAAGGGTGTCATTTGTGGTCCAAATCTGTTTGAGCCCCCTTTCATGTAGCACATTTTGTGAACTACCAAGTCTCAAACTTCTGTTCAACATTTTGGAACTTGGCTTTAGATATTTATTCTGTGGGTGACTTTATCTGTGTTTGTCTATGTCCTCTGGTCCCCTCTCTTCTTTTTTCAGTCTCCTTCTCTCTCTCTTTTTTATTATGATTGAATGAAAATATACATTCCCATATAAATCTGCACACCTACTTATATACAGCTCCCACTGCTGTCCCTGCCTGGTGACAGCACACTCTTCCTCTTTGCTCCATACATGTCTTATCCTCCCAACTATCTCCTATCCACTCCTCTCCACAGTAAGAGGTCAGCAGGACAACATCCTATAGATGCACAGAACTGTCAAGTGCACACAGGATATGGTCATTCTGTGTTGTCAAGTCCAATCCATTCCTGTCTGAAGAGTTGACCTCTATTATGATGTATGGACTGGGGCCGCATCAGAGACAGTTGGCATGCTCCCAGGAAAACTCTGAGGACCGTCAACCATCAACTGCAGTCTTTTAATGGAGATCTCAGGGTGCACCCCTTTTTAGTTTTGTGTTGGCAGTGAGACTCAGCTTTGTGAGCTCCATCACGGCTATCACTGGTGGTGGCAAGGCACCATCTGGTTCTTCTAGTCCCAAGTCGATGTAGGCACCCACTCATGTGAGTCTCTCTGTCTTTTGGGTTCTCTTTCCCCCAAGTCGTTTTGGTCCTTGGTGATTGCCTGTTCCTGCAAAGTGGGGAACATTTGCTGTAACCTCAGATGGCAGTTTGGCAGCTTTTAAGACCCCACATGCCACTCACCAATGCTGGGTGCACAGGGCTCTCTTAGCAAAATTCTAGTTGTGCCAAATGGCCTCGCTTTCCTCAGAGAGCATGGTCCCCAGACCCAGAGTAGCCCCAGGTACTCTGTCCTTGTAACATTGGGTTAAGATGGGAGGAGTAATCATGTTATGTTGAAGTTCAGTTAATACTAATCTAATGTGTGTTGTCCCAGATTTCACCCAACCAAGTTTCTATCACTATCTAATCTAAGCCCTCCCCCATTGCCCTCCCTCCCTCCCCACCCTTGAAGCCGTCAAAGAGTCTTTTCTTCTATGCCTAAGTCTGTTTATAAGTTCTCATCTTAAGGGTCTCATACAATATTTGTCCTTTGGTCACGGACTGCTTTCACTCAGCATAATGTCCTCCAATTGAAATGGCATTATGAGATGTTTCCTAAAATCCTTGTTGTTCTTTATCATAGCATAGTATTCCATTGAGTATATATACCATAGTTTACCTGTTCCTTCCTCTGTTGTTGGGCAACTCGGTTGATTCTTTTTGCTGTTGTGGATTGTGCCATGGTAAACATTCATGCAATTTCATCAACAGTGTAGGAGGGCTCCAATTTCTCCACAGCCTCTATAGCATATGTTGCTTTGCATTTTTTTGAAACATGGCCAACTTTATTAGGGTGAGCTGGTATTTCAATTGTAGTTTTGATTTGAAGTTCTTTAATAGCTAATGACTGTGAGCATGTCCACATGTGTTTTTCGGCTGCCTGGATCTCCTCTTTAGAGAAATGTCTGTCCACCTCCTTTGCCCATTGCTTCATTGGATGATTTATCTTTCTCTTATTGATATTTTATAGTACCTTATAGATTATGAAGCTCAGGTATTAGTCTGACATATACTAGCCAAATTTTTTTTTTCCATTCTGTAGGTGGTCTTTTAATTCCATTAATAAAGTCTTTGGATGAGCAAAAGTGTTTTCTATTCTGTGGTTTGTGGTTTGTTTGAGAGATTTTGAGGTCTGTCTACATTATGTATTAAAATTTCCATTGTGGTTCCTACTTTTCTTGGATGAGAGTTATCCTTTTAGATTTGATATTTAGGTCTTTGTCCAGTTTGAGTTGGTTTTTGTATAAGGTGTGAGATATGGGTCTTATTTCAATTTTTTGTAGATGGATATGCAATTTTGCCATCACCATTTGTTGAAGAGATTGTTTTTTCCCCAGTTTAATGTCTTAGGGCCTTTGTTGAATATCAACTGTTAATAGGAAAATGGTGTCATCTCTAGGGTCTCAATTCTGTTTCATTGATTAATCTGTCTCTTTTTGTGCCAGTACCAGGCTGTTTTGGCTACCAGGCTACCAGGCTGTTTTGGCTACTGTTCTAGGTTGTAAAGTTGAGTAGTGAGAGGCTGCCCAGTGTGTTCTTCTTCTTCATTAGTGCTATACCCATCCCTTTCCAAACAAAGTTGGTGACTTGTTTCTGTATCTCATTAAAAAATGTCACTGGAATTTGTATTGAGATTGCATTATATAAGTAGATTGCTTTGGGTAAAATAGACATTTTCACAATGTTAAGTCTTCCTATCCATGAGCAGGATAGGTTTCTCCATTTATGTAAGTCTCTTAGTTTCTTGTAGTAACAACTTGTAGTTCTCTTTGTAAAGGTCTGTTATTTCTCTGGTTAGATTAGTTCCTAGGTACTTTATCTTCTTAAGGGCTATAGTAAGTGGTATTGATTTGATGATTTCTTCCTTAATAATCTCATTGTTGGTATAAAGGAATCCTATTGATTTATATATGTTTCTCTTTTATCCAAGACTTTGCTGAAGTCTTCTATGAGTTTGAGTAGTTTACTTACGGATTCTTTAGGATTCTCTGCATATACTATCGTATCATCTGTAAGTAGAGAGATTTTGACTTCTTCTTTACCTATGCAGATGTGCTTTATTTCTTGGTCTCAGCTAATTGTTCTGGCTAGAACTTCTAGTACAATGTTGAATAGGAGAGGTGAGAGTGGACATACTCTGGCATACATCATTTATTTTTCATTTTAACGGTGACAGGACAAAGGTATAAGTGGTAAGTAGCAGAGCTGATATTTCAACTAAGCTTTATTTTCTCCGATGTCTGTGTTCTTTTCATAATATTTTAATGTATAGATGAGTATTTCAGTTTTGCTCTGTATATATCTTGAAACATCTTAAATTTTTTGGTATCCCAGATTTCTGAAAACAAAAATTAAATTTTGAAGAATAAACCCTACCTCACTGGGTTGCTGAAAGAATTACATTTCTGTAAATCACCTGTTTTTTAGTTAGTTAGTTTGTTTGTTTTGCCTAGCAAATAGTAGCTTCCTGTTACAGAGCCACTAGTTGTAAGTTAGAACACAGTGATCTGTGCCTTGTGCTGATACAGTAAGTTGAAGTGACATATTCCATTGTCTGTGCTGGGTTCAGCGGATAGGTTTGGAAGAAGTTACCTCTCAGAATAAAAGACGCAGGCAACCAGATGTTAAAACAAATAAGCTTAGTGAAAGGGTAACTTGAGAGGTGTTATTAAAACATGAAACCTCAGAAAATCACAGAAATGTAAGAGAATCACAAGTGTAAGGCAGAAGATAGAGTCTACTTGCTTCTGTCTTTATGGACACCATAGTATGTGACAAAGGCTCATTGATCAGTGTTCATGGGGCGTGTCTGGTTCCAATGTTGACATGTGGCTGAGCGTTTTTACTCTTTTTCAGTTAAACCTGTTGCAATTTAATGCTTCAGTGAATGAAGCATTAAAAAACACTATTGGCAAGTTCATTCTGACTCACAGTGACCCTATAGGACAGAGCGGAACGACCTCATAGAGTTTACAAAGAGCACCTGGTAGATTCACACTACCAACCTTTTGGTTTTCAGCCATAGCTCTTCACCAGTAGGCCACGAGAGTTTCCAAAGAACTTAATAGTTTCTTATAATTCCATTTACCACGTTCACAGTTACAGTAATTCTCTGCTACTGTGTCCTAGCAATATTGAGTTAAGGTTAGAAGAGCTTTCAGTTTATGTTGATTCCAGTTGAGTTGATCTTCTTTCTAACATGTGCTGTCACTGTTTTCGCCCAACCAAATTTCTGTCAACCATCTAATCTATAACCTTCCCTCTCCCACTCTCTCTCCCCTTCCTTGCAGCCATCAAAGATTCTTGTCTTCTGTACATGAGTCTGTTTTGAAGTCCTTATAGTAGGGGTCTCATGCAATATTTGTCTTTGTGCTGCTGACTCATTTCATTCTACGTAATGTCTTCCAATTAAAACCAGGTTATGAGATGCTTCCTAAAATTCTCATTGTTCTTCATTGTTGCATAGTGTTCCATTGAGTATATATACCATAGTTTGTTTATACATTCATCTGTTGTTGGGCATCTGGATTGATTCCATTTTTTAGCTATTGTGGCCTGTGCTGAAATAAACATTTGTGTGCATGTATCTGTTCATGGGAACGCCCTTGATTCTGTAGGATATATTCTGAGCAGTGGGATTACTGGGTAAGATGGTATATCTACTTCAGGTTTTAAGGAAGCACCAGATTGCTTTCCAAAGAGGTTGTACCATTTTGCAATCTCAGTGTAGGAAAGTTCCAATTTCTCCAGTCTCTCCAGCATTTGTTGTTTTGTGTTTTTTGGATCATGGCCAACCTTCTTGGGACAAGCTGGTGTCTCATTGTAACTTTGATGTGGATTTCTTTAATAGTTAATTATCATGAGCATTTCCTCATGTGTCTTTTGACTGCCAATATGGCCTCTTTAGTGAAGTGTATGACTGTCTCCTTTGCTCAGTGCTTAATTGGGTCATTTACCGTTTTCTTGGCGATATTTAGCAGCACCATCTAGATTATGGAGATCAGACATTGATCTGACATATAGTTGCCGAATACTGTTTCCCGTTCTGTAGGTGGTCTTGTATTACTAGTGATAAAGCCTTTTGATGAGCAAAAGTGTTTGATTCTTAGTAGTTTCCATTTATCTACTTTCTGTTGATTGTCTTTGTTTGTCACATTTGGAAGTCTGTGTAAGCTGTGTATTAAAACGTCCTTATTTTTTCTTGTATGATCTTTATCGTTTTAGGTTTGATATTTAGGTCTTTTATCCAATTTGAGTTGGTTTTTGTATAAGGTGTGAGATATAGGTCTGATTTCAATTTTTTGCAGATTGATATCTAGTTATTAAAGAGACTTTTTTTTTTTAACTCCAGTTTACAATCTTAGGGCCCTTGACTAATATCAACTGTTCTTAGGAGTATGGTAACATCTCTGGGGTCTGACCTCTGTTCCATTGGTCTATATCTCTCTTTCTGTACTAATACCAGGCTGTTTTGACTACTGTGGCAGTGTGATGAGTTCTAAGATCAGGTAGTGAGGGACTTTCCACTGTGTTCTTCTTCAGTAGTGCTTTGCTTATCCTGATTTTCTTTGTTTTTCAAACAAATTTGGTGATTTGTTTCTCCATCTTATTAACAAATGTCATTGGAATTGCTTTGTATATGTAGATCACTTTGGGTAAAGAGACATTTTCACAATGTTTAGTCTTCCTATCCGTGAGCAGAGTAGATTTTTCCATTTATGTAAATCTCTCTTAGTTTCTTGCAGTAAAGTCTTGTAGTTCTGTTTGTATAGGTCTCATTTCTCTAGCTAGATTTATTCCTAGGTATTTTATCTTCTTGGGAGCTATAGTAATTAGTATTGATTTGGTGATTTCTTCTTTGATGATTTCTTAATTAGTATAAAGGAATCCTCAGATTTACTTATGTTTTTCTTATATCCTGATACTTTGCTTAACTCTTCTATTAGTCTGAGTAGTTTACTTATGGATTATTTAGGATTCTCTGCAGATGTAATCATGTCATCTGCAAATAGGCAGATTTTTACTTCTTTGCAATTGCAGATGACCTTTATTTCTTCATCTTGTCTAACTGCTCTGGCCAGAACTTTTAGTACAGTGTTGAATAGAAGTAATGGGAGTGGGCATCCTTGTTTAGTTCTTGAGGGGAATTCGTTTAGTCTCTCTCCATTCAGAATGATGTAGGCAGCTGGTGTTGCATATATGCCCATTGTTGAATTTAGGAATTTGCCTTCTATCCTGTTTTGCTGAGAATGAATAGGTGTTGAATGTATGAATGGGTGTTGGACTTTGTCAAATGACTTTTCTGTGTCAATTGACAGAATCAAGTGATTCTTATCTTTTATGTTATTTATGTGGTTGATCACATTAATTGTTTTTCTGATGTTGAACCATCCTTGCATTCCTGGTATAAATCCAACTTGGTCGTGATGAATTATTTTCTTTGATATGTTGTTGAATTCCACTGGCAAAGATTTTGTTGAAGATTTTTGCATCTAGGTTCGTGAGTGATATTTGTCTGTAATTTTCCTTTTTTATGGAATGTTTTTTCTGGCTTTGGTATCAGGGTTATACTGGCTTCATAGAATGGACTATGCTGTGAAATACTCTCAGTAGTATTGGAGATAATTCTTCTCTAAAAGCTTGGTAGAATTCTGTGGTGAAGCCATCAGGGACAGGGCTTTTCTTGGTTGATAGTTTTGTGATGACTTTTTCAATCTCTTCCACTGTGATGGATTTATTAAGTTGTTCTACTTCTGCTTCTGATAATTTTTGTGGGTGATATGAATCTAGGAATTTGTCCATTTCCTCTAGGTTTTTCAAACCTGTTAAGAGTACAGTCTTTTATAATATTCTGTTATGATATTTTGATATCTATTGAAACTGTTGTGACATCTCTCATCTCATTTATTTTTCAGGTTATTTGTTTCATCTATTTTTCTTTAGTGAGTTTAGCAAATGGTTTGTCAATTTTGTTAATCTATTAAAAGAAAACAGCTTTGGTTTTATAATTTTTTTTTCAATTGTTCTTCTGTTCTCTAACTCATTTAGTTCTGCTCTAATCTTATGATCTCTTTTCTTCTAGTGCCTGAGGGATTCCCTTGTTATTCTCTTTCTACTTGTTCAAGCTGTACAGTTAAATCCTTGGGTTGAGTCCTTTCTTCCTTCTGGATGTGCTCATTTATAGAGATAAACTGACCTCTCAGCACTGCTCTTGCTGTATCCTATAGGTTCTGGTAGGATGTGTTTTCATTCTCATTTGAATCCGTAAATTTCTTTATTTGACCCTTGAGTTGTTCTATAACCCATGGCTTTTTGAGCAAGATGTTGTTCAGTTTCCATGAATTCCAATTTCTATCTATGTGTTCTATGCTATTGATTTTGACTTTTATGGCTTTTTGGTCTGAGAAGATGCTTTTCAGTAGTTCAGTGGTTTAGATTTTGTTGAGATTTGCTTTATGTCCTAACACACGGTCTATTCTGGAGAATGTTACATCTTCAGTGGAGTAGGTGTACTTATTTCTTGATGGATAAAAAGTTCTGTTTATGTTGATGAGATGTAGTTGGTTAATTGTCACAATAAAATCTTCAGTGTCTTTACTGAGCTTTTTTCTAGATGATCTCTCGATTACTGAAAGTGGAGTGTTGAATTTTCCCACTATTACTGGGGAGTGATCTATCTCATTTTTGAGTGCAATCAGTGTTTGATGTATTTAGGTGTTCTAGTATTAGGTGCATAAGTATTTAGTACTGTTAAGTCCTGCTTACGTATTGAACCTTTCAGCAATAAATCATGACTGTCCTTGTCCATAACAGTGGATTTTACAGTAAAATCTATTCTATCTGAGATTGGTATTGCCACACTTCTTTGAGTATTGTTAGCTTGGTATATATTATTCCATCCTTTAATTTTCAGTTTGTTCATATCTTTGAGTCTAAGATGTGTTTCTTGTAAGCAACATATAGATAGGTCGTGTCTTTTGATCCAAGATGTCATTCGTTGTCTCTTTATTGGAGCATTAAGTCTATTTACATTCAATGTAACCATTGATAAGTATATGTTTAGTGCTGTCGTCTTGAGGTATTTATTTCTTGTGTTCATGTTTTCTGTGTTTTTGATATTCTGTTGTGGGTCATTCTTTATGGGTTGACTTTTCATCTTCTTCAGTGTTAGCTTTGTGTTTCTTGAGACATCTGTATTATGTTTCTTGATTTGATATATTGAATCGTTATTGTGCTTTGCTGTTACCCCTATTATCCACCTTAATATTCTAAATTTAAACCAATTTTTAACCTCTACATATCTTACTAACTTCCTCTCCATCTGAAAGGATTATAACTGCTGTAGTATATCCCTCTTTTTAAAGTGATGGTATCTTAGTTTTCATGATATGATCACTGATTCCCTTCTTTTAATATTATACCTTTGATTGAATTTTTTGCGTCCCCTAACTGAGCTGACTTGATGGCACTTGACTTGGCTTGGCAACCGAGCAGGTTTCTGGATGTTGTGCCTTGTATTGCCTCTTTAAATATACACTTAATCATTTTGTTTTTCTAAGCAATGAGCTTCTTTCCCTATTTCTTGTAGTTTTCTTTTGGTTTTTGTAAAGTCTCTATGCTTTTCTTTATTTGTGAATGTCTTAATTTCATCTTCATATTTGAGAGACAGTCTTTGTTGTGTCAGAGTCAAAAACAAAGTGCCTTTCTTGGAATCTGCTATAAAGTGTAATTTTAATAAGTGTTTTTGAGAATACATACAGGATTTTTTCTAGGTGTTATATTTTTATGCAAATAAGACATCCCTCCTATGTTTGTTTGCCAGTCAGTTATTCTCCTGCAAGGTATTTTAGTAAGTACTACTATGTCATTTTTTTTAGTTGTTTTCTTTTGACATGTTTCTGGGAGAAACATGTGGTAGTCAGCTTCTTTGAAGTTTATAGCCTTGGAAACCCTTAAAGGCAGTTCTCCTTTATTCTGTAGGGTCACTATGGGTCAGAATCAACTCGAAAGCAATGAGTTTAGTTACTTATTTTTAAAGTATCATTTAAATATCCCCGTTATTTTTTTATACTAATATCTGCACAACAGAGCAAAAGCCACACAGCAAAAACAATATAGAAGAGACACTGTTCTAAAACTGTGATGCTTGTTTGTGTATCTTTAGTTATATGAAAACTTTATTCTCACAGTTAATGCTTCACTAACCAATAGCCCCTGAGTCTATTTGCTCTATTTTGTCTGCACAAATCCCTCCGAGTAGTTGTTCACAAGGAATCAAATAGTAAGGGAAATCGAAGAATCACTGTGGTGAGAAACTCTAGATACCAGACTAATATAAAGTTCATACATACCCCTGGGAAGGAAGGAACAAGAAGAAAAGCTGACCCCACCAAAAAAAAAAAAAAAAAAAAAAAAAAAAAAACACCTTTCAACATTTTCCCTGTTACTCATCATCTTGTTTATAATCATGTGTATGATTACTTATTTATTGTGATTGAATGAAAGTATACAATCCAGTTTAAATTTGCATGCCTGCCTTTGTGCAGCTCCTTCTGCTCTCCTTGCCCAGTGACAGCACACTCGTTTCTATTCTGTGTATGTCATATCCTCTTGACAATCTCCTGCCGCTATTCTCCACCCTCTCCACTCTCCTCTAGTAAAAGGCCAGTAGGACAACATCCTGTAGCTGCATAGAGCCATAAGGAGCACACACGATACTGTCACTCTGTGTCACTGAATCCAATCCATGTGAGCAGCTTTAGTGTGCTACAAGGAGTAAAGGCCAGTCTCTCTTTGGAAACATGTTTGTTCACTGCAAGATTTTGCAGCATCTGCTTCCTCTAAGGCTTTCCTGTGCATTGTTTCTTTGTCTTTGGCCATCTCAGAATCTGCTAGAATTGAAGTTTCAACAGATTAAAAGGATAACTATGTAAATCAGTCATTGCTTCTTTGCCTCTATTTTGCTCCTTCCTTAGCTGTATCATGCTTTTCCTAAGAAGATCCGATACTGCTAATTTAAACATTAAAATCACTTTATGTAGTCTGTTGAAGGTACTACTTTTGATACATAGAAACTGTTCCATTCCATTTTGTTTATTTTAAGCTATTCACAGGATTTCAAACTTCAGAATAACATGTAGCAATTTTCATAACTTTCAAAGTTTAAAATATAATTAATTGCTTACATGACATAGATTCTATATTAAGCTGGCCTACAAAGTACATTTCAGTTGTATGCCACACAAATAATCTGAGGAGCTGGAGTATATGAAGAAGAATGAGGCATCAGGATTGGAGGAAGACTTAACAACATGTATTATGCTGATGACACAACATTGCTTGCTGAAAATGAAGAAAATCTGAAACGATGATGAAGATCAAAGGCTACAGCCTTCAGTATGGATGGCGTCTGCACATCAAGACAACAAAAATCCTCATAACCAGTGAGCAACATCATAATTTAAATGGAGGAAAGATGAAGGTTGTCAAGGATTTAATTTTACCTGGTTCCATGATCAATGCTCGTGGAGGTGGCAATGAAAAACTCAGAAAATGCAATAAATTGGGAAAATCTGCTGCAAAGACCTCTTTGAAGTGTTGAAAAGTAAAGTGTCACTTGACCAAAGTCATAATATTTTCAACTGCATTATATGCTGCAAAAGCTGGACGATGAATATAGGAAGACAGAAGAATTGATGCCTTTGAATTGTGATGCTGGAGAAGAATATTGAATGTACCATGGGCTGCCAAAAGAACAAAAGAACAAACCTACTGGTTCTGGAGAAAGTACAACCAGAGTGCTCTTTGGAAGCAAAGATGAGACTGCATGTTACATCCTTTGGACATGTTGTCAGAAGGGATCAATCCCTTGGGAAAGACATCATGATTGGTAAAGTGGAGGGTAGGTAAAAAAGAGGAAGACCCTCACCAAGATAGATTGACATAGTGGCTGCAACAATAGGATTAAACATAAAAGTGATTGTGGATATGACTCAGGACCAAGCAGTGTTTCGATCTGTTTTGTATAGGATCGCTATGAGTCAGAACTGATTCACTGGCATCTAAACAGCAGCAGGAAAGCAGGCTATTTCAATATCCCCTTGATGCACTTCAGAGGCTCACATTCAAGAATGATTCAAGGACCAAGTCCTGTATTTCCTTACATTAATAATTTCTTTTAATTGGTTGAGCACAATTCTGGTTCCTATGAAGCAGGATTTAAAGATGTCCAAAATGCTCATGTTTCCCAAACTACTACCGTTATATCATTTCTGACATCACCTGCTGTCTCTCCCCTCAGTACTCTCCCTTCTGACTTTTGGGTTCCTAAATTCACTGCAGACTGGTAGAATTTGCATACTGTTTAAAGGAGATGGCTCATGCATGGTTACAAAGACTGACAAACCCAAGCCAGTAGTTGAGACCACAGGCTTCTGACTCGCAGGGTTGTGGAAGCTCGAGTGTCCAGCCAGCCAATAGCCCACCAACTCACAGCACTGTGGGGACCAGCAGATTTACCTCAAGAATTGGAGGTCAGTTGATCACTAAAGACAGACAATTCAGAGACAGAAAGAAAGAACTCCCCAGATCATACACACATAATATTAGATGCAGATTACACTCAGGCAAGGACATAATTTGAGTAATGGTGGGACCTGAATCATACATTCCTGCATGGCTGTGACCCATGACACACCACAGACCAATTCTACCTCGTTAACATGTAGAGGTCAAGATCCACATTAAATTGAGGACAACCACACAATATTAGAAATCGTGGCCCAGCCAAGTTGACACTTAACGCCAACCATCACAGCTTCCATATACTTTATTTGCATAGCACCGCTTCATAACTGTGTGTGAATCACGAAGGTCATGGCCGTGAGCACTGTATTAAGTAATCATTGCACTACATCCATACAACACACGCACACATTATCTCAGTTATTCGGTGTTTCTATAACAAAAATACCACAAGTGGAAAGCTTGAACAAAGAGAAATTTATTCTCTCACAGTTATGGACCCTAAAAGTCCAAATTCAGAGTACCAACTCCAGAAGACATCTGTCTCTCTTGGCACTGGGTGAAGGTCCTCGTAAGCAATCTTCCCCTAGTCTAGGAGCCTCTCAGGACAGGGACCCTGAGTCCAAAGAACTTGTTCTTCTCTGGTTTCTTTATTCTTAATGGTAGGAGGTTCTCTTGTCTCTCTGCTCATTTGAGATATTGCCTCAAAATACAACATAATCTTGTAGTCTATGTCCTGCATCATTAATATAACCATCTCTAATCCTTCTTCATTAATATCATAGAGGTAACACATGGGAAAACCACATCAGATGACAAAATGGTGGACGGTCACACAGTACTGGGAATCATGGCCCAGCTAAGTTGATACACATTTTGAGAGGATATGATGCTACCCATAACACACCATCTCGCCATTATCTATGAAACCCTTTATGCTGTTGCCTCATTTAAGGACTCCATTCTTATTTCCAAACGTCTTGTATCATCTTCTATTATTTCCCTCTAGGCACAATTCATGATACTTACCATTTCTTAAGTTTCTCGTTCTTTATTTTCAAAGCTGCTCACCTGGATGATGAATAGCCTGTTCATTTTAATGCTATACTTCTTCAAAACCTGAAAATAACAATAGAGAGGTTTTTCTTGTTTTGTTAAAAATAAATTTTTCTTATAAGAAAATAAGGGCTATTAATATAACCAACATTAGAGAATGAAAGAGCTCATGAAATTATTATGGTCTTGCCTGTGTCAATTTGACGCAGTTGTTGAGCAGTTCACGTCCATTAGTCTGCCTTTGAAAACCCTGTGGAGTAGTTCTACTCTGTCCTACAGAGTCTTATGAATTGGAATCTACTTGAATGCATCAGGTTTGTTTTTAATTTAGTTTCAGCTCAGCTAAGTTACTGCTACTTCTCTTTTGGGTTCTATTGCGGTGCTTTGAAATCACATCAGTTTGGCTCAACATAAATTGTAATTCTGGGTTAATATGAACAAAGTGAGACACAAAGCGAGAGAGAAGAAATAATGATTTTCCAGATGTTGAAGTGAAGCAGCAGTCACTACACAAGGATTGTGCCATAGTTAGAGGAAGTTAGCTATGACAGAAACTTCCAGCTTGTTTTCATTCTAACTAACTCCACGCCTAGTTCTTCTTCCCAACGGCTTTCGCTGATGACTAACGGTCACCCAAAATCCACGTGCGAAACTTTGCTATGAAATTATGGAGGCTATAGCTATGGTATGGTAAAAGGTACCTACAGAATATAAGCATTTGGATGACCACAGTTTCTGTTATGGTGAAAATAATGACATAAATGAAAATAATGTGTATGATGAGATTAATGTATTACTCCATTGGAGAACTCATGAAAAAATATAAGTTTAAAAAGCACTTCAGTTGTCAATAAGATCTAATGCAAGGAACTGCTAGACTTGAGAATTACACAGTTTTACAAAAACCTCAAAATAAGAGATGATCCAAGGGAAAAGACTAAATACAGAGCTGTGCCAGTAAAATATGGTCTCGGGGTCATTATCTCAAGGGTATGGCTGCAACGTTATTTTTGTAATATCTCAGAGATTTTCTGTGATACCTCATGAAATCCCTAAACTAGACAGAAAGGTTTCTAAAAATCATATGAGAATATCTCTTAGACTCTCCTCTAAATAAGAGGGCTTCTGAGAGTCTTAAAAGAGTTGTCCTTCAGTACCTTAACTTTCAGCTCAAGATAGAGGAAGCATTATCTCAAAGAGATTTATATAGCTCCCGTCTAATGTGATGGATTGCAATTTATACACAAGAAGACTACAAAGATTTCAAACCAATCATACTGCTTGAAAAGAGACTACGAACAGTTCAAAGTGCTAAGAAATCTTTGATCATCCAATTTCTTGGAGGTAGGAACCAGGTGAGGAATGCTAGTCAGATGTAAATATAGACCTTTTTTGGCATTAAAAACAGAAGAATTAAGTATCTAGTGATCAGAGCCTAGTTGGAGGAAACCAGGGAGCACAACTGAAGCCTAAACAGTGGAGCCCAATCAGTGGACCCACCTAGTGTTGTCAAGACATGAAGTGAAGCAAATTCTAAACTATACCTAGCTGGATTTTATTATTGCTATGGAACAAGAACTATTACCTGTCTCCTATTTTTACGTTGCCTCCCTATTCCTTTTTGTGCACCTTTGTTTATTCAGTTGTCCTGCCTGTATCTCACAATTTTATGCAGGATATGTCTAAAACAGATTACTCATTATTATAGTTCATAGGTCTTCAGTCAGAAGAAATTATACCCAAGAAACCTTACCTACACCTCTCTTACCTTAACCTCTCTTAAACAATGACATACTGACCCTTAAGAATGGATCTGATGACATAATAGGGATGAGACTTTTGATGTTCTTGAAACTGAGTGTGTTTTTTAGTGTGGGAGGGATATGAATCTTTGGGTGTCAGTGGGTGGAATGTGGTAGCTGATCTCCAAAAATGACCTATGGCTTGCAATAATTAGAGAATATGATAGAACTGGCATAGTGCAAGTTTTAGTCTTTGCCCTTAAGAGGACTGGAAACTTCTACTGTGTCTTCATTTGAAACTCTTGAATTTGGGAACTCTGTAACCTCCACAGAAATAGTCATGTTGACTTGCCTGAGAGATGTATTAGAGACCCATACAAAAGCCACAAGGAAAGTAGAGGTGCTGTGATTTCACAAGGAAGAAGAAAAGACCCAGACATTGCAACATCCCTGTTAAGCCTTGAAGTGGCTTACACATCAGCTGGAGTCACTGTATGACTACCCAAGAGATTCTAAAGAAGACCAGCAGAACAATTTCCAAGTTGAGCTCAGTCAGCCAGTTGTGATAGACAGTAATACAAATGATATGTTAATGCACTAAGTTTAAGGAGTGACAGACAGCCATGAATTTTTCTCTCTCACTTCTTCTCTAGTAAATAGAAGCTCCCACATTTGTATTTCAGTTTTGAGGACTCATCGATACTCTTTTTCTCACCATAACTTATCCTAGATAATACAGGCCATTTACTCTATGATAACAAAAATTTCTAGGATTAAGATTTAACCCACACATGAATAATTCTGCCTGTCTCCTGTAAGTGTGAATATGTTGATCCTGGATGAGCCAGTTCACAAGGTCAGAAATTTGGTCTGAGTTCAATACCCTGGAATACTTACATATAAAGGAATGATATTCAACAATTTAAACATAAAGCACTTTTCTTGATGTTTTTTTCTTCCGTCCTGTCATAGATTGAATTAGGATCCCCCAAAAATATGTGTGTCAATTTAGCTGGGCCATGATTCCCAGTATTATGCACTTGTCCTTCATTTTGTGATTTTAATTGTATGTAAAAGAAGATTAAGGTGGGATTGTAACATCTCTGATTCAATGTAAAGCAAATTTCCCTGGGGTATGACCTGCACAATCTTTTATCTTAAAAGAGATAAAAGGCAAATGAAACAAGCACAGAGTTGTGGACCTCACACCATAAAGAAAGCAGTGCCAGGAGCACAGAACATCCTTTGTAGCTGGAGTCCCTGCATGAAGAAGTTCCTTATCTGGGGGAAGATTGATGGAAACACCAGTAGAAACAGAAAACCCTTCTCTGGAGCTGATGCCCCGAATTTGGAGTTTTAGCCTACTTTACTATGAAGAAATAAATTTTTCCTACTTAAAGCCATCCATTTTTGTCATTTCTGTTAAAGCAGCACTAGATAACCAAGACAGATATTAATAATTTTCTATATTTCTTAATAAAAGGTAGTGTAATGAAATGATTCCAATATTAATAAGAAATGGAAATAGTGGTGGTGTAGTTGTTAAATGCTGCATCTACTAACAAAAAGGCTAGCAGTTCAAATCCACCAGACACTCCTTAGAAACTCTGTGATGCAGTTCTACTCTGACCTATAGGGTCGCTATGAGTCAGAATCGATGGCAGTAGGTTTTTGGTGGGGTTAGCAAGAAATGGATAATAACCAAAGACAGAAACTTTTTAAATTCTTGTAACTAGACAAGTTGAATGAAATGAAAACATAATAAATAGATGCTGATTTTAAACACTGTTAAAAGATCAATACTTCAAATCAATTTGTTGTATCAATTGATTATAATAAGATAATGGCAATTGCTTTCATACTTAAAACATAATCTTCATTACTTTCTGGAAGTATAAAAGTTCTTGAAGTTTTAAGAAGCTACTTAAATAAAATCATGTAATACAGAAATAATAATGGCAGGCAGAGAGAGAGCAGAATAGAAAACCTAAAAACATCCCGAAGTATAATAAACGTGCCTCTTTGTAAAGTAAGTTTGAATTTTTCACTAGTTGGTGCAGAGATAATTGATTAAATACTTCAAATATACACCTATACCTTGCATTACATATCAAAATAATGCCAACTGAAGAGTATGTTAAAAAAAAAAAATCACGAAATATAGACAAGAGCATATGAGGAGTTGTATAAACAAACCCACTGCCATCGAGTCAGGAAAGGTGATCTTAAAACCAAACAGAACTAGAAACCCTTTATAAGTAAAAGCAGGGAAAACCTTTATTGTACTTCTGTGGTAAACACATTTCTTAAGTCAGTGCAGCTCACAATGACCCTGTCTTCTTTTGTAATTGACTTTTTACACGAAGAGAGCCTACTCACCATTTTTAAATGTGGTGTCCTTCTCCCTTCCTTCCTCCCAATGCAGTTTCTAGAGTAGTGCTTAGCAAACACAGTCATTTGCTAGATATATTTGTCGATTAATGTTTGACAGAGCAAGACTGAGCATATTACTTCTGCCAGGAATCTGAAATTAAATTCAGAGCTGTTGATTAGTTGCTTCTTATGGCTGGAATATGTAAAGAAGATGATAGAAAGAGGCCATATACAGACACTAAACCCCAAGACACAGAAACTTCGCCATCAGAGATAAGAAAAATACAGTGGAAAAAATAACACAAAGAGGTGTAAATATCCAAAGTGGATAAATTATCAAATAAATTACAGAATTTTTATAAAATAAGTAACTGTACATTCAATAGGTACCATATTCTTAAAGTATACAAAGAACAAAAAGAGGGGAAACTCACTATGTAAAAGCTAAGAACAAAAGATAATGTAATAATGTTTATTTTTTATGGTAGATTTAGTGTTTGGGACTATGGTAAAAATTCTGGTGTGTTACTGGAAGCAGTCTTTGGATGGGTAATTGAAAAAGTCACATAATTGGAAATGTAAACTTTTATACTTAATGCTATACCTATTACCATCAAGTTGATTCCAACTCACTGTGATCCTGTGGGACAGAGAACTACCCCCATAGGGCTTCCAAGGCTGTAATCTACACTTACGGAAGCTAACTGCCACATGGTAGGTTTGAACTGCTGACCTTTCAATTGCCATCTGAGCACATAACCACCATGCTACCCTGTTCCAATTGCTGTCTAGTCAATTTCATCTCATAGCAATCTTACGGGACACAGTAGAATAGCCTCATAGAGTTTCTAGGGTGCAGCAGGTGATTTTGAACTACTGACCTTTTGGCTAGCAGCTGTGCTCTTAACTACTGCACTATCAGAGTTGAATCTTCTTTAATGTCACACACACACACACACACACACACACATCTATATATTTAATGCCATGCATACCTATATATATATATATATAGGTATATATATATAGGTATAGCATTCTGATTCATAGTGACCCTATAGGACAAAGTAAAAGTAACTGCTGTACCTCCAAGGCTCTGTCAATGCTGGACAGTATATATATATTCTGTTTTAGTCATCTGGTGCTGCTCTAATAGAAATACCACAAAGTGGGTGGCCTTAACAAAGGAAAGTTTATTCTTACACTGTGTGGTAGGCTACAAGTCTAAATTCAGGATGTCCACTCCAAGGAACAAGTGAGCAACCCCCACTCTGTCAGTGGAGGCTTGCTTGTTGCTGTGATGCAGGATACTATGCCATTGGTATTTGGGTACCAGCAGGGTAAACCATGGTAGACAAGTTTCAGGTGAGCTTCCAGACTGAGACAGACTAGAAAGAAGGACCTGGAAGTACACTTCTGAAAGGAATTATCTAGAGAAAACCTTATGAATAGCAGCCAAACATTGTCAGATATGGTGCTGGAAAGTGAGTACTTGGAAGACTACTGGGGTAGAGATGTCTCCTTAAAGTAGAGTTGACCTTAATGATTTAGATGGAGTAAGGCCTCCAGGATCTCTGTTTGCTGATGTGGTACCACTCAAAATGGGAAGAAAGAGCTGCAAACATCCATTAATAATTGGGACATGGAATGCACAATGTATGAATCTACGAAAATTGGAAATTGTCAAAAATGAATTAGTGAGCTGAAATGGACTGGTTTTGGCCATTTTGAAT
The DNA here is from genome assembly GCA_028571685.1 of Heterohyrax brucei. Taxonomy (NCBI): domain Eukaryota; kingdom Metazoa; phylum Chordata; class Mammalia; order Hyracoidea; family Procaviidae; genus Heterohyrax; species Heterohyrax brucei. The sequence continues at coordinate 51,318,770 of CM053150.1, read as the reverse complement.
CTGACAATCATAGTCTACTATGCTGGGAATGAAAACTTGAAGAGAAATTGTGTTGCATTCATCATCAAAGAGAATATTTCAAGATCTGTGCTGAAGTACAATGCTGTCAGTGATAGGATAATATCCATATACCTACAGGAAGGCCAATTAATGTGACTGCTATTCAAATTTATGCACCACCACTAAGGCCAAAAGGTGAAGAGACTGAAGATTTTTAACGGCTTTTGCAGTCAGAAAGTGATCGAACATGCAGTCAGGATGTATTGATAATTACTAGTAACTGGAATGCAAAAGCTGGAAACGAAGAAGGGTTGGTAGTTGTAAAATATGGCCTTGGTGATAGAAGTAATGCTGGAGATCATGTAATAGACTTTTGCAAGACTAACAACTTTTTCATTGCAGATACCTTTTTTAACCAACACAAATGGCAACTGTACATACACATGGACCTCACCAAATAGAATACACAGGAACCAAACAGACTACATCTGTGGAAAAAATTATGGAGAAATTCCATATCAGCAGTCTGAGCAAGACCAGGTGCTGTGTCACAGATCATCAATTTCTCATAAGCAAATCCAAATTGAAACTGAAAAAAATTAGAACAAGTCCATGAGAGCCAAAATATAACCTTGAGTATATCCCTCCTGAGTTTAAAGACCATCTCAAGATCAGACTCCATATGTTGATCATTGATGACCAAAGACCAGAGGAAATTGTGGAATGACATCAAAAACATCATCCATGCAGAGAGCAAGAGGTCATTAAAAAGAAAGACCAAGTTGTATGTCAGAAGAGACTCTGAAACTTAAACGTCAAGCAGCTAAAGCAAAAGGGAAGAATGGCAAAGTAAAAGATCTAAACAGAAGGTTTCAAAGAGCAGCTCGAGAAGACAAAAGAAAGTATTATAATGACATGTGCAAAGAGCTGGAAATGGAAAACCAGAACTGAAGGACACACTCTGCATTTCTCAAGCTGAAAGAACTGAAGAAAAAATTCAAGCCTCGAATTGCAATAGTGAAGAACTCTTCAGGGAAACTACTAAACGATTCAGGGAACATCAAAATAAGATGGAAAGAATACCAGGGTCATTATACCGGGAAGAACTAATCGGTGTTCAGCCATTTGAAGAGGTAGCATATGATCAGGAACCAATGGTACTGAAAGAAGAAGTGAAGCTGTATTGAAGGCATTGGCAAAAGCACAAGGCTCCAGGAATTGATGGAATATCAATTGAGATATTTCCACAAACAGATGCAATGCTAGAAGTTCTCACTCATCTGTGTCAGGAAATTTGGAGGACAGCTATGTGGCCAACTGACTGGAAGAGGTCCGTATGTGTGTCCATTCCAAAGAAAGGTGATCCAACCAAACATGGAAATTACTGAAAAATATCGTTGATACCACATGCAAGTAAAATTTTGCTCAAGATCATTCAAAAGTGACTGCACCAGTACATTAACAAAGAGCTTCCAGAAATTTAAGCTGCATTCAGAAGAGGACATGGAACCAGAGATGTCATTGCTGATGTCAGATGGATCTAGGCTGAAAACAAAGAATACCAGAAAGATGTTACTTGTGTTTCATTGACCTTGCAGAAGCATTTGACTGTGTGGATCATACTTAATTATGGCTAACTTTGCAGAGAATGGGAAGTGCAGAACACGTAATTGTGCTCTTAGGGAATCTGTATACAGATCAAGAGGCAGTCTTGCAAATAGAACAAGGGGACAGTGCATGGTTTAAAGTCAGGGAAGGTGTGTATCAGTATTGTATCCTTTTACCATGCCTTTTTAATCTGTATACCGAGCAAATAATCTGAGAAACTGGATTATACAAAGAAGAATGAGGCATCAGGATTAGAGGACAACTCATTAACAACTTGTGTTACGCAGACAACACCGCTTGCTGGAAATGAAGAAGACTTGAGACACTTAGTGATGAAGATCAAGGACCACAGCTATCAGTATAGATTGCACCTCAACATCAGGAAAACAAAAATTTTCACAACTGAACCAGTAAGCAACATTGTTATAAATGGAGAAAAAATTGAAGTTTGCAAGGATTTCATTTTACTTGGGTCCACAGTCAGCACCCATGACAGCAGCAGTCAAGAAATCAAGACACATTACATTGGGAAAATCTGCTGCAAAGGACCTGTTTAAAGTGTTCAGAACGAAAGATGTCACCTTGAAGACTAAAATGTGCCTGATGCAAGCCACGGTGTTTTCCATCACATCATATTCATGCTGAAGCTGGACCGTGAGTAAAGAAGACCTAAGAATTGATGCCTTTGAACTGTGGTGTTGGAGAAGAATGTTGAATGTACCATGACCACCACAAGTAAAAACAGATCTGTTCTGGAAGAAGCACAACCAGAGTGCTCCTTGGAAGCAAAGATGGCAAGACTGTCTTACATGTGTTGGAGATGTTGTCAGGAAGGATCACTCCTTGGAGAAGGACATCATGCTTGGTAGAGTGGAAGGTCAGTGACAAACAGGAAGACTCTCAATCAGATAGATTGACTCAGTGGCCGCAACAATGGGTTTAATTAAGCATAAAAACAGTTGTGGACATGGCACAAGACCAGGCAGTGTTCTGTTCTGTTGTTCCTAGGGTTGCTATAGATTGGGACGGACTCAATGGCACCTAACAACATAACAACTCCAAAGGAAGGCTTTCTACCTTGTTGGCTCTGGAGGAGAGTCTTTATGCTGCATTGGTCTTCTTTCAGGGAGCCTCTTGGTGCAGAAACCTCAGGTCTGAAGAATGCACTTATTCTCTCGGTGCTGCTTTCTCAGTGGTGTCAAGTTTCCCATTCTCTGCTTGCTTCTTTCTCTTTTTATCTCCTGTAGAATAAAAGGATACAGGGTAGTGCAAGCCACACTCCAGGGAAACGCCCTTAGCAAGGGTGTTGTAGCCCCACTCTAGTCATCTTGTAACCCAGTCATCCCATCCGTTAGCCACAGGCAGAGATTAGCATTTACGGCATCAGAAAATCACAAAATGGAGGGCAATCACAGGATACAGGGAATACCAGCTGTTTTAGTCAGCTAGAGCTGCTCTAACAGAAATACCACAGAGTAGATGGCTTTAACAAAGGACAGTTTATTCTTACATAGTCTGGTAGGCTGCAAGTCCATATGCAGGGTGTCTGCTCCAGGGGAAGGCTTTCCCCTTGTTGGCTCAGGAGGCAAGTCCGGTATTACATCAGTCTTTGTCCAGGGAGCTTCTTGACACAGGACCATCAGGTCTGAAGGACGCTCTCTTCTCCTGGTGCTGCTTTCTTGATGGTACGAGGTTGCCAATTCTCAGCCTGTCTCCCTTTCCTTTTATCTCTTGCAGGCTGAAAGGATTAAGGGTGGGGCAAGCCATACTGCAGGGGAACTCCCTTTACAGTGGAGCAGGTAGGTGATCCTATGAAGGGATTTACAACCCTACCCTAATCCTTTAACATACAGCATAGGAAAACCACAAAAGGGAGGACAGTCACAAGATACTGGGAATCATGGCCTACCCACATGGCTACACATATTTTGGGGGGACACAATTCAATCCATGACACCAGCCTAGCCAAATGACTGCACATAATTTTGGGGGGATACAGTTCAATCCATAACATTCCACATTTTGGCACCCCCAAAATCACATGTTTGAAACATGTAATACATTTATTCAGGCATAGCAAAATCATGTCCCTCCATGTGACAGAAGTTCCAAGTCCAAAATTCAAAAAATTCCTTTACATATATGAAACCGACTCTATGGCA